>JALGBA010004297.1:3470000-5887500 GCA_023970755.1 Azemiops feae | reverse complement strand
GAATAATAGAATAATAGAGCTGGAAGGGACCTCGGAGGTCTTCTAGTCCAACCCCCCTGCTTGAGCAGGAAACCCCATGTCATTTCAGACAAATGGTTGTCCAGTCTCTTTTTTAAAGCCTTCAGTGATGGAGCAAGCTATTCCATTGGTTAATTGCTCTTACCGTTAGGAAATTTCTCCGTAGTTTTAGATTGCTTCTCTCCTTGGTTTCTTTCCAACCATTGTTTCTTGTCTTGCCTTTTGGTGCTTTGGAAAATAGTTTGACCCCCTCGTTTTGGTAGGATATTAGAACAGTGCTATCATATCCCTCCCAGTCCTTCTTTTCATTAGACTAGACATCCCAAATTCCTTGTATGTTTTAGCCTCCAGCCCCCTAATCATTTTTTGCTGCTGTTCTCTGCACTCTTTCCAGAGTCTCAACATCTTTTTTGCAATATGATGACCAAAACTGGATGGAATATTTCAAGTGTGATCTTACTAAGGCTTTGTAAAGCAGTACTAGAACTTTGCTTGATCTTGATTCTATATTAATTCTTTATTAATGCAGCCTAGGACTGCATTGGCTTTTTTGGATGCTGCCACACACTCTTGGCTCACATCTAAGCAATTGTCCACTAGGACACCATTAAATGGCACAATTACTGGCACAATTACTGCACAATTACTGGCATTAAGCCAAGTTTCACTTAGCCTATACTCAGTAGGCCAAAAGAGATTTCCTGAGAAAATGGTGAATGCATCTCCCATAAAAGATGATCCTGCTCACTTTTTCTTTGAAATTATTCTCCTCGAGGCATTCTAAACGGTTACTCCAAACTTCTGTTGTGTTTTCAATGTTTTGCCAAATCCCTTGGTCCAAGCAGACTCTGTATACTTTCCTTGTGCTTCCTAAAAGTAAACAGACACAAGCTCAAAGGTCAAGCCACACATTTCATTTTTCAGCCGTGGTTTATTGCTGTCATCCTTTCATTGCATGCCTAGAAAGCCCAAAAAAAAGGAGACTTGGCTTAGTGTAGGCAGCTCTTTGTAATGTCTGTTTATTTGGGAGGTAACTGTAGAAAGCTTAATATTTCTCAGTGGATTAACACTGTCAAGTCTGCATAATTCCCTATTTTTAAATCTTTTTACAAGCTTAAACCCATGGGATAAGGCCATATTTCTTTAAATAGCTTTTAATATCTTTGTCGTGCTTTAAATGAATTGTGCTTGAGGTTACAAAGCATTAATTAATTCAACATAATTAGGGTCTTTTTGTATTGGAAATAGACTCTGGTCAAATGTGTCTCTCCATCTCTACTGTCCTTTGATATAATGTCCATGGGTAATTTAAGGCATCCATCTTTCCTTAATTTCAAATGTATCTCTTTCCTAAGCACAGCTGATCATGAACAGTTTTTGCCAAAAACAATTATATTTGAAGACACATGAACACTTTTTTCTGTTTTCCATGGTTTTTAGATTGTTCCATATTGTTTCCCTCAGTTGATGTCACAATCATTTTGTGATGATCATGCTTATAAAAACATAGCCAACTGATCTTTCATTTAGCCAACAGAAGTCTTTCTAGTTCTGCTACTTATGTTCCCTTTGACTAGAAATAAAAAAATGTGAACATATCAATCTTGTATTCTGCTTCCTATATGGTTATGATAAGCATTAGCTAATACCATAAGAAAATCACTCCAGATTTGCCATGTGAAGTATTCAGAACTATAGTGGTAACTATAGTGAGAACTTTGCACTGGCATAGATGTGAAAATGTAATAATAGAATGCCATACCATATAATAATAATAATAATAATAATAAAGTTGGAAGGGACCTTGGAGGTCATCGAGTCCAACCCCCTGCTCAGAGGTCATCGAGTCCAACCCCCTGCTCTTTGTACCTGCTAAGAAATGACACAATTATCCCTATTGCAAAAGTTATGGGTACAGTACTTCCGAAGACTGCTAACTTTCACTCAATTTTGCTAACATGACTAGTGGTGAAAGATGATGGGAACTGCAGTTCAGGGACATGTGGAAAGTCAGAGGTGCCCCATCCCAAATTTATGAACTTGGATGTTCAGTTTTAGGGACTGTTGCAAATGTAGGAAGATAATGAAGTTCCAGATTTTAGTACCACTGCTTTTATAATTGCTACACTCTGTACTGATGACAGCAGAATCAGATTATAATTCAGATATTTCTCCAAAAGCTACTAGATACTATTAGTACAGAAGAACTTCATTTTAGATCATGTTATGCCCAATATAAAACTCCAAAAGGGAAGGAAAATTATATAGTGTATTACAATTTAGCAGTTTCCAAGTTTACATTACCACTTTTAAGCCACGGTAAATAAGATGGACAAGCCACAGAGATATTTCCTGGTGGCGAATGAGGCCAGCAAGCAAACTGATCAAAACTTCCATTACAATATATTCCTGTGAAGGAGAAGGAGAGAGAGATTATTTTGGAAGGTTAACTAAAGTTTACAAGTAATTGATCACCAAGGAATGCAATATGTCTAAACTAAGCTCTGCAGTGATTACATTTGCAATATGGTAACTTTGTATATTTGTTACTTAGTGTGTATATAAAATTACTATTTGTAACCAAGTTACCTTTCTGAAAACAGGTTTAAATACTGACCATAAATAGTATCTTAAGTGCACTTAGTTGCCAACTTATTTTTCTTTCATAAACCAAACAGATACTGTTGAGACCAGCCAATTTTTAAACGAAGCAATCTCACTTTTTATTTCTTCATCACAAACTTACTCTGCTACTGTTTTCAACATTAACATTGCACCATGTTGCAAACCAACATGGTTGGTTGAGATTCCAGGTAGATAGAAATGGTAATTTGGTTTGGAACACTTAGCTTATTAAACTAACAATATCAAGACCAATCAAAATACAAACTGTCAGATTGTAACCATGACAAATAAATTTAAAAGGCATGGGAGTGTAAACATAAAATAAATGTCTACTTCCCAATCTATGCTTTACTTCTCTTTGTCTTTCTTTATCCTTTTTTTGTCTTTATGTACATGTTGAATGTTACATTTCAAAAAAAACCTAACCATCCCTTTTTATATATGCACTTTTTGCTTTCTTTTTCATTTTCAGAATTTCTCTGGTCACATGCTAAAAGGAAATACAATATGGTGAACCAGAGAAAGTAATTCAAATTGATCTCAAGAGGCCAAAAGGTTAGTCAGAAAGTTTAAAAATGAGTAACAATCAGCATTTGGATAAGTCAGACAGATAATATTTCAGCTAATTATCACCTTTGCCAGATCACAACTTCATGTTATATGTCAGTAGAATATAAAGTAGGATATCAAGAGAGGAAACAAAGAGAGAAATCAGGAAAGGTTGAAAACATGAAAGCAGCAACAGCAGCAGCAACAGCTCATTTTTTTTTTACTCCTAGCAACCAGATAGATAAATTTTCTCCATGACAATCTATCCCTAACTTTGGTCTTTCGGGTCTGTACTTGTAGCCACTGTAATTAAATCCATTCACCTTGCTGCCAGTCATCCTCTTCCTCTCTTTCCTCCCAGTATTAGACTTTTTCCAGATAGCTGGATTTTCTAAGTAAGTAGGCTGGCTTATTTTCCCATTTTATTAGGACTATTCTATAGCAGCTCTTCTTAAATTCAGTATTATGTTGTATAAAATAGCCTTTAATAAAAGCTTTACTTGCATCCAAGCCATTCTTCGGAATTGAAGGGGAACTAGGGAATTGAAGGGGAACTTATCAAATTTGCAGATGACACCAAACTGTCAGGAGTAGCCAACCCCAGAAGACAAACTGAGGATCCAAAAAGATCTAGACAAACTTGAACAATGGGCCCTATCCAACAAAATGAGTTTCAATGTGGAGAAAAGCAAAGTTTTACATTTAGGCAGAAAAAAAAATCAAAGGTACAAGTACAGACTGGGCGAGACCTGGCTCAAAAACAGTAACTGTGAGAGGGACCTTGGAGTCCTAGTGGACGATCACTTGACTATGAGCCAGCAGTGTGCAGCAGCAACCAAAAAAGCTAATACAAGCCTGGGTTGTATAAACAGAGGCATAGAATCAAGATCAAGCGAAGTATTAATACCGCTTTATAAAACCCTAGTAAGATCACACCTGTAATACTGCAGCCAATTTTGGTCACCATATCACAAAAAAGATGTTGAGAGTTTGGAAACAATTCAGAGAAGAGCAACTAAGATGACCAAGGGCCTGGAGACTAAAACATATGAAGAACGGCTGTGGGACTTGGGTTTCGCTAATCTAAAGAAAAGAAGAAATAGGGGAGACATGATAGCAGTATTTCAGTATTTGAGGGGCTGCCACAAAGAAGAGGGGGTCACTTTGTTCACCAGAGCACCAGAGGGAAGGATGAGAAACAATGGTTGGAAACTGATCAAAGAGAGAAGCAACCTGGAATTAAGGAGAAACTTCCTGACAGTGAGGACAATTAACCAGTGGAACAGCTTGCCTCCAGAAATCGTGAGCGCTCCATCACTGGTGATTTTTAAGAAGAAACTAGATAATCACCTGTCTGAGATGGTATAGGTTCTGCTTGAGCAGGGGGCTGGACTAGAAGACTTCCAAAGTCCCTCCCAGCTCTATTCTATTCTATTCTTAAAACAATACCTTCATTTAAATTTAGTTTCAAAAAAATATTTTACTTTTGTTGCTATTGCTCCTTTTTATAATAACCTTCCATTTAATCTCTGTCTAAAACAATTATATTTTCTTTTATAAACGAAACTCACAGTTTAATTGAAACTAAGTTAATTGATTCTAAGCTTTCAAAATGTGATGGGATGAAAGATTTATAAAGATGAAAGTGCTGAAATAAGAAGTCAGGAAGATGGGAAATTCTGCAAAAAAAAGGTCTGGAGAAGTAAAACGGATTAATAACAAAGTGTAGGAGAAGAAGAGGTAGAACCTGGGGTCATTGTCAAGAGTGGAATAACCCTAGAGTTGTTATGTTCCCACAAGTGATTTAAGTCTAGTCTCCCTTGAATTTTGTTAACTTACCTAGCACCAGTTTAGTGCTGATTGTTAGTTGCCCAGATTCTTGTGCATAGGTTTGAGTAATAAGTAAGTTTGGCTGGAACTTAACATTTGATCCTGATTCTTTGCACCTGACACAAAGTGGAAATTTTAGAAAGCAAGACAGGAGTGATAGACACAGAGTTAGAAAGAGAATTAGACAACTTGGTTCTATTGGAATTAAGAGTGAAGAATTTTGTTTGAGATGTAGAGCAATTGCTGAGCCTTCTGGTGAACATATTACAGAAAGGATTAGCTCTAGCAAACTTTTTGTATTGAGAATAGAAGAATAACGAGGCAAAAATTGATAAATTTTACAGTATACATTCTAGATTTGCCAGAACTAGAAATGTTCCAAGGGCTGTTTTGGTACATTTTGTTAGAAAGAAGGGAAGGGATCTAATTTCACAGCGGCATTTTAATACATGACAATTGTTTTAAAAGAAATTTTAACAGGATTTTACACAGAAAAAATGAATATTCTTTTTTGACTGAAAGATGAAAGCAGAAAAAGATCTTTCCAGACTGGAAAGCATCATTTTTACTTTTCAATAGCAGATATTTCTATTGAACTCTGTTCAGAAAACAAGAGAATATCTAAAAAGATTTTAAACATTGGAGGAGTTACAAATGGAGGTATCAAAAGAGGTTACACAAAAATCACAACAGATGCAATAAGAATCTGAAAGGGATAATGCTGAATTAGATGCTTCATTTATCGACTTTTCTAAATTTTTGGCCTGATCATGGATTACAAATGCTTTATAAGAAATATAAATGGAGCAAATATTCATCAAAATAGAACAAAAAACATTATTTTTTTTTAAAAAAAGACATTATTTGCTTTCAAGAGACTCATCTCAGAAAAAATATATAAAATACTTGATTTATAAAACTTTGGATGAAAAATTTATATCAGCAGGTGCAGAAAAAAAGAATAGAAAAGTTGTTTTGTATATTTATCCTCAACTAAAACTAGGACTTTGACTGATAACCATGGTAGATTTGTTGGGGATGGAAGTTATTCTACATGTGGTTAAGACTTTGATATTAGGAATTTAGGCCTCAAATGAGAACCAAATATTGTTTTATAAATGACTCACAGAGATATTAATAGGTTTCCGTTATGAAAAATTTGTGTTTGGTGGAAATTTGGATTGGAGTGATTTCCCCACACAGGACATTTGACATGGATAGTTTAGGATTGGTTGATATATGGAGACAGAAAAATGGCAGTTCAAGAGAATATACGTATTTTTCAGAAGGACATAGGTTTTTCTCAAGAAAAGATATGATTTGGATTTCAAATGACTTGGCCACAAAGGTTTCTGAAGTAGCGATATCAACAAAGATCTTTTTCTTCTAACAGTCATAATCTTTAGCTCATTCAAATATTGTCATAGGATTTGATTTGTTTTAATTTCTTCTTTGTCCCATCACACAGATTTCTTCAAGGCTTTAACAGGCCTCTTTTGTCAATCCAGTAGGTAGAAATTATCTAGGTCACTCCTCCGGTTTGTCATTTGTAATTCCCCTTTAAATTTTAAAACTTCAGCCAATTTCTTGTATAGATCCAGTGAAACATCATTTCCTAAATCATTCTCTTGACCTGTCCATTTTCAATACCATCTCCACTTTGTCATATTAAATTTATTCTACATCCGAGATGGATGTTTCTAGTAAGAGGAAATCACTCACTATTCAGGTGAAGAGGAAAACAACAACCAATCTGTCTTTTCTACTTTTGCTCTGTAGCCCTGGCCCAGCCTCAATGCGTGGAGAACACTGGAACATGCTGGGGGCATGTAAGAGCGCTTATGTTCATGGTGGTGGTGGTAGATGGTGGTAGATGGATTTCTGCCTTACCTGTGCTAATTGTAGACTCTTGTAGTCTCTTCAAACATTCATCTTTATACGTAAGCCATTTAGCTTTGGTTTGCTCAAAATTTCCTTTGACCTGTAAGTAAAGAAAACATATTTAGCATCTGACAGGATCCTGCCAATTGCATGTTAAATGAAGTTTTGAGTACCCACAACCACAACCTTCAATTGTCTATTCTGCTATTGGGAAAATGTTTATCCCTGCAACCTTTGAACAATGAAGTAAACAGGACGTGTTAATTGCCAGCCGCTCAATTTTTGACACATACTGTAAGCTTTTCATATCCCATTAGACACTATGGCAGCTTAGCAAAATGGCTGACTTTTAACATCTGACACAAAGCAGAATGTTACAGTATGACAGACTGAGACAGCTAAAGTAGAGAGGCTAGGCTTAAGTGAGTCGGTGTCATTTAAGAGAGTATTTGCACAGTTCAAGCATGCCTCTCTTTGCCATCCAATGTGATTTGAGATGACACATTGTCAATACCATTGGTCAGGCAGCTCAAGAGATTAAACTTCTGCTGCCTCTTCTGTATTTTCTCTGATGGTCTTTGATATACCAGCAATATCATTTCATCCCAACCTTTCTTCAAGGGACTTGCTTGCACACCGTCAATGAGAGGTGGGGTGATGAACTTGCTTCTTGTTTGTTTTGTGGTCAATTGGATGTCTCTAAGAAGCTCACCAGTGGGACTTGAAAGTACACTTCCTGCCCATAAAATAGAACTACAGAGATATACCGCCTCTGAAACTGTGCATATCGTCAATTATTTTATAGGTACTCGTTGTTTACCTATGGTTTCAGACAGGATTTCTGACACTAAATGGAGTGGTTGTATGGCAATGTGCCAGGGTGACCACTCCGCTTATCAAAACAGATCTAGCAGTTCCATTTGCCATCATCAATCTCACACAGACACACATCCTGCAGTTATGTGATCACGATTTGTGACCTCCTGCAGGCTTCCCCTTTGATTTTGTTTGTCAGAAACTGGCAGTGAAAATCACAAGTGGCGATCACATGACTCCAGGCTGCTGCAACATGATAATATGAGTCACAATCATATGAGATAGGGACACTGTGACAGCCACACTTATGAGGACCAGTCATAAGTATCCCTTGTTAAGTGCTATTGCAACTATAAACAGTTGTTGAATGAGTGGATATTAAATGAGGATTGCCTGTATTAGTCAGATTCCAGTCTGGTCATCCAGAGAGGGCCTGTTGAAATTTCGCTTCCTTAGTGAAGTCTGCAAAACCTTTTCTGCAACAGCCCTCACTTTGTGGACCCTTCTGTCCCAGAAGAGCATGCAGCTTGCTGCAGTTTCAGAAACAGATTAAAATAAGTCTTATTTCCAAATGTGGTTTCAGACCCCGCCGATTGACTCTAGGGGCCCATTTTGCAGTTTTACCTTTTGTGATTTTTTAAAATTATTATTTTGATGTTCTGATTTGTTGGTTTATTTATTTGGCATTTCTTTTTGCTGATGTTGTATGCCACCCAGAATCCTTTCAGAGAGAAATATAATTACTAAAAACCAATAACTAAAATATATCCTACTACTGTGATAAAGATAAAGATAAATAACCTTTATTGTCATTTTTATATTGTGGGCACAATGGCACACATAAAAAATGAAATTTAGTTGCCCGCTCTCAAAGTGAAACATATACATGACACACACCTAAACATACTATGTACAACATATATATAGACCCACATCCCTACATATACATAGCAAATAAATATTAAATACTGTCCATCTGGAATATATAACGCAAGGAGGAAGTTTGAGAGTTCGCAAGGTTAATGCTGTATGGAATGAAACTATGGCTGAATCTGGATGTTCTGCTACGGATACCACGAAGCCTCCTCCCAGAAGGTAACAAGGAAAACAGGTTGTGAAGAGGATGTGTAGTGTCCCAGAAAATCTTGCGGGCCCTGCTCAAGCAACGCTTCTGTGCTATGTCCTGGATGG
Source organism: Azemiops feae (assembly GCA_023970755.1). Taxonomy (NCBI): domain Eukaryota; kingdom Metazoa; phylum Chordata; class Lepidosauria; order Squamata; family Viperidae; genus Azemiops; species Azemiops feae. The sequence goes on along the minus strand of JALGBA010004297.1, from coordinate 5,878,590 downwards.
TAGGGAGGGAACTGCCAATGATCTTTTCGGCCATCCTCACCACTCTCTGCACCGCCTTCCTGTCTGAAGCAGTGATTAGACAGTCACATGTCTGAGATGGTGTAGGTTCTCCTGCTTGAGCAGGGGGCTGGGCTAGAAGACTTCCAAGGTCCCTTCCAGCTCCATTCCAGCTCCATTCCATTCCATTCCATTCCATTCCATTCCATTCCATTCCATTCTATTCTATTCTATTCTATTCTATTCTATTCTATTCTATTCTATTCTATTCTATAGTGCACCTCACAATTTTAACTTGTTTTTACTATCAGTCTGAAAAGTTGGATATCATATACAAACTTGGCCAGTTCACTTACTTATTGCTTAAATTGAGATAATTTATGAATAAATTTAAAAAGGACCAACCAAGATCTTTGACAGACTCCACTTCTTTTTTCCCCTTATTGAGAAAACAGATCATTTACAAGCAGGCCATTGGGGGTCACAAACTGACCATTTGGAGGAGATGTTAAAATCTGCAAGTTGGCAGGAAGATGTCAAAATTAAAGCCTCTTGTAAACAGGGCATTTTTTTATTAATTAGGTAAGATTTCTCCTTCATCAGATTCTGGATTACACTGCTATTTATTTGAACAGATAGTTGTAAACATTTGTAGTGTTATTTAAAGAGTATCATTAAAAGATAATAAATTAGAATAAAAAACCCAGTATGACATCAATCCTGCATAAAAATACATGACTCCAAAAATTTAAAGTACCATAAAGCATACTGTAGAGACAAAAATTAGAATCTTTTCAAAAATTCTGGAAGAACAGAACGGTTTTGATCTGCCATTAAAAACAGACATGATCATCAATTTGATTTCATACATCATTGGAATTACTTCACAATATCAATATAGGAGCTAGAATTATCCACAGAAATTCCCATAATATGTTAACCAAAAATGGAAGATTGGTTGCTTCTTGACAGGGGCCCAAGTTGTCAAGTCAGCCTTTGGAACAGAAGCCAAAGCTTCTAAGCTGTCTTTAGTGACTGCCCATACAGGAAACCATTCCAGGGAAGAGCCATTTGTCACTTGGCTGAGTTAATGCCCTTGCCATCGTGTGAGTTGTGAGCAACTTGGCCAAAATCCAATATGCTGGCAAGAAATATGAGCAAATGCCTGCCTTTGGTTCAGCAAGACAGAAATCTCTGTCCCTGAACTGGCTGTGAAATTCTTCATGAGAGTTATTGTTCTTTGAGAGGACAGATACTGAAGCTGAAGCTCAAATACTTTGGCCACCAAATGAGAAGAGAGGAGTAATTGGAAAAGACGCTCATGTTGGGGAAGACTGAAGGCAAAAGGAGAAGGGGATGGCAGAGGATGAGATGATTAGATAGTACCATGGATGCAATGAACAAGAATTTTAGTAAACTCCAGGAGACAGTGGAAGACAGAGCAGCCTGGAGTGCTATGGGATCACAAAGAGTCAGACACAATTTAGTGACTGAATAATAACAAGTCTTTTCCCCATTTTCCCCCATGCAAACATTCTCCAAGCTTTCTATCATGAACTTCTAACCCCTTTGACCAACTGTTTCTAGCTTTGCTGCTATTTATGTTTATTTTTCTTCCATCCCATCTGAGGCAGATGAAGGAGGCAGAAACGTGTCTCCAGCCAAAGAAGGATTTCAGTCTCTTCTACATCAATTCTGGCAACTTATCCATCTAACTTATTATTAGTTGAAGGCAGTAAACAGTGTCAGTCCACAAGATGGGTCCATTGTTCATCAACAGCAGTTATATAGGCGATGGTACAGAATTATTTACATGAGTCATGAGAAAGGAATCCTTCTCTAGAGGCTGGAGTCACTTGGGTTCTTCCTACTCTTTCCATTCTTCCTTCCCAATGTAAGCAATCATGAAAGTTTTGTTGGTCAATGAACCTTATCTTAGAGGAATGGAGGTTATGCATGTGCATTGTTGTGTGCGTGTGTTTTTAAAGAATGCACTTAAGGCACAACTTGGTTTTAAAATAAACAGTGGGGACCTTGAAAGGAAAACACAAAAAATGCTGTTAGTCATGGACCTCAGCTTATTTGCACATGCTATGTCATATTCATCAGTCATTTGTAGTTTTTTTTTCCCCTCCACCAATGGCATTTGATATTTTTTTTCAAAATGTAACAGTGGTAGTTTCAGTTCAGAGCAGAAAAGCCATTTAGAAGTGTGGGTTTTTAGCTCTTTTCTCTGCTGGTCAACTTGCTCAAAGTATTCCCCACCTCCTGCCCTCAGTTGCTTTTCCTTTGCAGGGTGGAAATGTGCAGGGACCCTTTGAAACAGCCTCCTAGTAAACTAATTTACTTGTTTTCAATCGAGGAAAAAAATAAAATTATTGAACATAATATCTTTAAGCGGCTCTATTTATACAGCACACTGAAACAGAAGGCACCACTCGCATTGTAGCCCAAGATATTATTCAAGTCTAATCTGTGTGGTTGGTTTATGATTCAGTCCCAAGAAACTGAGTTAATTTCATAAGCTATGGTCAACTCAGCCAGCATGTCGCTGAATTTGTATCTTGTTTCCTGAGGATGGCAGTAGGGGTGAGAAAAGTGTGGCAATCTCATCTCCTAGCTAAGGCACAAACCAAAAGCTACAAGAGCATTTCCAAATTGCATTCTGGAACAATATGCCATGTTTGACTTAAGAATGTTTCTGTGTTAGACAAACAAGGGCCTTTGGGATGGCAAACAAAAATATCAAGAAAAGTAAACTTTTCAACTTTCCTAAGATTAATGGAGGCAATTAAGTAAGACAATTAGACAGAATAATTATACAGCCATCCCTCCTCTCTTTTCAAGTTCCCCCAACTTTGAGCTTCATACAAAGACTTTTCCCCCCATCCAACAGCCTACACTCAGTAAGCTTTACCAACTCAAGGTTATGAGCTAACTATGAATCTTACATGAATCCTTTCATGGGGCCACAAGTAACTGCTCCACTGAAAAGGGGAAGACACAGTGTGCAAACTTTTGCAAATGTATACAAGTCTACCTTAATAATCCAAGCAATGCAGACTGAAAAGTCCTGCTTATCAGTAGCTGTTCTATCCTGCCTCCATGTGCCTCTCTTAGGCTGGGTTCACCCAACGTACAGACCTAGCCATAATTGCACTATATTATGCTGAATCACCCAAGTGGTTTTTTAATACATGTAATATGCTCAGCTTCATATTCAAACCAACCCTGTCATCATCTATTTGTGCCATCATATTTTTCTGTTTTCAGGGTTCCTTAAAGGATGCACATACAAAAAAAGGGGGAGCGGGTGGATCTTCAGTTGCAACACCATTCTTGCAATCTTGTAGTTTTGACCCACTCACATTGTGGACACGCCTGATTCCTTTAATGCCCATTTAACTAGAATTCTTAGAGGATGTGGAAAGGGAAAACAGCTAGAATTCAGTACATTCCAATGTGTCAAAATAAAGAGTATTGCTAAGATACAATTAAACATAGTCTTATCCCACTTGCAATGGCTATAGTTGGACTAGTGCTGTTGGATGACAAATTCCCATCATTTAATTCCCAGTTAAATATAGATTACTGTTTTCCAGGCTTTTTCTTCTCACCCTGAAATATAAAAGATAGAACAAATACTTCCAATGGAGTGAACCTAGTCTGGTCTCTGCTCTCTGAACTTCATCACTAACATCCCATTCAGACTAGAGTCTGACCCAAAGCATGTAAGAATTAAATGAGCTTGTGCAGATATTGATCATGGTCTGGATGGGAGTCAATAAATTAAGACTAAATCCCAATGAAATAGCATGACCACTAGATTCCCAGGAACTAAAGAGCTGCTATGATGCAAAGGTTAAGACATTGGTCTAGGGTTGGGGAAATCCAGATTTATGTCCGCACTTAATCATGAAAACATAGTCAATGACTTTGGATTCAGGCTGTATAACCAGATTGTTTTTGTGGAGATAAAATAGAGATCCCCATGTAAGGCATCTTGAGCGCCTAGAAACAAAGTAGAATATAAATAAAACCATACAATTGCTGACAGTAATACTGTCTTTCTGAAAGAGAGCAGCAGCAAGGCTGAGAATATTCCTTTATTCATTTTTATCACTAGAATTTCAGGTACCTCAAAATTGTTCAAACAGCTTGAGCTGGTCTTTTGCTTGTTCCAACTGTTCTTGAAAAGTCAATTAATTCTTATCTAGAACATTGCAATGTACTTGATGGGGCATTTTTCTTGAGGGTAACCAAGAAGCTATAATAAGGCAGGTTGAGACGACTAAATTACTGAGCTGTTATGTTACTCATTAAAGTAGCCCAACTTTTTCTAGGTGTTTACATGCGCCTGAAAAAAGGCTGCTGGTGTTGGTGCTGCTTTAAGAATTGCCTTAGGTTTAAAAAGTCAGATTGTTTTCACAAAGAGCAGAAAGATGCTATGTGTTGCAAGTGCTTTTTCCAAATCATTTTCAAAGCACACACAGTATTAGATAAATATTAGTCTGAAACAGCAAATAGAAATGTTATAAGTTTATAAGGACTTCTGGAGTCTCCCAAAATGTTTTTATTCCAATCTTCCTTGGCCAGGGCATCCTTTGGAGATGGGGGTTTATAATCCCAGAATTCCTAGCCTACATGCGGATTGCTAAATATTCTGGAAGCTTTAGTCCACATATCTGGAGATGCAGAGGTGAAGAGTGGTTGAGGAAGGCTATCCTAATTCCAACCTCACAGGGAAAATGAAAACAGAATACACTAATGAAAAGCAGCATGGAATGGAGGGAGGGAGTAACTTCAATATCCCACTTGTTGAAAACAATGTGTTATATGGAACTACAAGAATTTTTTGATTGCAGAGTCCTATTTTTCATTGTCAGGCATTGATGTTTAGGTCGTAGAAATATTTAATTTGGAAATTCAATCTGAAGGCAATTCAAATCAACTTTCTAAACTGAGTCAGAAGTCAAATAAAATCAGATGCGTCTGAATCACTTTTGAATATTTTGGTTGTTTCTGCCCATAAACTAAGCTTCTGAAAATTTGCAGCAAATTAATTCATTCTGACAAAGCGAATTCAGGGTTTGACTCAAATTATTTTTCTGAATCAATTTGAATTGGCACATTGAATTGGACCAATGGATTGAACCAATAATTCAAATGGGATTTTATATTATTTGAACATCCCTACTGATGTTCGAACTTCAAGTTAAATCTGACAATTCAGTCTTTTGGAATTCTATAGCATAAAATGGTTTAGTAAGGTTAACCATATTTGCTTTCAATTATTGTTCATTTAGTTTTGTGTCGATTGATCTTACTCAGAAATCTGTATACATGGATTGCTCTATAAATAATGCTGATTTGAAAGAGTTATGGTCTTGGGATAAAAGTTTGGTTTAAAAAGATTTTTTTATTAATCAGAACATAAAAAGATAAATATCCTAATACTATTGATAATTTCCTTCTGCATCTGGATCTTGGTATTCAGCTCTTACTAAAATAAAAAAGGAAATATTAGTTCTTTGAAGCTAGATGAAGAAATATATGCAGAATGGGAGAATCTAGATTTTGCCTACAGCTCAGTTCCAGTTTTAAATATCATGTCTACACAATAGCACTGAATACAAAATGAATTCTTTTCTGAATAGGAAATATGGCTTAGCAACAGCAGTCAACAAAGATGACAACTTGCCAAAAAATGGGATTTTTGTTATCTTTTTGCTCAAAATGCATAAAGAACCCCATTTTTCAGTCTTTTTCTTGAAGTCTTGATTCGTTCAAATAAGCTAAATAATCATCTGTTGTTTGGCATGTGTTGCAAAAATGTGGCAATGTGAGCATCAGTCTCAAAAATCAGCTCAAGCTTTAATGGTATCAAATTGAGTTGAGCTCTTCAAGGTATAGGCCTTCATCCCATGAGGTGTGCTATTAAGCCACTTTACTGCATAACATGATCTGTGCTCTGTGTATCACAACACAGGAACAAAGAAAGAGTTGACTGGCATAATATTACAAGAGAACAGCAAAGCCTATAATAAAACAAGGCTATTGCTAATTGGTGATAGTAGCTGTTGCCAATATAGCAATGCCAACAATAATGTATTGTTGCATAAGGACATCTTGGTTCTTGCTATTAGGGTGATGCCACAGATCAAACTAGGTTGGCATGGCAGCCATTGTTTGCCATACTTATACTCACTAGTCAGGATAGAAATTCAGAGAACTGCATCAAATCATCCTCAATAGATTGTCTTCTTTTCAACCAACTGAGATAGAATTAATACTGTATTTCAAGAAAGGACTTCTATAATAGCATTTTAAACACTTTTCTAAACATGAAGAAGAGTTTGTATCATCCACACTGAAACCCATTTTTCTAGGCATAGATCTGACTACAAGCAAGGCTTTCAGACCAGCTGAATTATCCATTCTAAGGATGAAAAAGAACACCTTTTTAGACATTTAAAAATTAAGTCAGAACCTTAAATCTGAATAGGTCAACAACCATGGAGGTGGATTAAGTCTTTAAGTAAAAGCATATTTCTAAGAAAAAAGAGTGTTACTGGATAAAAAGAAGATCATGAATTCATCTGCATATATTTTGGAAAGTCTGAACAAATGGCTGGATTATGATGGACTCTGGAAGGGAATTGCTGCAAAGTTTGTAGTAGTGAACCCAAAATATAACCTATTTGCATCCTAATTGCTTATCTTTAGCAGTGATATGAAATACTTGCATGCGTACTGTTGTAACTAGCAAAAGGGAAATGAGCAGATAAATAACATTTAAGAAGCTGACCAGCTCAAATAAATGAATTATTATAGAAAAGCTGAATCATACTGACTCTGATTGCAATTGACAAGAAAAGCCACAGCCAATTTGCAAAAACATCAGGGGATTATCAGGCAAGCCATGCCCAATCATATACAAGTAACCATCTACAAATTTCATATCGTTCCGTTAAAGAAGCACTACTTGTGACTATGTCCCACCAAGTGCAAATACTTGAACGTAAGCTCAGTGGAATGCTCGTATTTGAAACTGATAAGTCTGAAAGTGACATATTTTCTTACCTCTCTGAATAGAAACAGCACTGTGATTGCAAGAAATGATCTGAGACGCGTCCCGCAGCACTGGATCATGGCGAAGAGAAGGGCGAGTGTTCAGCTTAATCCAAAAAGATAAAGTTTGCTTGCTTTGCTTGTGAGCGTTTTCGGACCTCTTCTTTTCTCAGTAAAAAAAAAAGGAAACATATATCACTATTGTATGGCACAGACTTTCTCCCACTTGGAATAGTTCCTGGTTCTTATAAAGGTAAAAGATAACAAAGTTGATCCAACAACCTGCAGGCGTCTTAGCATCGGGCTTCCTTTGGCTTCTTCTCTGTTGAAAGAATGAAAGGGGGGCAGGGAGAGGCTGGGAGAGTTTACTGTAAACTTTAGAAGCACGTTTATTTTATTTTATTTTGTTTTCTCTTCTTGGCCAATGAGGAGTGAGAAAAGCATCAGACAGCCCTCAGAGTTGGAAGTTTTGCTGGGGTGGCCTCTGACTTTTGTCACCAAGAGGCTGTCTCTGGAAAACAGTTGCTTAAAAGGTAGAAGAGTAAGCGAACAGGGGCAGGAGAGAAAGAGAGAGAGAGAGAGAGACCTCCTCTTTCTGCAAGAATCTAACAGAGCAAGGCTGTTCCTGGACTCTTGCCAAGGCGCAGGCAGCTGAGCAATGTTCTTTAACTCTGTCCCTGAGGTGGCTAGACAGGGACTTGAAATATGTCAGTAAAGCAAGAGCTTTACCATGGACCTTTTTTTTTTTTTTGCAACCCCTTGGGCTGAAGGAGTAAAACAGGGGTATCCAACCTGGGCAACTTTAAGACTTGTAGGTTTCAACTCCTAGAATTCCCCAGCCAGTCATTCTGGAAGTTGAAGTCCACAAGTCTCAAGGCTGGACACCTGGAATAGAACATTACGTTCTACTGACTTGTGTGTGTTATGATCAGATCAGTAAAGCAAGGGCTTTTTTCCCCTTCTTCTTCCATACCCTGGCAATATTTGCTTATTTACACCCCACAGATTCTGTAAAGCAACAAGCAAGCAAAGTATTTGGGATCATAATAGTTCACACAATCTGAGTTGAATGTTACAATATATGTATGGATGACTCTATCAACAAAGAGGGCCATCCATACATATTGTAACATTCAACTCGGGTTGTGTTAATCAACATGGTCCCAAATCCTTTGTAGACAGAGAGACAAGAGTCATGAAGTGTAAGAATTAGGCCTCATCCAGTAATAGCACCTAGCCAAGTTTGGCTGATTGTAAAAACTAAATTAATTTCGCCCTGGTTAGGACTTGGAGGGCAGGCAATTTGAAATTTGAGAGCTGTTGGTTTGATTGGGTCAAAAAATATCCCAGAAAATGATGGCAAACCCTTCCATAACATTAACAAGGAAACTGCACAGATGAATTAACCAGGAACTGAATTTTGACTTGAGAATATAGCGATTTTTACAGCATTTCATTTAGACACAATTGTATACTGTCCCTTAATGCATAGCCCAACCTCTAAATTCCTTACAGTACTTGGAGGACTAGAAACCCTGTTGCAGCCCAAAAGGGAAAGACTTACTAAGGAAGCTCAGAGCAATACATCAATTTATCATTGATTGTCATTGATGTTATTATTTGTAAGGAGGTTGAATCCAAGCACTCTGGTCATAGAGAACATGATATTAATTTACCTCCAAGACATTCCACAATTCATTGGAAGAAGCTTTAACATTTGCAAATTAAATGGATCTGCATAACAGAATAACAGAGTTGGAAGGGACCTTAGAGGTCTTCTAGTCCCACCGCCTGCTTAAGAGAAGACCCTATACATTTCAGACAAATGGTTGTCCAGTCTCTTCTTAAAGTCTCCAGTGATGGATCACCCACTACTTCTGAAGGCAAGCCATTCCACTGGTTTATTGTTCTCGCTTGATATAGTGAAATCTGGCCTTATCTTTAGGCTTGGTGGGGATGCAGAAGTGGAGGAGGTCCTGCAGAGAATTCAAGTCCATTTATTAGCTTCCTATATAACTGTAGCAAGGCTAAAAGAAGTTGTGCTCCAGTAGAGGTGGCATAGCTTTAATTTTTTGCTTCAAAAGGTGGTGGAAGTGATTAGATAGGAGCTACTTCAGCATTGATTTTGATTAATCAAACTGAATTGGTTGAAAATAGAGAGTGAGTGGCAAATCAGGAGGGGAAAAAAATCTTTTTTCAAAGAAAAAAAGAAGAGGAACAAAGGAGTCAGCAAAGAGATTTCAGTGAAGTTGGAATGATACTTGAATTTCTAAGATGGAATTTATTGAATATGTTCACCCTCCCATCACTATCAGCTGACAAGCAAGGCCCCAATGGCTGATGTTTACAGGAGTTGAAATCCAATACATCTGGATGGCAGCATGTTGAGAAACCCTGCTAAGTTTAGTCTTGTTTTTCTTCTTTCCTGCTATATAGTGTACAACCCACTGTGCCTCTAGAATAATTAATTTTGGAAATTGAACAACAGCCTGAAAATATTGAGTGGTTGGATATTTTTCCCTCCAGCTATGTAAGTAGCACTGCTTATGTGAGAAAGATGTAGACTAGCCTGGGGAGTCAGCAGTAAGATCACAATGATACAACATGTGATGTTTGTACAACTGCAGGCTAAAATTGCTATCACCTCTATATGGTGGCCATACCTGTGTTCAGTACCTGAATATTTACAGGATCTCCTCTTGTATTTAGTTACTTGCATTTTTCCTGACTCACAATTTAATCCTAAAAATGCCTACTCTAAGTCATTCTCACTGAATGCAGTAGTGTTTTGTGTATCAGTAGTAACTGGAACTGTTTATTCCTTATTAGCAAGAATGGAGATCTTCCACTCCACCGGCCACACCTGGAGAACTAAACCAGTCTATACCACCCAGCCTGTGGGACTTCAGACCAGCCCTCCTCCTCCATCTTTACTTGCTTCTCACCCGTGAAGTACTGCTTTCAAGATGATTGCAGTGCCCTGAAGTAGGTCTTCCCCATGCTTTCTTGAAGGGAAAGCGTGTGGGGCAGAAGAAAAAAAAAACTCTTTGTGAGCCAGTATTTCACCTTCCCAACTTGGAACACTTTTGACCTTTCCCCATCATTTTGAGAAAGGAACTAGGCAAAACGTGCCTTCATTTTAAGGGCTGCATCCTTTATATGATTCAAACTATACATTGGCTGAAGGGGATCTGAGTCGGCATTCACTATGGGCTACTAAGCCAATTTCTGAAAGGCAAATTTGGGACAAGTAAACAGTTGTACTTCCTACACTCTGGTTAATTTCAAGAGGGTTCAGTGTGTACCCATGCAACTCACTTTCCTTAGAAAAAAGTAAATGGAGAGAGATTGTGTTTTATGATGATACAGAGTTAATTTACGTGTATATACACAGGCTGCAACACCTAGCCAGCCTTGAACCTCTCAGAGGAAGTCAATAGCAAACCACTTCTGTTCTGTTGCCAAGAAAAACACATGAATGTGTCACAGGAGTCAAACTCAATGAGGAGTCTTTATCTTACTGTTACCAGCTGAATGAAAAATGAAGGCTGATTACATATATAGTACAACAAATAACCATTTCCTCCAGATTTCTAAAAGAATCCTACAAAGAACAAATTCAGCCTTCTGGCTCATTTTCAGATCCAGCCCTGTATATTCTCCTGCTATAGATTTAAAGAGTTTGCTTGATCCCTTAGCTTGTTTGATAGAGGAAATAAAATTGGTCATCTCTATCCATCACCTGCATTTCTTAGCTCCTCTATTTCTGACTATGACTTGTCTTTCTTGATCTTAAAAAGTCTCTGTCAGGAGATATAGCATTCAACAATGACTGGCTTTACAGAAATCCTGGGGGACAGGTTGATCTGAGGGGTCAACCTGACCAGCCCCACTTACTCCAGACCGTTCTTTTGTCCAGCCCCAGTGATGACTGGGGAAAAAAATGTAACTAAATTAAAAAAGCACCTAAGGAAAACAAGTGTACATTAAGGATGGGAACATGAACAAGTTTTATACACTGGAACAAATGGAAGGGGAAAAGAAAAAGAGACTTATGTGGCACCACTAGGCATTTTACAATTTAAAAAAGTCATAGAAAAAAAATAAAGTACAAGCATAACATGAATTGCAATTAGCTAGAGTTCTTGGCATCAGGTAATGGAATTTTTAAAGGCACACAAGAGAAGGATGAAAAAATGTGCCAAGGAGTTGCATCAGGTATATAGGCACTTTATCCTTCAGTATACCAGGTTTTAGTTAAGTGTAGCATATGGCAACCTATTTATGCTGGCACATAGACACAAAGGTATCCTCTCTGCTAAAGTCATACATTCATTGAGTTCAGCACGAAGCTGTCGTTTGTTTTAAGAATGTTTGGCTGAATAATCCACAGAAGTCTTGTTCATATATCATGGGCAGTGCAAACTACATTATGGCTAAGGAAATGTATGATCCTTGGCCATAAATTTGGACCCTCAACGGGACTGGAATTTTTAGTCTATGAATTTATGTATTCTCTAAGCTCTAACATGGTTTATTTGATTCTGTCTTAGCCTGCATTATTTGTGAACACAAGCAGTTCTCGATTATAAGCCATAATTTTGCCATAGAGTTGTATATGAATGAAATGATTATGGTTTGTTAAAACAAATCATGACTTGGCATGATATAATAGCTGAGCAGCTAAATTTGGCTTCATAAACCAAACAGAAAACATTGTTCACCTCCAAGTAACCATGTTAATATGTGGGATGGAATTTCGTGGAGGGATGCAGGGTTTGGAAGAGAGTCCACCAGGTGTATATTTTTGGCTTCAACCCATTGTTCTTCAAATACACTATAATTCCCATCAGTTATAGGTGTCATAACTATTATAGAAGGGCTCTCATCAACCCCTTTATAGAACCATTTAGTTATATAAATTATGGAGGCCAAAGGTGCATATTGATGACTCATATTAACTGAATCCCCTTTGATTGAATCAGTCATAGCTTTTCTGGCTGTTTGCATAACATACTGAACAAGATCACCTGATTTGGGGTGCAAAAATCTAGACAATATTGGATGACAGCAAAGAGTTAGATATCCCTGTATCTTCCTGCTTCCAAATTAGTGGTCTAGATTTTTGTAGCCCAGATCTTGCAGCCTCAATTCTGAGTCATAAACTAGACAACATGTAGATTGTATGCTGTGCCACTCAGTTCATTCACTGATTTATAGTTCAAGATTTTGAATGATCTCCAAATTTAGGTTGACTAAACCACCATTATTTTAACTATGGGTAAGCATTTCCTGCAAAAAGAGCTACTGAGGCAGATCAGGTTGACAGCTCCCTTATTTTCAGCCAATGCTGCAGCATCAGCATTTTCAAACCACTGTTGCATATTCAGTAGCCTATTCAAGGGAAATCAGGTTTGTAAATAACTTCTCCCTTGTTAGCTCTAATAGGTAAAAATTGCTGCCCAGTGAACAAACAGTAAAAACTGAGGTATTCCTCCACTTCCTCTTGATAAGCGGTTAAAATATGTCAGATTGGCCCAGCTTATGACTTTTGTGGCATTATGCCCAAGAGTACTGGTGCACCCAAACTTAGTACAACCTAGTATTATCTGATTTCTCTCCCTCTGTGGCAGGCCTCTCTTAAACCTCTATAACCTTTATATAGTGACTTGGTAGAAGCACCGTCTACTTGGCTATAAATGGAGGATGGGGGGGGAATTTATTTTTAATGTCACATAGAGCAGGGAGGAGGAAGCAGAAATAGGTCTCTGTCCTACATTCCTTCATTTTGCATGATTATTATTTTTTTAGCTAACTTCCATTACCTTAGTTAAGTAACCTAAGCAGACGAGATAGTAGGATAGGTATCTTTTTCCCAGATAGGTATCTATTTCCCAGATGGTCCATTTGAAAAATAAGATCTGCACACGGAGTCAGATCTTAACAAACAAACAAACAAACAAACAAACATCTGGATGACGATTAGATGGCAGCAGAAAGATATATAAAATAATAGCTTTTCAATGCCATTGGGATTTTTACAGATCTTGTAGCCCTAGTACAACCACTCCCTCCTCTACTTTTTTTTTTCCCATCGCAACAACCCTGTGAAGTAAGTTAGGCTGAAAAAAGTGATTGTCTCAAAGTCACCCAAACAGCTTCCACAGAGAAAGATGGAAGCTAGAAAAAGAATGATATGCGCCAAAAGAGATAGATACATGAATCCATAAAAGAGCTTTTTTTTAAATTCAAAGGAAACTACTTTGTTTGGAAGAATTTTTGAGTAAGGACATACAAATCACCTAACAATATTTTGGGTTCAAATTGTCTGTTTCAGCTATCCCAAGTAACTAGAAATAAAATTAGGCTGTTTTGAATACTCCATTTTGTACATTGTGATAGTGATTTTTTTGACTTCTAACCAACTTTCCTTCCCCCCCCCCCGAGTTTTTCCAGCCCTTCCTCTGCTACACAGCAGCAAAAAAACAACTCTCAATGTGCTACTTGCTATCAGCTTAAATGGGAAAGGTTGGTGTGGGAGTAGAGATTTGAAAATTAAACACATAGCCAAGCAGAAAAAAATACAACATCATGGCTGTTTAAACAAGAAAAGTTAGAATTCATGTAGGATTGCAGGCAGATTATGTTGTGCTCTATTTTAAAGGCACATCTTGCAATGTGTGTGTTTGTGTGCACACTATTGTCATTCAGAAGTATTGCTACTGCTGCTGAAGTTATGTTTCTCTGTATGTATAGATAGATGATATATAGATAATCAGAAAGACACGACTTCCGGTTCCGGTCGCAGCGCCCGCGAACGTGCAGAGAACTCGTTCTCTTGGCCGTCCGGTTTCCCCCCGCCGGTAGACCCTGGATAGGGTCGAAAGTCGCCCTGTAGGGGCGACCACCGTAGAGGAGGGCACTCGTTGATCGCGGAGGGAGCGGCGGCTCCCTCTGCGGTCCTAGAAAACCACCTTTGGGCCGACGGGGAAAAGATCGGCCAGTAACATGGCCGATCACTCAGCTGCTCCAGCCGAAAGTCACAGCAACATCTAAGCGAAAAGAACCACCGTGGAAGATCCGGGTGAGACCTTTCCTTCCCTCTTGTTAATTTACCTTTTTCCCTGCTAACAGCTTTAAGAACTATTTCCCTATTTTAAGAAAGCAGCGTTTGATTACTGGGGAAAACGGGCTTTGGAAAAACAATTATTGTTTTTTTTTTTACTATTTTATTTTGTCTACATAAGCAGTTGGAACTCGAGCATCCGGATTATTGTGACTTTCTCTTTTGGCTTGTTTATCTTCAGTTTAGGTGAAAATCCTTAGGGAGGGGGTGGAATGTTCTTTGTTTCCCCCCCCCTCCTGAACAGTACTGCCTAAAAAACTTTTTGCTCTCTGGGCGGACTTATGTAGATTATTTTGGATACAATGCATCCTGGGACTTGGCATGAAGCCCAGAAACAGACTGATACAATGTAACTTGCTCTTTGAACTCCCACTTCCTGATTTTGGCCTGATGCCCAGACTGGATTACAATATAACAACTGACTGCCAGTTTTTATCTCTGTGCTGGTCTTGACTATTGGTTGTTTTTTTTTCCTCTATCTTTCTTTGGAAATATATTTCTGTCTGCATTTTATATTTTATAACGCTGCAATCTATTTTTTAAGCTGAACTTCTCTAAAAAAAAAAAAAAGAAGAAGATGGAATCCTATTCACAGATTAATTATGGACTTATATTAGAAAAAATCTTGGAAGCAAGACTGGAACTTAAAGAACATATTAGATCGCTTAGATTCAAGGAGGACTCAGAATTAAAAATTGAAGCTCAACCTTTGATTGACTATGATAGACAATCAGATCTACAACTTAATGAGATGGATGGAATACATTTACAACCTATTGAATCTACTGAATTTATTGAAGAGGAAGAGGACACATCCTACATGATGGATTTCTTTGATGATCAAAGGCAGAACTCAACTAAAACATTTACAACTTTAAAAGCAACAGGATTGGACTTCCAAATACGAGGCACAAAAAACGTTGATAACATGACAGTACAGACAACACTGGATAAAAGAGAAAAAGAATATGATTGGACTCAATGGTGGGAAAAGGCCTGTAGCCAGTTACTAAGATGGGAGGACTTAGAAGCCCTGTTGTGGAAACCTACCTGGCACAAAAAGAAAGCTAGAATTAGATTTAAAAATAAGAGTTAAAATTTTAGTTGATGGGTAAAAAGGGCTTCTGGACATTGATTGAACTAATATTTTTGAGATCTTTAAGGTCACTTTGGTATGAGTCAACACTAGATTTAAATTATGGATTTGAGTATGATTTGGAATGGCAATAAGAATAATTGGAAAATTTATAATTAAAGGAGTTAGATTGAGATTGAGACTGGTGAAATATTATTGATATTTTTATTTATACGAATTGAATGGTAATTAGTGAGATATTAAATGGATTAAACTGAAACAATTGAGGAATCTTTTAGGGACGTGGACTGATCTATGAAAATATTGGATAGAATATATGAAATAGAATATAGTTGAGAAATATTAAGATATAATAGTTATATTACTTGTTTATGATAGAAATAATTATTGTCCTATTATTATTATTATAATGTTATTATATTACTATCTCTAATGAAATAGTTTTAAAATATATAAATTCATGTTTATTTACATAATATGTATGTGAAATATAATAAGAGATATAATTTGATTGAGAAATATAAATTGAAATTGGAATAATAGAGGTGAGAAACAATTTATATTTTAGGAATGCTCGAATTGTATACCATAAGAGGGAACTTTTAAAGTAGTAGTTTAAATTGTATATGTATGACTGTATTTTTTGTTGTGTTCCCTGGAGTGCCCTATCTCCACAATGTGTTACAAGCACTTGGCTGTAAAACAAACAAAAACTAATAAAACTTGTTATGATAGGAAAAAAAGAAAGACACTTGGCACTGTTTTGCTTTGGTTGGTGAGTTAATTAGTTAAGCTTGCTATTGGTGCATTCTGTATCTGTTAAGGCTTACTGAATTTCAGAGTACTTTTAGAAATGTGTAGTTTGAGCTAGTTAGTTGAGTTTAGTGGGCATTCTGTACGTGCTCAGATCATTTCCTGATCCAATTAAGATTAATTGCCTGGGACGTCTTCTGAGCTGACCCATTAGGAGGGTTTGTGCCAGGTGTTTTTGGGGGTGTATCTTGTTTTATTCACTGGTGAGAGGTTCTAACCCCAAGTCACCATTAATAGCAGTTGGCCATGTTTTTACTGAGGAACTGAACATGGGTCTGATTAAAGGTTTGATCTCACACAGTGGCAGGCAAAGCATCATTTCTTCTCCTATATTACATTAGCAGGTTGTCAGCCAACAGCTATTTTTAGACTAGCAAATTTCTTTTTCGGGAAAGATAAGCAGGAAAGGTCCCACCTGGTTTCAGTGGCTATTTTGCCCAGCATTTGTCAGCAAGTTTACCTAAGTTTTGCTTCCTGCTGCCGATGCTGAATTTTGCATAGCCACCCTGGACTCAGCTGAAGATGCTGTCAAAAGAGGCTGTTGGGGTCTGGATGGGATGAAACAGATTAAACCTAAACCGAAGCAAGACTGGGTTACTGCTTGTTCATAGTGGTTCTGTGCCAGCTCCAGTGATGTCTCTCAAAGGAGTTGCATTGCCCTTGAGATCAGGAGTTCTCCTGGATTCAAAGCTACTGCTAGATTGTTAGGGGAAGCCATAACCAGAAGGTTTTCCCAGCTTCCTCTGGTATATCTTCCCATTTCCTGGAGTGGGGGTGTGGAATCTGGCTGCAATGTCTCATGACCACCATCTGATTAAATTTCTTTAATGCACTTTGCATGGAGTCCCAAAGATGTTCTTCCAGAAGGTAACTGGACTTTCTTGGGTTTTTTTCCTTGAAAACATTTCAGAAGCTTCTTGGATGTAAGGAAATTCAGAACTGAAGAAGCTTTTTGGATGAGAAGCAAAACGTTTTCAAGGGAAAAAAATTAAGAAAGTCAAGTTGCCTTTTGGAAAAGCGCCTTTGGAATAACCATGACCTAGATAATTGAGACTCTCCATAGACACTTTGCATGGAGCTGCCTTTAACAACTACTTGAAAACTGCAGTTGGTTCAAACTGCAGCAGCCTGCTTATTGACTGGCCCTAACTGCTCTGAGCATATTACATGCAATTGGCCTGACCTGCATTGATTGCCAATAGACTACGAGATGCTATTCAAATGCATAGTTCTCACTTGTAAAATCCTATCTGGCTTGGCACCTACATATTTCCAGGACTGTTTACCACCACGGGATTTAGCCTGACAAAGGAGGTCTTCCCAGAAAAAGTTACCTGTAGCACCCTATTTCTATGAGGTGAAGGGGACTGATGCTACAAGGTTCTGCTTTGCTATTATTGTGTCTATATCATAGAATAGATTTCCTTCCTCTAGAAATGATGCAGCCCCCCCCCCCCCAGCAATGGCTTTCTGGAAGCTTTGAAAGGCTGAACCTTTCCAGAGAGCTTTATGAAACGATTGCAATTGTTACTTCTTGGGCATCCATTTTTTATTGTTGTATATATAATTATTGCTTTAATCATTAATTTAGTGTTTTATTTTAAGGTTTTAATGTTTTGTTTTTCCTGAATGTTTTTAGTGCATTTTAGTAGGCTGCAAGCCAGCATGAGTCATGAAGTTTGGGTGGCATACATGTTTGATAAATAAATCCAAGAAATAAATCAGTCCTGGGGAACTAGAGAGAGTGGTAGAGAGCTATGTCATTCATTTGCCTTCTGGTAAATTAGTGAGTTGTGATTGGCGATGGCCCTTTGACAGCTATTTTGTGAATAGGCAACCCCCCTCCCAGAGTAGTCATTTTATGAGAAGACAAAATCTCCTGTGTGCTTTTCAGCCCCCGGTAATTGCCTACCTACAGTTTACGCAATCTAAAATCGTGCATATGATTACATAGGAGAGAATCCCACCGATTTCTTTGGGGAGACAGCATGTACTTCCCTCAGTATGTCTAAAATAAATTAACCGATACATCTGCTTGCAAAATGTAGATATGTAAATAATTGTGCATGTCTGGAACAAAGTCAAAACTTGATCCCAAATCCCTCTTCAAGTTTCAGAACTATATTTCAGGAGCAGAGGCATAGTGTCTGATTTAGTGTCTCTCAAGAAATTGTCTGCATATCAGCTGAACTGCCGAAAGGTGGTGTTGGAAAGTCCTCCAGAGCTTTTAGAATCAAGTATGTCTTCCCCTTTAGTATTATCTCCCCAGCCTCCACTTAAGTTAGCAGTCGGTAGCATTAGCAAAAAATAAAAATAATTGCCTGCTTTGGTTTGTCCAGATGAGATTCATCCCTGGGTGGTGGCTGGCTTGTTCAGGATGCTCTTTGCACTCTTGACAGGAGGCAGCTGCTTGGCTGTTCTGCCTGCACTTGGCACCCTCTAAAAAAGCACATTTTTCTATCATTTGTTATGTAATATTTGTTCTCCATAAGCCAAAAATGCAAACACCGCTGTAATAGATGGGATTCATCTTTTATCCTCCTAATGGGCTTCCTCTCTTAGAATTAAACAAGGCAAGGAAAGCATACAGGTTGTGGCTTCTGGAGTTTTGTCCAACCCCTTGACCAAGAGTGGCTGTAAGAGGCATTTGTACTTCCTTCTGGGTATCCTCTCTATGTGTGTTGAGAGTATGTCTACTCTCCCCTTATGCTGTGTTTGGGCGCATTATGAAGCATAGGGCTGCTTGCAAACGGTCTTCTCCAGGTCACGTGACCAGCTGGCAAGGGCCTAGAATGGCACAGTTGCTAACATTCCAAACCAATGCCCAGTTGCCTCTCCCACGGATTTTTGGGATCTGGATTACAACTCTCAACCAGACCAGATCCAATTTTTTGGCTTCTTTCCACCACAAGAAACCTGGTCTCATTCTACTCTAAAAAGGCCGTCATTATGATTTTGGGGGAAAGACCCATATATATCTTCTTCAGTTATTAAACTTTTTAAATTTATTTTTATTCCTTCCCCTGTCTCTTAGTCCATGTTCCTTTCATTCCTTTGACACTGCTTTCACTCTTTGTTGGCCCACTCCTGGCTAAAACATTCTGATTCTTTCCAGCCTGCATATAAAATGTGTTTTTTTAAAAAAACAAAACAAAAAACAAACTCAAATTACCAAGAAAAACTCTTTAACTGCAGTTTGGTTGCTCTTGATAAAGTACACACAGGCACAGCAGCTGCCCTTGTACTGTATATTCTACAAAAGGGATGAGATGCCCTTGGCTGCTTTTAGCATATTTATTCCTTATAAATGCTGGACTGATGTATTGGTCACAGGCTAGTCCCTCTAATAATGATCCAGAAAAAGGGCTCTGCACTATAGGTCCTTAATTTGGGAATGGGCTTTTATGAGCCTCCAGACATGTTTGCAACAGTTGTTCACCATAAAAGTCAGAGCCCTTTTTTTGATCATTAGATCATTATGGGAACTGAAGTCTCTTGGAGGGCACCAGATTAAGAGAAGTAGGTTAGCATGCAAGACTAACCTGATTGAATATGTTTACGTGGAAGGAACTGTTGAATACTTGTAGTGAAAAGCCCTTAACATCAACTCAAAGACATTATTTTATCTTTTCATCTTTAACAGATTTCCTGTGATCAAAAAATGAGGGAAAAATGAGGAAAAACAAGGTTGCAAACACAAAAATTGAGATTGAGGATACTTGCTTACCAATAAATCGATCGCTCATAGAATTTCTTCATACAAATGTTAGTGAGAGTATGTTCTCAGTTTATACTGGGTGTGCAAAGGCTAATTGTACACTTAGTTTATGCATATGTATTTCTTTCTCATATACACATATACACTGATACCGAGTTAAGTTCTAGGATAACTGAATTTTTTTAACTGGTATCGGCATCACTTTTAAAGAGATCTAATGAAGTGACCGGCAATTGCTTAGTTTAGAGTACAATAAATGTGCTGATCTTTATGATATTAGAGGTAGTCTTTGATTTAAGACCATAATTTAATCTGCAATTTCAGTTGTAAGTGGTGATGGTTGTAAAGCCAGGTCACCATGTGACAGCACCCAATTGTACAACTTTTTTTGTGGTGATTGTTAAGCGGTCACTACAGTCATTAAGCAAACTCATTATTCACTATGGCTGGTCTTTTTTGCTGGAAACCAGAAGTAAATGACGATATCCGGCAAAAGCATTGTAAACACAGTCACGTGACCATGGGACACTGTAAACAATTGTAACTGTTGGTCAGTTGCCGAGCACCCAAAATGCAGTCCTGTACCACAGGGGGAGCCCGGATATCAGATCTTCAAATACAGGTTGTAAGTAGCTTTTTCGGGATCTGTTGTAGCTTAAAATAGTCACTAAGCAACCTGTCATAAAATTGAGGATTACCTGTACTAGGCTCTTGTTTAGTTTTGCTTCAGGAGTCCAACATGGCTGGTCTTCCTGAAATTTCAGAAGGAGGAAGCACTCAGAGACAGGAAGGATGGTTTTATAGCTTAGGTGGTTCCTAAGGAAGTAAATTTCCTGTCAAGTACTAAGCTTTTCAGAAATATATGGCCTTGATGTTTGAACTCAGCCTAGATAAATAGTGAAGCTTTTGAGTGCAAGAGAAGAGTATCCCTTAAAATTCCAGAGCAGTCTTTTGCCTTAGGCTTTTTTGTCTGGTTTCCTGTATGGCCTGCATTTGGATTTCTTCAGCAGTTCTTCCAATTCTCTCATTCTAAAGCTTTCGAAACATTTTCAGCAGAAGTGCCATCTGGAACAAATTGCAGTGGAGTCAGCCAAGAAACAGGCAAGGCATAGGTAAACGTGGCCAGATTATCACTGTTGAACAGTCACAGCAGGGTTGCAAGGTAGGCTAGTAGCATTTTACCCTGAGGGCTGGAAGGAACCTCTAAGGTCTTCTAGTCCAACCCCCTGCACAAGACAAGAGAACTTATTGCATACCAGACAAATGGTTGTCTGATCTTTTCTTGAAGACCTCCAGTGATACAGCACTAACAACTCCAGGAGGCATGCTATTCCATTGATTAATTGTTCTTACTGTCAGGAAATTTCTCCCGACTTCCAGATTGGATCTCTCTTTAATGAGCTCCCACCCACTGCTTCTTGTCCTGTCTGCAGGTGCTTTTGAAACTAAGTCAACCCCCTCTTGTCTGTGACAACATTTCAAGTACTGGATGACAGCTATTGCATTACCCCTAATCCTTTTCTTCATAAGGTTAGACATATCTAATTCCACAACTGTTCATCATACAGTTTAGCCCTCACACATGCCTTATCATCTTTGTTGCTCTTCTCTGCACTCTTTCTAGGGCCTCAGCATCTTTTTTGTATCATGGTGACCAGAATTGGATGCAGTATTCCCTGTGTGGCCTCACTAGTGAATTATAAAGGGGTACTATCACTTCTTGTGATCTTGATGCTATCCCTCTGTTGATGCAGCCTAGGACTGCATTGGCTTTTTTGGCTGCTGGCTCGTGTTTAAGTGTTGTCCACTAGGACACTAAGATCCCTCTCACAGTTACCACTGTTGAGCCAGATATTGCCTATTCTATATCTGTGCTTTTGTTTTTCCTGCCTAAGTGCAGGACCTTACCTTTCTCACCACTGAATTGCATCTTGTTGGATAGGGCTCAAAAGTCAAGTCTGTTGAGATTTTGATTTTGGAACTACCTGCCTTACCTGTCCGGTAAGGCTAGTAATGCAATGAGCCTGAACAAAGGACTTTCAGCACACAGCTCAGGTGTCTTGCTAAATGATTGCTTCTTTATGATGCAATCACAGATTAAGAAAAAGCTTTAATTGGGAGTTCCCTTGCAGAAGCACCTTCCTGATGCTTGACCTGCAGAAGTCTAAAAGACTTTTTTAGCTACAGTATTTTGAGCCTTGCAGCCAAGATTGATGGGGGTGGGCTGACCCTCGATGGTCCATGTGGATGGCAAGGTATTGACTAAGGAGAAAATGGATGAGAAAGAAAAGTTGTTGTTGTTGCTGCTGTTGCTGCTGGTTGGTTTGTTTTTGTGCACTGAGTTAATGTTGACTCCTGGCAACTGTCTGGACTAGTCCCTGCAATTTTCTAGGCAGGAAGTTGTTTGTCCTTGCCTCCTTTCTTGGGATGAGAGAGAGCGGCTAGCCCAAGATCACCCAATTGGTTTTCTGCTAAGGCAGCACTGAAATTCACAGTTTCTCAATTACTAGCTTGGTACCTTTAATCATTACACCCCTCTCCCTTGGCAACTTTAAGATGTGTGGACTTCAACTCTCAGAATGCTGGCTGGGGAATTCTGGGAGTCAAATCTTAAAGGTTGCCAAGGTTGAGAAACAGTGCACTACATAACATGGGCTCTCTAATATCTAGTTAGGAACTCTTTAACTCCTGTGTTTGCATGGGACTTCATTATATTCCCAGGTCCATCCCATTCCATTCCATTTGTA
The DNA here is from genome assembly GCA_023970755.1 of Azemiops feae. Lineage (NCBI taxonomy): Eukaryota > Metazoa > Chordata > Lepidosauria > Squamata > Viperidae > Azemiops > Azemiops feae. The sequence goes on along the minus strand of JALGBA010004297.1, from coordinate 5,856,022 downwards.
ATCTTCCCCTAGCTTGAGCAGACCTTTGACACCATGTTACTAACTTTTGGGGACTAAGATTTCCTGGGCCTGAGAGAGCAAAGTGCTAAGGCAGAGCCTATCTGCCTGTTTCTTGTCCTGTCTGATCTGAACACTTTTCTTGAAGTGTGGATAAAGGAGGGGGGTTGTGGGAGACTACTCCTGTGTGCTTAGAAGAGTGATTGCCAGCTTCTGAACTTTTTAAGCTGATCTCCGTCAGCAGTGACAAGAGCTTTGGAGCAGAGCTCCCAGCTTTAGGTATCAGCTGTGATAAACTAGGCTCAGATCACCTAGTAGTCCCTGGAGTGTGTAGGCATCTCTGCTCCTCTTAAGTTCAGAGAGGGGCTTTTCAATGGATGTGCAGCCGAGAGCATCAGCAGTGGGTGTTTCCAGCATCCTTGAACGCTGCCGCCTGCTGCCTTTACAAGAAGGCAGCTCTCAGGCAATGGGGGTGGACAGGCGGCAGAGAGCCTCGGCAGCCCTCTCGCTCGGCTTCATCTCTTTAATCTTCTCTATCACAGCCTTTAGCAGCAGCTACTGGTGTGAAGGAACTCAGAAGGTAGCCAAACCATTCTGCAGCAAACTCGCAGGTGGGACCCACTGCATTCGGATTAACAGCCCAGGTGGGAATGACAGCAATGTGGTTCAGTACATCTGGGAGACAGGGGACGACAAGTTTGTGGATCGAAAGTTTCATGCCGGTATTTGGCATTCTTGTGAAGAGATGATCAGTGAAAACGGTGAGTGCCCTTCTGGGAAGCAAGTCTCCCTCATCCTGATTTTCTTTGAGACACAAGATAGTTGTGTCTCTTCTTTCACATTTTGGCTGGGGCTGGGTGAAAAACAGTGGCTGTGGTACAATCAAGGTTACAACTGCAAGAAATAAGGACTCCCTGGAATGAAGCATGACTCCTGTTAACTCCCTAGATAAGTCTCTGTAGCTCTGTGTGGCAATTTATGGAAGTAGTTTGGTATTGCCCTCTTCTGAATTTATTTTTGGTTTATGATTTCTCAGTGGTCTCCCATCCAAGTAATAATTAGATTTGTTGCTGTTTGATTTTTCAGGATCAGCCAGTCAGCTTGCTGTTTCCACCTGGCAAAAGCAATGTTCAGATTTTAGCTGTTTCATTTGGGGGGGGGGGTTGCCTTACTCTTCCATCTGTATAATGGAAGCACTTCTTTACATCTGATCTACATCCCATTTATAAACAAGCTGTTAAATTACACACATCGTGTTAGTCTATAATGTGATTTGATTTGGATTTGCATGTTACAGTACAAGGTGTCTCAGCCATGATTTATGTGCTAACACATGTAAATGTAACCATGATGATTTGATCAATAAATTGTGGATAAAACAAACCATGGCTTAGCGCATACCCAGCCAATTCCAAAACAATCTTCAAAGACTATGAAATGCTTTAAGGGAGGATACAATCTATTACCCGATGGCATCTGTTGCAAAATTATTCCCCAAATCTATGTTGATAATTATTTCTCACCCTTTTTGGCAACTCACAAATCAAAATTCTCTTGCTATTCTAATATGAGGTTGGAAGGGGAGAAAGGATTATAGGGATTAAAATGATTTCTCCCATATTATCCTGATTCAATACAAGAAGGGACATCATAGAATGCTATTTGGAGAGAAACGGGCCTGATGTGGCAGAAACTATACAGAGCCTTAAGCTCCAGTCACAATAAATATTTAGACTTTAAAGGGCCATAAGACACTCTATTGTTTGCAAAGAATACAGCAGAATTAAAACTGAAATGAATAGTATTTGGGTGGAAAAGAAGTAATTAGAACTCATAATGTTATCTCTTTCACCCAATTTATAAAATAACTAGAAAAGTGTTTAAAAGAGTAATCTTTGATGAGGTAGGCAGACATAAAATCTTCTTAATAAATAAATAAAAGAAGTAAAAAAAGTGGATAGAACATTTTAAACTTTGTTTACAATTTTAGGACACACAAACAAACACAGAAACACACACAGAGACTTTTATGAAGAAGAAGAAGAAGAATTGGTGCTAAATCTGTGAAATCCATAATTTGGAGGAACATATTTTAAAATATAGCATATGATTGAGAAAGATAAAACCTTGTTCCCTTTTTCTTATTCAGAAGTTTGGGGCCACCAGTAAAGATGGATTCTGGGAGAATCAGGGTAATTGCCTTTTACTTGTATTAGTAAATAAGAGGGAATTGTTGACATCATTCATCATGTTTTAATGCATGAAGAATGTAATAGCTTTTATTAGGTATCTGGATTTGTCAGACTCCTTTATTAGGTATATGGATTCGTCAGACTCTATACAATACATTTACCAAAATATTAGCAGACTGATTCAAATTATAACTGAGCAGAATAGGAAACCTGAATAGGCAGCCAAGGACAGAATTAATGTTGCAGATCAAGTGTGGGATTGCCAAACCTTTATTTTCTCTCCAAATAGAAGCTGAGTGCAAAACATTAAACTGTAATGGTCACTGGAAATTGCCTCATAGCACCCTTTTAGTTACCTGTAATTGTTTTTCCTGAGCAAGAATAAGTCAGTTTATGAGGACATGTGGGGGAATGAAGAGCACACATATAGATGAAAATTAGGTTTGGAGAAGTTTTCAGGCTGATTTTTCTTTGAAAACTGCTGTCAGGTTCCTCTCTTGCCATAGTTACTAATACAAGAGGTCGAAACAGGTTTCCAAAAGTTTTAGAATTGTCATTTGCTGAAATGACCTATTCTTTCACTCATAAAGCATAGAATGGGAGTCACAAAATCTCTTAGTCACCTCTGGTGTGATCATAGGATGGCAGTACTGAGATTCCTAAGGAAATGATGTTAAAACGCACTGAACTCTTGGAATGTGCTCTTATGAATGCTGTGCCTTACTTATTTGTAGGAGGGAAGCAAAATAAATCTTCCACCCTGTTTACTTTTAATGAAAATGGGTTTTCTGTTTTCAAGTAACTGAATAAATATGGTTTTGCTCCCTGAGTTTATGGCCAACCTGTAGCCTCTCTGGAGACATGACTGACTGGCAGCGTGGTTTCCTGCCATTTTTAAGCTTGCAGCAATAAAAGTATTTCAGTGCAATTCTTTTCCCCTGGTTAGAACAAATTCCTGAAATCTCTCTGCCTCAAACAAAAGAAACAGGAGAACTTTGTTCCGGCAAATGTGATGTGACTCTCCCCATTTTACTTCATTTTCCAATCCTCTGTGCCTCTTACCTCCACTACGAAAAAGCTGACCACCCTTGCTGAATGAATGCATAGCAAACCCATCTTAGTAATGGTATCTATAAATGCCCCAGACTCCCATAAATAAGAGAAGATTCTGAGAATTTTGGCTCCACCCATTTCTTGAGACCGCTCTGTGGGTCACAGATGAGGTGCTGGAAGCCAGTTGTTAGTCAAGCCCTGAGAGGTCATTTTCTCTCTGGCAGCTTTCATTCAGCCCCTCACTGCATGCCTGAAGATGGAAGATGCATCTCACTATTAGTGTTGCTAGTCTTACAGCTTGGTCTCCGGCCCATGGATCACAATGGCTTCTGAGGGTTTGTTTTAAAATCTTTTTTAACATTAGATCTGCTTTTCATCAAGATGGTGAATTATTACACCAAAACGCTCAGGTCAGTTGCTGCTTCTGCAAATTACTTGCTGTTGGCAAGCTGCTCTTATTTTTATTTTATTTTTTAGTCCAAACACGTAAGTCCCATCATGCATTGGCAATCATTGTGAAAACACAACACATTTAACACCAAAACATTCAGGTCAAAGAAGTGCTTTATATTTAGTGCCTATATTATTTCTGTATCCCCTTGTACCATGCATACAGGAGATGCTTCAGAAAGTGCAGAGGAATTTAGATCTGGCCTCCAGAAGGGGTGGGGTGAAACCATTACTGAGCCCTAAGAAGAAAGAAAGCATAAGACTAAAAATCACCCTAACTTGATCTTGTTCTCTTGAAAAAGGGAAAAGCAAAGGTTGTGGGCAGATTTTCAAAATTCTGCTAATGTATCTCACAATAATAAAGTAGCCTCACTAGAATTCCAGCAGTATCTATTTCTTGACCTATCTCCAAGCAAATTTCATATTAGATTCTGCCCAAGAGGAGATGTGTTTAGAGCAGGTACATATCTCTTTCTGGGACTGGATTGGCAAGATCAGAGTTACCCAAACTGGAAGGATTTATACCACAATTTACCTAAAGATCTCTCCACACTCCATTCCGTTCTAAACAGTATTCCACCGAGTCACTCCACATGCAATTTGGACCAGTGCAGTGCTGTGATCCTAGGCTAGCACAAAACATTTGTGCCTATAGCACAAGGCTCACCCACTTTGATATTCAGATGATTCCAGAAACCAAATAAAGTAAGCAATGCTAGCGGAGACAACATCATCTACTTCACCGAAGGACAGTGGGCTTATAAACCAGCTACTGCAGAGGTAACACATAGCTTTGTCCTTCAGAAGACTGACTGCTGCTTTCCTTTCTACGGTATATCTTCTAATAGTAGAGCAGCTGTAACAATCTTAGATAATCATTACAGCCATAGAGAGAGATTTTTTAGTTAAGGACCAAAGCGACAAATTGGACCAAATTCTGGATTGAAAAAAAGGTTTCAACCCCAGATAATGGAGTAACCTTTGGCAACAGTTACAGCATATTCAGCTGTGAAGTCAGAAGAGAAAGCAAATGGCTAAGGGAACTTGAAGAGCTTAAGACAGGGGTCTTCAAACTTTTAGGGTTGTCAGTATTATTCTTGTATCCTGTCAATTTTAAAACTGAATCCAAACCAGCCTGATTTTCAGTTATATTTTCTTCTATCTCTTTTTTAAGCTCATTCTTATTGTATGAGACAGACTAAACAGTAAATTCTAGGTACATTGTTATCCTTGAATATTTCCAGAATGAAAATACTTTTTTTCCATTTTGTATTAGTGGATCTTCTCTTTTAATTATCATCTTTAATTTTTTTTAGTTGCTTCTAGTAATGAGCCTTCATGGTTTTCTCTTATCAGTTTTTCTCTCATCCAGAACATTTCCCCAGGAAGCGATTAGACTACTTCCTATAGTTTGTTTAAAATCATATTAAAATATAAATAAATATATTATAATTTAATACATATTAAAGATATATAAACCTCAGAATTGTTATATATTTCTAATATGATTTTAAACAAATTACAGAAAATATTCCATTTTTTTCCTTTTTAAAGTTTTGTTTCCAGTCAGTCTGGACTGGATTGTTAGTCCAGTTTAAAAAAATCCCAAAATTTTAAATTTTAATTATGCTTTTTCCACTTATTTGTAAATAAAGAGCTTTTTAAAGTTTTTAACCTGCATAAATCTTTCACTAAGGGTTGGAGGAAAAATCACCCAGTGTAATAAAACATGTCCTTCTGAAGATTCTTAGTATCGAAAAAGGAATTTATACCATTTCCTGTAAATGTGATTAAGAGGAGAAGTGAGCAAATGGACCCTCTGTTTGGGCAAAACCGACTCTCCCAGTTCCCAGACCTCTAAAATCCACCAGAGACCACTATTTTATGGTCTTCTTGTGGGGACCATCTGTAAGAAGCACTCTGGGCAATCCCAAGTCCTCTCATTGATCCAGAGAGAAGTTTGGGAAGCCAATTCCTTCACCAGTTCCATTTTCTGCTGCAATCATGAGCATTGTTAAAAACGAAGCTGTCTTTTAGTCCACTATTGCTTCTTCAGAAGCCTTAAAATATTTTTTTCCAATCTGTCTGTGATGGGAGTTGTACGCAACCCATTCGGTTGGGGGAGGTTCTTCTAAAAGCTAGAAAATAATATTGAAACATGCCAAGGTTATTCAAGGTTTATCCACTGATTTGTCTCTCTGAAGATACTGCATGTTTTGGTACAACTGCCTACATTTCCATAAATAGGAGATACAATCGGTTATTTGGAGAGTCTGTGCTACTGGGTGATAAACTGACTCCCTCAGGGGAGTTTCTGATGAGATAATGTTATCCTGGCATTTGAGAACAAACATAAAAGTGCTGATGGATTATACCACCAACAGCCCCTTTTGTAAAAGTGCAAGTAGCACAAGTGAGAAGAGACACTCCAGATCAAAAGCTGCCTGGTTATATCTGCACTCTGGTGCCATAAACAAATGCCAAAATAAGACACATGAAACCAGGTGGATGGATGTTTTCCCAAAAGATGACTTCCACTGGGATTTGCATTTCCAATAAAACAGTAGTGGAACATCTTATCTCGGTGCTTCTGGCTTCCCCGCCATCTGCTTCCAACTTGCTGCTTGTGGGAAGCTCTTGTTCCTATAAATGTTAGGAAGATAAGAACCTGAGGCGGCAAATATGACACGTGTTTCTTTAAAAAAAAATCTTTAATTTTCAAGTGCTCATTTTATGTGCCTTATAGGTGAGAAATGCAGAAGTTTCATCAGCCTGATACCCCCAGCAGTTCAAGGTAATTATATACTGTCACTGTTTCAAGTTCTTTCTATATTTATATCCAGTGTTCTGAATCACAGGGGAAAACAATCTTTTAACACATACACATGCACACACGCACATCCAGGTTTTATGAAACATACATTGCCTTAGATAGATGTTCAGAATTTTTGCTGAATGTCAGATTTGGGTCTGGATTAGACAGTCCTTCATTCTCCAGACAGTTAGTGTATATGTCAGTTTAGAGATTAATCTTAAAGAAGCCCAACCTGGCTTTCTAATTTGAAAGCAGGAAAAGCAAGGCTCTTCTGCAGGCTGAGTCCAATCCTGATGGCAAATTGATGGCAGGCTGGATAGGAATGCTGGTAATTACTGTCTCAAACATCTGAAGGGTTCCAGATTGGGGGAAGTGCCTGTACTCACCCATCCTTAAAATCAATTGCCAGCTCCTCTGAAAAGAAATCAAATTTGATAACCATGTATGTAGCTCTATTGCTGGTTTGTAGAAACAAAATATTCCTTTAAAATGGTCACAGTGCACTGATTTGTGTGTGTGTGTGTGTGTGTGTGTGTGTGTATTCCAGGAGTTCTATGGTTGTCCATTGCAGCAGAGATCCTCTATATTATTTTACTTCTGATGGGCATCACTCTCATGTTGATTGAAATCTGTCATTCCATCAGCGTCCTGGATGGGCTGAAGCTTAATGCATTTGCTGCTATATTCACTGTTTTAGCAGGTAACCATTTGGTATTGCTTCTGTTGAGAGTTAAAGTCAGTCAAAGGAAGAAATGGTCAATAGAAAGAAATTATTTTTATACTAGGCATAGAAAGATCGGTTCTTAAGGATGGGAAGAGATGTCTTGTTCTAAGAGAATTAGCTGCTGATACTCAGACTCTCCACATTAAAGGGAGTTTTTGTGTGAGGAAAAACTGCCACCCATTTCAACAAAGAAACAAAAGATTTCTGGGAAGCGATGGCTGCAATGACAGTCAAGGAATGGACAGAAAGTCCAAACAAGATGGAGCACCTGCTTTGAATGTAGAAGGTTCCTAGTTCATTTCCAGTTAGTACAATTCCTCACACCAAAGACATGGAGGAGGATGGATTAGTTCTCTAGTTGTCATCTTCTGCTTATTTATCTTTTATCCCCACTGTGACTTAGCAAAAGCTAAATCTGTTCAGATATGTCTTCTCCCTCCCCCCCCCCCCGGGAAATTCACTCAGTATTTTACGTGCCCTAGCATCAATTCATCAAGGAGTAATTTGTTGAAACTATGACTGACTGTTACAGGTCTCCTTGGAATGGTGGCTCACATGATGTATACCACTGTATTTCAAATGACGGTAAATTTTGGCCCAGAGGACTGGAGGCCTCAGATGTGGGATTATGGCTGGTCTTACTGGTAAGTTCTGAAGCAAAATGTATCACAAAAAGATGGGCATAAGTCAAATCATTCTGAGGGAACCATTAACATTAAAGCTATCATTTTTTTTATTTCTTATCTCAATGACAAAGTATTGTAGCCAGGTCTGAGAACAGAATCATAAGACCTTGCAGGCTTGCTTCTCAAGTGTATGAAATGGGTGCTTAATATTGATGGCGACATCTTAACAGCAACGGTTGTGTGTGAAGTTCAAAGATGAAAAATATCTTGTCTTACTCTGAGTATAGTAAGCTCTGTATTAAGTTGGCTTTCTCCTATCACTGAGGTTTTTCAAAAGAATGATTCCTTTCTATACATATATTGACCCCAGGAATTTCATCATGTTGCACAAAAGAAAAACAGTCATGGAATGGCTGAAAGAGATGAGAAAATGAATCTTCCATCGGCATAAGCTTTCTTAGTTTAGTAGCCAAGCCAATAAGAAATCTGCTAAAAGGCATATTTTTTACAAATATGTTCAGAACCTATAAAAAGGTGTTAGCTTCTCAGTAACCATTTCCCCCATATACTAGTAATACATTTGTTTGTGCAACCATTTTAATGTTAAGATTGGGGTCCCCAAGAGGATTGTCAAAGGAAAGATGACCCTCATTCTTAACCAGCATAAATTGCATTTGGTGGCATTGCTACTGGTTGGTGATTGAAATATTAACAAATCATCTCATTTGATGCATTATTTTTCATTAGTTGGGCCTCCTGTGGTGAATTTAAAAAAAAGCTAACCAAATGACAAAAATGTCACTGATGAAGCCTACTGGCCACTGGGCTGCGGGACAGGCTGGCCAGTGTGCGCACTCACCCCCACTCATGCTAGTGCCACTGCTATGAAAACGGGGCTCTGTGTGGCAAAAATGGGGCAGCGCTAGAGCCTGCGTGGCAAAAACAGGGTGGTGCTAGCGTGGCAAAAACAGGGTAGTGTCATGTGGGCACTAGCACCATCCTGTTTGCGTCGTGTGTGTTCACAGCCCCATTTGTGTGTGTGTGCGTGTGTGTAAAATACTTCCCCCTCTCTTTCCTTACGGTCCGCCAACCGAGAAAGATTGGAGACCTCTGGCCTAGTGGCATTTCTACTTTTTCACTAGTGGCATGAAAAACCAGTGAACATGTGGAACAAATTTGCCTCTTCCCTCTGCGGAATTTCCTGTAGAGATGTTCATGTGTGATCATTCAGCTCTACTTTAGAAGCAGTGAAAGATAAAAGCACAAATGTGAAATCACAGTGAGTCTAATAGCAAAACAAGTCCAACAGGATGTTCTTACATGATGGAGAAATGTTTTAAAAGATAGGTTGTTAGAAATGAAATGTAAATTCTTGGACTGTATAAGAGATCTGAGGGCTGTTCAGTCTGGGGGGGGGGCGGTGGGCGTGTGTATGACTGTGTCCTGTCATTTCCCCCCCCCTTTTTTTTCTCAAATTGACAGCTTGGCGTGGGTTTCCTTTGCCTGCTGCATGGCTTCCTCTGTGACCACAATGAACAGATACACAAAAACTATTTTGGAATTTAAATATAAACAGAAGAAACTGGAGAGAAGTCTACAAGCTAAATCCAAACCTCCTGTTCCAGAAAAGGCTTGGAAGATGTACGTTGACACCCTCCAGAGCACAAACGAGGACTTCATGCATCCCTTAACAGACATTCACAACCCATCCAGTCCTATGGGATTTGCAGAGTTAAATAATATTCCGGTGGCCCATTGTGAAGAATATTGCTAAGAAGGAGATCCAGGATTGTTGATTTTGTTTTGTGTTATGGAAAGTACCAATGTACGTATGTTGCATTTTTCTTTTGTATGTTAAGAATAGTGGTGATGACCTACAAAAGAAACACTTTGGAGAGAAGTCTTCTTTCTAATTTGGGATGTTCTCTTTTGCTTTGACAGCAATAGTTAGGTAGAGAGATTGATAGCATAATCCCATGCAGGTATCCTCAGAAGAAAATTCCACTGGTTCCAGTGGGACTTACAGTTCATTTGCACAGCCAGGTTGCGCCAACATGAGTATGGATCAACAACCATTTCTTGAAGATCTGCTAATATCAGATCTGTTGATAGCTTCCTCTATCCACACTAGCCCATCAGGTAGGTAACTTCTGCCTGTCTTTCTCTGCTGTGCATCGAAAGTAGTGGTTTCCAACTTGTGCTGGCACAACAGCACTGTCAGCTTCATCAGTTGACCTCATTTCATTGTTGGCACATGGTTCTACTCCTGTTGGCTACCACATGCTATTACAGGAACCCTTCTTTCCATCTGCTCATTGATACTGCTTTCTATGGCCATTTGTGCCAGGCTGCCAATCCACTTCTGAAGGGACCTCAACCAGGGGACCTGTGGGTTTTTTGTACTGTTTTTATTCATTTCATCAGTGGTCCAGTGAAAACCAATCTTTCTTTCTTTCTTTCTTTCTTTCTTTCTTTCTTTCTTTCTTTCTTTCTTTCTTTCTTTCTTTCTTTCTTTCTTTCTTTCTTTCTTTCTTTCTTTCTTTCTTTCTTTCTTTCTTTCTTTCTTTCTTGTACAATGCAGTATTGCAGACTGACTCTGCCCACAGCCATTGATCCTAACTGGTTGGTAAAATGAGGACCCAGATTGTTGGGGGCAACATGCTGATATTTGTAAACCGTTCAGAGAGTGCTGTAAGGCACTGGTGAGCTGCATATAAGTCTGATTGCTATTGCTCTTTTCTTTTCTTTTCTTTTTCTTTTCTTTTGCCAAATGAAATGAACTATGAAATGGCAAGTCTTTCTTTTTTAATCTTTCTTTTTTTAACCAGATTGAGAATGACTGGCCCAAAGTCACCCAGTTGGCTTTCATTCCTAAAGTGGGACTTCAACTGATAGTCTTCTGGTTTCTAGCCTGGTGCCTTAACCACTAGACCAAACTCGCTCTTAGTCAGTTTTGAGTCAGGCAGCTTAAGGTTATAATGCAGAAAAGTCCTTGTTCTCCTGTAGTGAGTCTAGCACCTTTACAGTTAATTCCCCTCTGCACAATGGCATTTTATCTTGACCAGGTCATGCCATTATATTGAAAACTTACAGCTGGTATATTTGATGTGTATACCAGTAGTTAAGAATATTGAGAAAGTGCTAAATATTTCAAAAAGGATAGAAGAGAAAAAAGTACTCCTATGATTATTTGTACATTTTGATGAAGCTAAATACAGAGCTCAGAAAACTTTTGTGTCTTGTTTTGTCTTGTTTTGATTTGTCCTTTTTTCTTTAAAATGTCTTTAGAGGATTCAGCTCTGTGAAACTTCAGTAGACCTTTCTTATTAGAAGTGAAGTTTTATCATTCAGAAAGGAGTTTCACTTCCCAAATCATCACACACTTTTAATAATGCCCAGAGAGGCACCTGCAAAAGTTCCCTTCCAGCAAGTAATTAAGAAAACTTTCATATTTTAACTTTCAGGTGCCAAGAGATCCTTTGAGCAGGTAATTATTATCTGACAAGCAAATCTCACCAACTGGGTTTTATATTTTTGGCTGCAGGCAAAGGTGAAATAAACAAAGGAAGCAATTATGAAGTATTTAACAGCTCAATCTTCTTGATGCCTTTCTTGGCCTTAGATAAAGAGTTCTGTAATTTTTGCTGTGAGTGACAGTTAAAGCGGCCTGTATTATTTGGAACAGTAGGACAAAAACATAAATCATCAAACTTTATCAAAAATATGCAAGGTCTTCTTACCATAAGATAAAATTGGCTAAGACTTAAGCTTCTCTTCCTGAGCCAGGTTGCAGGACTGCCCTTTCCATTATCAGTTAGTATACAGTGCAGAGAAAACAGTAATTTGATTATAGAGGAAGAGCAGGATTTTTTTTTAAATTGACCAGGTTGCTTCTCCATGACAATAAAGGAGAATATTTGTAACTCAAGGTTGAAATGACGGGTCCTTAGTGCTCTCTGATCTTGGTTGTTTTCTTGCAAACATTTCCTTACCCAAACTAGGTAACATCATGAGTGCTAGCTTCAGAAAAGAGCCTCTAATGGATTTCAGAATTCAGTAAAAAAAAAAAAAAAAAAAGCTCATAGTTCAAATTTGCCCTATGGGTACTATTTTCCCATCTTTGCATTAGATGGGGTAAGAAAACTCTTTATTGTATTTTATTCTTACTGCTATGTGCCTCAGATGCCACACCCTTTTGCAGTTCCGCAGCCTGGATCAACAAATGATATACAGAATATCAAAGAAACCATTGATCTGCAAGATACAGTAAAAGAGTTTTATATATTACACCTAAAATCCTATTTTTGTTCTACTGAAATGCAATAACAATTCCTACAAGGCAACTTGTATAATCAGACTATTGTATGGAGTTCTAAAATCCAGATATCAGTCCAAATGTAGCTTAGAGGAAATATTGTATGTTCCCAGATTTATGAGACATGTGTAGCAAACTGGCAAACAGATATAATATGAATTATTGATTTAAATGGGTTTTACTTTCAAATACGTATGTATAGATTTAACTAGACTGAGCTTGTAGAAATGTTGGGGAATTTATCATGCCAGATGACACTGATATGAAAAAGAAGATATCACTGTGAGTTCTGCTTCAAAAAGTCATGTCTTTTCAAGGCACAGTGTAAAAGTTCTGTAATAAATTTGGGGGGAAAAACTGTGCTTGATCTGCAAAATCCGTCTCCCTTATATTCAGTTTCCCACATGTTTAGCTGGATCTCTGAAATGTTTGGAGGCCTATATTAACCTAAACTGAATTTACCACTTAAATTCAAATGTTCAAGTTATGATGAGTGTGCTTGAGGATTGAACTTTTGTTTTCATTTCTTCTCCCTGTTTCATTTTTTTACAAGTGTAAAAACCTTTCTTCACTCGTGATGCTTGGCAGAATTTGATTCTTGCTGTATAATAAAAAGAGCTGCCACTCTTAACAGTGCCCTGGTCCCAATTCTCTGGACTCTTGTTGTGGGTTGAAGTTGGTAGATATTTTGCAGTATGAAAACATTGCCCTAAGAATGTAAAAAATCATGGCTGGAGATATGGAGTTAGACTGAGATTGGCCAACTATTCTGGTGTCAGTATGAGAACAGATTTCAAGTCTAGATTCAGATCTCACGCTCCTCCGTTTGCAAACTGGTTTTCCCCTATATGTATTTTATCTTTTTCTTTATCAAATAAAGTCCATTAAAATGGGGAGAATGGATGGATGGATGGATGGATGGATGGATGGATGGATGGATGGATGGATGGATGGATGGATGGATGGATGGATGGATGGATGGATGGATGGATGGATGATTATTCGCTGGATAAATGTCTTGTTTGGTAACAGTATGAGTGTTTTTCACAAGAAGCAAATAAATTCTTTTTTCCTGTATTTTTCTGGTTAGTATGGATAAAGAATTCTCAATAGGTCTGGAATAACATTGTAAACAATGTGTGTATGTGTGGGAGGGGGGGAGTAGCCAGAATGATGTTCTGAAATGTGGTGTTCTCTGGAAGTATTGCTAGAGGGAATTGGGGAACTTGTAATCTCATAATACCAAAAGGAGAACAAGTTAGAGATGGCTCGGGCAAAGCAACCCTTTAAAGCAATCCCCCCCCATTTCCAGTTGTTTCCCCTTTTCTATTGGTGATAAAATTCAATATTTCAGTAATTTTTGCAATTTGGGAATGTTAGCAATCTGCTTCTCTGCATAATACAAATCCTGCAATTAATTCTTGGTTTGCCATGGATGTAGACACTACGCAGTGCAGTATGTTTTATTCTGAAATCTTTTCAAACCTCGCAACAGAATGGTATGATGTCCCACTGTGCCTAAGAAGTGTGTTAAGCTTCAGTCATCTTCTATTATTGGAGAACTGGGGAAATTCCTATAGATTCGATTCACTTTTCAGAATTCTTTGCGTGTGCACATGGGGCGAGAGAAAGTGACTTCGGCTTAAATTATTATCTTTTCACCAGAAATGTCCCATTTCTTGATGGAAACAACTGCAGTGATATCAGAAGAAATAATAAATCAGAATGGATATGCTCATCTCTTGGAAGGTTGCATATTTATATTCTTCTCCATCCATTAAGGACAAAATGTACGTCAGATGTTTGTTCAATCTGTTTTTTTCCCCAGTTCTTTTTTCTTTCTAGCTTTAGTTTATTTTAGCAATAATGTTAATGATCATTTTGCATGAGAAAACATCATGAAGATTTTGTTGGCCCTTTAGGTCAGACGCATCCTTTCTGCTGGAAACTGATACTCTGGAGCAAACTTCTTCACCTGCTCAAGTTAGAGACCTACACACCTGCCTACCATAGAGGTGGCAAAACTAGTTCCTGGAGCTTGTTGCCCTACTAGTGGGGCAATATTAGGAAACCTGAGACACATACAGTTTTTACTTAGTCTTGTTTCTTGTCAGATCATAATCATTTTGGCCATTTGCACATTTTGTTAATTTCTGAGTACTGCAGCATGTCACTGGAAAAGGGAATGCAATTCTTATTTCCTAATGATTTTACTCATATCTTTATATGGCACTTTAGAAATGGCTACACACTAAAGATGTTTATAGTTTCATGTTCGTATAGAAAAATCCCGAAGGATCATAGAAAATAAAATGATGGCTAAGTGGGAGAATTCGTAATTAGTTCAACAGACATACCTTGCATTAGCTGCAGCAAGGTATATGATTGATCTGGTCATTGATTGACATAAAAAGAACTGATAAAGTGTAAGTCATGTGACAACAAATAAACCAAAGGACCACACCATTTAAAAAAAAGAATAACATGATGGATTACATTTGTCACCCATATTAAATCAATCGCTAAATCCAGAAAATGATGATTAACTTTCCTAGTCCCTTTTTCAGTGTTCTCATGAGCTGAAAGAGAGAGAGAGAGAGAGGAAAAGAGGTCTGGGTGTCATATTGTTGATACCAACCCCAAGATTCTGAGAACCTTTTCCAGCAGGTCTGCATAGATAAAAATATAAAGGATGAAATAATGTGCTGAAAAAAAACCTAGTATAAAATGCAGAAGCATCCAGTGAAACGAATTGATGGGAAGGTAGCTTCTTTTTCTTTTCAACGACACGGGATACTAAGCTGTAATTAAATAATTGGCATCATCATCACTGAGCCTTTTCTAAAAGAAATTCCCCCAAACTCTATAAGCATACATATTAAATAAAAGTGGAGATGCAATGAACCTCTGGATTTCTAGCCAAACCGTTCAGATGGAACCGACTCCAGAACAAAACAAAATGTTCTGCTAGACCAGGTCCAATAAAACTCATCTGGTTCATTTTCTCATGGTGATCAAGCTAGAAGCCAGAATATCAACCCACTAGTACCTTTTGTCTTATACCTCTCAGCAAGTAGTATCGAGAAGCATATTATCTTTTACAATATGTGAAAAGTGACACACAACCATCATGGCTAATAACCATAGTTCCCCATGCATGTCATTTTGTGTTGAAATGAAGGGAAAAATTGCATCTGTCCTGCATGTCCCATCCTTCCATGCATAAGAGGACATGCATTTCCTATGATGGCTGAGAGTACTTTTGCATAGATCCTATGGGAATGAATGCTAAGATACAATACTGGAAGAAGTTTTGACAGCATAATGGCTTTGTAATCCTCTAATCATCACGTACACATGTGGTCACTGAATTTGTTTTCGAGCAAGAGTCCTTTCCTTTCTTGACTGTCATTAAAAAAAAAGCAGCAGTTGTTTGACTTATTAATGTTTATCAATCCATCAACTTGGGGAAGATATCAGTACTAGGGAAGCAAAAGCAACAGCCGTTTTCCTGGCGGGTGTCCATCATGAGGGTTATACGATTTTTAACATAGGCAAAGAGGATCAGCCTGGAAAAATGATGATAGAAGAAGAGAAAGCAGTTGAGAGAGAAAGAAGTTATTGAGAAAGGTGTTCTGCTAAAAGGACTGTTCATAGATTTACAACCCCGAGCGCTTTCTCCTTCACTGGATTCTCCAATCCATTTGCACAGTTTCCCTGGGCCAAGAAAGTCTGCTTCACCGGAAGGTTATTGACTTCTATCAAAATCCCTAAGAAAAAATATTGTTTACTTAAAACAGCTGCAGAGAATAACTCAGAATGAAACAGACATCATAATTACATACATGGGGAGACATCTAAAGGTGCCCCAATGTACTGCAATATCTATCATCTATCTATCTATTTTCTTTTCTATCTGTCTGTCTGTCTGTCTGTCTGTCTGTCTACATATCTATATCTATATATCTCTATCTCTATCTCTATCTCTATCTCTATCTCTATCTCTATCTCTATCTCTATCTCTATCTCTATATCATCTATCTCTATCTCTATCTCTATCTCTATCTCTATCTCTATCTCTATCTCTATCTCTATCTCTATCTCTATCTCTATCTCTATCTCTATCTCTATCTCTATCTATCTATCTATCTATCTATCTATCTATCTATCTATCTATCTATCTATCTATCTATCTATCTATCTATCTATCTATCTATCATCTATCATTTATATCAGGGGTGTCAAACTCGCAACGTCACCTGACGTATCGCGACGTATTGCGACTTTTTTTCCCCATTGCCGGCAATGGGGTGGGTGCGGTTTCGGCATGATGCATCCAGCCCGTGGGCCGGCAATTTGACACCCCTGATCTATATCTACCTACACATATCTACCTATCTATCCCTATATTCTAGCTCCTTATCCATCCATTGATATATTGTCAGGCAAACAGTCACTTAAAAGGGACATCATACATTAATTTCCAGTTAGAAAGGATACCCCGATTTGACTATAAGCAGCATGCAAGCATGGGCCTCTACGTATGAAAAAGAATTAGTAGAACAGAACAAAACCTGTATATTGTGGGAATAGTGCTGGGTTCTGGCTCCTGTTTCTCCTCCTCCTCCTGTTTTCTGCTCCATCAAACCAGTATTTTCATATTTTGATTATAAGCTTGACTCCAGAGCTACCAAGTCTATGAGGCCCTCATAGCTTATGCCAAAGTACCATTGGTTGTCTTTTTGTAGGACTCTCCATGAAAGGGATATTGCCAGTGCACTTCAATAGAAAGAATGAAACTTAAAAAATTTGCTTAATTTTGCATGTCTTTACAGGGATTACTTTCACTTACTAAATGCAAAGTATGGCAACACTAAAACGTCTTGCAACTTGCAGTAATATAGATATGATGAATTACTATATTCTGGAGAATTATTTTCATATACCTCTAGCTGCGGCCAATGTTTTCAAACTCAATTTCCCCAAACAGAGAACTTTCAGAATTTACATGTTCACAAGAAGGAGCGAGGTCCTATATCAACTTCCATGTTTCTTTACACTTAATTTAAGAGGAACTGATCTTGTATAATTTAACTCTCCCCTGTATCCGAATGAAAGGATTTAATTATAATTAATATATTAAACTGTATGATATGATTTCACAAACACAAAAGGAATATTTGTTTCGCTCAGTTCAGCGTGAACTTAAAAATGCACAAGATGAAGAAAATCTGAATTCATTTTGTTGAGGCGGCTCTTTTTTCAAATGTTTTGGCTCTCAGCATTGGGAGCATGTCACTGTGGCTTTGCAGAGCCTACATTGGCTGCTCATTGGTTTCCAGATACATTTAAGGTGCTGGTTTTGACCTATGCAGCCCTTCAGGGCTTGGCACAGGACCACCCATTTCACCCAGTCTGACCAATTTGATCAATGACAGGGAAAATAGTACAAATTCCACACTTCCAAGAAGTTCACAGGACTGAAGCAAGAAGGAAACAGAATAAGAGTTGGAAGGGATTTTGGAGGTCTTCTAGTACAATCCCCTGCTCAAGCAGGAAGTCCTATACTATTTCAGACAAATGGTTCTCCAATCCCTTCTTTAAAACTTCCAGTGTTGGAGCATTCACAACTTCTGGAGGTAGGTTGTTCCACTGGTTAATTGTTCTAACTGTCAGGAAGTTTCTCCTTAGTTCTAGGTTGCTTCTCTCCTTGATTAATTTCCATCCATTGCTTCTTGTCCTGCCTTCATGTGCTTTGGAGAATAGGTTGACTCCCTCTTCTTCAATTTGTGTGTGTGTTGGTGTCAATGCAATACAAAAGCTTCTCAAACTATCCCTTTTTTGTTGACCTTTCAAAACCTTCTAAAGACAGTTTATGCCTGATTATGCCATCTGTATTTTTTTGGTAATTACCTTTATTATTCTTTCAGTTGGCATGGTTTAATGGCAAGTTATTTTTTTACTAATTTTGAACTTTGTTGTGGATAGAACAGAACAGAATAACAGAGTTGGAAGGGACCTTGGAGGTCTTCTAGTCCAACCCGCTGCTGAGGCAGACAAATGGTTGTCCAATCTCTTCTTAAAAACTTCCAGTGTTGGAGCATTCACAACTTCTGGAGGCAAGTTGCTTCAAATTGTTTTACTATAATCTATATAAGCTGCCAAAAATCTTTTTGTTTGCAGGAGAGTGGAAAAGTGTTTAATAAATGGATAAATAAAGAAACAAATTACTCTGAGTGAACTGCAGAGCTGTTCTGATCTGGAAAGGCTTATGGTCAACTCACTGTGTAATCAAACATTTTGCTGTGCCAAAGAACGCAATTCACAGTTTTTCCTGATGGTCATGTAATTATTTCTTTCCTGATCTTCGTGTTGACATACAGAAACTAATCAAGAAACAAATCTATTATGTAGAAATTAAAGCTGAAAGTTTTTCACAACCAACAGTTAAAAAGGAAGGGAAACATCACCTTGTGAATTCATAAGTTTCAAACTGCTATTTAAAGATACATGGACAACTATGGTAAAACTACATTGCCAAAACTTCATCCAAAAAACGCTTTAGGTTCACATGCAAAAAAGGGGACTTTTGAAACAAACCACATATTTTAAATATGCTTTTATTTCCATATGGGCCATTCCATGAGCCAGTTTACTATACCTTACAGGTTCTAAAAAGAAGGAATTAAAAACATTTTTGCACATTTTTTTCTGAGTTGTGAATCAATAGCAGAAAACATGTATTAAAAAGGATTAAGTGGTATTACAATATCATACAATATGTTATTCTTTACTATTCCACCTATAGAAGGCTCAACTGTAAGTTAAAACTGAGGTGGAATATATGTGCCCATGCTTGGTTGAGGAAAAGAAGACTTGCACAGACTAGCCTGAATGGATGTTACCAATGAATTTCTCCCTCCCCTTTCCTCTGAGATCAGGTCTTTAATAGGCCCCAAGCTTTAAGAATCCTGCTAAAGAAGCACTCATCTCCTTCTCTAACCTCTTATTGGTTCTCTTACTCAAGCAAAAGCTGCTCCTGAATCTAATCTGGTTTGGAGAAATCAGCACATAAGCTGATATGTGTAGGTAAGAACTCTAATGGTTTAGTTCTTTGGTTTTCTCTAGGACATAGATCTTCAGCTAAATGTAACTTACTCAAAGGACATTCTCACTCTCCTCAGTTACAGAAAGCATAATATAAATTGGGTAAAAGCTCCTTAAGGCACTGAATGTGCAGGCTTGTACTATATGCAGGTATTATTGAAACAGGACTAATTGTTTCACAAAGGCCACGGGGAAGAATTGAATAAGAAGAAAATATTATATTTAGCCAAGTGGAAACCCATCTTGAATGCCCCCTTGAAAAGGGAAATTTAGATACGGAAAACTCATCTGCTTCTGCTGGTGCCCTTTTCTCAGCAGATCTAAGAGGATTCTCTCATTTTGTAGATAACTTTTCTGGGAAGGAAGAAAATCTAGTCTTTCTTTCCAGTAAATACAATACTAATAAACTGACTAGTAAGCCTCTGTAGAGATCCAATAATGCTTGGCCTGGATTTCCAAATATGTATAAAAGGCTAAAGAGGAATCTTTTCAAGAACTTTCAAAGATCCTTTCCTTTACCCATCAAATGTTCTGTTTTCTTGGCTCACTACAGATATGATGCTTCTTCTCAGCATCCGTTTCTGAACAGAGCTGAAGACAGCACCAGAGTCACGTCTTCGGAGAGGTTGTTTTCTTGCTTAATAGTTTTCTCAGAGCACCCTTCACCTCCTTGTTTCTAAGGCTGTAGATGAGGGGATTCATCATGGGGGTGACCACTGTGTAGAACACAGACACAGCCTTATCCTGGCCTGTGGCAGAACTGACCGAGCTGGGTCTCATGTAGGCAAACAGTGCTGTGCCGTAGAAAAGGCTCACCACCAGGAGATGCGAACCACAGGTCGAGGCGGCTCGGCGTCGGCCCTCAGCTGAGCGAATGCGCAAGATGGCGATCCCAATGCGGCCATAGGAGGCAGCGATGAGGACGAAAGGCAGAAGCAGCAGAATGGAGCCAAAGACAAACACAACTACCTCTGCCTCTGACGCGTCAGCAGATGCCAGCTTGATCACAGCCGGTACCTCACAGAAGAACTGATTGATGCGATTTTGGGTACAGTACGGCAGGTGCAGAGCAAAAGCATTGACAATGAGGGAATTGAGGAAGCCACTCAACCAAGCAGCTCCTGTGGTCCAGCTACAGAAGTGCCAGTTCATGATGGTGGTATAGTGTAACGGGTGGCAAATTGCCACGTAGCGGTCATAGGCCATGAGACCCAACAGCACGCATTCTGCCATACCAAACACCAGGAAGATGTACATCTGGAAGGCACATCGGCCAAAGGATATGGCTTTATGCCTAGAGAGGAGGTGCGCCAACATCTGTGGGATGGTAACTGAGGAATAGCAAAGGTCCAGCAGAGACAAATGGAGGAGGAAGAAATACATCGGGGTGTGTAGGCGATGTTCAGCCCCAATTAACATCACCATTGTGCAGTTGCCTACTAAGGTAACTAAGTATATGGCCAAGAAGAGAACAAAAAGCATGGTTTCGGTCATGGCCCCCTCTGCCAGTCCCAGGAGGATGAACTCAGCCACGGAGCTCTGGTTGCACTGCTCCATTATGTGTGCCAGCCAGGCAGCCTCTGCAGAACTGAAACAGGAAGAAGAAGAATCAGAGGGAAGTCATATCACTGTCTCAATATTCACTCATTTTACACAAAGGTGCATTGGTTCGGTCACCTACTTGCACAGTGTTTTGCCTAGGGGTGACTCCAGAATGAGTGTCAAGCACCTTCTGACAAATAGTTACCTCCCACACTGAATCTCTTGAAGTTAATGTAAAATATGTCATTGTTTGGTTTCCAGTCTCTGGTGTAGGACACAAGTCACTCACCCAGAGATTTATTTTGCTTCTTTTATGCCCCCTCCCTGATCTCTTTGTTCCTGGTGATTCCGCTGCTTCCTCTCAAGCACTTTAAAGAGGTCTCTGTGTTTATTAGCTTTTAGTTAATTTAGTTAGGTTATTACCCTGTGTAGACCTTAGTTTATTTTTCCAACCCTCCTTCCTTTACTTGCATCATCGATTTTATTTCCCTATAGAAAGCTTGTCATCTACAAAGTAATAACGCAAGGCATAAGACTCACTATAGCAAGAGAAGGCTGGACCTGCTTTAGACATGATCCTACTTCAAAGTGGTCCTGCTTTGGAAGTGGACGTGGTCCATTAAAATGGTCTCACCCTGACTTGCTGTTCTTCTGTTCCCAGAACACTCAGATAGCAGCATGGCCATGATAAGCACAAATGTATGTTTAGACATGCACCTATGCTGATCTTTAAGAGGAAAAAAAAAGTGTAAAGCTAATACCTTTCTCAACAATTTAACATTTAAAGCAGGGTTTCTCAAACATGGTAACTTTAAGATGGGTTGACTTCAGCTCTCAGAATTCCCTAGCCAGCTTTGCTACTAATTCTGGGAATTGCAGTTCATATGTCTGAAAGCTGCCAAGGTTGGGAAGCGCTGCCTTAAAGATAATTTTCTTCGTTTCTGGGCACAGTTGCGTAGAATGGTAGCTGCTTGGTGTCTTTCTGAAATAGGTCACAACTCCTTGGCTTACAGAAAGAAAAATAGACAGACCTTTCCCCGCCAAACAGGCTTATCCTCACCGTGATATTTTGTTTATACTAAAGATACAAGATCTGGCATAACAACGGTGTAATCTGGAGGAAATTCTGCCTGCTGCCTTCTAGAGGTAATTCTGTCCACAGCTTTACAGCTACAAGCCAGCTTCTCCCTATCAGTCTGGCTATGCACCAACTTTGCACGATCACTTTGTAACTGGAAACACTGCTGGGCAATTGCTGGCTGTTATTGATTTCTGTCACAATCCAAGCAACAAAATAGTTTATTTAAGGAAACAGCTACAGACAAACAATTTCTTCCCCCTTCTCCCCCCCCCTTTTTTTTTGCACAAAAAACACATAAGCAGAGAGACATCTAAAGGTGCTTCAGTGTATTGCAACAATCAATGCCTTTGCTTTATAATATAAGTCCAGAACTGCAAGGGCAAATTTATTGGTACAGTTGTATATCAATGTCCCGGTAAAGCAAGGAGGGACAAACAATTGGCTATTCTCCCAATCTGTCAGTTTCAGATAAGGCCAATGGCAAGAGGTTGCAGACGATTGCATTCTAAACATCCGAAAGTCACTCAATTGCTTACTCATGCTTGAAGTTAATTTATCTATTACCTTCTAATTCTAAACAAACATTCTTGGTATATCTGGTGAGATATATGTAAAATAGAGCCATTTCTAAATCCAAATAAGGATCTGATCTCCATGCATTAGCAAAATAAACAATGCAGGCTCTCTTGATTGCAGGAGATCTTTTACACATTGCCCCTTTATATAATCTGCTTATTGCTTCTTATATGTCAGGTACTCTGCATGGATGCAGAAAATGGAGAGTTTTCCTAGTGAATATTTCGGGAATTGCAATAGCGAAGGATGAGCTATTTTGCCTTGAAGTAAAATGCACAATGGAAAAGTTTGTTGCAGTCAATACCATCTCCCTCCATGTCTGGTTATACCAGGGGTCTTCAAACTTGGCCCTTTTATGACTTGTGGACTTCAACTCCTAGAATTCCTCAGCCAGCGTGCCTGGCTGAAGAATTCTGGGAATTGAAGTCCACAAGTCATAAAAGGGCCAAGTTTGAAGACCCCTGGGTTATACTGACCAGAGCTAATGGAAGATGCAGTCAAAACATCCAGACATTTACCTGTACTGCTCAATTCTAGAAGTGAGGCAATGACAGCTAGAGTAGAGGAAATTATGAAATTATGAAATCTTTTCTAGCAATGACAGCTAGAGTAGAGGAAATTATGAAATCTTTTCTAGAACAGGTTAAAGATCTGCCTAGGTGTCTAAACCATAAGGGTCCATTGGATGCCTTTGTGAAGTCCAATCACAGTAATTTTTCCCCTGCCTCCCCCAACTGAGCAATTAATGGATGTAATTCCCTTTATATACATCTTGCTACTGCATCGTGTAATAGTAAATTCTGTAACATGGCATGTAGTCCTATATACATCTTGAATATAGTGAGACTTAATTCTGAGAATATAACAGAATAATAGAGTAACAGAATTGGATGGGACCTTGGAGGTCTTCTACTCCAACCCCCTGCTGAAGTAGGAAACCCTATACCATTTCAGACAGATAGTTGTCCTTTTTAAAAACTTCCATGTTGGAGCACCCATGACTTTGGAAGGCAAGTCATTCCACTAATTAATTGTTCTAACTGTCAAGAAATTTCTCCTTAGTTCTAAGTCAATACCAATACTGGTATAAGGAGAGCTAGTGTGGTATGATGTTAAGATGCTGGTGTAGGACTCAGGTTCTCAAGACAAGACTCAGGTTCTAGTCCTCCTTCATGCACCGAAGCCATCTAAGTGCCTTTTCCCTCTTGCTCAGCCTGGGGGAATCAAAAATGTTGTCTTCATTGGATCAGCCGGAAAGATTATGGTCTCTACCTTAAAGCAACCAAACCTATCTTCTAGAAGATAGGACATCAAGTCTAATCATTCCAAGCCAACCAGGCCATGCTGATAGGGCAGAGGGAAGCCTGTTAGGAAAAAGTAATATATTAATATGCAGGGAATGCAGTTATTCTTTTATTTATCTTGAACATAGTTCTCATAGGAAAATTTCAAAGTCTACCTTGTGGAAGAAGACAAAACTGATTTCTAGCTATTTTCTCCACATTGAGAACAAAATTACCTCCTATCTTACCACTTAAAGAATAATAGTAATAGTAGTAGTAGTAGTAGTAGTAGTAGTAGTAATAATAATAATAATAATAATAATAATAATAATAATAATAATAATAATAATAATAATAATAATAATAATAATAATAATAATAATAATAATAATAATAATAATAATAATAATAACAACAACAACCTACAAATAGAAATAGAAAGACTGTGGCAAAGGCAAGCAAGGGTAGTACCAATAGTAATAGGCGCCTTGGGTGCACCACTTGAACGCCATTGGCATTGACAAATTCGCCATTAGTCAATTGCAAAAGGCAGCCTTACTAGGAACTGCTTCCATCCTGCGATGATATCTGTAATACCATCAATTCAAGCATCCACATCTGCCTATCCCAGGTCCTTGGTAAGGACTCGATAGGTAGACAAAAATGCCAAATCCAGTCTGAACATCTGGCTGACTGTGCAATTAATAATAATAATAATAATAATAATAATAATAATAATAATAATAATAATAATAATAATAATAATAATAATAATAATAATAATAATAATAAATAATAATAATAATAATAATAATAATAATAATAATAATAATAATAATATAATAATAATAATAATAATAATAATAATACAAATACCTAGGCATATTGGAAGCAGATAACATCTTGAATGGAAAAGTCAAAGAGTCAACGCAAAAGGAATACATCAGGAGAGTCCGCAAAATTTTAAAATCAAAGCTGAATGCTGGAAACATAATTAAAGCCATTAATACATGGGCAGTCCCAGTGATACGCTACCCAGCTGGAATTATCAACTGGACTTTGGCTGAACTGGAAAACCTAGACCGGAAAACACGTAAACTTTTGAATATGCACCATGCTCTACATCCACGAAGTGACATCAACAGGTTGTACCTGCCAAGAAAAATAGGGGGCAGAGGACTATTGCAAATCCACCAAACTGTAGAAGAAGAAAAACGAAGTTTGAATGACTGCGTGAATCAAAGTACAGAAAAACTGCTGCAGGCTGTGAAAACAGAGAGCACTGTAAAAATAATAGAAACAAAGGCAGAATATAAGGAAAAACGGCTGGATGACAGATTAAATAGATGGAAAACCAAAGCTTTGCATGGACAGCATTTGAGAAACATTGAAGGAAAATGTGATAACAACTTGACATGGGCATGGCTTAAGATGGGAACCATCAAGAAAGAAACGGAAGGCTTAATACTGGCTGCTCAAGAACAAGCATTACAAACTAATGCCATGAAAGCGAAGATACAAAAATCCACTAACAATCCAAATTGCCGACTTTGCAATGACAAAGTTGAAACTGTTTCACACCTAATCTGTGAGTGCAGCAAAATCGCACAAACTGATTACAAATCTAGACATGATCGAGTTGCTAAATTAATCCACTGGGCATTGTGTAAAAAATACAACTTGCCTGTGTCCGAAAAGTCGTGGGAACACAGGGTGGAAAAAGTTGTTGAGAATGAGAGGGTGAAGATCTTGTGGGACTTTCGAATACAGACAGATCGCCATTTGGAACACAATATGCCAGATATCGCAGTTGTAGAGAACCGAAGCGTACAGCTGATTGATATTGCTGTACCAGGAGATGCCAGAGTTGAAGAAAAAGAACTGGAAAAAATTATGAAATATCGCGACCTGGCCATCGAAACTGCGCGATTATGGATGAAACGTGTAACAGTGGTACCCATTGTCATCGGGGCACTGGGAACTATGTCAAAAAACTTCGCAAAACACATCAAGAAACTGCAGCTTCCTGCAATAACTCCAGCAATGTTACAAAAAAACTGCGCTACTCGGAACATCTTATATTTTAAGAAGGTACCTGGTTGACACCTAGGATGCTGGTAGCAACCCGTGTCAACCATCAGCACCAGCCAATTTGAATGTTCAGTTGACTGAGGTTCATGTTTAATGAATAAAAGATTAATAATAATAATAATAATAATAATAATAATAATAATAATAATAATAATAATAATAATAATAATAATAATAATAATAATAATAATAATAATAATAATAATAATAATAATAATAATAGTATCACTATTTTCACTCAATTGCTTGCTTTGTGAATGCTCCAACACTGGAAGTTTTTAAGAAGAGACTGGACAACCATTTGTCTGAAATGATATAGGGTTTCCTGCCTTAGCAGGAGGTTGGACTAGAAGACCTCCAAGGTCCCTTCCAACTCTATTATTATTATTAGTAGTAGTAGTAGTAGTAATAGTCTGTCTTTTCTTCCACCTTCTGCCGTACCCTTTTTGAGATTGAGTGATCAGAAAAGAGCACAGCTTCACTTAGTTTGATATAAAGATCTAATTTTCAATTGCATTTGTTTTTAATTTCTAGAATTGTTTATTTCATTATAATCATATGCTCCATAATTCCCAGATTTCTGTCCTGCATAGGGAAAAGGGATAAACTCATTGTTTTGTGACTAGAACTATTTTTCCTTTTCTTTTCTTTTTTCATTGCACTTTCTCTCCACATTTGCTAGTAGAGAAGCAGAAATTTATTAATATAGTTTTTGTGAGTCATTATGTTTCTTCCCTTACAGATAATAGTTCAACTGGGGCTACTATGGGAATAAGGAAAAAGGTTTGGTTCTTTTTTCCTCTGATCACATCTCTACCAAATTTTGATCCTAATTTTATCTCTACACAGTCACAGTTAATATCTAACTTAGACCAATATGTTCCCAAACAAATGCTAAGCTTAGGCATAGATGACTTTTGCCAAGAGACAGAGATGGGGAAAAAAACCAGGAAATCTTTTATAGCGTCACTGAACAGCACAAATCACATTGATATGATTTTTATTGGTTGCCCTGCAAAATCTGCCCTTTTGCAAATCTCTTATATTTATCTGAGCAACTAGTTGCTAGAGGAAGAATGTTATTGACATTGGATGCAAACCATGTTTGATACGGGAGGACAGAAATTTGATCAATGCTTGAAAGATCTGATCATCTGATTTTGGTAATGTCTACACTGTCACCTTTTTGTTTTCTGAAGCTAACCCTGTGCCCATGCAGCTATTTCCTAATGCCCCCAGATATAAAACTTAAATCTTGGGATGATTTCAAAATGAGAGTTGAGAATTCTCAAGGAGTTATATGCTTTTCTTTGGCTCTTAAAACAAGCTATAATCATAGACAGAATAGATATATTCACATCCACTCCTATCTCAGTGGTAAATTGTATGTCTGCTGCTATTAGAAAATCATATATGGAATTGACCTTGATACTGATGGGATGAAATATGCCACTGAATGAATCAGAAAATGCCTGATGTGTAAAAATTACTATCTGCTCTATTTTCCATTTCCCAAATATAATAACCACTTTCTTAAAATTCACTGGGAGAAATAAATGAAATAGCATTTGAGAGATAATCTATATATTTTACAGCAATAATGAATTGTTTTTCAGAAAAACCACAGAGGAACTTTTAATGGCAAACCAGGACAAAAATGAATTTGACTTAAGGTAATTACATCCAGTTAATATGATTACTCCTACATATAAAATATTTTCCTCCTGCTGGCACTTGAAATATACAGACTGATGAGATTTTTTGAAAGGACTTTAGGATCTATCAGAAATCTTAAGCTCTGCATCTTTGCTTTATGATTAATAAAATCAAATTGCTTTATTCTTGGTAAAACATATTTAAATCAACACACTGTGTGCTATGCAAAGAAAAGCTTTTCTGAGGAAAAATTATGCTACAAATCTATAGGATTTAAATTTTTTAAATCTATAGGGTCATTGATAATTGGAGATATTTCCGAATAAAATTCTTAGGGATTCCATAAGGTTTATTTGGAAAAAATTGTAGAAAAAATACATTTGTCATCAAGGTTCACACAATTCATATCAAGACATACAATCCAATTACAATGAAAGGAATCCATCATTTCATGATACTCAAGAATCCATTAAATAATACCTATTGTCTGAACTATTACTCAGATAATCCAATGGTCAAACAATGCCTAAAGAAAATTAATACACAAAACATACTGAGCCCAACTATGAATTTACTTGCATTATTTTGGTTTTCCAGGTATACAGGCTTCATGAGATCCAGGGATGGAATGAGTTCACTGCCAAAAGTATTTGATCTTTCAAATATCAGACAAAAATGGAATGATCATTTAGCATGAAGTCCCATGGCGTCAGACACAGCCCATTATAAGATGAAAGTGCTAGTTGGGAAGTCCCAAAGTGCAGACATACCTTTGTCACAAGATGAAGGACCAAAGCATCTCCTGGGGACTATAGGAACAAAGAAGCATGAACTTTGTCCTGCCTTTGACTCATATCCACAGCTAATAATGATGACAAGCTATTTTGAACTCTATAGGGGTTGGTTGAAATGGTATGTGGGCTTTGAAGGTCTAATGCAAATATTTTAAAATATTCTTATCTACACATATAAATATTGTAGTCAGTTTCTAGTGGCATTCCCACCATATAAGTACTGTGAAAAGTAAGCAATTCCATCTTGCACTTGCCACAAAATGGGGCCAGAAACCTTGCTAATGGACTGGAGGCTCCTAACAATGATTTCCATGTTAAATAGAAATTCCAAAAGCAAGTTTAGAATTAATTCAAGGTTCCTGTTAACAAATAAATGAAAATCATTTCTTCCCAACGTTCAGTTATTCCACTGTTCCAAGCTGCAGAAGGACTTGGAAGCCCTGTGAAACAAAATAGGTCAGGTATGTGGCTGAGACCACAGATACTATATTTACTTTTTTAAAGTCTGGGGTGCAGCTGGGCACTATACATAGCTGCTTTTGCTCAAAGGACTAGGCTACAGCTTGTGGGCTGCTTTTCCTTTCCAAAAATGTCTACAAGTTTAATTAAACTTCTGGAATAAGCCAGTTTTGGCAGGAGACACCACCTTATCAGCGGGCTGGCTGCTTGCTTTCCAAGTAAGTTATTAGCTTTATTGCAGAACTGTAGTTGGATATCAAATGGGATTAATGTCTGAAGTAATTGCTTTTTGGCCTTTTATAATTGTAAGAGGAAATACTTAATGTGGGTTTTTCCCCCCTC
Source organism: Azemiops feae (assembly GCA_023970755.1). Classification (NCBI taxonomy): domain Eukaryota; kingdom Metazoa; phylum Chordata; class Lepidosauria; order Squamata; family Viperidae; genus Azemiops; species Azemiops feae. The sequence goes on along the minus strand of JALGBA010004297.1, from coordinate 5,826,919 downwards.
CACTCTTTTCCTTTCCTTTTTTTTCCTTTGCATTGCAATAAATGAATGGACTATTGCATGTAAGCTGTTTATAATATAAAGTAGGAAATAAGGAAATGAATATAACATGGATTGAAATGGATTTGTGTCATTGTCTTGATTTTACAAGATAAAATCTTGTGAAAATGGGTTCATTTTCAAAAGAAAAAAATGCCTTGCTTTTCCAAAGCAGAAACAAACAAACAAACAAAAAAAGATTTGTGCAGTTTTGAAAATCTCCATTTGCACTGATATATATGTGCATATAAATAATTTCCTATGGGGTTGATTCAGAATGTGTAATATATTACCAATTGTCCTGTTCCCTGACCTCCATGAAAGTATATTTAGAAGAGAAAAATAAATCTGTGTAGCAAGTATGATGAACCTTCTTTGTGACTTCAATTTGTTATCTTTTTTGCTAGGTGAAGATGGGCATTTTGGCTATTCTAATTCTCCCACTGCTTGTGGTTGGAATTAGTGGAGTTGTATACATTTATCGGAAAGTTACTCAGCTGATGACAAAGTCTGCTGTGCGGAGCAAAGTTGTAGTAATCACTGATGCTCTCTCTGGTGTGGGCAAGGGTAAGAAGTGCAGCAAATAACTCATATTCTATAGTGTGTGTGTGTGAGAGAGAGAGAGGGAGGGAGGGAGAGGGAGAGGGAGAGAGGGAGGGAGGGAGAGGGAGAGAGGGAGGGAGGGAGAGAGACTGCAAAAATAGGAATTTCCTCCTGGAAATTTTAGGAATGTTTGCCTTCTGGAATTTAGCCATTTGAAGCATGACAAATCCAGGATTCTTAGCACGTCAGCATCCCTCTAAAAGAAGTAGGGAGATGTAAGCCTTTGTGATTATAAAAGAAAACTTGGAAATACAAGAAACATTAAATACTCAGAAACCAGTATTATAGACCAGAGTCAAGGCTTCAGCCCTGTAAATCAGTATGGAAGCCATATAAATATGTGTATTTGAGCAAAAAGGGCCTTCTTAAGTGAGCATATTAAGAATTTCTCCAAATTACTAGGTTTATTCTTATTCATCAACAAATTTCTTCCTACAGAACACAAGTCTACTGTATGTTCTTTTGCTCAATCTGAAGCATTGCCTTCTAATGGTCTGTGTGCATTCTGAACCTGCTTTAATACCTTGGAACAAATTACAGTGTCTGCAGAATTCCAAATGTTGCAATTGAAATAAATTAGAGAAAGCAAATATAGACCATGTGGCATGAAGACTCAAGAGGGGGAGGAGAAAGGGGAACTGAATTGTGCATCGAGAGTGTATTGACAATCAATCTAGTGTCCAAGAAATTAGATTCTGCATTGCTTGGTTGATTTTGTTTGGAGCCAACTTTCAGAATTCCATGTCATTAAAATTACTCACATTTTGCACAAACTGCAAACAGCAATAAAAGTTGTATTTATTTAGGGACTGGCATCCACTTACTATCTCTTACAATGCAACTATTGAACAGTGTGTTAGAAAGGATAGTACTTAGGCCCACAATTAGTTAGAAAAGTGCCTCCACAAACTCTCTGTCTTAGGAGAGAAAATATCTATTTATAGTTGGCTGGCTGTGCTGTAATGGTGAGAACCATTTGCACATACAGGACCTATGAAGTGGCAGCAATCTGATATAAATAGCTTATTTCTGTAATCCCTAAATTATGCACTAGTGGTGAGCTTTAAGATCTTGCACCACGCAGTTGAGGTACTGAGGGTTATCTTGAAGCAAAATTATTGGCAGACCTTGTAGTGAAGACATTGAACCTGCAGCCCTGGTTTGGTGAATGGAGGAAAATCCTAGCCAGACAAATGTCAGGGGAATGGAAAACGATTCCTCTCAGAGGTATGCAGGAGGTTTGCTGCTCTGCTGCCTATTGGGGGGAAGGAAACAGGAGATGCCAACTGAGAAATCATCAGGGTCATGTGCACCATTGGCAAACATACTGGGAGAAGTGCATCAAGTGATAGAACAAGACAATTTTACACTTTCATCCCCAACAGTGAACTTTGCAGAACTCTTGTGTTTACTGGAGCTGGAACAGGATGGAAAGTGGAAGATTTATGAAATCTCTTGATAAAAAGGTTGAGATTATTCTAACTTGTAGACAGCTATCTCAGTCTATTCTATTAAATTGCTTAATTTTATTGCCAAGTTTCCCCTATACGAAGACTGTTCTATAAGACTCATCCTATAAGAAGATTGTAATAGGTTTTTATAAAAGGGAGAATCTGTTTTAAATATTTTGTGCTTATTTTCACATAAAGAGAGAATCATATTGTAATTGACTTCGTGCAACCCACTAAACTTAAAATTGTGTTAATTTTTAACACCCGTGTTGAGTAAACCCAGGAAATCAAGTTAATTCAACAAAGTTTGATTCAGTTAATGATTTTACTCTGGCTTTTGGACAGAAAACCATTCATTCCTTCCAAGCTGCCATTTTGTCTCTTCTCCTGCTAGACAATATTTCCTGGTTTTCTCTTCCATCTGGCATTCCATGCTGCAACTACTGAGCATGCTGTGTGTATCCTAGGCTATTTCTTGTGAGGATTTCCAGGGATGGAATTCTTTCTTTCAATCACAAGAGGACAATCATTGCAATCATCATCAGTTGATTCTCCCTTGGGCATACTTGCTACATTACTCAAATGCATGGAAATATTGGCTTCCCAGGGTTCCCAGTCTTGCTTTCCCAAGGTGGTGTGGAGAGACCTTTTCAATGGAATATATTTCAGCAATTCATTTCCAAGCTGCAACAGAGGAAGATAAATCTTTTTTACCACATCCTTTCTGGAAGATGCCAGAGACAGAGCAAAAATTCTGGTCTGGTATCTCTCTGCATTTCTATATTAAATGGGGAATATTAAATCATTTTTACCTCACCCAACATAGACATACAGCAGGCTCTTGTCCTTGCTGTATCAACATGGCTGAGCTTATAGTTAATTGAGAGAAATGGTTATTTTTTAAAAAAACTTTTTATTAATTTTCCAATGTTACAATTATATCTTTGAAAAGCAACGTGGTGTCTGAGTTACAATAATTCCATTACATACAAGTATTATTAATACAAATCTCCAACTATTACAGCCAATATTTCCTCTCTTTTTTCCCTTAATACATACTGTCTCTTGTTTAAATTAGTATACTTCTTATTCTATCCATCAGCTACTTAATAGCTTTCTTACATTTATCAATAATTTTATATGTCTTATTTATTTTAACATTCCATCTTTTGGACCATCAATAACCTTATGAATTTTCCCAGCTTTAATTTTGCATTGATATTTAAATTAAACGTTTAATATTTATCATTTCCAAATTTTTAAATGACCCCAATTCCCTTTGTCACAATTCCCCCCAACATCTAGTGTTCTGGATACATATCTTATCTATCTCACTTCTATATCAACAGATTAGTAATACAATATAATATTCTTATTTTCATTATAATTTCCAAATATTATAAATTCAATAACCAAAATTTCTCCCATTTCAGCATTCTTCCTTATGTCCACTTTCTCATATTTAAGCTTATAATTTTTATTCTTATCACTACATCAAAACATGTTAATTACGTTACATCACTCTTAACATATACAGTATATGTCTTAATCACCTTTATCTAACCTTTATAAACAACTCAATATTTCAATTTAACTGTTGATATTTATGCATCTAGGTTTTAATTAGCCAACATTTTTCTTTATCTTCACATCATAACAATATCTCGTATTCAAAATACGGGTCTTGTCTACTTAAGTATATTCTATTTTAAACCTCCTAAATATGCCCACACTCCATTCTTCTTCAGTATTATTCTGGCTTTTTTTCTTTGCCAAATCATCTTCCATGTCCTTGCTTCAGGGTCCTCAAAGATTTCTTGTATTATTGTATATATTATGTCATATTGAGATGACCATTCAGTCACCATTTTTGGAAGGCTGAGGGGTCTGGCAGGACTACTAGATCGTTTCTTTATTTTCTCCTCTTGACGTAGTTGTCCTGAACTGTTTATCTTTTCTTCCATCTGTTTCTTTTCTTGATCTTCAAATTCCTTCTGATTTATATAGCAGGTTTTTTCCTCCATCCATGTTGTCAGATTTTTTTCTGAATTTTCTATTGTCTGTACTTGTTGGGCAGTTAGGTCTTCTGTCATAATATTTAATTGTTCGATTTTTTCTATTGTATTCTGTATAGATAGGTTTTTAGTTATAGTCAAAGTTTGAGTTTGCATATCTAAGACGCTTTCTGGTTTTCCCCTGAAAGCTCTTATTTCATCGCCAGCTTTAAGAAGAGTTTGATAAGTTTGGTAAGTTATTTTCAACATAGCAAAAATTTGTTTTTGCATTTCTTCCATAGGAAAGGTCTGTTCCTGGACTTCCATAGTGATGAGTTGAATTGAAAACTTTCACAGTTTTTTTCCCCCAGTAAATAAAAAACAGAGCTAAAACTCTCACAGCTGGTGTTCAAGGTTACTACATGAATCTTATCTTGTTTTCTAAACTGTCAGCCAAGTCTCTTTTCTTTAAGAATAATAAATTGCAATTTCAGGTTTAGCCACAAGATGTCACCCCACTGTTTAAGGAATTCCTTTAAATCTCAAAATTATTGTAATCCTTTCGGGGGGGGGGTTCTTCTATTTTAAGAGGAAAAACCCAGACTTTCAAATGAAAATAAAAAGTAAAAAGTAGATAATAAAAAATCTTTTAATCCACAAGCTTTAGGAAATAAAATTCCAATTGGGATCCAATTATTTTTTCAACGTTTTCAAAAAAAGTTCCCCTGTGTATTCAATCGCTGCTGTTTCTGGAGGGAGGGCTAAAATCCCCCTTCCCTCTCCACAGGGGGAAAAGTACTTTAGCAGCTTGAATAGGTACAAAAAAGCAATTAGGATTTAAGAGAGGTAAATCTTACCCAGTCCTTTCCACGCTGCTTTGAAGTTGCCAGATAGTGAGTGTGACTTCGGCTATCTGCAGCCTAGGGACGAGCCATATTTCTATGGCCGGTCCTTTCATCCGCCGGTTTAGAGGGATCGCCAGCTCTAACGGGAGAGTTGCTGCTCTCCCGCGATCCAGCGATAGCCCCTCCTTGCTGGTCGCCTCTTCGGGGCAACTTTTGGCCCTTTTCAGAGCCCCCCAGCAATGCGAAACTGAATGGGGGAGAGAGAGAAAGTCTCAAAGCCATCCATGACGGCTGCCTGGCAAATCGGAAGCCTGAGAGAAATGGTTATTTAGCTCCTATAACTGCAGGCCCCTAACTAAGCAGTGTTTCAGGCTTGATGATTTCACTTAACTTTTTTGCATACCTCTCTCACTACAAAGAATCTGCTCACTGGAAACATCATGACTTCCTTGCATTTTCAGATCTATAGCCCAACTGTAGTAGTCCTGAGTTCTAGCTGTTGACCTTAGTGCCAAGCACAAGACTTCATAGAATCCTCCAAGCAAATGGAGGTACAAATATGTTCAGGCAATGTCTGGATTATACATTTGTTCAACCATCCACAAGATCTGTATTCGAAGCATAAGGAATTCCATGGGGGAGGAGGGTTTATCTGTTTATGCTGAGTACAGGAAGAATGTTTTTTTTCTTTTGTTAGGATTGAAGGAATGAGAATAGATATACTGTATTACGATCCCAATTAACTGAATTATTCCTTGGTTTATCTTCCAGAATGTACACAAGTATTTCATACAGGAGGAGCAAGGCTGATTTTGTGTGGGAAAAACCTGGACAAATTAGAAGCTCTCTGTGATGCTTTAAATAGCGCGGCCGATCCTACTGCAGTAAGACTCTTGTATATCCTTAAAGATCTCTCAATAAAGGCAACAAAAGAGACACTTGCTCTTGAATGGCCAAGCACTTTTTTTCAGGGTTTTTGAATTAAACATTTCTTCCTAACAAATTAATTACTCATAGGGTCAATCCTGCCATTAGCTAGAAGAAGGAGGGAGGTTCCCTTATTTATTTTCACCTTACCTTGAACAAATATGGGTGACACACTGTCTCCTCTGCTTTCCTTAAAATTGCTCATTGGTCTTAGATGCAGCGAAGGAAAATGTTGGCCCATTACCATAATTGAACTAAAAGACACTTGCTACTCAAACTCAGGAAGGCAAATGTTTTTCCCTGCTTCTACTATAAAGGAACTTGAGGGATCAGCCTAAAAATTGAGAAGGTACATACAAGTAAAAAGCAAGTGGTTGAAGAAATTTTAGGACAACAGAAAACACATGGAAGATGATAAGATTATATCCCAGCTTTCCCCAGTCTGGAAACTTCCAGAATATTTAAATTTTCATTTCCACCATCTCCACCTGTGGCTGAGGAATGAGGGCAGCAGTGTTCCAACAACTTAATTTTGGAAATTGTTGGAATGCAAAGGAAGGCAGTTAAGGATTAATTTACTGTCTTACGGACATTGACAAATTATGAAACCGGATTCTGTTCCTTTAGTACTCACATGTAAGTATGTAAGAGATGGACCTTGTGTCATTTATTTATTTATTTATTTATTTATTTATTTATTTATTTATTTATTTATTTATTTATTTATTTATTTATTTATTTATTTATTTATTTATTTATTTATTTATTTATTTATTTATTTATTTATTTATTTATTTATTTATTTATTTATTCATTCATTCATTCATTCATTCATTCATTCATTTATTCATTCATTATATTTCTATGTCACTGATCTTGCCACAGAAATTCTAGGCAACTTGCAATTAAATGATAGCATTTAAGCATAGCATAGTAATGACAGCAAAATGCATATTTTGCTTGCTGGAGAAAGACTTGTCTCAAATTGCTAGAGATGCACTTGTTTGAAGATAGTAGCAACCAGATAAAATTCATTTAATAAAATTCACATGTAAATAAGTATTTAATCTCTAATCTTGTTGATGTACCATAAAAAGATATGTTAGGAAGACACATCATGTTAAAAAAAAAAATAGAATAAGGATAACTTTCAACTGAATAACTCTTAGTGGTTAAGGGATAGCAATAGACCACAGGCTGTAACAGGCATTTTCAGAAAAATATAGATTAGTATTCAATATTTCAAACAGTATGCAGGGCATTCAATGTAAATGTTGCAATATTTTTAGTGTTAGATCAAAACAAACTTATTTCCCAAGGCAATTTAAAATTAGTTTTATTGCCTCTCTTTTCAGTTGTATGCTTTTGTTGTCTCACGGTATTGTCTTATATAATGAATGGTCACACTTTTCATTGAATGTTACTGCAAAATATCAAAATTAAGGTCAGTCTAATCAGTTTGTTTTTAAATGATGAATGAAAGATGCTGCTAGAGCTGTAGTATATCATCCACATATTTTTTTTTCCATACAAATAATCACAACCAGTTATTTCCAAATTTAAGGCCAGACAATTATATAAACTGACAAATAGGTGATCCTGGATTTAAACAAGGAGAGTACTACCAAATTTTTAAAACTGACACTTTTTTTCCCTAAGGAACTATTACTAATTATATTTTTAATACATTAGTTCTACTTTATCTTTGGACCTGATTTCCTTCTACATAGTCATGCTCATCTGATAAACCCCATTTCCTTTATTGTGTGAGCCATATGACTGGGAATTTTGGGAGCAGAAGATCCAAAAATAGGCAAGTCACCAAATTGGGGAAAGTGCTTTATTGTCTCACATAGGAATTATCTCTCTCTTCTGTGTTGTTAAGTATTATGCTTCAAAAAGTACTGAGATATCTCTGTCTTATAGTAGAGTAACCCCCAAACCCTCCTTCTTTTGCAGACATTTACACCGAAGCTTATCCTTTTAGATCTTGCTGATGTAAACTGTATCCAAGATGTAGCTAAAGAAATCCTGGATTGTTATGGATGTGTGGATATTCTCATTAACAATGCTAGCACAAAAGCCAAGGGGACAGTTCAAAACGTGTCACTGGAACTCGACAAAAAGATCATGGATGCCAACTATTTTGGACCTATAACACTCACCAAAGGTATACAGAAGACTGTCTATCTTATTGTATTATGTTTTAGGGATTCAGGTAGTCCTCGATTTACGATCACAATTGAGTCCCAAATTTCTGATGCTAAGTGAGACAGTAGTTAAATGAGTTTTGCTCTCTTTCACGGCCTTTCTTTCCATAGTTATTAAGTGAATCATTGCAGTTGTTACATTAATAACCCAATTGTTAAATGAATCTGGCTTCCCCATTGACTTTGCTTGTCAGAAGGTCACAAAGATGATCACATGACCCCAGGACACTGCAACTGTCATAAATAGGAGTCAGTTGCCAAGCATGTGAATTTTGATCACGTGATCACGGGGATGCTACAACGGTCATAAGTGTGAAAAATGGTCATAAATCACTTTTTTTCAGTGCCATTGTAACTTTGAACAGTCACTAAATGAACTGTTGTAAATCAAGGACTACCTGTATTATATTTTTGCTCTTCAAAGGGAGGAATCCTTAGTCATTTTACGTATATACATACAACAAACTATCTTAATTTTATTTCAGTTTAATGGTCATGCCTTTCTTCAGATAATCTCCAGGATATAGAGGTCCACACAAATCTAATTGCCTAAGACTCTCTGGAGGGAATAAAATGTATCTGTAGGGCAACATGCTTTCATTTCTAATAGCTGTTTCAACTCTTACTTGATTTGACTTGGTGCGTGTAACCACTTCAAACACCTCTAGTTATTGTAATCTATCATTTCACATGGAAAAGTGGAGGAAGGAGAGAGAATTGGAGGTGATTAAATCAAGAAAACTGAGGCAGTGACTTTAGTCGTTTGTGCTTACATATGCCTTGATTGCAAACTAGGGTACATTGTGGAATTATTCCAAAGACTTGCTGAGTTTGATGAGAGATTTATTAATGACGGGGATTTGGCAGAATATTGCTTGCTGGTAAAGCATTTTCCCCTAATAGTACATGTATCTAATGACTGGATTGCTGGGCCCAACCTTACTGGAGGTGTTTGCTGTACTGGGACTGAGTCAGCCCTGACCCCTGGGGACTGTATGGAAAAATATCTGTCATCTTAACCTTTCTCTGGTGATAACTACAGCTGCTTTGGTCTTTGACCATAAAATCAATCTGATCCATTCAACAAGTCATTCAGTTGTTGACTGATTGATAATACACAGCTCTTCCACAGAATTTCCAATTCTAATATTAGCCATCTCTGGGGATGTATTAGTTACAATAAAAAGGAGCATACAAAGGGGCTTATGTGGTCCAAAATTGCAGCCATCATTAAGAGCAGCAACATAGCCTCTGTCCTAGGCATCCACCGAGAGTTTTGCAGGGAATGTCACCCCACGTGTACATTCTGAGACTGCTGTGTGCTGCAGAAGCCAAATAACATGTGGTTTAGGATCCATTGGAGGTGTCTGCATCCAGCTAACCAAATGAAGCTTCCCTTTCTTCAAAAAGACTATACTGTGGGTGGGGTGGGAGAGGTGTAGAATCCCACAGGGTCTAGCTTACACATTTTTGTTAAATGTAACAAGAATGTCTGAATACACCAGTTCAAAAGCTGGGATTTATTCTGTGTGCTCTTTGTTGCAATTCCTCATCCCATAACTACACTGAGCACCTTTACACCTTGCCCAATACTATTCCATTTGCCACATGCCTCAAATATTTATGTGCTATGAACTAATCACTGCAGAAAGAGTCCGACCCGTTGGGAACTTCATTTTGGAGTCCAACGGGAGGTTAATCATATCATCTGGGTTTGCTTTTTAATTTTTTCACTAACAACTCTCCGTGGATGAGTTCATTACAGCTTTATGTCCTGTTTCTGAGGTCCTCAAAATAGTTTGAAATGAATACTAACCTTAGACACCCCCCCCAAAATAATTACTATTCATCCGAAAATGTATCTCAGATGTGTGGTACAGTCATGAATACATAGAGATGTGGTTTATCAGGCAAAAATAAAAGAATGAGGAAATACATAAATTCACCAATAGCTGTTGGAAATCATACAGTATCACTCACCTTTTAAATGCCGCTACTTCTCAGATTACAGTACATCCCGGCTGTTTCAGATTGTAACTGGCCTGCATGTCCTGCCAGATTAATAATGTGCTTCCAGATCACATGGATCTGACTCAAATTTAGATCATAGTATATTTCCAAAGGTTTCCTGTTCATTTTATAATATATTCACACAATGTTATTGAGTGTCCAGCCCTCCATCTGCAATCCTGTATTTCCTCTACTGCATCTTCCATCTCTCTTCTCACTATAGAACATCTGTTAAAAAGGTAAATGCCACATAAATGCAATCTTTTTTTTTAAATTGCTAGTGATATGAATCCTCCATCTGGCAGCATCCCAAACTCCTAAGTAGCAATTATAGCATGCAGAGATCTCATTCTAAAATGAGAAATGATATGGAGTTTCCATGCAAAGGTTATGTCTTATGTCTGTCTTAGGACACAAGCTCATCAGATGAATAATGTCAGTTGCCAACCACTGCTGGTGCACAGAAAGGAAGAAAAACTTCCACCAGGTTTGCAGTCTTTGGAAGACAGTCTCTTCCTGTAGTTCTGCATTGGGTAGACAGTGCATCCTGCCTTTCAGCAATAATTAGATGAAAGGCTCTGTGATTGGCAGTTGGCAAAAAGAATGCAAAGGAGAAATGGGCTAGTTTAGCATGCAGTGGGAACTGTTTCCGAACTGAATGAGCTACGGCATGGACAAGCTCATTGTTTCAAACAAAAGGATGCATATATGGTTGGTTGTATAATTAGTTACTACATGTAAAAGAAAATACAGGAAAAAACCCCTGTAAGTAGCTTAATTGCAAGCAGCATGAAGAGCCCAGAGTCACCATTTAGGGGAGATGGGTGGCATAAAAATTTAATAAATAAATGAAAAATTAAAAAAATGATGAAACCATGCTCAGTAATAAATCAGTTCTAAAAATACTAGTTTAGAAGAGACCACATGCTTTGCATACATTAACACATGTGTTTTAATACAGTTTTTTACAAGATTATTCTTGGAAGTGGATGGCCTTCTCCATTTTTATTTACCCAAAAGATATCAAAGCGGAAGTACTTTTAGCTCTCCCATAAGCCAAGATATAAAACAAAATGTACAGTTTAGCTACTGCTTGGATTATTTTGTAAAGCAGGCTTGTTATCAACTTTCAAGTTTGTAGATGACATGAATCACCCTAATAATGATTGACATAAATAGTATTTAAGAAAAAAAAATAATTTTCATCAGTGGAAAGCAATTACTGCTACTAAAAATATATATATTAAATATTCAGACTTTTCATGTTGCTGTGATTAGACACTAATCTATTTACCAAAAAAAAAAAAAAAGACAGAAGCAAAGATAGGAATTGTCATTTTAAAAAATAAATTTGTTGTTGTTTAGTTGCTAAACATTTTAAAAATCCGCACAAATGAATTCCATCATTGTTATCTGGATAGCTAATGGCAGTGAATGTGAGGTAAGACAGTTCTGTAAGACAGCCTAGCATTATTATGCCAATTTTGCAATAGAATGAAGCATTAACATTGAACTTCAACTTTTTACTTTTTCGTAATAGTATAAACTAGCCATTTCTATAACAACAGATCAATCTAATCAGTAAAACCCAAAATCCCCCCCCCTTTTTTTTTTAGTCATCAAGTTTTTGACACCTTGTTCAGCACTGGTGGTACTCGAATATTGTCATGTCCTAAAAGTGGTACAATCTGTGAAAAGGTTGAAAAGCCCTGCACTAGACTGCAGCAATGTAATGGGTTAAGAACTGAAGAAAGTGTTAGGGTAAAAAATGTCGGTGTTTAACAAGGCTGTAGATTTTCTTTTCCAATCTCCTGGAATCGGGTCTTTTCTCCCTTTGAGAAAATCTGTGTGTGGAAGATGTTTTGTTGAAGATGTGGCTGCTTAATATGTTGTCTCATATTGTAAAGATCTCTACTGGGCATATTTAATGTCTTGTGGGTCACCTAGAAGAAATTAGATTAATTGACATTGCATTGATGAAAGCAACCAAGGAAATTATTTATTTCTTTATCAGATTTATGCCCCCCCATGACATTCAAGGGAATTAGCAATCACCTAACTGCTTTTTAATTAATCAGAAACATTTCTGCCTTATCTGCATTGATCAGCAATGCATTTTTATTCATCCCAGGCACAATTATCAATTGCTCTTTTAGGACCTGAACTGTTTTCTTAGCTTTCAGTTCCTGAGAAATGTAGCTACAGGTAGAAAAAAAATATTATCTGAATCCTGTGTTTACCACTGAAAAATGCATACAGAGAAAGAAAAAAAATGTTTCATAGTTTCTATATAGTATAGTGTAAACTGATATCAAATTGTGATCCTTTCATTTGCTATTGGTTTTAGAGGATCAGGAATTAATATTTTCATATCTGTTAATCTGAAATGATTTTCTCTCATATTTTGCTCTCCAGCTTTTCTTCCCAACATGATCTCCAGGAGAACTGGTCAAATTGTGCTAGTCAACAATATCCAGGGGAAATTGGGTGTTCCCTTTCGTGCAGCCTGTGAGTTTATGAATCTAACTCATTATTTCTTTTTTTATTTCTGGGCAATTAGAACAATATGAAACTTGAGGTCTTCCAGTTAGAGTCTAAAACCACTGGAGAAGGGGCATTGTCTTACCTGAACGCCTTTTCTCAGCGTGATGAATGGAGAATCCACCAATGGGTTATCTTGGACCTCCTGCCCACTTAGACCAAAACAATCAAAGCTGCCACGCCTCTCTGGTTGAGGGCACGCCCCCAGTTTCGAAAGGGCGAAGCGAATGACTGTACAACGTGTTGGCTCCCAGACTCTAAACACTGGACCTGACTGCGTCCAAGGGATGGGCGTGGATTCTCCATTCATCACGCTGAGAAAAGGCGTTCAGGTAAGACAACGCCCCTTCTCCAGCGTGAAAGAATGGAGAATCCACCAATGGGACTTACCAAAGCCCTACTGTCCCAATGGGAGGGGAGCAGACTGGGCCAGTGTCCCTGCCGCCGGCACCACCTGTTGCAGTACCCTGTGGCCAAAGGATGCCTCCGCCGAGGCAAACTTATCAAGGCGATAATGGCACACAAAAGGGGAAGGCGAGGACCATGTCGCCGCCCTGCAAATGTCCTCAATGCTGGCCTGTGTGGCCCATGCTGCTGAGGTAGCAGCACTGCGAGTAGAATGGGCCGTCAAGTGACCTGGAACTGGTAAAGAAGATGTCTGATACGCTTCGGAAATACAGGCCCTAATCCACCTGCCAACGGTAGAGGAAGATACCTTCTTACCCTTGGAGGCCGGGTGGAAGGAAACAAAAAAAGGCCTCAGATCTACGAAAGGACTCCGTCCGCTTGACGCAACAGCGCAACGCCCTGCGAACATCGAGAGTGTGCCATTGCCTTTCCAAAGTATGAGACGGATTAGGACAAAAGTTCGGTAACACGATCTCCTGTGCCCTGTGGAAAATGGTGTTCACCTTAGGAACGCATGAGGGGTCCAGGCGTAGGACCACTCTGTCCGTGTGAAAGACACACAGGTTTTTTTCTGACAGAAAGAGCTGCAAGCTCCGAGATGCGCCTAGCCGAGGTAACTGCAACCAAGAAAGCAACCTTAAGAGACAAGGACCTAAAAGTGCAGGACCTAAGGGGGTCAAAAGGCGCCTGAGTAAGGGCCTGTAAGACCCGGGGCAAATTCCAAGAGGGATATCTATGTACTACCGGCGGTCTACTGTTGGTGACCCCTTTTAGAAAGGATCGTACCTTGGGGTGATGGGCCAGTGGCTCTAAGGTGTCACAGGTAAACACCGTGGCTGGAGCCGAGATCAGTCGGCGAATAGTGTTGGGCGCCAAGCCTTTATCAACACCCTCCAACAAATAGTCTAATATCCGTGGAATGGTTACCTCTGAGATAGCTAAGTGATTGCTGTCACACCAACGGCAGAAATATCTCGAAGTGGAGTCATAAATGCGATTGGTCGCCGGTCTCCGGGAGGCCTGAATCATAGAAATCACTCCCGAGGAATAAGATTCTTGGGTCAAGGCCCTGCGTTCAAGTGCCAAGCGGCTAACTGCAGCCACTGAGGCTCCGGTTGTTGTATGGCCCCCTGCACTAGGCGAATCCGATTTGGAGGAATCCTCCATGGAGGGACCATGGAGAGGCTCACGAGGTCGGCAAACCACGGTCGTCTCGGCCAGTGCGGGGCAATGAATATGACCTCTGCCTGTTCCTGCAATACCTTCCTGATAACTGCTGGGATCAGAGGGAGAGGTGGGAAGGCATACAGTAGTCCCCCTGGCCAAGGGCTGCGAATAGCGTCCGTCCTCTCCGCCCCCGGAGAGGGGAACCTGGAACAGAACCTTTGAAGTTGGGAGTTCGCCGGAGAGGCGAATAAGTCTAGGACCGGCAACCCGAATCTGTCCGATATCTCCCTGAAGAGATCCGGATGTAGGCTCCATTCCGAATGGTCCACTGATGCCCAGCTTAAAAAATCCGCCTGACGGTTTGCCTTCCCTGAGATGTGTTCAGCTTTCAGGGAGAGGAGATTGCTTTCTGCCCAAGACCCCAATAACATGGCCTCGGCCATGAGAGATCGGGATCGGGTACCGCCCTGACGGTTCACATGGGCCTTTGCCACCACGTTGTCCGTGAGGACCAGCGCGTGCTGCCCCGCCACCTGGTTGCAGAGGTGGCGAAGGGCCAGATGAATGGCTCTCAGTTCCAGCCAGTTGATATTGTGTGCCAGATCTGCTCTGGACCACCGACCCTGAGCCAACTGAGATTGGAAATGGGCCCCCCAACCAAACAGACTGGCGTCTGTGGTCAATGTCAGCCTGCTGGGCTCCTTGAATAGTGACCCTTTTGCCACCTCTGGGGAGGCCCACCACAGAAGGGATCTTAGGGTCTGAAGGGGGACCCGTACCCTTTGGTTGGAAGAGCTTGTGCCCAGTCTTTGGAATGGGAGCAAGAACCATTGAAGGTGTCTGGAGTGTAGCCTGGCCCAAGGCACTATCTCTAGGCAAGATATCATCTTTCCCAATAACTGGGAGAAGACAGCCAGTGTTGCTACACGCTCCCTGCGGATCTTGAGAACCATGTCTTGAATGTCGTCTTGTCTGTCTCGAGATAGATAGACCCGGCAAAGGTCTGTGTCTATTATTGCGCCCAAGTGTAGTAGGCGTGTTGCGGGAGTCAATTGACTCTTGTGAAAGTTGACTGAGAAACCATGACCCTGGAGGGTCCTTATGGTGAGGGCCAGTTCCGCTTGGGCGGCCAGAGCGGAGGATGACTGGATGAGAATGTCATCCAGGTAACATTGGACGCGCACCGGTACTAGTCGTAGGTGTGCGGCAAGTACCGCCAGGATCTTGGTGAAGACCCTGGGAGCTGGGGATAGGCCGAAAGGGAGGGCCCTGTACTGGTAATGATTGTTGGAATAACAAAAACCGGAGATATTGCCGATGGTTTGGATGAATAGAAAGTCCCCCCGTCGTACGCTTGCCAAGATGGACCGAAGCGTCTGCATCTTGAACTTTCGGTACGACAGGTGAGAGCTCAGGCCCTTGAGGTCTAGTATCGCCCTCCGTCCCCCTGAGGCTTTTGGAACCACGAATAGGATGGAGTAAAAACCCTGTTTCAGCTGATCGACTGGAACCCGTTCTATGGCTCGTATGTGTAATAGATGCCGGATGGCCTCCCCCAGGAGGGTCTTCCTGACTGGCTTCCTGAGGAGGGGACAGGAAACAAGGCGCCAGGGTGGCCTGGCCACGGACTCCAGAGACAGCCCGTCCCTGATGGTGCTTAGCACCCAAGAGTCCGAGGTGGTGGTCTCCCATTGGTGGAGAAAGTAAGTTAGTCTGCCGCCTATGGGAGCTTCCCTCCCCGAGTCACCTGGATCTACGGAAGGGGCAGCCGCCTCTGCCTCGAAAGGGTCTCTTACCCTGAGCCTGCTGTCTGTATCTGTCCCTGTCCCTGGACCGGTCAAAAGAACGGTCCGAGCCTGCGGGAAATGGCCGGGCGACCTGTGCTGAGGCCGAATCTGATCCCGTCCGAAAGGGCTGCCGACGGGTGTACGGGGAGAAACGACGGCCAGGTCTCCTGGAAAGGTGGTAGAGAACCCTTCGTTTCTCCTTGTTTTCAACTCAGTAGGGGGTCAGGACCTCCCCAAAGAGGCGGGCACCGCGGTACGGGGCGGAAGCTACGCACCATTTGTGTCTAGTCTCAGCCTTCCAATTTCTAAGCCATAGAAGCCTGCGTGCGGAGACGTTGGATGCGATGGCCCGGGCAGAAAATCTTGCCGCCTGCAAGGACACGTCCGCCATGTACTGTGATGCGGCCATGAGCTTTATCAAGTCCTGGTGGACTCTTACCTCTTCCGGGGGAATTCTAGCCTGCAATTGGCGGAGCCACATAAGAGAGACCCTGGCGAAGAATGAGGCCGGGGTAGAAGCTCTTATAGACCAAGCTGAAGCTTGGTGTGTCCTGCGGAAAGAAGCCTCGGATTTTTTATCCTCGGGCTTCAACGCCTCCACCATATCTCCAGGTACCCTGGAATCAGAATATAAGGGTAGTAAGGATTCATCAACCTCAGGCACCTCCAGGGCCTCATTCAGAGCTGGTTCCGTGTCAAGCAGCCTGCGGTCTATTCCCCCAGTAGAGGGGGGAGCACCTGGGGCCTCCCATTGACCCCTAATGGATTTTTTATTTTATTTTTTAATTTTTATTATTTTATTTTATTTTTTTAATTTTTTTTTTTAATTTTTTTTTTAAAAAACAACAACATGGGGGGGCAATATGTTTGTGTAACGCCACCGGTTCTAAAAGCAGCGGATCCGTGTCTTGGCCAGGAAGCTGTTCAGGCACTTGTTCAGGTACCGAAGGCTGAGCCGAGTGTATCCTACCAGTTGCACATTTAGGGGACTTACGCTTTCCGTGTCCACTGGAGGTGGTAGCCTGTGGCTCAGTGTTATCTGCCATTGTAAAGCGAGAGTTTTCAGTGGGGTGCTGAAGCGTCTCGGTCTGCAAGAGATGCGGCTGTTCCCCACCTGAGTGGGACTTGCCTCCACGTGGATCAGTGATGGTCCGGCCCACCGGCAAGCGCAGACTCACACTTAACGACGGCTGTCGCGGGTCACCAGCGATAATGAGACTGAGCGTGAGACCTACTTTGAGGCCAATGTCGCGCTTAGTGACGGGATCAACACGTGTCTCACTTAGTGATGGCAAGCTCAGTATTGACCGTTCACTAGATGCAGACTGTGGCAGCAGGCTATGACTGGCAAGGCCCATGTAAATGTGGCTTCTGGAGCCTTAGGGTCCTGAAGTCCCTGTTCCTCTTCAAAGAGGGAAAGGAGTTCCTGATAAGGACCAGTTGAAGGAGCCCCTTCTAAATCCCGCTCTGGTGACCATGGGGCCTGAGGATCAGGTTGAGGGTCACAAGGGAGTGCCACCATTGTGGTAGGGGGCGGCTTAACCGTCTCCCCTACAGCCAGTTATTGCGCACGTGAGAACTGTCTCTCCAGGGCACGATGCCTACGATTGGCCTGTTTGTCGGCCGCCTTGGAGGCTGCTTTCTTTGGGCCGGCCTTGGCCTTGGCCTTGATTTTTGCGGCTGCCTCCTGACTAGAGGACTTACGCTTTCCGTGCCCACTGGAGGTGGAAGCCTGTGGCTCGGTGTTATCTGCCATTGTAAAGCGAGAGTTTTCAGTGGGGTGCTGAAGCGTCTCGGTCTGCAAGAGATGCGGCTGTTCCCCACCTGAGTGGGACTTGCCTCCACGTGGATCAGTGATGGTCCGGCCCACCGGCAAGCGCGGACTCACACTTAGCGACGGCTGTCGCGGGTCACCAGCGATGATGAGACTGAGCGTGAGACCTACTTTGAGGCCAATTTCGCGCTTAGTGACGGGATCAACACGTGTCTCACTTAGTGACGGCAAGCTCAGTATTGACCGTTCACTAGATGCAGACTATGGCAGCAGGCTATGACTGGCAATGCTCAATGGCTGTGATTGTGTTTAAAGACCTGGAACTCTCAGGCAATCTCTCATCCAAGTACTAACCAGGCACAATCCTTCTTAGCTTCTAAGCTCAGTCAAGCTCAAGTAAATGCTTCTATGTTTGGGCCAAGGGAAAACGAAAGTAGGCTGATCGGCCTCTTCTTAGTCAGGAGAAGGCCGGCCTGAAAGCTGGTGAGGTGGGAAGGTGAAACCGAAACTAATTCAGTCTGTGCTCCACGCGGTCCAAAAACGGAGGCCGCAACTCACAGGTAAATTTGGGCACCCTGGGACAGCTGGAGAATAGGGAGCAGCCCCCTTACATCCACAGCTCTCCCAAATTGACCCAGCACCTCACAGGCTTGTAATAAAGCAGCCGATCGGCCTAAATTTCCAAGGCTCTAAGCAGTCCGGAGAGGAGGGGAATGCACTCCCACCCCCAGGGGACACCCCCCAGAGAAGCCTAGAAGGCTAAACAAGCAAGGAGAAGTAGGAAAAAAACCGATTGGGATAGGATCGCCGCGCGGCGCCCAAAACTGTGGGGGGGGGAACACAAATTCAACGAAAAGGCACTCACAACGAATAAAACCTTTTTTCCCTTCTAGAACAGCGCTGATCCCAGCGCTGTCCAGAGGAGAAAAAACAATGAAGAATCCACCAATGGAATAGTTTTAAATAAAGCCTTATTCTCAAATAGTTTTAAATAAAGCCTGATTCTCAAATAGTTTTAAATAAAACCTGATTTTCAAATCGCTGGGAGCCAAAACTACCACGTCTGTCTGGGCTGAAGACCAAAACGAAACTGGGGGCGTGCCCTCAACCAGAGAGGCGTGGCAGCTTTGATTGTTTTGGTCTAAGTGGGCAGGAGGTCCAAGATAACCCATTGGTGGATTCTCCATTCTTTCACGCTGGAGAATCTTAAATATTTTTTTCGTTTCTCCAAATCTAGCTGTTATTAAGAGAAAGCCAAAGAACTTTAGTTTCATCAAGTAAGAATAGCCTTCAGTTCTACCACATGCTTTCTTCACTGGTCTTCCATATTTGTCAGAAGATACAGATACAGATGCAGATGGACTTGATCATCTGAATCCGTGTATTCCTCCAAGTTATTACAGACAATGCCACTGAACAATCATTTCAGTTGTCTGAGTACCCCATTTGGATGTAGGCAAACATGCAATTTGCCTGATTTTGATTAAATGTATAGACTATAGTTTAGTTAATAGTGCAAACATACTCCGTTGTGGCTAACTCAATGAACCATAATTATACACATCATAGTGCAGCGTGATATGGGAGCCTTGTCATTGCCTATTAGATCCTGTCTGATTGCAACTTTATATTTTAAGAAATTCATATGAAACTGGCATGTGCTAATAGCTTTGATTGTGTAGGTTGTCTGATTGGTGGGAGGTTTTTTGTTTTTGTTTTGCTGAAATGACTTGGGATAATGGATGCTTTAAGAAATCCTTAAGGGACTTGTGGACAGTCTCGTAAAGGTCCTAGCCACAGCATAAGACTTGACAAGTGCTGCAGCAAGCATTGGTTCAGCCTTATGGAATCAGATGTTTTGTGGAAGCCAGGCTTCTGGCCTCTTCAACAGCATAAGCCAAAAGAAACATGGAGGGTAGTTTCCAGCAACTGGAGAAGGGCCCCCTGCTTGAAGCAGCACAAAGAAGCCAATAAGAACGAGGCAGATCCCAACTGCTTACTACATCAGCAACTGTATCACTAGTGAACTGTGCCAGATTCAATCCAGGACAAAAACTATTTTGGAAGACAAGAGAAAACATGATTTTGAAGCTTGTACAGTTAAAGGCAACATTAAGCTACCTCAGATATGGACTAGAGATGGAAGGGAATAAAAAAAGCCATTACCAAGGTATGTTCGTGGCATGAGGAAAATGAGGAACCACGAACGTGACTTATATTTTATTTTTTTCTTAGTATAGGAGATCCTGAATCCAAACATTAGACAAGCTAATGTGGAAGGATGGATGGATGGGTTTTTGGATGGATGGGCATTAGGTATATTATAATATGATAGTATGTTTCTTGCATGAATCTCTCTCTCTTTCTCATAGATTCTGCTTCGAAGCATGCTGCCCTAGGATTCTTTGATTGCCTGAGAGCAGAACTGCAGGAATTTGGTGTTTGTGTCAGTACTGTGTCTCCAAGTTTTATATGTTCCGATCATAATCAGCCGCAGCCTAAGAACTGGGGAGGCGCCTCATGGAAAAGTAAGTCATTCACACTGGGATGGCGACCAGAACCCAAGCAGAACTAAGAGATAAAAAAAATACCCAAGAAGACAAAGATGATTTAGGCAAATAACTTGCTGACAAAATTCAAAATCACCAGTCTTTGGAGACAAAGACTTGTGATACATTTCCTCTAAACGAAAGAACCTACTATCATCTACTACTATCAGAACCATAAGTGATGATTTGTAGTTAGAATATAAGGCAGCACATTAACTAGAAACATAAATGTTTGCTTTCAAAAGTAGGGAATGCTAATGTTAACTCTTGGCATTCATACATATTTTTTTCTGTCCAGTTAATAAATATGGGCTGACCAGTTGTAAAATACTTAGAAAATACATTACTGCTTGCTCTCAGCACAGAAAACAGTACATTGGCTGTGAACCACTACTGCATCGTAAGTAACAAAAAGTGAATGTTTCTGACATCCTTGCGATAAATAATGCAACTCCCTTCCTAACATGGCCACTAGCCCTTTAAAGAAAAAAATATGTCTTTTCTTTGCCTTTAAAATGTAGAATTAAAAGTAAAGAAGAATACATCCCTCATTTTGACACCCTGGGGCAGTTTTTACCATTTAAAAAAAAAGTTTTGGGTCTTCTTTTTATTGTGTAGTTTATTAAAAGCAACAAACATTAACCTGTCTGCCTATTTTCCTGGAACAATGTTTTACCATTTTAAGATTCCTTCCAGCATTTTTATTTATTCATTATTCATTCATTTATTCTTTTCCTTTGAACTAGCATCTTCCTTTCATTCCTCCAAATTTCTTTCCTTCCCTGTCCCCACAATGGGCTTCATATTGTCTTTGAAATGAGACAAGACCATGACACGTAGCAGCTAGTTATCTCTTTTGACACTTTCTTGTTTGCCCAATTCCCAGACTTCTTCAGAAAGTCGGCTTATGGTGTCCGCCCAGCAGAGATAGCAGAAGAAATTCTACGGACAGTGAACAGGAAGAAGCAGGAGGTGTTCATGGCAAACCCCATCGCAAAGGCAGCTGTTTATATTCGCACTTTCCTCCCAGAGATGTTTTTTGCTGTGGTTGCTGCTGGAGTGAAAGAAAAACAGAAAATTGAAGTTGAAAACTGATACATCAAGCTCAGCTCCCTTGATAGAAGGGTTGTGCCGATTCTTTCTTGCAGAGGCACCTTGGAAGAATGTTGTATAAATCCAAATGAAACAAACAAGAAACAAACAAAAAACCAAAGTTGTGTTTGAGGATCTGGAGGCAATAGAATAGGATACGGCCTTTTCATCTATCATTAAAAGTGCACTGCTGGGCTATGAAAGACAGCAAAGGACATTTTTTAGAGTGCCAAGTGAGTCATCTGAAATGGGGCCTCTGGTTTCCTGGACAATTGCTATTTCAAAAGAGTTAATAGAAAGCATGAATTGTCTGCATGTTGGGTGAAGTGTTCAGAGCGGCGGTGAAGGTCAAGAGAATTGTAAACTAATATGGGAAAAATGAGGAATTTCAGCAATCGGGGAGAATATAAGCGATGGACGCATGGAAAAGAAATAGAGAGTATAGAAAGAGTATGAGGTTCTGGGTTCACACCAGAGTGCTTGGATCTTAGAAAGCAGATGGGTTTGACATTTAGGAAATTCTCACAGGAAACTGAAAAAGGTTTCATAGCCTTTGCCTTTTTGGTGTGATTAACTGAACCTTTCAAATCTGCAATAGTGCTTGGTTTTGATAGCTTTTAGTTCTAAAAAAAATAAGCAAATGCCTGGAGTGGGGATGAAACATTCCACATTTCAAAATGTTGCATTGCTTTCATTCCACATGGGTAGATATGTCCAGTTTGGGCCAACTGCATAACTTTTAAAAAAAACACACAACGCAAGATAGTGGTGGGGAGCATATGATGAAATGCATATCATGATGTTATGGCGCACATCTTCATGGTTTACCTGCTGGTGTCAGGTAAGACACCAGAACACAAATGTGTAAGAACAGATTATGTATCATAATATCAGTATGTGTGTGTTGTTATTTTTACACAATTTGTAAAGCTTACCGCAACTGACTTGTTGCTGACAAAGCAACTGACCACCACTGATAAATTCATGTCTTTGATGAATATTGGCACTCATCTTCTGACACTGCCTCCTTCTCCTCATGCAATGCTACAGGTTCATAGAAATCTCAAAATGTAAAGACATTACAGCTCTAAACAGAAAAGTATCTTTTTCCTTAACATTTTTATCTTTGCTGTGTCATTATAGTACTAGTACAAAGGCAGCAGCAATGCTCAAATTATCTCAGAAAGGTACTCCACCTTAAATTTGGAATTAGGGGCAGGGATGACAAATTCCAAGTCTTCTCTAATGTTTCAAACTGGAATGGATTGCGAGTGGATATTTTCATGAGGCTAGTTATAAATTCAGTACATTGCTAAACCTTTCCAACATCTATATTCACTGGTTATAGCTACGAGGTGATATGAACTCTTATTTATCAGATGATCAAGCTATACAGTTTCTTGGGGATTTAAATTCTCAAGTGATATTTGTTGTGATGCACCTTCAGCCAGGCCCCCATACTGGACTGCAAGGAGAGAGAAAAAGGACACCAGGCTAGAAACCAGGAGACTGAATTTTACTCCAGCCTTAGCCATGAAAATCGACTTTGGTTCAGTCATTCTCTCTCAGTCCAATCACCTCTCAGGGTTATTGTTGTGGAGAAAATAGGAAAAGGAAGGAGAATTGTGTATGTTCACCATCTTGAGTTACTTATAAAGTAATAAAGATGGGATAAAAAAAATCGAATAAATAAAATCAAGATGAACACTAGAAATCCACAAAGTATTAATGTTTGCTATGTGTCTTTGTTGCCATCTAGTGGTCATTAGAATTTTTGGAGCCCAATTTGAATACTGCAGCATACAACGTGTTCTGGATCTGGCTTGACTTGCATTTTCCCTCAAAATAATTGTTCCCCAAGTAGGCCTGCTGTTTCCACTCCCCCTCCCCCCCCACACACACAACTCAAGCAATAACTCTTGTCATTCCCAGTCAGCGTGGCCCACAGTAGCACTAATCGTGGATGTTAAGGGTGATCATGCAGGATCTTAAGTTAGGGGAAGCTTGAGACTGAGATAAAATCAGTAAAAAGTGAAGGCAGATGAGTGAAGTTAATCAAAAGGTTTATAGATAGAGACTACTTTTTTAAAAAACTTGGAGAATATTGGCACTAGCTTGGTTCAGATATTTTATATAGCAAATCTATGGGAGGTTCATCTGGAGATCACCAGATTGGGCAAAGTGATCTGTTTACCACAGAAATGAGAATGCTTATATTCTTACTATATGAATATGGTTCGTAGAAAGACTATGCACACCTCTGCAAGTGTGAGGATGTCCATTATTAGTGAAAAATAATGGGGAGTAAGTGGGAGTAAATGTACTCTTTGTGAAAGTGTTGCATATGTGCCTGTATGAGAGAGAGGTGCTGAACTGAAAGATGGCTGCTGTTGGGCTTTTATTTGGTGCAACGTCTTGTAATGTTGGTTCCCAAACAATGTACCTTCCGGAGATGTGTTCAATCTTTCTTGACTCCACTGCCTGTTTATTTCTCTCCTAATCGCCAGTTGACATTTTGTTATGCTGATCAATAAAAGCAATTGAAAACACACTCACTGATTTAGAAACACCCATGAGGGAAACAGTGGATTGGCTTACTTAAAGTTGTGATCCCCTTTCTTCCACATTTCAGGGCCAACAATCTTGCCTTGGGGTGATATAAATAAAACTCCTGTTTGAACAAGCTCTTGTCCTCTGCTCAGGGTTGCGTTTCTGCCACTGTCATGTAAATTTGGCCACTGCTAGTACAATGTCTCAGTACAATGTCCTCTTTTAAACTGAGCGGGTACCAAAGTAGTAAAGAAAATAGTTAAGATTGGAGCTAATCTAAGCTCCAAAGAGAGGCCATACCAGAGCTTAGATTATGAGCTCTGCCAAAGAAAATTAGTCTCTGAGAATCGGTCCCCACCCCACCAATTCCTAAACATGGAGAACCATCAGCTGCAAGATCAAATTGGTTTGGGCTAATTTTAATGGGCAAATATAGTCTTGAAAGTAACTTGAGCCAAGCAATAAAGAGCTTTATAGGTTAAGCCTACAGAAAGCCAATGCAGTGCCCATAGTTGTAATATATTTTCTCTGGTGAGCCCTGGATTGTACATAGGCTGCTGCATTTTGAACCAATTGAAACGTATAAGTGATTTTTAAAGGCAAGTCCATGTTGAGTGCATTGCAGCAGTCTAAGTAAACTGTAATGAAAACCTGATTCACTGTAGTTAGGGCCTCAGCTAGAGTCAAGTAAAGGCCTTGTTAGCCATGGCTTCTACCTGTTATTTCAGCAAGAGCTACAATTCAGATAGATCCCCAAGCCATAGAGCTTCTGGTCCATGCGTCATGCTACCATATCTAGCTACCCAAGAATCCTAATGGGCAAACTATAATGCCATTTTGCTAGGATCTAATTTTAGATTGTATTCTTACATTCAGACCTTCACAACTTCTAGACACCAAGAGTATAATCATGTGGCTCAAGTAGAGAGGTAAAACTATCATCAGCATACTGATAGTTTTGCACCCTGAAATGACAGGTGATTTCACCCAGTTAGTTCATATAGATCAGGGGTCTTCAAACTTGGCCCTTTTATGACTTGTGGACTTCAACTCCCAGAATTCCTCAGCCAGGCATGCTGGCTGAGGAATTCTGGGAGTTGAAGTCCACAAGTCATAAAAGGGCCAAGTTTGAAGACCCCTGATATAGATATTAAACAGCAGTGGGGAGAGCAACACCCTCTGTAGCACTCACAGGGGAAGAGTCATCAAGCCAACATCCCCTCTCCTACTATATAATCCTGGTGATACAGGATTTGCTATTAAATATGTGACAAAATACTAACATCTAACACAATTCCTAAAGAATTTTAGAGAACAATGTATAAACTAATCCTGAGATTCAGAATATGTGCCTGAGTTACGTTTAAATCATTTCAGATAATACATTATATTCAAATAATGTCCAAAGCCATATTCAAATAATATCCAAAGATCTAGCAGCTATTCCATCTCAAAAACTATACTACAATACCTGAACATCTGCAGCAAAAGGAAGAGGCAAATTATCTAAGACAGAAGATGAATGCCCTGGAAGCCTTTTGGTTTATGTGAAACATGCATAGATACAAGATGAAAAAAATTGCCCTCTCTGTCCTGGGGAGAATTAAGTAGATTTTTGCAAACTTCCTATCTGCTGGCAGGCCTCCAGGGTGTGGTTAGTAGACAAAATTAGTGATTTGAGGAAATAATGCTTGAACTATGTTGAAAGAAAGAATGATTGAGATAGTGTGGGGACAGTGGATAAAAATAATTTTTGCTTTTGTCATAACATTGGAGTTTTGTAATATGTACTTTCATCCAATTGTGTCAAGCATGACAAATGTTCTCCTTTTCATGGTATTGGAACAATATCTAAACCAAGATTGTAATTTGGCCAAAAGTTGAAGAAAGGAAGAGTTCCAAGTAATCCATAGTGAACTGAGATATTTTTTGAATCACTAAATCTAGAGACAAGTCAAATCTGTGTTCTGTATATACCCCTGCAAGATGATGTCAGGTATAAATTTGAAAAACTTGTAATGAATTTCTCACAACTTCCAATGCCTTTTAGGTGGAGCCCTTGGTGAAGAATTCAAATGCTAGGAAACCGAAGAGACAGTGCAACAAATAAACAGAGATGAGTATGTTTAAACAAAAAGGAAAATGAAAACTATTGGGGAAAAATGGTTACGTACGTCACTGAATTTGTTTCATCATCTGCTCTAAAAAGATCTGTTCCAAATAAAAGATTATTCTTTAAAAGTGAATAGAATAAAACTGAAATAACACTGCTTTCCACAAAGTAATGCAAAAGACATTCAAAGAAAAAAAGAGATTTCTACTCTTTCTAGTCGTCATACACCTAAAAAAAGTACTGTTTTTATCACAAACAGCAACTTTCCAACTCTTTTTAATCAACTCATTTCTGATCAGCTGTGAGCAATATTCCTGCACATCCAGGTGATTTTATTTGAGATTTAGTAAAATTCCTGCATATGTGTGGTGGCAGAATGGTAGCATATCAACCCAATTTCAGAGTGGTTTTAAGATCAGAAAGACAACCACTTAAAAATCTTGAGAAGCAAAAAAAAAAAATCCAACTCCCAAATAGACCCTTATGGTTCTTTAATAGTATCACCAAATGGGTTTTCATAATCTTTCAGAAGGTTGAGCTTCCAGTCCTCAAACTGCCCATCCTCATGTCACCTAAACATGTCACCTAAAGACAGCTGAATGGATGGATGAACAACACCCTAGAGCAGGGGTGTCAAACTGTCGGCCCGCGGGCCGGTTTCATCATACTGAAGCCGCGCCCACCCCATTGCCGGCAATGCAAAAAGAGTCGTGATACATCGCGACACGTCATGTGACGTGACGAGTTTGACACCCGTGCCCTAGAGCTTTGGGTAGGTAAATACAACAAAAATACATCAAGCAGTACATCCAGATTCAGTCACAGTTTTGTTCCATACAGTATCAACTTTGTGAACTTTCAAGCTTCCTCTTTCCTCTATGTATTCAAAATGGATAATGACGAATATTTATATGTATTTATATGTAAGGGTGTAGGTATATACATATGTATGTATATAGCATGCCTACATGTGTGTTGTGTACACTTTTGAGAGCCGGCAACAGAATTTCATTTTTAATGTGTGTCAGTGTGTCCGCAGTAAAAAATGACAACAAAGATTATCTTATCTTATACAATAATGTTACAGTGTTAATGCTGTAAGTCAGTAGTTCTTAAATTTGGGCATATCCTGGGGTTAATGGAGCAATTTGTAACTACTTGCTTGTGAGTCAAGCATTCACTTTGGGTTTGCTGCAGCTGAGACACTTGTGTGTGTTATTGTTGTTCTTTGTGAGAATAATGACATTATTTGAGACTGGGGAAAAGAGCAACTGGGACAAACTGTTTATTTATAGTTTGCTGCCCATCTTGGGGTTTGAGGCGACTTGGAGTTTAAGAACTCAGTTTTGCTCTTTTTGCACATGTATTGTGATGTCAGACATTTAAAAAGACAATGGCATTGTCATTTTAACAAAAAAATTCCAACCCTGCACATGCCTTTGGCTGGGAAAGTTGCTAAAAGACTATCTCCCACCAATTGTTTTTTTTTACATCTGTCAGACAGGTATATCAGCTCATTCTTTTATTAAACCTTCTTTTTTTATTCCCCAGCTAACAAAAAGAATTCACCGCATGTGCTCTATTGAGCAAAAGATGACTGGAAGAGAACCGAAGCCTGAGGTAAGCCAAAAAGCAGGCCTCTTTATTAGGGCTGAAGTACCAGGCTTGAAGCCAGGAGACCTTGAGTTCTAGTCTCGCAGCAGGCACGAAACTGGCTGGGTGACTTTGGGCCAGTCACTCTCAAACCACTTCATAGGGTTGTTGCTGTGGGGAAAATAAGAGGAGGAAGGGTTATTGTATGTGTTTGCTGCCTTGAGTTATAATAACATTAAAAGCATGATATAAATAAATTAAAAAGTGAACTTATGATTTATGGTTATGATGATGAGACAAGATAGATTATAGAAAGAAAAGAATAATGCTATAACCTTAAAATAAGAGGTAAATGTATAATTGTACTCATAACTGCTGTAAAGGTAGAAGTCATCGCTGTGAATTTTTTTCTTTTCTATTTTTAAACCTTTTTTCCTTTCCTGCACTTTAAGCTTTCTTTCCGATATCTTATATATTAGTTTGTTTTCGTTTTATCTTCCTTTTTTTAAAACATGCAATACAATTACATAAAAATAATAATATAAGATTAGATAATATGAAACACTTATTTAAATAAACATCAACACTAATTGTATTAATATATTATTTGGTGCCAAGTATGCTACAGAAATCAGGACTGTTGGCTGAGTAACCACGGCCAGCAGCTGCAGGACTACTGAAAGAAAAGGTGTTTTTTTTTACCTGTTGCAAATTTAAGTCCAAGGTGAAGAGGATATCTGAAAAGAATACATTAGTTCTGGAAAGAAAGAACTAGAGGAAAATCACAAAATACAAAGGCCTAGAAATAGAATCAGCAAACTGTAGAACGACTGTGGCAAAAGAAAGGAAAAGTAGTGTCAATAGCTATAGGCACCTTAAGTGCAATCCGAAAACAACTGAAAACCATCCCCGCTATTTACTTGCTTTACTTGCAACAGCTTACATCTTGAGACACCTTTAATACCATCAATCAACAGCAACCGCTTATCCCAGGTCCTTGGGATAAAATCTCTAGGTGAATGAAATCGCCAAATCCAGTCTAAACATGTGACTGATTGTGCCACGAACCATAATAATAATAATAATAATAATACGTTTGGCTGACTGGGCGATCAGCCTTGACAATGTCATTTCGGTTGCATTTGCAACTGTCTTCTGCGCTATTTATGAATTGCATTAGATTCCTCGGGTGTTTCTCATTTCAGTTTTCATTGGTGGGTTTGGGAGGCGCTGAACCGGAGAGGCCGTTTTTAGAATGAAAGAAGTTTGATATAAGCAATAAGTTCGACGTTTTTAATTTGAATCCGAAACTTCAAGCCGGTCTGAAGACTGAAAAAAGGGAATTGTAGGTTAATCTGCGACCGGAATAAGTAAGAGAGAATCGAAAACAATTGCATCGTGGTTCCATGGTGTAATGGTTAGCACTCTGGACTCTGAATCCAGCGATCCGAGTTCAAATCTCGGTGGAACCTGTCATGTAAATTTTTTTTTTTTAAAGATAATTCCGGATTCCATTTTATGGACGGATGGAAAAAAAAAAAAAGGAAGAATTAAGAAAAATATATTTGAAAACTATTAGGTCAATATTTTTTCATTTTGACTTTATGTATTTCCATAATGGAAATAGTCGAAAAATCATGGTGAATTCCGGTCGTTTGGTTAAAGGGCTTTTGAGTTATGCTTTTTAAAAGAACAGGGAATCGTTTTCCTTATAGTTTCTCAAATTTTGATTGCTCAACAGAAGATTGTCATTCTGAGAAAAGCTTTCTTGTACGAAATGGAACAGCAAAAAGCAATCTAGATTTCAAAGGGAAAGGAGGAGGACGTGCTAATGGGGGACCTTTCCAAAATGACGCCTGTCCCGTGGTTCTATGGTGTAATGGTTAGCACTCTGGACTTTGAATCCAGCGATCCGAGTTCAAATCTCGGTAGAACCTAAACTTGCAGCCCAACGTTTTAAGGAAGTGTTTTTGTTTTTAGATAACAGCAATTTCTTGAGAACAAGAAAATGTGCCTTTATTTGAAAAGATCTTTGCGATAAATGTACTACAGTATCTTATAAGATTTGCTTATTTGCTGATCCTATGAAATTAAAGGCAAAATCAATTGCTTGGGTGCAAAAAGTATAAACTGAATATCTGGGGGGGTCTGATGAAAACTCTCCAGCTGGGAAATTTTGCTGTGATATTGATTCAGGAGCGCAGTGAGACATGTGCAAGTCTGTACATTGGGGAAACAAAACAACCACTTCATATACACATGGCACAACATAGGAGAACAAACCCATCAGGATAAGATCCAGCAGTCCATCTGCATTTAAAAGACAAAAGCCACTCTTTCGAAGACAGCAAAGTCCACATTTTGGACAGAGAGGACCGCTGGTTTGAAAGAGGGGTGAAAGAGGCCATCTATGTCAAAATTGAACAGCCTTCTCTCAACAGAGGGGGAGGGATATGACATCATCTATCTCCAGTCTACAATGCAGTCCTTTCAACAGTTCCAAGAAGGCTCCACACCCATTTGCACTACTCAGGTGACCCTGAGGACACAGGTAAACCTCCAAGTAGCCTCAATGACTCTCTAAAAGAATGCAAATGACCAGCTGCCTGCAAGGAATTAAATCCTTCCATTCCCCTTCATCCAGTCAGAGCTGAAGAAGCTTCTTGGATGAGAAGCGAAATGTCTTCAAAGAAAAACAAGAAAGTCCAATTGCCTCTTGAAAAAGCACCTTTCGGATTATTCAGGAACGTTTTCTGGCAGACAAAAATCTGAAGGGTTTCCTCCAGACTTCTTGGCTGCTTGATTTTTACAAGACAGTGTTTTTCATAATACAAGCAAGGATCTTCTGGCTGCGTAAGCAGGTCTACCTGAAATCTGGGTGCGCGTAAGAGAGAGAGAGTGGGTGGGTGGTGAGTGGATGGGTGGGTGGCTATTCTCACGCTAATCCTCAGGATGAAACCTGTGGTGGTGAAGTAAAAATGTGTATGTTATTAAGAAAGATTTGGAAATCTTCTGATATAACTGTAATTATGAGCAGGATTAGGGTGGATTTCTTTTTTTGAAAACATGTTTTCTTTTTTAAATGTTTCTTTAATGCAAGGAGAAACATTCTCATTCTGCGAAAGTGATGACTGAGCAGAGACCACCGGGAAGCAGAGAAACTGGTCTCTGTAACTTTCTCTAGAGGCAATCCATTTATTTGGATTTAATTAAAGCTTGTGCAGTTGGGAAGCCTCCTTAAGCTTCTGCCTTTAACTACCAAAATCTGGGCTAGTTAGTTGCTTACTCATGAAGAGCACCACAAATATGCATTGTAGCAGCCAAACATGACCAGAATGCAGCCCAGGTTCCTTTAGTTCAGGGGTGTCCAATCTTGGCAACTTTTAAGACTTGTGGACTGCAACTCCCCAAATTCCCAGAATATATTCCAGAATTAAATAGTGGTTAAAACACCGAGCTGTGAGTTCAAGTTCAGCCTTGGCCATGAAAACCAGCTGGTTGACCTTAGGCCAGTCACTCACTCTTAGCCCAACTCATCTTACAGGGTTGCTGTTGTGGGGAAAGTAGGAGTAGGACGGTGCGTTGGATATGTTCGCTGGCTTCCACAAAATGCCATCACAGCAATTTAAGAAAGTGGATCTAACGGACCAGATGCACAGATGACAAATGATCAAGATTTCTATAACCTTTGACTTAAAATATTTTGTTATAATGCAATGATCAAAAAAGAGCTAGTTTCAAGTAAGTCCATGAGTCCAGTCTAAAAGAGGAATATGCTTCCAATGCTTCTGCTCTAGATGCTTTAATGTAAGAAGCTCTCCCTTTAAGGGTATTTGCTGAAAATTTCATAGAATGTTATGATCAATAGGTTTATAGTGTAAATAACTATTGCGTGTAACAGATTTTGTACAGCTCATATTTTGCATAGCCACAGATCCAGCATGTTGACAACATTTCCTATCTATGGCTTTTACTTTTTCACAAGTGTTGGTATCTTTCTGAGATGCAAAAAGGACGACACCATCCAGTTTTCCATCATGGAAAGACATCAATGTATTGCAAAGGAAACAAGCTTTGCCCAGCATACTGTACCATTTCCTACCAGGAAAAAACACAAAATCATTAGGAATTGCTCTGTATTGTCTTTCATTGGGTAACTAGAGACCCTGTCTACAGTGAGGACAAAAAGATCCAAGTAACCCTAGGAGGTGAGCAGTTTTTAAATACATGTTGTTTTGGTGGTGCCTGATTAGCCTGAGCAGGGGCAAGACTGGGAAACCGCAGTACCACAGATGTGACGTGCAATAAGAATTCGCTTGAGTCAGTGACAGGACTTTTCCATAACCCTTGATTTACACTGAGCAGCTTCCATTTTGGCACAAAAAAGCATTTTTTTTCCCCCAACCACAGCCAACACAGTATATGGGAACTTATGCTCGCAGAGTATTTTGAACACTGGGCCTTTTTATTTAAAAATCTTTCACTGATATCCATATTTTTTTAAAGCCTACCATGCACATACATTACAAGCTGTTAAAATATGTATAACATCAAGTTAAATTATATAATAAGGGCTGCATATGCTTTGAAAATGATCCAGAAGACATGCTGTGAATGTAGCACCTCTCCACTATTCATTAAAGCAGCCTGTCTTTATTCAGGTTTCTATGAGTCTGCAAAAAGATGAATTAAGCTATTGACTATTAAAGACCCACAAAATTTTAGTCTTACGCATTAGTGATATGGCTACTTTAATGGACACCAGAAATGGTAGATTTTCAAAAGTTTCTTCTGAATTATTGTCAGTGTATAAGCCCTAGTATTTAACATAAGATGTGGTCCATTTGTATATACAAACACATTAGAACGGAATAAAAAAGCCAGAATTGGAGGGGGGAAAAAAACCCAAATGTCCAGGGCAACTCAATGAACAATTCCCCCGCCCCCAATTGAAATAAATTACATTGCCACCATAACTTGAAGTTATTAAAAACTGTGCTTCTACGCTTTTGCCTTGCTTCAGAAATTTAGGCAACCTTGGGTACATTCATCCAAAATTCTTTTCAATTGCATAACTGATAGTGTTGAAGGTATTCTTAGAAAAGATCAGTATCTTTCACCCCCAGAAGAATGTTCTTGTGATAAAAAGGAATCTAAGTGTGTAATGTGCTGGCCCATATTTGATACCTTAATGGGCTGATGTACTTGAACACCAAATGCTGTGAAAAAGTAACATGAAAATGTCCTTTTTTAATTTTAATGTAGCACTATGCCTACCTATACTTCGGCTATTTTAAATTCCTTTCCTCCAGGCAGATAAATTTTAGTATGTATTTTTACTCTGGTATTCATTTTGTTACTGTTTTCTTGTTACAACAATGTTATGAATCTAGGCATGCAGTTTTATAGCCCAATTCATATGTATAGTACATAAAATGCACCTCTTCTTCCCATTATCTCTATGCCAAAAAGCAAATCACTTTATGATTGCTTGATTTCCTGTGTCTTTAGTCCTGGGTAAAAACCTAATGCCTTTGTTGGGAACTGAGATGCCACTGAACCACTAAGCCCCCTACATCTCAAGGTTACATTTTCATAATGGACAACATAAAAGTCACAATATCCCTATTTTATAAATTTATAAACTGGTAATTTAAGAACATCCAAGAATTTGGGATTCTCAGCGAAATCACACCCAAGCTTACCCATGTTAAGGTAAGAACATCTAATGAAAAAGAAAACATAGGACAGGCCAAAGGCAGCAGAGTTTCAAAAGATCTGACAAAACAAAAGAACAACAGAAATGAAACAAAAGACTCATCAATCTTTGTAGCATTTTTTTTCTTCCTGAGCAAAGCATTCAAGAGGGTATCTTTGTATACTTGAGAGATGTGATTCAGAATAGGGGAAAATGGATTCACATTACAATGTTAGAGCATAAAAACTGCTGATCATTCCTTTCACTGAGCATATACTTGAAATTGCATCTCAGTATTGTATATGCAGCTCTTAAAATATAAACCTATAATGTCTACTTAAAAAAATTCTGGATTTACTGGGACATCTCCCAGGGAAAGCAATCTTCTTGGCCGTGCTGCATGAACTTTGAGGGTGTGACTTATAACATGCTAATAAACAGTATTTACATATTCAGCATATGATCAATGGAAAGAAGTCTTATTCTTGTTCCCCTTTTAGCAATTCTGCTCAAGTGTTAATTTATCCCAATGACATTGGCAGTGTGATGCCAGAGTAAAATGAATGTTCAGGTTTTGCCTGCTTGTGCACAGTGACTAGCTGTGAATGGAAACGTCCGTAAGTGATGAATAGAACTACAACCTTCACCACATATTAAGGCATCTCTCTTCATATCTACCTTCTTTAGAGAGATTATCAGTGGCTGATCTGCATGGACTCTGCTATCACAATTAAAATTTAACAAGTCTCAGAAAATCCTAAAAACTAATTAGCGTTTCTAGGAAGAAGTCACTGAACCATCTTTTCTTAAAACATCAGCATTAGGCAAGAATTATAGTACATCTACTTAAATCAGGTCAGCCCTTTCTTTCAAATATTCTGGCTTTATCATGTCTGCCTATTCTAGCTTGACTTTTGCCCATTTGATTTAATGATCGTATCTGCATTTACAGTACTCTTTGCCTACTCAGGATTTACTAATTCACCCAGCACTGTTGCTGATGATACAGATCTCCCAAATATAGTTTTGAATTTCAAGGATTTTACCCGGTTGTCTTAAGGACCAGGATACCAATATTCTTAAGAAGAAATCAATGCCAGTAAGAAGGAGCAAAGGACCCTGTTCTCAACGGAGTTGAAGAAATTAAATAAAGCTGACCAAATGAACATTCATTTCTAGCAGAGGACAATGTTCCTACTGTTCTCTTAGACTAGTGTAAACTCAGACATTCTTTTTGCCATAACTAAGAAAATAGGCCTGACTTTGTAGACACTACATTAGTAGTAGGTGGTTTTTATCATATTTGGCATCTTACTATGTTTGGTAATAATATGAAGTCTTAAATAAGTGATACGTTTTAATCTGAGATCATTCTGAGCATATTCATGGTATTAGATTCTTGGCACATAGGCCTTAAGTACCAAAGAGGTTAGCATTGAAGCACTTTGTAGCAGGCCCTGATTTTCCTTCCAAGATACCTTAGCAGGTATATTGATGATTGGGCTAGAGTTTTGATTAAATAAAGATGCACCACATTTACACTGAGACCAGCTGCATTTTGATTCTGCATAATCCCAATGAGGAAACAAATGCAGTTCTAGTTCTGAGCATGCTTTACATGGTTGTGCCTCCGATCTCAGTTGCATAGCATAGTTGTGACAGTGCTGCAGGTCCATCAACCCTGATGCAAGTTTTATAATCAGATGGGTCACCATTTGATATCATAACTGTTGGCAGCTGGTTTTTCCATGTTGTATTTAGTATGCAAAGATTCCTGGGCTTTGCTGGACTCCATCCCTTCTAGCCATTCCTGATAAAGCTTCTGCACATGCCCGTTGGATTCAGGAATCTGAACAGGAACTGTGGCATATACATCCTCCATCTGCTTGAGCAGGGCTTTATCTGGTTTCCCGTCTTCAGTCTGGGCCTGGCCATTTCCATTTAAACAGCCTACAAATCAATGACCAAAAACAAGGGAAGAAATTAGGTTTACTTTAAAGCACTGAGTGGGTTTATCCACCATGATTCTGTATAGCCTATATTCATGAGATCTTTACAACTCCACATTCATTCATCCCGCCTCTGACATGTTCGCATGAATATGGACAAATAGAGCCTCCCCACCTAAAATCTGCTATATGCAGTTTCAGACAGTGCTGTCTTAACTAGAATCGGCATCGGCAACATTAAAGAGTTTAATTACTGTATGTGTGCAGTTGTGTTTTTTTTAACTGTAACTGTATAGGGAGATGCAGAAGTCTCAGGGTTTGGTGGTTACCTCCAGGACAGGCTAAAACTTCAACAAAATGGTAGGAACATTTCCCCTTTTTCAACTTCAGAATCATATTCTGGATATTTCGAAAGCCATAGGCCGCTGCAAAACGCAGCACTGTCTCGCCATCCTTTTCTAGGGTAACCTCCTGGAAGTCTTTGTTTCTGAAAAGACAAGGGGAAAAAAAGATTTCTGGTTGGTCCCACACAAAGCAAGCAAGCAAAGGAATTTCCCGACAGTCAGAACAATTAACCAGTGGAACAACCTGCCTCCAGAAGCTGTGAATGCTCCAACACTGGGAATTTTTAAGAAGAGACTGGACAGCCAGTTGTCTGAAATGCTATAGGTAGGATTTCCTGCCTGAGCAGGGGGTTAGACTAGATGACCTCCAAGGTCCCTTCCAACTTTATTATTGTTGTTGTTGTTGTTGTTGTTATTGTTATTATGAATATGGATAGGATTTCCTATTTCGGCCTCTATATCTGATGTCCAGAAACACTTTCTACTAATTCTATCTGCTGCCACATTTTGTTGCTCACTTTTGGAAGGAATATAATCACTCTCTCCAAGCTGTTTCAAGAGTTATTCTGAAAGTGATCGCGAATGCAATAAATATATACAAATATAGGTACAGGGGTGTGTGGGGGTTTACTGATTTAGGACTGCATACTGATGACATATGCCCTTAGTAGCTCAGCTTATATGCCTTAGTAGCTCAGCAGGTAAAATAATGAGTAGTTCCTCTCTGTAAAAAAAAAAAAAGGGGGGGGGGAAATGCTGGCAGCGTGATACCAGTTCTTTACTGCCTGGCCCTGCATTGGTTCTTTGTGTTCTTTTCAATTTAATCCAAGATGTTGTTTTTACACTTTATGTAAATGAAACGCGGTATTATTTCCTGCCCCCCCCAAAAAAAACAAAATTTGACTGTGGTTTTACTATGATTGATTTTATTTATATCAATCTAGTCTTCATAAAGAAAGGCTAATAGCTGACCTTAAAGAGTTCAGGTCTTGGACTTTTATAGCAAAGGGACAGTCTTTGTCTCTCTAATTCAGCACAGTTTTACCATGCAGGCAAAGAGGCCAGGCTGTGAAGGTGCAGAAAGTGGCCTTGTGGTCAGGCTTCCCCTTTGGAACTCTTGTGCCTGAAAGCCTCTGCAACTCAAGGGTCACAGCCTTCCAGCTTATCAGGTTTCTTAAACAGTGATTTAAAGAACAGAAATAAACAATGGCGGTTAAGCAATTGCACGCTTTACGTACAGTGCTTTAGAAAGAAATCTAATACTGACCCATGAAGTGAAGGTTTGTATACAAAACAAATATGTAAATAAGGTCGGATCAAGGCTTGAAGTAAATCTTATTCCCAGCAAAGTAGCCTAGCCTTCATAAAGCTGCACTGTCTTTGTAAAGTTGCACTGCATTAGCTGCACTGTCTTTTCAGAGGGGTTCTGAAGATTGCAAAGCTTTACAAACAGAGCTCAGTTTTACCAAGGCTCAGGAGCCAGGAGTATAAGAAACGTTTGCCAGAGAAACTGGGTCCAAAAAGGAGACAGCAAAGAGAGTCAGGTTCTCCTGCTTTGGTTGTGGCAGTTGGGTGCAAAAGGCAAAAGTTGGCATGGGGAACTTGGAGAGAAAGCAGCTGGGTAAATGGATGCTTGCTGGGGCTTGCTGAGGTAGGTTGGATGGCTTGAGGTTTCCTGGGGTGCGGTAAGCAGCACCAGAACCATGAGGTTCTGGGGCTGCTTGCCGCCCTGTAAGACAGGATGCAGGGTGACCAAAATGGCACAGATGCTTGGGGGAGATAGGCGGTTGGGGGAAGTTGGAAGCAGTCCCTTAACTTACTGAGGCTTACAGCTGGGAGGGATAAAGCCCAAAAAGGCTAGGAGTGAATACTTAACAATTCTCAGTTAATGACTGCCACAGGGAATGCTGAAATTGGTGCACTCACATGACATCTTGCTTTATGATCACACTGACTTACAATGGCCATCCTGCTCCCAATTGTTATAAATGGAGGACTATCTGTATGTGTGGCTTGAAAAGCAGCTATTTTCTCTTTCTGTTTAAAGCCACCTACTTTTAGGTAAGCATCTTACTTTAATATTTTGTAGGTGAGCTCCTTCACTTCAGTGTTGAATAGCTCCTTGGCAGCGTGTTTAAATATGTGCTCCAGGTAGCCATCTGATCTTCCATCACGCCGATTTAGCTCTTCTTTTATGCCACCAAACCTGTTAAGTAATAAGGAAAGAGTCAAGAGGTGGACAATCAAGGTCACTTTGTATAAATGGCAATCCTGGCCCCTTAAACACGCCTGTTTATGCTATCATTCTCAGGCAAAAGGCTGATGCTGGCTGAGAGTTATGGGAGCTGTAGTGCAGCATATCAAGATTGGGGAAGAACGCACTGTAGACTTTGGTACATACATGTGTATCAACAATTACAATACGCTACTTAACCATAAAAAGGTAAAGGTTTCCCCTGTCCAGTTGTATTTGACTCTAAGGGCTGATGCTCATCTCCATTTCCTAGCCAAGGGAGCCAGCGTTGTCCGAAGATCCTTTCCATGGTCATGTGGCCAGCATGATTATATGCTGAGGCACACAGAACACTGTTAGCTTCCCACTGAGATGGTAGCTACTTATCTACTCGCATATGCCTGCTTTTGAACTGCTAGTTAGGCAGGAACTGGGGTAAATAATCCTGTTGCAGGGTGCTCGGATCTCAAAGCCGGGCTGTCAGCTTTCCAGCTGACAAGCTCAGTGTGTTTAACTGCTGAACCATCGCACCCCTACTTAATTACAGTAAGGGAATCAAAACTGCTCCCACCCATAGTCATATTATGTGGATATGTGCCTTTGTGTAGCCCTTTGATTGGAATAAATAATTGTTATATGTGCATGACAAATCTTAGTTTGGAAGAACAGCATAGAAAAGTTAAAAATAACAAATCAGGTATCAGTGATACCTACAGCTGTGAATGGTGTTTGTGATTTATCTTGCATCCATTTGATCTTGTAAGCATGTCTTTTCTTCCCGAGTTGTTTGGTTTCCCGTAGACTAAATTACATATTTGTCCTGTAGACAAATATTTCTAAAGACAATGTTTCTAACAAAATGGGGAGTCGACGTTAAAAGACTTCCACCATAACATGATTCTTAAATGTTAAAGCAATACTTAAAGAGTTTTCAAAATGCCATTTGTAGCAGTATGTCTTCTGAAAGAGGAGTTGTTACTACTTCCAAACTATACGATGTTCGACAGTGAGGAGGCTTCCCATTTATATGCTCTGATAAACATTCCATGCTTCTACAGCAAGTGCATCTCAGGACAGGCATGTAGGCCCAGTGTCAACCCCACAAAGCCAAGCTTATGTGTCCCAGTACTGCATGCTGGGCATGCCACTCCTTCATCTCCACAAATAGCACAACAATAACTCTCGCTTCTGCACTGCAATTGAGAGCATATGGTAGTGTGACTGTCAGGGGTTGTGGACGCTCACATTAGCAGAAGTCAACCTATCTGGCAACATCAATATTTCACTTGGATGGGAACTGCTGAACTCCCATCTGGCTCGTGTCATCTACTCATATGTTGCAGGGAGGGAAGGAGGGAGGGAAGAAGGGAGGGAGGAACTGTTGGCTGCTTCATCCTTTTCTTCTTGTGTCTGCTAGTAAATAAGATGAAGGGAACAAAGAAGCTGGCTGATACTTTAGTTCTGCCAAGGAGAGCTACAGGACAGCAGACAACAAAAGCGATGGGGATGGGGGCCAGTCCAGTCCAGTTACCCAAATATAAGCAGGATCTCTGGATACACAAATATTTTTTTACAAGGGTGGCACACTGAAACAAAGCAATTTTTAACAGGATCATATGAAGAATGGTGAAGCCATAATAATTCATATTTGTGCTTGTGAAATGCTTTCATCTGATGGAGATGCATAAGGTGATTGTTCTTAGAAAAACCATGAAATAAAAAACTTATCAAAGCTACTTACAAGGTATCAAAGGAGACCTCACTTATTTCTTTCAATGATATTTTTCTTTGCTCCATCATTTGGAAGACTTCACCTGTACGGGAAAAAAAAACATTCTTAAATATATAACAAGGTTACTAAACATTCTCAAGAGAATTCTCTTCTTTTTCTAGAGCAGGTTTTTTTTTTTTTACTCTTCCATCTGGAAAACAGCTTTCAGGATTCCTGGAGGACTTCCATCCAAATATTAACTAAGTCTGAACTTAGCTGGCTTCTAACTGTTTCTTCCCTCAGGTAAGGTAGCCAAATACATTGTTTTGTCACTCTGAAACTGAAAATTATGACCTCTTAACTCCCAATAACAAATGAAGATTCGTTAGTACTCAAGGGCAATAAAGGTATTTTGGCACTTGAGATAAAAATTATACAAGAGCTCTCGGCTCCTTAAAATCAGAAAAAGAATAAACTATGTCGGAAATCTTACATACCCACGGACATTCCACATTCTCCCCAATGATAGGGCTTACTCTGTCATGTTTCAGTTTAAAGAATATAAAGCACAGAAACATGACATAATAATGCAATGTAATATCAAAGATGAAAAATATGAGTGTTATCACAACATTTCAAAATATAAGCTACCCCGGCTGCCAATCCTTCTCCCCGTCTCTTAAAATACCCAATCAAATCTACCCAATCATATCTTACTGTTACATGACTATATGTCCTCATACAATGTCCTTGTTAAAAGAAATTTTTAAAATGAATAAAAGTCAATGCGGTATATTGTAAAGGAGATATTTATTACCTGACGTTAAAACGCAATCTACATCTTGAGAGTTATACAAATGGGTATAAAAGTCTTCTCGTAATGCTTCTAACTTTTTGTCATAGCAAGGGGCCACCATGATATGGAAAATTTTGTCAGGGGATAGATTCTGATGGAAAAAAAGAAAATACATTACAAACACACACATACATAGAGGAACATTTTTTCAGAAAGCGTTTCTTACAGAATTTGGATTTGTGGGCATCCTGATGCTCTTGAGCTTGACTGTTTGCTTACAGATGTTTCATGGCCTAATTAGGCAATATTATCAGTGTGCACTGATGATGTTACCTAGTCGGATCATGAAACATCTGCAAGCAAATAACTGAGCTCAAAGAGCACCAAGCGGTCCACAGTTCAATCTTGAGCTACAGATATTCTCTTCTATTGGAATATGGATTTTATTAGATTGGAAATTAAGACTCCATTAGTCTATCCTGGTTGGCCTTCATATATGTTTCCCTGTGCTCAATCTATAGCTTGCTTGGAGAATCATCTACCTTGAAGAGGCAGGGTATATCTGGAAAAGTGAATCAATGAAATCCCTTTCTGCAGTGGCTGGTGTACTGGACTGCAGCTTTTAACATCCAGAACAATTTATGGTT
Source organism: Azemiops feae (assembly GCA_023970755.1). NCBI lineage: Eukaryota > Metazoa > Chordata > Lepidosauria > Squamata > Viperidae > Azemiops > Azemiops feae. The sequence continues at coordinate 5,785,891 of JALGBA010004297.1, read as the reverse complement.
TGTACTTTTATGCATTTATTAAATTTATATGCCAACCCATTCCCCAATAAAGCGGCTCTGGGCGGCTTACAGACCATAACGTTTTATTATTGTTGTGAACTGCCTAGAGCTGTGCTCTGTGATGGGAGATTATTCAAATCTTCTAAATAAATAACAGCATTCTAGCACTCTAAATTCCGTTCTAAATTGAAGGGAAATTAGGAAGGGTCATAAAGGGAAATGTCTCCCTGCCCTGCAACCCAAACCTTGGCATTACAGGATTTAATAATAATTGTCTGGGTGCTGCCAGTTCAACATTATAGTTCAATATAGCAATAGCACTTAGACTTATATACCGCTCCATAGTGCTTTACAGCATTCCCTGAGGGGGTTTGCAAATATCAGCATATTGTCCCCAACACTCTGGGTCCTCATTTTACTGATCTTGGAAGGATAGAAGGCTGAGTCAACCTGGAGCCCCGTCAGGATCGAACTCCTGGCTGTGGGCAGAGTTAGCCTGCAATATTGCATTCTAACCACTGCACCACCAGGGCTCTTTATATATAGGTCTTTGCTTATACGGGATGTGGGGATTCTAGAGTGCTGGCACCAAAATCTTTCAAGGAGCCAAAATAGAGCAGATAAGAACTGGCAAATAACTGAAAACAGTGAATAAACATACTTTGCTGCCCTTTATCAGGAAGATTTCACACTCTAACATTTCATTTAATATCAAGATGACTTAGTAGCAAGGGATGAGTGCTAGCAAAAGTCTACTTGCTCAGGAATACAAGCTGATGTTAGAGAAGGATTTCAGGTTGGCTGAAGGCTTTTCAAAAGCTCCTGTTTACTAGAAGCAGACTCTTAACTTCGCTAAATGGCTAAAACCCTTTGTAAAATGATCCCAGGAATGAGCATGTAAGACCAGAATGAGAAAAGAACATTTGGCTCTCAAACAATTAGAAGCCCCCAAATCAGAAATTGCAAACCGGTACCTGTTGCCTGGCAAAATAATTCTTCACAAGGGAACCCATGATCTGCTGTGGTGATTTTGCAGTGCAAATATGTGGGATTACCATGCTGGGCAGGACTCTCTCTGCATACTGGATCCAGCCTAGAAGGCACAAACAAAATTACTAAAAGAGGGACTGAAGTGGCTGGAATATTCCTAACCAAAGAAGTTAAAATTTAATTAAATTGAAAAGACAAACACAAAGCCATCTTTTTAAAAATACTGTATTCTTGTATCACTGTGGTGATGAATTGATAATGAAGAAAGAAACTGTTCAGCAAGCCAGGTGGATGTAATTAGTTTTGTTCTTCAAAATCTCAATATCACATCACCGAAGAACCATCAGTCTGTAGACAATATGAATTTGGGAAAATTCCCAAGACTTGGATTGTTACATGAGAACTGAACTAATGTGGCTGCTTCAGGAACAATCAACTATAGAAACGATGAATGTTAGATTCATAGGAAAAGTTTACATTTGCAATAGGTATTATTTCCAGGCTTGATGTTTAGAAAAATCCAACTTATTGCCATATGTTTTCAGCAAAGATACCTTCTTCCTCTTCAATGCCAGTAATTAGCATCCTGCAGTTTCTGAAATTATAGGGCAGAGGGTACCAAGCTAGATGCCTGGATTTAGCAGCCTCAACTATACAAGGCCACACACAAAGCTATTGCACGCTTGAGAAAGGAAAATAGGCAGAAGGCAGGCTGTCACTATCAGTGAGGCTATCATCTTTTGCTTTTGCAGTATCAAATGTTTTCTGCAAATATTTCAGGGCTGCAAGAACATGTTCAAGACATATAATAATATTTCCCAGAAATGTGACTTTTCAAATTTTTTCAAGTCTTTTTATAGCCCAGATCTGAAACTTCTGCAACATCATTTTTAGATTTCTTCTTCTCTTCCTACATAATAACACTATCCAATTAGGAACATAACAACGTGATGACACTATGTTTCCAATCACATTTGACTACCTTATGACTTCATAGGGAGTGAACATTGGCCACCGCATGACTCGGTAAGTGAAGGAAAGCATGAACCTCATAACTGGATTGGAACTCGCTGCCTTGCCACCTTGAACTATAGTAATATCAATGAAACAGAATTTCGGCATTCAATGTTAATATATCTGAACCTTTGTTTGGTTCAAATTTTTTAATTAAAAACCTATTGTTTTAATTGCAATTGCAGTATTTGATTTTAGGTTGCTTCAAAGTTTCTTTTAATGAAAAATTGTTTTGAATAAGTAACAGCATAAAGAGCTGTCAAAATTCTAAATTAATCAAGCAAATCTTTGACCTCAACCGTCACAGAAGGGGTCTGTATCGGGCACTCTTTAAAATTAAGAATAACACTTTAACCACTTTAACAGTGTTTTGCAATAGCAATCATTTCCCCCATAATGTTCTGGAATGATGGTATTTGTTATTTTTAACAGATGTTTTAATCCTATTTTGTAAGCTGCCTAGAATGCAGAAATAAATAAGCAAATAAAAGTATGCAAGGCCCTCTGGGAAAGCCAATATGGCTGTTGGATCTTGGTCAGGGCTGAAGGATCGCGTTTTAACATTTATTTATTTATTTTAAAAGGGGAGGAGCAAAAACAACAAATTGCCAGAGGGTCAAGTGCTCTCCACTGCACTGAATGGCATTCCACTTAGAATTCCAGTTAGAGCAAGACATGTAGGAAAAACTTTATTGCAGACTGGCTGAGTTAGCCAGGAAGCAAAATCTCATCAATCGACATTTTCCCCCCCAGTCATTTCAACTAAATAAGATACTTAGAGGATCTGCTTCTTTCTTTAGTAAAGGCTCTACTCAAGGTTCAGGTTAGGAAAAAGCCACAAAGATACTTTCAATCCATCTGGAAAAACAAATGTAATTTTACTCTTCCCTATTTGCAAATCTTCTTAGTTCCCTTCTGAAAGCCTAGGGCAAGCCACAAGCAGCCAGCTGACACTTCTGTCCAACTTATCTGAGCATGCACTTGCTTTTCCTTATCCTCTCTCGTCTTTTTTGGCTTCACTCCCTCATATCTACAACATACATGAATTTCTGCTCCTTTCACATTTGCAGATAGAACGCTTCCAGTAGAGAAAGAAAGAGTGGGGGGGAAAAAGTATCATGTTTAACATCGGGAAGGTGTTTTAAATTGAAAATAATCACCTGGTTGCAATACACTGGTACTCTTTCGAAACACATGTTACAAGTTATGTAAACAAAATATAATGTGCAATGCAGCTGTGGCTCCCTGAAACAAAGACGGTAATCCCCAAAAAATCATTTACAATAACTCATCTCATCAAAGGTGAGCTTCAGAGCCTCCGAGTCTTATAATTTCTGATCAAACAAGTCTTAGCAAAGTTTAATGAGCTGAGTCGAGAACCAGTTTATCGCATGCGTCACTCTGTAAATTGAGTGACCTCCAAGTATCTGTTTTGATAAGAAGAAAAGCAAAGTTCGTCGTATCGAGTCTAGCCGTGCAATTTCACATTTGCCATTGCATGATCACACAGACTGTCTTGGTGTATAAGGAGCGGTGGCTGCAGAAGGTGTTTATCTTTATTGAAACAAGCACCCAGACCCAGGCCTTTTCTGCAGAGTCAGCTCCAAGGCAGAGCTCCAGAAATACTGTTACAGAAAAGCTGAAGACTGGACCCGGAGCACTTCCTTGTTACCATATAGAAATACAGCCCTTCTGCCGTAGAGTCAGAGTCAATGTTTGCCATTCACAACTGGATGTCCTGTGTGCTTTCAACCAAAGCTGCCATTCTTCCCAGCCAGAGTTGTGCTTCAGTCCAACTGGAGTGGAGAAGAGCTGGCTGAGAAAGAGATGAGGAGTCCCAGTGCTAACTTAAGAGCGGGAGAGGAGGGGGGGGGGGAAAGGCCTAGCATAGAGACTTCAGCTATTCTGGTAACAGTCTTACAGCTAAGATGCAAAATTCAGCTGAAACCTCTGCTGGATAAACTGATAACAATCAGGATTTGATTCTGTAGATGTGTCAAAAAGCTGAATGTTTCAGGCAAATGTTTTACATATATCCAGTTGAAATTGCAAAAGGCTTTGCAGTAGTAATGCCTGAAGCATCCATTCTCACCTGTCCCAAATTTAGCAACTACTTATTTACTTGCTAGCCAAAATGTAAGGCAGAATACTAATTGTATTTTACAACTAATTGCATTTGATGGTTGTTCTTTCTATACAGTATGCCACCTAGTCTTTCTAGGGTTGTGTGGCCTTATAAATTTCTATATTAAAATAAACAAAATATGGAATGGTCTATGAATTTAGGTGTTATTGTTATATATATCTCATAAAATTGTTTGGCCCTCATTTTTGTCCATTCTGTCTTGGCTCAAAATTTACGTAGAATACATTTAGCTAGAATGAATTTACAGTATATATTTTAAAGCCCCTTCCTTCCTTCCTTCCTTCCTTCCTTCCTTCCTTCCTTCCTTCCTTCCTTCCTTCCTTCCTTCCTTCCTTCCTCCCTCCCTCCCTCCCTCCCTCCTTCCCTCCCTCCCTCCTCTTACTGTTTGTGATATCCAAAGATACATTCCTGAAAATTAGTATATAGTACATCTACATACTGGAATGTAGGACACAGATGAAAATAAATAACTTTTAAATTTATGTCTTTCCAGATGGAACAGATTCTGGTTTCTGTCCATATGCTAAAAATATTTCTGTATTATTCTATATAACAATTCTGTATTTTATTCTATGCTATGCTATTTTTTGTTTGAATTGCTTTGGCAATCAGTAATGTTATGCCAACATCAGTGATCTTTGAGGCAAATATAATGCAAAGGATTGAAAAATAATGCTTTTTCAAAAAAATGGGAAGAAAACCCTAGGGAAATGGCAGGAAATCAGCCCACTTGTAACCACATTCATTAAATGCTCCACTACAAGAAAGCTAGGGAACGCTGATTTGCTATAAACTATATTATAGTAACATGGAAGAGTATCGTTAGGAGAGAGAAGAATGGGAAAAAATGAACCATTTGCTATTGCTATTTGCTACCAGCTGACAAGGACTATTACAGAACTGAAATTGATACCAATCTTCTGAATGGAAAAACAGAAGTTTCTTAGCTGCTATATTTTTAAAATAAAAATTAATTTCCCAACATATAGATGCAACATTAAGGCAAGCCAATTGAGAGAATCACACTTCAGGAAACCCACTGTCTTTATCATTATTAAACACACTCATCTCCCCTTACAGCAAACATTGGAAAAGTAAATTACAGCATGTCTGGATTTAGATTTCTCACCTGGACAGGCAGAAGAAAACATTGGCAAAACATGTTCTTCCTGATTCTGTTGGCGGTACCGTTGCACAAATTCCTTCTGGCTCTCCAGAAGACTGAAATCAGCAGCTATTGTGGTGTCAAAGACATAATGCACTCCTAGAGAACAGATCAATTACAGAACTGAATTACTTTTTTTCTCCCAGGCAATGCTGGTTTTTGGCATGCATCCTATGCATTCTCCAACCTTTATTTTCACGTGGAGAAGATTTAAATGGAAACTCTCCATCCACCCATCCAAGAAGCAGCCTAAAAGATCATCTTTAATTCTACAGAATATGTTAACAGACCTTCCTTCCTACTGAGAAATTTGATCAAACCTTCAAATACATTGTTCCTGTAGCCTACTGTTCTAACTGTCCTTCTTACAATCCCTCTGCGGATTCTTCATCATTCATTAAGGCAACGGAAGATGGAAAAAGACTCAGAGACAGAGAATATACGTAGTCACGAGATCAAATTTCAAAAGTAAAGGACAGGGGCAACTTTTGTGGAGGACCACAAATTAAGTGCTTCTCTAAAGTAAGCAAGAGATGCTATACTCTGAAGGACAAAACTACAGGAAACATTTGGAAGCTGCCCTAAGACAAAGTATACACTATATATTATGCCTTTAGTGCCTAGTATTCTGTTTTGCCCGAGAGCAGCTTTTGAGGAAAATTATCTCCTAAGATCCTTTTAAATGGAGATGTGCTTGTTTGCTGTGCTGTATCTTTTCAGCTGAAATACTGAAGACAATGGAAATTGTGTTGTATGGGAAACTGATGCCCATCTTTGGCTGCTGAAACCCAGATCAAGTCTGTATGACTTCTAAGGCAGCCCTTTTAGTCATCTGCAGCATGGGCAGGGAAGAATATTTGAAGGCTTAATAGCTGATCATTTAACTTCACTGGCAAGGTAATTAACAATATAAATAAATAGTGATCCATCCACTGGGTAAAATGTGAAAACAATACAAGCTTTCAACATATCTTCAGTTCCATAACAAATTCCTCTTTTCCTGTGCCACAGCTCTCTAGGACACCAGCTTATAGCTGAATTAACAATAGCTTTTGCTTCTTCTTTTCCTTCAAGCAATGTACTGGATATTTTTTTTAAAGTTGAAGAGACTATTGATTTATGTAAAAGAATATCTGTGTATGGCATCAGGATCACTTTGTTCTTGCATTCAAATGATGTCTCCTTCCATACTGAATAGAGGTTGTAATCATATCATTTCTCCTCAGGCAAAAGCAGTGGGCAAGGACCATACAATCAAGGTGGCAGCATGCAGATGTCTTCCCAGGTACCAGCCAAAATGCCTAGAATGTTGGATAAAGACAGCAGGTAGGGCCAACAGATGCAGTCCTGGTCTCTCCCTTTAAACCTCTCCATGGCAGTTGACTATCTCCAGGGGATGTGCAATTCTTGGAAAGATTTAAAACTCTATACTAGACATTTTTATTCTGTGCAAACAGCACAAGGAACTTTTAGATGTCTTATGAACAAAAACATAATGAAAAGATTTGTATGTGTTCTTGCCTTGTCTGTACTGCCTTAACTGCCTAATTATACCCTCATTTATAACACTTGTGGTTATATCCATAAACAACTCAGTTATCTCAACCATTCTGCAACCCTTGCCTGTACCCTGACACACATGCTATAAAAATTGTCTAAGGAAACAACTTTTTTTTTAAAAAAAAAAATCAACAACCGTTTTTAATGCTGTCTTCAGCTTTTTTTCCTTTTTTATCTAATAGCAAACTTACCAAGACTTTTGAGGAAGCCACAAAGCCTCCTAGCTGCTTCTGTTACTGAGAGATTGAATTTAGCAGCAAAATAAGGCAAGGACTGGGGACATATAGACACTGCCAATACTTTGTGTTTTGAGGTATCACACTTCTGGAAAGCAAAATAAAACACATGGGTGTGTTAAGTGCAAGCATTTAGATACTAGCTTATACAAGAGATGGCTTATTGCTTCATACAGAAATTAATTTGGCTTTTTACGCCTGATGCCAATTCTTACTAAGGCAAATAAACCTCTGAGTTAGAATTAGGCAAAAACAAAACATCCCCATAATAACAAATTGCTAAATCAGCACAATATAAACAAACAACAAAAATAACAATAGAAAACAAAGATAAAAACCCAGCAGTGGAAGGTGTGTAACATAAAACTTTCAGAATATGCATTCACAGCTAAAAACCTGCTCACAAATTCACACTTAAGACAGAAAACTATAGAAAAGAGGTGGGGAATCAAAAAGTAAAGTGAAAATAGTTTCCCCCGCCCTCAATTTTAAATAAACGATTATTTAACGAGGTTAATCAAAGGAGTTTTCTGAATATAGGTAGGGCCAAAGAAAAAACATATCCAATGTGGGGGAGGAAAGGAATTTTTTGGATTAGAAAAGGAAAGCGGGAGTAGGAGGAAGATTAATGTTAGACGCAGGTAAGCTTGGGTGTGCTGAATGAAAGATGGTAGGGCAGAGTAAACAAATGAAAGGATCTGATTGTGTAAGGACATCCACATTGCATGCAGGAAGCGAAAAGGATGCAGAGTAAAGGCTAAAAAGGAAAGCAAAATGGTGTGCAGTAACAATTAGGAAAAGATTTCAAATGAGGTCAGTTGTTAATCTGTCCAATAACTCAGAAAGAAATAAGAGAACCAGGATTTTGGCACTGAAATAAAAAGGCAGATGTTAGGATTATTCAAAATTTGATGGCAAGAGATTTAGTGATAAACTGGATCGATGGTATTAAAAAAACAAAGGAAATTTAAAAATACCATCCATATCAGACGCCTGGGAAAACGATGACTGATCATCAGCAACATCGTTTTTTTAGCACTAAGAAGTCACTAATTAGAAGCAATGGATTTGAAGAGTTTTGAATATAAAGAACAAGTAAAAGATGTTTGGCTATAAAATGAGTATGGAAATAAGTATTGAAGAATTGAGAACAGCTTTTAAGGAAAAATCTCAAGAGGATAAAATCTAAAAGTAAATAAAATCTAAAAGTAGGAAACAGGGAAAGCAAAATAAAGAAAACAAGAAGTTGGATATACCACAATGTTTTAGAGTGACATGTTAGGGCAGAAAACTTCCTGGGCATGTATGGGCATATAAACACCATCCCCTTTACCTTATTAAGGTTCAGTACACGGAAGAACTCATTTGGATTCTGCTGGTAAACTTTGACTGCTTCCTCTGCTGTAATGCAACTGTCACATGCTAGGCAGTCACTAAGGAATATTTTAGCATTAGCCAACTTATGGAATTCACTTTTCTAGAAATGAATAAATTTAAAAAAAAAATTCATCAAGAAAATGTAATGACGAAAAAGAGAATATAGTGCAGTTATTCTTGAAATAAGAAGTTATGAACTATTAAACCACACAATAGGTAAGTATTCTGTGTATAACGCTTGAATTATGGGGAAGCATGCACAACCCTTAATTAAATCTGTAGGTTCACTAATTTTGCTCCCTCCATTTTAATCAAATTTGGGTTCCTCCCAGCTTTTGGAAAAAAGAAGCTGGTTGAATGAAAAGTAAAGGAGAAAGGTTTCATCCTGCTTTCACCTCTGTAATGCTATTATTCAGATGAAGACAGCAGTGTACCCCACTTTAGTAAGTGTTAGTAAGGTTTCTTTTTTGAAGCAATTCTCTCTCTGCTGAATAATCCAAGTCTAGTTTGAATAGAATCCTAGCAACTTTTTTCTATTGACAAGTTGAAAGATTTTCTTCCCCCAATCCCTGAATGAGCAGAAACCCTAAATTAATTTATTCAATTCAATTCAGTTCAATTCAATTAAATCAGCTCATATTCCACTCATATGAAATTGGCTATCTCTGTTACCAAGCCCTATCCTGTCTCTGTGCCTTTTGTTCCCAGCTACTGCCAGTCACTCGACTTTCTTCCAAAGCAATGGTGGACAAAGCTGCCAAATTACACATGTTGAAGCTGACCTTGGAAAAGACCACTTTAACCCTGATACAGCAAAAGAGGATTTAACATTATCTCACACTAGGCTAGGGAGAAGATCAAGTTGGCATAAATTTGGGCCATTGCAAGATGCAAGTGGGCAAAGGCAGCACAAGAAAACATTTACTTAGGTCACCTGGCCACATATTTCTTCACAACAATGGATATATCTGTGAAATATTCTATTCCAAATGATATTTAGATTATGAAGGATCTTAACAATGAGCTGAGACTAATTCCTGTGACTAAAGATGTATTTATTTTGAGAATTAAGTGAAGTAATTAAGCAAGATTATTTGTACCACATTAAATATTACCATGGGATTCTGGGTATGCTTTTTTCCCAAAGAGCTTTCTTTAAATGCAGAATAATTTCATTAATCTTTAGCTGGCCATTAGAGTGAAACATATGATTAGGAAATTCAGGATTGTAGCATGGTGGGAATTCTTCAGAATTAGAATCTTTTCAATAGCCTGGCATTCAGAAATCTAACTGCTGCACTAAAAATTATAAAACTGAACAAGAAAAGCATGCTGGCTGCAAACCACAAGAGTAAGTTGCAACTAAATGCTGAAATTGATGGAGGAAAGGGGTTATCTTCATTTCGGCCACCTTCAGAAATGCTTAGTCAGGATTAATTTAAACTGTCTAGGGAGCAATGCAATTTAGAGATTCATCTAAAAGGAATGTACCTCGTTTTCATCATTTGAATTGAGAACATCAGCTATTGCATTTTGTGGATCATCATTCTTCTGTTTTTTACTACATTCCTGAAACATAGCATAAAACATCATTTGTTCAGAGGCAACACAATTACTGATCAAAGCCACCTGAGGTAGAAGAGGATGGAAAAAATGTGTCCATGGGATCACCCAATGGGAACTCTACATATCTAGCAAAATTTAACCAAACAACTAATAATTTATATAATACTATTGATACATAAGGTGCACTTAAGGCAAAGATTGAACTCTAATTCTGGTACACACATAGATACGAACCTGGTACTTTTTCCTGGCAATATCATGGAAATTGTTTATGGCTACCTTCTTCTGGAATGTTTTCTACAGGCCTGGGATTTAATGGAAGACTCTCACCTAAGTACTAATCAGACTTGACCTTGCTTAGCTTCAGAACAATCCACTGGAATAAAAGAAAAAGGACTTGCTGCCAACTCAAAGAGGGGGTAGCAGAGGGGAAAAATAAAAGGAAGAAAAAACAGGTGATGGGGAATAGACTAAGTATTTTTCTATCTCTAATGGTAGTAAATATGAAAAATGAGGTCTAGATCCAGTAACTCCAATATACAAGGTTGCCAGTTAGCAGCCTCTATAATAAATGTCTCACAAGGTCTCTGGGAAGCGAACAACTTACTGATTTCAAACATGAAGCTCCTCAGCTTCTGCCTTTGCCAAATCACTAGCTAGCTCTTGTCACAAAGGTAAAATTAAAAAAGTAGATATTACAGCAGGATATAAATGTCAAAAAAGATGATTATTCCTGAAGTATAAACTCTTTATGTTCAGAAACCTAAACAATTAAATAACTCATTACAAAAAACCAAACAAACAACAAAAAAGGACTAGCATAACTGAAAGGTCTTCAAGGAAAGGGAGCACAGATGTATTCGTTCTGAAACCTCTACAAAGAAAATGTATGTATAAAATATCTGCCACAGATGCCTAAAGTAGTTGAAGTCAATGGACTTTGGCAACCTCCCTTTTCTTTAAGAAGTAGAATAAAATTCTGTACCTTCTGGAATCAGGTCAGGTTCTTGTTTTAATTAAAATTCCCCTTCAATACTTTTCTGAATGTTTAGTATTCGCCCAATAATCCTTTTCCCTACTTAAATTACACATAGAGCTAATAACAATACTGACTACAATAGTCTGAGAAAAGAAAGGAAATGAAACACTTTATATTGCCTTTCACTTCCAAAAATGTTCGTGTTGCTCTTGGTTCAAGTTCAATTAATGTTGTACATATAGTTTTTAAAAAAAACATGTCAGAGTAACTGGAATGTATCATTTTTCTGTAGTTTAATATATTGCATTTATGCTAACATTATGAATTTATAATATTAACTGAATCAAAAGATCTACATTTGATGCAGCACTAAGCGTTTTTAAGGAAAGCAGTGAAAACAGTCTGTGTGATAGTTGTTTTCTAAAGTATTTTTAATGATTAAGAAACCAAATTTAAAATTTGATCTCTTGGCTGATGTAACTTTTACACTTTCATCCTGATAAACAAAACATATTATACATTAACTATTTCTAATAATATGTCCCACTCACATAAGGCAAAAAGAGGTTTAAAAAAGGTAGGTGGAAGGATGGATTTTTCTTAACAATCTGGACAAAATGATAAGACCCCATCCACTCAAGTGGTGAGACTGTGAAAAAAACAGCATTTGTGATAAGCTACAAAGGAATTAGAACTACAAAAAGCAAGGTTAGCATACAATGCACATATAGAATTGAGCTTGTCTTACCACTTCCCACTCAATAGGAAAGAAGGCTCCAAATTTCTTACAGTATTAACTATTCCGATATTCATAGGAGCCTAACATCAAGAGAGACTATGTACTGTCCTGGTCAATTACAATACTGAACATTATAGAAATGAAGTTAACTCATGTAATTCATGGAAATTCTGATGTTAAACAGCTAAAGCATTGATGCCATTTATTTCTTATTTATGCAGAAGCTATAAATATACAGCAACTTCCCCTAAGCTGGTATCTTCCAAATCTTTCTGTAATTTCCAGCCAGTATGACCATATTGGCCAAAAACTATTTAAGTTGAACTGTAGGGAAGACAGCTGTACAGAGTTGAAATGCAATCTATTTTTATATCATGCTATAAATGCACATTTATACCTTTGTACCTCTTTGAATGATAAGTAAAAGGTTCCATAATACCATTGGTTTAAAATTATTTTATAGCACTTCTCATCCCAGTCAACAATTATATACTTTTTTCCAATTCATAAGCCAGGTTTTAGAGATTAAAAGCAAATATTTTCTGTTCAGATAGGTTACTTTTAATTATCTCTACCCATTTCTTTCTGGGTAGGAGGAACAACCGCCACAATAGCTGAAAACTTCATGTTTATTTGCAATATATTTTAGTAAGTTCCATGGGGCTTGTTTTCCAAAAGTACACAGGCTTGTTTATGTATGAATATATTAGATTTACTTCCCACTATTCTTTCAGGAGCATACTTAGTGCTCTCTCCTGTTTTTCCCCCAGCACAACCACCTTGAGAGAGAGAAAGTGCCTATCCAAAGTTTTTTGTCCAGTACTTATGCATTGGGACTGTAGCATGATAATAAGTAATAAAAACAAGACTCACCTTTTTGGTGCAATTTTCACACTTCATTGGTAGGTCTGTCTTTGGTACTTTTTATTTTTGCAAAATTGGGTCTCTCTTGAGTTGCTGCCAGATGTGCTCAGAAAAAGGAGCTAGTGTTCCTGCTTTCCATCTGTCTGGAACAATGAAAAACAACAGAAGAGCTGTAGCAGATTTCCCTCATCATTATCCTAGTTTTTCAGCCCTATTCTGCACTTTCTTTTGAATGAGACTTTCTAGAACCAATAAGAAACTCTGAAGGCGGGACCACCTGACTACTCAGCTGCCAGTCCCATTTCTGCTGAAAAGTGGAAGTTTTGAATCCTCTCATTTTGCAGAACTAACGAAAACAGCAATCAACTCTCGTGATGTGGAAAATCTGTCAAACTAAAATACATTTTATTTCCTGTCAATGATTAACTTCAGGACACACCATTTTATTGCTGCCAATATACAAACGCAACATTTTTCTCCTTTGCTATGGGAACCCAAGCAAATTGCTGTTTTTACAGCTAGATGCATTTTTCAAGCCCAGAGAGGAGAGGGCAAAAGGCAAAAAGGGAGAACTTTCCCCCATCTTTTATTTAATGGCATATATCATGGATGACCCTGAGGTAACAAATGAAGCTGTGTGCATGTGTGTAAACTAAATCTATCAGGCTCTTTTCGTGCTTTACTCATAGTCCAGAAGGAGTTCAGCGAACCTTTCTTCTCAGGAATGGGGATGACTGCCTTTCAAATCTCAGATATGAAAACAGTATTGTACATAGAAAATGCCTGCAAGTCATTCTTGAATGTGGTACACTAGTGGGATTCTCCTCCAAGAGACCAAAGCACAAGACTGTCATCTTCTTCTCAGCACTTTATGAACATCAAGACATTCTGCTATTAATGGAAGAAAAGTACTTCAAGATATCCCTAATGCTGCATAACAGGTGCACAGGGTAACTTCTCATCCCTGATGCCCTTAAGGCCCCAACATTTTTTTTTATGCTATGGGTGTGGAGCCTGTGCTGGACCACAATCCTCAACAATCTTGCTTTTTGGATGGAACCGAATGAAGCCAGGGTCCGATAATATCCCACCACAGGTGCTTCCACAACCACCTTACATCAAGTCACAGCTCCACGAAACAAGCTCGATCTCTTTAATTTCTGAACGTTCAAATTCTGAAGACAGAACAGCACCACTCAGTTACAAGGAAGAGTCATTTGTGACCCTCTCACTGTGCATAAACTGAACAAGCAAGGATGCATACAAGCAAATGACCAGCATCCCTCTGAGGATTTAGGCACAGCTTGCATTTTTGCAGGAGCAGAATACACTGATTTATAAAACAATGACTGGAGTACACCTGATTCCACAGAAGCGGATCGCTTTTGATCAACCCACCCTTTCCAGTGGCAAATGCCACGGGTGAGTAATAGCAGGGAATGCTGCTAGATTCGGCAACGTGAATAGAGGAATGACTCTTCAGCTTGCACAACTAACACACTGGCTATTGTGTGTCATAAGGGTTTCGCTCTGCTGGCTTAAACACGGGTTGCTTGCCTTCGCCTGCCTCCTCCCAACACCAAACCCAGCAACAGTATTGTAGTTGTCTTCAGCTCTGTGAGGGGCTTCCCTGCTGAAGCATTTAATACGGTCCCTCTCCAATTAGCAGGGCCAACCCAAGCGGTGCATTTTGTCTTGGAGATTACACACGACGCGTGTGAGCAGGAGGAGCGGCGTCCTCGGCGCTCGCGGCTGCCACAAATGCCGCGCAACGAGGAATCTCCTTCTGGGGGCCGCCCGCCAGTCGCTACTTCTCGCCCGTAAAGACCAGAAGGCGATGCCTGCGCCCACCGAGGCCGAAAAAAGAAAAAGAAAAAAGAACATCCCCACATGCAGCAAAAGGGGAGGGGGGAAAGAAACAAAAGCAGGCACGGTACCTTGCGGTGAATCCCCCTAAGTCACAAAGGGCATGCCTAGGAGGACTTAGCGCGAGTCCCCGCGGCGGACGGCTATGGCCAGAGGACAAAGGGGTGGAACGGGACAGGAGCGGAGGGCGGGGGGCGTCCTGGAATGACAGTAAACGCGATGCAAACCGCTCTTCTTTTTCCTTCCTAATTTTGGGATAGTCTCGCTGATCTTCCCTCTTCCCCCGCCGCTCGCCGGCGTTCATTGTAGACTTGAGAGCTGTCACGTACTCTTGGGCACTGGCGTGGCAAGCAGGGACCAGCGCCCCCTTGCGTCACAAAGGTGAAAATCGCCCCGCAATGATGATGGGGATGGTGATGATTTTTTTTTTTTTTTTTAAATACAGTCATCTACTTCGAGAACCAGAGGCAGCACTGGAGAAATACAGGTTCTCTTCATCAATACATTTCCCCCAACCCCTGAGACACCTAAGCGATCGAGTCTGATTTCTCCCTTCTGGCTTATTAATTATTTCTGGCTTTCCCTTTTAGGAGTGCTTTTCCTGTGTCTTCTAACCAATCCTCCAATCTAATTTCCACAGTCTTTTGTTCTTTGGATGTTGGATATTGTGGGTATCCAAATCTTGTCCAAGGCAAGGAATTGGACTAAGGGACTTACCAGCAATTAAGCTTACAGTTTTCTTGCCTTTTCCTCTTCTGAGTTTATCTAGAACAAACATTATTAAAAAAAAAAAACTTGCTTGGAGTTAAACTGGCATCCTGCCAATGCTAATCATTGGAACATTTGACTTAATGGAGCTCCAGAAGTCATACAATTGCAATATGCTGTCGTAGTCAGTTTGCAAATGTAAATATTACTACACTTCCTGGTTGCTGGAAATATTGGGCACTGTAGTCCCCAAAAAACTGGAAAGATATATGTTTGGGAAGATGTGTTTTATTCTTTAGTTTAATTCTTGCTCTTCAGAAAAGATAATTCCCCATTATGGTCAATACACAACTTCATATCACACACATAAGCAAGATTAGAAGTGTTATTTGATAATCAGATGGCTTGCAACCCAAGCAGTGGGCAAGTGAATTTTATTTAATTTATACTTCATTTTTTTTAACCACCCATCTCCCTCGGCGGAGGACTCTGAGTGGTGTACAATATCAATAAACTAAACATTAAAATCAGAATAATTTAGGATTAAAAGTTTTAAAATTACAAAAACAACATTATAAATTTTTCAGAAGGTGAATTCTAAGATGAGGGATTAACAGTTGTTAATACATGGGGGTGGGCTTCTTATGGGGCCAGCCAGCCCCATGGTTGTGTGGGCCTGTGTGTCCACTATACAAGGCTACACAAACAAGTTTTGACCCCTTTGTGGAAGGCCAAGAGATTGGAGGTTTGCCTTACCCTTGCGAGCGAGATGTTCCACAGTGCAACTAAGGCCCTCTTTCTAGACCCCGCGAGTCAAAATTCTTTGACTGACAGAGTCTGTAGCATATCTTCATTGCCTGAACCAGTGTGATGGACTGAAGTGATGGGGTGAAGCCAGTAGGTAGCACAGCCCTATGTCATGTAGGACTTTTTAGGTGATGACCAACACCTTGAATTGGACTCGGAAACAAACTGGCACCCAGTGCAGTTCCCAGAGCAAAGTTGTTTCATGTTTCCTTCTTTGGGCACTTAGTATGGATTTTGGATGCTGCATTCTGCACCAGCTGAAGCTTCTGGTTACTTTTCAGGGATAGAGTACGTGGAGTATGTACTTGTAGAGTACGTTGCAATAATCCAATCAAGAGTGATTAAGCAGAGGGCCACCCTGCCCTAAGAAAGTTATCTTTCTTAATGCTAAATCAAAACATCATTTTCAGACAATGGATGAAGAGCTACTCAAATTGAGCCTTTTAGGGTCCATTTTCTGAAATGTTTTAATGGAAATTATCTATTAATGTTCATGTGATGTACTGTACTAGGCATACATTGATATGTTTTAGCTTTTTCTTTGGGTTTTTGTGGCTTTATTTCCTTGATTTCTTTAGCTTGTGTATTTGAAACATACTGTACTTTATTACATGGAAACACCTCCTGGAGACTTTTTTAAAGTTTTCATCACTGAATAAAGCAACCTATAAAATATTACATTAGAATTGGGGAGTTCGTAATTTCTGAGAAAGGTGGAGGAAATTGACAAAAAAGCTTTTTGCTAAAATAGCCTGGATTTTGGTAAACAAGAGGTCATGGTCTTGGGATAATTACCAAGAATCAATTTTAGAAATTTAGATTACTGTAATAATCTACAGGGGGCTGCCCTTGGAGACTGTTCGGAAATACAGCTGGTTCAGAAAGTGATTGAACAAGTAGCTATGGCTATATCTCAGTATGAAAATCTGATATATCTACTTCACGAAGTGCACTGTTTGCAGTTGGTTTCTGGATGCAGTTCAAGATGCTGGGTATCATCTATAAACCCCTTTTTTGTACAGGATCTGATTATTTCAAAGACCACCTTCAGTAACTTTTCTCTCTATTCTATCAACTAAATTGTCAGTATGTTGATGTTCTATCAAAAAAGTAGCTGCCATATTGTGGGACCTAAAATATGCCTTCTTTGTTGTTCTTCCTGCCCTCTAGAATACCATTCCTCCCAAGGATCATTTGCCACCGACTCTTATCCTTACAAAAGCTTTCAAAACGTAGCTTTTTGAATAGAGTAGTATTTCTCAACCTTGTGAAGTTTAAGATGAATGGACTTCAATTCCCAGATTTCCCCAGCTAATCTGCTACAATGCTGGCTGGGGAATTCTGGGAAGTGAAGTCCACCCATCTTAAACTGACAAAGTTGAGAAACAGCAGACTAGAGGCTGAGGCAATTTGGGATCCTGCCAGGTCATTAATGGGTGATTGGAATTCTGCTTATTTCCCCAAAAAGATAGTATTTCTGTATTGACTTATGCATATTTTATAACATTTGTATCTTTGAATTTTTACTTATTATTTCTGCTTAGCAGCTCTATAAATCTAAATAATAATAACTATTAAAAATGTTAAAAAGAAATTCAGATTCCACAAATTGAACTGATAGAACATTCCTTATTTTTGCCTTTAGGATGTCTCAAAGTTAATTTGTTTGAGAATTTTGGGTATGTAAACTTTTAAATGTAACCTTTGATCCATCTGCATCTGCATAGACTTTGAATTCTTCCCTATTTGTGTTATGA
The DNA here is from genome assembly GCA_023970755.1 of Azemiops feae. NCBI lineage: Eukaryota > Metazoa > Chordata > Lepidosauria > Squamata > Viperidae > Azemiops > Azemiops feae. Next base: position 5,768,117 of record JALGBA010004297.1, on the reverse strand, counting down.
TGTGTTACAATATAGTTTAGTTTATGTTTCCATTGGGCAAATATATCTATGCAGTTGGACTGAGGTGTGCAAGATACTGAATCAGCGCCTATTTAAAGATTGTTTGCAGATTCTAAAGAGAAGTCACAGCTTTAAGGAAGTTTACAATAAAAAAAGTTTGCTGTCATGTATAGGCTCCCCTAGAGAGCAAAGTTGCAGTCTATAGATCCTCCTGGACTCATGGCTACTGCTAAAACAGCAGGTGAATGTTCTGGTTAGGAGGCCTTTTTTCAGCTCTAGCTAGTGTGTAGTTGTAGTCTTGTCTGGAACAAGACATGTTGAGGGAAGTCACTCCTGCCTTGGCATCACTTGGCTAGATTACTGTTATTTGTTCTATTTGAGACAGCCTTTGAAGACCATCCAGAAATTTCAGTTGCACCAGACTGTAATGTCCATATGTTCACTGGTTGGTCACATTGCTGCCCTTTTACACAGCTGTTTCTGGAACTGCACTAGTAACTATGTTTCCAAATGCAGTAGCACACTGATTGCTATCTATAAAGCCCTACATAACTTGGGTTTGGGAATCTAAGAGACCACCGAGATCAGGGGTGTCAAACTGCCGGCCCATGGGCCGGATGCGTCATGCCGAAACCGCGCCCACCCAGCTCCGGCAATGGGGGGAAAGTCACGATACGTCGTGACACGTCACGTGATGTTGCGAGTTTGACACCTCTGACCTAGATAGACCCTACATGAATGGTTAAAGAATACTTGCTAAGAGTTCTCATGTACCAAAAGGTCAGGAGGGGGCTTGTTAGTGGGAATTTTCTGTGGTGATTGCTGTCTTTTTGAACTGTCTATTCCATGAATCAAGGGTGACCACCCCCCTTATGACCTTGTAGAAGGCAGTTATTACTTGGCTTCTCAGAAGGCACCAAATCATTGACACCAAATAGTTTTAGTGTGTACAGTATTGTATTAATTATTATTACAATTATATTGTTTTATTAGGAGTACTTGAACACTATCTTAAAACTATCTGGATTGAAGCAGTAAATAAACTACATGAACAAACAAATAAGGGTACCAATACTTACATCTGTCAGACTGAACATTTCATATTTGTGACATAACTAGACAGCTCTGAGGAACAAAGGGATGGAATTGTATAGATCAGTGAGAATGCTGAGGCTGAAATGGAATGAAGGATATACCTTTGGTCATAGCATGCATGTTAATCTATTAAATTTTTGTAACTATCAATACCTCTACTTAATGTATTTCATAGAAGGTTTTATATGCTTCCATTTATGTCCTTCATCTATAACCATTGCCCCAAAATTTTCACTCAAACTCAGAAATAACTATGGAATTCTTTCACTGCAGTTACATTATTTTCTATCTTACCAACAGATGACCTTTTTTTATGCAGTCTGTTCCAAGTAATAAAAGAATATTCTTGACTTTGCATTTGTGGCATTTGTCTCTTGTCCCTCTTTTTGTCTGCTGTTAATGATAAAATGTCTTGTCCAAAAAATGTTTTGGCCTGAAAGATAGCTGAAATAATTAGCCCAAACTCTCTGACAGGTTTATCAAAATGTTCAATACACTGCATAAAGTGAAAATCAACCAAGCTACATTAACTAAGAATAATGTGCTGTAAATGCCTTCTAATTTATAGCAGATGTGCCAATAACTTATTTATTTAAACATTTATAAGGCTGCCCAATATAGACTTTTTGACTCTCAGCGGCTGACAACATACACACTATAATTTTTTTAAAAAAATAAAGAATATTATTCACCAACAACCAAACAGAACAAACATTCAAAATCTAATATTATTATTCTTCCTTAATAAAATCGCTCCACCGTGCGCTCTTCACTCGTTCGCCTAAGGTGGGAAGACTCAAAACTATAGGAAACTAGGCAGCAAAGTCCCCGCTTGCCCCAAGTCGTTCCTGTGTTCTCTCGGCTCTCTACGTTTCTTAGAACTTCTTCAATTCCTGCCTCGCCTTTAGGAAAAAAATTAATCAGAAAAGGAAGTGAGCGTTGTGCGCAACTCTACACTGTGTGCTTCTATTGAACTTGAGGCGCGGTCTGCCTTTCAAAACTCGCTGCCTATTTGATTACGAGGGAGCTGTCTTAGTTCTATGATTCTTTGGCGACGCGTTTGTCGCCCGAAGGACAAACGGGAAAGCGCCGGGCGGTCACTTAGGTGAGGGATGCGTCGCCCGCGGGATGGAGACACCTGACGCCGTGCAGTTCTCTGAACGGCGATGGAAGGGATGGGAGGACCAAGAAAGGGAAGGCTCCCGGGACTAAGCTAAGGGGCTAACACGTGCCCGGAAGAGTAACGTCTGAAGGGCTGAATAGAGAGCGAGAAAAGGGCTATTGAGGATTGTACTGTACTTCTTAGAATGGACCGCCGGCGGTGCAGCACAAAACGGGAAAAGGAGGAAGTGAACCCACCGTCTTATTTCCCGTTTGCTAACTGCACCCTTAAAGCGCTATATATAAATATATAAAATGCAGCTTATCAATTTGCTGTTGGTTTGGAGAGTGGGAAACGAGGGCTTTGGTGCTATTCATATGGGGGGGGGGATGCATATAACGGAAAATGCTGGAAGCGTGGACAACTGTGTGAGGAACAGTTTCTGCCAAACTAGTTTGCTCGAAAACAATGACTTAGTTGGTTTCCTGCCTTGTTCTTTAGGTTTTGTGAGTGCTTTGTGGTACTATAACTTCCTATCCACTGTCAAAGATGTATATGCAAGTTGAAAGTCATTCAAACTCACTCCTTCACTTGAAGAGATCCCCAGGCATTAGATCTTGGTCTGTCCTTGTAGGTAAGCCTGTTTCTCCCAAACTTCTAAAAGAAAGCTCAAATGACATGACTCCATTAAAAAAGAGAGAGTCAATTTTGACAATTTATTGCTCTCTCTTCAGGGCTGAAGTTTCCAGCAAATACTTTATAAGAACAAGACTGCTTGTTCCCATATCCTGGACAGCAATTTGAATAGATGGAATTGACTTTTGCATGTTGATTGTAATATTAATTAGAATTTTGACTTCAAGTCATTGACCTGGCATGTGTTTATTGAGAATATCCCTCAGTTATTCTAATAAAAGCTTTCACAGAATCATTCTATCATTGCAAACAGTTATTTGAGTCAATTCAGGAAGGCTTTACAGTATAATTCAATAGTTGGCACTATGCTATTTCTAACTGTCCTTTCATTATTATATGTTAATCCTTTACAAATCCTTTTAGCTCAGCAGGGAAAAAATAGTGGGAGAATCAGGTCAGAGAATTTTAATGTCTTTTTCTTCTAGAACAGGTGTAATAAAGATTTGACTAGTCCCGTGGTGCCACAGGTGGCACGCAGAGCCCTCTCTGTGGGCACGCGTGCCGTTGCCCCAATCCTAGGCCTTCAGCTGGGTTTTATAAAACCTTTTCGCTTTAGGCTTCCACCGCCATGTGCAAAAAAAAAAAAGGTTCAATTAATCAATTTCAACTTCTCGCGGGAAAAAAAAAGATCTCACAAAGTTGGAATTGATTGATTGAACTTTTTAGTCCCATCCAGTCTGCCGTTACCACTGCAGCCACATCCACCCAATTGGCCACGCCCACCCAATTGGCCACACCCAACCAATGGGCCACACCCAACCAATGGGCCACGCCCACCCGGCACCCGACCATACATAAGTGGGTTTTGGGTTGCAGTTTGGGCACTCGGTCTCTAAAAGGTTTGCCATCACTGGACTAGTCTCTGAAATATTAGAATTGATCAGATGTATAGTGAAATTGATGGAAGTGGACAAATTTTGAAAGTGATTATGTTTTATGCTATCTATCTCTAAAGCACCAGATATGCAATAGTCATTTAGATTTCCAGCGTGTTTATCTTAGTGTCTAAATAGCAGTCATTGTACTGAATTCAAGAAAATAGCTAGAATTATTTTCTTTGAAGATTCTTTTGAAGTTAATCTATCTAAAAGGCCTCTAAGTGCAAAAAAATTTATATAGTTTAATCAGATATTTAAATAGTAGAATTAAATTGTAAATTAATTTCTCTCCTTTTTCTCTATAGGGATCTCCTCCATTGGCATAGCTGCTGCTTATTATAGTGAAGGTAAATTCACCAGAAAAGTTTAGTTACTTGTTAATATCTTTAAAAAACACACATTTCTCTCAGCCATTCTTTAAATTTATTAAATTTATTATGTTCTGATTTGTGTTGTGCTCAAGAGGAATTACATGCAGTTCTGAACTCTATAGTGTATACATTTCCATTTTTCCTAGACACCTCATAAGGAAGAGAGGAAGTGTGAAGATGTTTAAAAATGTTGGTTCAATGAACATCCTCCCCCCATTATGTAGAATGACTATTTTTCTAATAAAAATGTAAGAGGCAAAATGGTCAATTTTTCCTTAATGTAAGAGCAAGTATTGATGGTGTCTTCACCTTCCTCTTCTCTCTTACATGGCAGCTCATGGTACTTGCTTCAATAGGCTCTGCACAACAGTTTCTCCATTGTTTTCTATTAGTTTGGTGTATTGCCAGTTTAAAACATTATTACCAGTTGGCATGTATCAGCTTCTATCATTACAGTCCTTTATAAGGGTACATTTAGTCTCATCATTTTTGTATTAAAGAACTTTTAGTGAGCTGCTGAAAGCATTTGTAATTGTTTTTAATACTAGCTGGTCTTAAATTAGCCTTTACTCTTATTCTTTCTCCTTTTAGTTGGATGTGATTCTTAATTTTATCTTCAGCCACATTTTAATACCTACAAATAATTTAAACAAAGTATAAATTAGAAATGTATTCATAATTTGAAATATTATTTTGTCATTCAGATAGCCTGGGTTGGAAACTTTTTTATCTTGTTGGCTGTCTCTTTGTAGCTGCACAAAACCTGGAGGAGTGGGAAGTAAGTACTGTAATATCTTACAAAAAAAGTTAGTTTTATTGGCCAGATAGTAAATTGGGGAAAGACAAAATATTCAGTAATGGAATGCGTTGAATCCAGAATAGATTGCTCTCAAACTTGTCTGATCAAAAAGTACTTCTGGCTTTGGAAAAAGGCATTTCAGTTGCTCTGGAAGTGATTCAACAAATTATAGTCAGAAAGGCTTTTAAGAAATAGTTCATTCCAAAATTGGAACAATCCAGTTTGAGATTCAGACTGAGATTTTTCTGAAAATGAGAGATAAAGAGTTTGATGGGAAATGTGAGATTCTGTACATTTTACTTTTTAAGGAGGATGTGAGACTAAATTTATTTACATGATCCAAAGGTTTGGAGTAATAGTCATTATATATTGACTATTTTAATTATTGACATTATTATAGAAAAGAATGTTTATACTTGTCTGACAACTGATTATTTTCCTCTCATCCAATAAATGGCTTTGTTAAGGTGCTTTATTTATTTCCCACAGGAAGCTATATTTGAGAAAGATGCAGGAAAGGTTTACTTAAAGTCATTCAGCCTTTACAAAAAGCTTCTGACCTTTTCAAGAGCTGGCCACGAACAAGGTAAAGCAACAAGTGTTTTTCTTAGTATGGTGCGTTGTATAGAAAGTAAGATATTTACTTGATCCTGACATATGTACATATTGTAGTAAAGTATATTTAGCTGTGCTCATAACTGATTCTTTAACCTGTTTGCTTAGGCAGGTTAAAGTTTTGTCTCTGAAAAAACCTGAAGAAAATGTCAATTTCTTCAGAATCCTGCAGAAGCGACCATGTTGCTACAAATTTCTGTTCAGTGTTCTCTTTGGTTTTGAGATGAAATATTTTTATTTTCATAATAACTAGTAGGTTGTTTGTTTCCAGTGGTTGCTGAGACTTCAGAGTTAGAGTTTTGCAACTACTATTCATCTTGTCCTTACATGATGTGGCAGCACCTGGATCGCCTTGGTTGACTTTAAAAAACACTTAGCAGAATTAGACCAAGTTAGTACTTCAAAGGGGATTCCCCAGGAAACCCTACAGTTATCAGCTAGATAAGAATGTAGAAGAAACATCCTAGAAGGCACTATCCTTGTAAGCCCCTGTAGTTCAACTCTATTTGAAACAGTTTTTATTTTATGCTGTGATTGCAAGAATACCAGAATGATTGGACATATAAACTCCTGTTTTCCACCAAGAGTTTGCTTATAGCTACTAAGCCCACATTTGCTTCATATAGCATTAACAATAGTGTATATTGATTTATCACAGGATTTTGAAGACACACATATATTTAAATCTTGAAAACACAGAATTCCCTGTGTAATAGTTGAAAGTGGACAACTCTTCTATACTCTTTGAAAAGTTGTTAGCAAATCCTCAAGAAGTCTTAAATCTTAAAAAAAAACATACATTCATCTTTCCAAAAGAACATTAACATCAAAATGACGTTTCTAAGCTAGTAATCAGCTACAGAAACTCGCTTGCGTTCATGTTGGAAGCACCAAGCCCCTTCCGGGTTGAAAGGATTAGCTGGTGACACCCCCAGCTAGGGAACGCCCAGATGGGGGCTCCTTTCATGTCCTGTTAATGTGCCCACCAAAATGGTACCTACCTACTTGCAATTGCATGTTTTAACTGCTAGGTCAGCAGGAGCTGGAGTGAATGACGGGAGCTCACCCCTTCACACAGCAGCACTCTGGTGAACATGGGCTTGCTAACCTCCAATCCAGCATCTGCACTACATAGCCACCACATTCCTCACTACAGAAACTAAATTTATGGTTATGGTTTGAGGGATCTTGGAGTCTGTTGTTGCTTTAAAAGATTTTCACTACATCAATAATGAACTCCATTCTTGCCCTGAAATCTGCAAATCATCATTCAAAAGTGCTGGGAGGAGAAACCTAAGTTGCAGGAGGGAAAAGAGAGTTTATGCTAGTATTTTCTAAGGAAGAATTCAGAAAGTCTCCTATCTAGGGTCAATCCTTGTTAGCTCTGTTGGCCCTAAAATTAATAGGAGGTAGCTGTGGGCATGCAAGGAAGTCCAAATAGTTTTTACTACTTTTTGGTGTGAATTGTACATAGTATTGCTTGACATTATTTTACTAACAATTCAGTGTTTGCTCCTTGCAAATAGTGGTTGTTCCATTGGATGAAATACAGGCTGTGAATGTAGAAGAAGAGAAGGTTCGTTATTTTGGGAAGGGGTACCTAATTATATTGCGATTTGGCACTGGATTTTCACACCCTCTCACACAGAATGCACTGATGGGCTGCAGAAGGTATGTATGAACTTTCTCTTTTGTGATTAATTGGAATATGTTAGGAGGTATCGTTTAACCTGAGATTGGCAATCACATTCTCAAAAACCCAACTGTCCTTTTGTTACTACTGTTCTTTTCAAATTCTTTAGTTGTGCATTAACTTACATAACTTAAAGTTATGTTATGGCATTTTCATGACTGCAATCTATTCCAGAATGAATTTAAGTACATTTAATTTTGACATTTTTAAGTGTAGATGTCAGAAATGTGTCATCAACATTTTCAGTTCTCAGTTCAGTAAATGAGTTTAGGTTTTTATTATAGCTGCTATAGAACATGTAGCTGATTTTTAGGCACTTTTTAAAAATGTTATATATATCTTCAGAAGAAATAAAGCTACACATTTCTGAAAGTGTTTTAACAATTTTTCCACACATTCTATGTATCTTGTTTCCTGCCAGTTGCTTTATTAGCCATTAGATCAGTAAGTTAGCAGGAAAGGCATAGTGCTTCAGGTAAATTAATGTAATACTTCTTAATTATATAACAGGAAGAGAATTGGTATCTGAAACCCATACAATTAACTTATTTTTCTTAAATAATTTTGTGATATCAGACTGAAATTTAATTCAGTTTGAAAATAAAAGTTAACATTAAAATCCTGTGATATTCTTTGAAACAGACATGGGAACAATAAAGGCCAGAGATTTTGCTATACTTCCAAATGTTTTCCCTTTATTAGATGGATGCACAGAGTTCCATATTTTCATGACCAACTCATTGGATTCATTAAATTTTGCCTATTACTTTTTTCTTCCTCAGTGATGTTGAGGCTGTGGCCAACCTCATTATTGGTTTCCTTGAACTGAACGAGTTACAGATTGATGAAGGCCTTGAAACGAGTAGTGGAACAGATGTTAGTGATTAAGAAGATCAAGCAAAGGACAAATAGTTGCATGAACTCTGTGGAAACCAAAAATTGTCTGAATGGTAGAATTGTCTGAATCTGTTACATTCTTAAGTTCTAGAAACAACTTTTTAATTGTTAGCTTCCTTTGTATGATATTAAGCAACAATCAGAAAGGAGTTTAAAGTCTTCCATATTTTCTAGACCAATGGATCTTTTAACTGAAAGATTTTCAGATGGGAATATCGTTTGGACATAATTTAGATGATTATTTCATTCCTGATAAGTCTTGAGCCTACTTCTTTCCCCTTCTGCACTCCTTGTGATTGTTTTAAATTTCAATAAAATCCTCCAGCGAGAGTATTGAGGACATAGACTTCAAATATGGACCGTGCTATTTCTCAACGACTGCACTTCTGCAGGAGGAGCAATATAAAAGGTTTTGATTCAGAGCAAACCTATTTGGCATTACATCCAGATTTGAAACTCTTGTTTTTTCTAAACAAAAGGGGAAGAACATTCAAAAAGCAGGAACGACTGAGTTGACAAGCAATACACACGTTACATAGCACAGAACTTCTTCTAATTGTCTTAGCAATTGACGAGGTCTGTAATTACACATGGAGTTTGTCCTGATCCCAAGTTGTTTTAAACAAAACTTGATTCCTGTTTGTAGTTAATTGGCAGTCTGTAAAATTTTGGTTACCAATCTGTGATTAACAGTAGTTAGGTTCTCCCTATCTAGAAAGGGACATAAAGGGGATTCCAACCAAAGGCTAGCTGTCTTATCACAACCCACAGAGGTGATACCAGTCTAATGGTAAATCAATCACTATAATAAATTCTAAAATGTAGAGAGCTGAAATTAAATGTTTTGAATGCAAGTTTTCAAAAACACATCTTTGGCTTGATTGTTTGTGGTACACTATTGTTAGCTTTTCCACAGGAACCACATTTGATATTGCATCTTTAAAATTGATAAGCACAAAGAAAGTTTGTATGTGTGTGCACATGATTGTGTGTTTGTTTTCTATTCATGATTCATATAATTATATCATTTTCCCCCTAACATTAGTTTGATGGTGATTATGGTTAATTTTCTACTGGGGCCAAGGACCAATAATGTCTGTATTAAATTTACTGCGGTTCAAAGGAAACATCCAGTCTAATAGATAATTCAATGGTGGATTTTTATTTTAAAAATGGGGAAAATGTGTTATGTCAGAGAAATCTTCCTGTTTAGAGGGGTTTTTTAAAAAGAAAAATAAGTATAAAAAAGGCTTATCGAGTATATTTTATTAAACTAAAAAGGTGTTAGGGTCTGTCATTGGTTTCCAGATATAAAAAGTAAATACCTCACATTCTAGAAATTCTCAAAATATATTGTCTTGACAATTCTTACTTTAGTCATTTTCTAAGTGTCTTAGAGTAGAACACTGTAAATGTCAAAAAGACATTTTTGTTCAGATAAGTCAGGTTATTTGAAAAGTGTTAAAATATTTGTTGGAAAGTGTGCTTTATAAAGTGGTTTTTCAGTTGTATAATTTAAAAATTATTGCACTGTTTCATATTCAGCATTAATATTTCTTGTCAGATATCCAAATACTATAGAAACACATTTTAATGTTTCCTTTTTAAAACAATCTCTTGTTTTTAAAAAATAACGATGGTTTAGGAAAAGTTATAAACTCCATTCTGTAAATACTTGTTTACTGGAGATAGGGCATTAGAAATTAAGTTTCTTCTTGCACAATTAAGCAATAGAACTGTATCTACAAATATGTGCACTTTTAAAAACTGGATAATAATTCACAATTCACTGAAATACAATAGAAGAAATATCCATTTAAACAAGATTATAATTAGAACATTAAAATAATGATTCCATATCAAATTGAATCCAACATAGACTTGTATCTTTGAGATGGTCAGAGAACCTGAGCTGCATCTGGAAATTTAGGGATAAGGCTGTCATCTGTTTGGTAAATGGAACCTAATGCTCATTGCTCATCTCAGAACTCATTACAAATGTTTATTTGGGGGTCAACATTAAGATATTCTGTTGGAAGCAATTTGAGAACTTCTTGGAAATGTGATTGTTATCTCTGACTAGGATAAGATAGGCACTCTTCTTTTATATAATTCTGAAAAAAGTCTTAAGTTCAACATTTACTTATAAACATTTGGGTTGTAAACTAATCTCAACCAGGCAGTTTGATTTATTGGAAAATACTATTTAATTAAAGTTCTTGCCTGGATGAACCTTAATACTTAAAATGGAAAAGTGCTTATTTGAAGTTAAAAGTAAAGTGTGGCTTTAACAAAATTGCATATTTTTCCTGTATTAAATATCTGACAAAAGGAAGAGTTAGTGCTTTACAAACTTAAATCACTAAATGTTCAGTTTCCAGAAACTGTAAATAAATGCACAGCTTCAAGAAACAGTGTAACAGATGCGAGATTACTTGCCAATGTATAAACAGACTTAGTTAAATGGAAGAGATTACTCTTGTGTGCTTTTTCTCTCTCACACATTACAAATTCCATTGTAAAGTTTGTACAAGCCCATTTTTAAGTTGTCTATATGCTAATCCTCACTATCTTATTTTCCTTAAAATTCTTGGTTGCATGAAGACTTTGCTGTTCCCTGAATGTCCTACCACCGTTTAATTAGAAGATTCCTAACCACTGTAGTACTCAGAGACAAATTTTTATACTTAAACTTTTCTCGCACTTCAGGGGAAATATTCTAAGCATATTAATAAGATTTACTTAAAAGATAAAGTGTCTGCATGATTTTTAAATTTGGAAATTCTACACTGTGTACACCTTTACACAGAAGAATGTATAGAAGCATGATAGAAAGAAGACTCATAACCCCAGCTTTTTGTTGTAATGCCAAGCTTATTAAAATTCATCTGGACATAACCTATTATTTATTTGCTTGATTCTAGCTGAAAGCTGGGTTTCCAATTAGCAAAGTCATATATCAAAATGCTAAGAGAGTTCCTGTACTGCACAGTTCAAATCATCTACTGTTCCTTGAAGTCTTTGAAGGCTTGGTTGGACATTCTCTTCTATCCATTCTTCTACAGCAGAGGTGTAGAAAATCTTCTTCATGGCTGTTTGCAACTCTTCCGTTAGAACAGTCCATTTGGTCAGAAGCCTAAGCAAAAAAAGTGATGTTGACTATGTTGAATAAAATACCTTATGCTACAAAGAATAGGCACATAAGAGAAGATGCAAGAAGTAAGGGGACTATGATCTGCCAGAAGTTTTCATTCTTCAGTTGATAGTCGGCATTAAGTAGGACATTATGTAACATTCTGAAGATTAAAAACTAAAACATTACTTTTTCCATTACTTTTCAATTCATTGTGTTCCCTTCTATTTAAGCTTCCTTCTTGCCAACTCTATTCCTTCAGTTATACAACCTTGTTCTCCTTTGCACTGTGCAAGATTTGCTGATCTCTGTTTTCTCTCTACCTGGCTCTAAAAAGCCTGTTGAGTGTTACTGCAGTTGATATAGGTAACACTGCCTTAAGGGGGCAACAATCTGATTAAATACCAGTTATTTCACTATGTTTCCCATTTCTGAAGTTGCTTGTGTTTCTAATTCTTGTATAATCCTATTTTCTCTGCTGTGTATTCAAGATTCTGAGATCTGAGGAGATTCTGCTCCTCAGCCTGTTTCTTTCTTCAGATGCTGTGTGTGTTTCTTTCTCCAGCAATTCAATTTCTCTTATCATTTTCTGACATCTAGTATCCAGTCCCATTCCATATTTTTAGTTAAGTCTCACTGTAACTTATCTTACAGTGGGGGAAAAAATATTTGATCCCCTGCTGATTTTGTACGTTTGCCCACTGACAAAGAAATGATCAGTCTATAATTTTAATGGTAGGTTTATTTTAATAGTGAGAGATAGAATGACAACAAAAAAATCCAGAAAAATGCATTTCAAAAAAGTTATAAATTGATTTGCATTTTAATAAGTGAAATAAGTATTTGACCCCTTCGCAAAACATGACTTAGTACTTGGTGGCAAAACCCTTGTTGGCAATCAAAGGTCAGACATTTCCTGTAGTTGGCCACCAGGTTTGCACACATCTCAGGAGAGATTTTGTCCCACTCCTCTTTGCAGATCCTCTTCAAGTCATTAAAGTTTCGAGGCTGACGTTGACAGCTCGAACCTTCATCTCCCTCCACAGATTTTCTATGGGATTAAGGTCTGGAGACTGGCTAGACCCCTCCAGGACCTTAATGTGCTTCTTCTTGAGCCCCTCCTTTGTTGCCTTGGCCATGTGTTTTGGGTCATTGCCATGGTGGAATACCCATCCACGACCCATTTTCAACGCCCTGGCTGAAGGAAGGACGTTCTCACCCAAGATTTGACGGTACATGGCCCCGTTCATCATCCCTTTGATGCGGTGAAGTTGTCCTGTCCCCTTAGCAGAAAAACACCCACAAAGCATAATGTTTCTACCTCCATGTTTGACGGTGGGGATCGTGTTCTTGGGGTCATAGGCAGCATTCCTCCTCCTCCAAACATGGCGAGTTGAGTTGATGCCAAAGAGCTTGATTTTGGTGTCATCTGACCACAACACTTTCACCCAGTTCTCCTCTGAATCATTCAGATGTTCATTGGCAAACTTCAGACGGGGCTGTACATGTGCTTTCTTGAGCAGGGGGACCTTGCGGGTGCTGCAGGATTTCAGTCCTTCACGGCGTAGTGTGTTACCAATTGTTTTCTTGGTGACTATGGTCCCAGCTGCTTGAGATCATTGACAAGATCCTCCCGTGTAGTTCTGGGCTGATTCCTCACCGTTCTTATGATCATTGAAACTTCACAAGGTGAAATCTTGCATGGAGCCCCAGACCAAGGGAGATTGACAGTTATTTTGTGTTTCTTCCATTTGCGAATAATCGCACCAACTGTTGTCACCTTCTCACCAAGCTGCTTGGTGATAAGTCTTGTAGCCTATTCCAGCCTTGTGTAGGTCTACAATCTTGTCCCTGACATCCTTGGACAGCTCTTTGGTCTTGGCCATGGTGGAAAGTTTGGAATCTGATTGATTGATTGCTTCTGTAGACAGGTGTCTTTTATACAGGTAACAAGCTGAGATTAGAGCACTCCCTTTGAGTGCTCCTAATCTCAGCTCGGTACCTGTATAAAAGACACCTGGGAGCCAGAAATCTTGCTGATTGATAGGGGATCAAATACTTATTTCACTCATTAAAATGCAAATCAATTTATAACTTTTTTGAAATGCATTTTTCTGGATTTTTGTTGTTGTTATTCTGTCTCTCACTGTTAAAATAAACCTACCATTAAAATTATAGATTGATCATTTCTTTGTCAGTGGGCAAACGTACAAAATCAGCAGGGGATCAAATAATTCTTCCCCCCCCCCCCACTGTTTCTCTAGATATTAACATCTCTGCCTAGCTAAATTCACCTTTCAAGTCCCATGAAGGTACCAGCACTTTGTCAACATTCTTTGCTTATGCCTTTTAAGTTGGCAATTTAAATTTCCATGAATAATTCATAATTTCCAGCAGTCATGTAGTTTGAGGAAGTTCAAAAATAGGGGATAGATATATTTGTTTTTATTCATCTCCCTGCCTTTAAGTATGTTATTTATTTGATACATACCCATACACATACATACGAGAGAATCAGTGAATAATTTACTTTTGTAATAAGGTAATAAGTGAAATATTTTGCTATTTCTGAATTTGATTAAGTTTTGAACTATGCCAGCTGACCAAAATTTACAATAAGATATAACTACATCTGAGCTGATGCACTGAAATCAATGAGTTATTTGTTATTACTAATAATATAAGTCCCATTAACTATGGCTCTAAACCTGATTGAATCTGGATTGAATCCATAAAGAACGTCACTTAAGTCCCAACATGGGACTGCCTATATTGATGGGTTTGAACAAGAGTGCAAACCTATAGTCATCTGTCAGTCCCAAACTAGTTTTAAAAAATGCAGACTTTGCATGAGATCACAGATCTTGAATTACCTTATGGCATCTGGCTGAAAGTGATGAATCATTATGGGATGGATCTTCTTTCTTTTTCTGTGATAGGGACTAAACCAGCCTGTAACATATCTAAAAATTCAGACTGATATGAATGAACAAAAAAACAATGAGTTGAGAGACATCATATAAGTCCAATCATGCTATTTAAAATTTAGAAGACATTTATTCAGGACCATTTAATACAATATTATACTCTTTAAATGCCATGTAACCATGATTGTAATATTTATTGGGTAATTTAATACATAACAAAATGATACTGTATTTTATACAGGTACAAATTCAATTATATGTAAGAATATATAAGAATCAACTTTTTGGGGGGGGGGGATTTCTCACCTGTTATTTTCCAAAAGTTCGTCTATTGAGGATTTGAGGTAGAATGCAATTTGAGTCACAAGCGAGAGAATTTCATTTCCTGGGAAAGTCCCTGTGATGTCACTGTTCAAAAAGAAAATCTGCATCAGCCTTCATAATAAGTGGCTAGAATAAAACATTTTATTCATTGTAAGTGACTAGATATCATATTGTTTATTTGACTGTGAATCACTCTGGGCAGCCTTTTTAAAAGGGAATTTAAAAAAAATATTAATAAAATATTGGGAAAGAATGAGCTTCCTGATAATACATTTAGGACTTTTTGCATGATGCCTGAGCCCTATTCAGGTATCCATTAGATGAGGGAAGAGAATGAACCTTGATCTTCTCTAATAAATAGAAGGATCAATCTTTGTAGAAGGAAAACGTATATAGTTGTTGACTTCCTCACAATTAAGAACATCAGTAGCAAAAACCTCACCTGTCCTTCCCATATTTGCTTATGTCTCTGCTAATAAGATGTCATTAGTGAAAGAATGAATGAGTATTAAATAAGTTGTTAAAGCAGAAATGGATGGCAGTTTTCTATCCAATGACAATGAACAGATTCTATCAAATGTTCAGAAATGGAAGACATATTTTTGTGTAACAGCCAATAGCTATACAGGTAATCCTCTGGTTACAACAACTGGGACCAGAACCAGAATTGCTACTGCTAAGCAACATGGTCATAAAGCATGTCATCATGTGAAATGCATTGCTTAGTAATTCTGGCTGTCTCAGTTAAGCGAGGACCTCGTGACTGTGACTTCCTGCTTGCTTCCTCATTGAAATAGGAAGCCAGCAGAAAAAGTCACAAATTGTGATCACATAACCATGGACGCAGCAATGGTTGGAAATCCAAGCCAGTTGCTGAGTACCTAGATCACAATCAAATGACCATGGGGATGCTGCGATGGACAAAATTACAACAACCCATGGTCAGTACCATTTGTTAGGCACCGTTATATCTTTGAATGGTTACTGAACAAATGGACATAACCCAAAGACTACCTGTAATTTAATTAAACTTGATTGGATTGCTAAATATTTAAGACAAGGATGTCAACTTGTGGTCCTATACCTCCTTTTTCAATGGCCTCTGTATCCCTTCAAGATGCTATTATCCTTGGAAATCCTTTCCACGTAATTTAAAAAATGTATTATGCAGCTTTGCTTGCTTCTAATTTAGGAGAAAGGATGTGCAAAACTAAGGATGGAATGTTTCAGAGAAATCTGGAACATCTCCCCCTCAAACCATGCCATTTTGGGTGAGGTTCAACAGTTTTATGAGTTGTGATATCTCAAACCACTTCTGCATTTGGAGGATTACTTCCAGAAAGAGCTGAACTGTCCCTGGAATGACATGATCATGGAATTTTGGCACAATTCTAAGGCAAAACAAAATGTTCCACTCCCAAATCCTTATTCTGAAGATGAGTTATAATAGATTTAATTTGTAATATAATTCAATAATAATGAAAAACTTGGGACTTTTACCTCATGAAGGTGTCTATTTCCAAATGGGAGAGCCCCAGTAATTTTTCTACATCTTCTCTCACTTTTTCTGAATAGCCACCTTGAAGATCCAAAGAGAGAATTTTTTTAAGCATAAAATTTGGAAAGGAAACAAAATTAGATAAATTATCTTATATAGCGATTTATTACTATGGCAATGGAAAATCAAGGAGGAATGCCAAAAATGTCTCATTAGTGTTCAGACATGCTCCTGCCTCATTTCATGTTGGTGATAATAGCAGGAGAGGTCCTGTTCAGATGTTCCTCGGTTGGACATGTGACTGTATCAGTTTTCTGGCTACACCTTGCCCATCCCTTTCCTGTTGCTGAAAAGCTGTTGATCCTATAGACACTTAACATTTGGGATCTGTAATCTTCAGATCTGTCTCTGAAGTTCTAAATAAATATGTAAATAGCTTAAAATTATCTGATAATCTTTCCTATTTGATGCCATACAGGGAATATCTAAGATAGGGCTCAAATATTTAAGAGCAGTATTTTCCTGGAGTTGCAAACCACTTTATCACTGCCTCAGGTTCCAGTCTGTTATCTCACATATTGGTAAAATAATTAATCATATAAAGTACTAAATGTAGTGAAAGAACACAGCTGCCTATTATAAGTTACAAACCTAAAAACATGGGTTAAATTAGATGGGAAAAAGGTATTTCGAAGAAATGTAGAATTTTTGGTATTACGTAGTAATCCTGAAGCTTCTTTGCGATGCTGGTATGATTTAATCTAGTTAATGATTTAATCTAGTTAGTCGAGTTACTGGAACTTTTTGGAACAATATTACAATACATATAACATTCCCAAAATTTGGAATTTTACTGTTTTTAGGAACTTTGGTTATATCAGGCATGGGGAATTGCTAAGGGCATTATTTTGAGATACTAAAAAAGTAATATGAATAGTAAAGACTGGAAACAAGACGTGTAATGTATCTATTTTTGAAAGGGCATTCTACTAGTAAAAAAGTTTCCTTGGCACAGATTTCAAGACATTTTACAATTTTTTTTTACTTGAAATGTTGATATATTGTTTAAAACTTGATACACAGGTAGTATTCCTAGATGGTTCATAATTTTTTGTTGTTTATTATGTTTTTTTTATTTTTGCTTATTTTTTGTATTTTTTAATAGTTCATTGGATTTTTTAGTTTTATATATATGTTTTATTAAATTTTTAATAAAATGAAATTTTAAAATGTGTTTGTACTATGATGCTGTTAAGGGACTGTGAGAATAACTTTGGGAGACAGGAGGAAAAGCTGCAGGCAGGGTAATGGTCAGACAAGAGATATCTTACTACACAGAGGAAATGGGGGTGAAGAAATGTCTCAGAAGGGACCCTTCCTAGTTCTCTGGAAAGGCAGAGAGAGGAGAAGTGCTAGTAGACTTGCAAGATTCTGTTACTATGTTATATTAAAGTTAGTGTGAGTACTGATGGTTGGAGTTTCCTGTCTGGATTACCTCAAAGAGTTGATAGATCCTAAGCATGTGGTTTAACTGACTCAAGAAAGAATCATACTGTACCATTCCTTAATGCTTGGAGACATATAGCTAAGGATGGAATTCCCACAGGCAGAAGTTCACACAAAACGGAGAAGTGATCATACCTAAAGAAAAAAAAGCAGGCCTAATAAGGCAATATAGCAGTAGCATCTCAGAATGCAAGAACTTTAGGACTACATACCTCTTCAGCTAACACAAATAACATATAACACATCTGAATGTGCTTTTCCAGTGTGTCTGAGCACCTTTATGCAATGCAATTATTAGGAGATGCAATATGAAAGGAAACCTCAGGTCTTAGGAAATTGGGAACCAAGGATAGTTGTGAAAATGATACAAACAGAAGATGCCAAAGAGGTTTAGACTCAATTGGAGACAATCATCACATTTAATGGAGAAAGTGGAAATTTTGTCTCAAATAATAGCTCCAATACGATCAGGAATTTAAAGTTGTTTTTTTAAAGCTAGGACTTCATGATGATGTACGATGATTTAATATGAAAAAATTGGCCAAAACCAATTTTAAGAGTGTTCTTCAAATTTTCAATATACTAATGATGCTATTATATCTACTGATCTATATACAATGTAGTTACCTTTGCCAGCCAGTCAGAGTGATCCCTCTTATGATACCAACAGAACAGCTCTTGGCCACTTTCAGCCATTGCTCGTGGTTTTTAAGATGATGTCCAATGAGTGTCAAGCACTGGTTTACTCCAGTGGCTCCTTTAAAGGCACTAGCAAACCAGAATTTTGAGAAGTTACACTTCTGGTACTTTTCAATGAGACTGGCTGCATAAAAAAGAGACAGCAATGACACGGGTTGCATGAACTATTAAAAGCAAGGGGAAATTTATGGGCAAAATTTATGAAAATTTTGAGATGTTAAGACCCTTTTCTTACAGCTGATTTGCAACAAGTACAAACTAACTTCAGATTAGTAATGAAGTATTAAAAGATAGTGATTCTAAGGCTCTGTCCACAGAGCTGATAAACTCAAGTTAAAATGTAGGATCTGAATTTGCCTAATATTAACCTCTTTTTTAAAAAAAATACCTCCAGGTACTAATTATTATTTAACACCAACTCTGTATTCTTTCAACTGTCTCACCTAGGTAATTGTTTTAAAACTTTTGAAATGAGTGGGGCTTTCCCTCAAAGAGATTTTTTTTCTTTCCACTGATAGATTTATTATTAAAACATGGCTACTTTCTCTTTCCAAGATCTTTTTAAAAATAATTGTACAAATTGTTCCTGTTGAAATGAAACTGTAAAAAAGAACTAGAAGCAAAGGGCTAATTATTTCTTTACCTTAACATATATCAACAAATGGAATAAGCTTTCCTTTCTTGCTTATATATCTTGCCCATGAAAGTAATTGTGAGTTTTTTGAAGATGATAGAACAGATGCATACTAAGTCATGCAGTCCATTGGTTTAGCACATTATGCAAATTCAGACTGTAAGTCAGACCTTAATCAAAATCTATAATCATGACTCGATTTATATCTTATCCCAACCAAATAAATGGCTAGCTTATAATTAGAAGCCATTAATCTTTTGGGAAAAGAGCAAAAAGGGCAGGAACTAACCAACAAATGGGATTGTTTCTGTAGCAATATTTCTGCTGCTTCCAGCTATCCTATGTGTATGTTTCTGTGTGAGTCAGAAGCACAAAGGGAATAAAGAGCAGATAAGATCTTTTCCATTCGTGTTTAGTGCCTCCATATCCAATCAGGCCAATTGCTGGTTATTGTTAAAAACTTGAGCAAAAGGGGACTGTTTCTAAACAAGCATACTCTGTGTTTATTCTGGCAACATCCAGTGACCTTCCTGACTAAATGGAGATTTAATCCCAATTCTAGTGTAACATACTATCTGCTGAATGCAGATGGGAAGCTGTATTTACTGATCATCAAGACTATATTTTTTAGTTACACTTTTTTCAGGTGAAAACATCCAAGTTCAAACCTTTACTCTCCACATCAAGATCAGTAGAATAATCCCAAATCATCAGCTCTGCCAGTTGTGCTAACCCAGAATCTGGAAAGAAACAGAAATGCAAATGATTGTGATGATCAAACTTTTATGATGTTTGTTCTCAGGTTTGTATGAAAATTCCTATTTCTGTAATTTAGAGAACAGTGGCTAAGATTCTGAAAAGAAAGTTCTCTTGGAATGGATTAATGAAGCCAGGGATAAAAATGGGCTAAACAAGTAATTTTATCATTCACTCATGAAATTGTACAAGATCTGTACAATTGATGTCACAATACTGTTTCCTTTTTAACTTTCATATTTTAATTTTAAACCAGTTTTGGAGAATTATGAATCATGTGAAGGTATACCTCATATATTTGACCCTAGTCCCAAATATAGTTTGTGAGGGCAAGAGTGAAGAAGATACAATTCTACATCAATTTCCCAGTTCTGCACTGAATCAACATTATTTACCTCTAATTCAACAGTATCTGTTTGAATTCATTTCATTAATGTGTTTCTATATTTCTTGTTATTTGAAGCAGGAGCGTTTATATAGTTTTGGGATTTTTATTTTTCAACTGTTTTTTCTGTTCACAATACACATTCTTTTTTGGTGCCAGTTATAATGATTATAGGTTTAAATACTTTAATTGCATATTGTGTGTGTGTGTGTGTGTCTTTAGTGTTCCCAAAAGAACTCCACTTCAAACAGCATGGCAATTTGGCTTTATCCATATTTTAAAAAATTATTAGGTTCAATGCTTACTTTTTTTATGATGGTCATATTTGGTAGAAATAGCCACTAAACAAACATAGTTTTTTATGAAAAATGCAAAAGGCTTTTCCAAATGGTCAAAGAGCTTCATTATGCATTCAGAATAACTATCTCCATCATGAAAAGAAAGAAGGGAAAATTTCCTTTATGGTTATTATAATTGGTCTTTCTTCTGCAAAAGTACCTCAAAATCCTTGAGAGATTATGGGATTATAATGCTTATATTCTCAATAGAGTGCATAACAAGAAAGTTTGATACTTGTGTGTGCACTGGCTCTTGTTTTCAAGCAATGCAATTACCAAATATCTATCTGTAGGTTTCCAAACAGCTAATCTTACCCAAATGTAGGATGCATGTTCCTTTCTGCTCAATTTAGCTATAGATACTAGCCATAATTTATTTATGACTATTTCATACAGATAATTTGAAAAGGAGAGTTTGTATGTGAGACCCCAAACAAATATAGATAGATCTGGTAGACAGGCTGCTCTGGCCTGCAGGCACTTTCACATTAAGCAAGCCTAATGGCTTATTATTTAGTGCAAATGTGACTGATGAAAAGTGACCTCTCAGAAATTATTGACTTTGCTCAAATATTCCAAAGCTGCAGCTGGGATTACCTACCTCTCAGAGTTTCTTCACTCATTCTCCTCAGCATGTCATCCCACACAATTGGTTTCACTGTGGGATGGGTTGAGACTACGTGACTGGCCACTGCTTTCATGTGGGCTAGGCACAACTTTTCAATAGTATTTTCTTCTTGCTGCAGCCATTGCTTGGATTCTTCCCCTTCACCAAGGTAATACACCTGAAGATATAAAAGCAAAACTTTCGTTCAACGATATTTTTCTTTCATGTACCTTCTATGTTGCTATGTCATTTGGAAACAGGCTTTTCCGAATAATCAAAGAGCTGCTTTTCACATTCAGAATGATTATCTTTACCATAAAAAGAAGGGAAAATTTCATTTATTACTGCTTTTCCTTCTGCAGAAGCACCTCAAGATATCTATTTTTCTTTCAAGTACTTTCTTTCATGTTGCTAATGTTATTTGGAAATCATCTAACACTCATTGTAGGCCTTTTTGAGCTCTTGGTCAAAAGACAAGATATAAATTCATTTAGTAAATAAAGTCAGGTCACGTTAAAATGGACTAACAAATGTGAAAACCAGCAAATCCCAAAATTCTATATCTGGAAAATTGATGCGGACAAGGCAGAAATCAAAAGAAATCTGGTTTTAACACACCCCAGGTATAAAATTATTGTACTACTTTGCACTAACAGTAGGCAATCAATCACTCTGTGTGGCTTCATTCTTGTCAGAAATAAAGATTCTAATTTAGCAAAACTGCATCTGAGAATCTTTAGCTATGTCACAGTGAGGAGTCAGGCTCAACTTTTAAGTGCTTAGAGATCTGTGATTTCCCTCACTGAGAAGCTTGACAAAATCCTGTAGGCATTATTAATTCTACTCCAATATTTATGAGGTAGTAAAGCTAAATTATACTGTGCTGTTTGTAAGAAAATATCTCATGATATCAGACAACTGCAGGACAGTAGCAAGAATGGGTAGGCAAAATTGTTATTATTAATCTAAGTACAGGAGTGAACACTATAAGAAAATACATTTTCTTCCAAATGTGAAAGAAAACATCATGTTCAAAGCTTTGCTTTTGAATCAGCCACTGTTTGGTGGAAATAAACCACGAAATTACTCTGGGTGTTGACTGAAACAAAACCCAGTGGAATTCTGCAGTCATTTTACAGGGTGACTAGAACAATGTTAGTGTGTGCTGCCTCATCTACTCTCTGCATGGACTTTGCAGCTTTGTGTGTGTGTGTGTTTTGTGTGGATCAAAACAACTGAAACACAGATATTTTGTTTCAGGAAAGCAGCTAACTAAAATATATGTTTTTTGTGTTTTCCTCCTTGTCTTGCAAGGAGGTTTCTTCATCTTCCTTATACCAGGGTACAATCAAACTAGCAGAAAAAAATAATGACACTTGGCTAAAATGAAAGATACGAAAGTGTAAGTTCTTTATGCATAACAAAAGCTGATCAAAATGATCCCATGGAAGTTGGCATGAAGAAAAACATTAAAACAGTCTCGAGTAGCCCCAGGGCGAGATAGGTGGCAAATAAATTTAACAAAAAAACCTCACAAGAAAATATAATAATGTGCCAATAGACTATGAGCACTGCTAAATGGCCCTGTCTCCCCTGATCAGATTCAGGCCCATGTTTCCAAGCATTACCTCATCACAGCCAATGTGAAACCATCGGAGATCGTCATGTAGTGCCATTACTTGCTCTATCATTGTGCTAACCAACTTCAAGGAATCCTCTTTATGAGGGTTCACTGTGTTGGGGAACATTGCCACTTCCCGGAGGTGGCAGAATTCTTTGTGCTTCAGAACAAACTGCAGGAGAAACAAGAACCAGAGGTGGTAATCCATAAACCAGAGCAAATATAATACAGTAATCCAGAAAATTGCATAGCTTCAAATGCAAGTCTGTATAAGTAAACCTATCAATAAAACAACTCAGAATTACCATACAAAAATTACACAAACTGGTGAAATGTCCCTAGCTAGGAGCTGGCACTTACCTCCATATGTCCAAATGTCTGTATTAAGGGGATAACTTCTAAATCATGCGACTTTGCCAGCTTTAAAATCTCTTTAACCTCAGAGGGACTAGAAAAAGAGAGACCTTCATTAATAAATTATACATTTAGTACCAGGTTTTTTTGTTTAGAATTCCATCTTGCATGGACGTGTTTGCTTTGCATAGTGGATGGATCGCATCAACTTTACGTGTCCATACCTGCAGCAAATTTAAACAAAGTTTCTAAATATTAGACACTCTAGATTCTAAACTACTACCCAGTACAGAGCAAACAGAAGAAATAAGCACTGAATGGGATTGGTTTTGAGGGATATTAAAAAAAATAAAGAGTTTGCCTCTCAGTAGTAAATTTACATCAGTTCCAATTGCTTGCTACAGCTCTATAAAACCTGGGATTTCAGTGAGACAAGAGAACCAGAGACTATGTCATCTAAGATGACTGGCTGGCTAACATACCTGTATGCATCATTTGCTCGGAGTGGCTTCAGTTCTCCATCATAAGGGTACATATCCTCATATTCAAGGAGAATACCATTTGCACCCAGGACATGGAGCAATGGGAAGATCTGTTGGTTGCATAAAACATCTCAAATCTCTAGTCATTGGTGAATTGCTACATTTACTTTTATAAGGTAACAATGACCTTAGAAAATGCCTCCCGGGTATATTGATCACTAGCCTTAGATCTTGTGAGATAGCATGTTTTAGCTCTTTTTTTTTTTGCCCCATTTAAAAAATAAAGCAAGCATAGAGTGGACTCTTCCTTGGCATTCTCCTTATGCATACAGTACAAAAATGGGGAAGAAGCAGCTTTCTTCTTTCAAAATGCTAGAATCCAGGTTCATACATTTCAAGTGAATGTGGGAGATTCAGGACAACTAATAGGAACAATACACAGCACGTATTTAACCTTGCAGTGGAAAGATGATGGTTGGAAAACATGGTCCCCAAGATGGGAGGAATTAGATAAATTCATGGAAGATAATGACTAATAGTCATGATGGTTTCATAGTACAGGTAATCCTGGACTTATCACCAGTTGCTTAGCGACTGTTCAATGTTATAACAGATCTCTCTGGAAATTACTTATGACCTGGATTTGAAGTTTTGACGGTTACCTCACTGGACTTCAAGAATTCAGCAACTGAAATGCATTTATGGCCATTTGCAGTGTCCTGTAGTCACAGGACACTGTTTTATAACATTTTATGACATTATAACATTTTTTGCCGAAAACTGGCATTTACTTCAGGTTTTTGGCAAAACTACGTCCATAGGAAACTATTGATTCACTTAATGACTGCAGCATTCACTTAATGACAGCAGCGGAAATGGCTGTAAAAATCTGGTTAGTCACATGGTTGACTCAAATTACAACCGTCATCAGTTACAACATGACGGGCAGGTCCCGTTACGATTGTAACTCTGCTGCTAGCTTTCGAGAAATAAGTTGCTGGGGAAAATGGGTGGGAAATACTCCTATGCTACCAGAGACATTTACTTGTTTAGTGTGATACTAGAAAGATGGCTAGCATAATCCAGCACAACTTTTGAGTTCTTCCTAATGTCACATTTCAAAGCCAGTTGTTGTTGATTTAGAAGCTATTATTTCTAAAGTATTATTTTCCAGGTCTTTGTTCTTTTTAAGTGCAGAGTTAACTGAACTGTAGTAACACTGCAGCTACTCCATACAAAATAAATCTAGGAACGCTATTGTAATTGACTGATTACATTTATCTCCTACCACGTTCCTACTGAAATCTCCTCAGCAGTTATAGAATATATAGATTGAAGACTACTTTTTTGAGCTGGGTGGAGCTAGAAATCAGTTCCTTGATCATACACATAAAGACTGTGTTACCTCTGCCAGGTATGGGACTTTGGGTGGAGCCCCCTTGAGATCCAGATGCACCAGGTGCAATTCAAATGGAGACGAAACCATCATTATATTTTCTTCTGTCCTTGCTGTCGGCAGTAAACCAAATGATATACTGGAAAAGAGCAGTAGTGTTACCGCTTGCCTCATTTGCCCCATCATTAAATAGGATAATAAAAAGTTGCCACAAAACAACATTTTGTGAGTCTTTATACTTACAGGAGGGCACGATGTCAAAACAAGCAACACTCATATTTTTTTCTTGGCTTTTACAAAGCAAATACCATAGGTGACCATCCTATTATATCAATGGAAGCTTGCTTCTTAACACCAGATACAGTCTCATTTTTATGCTTTCAATCATTTTACCCTTACAACAGCCTGTGAGGAAGATTTAAACTGACAGTGACTGGATCAGCCCATCCTTCCTAACTGAGCACTAGTGTGTGCAAAGTCAGAAACTAAGGATCCAAATCAGACTGGTCTATTACAATACAGTAATAGTGCGTAAGTTTCAACCAGTGAGTAAGTGCTGGGAAATGAGTAGCTTTCGGTCTGTTACAATGTATGGGTTAGAGAAAGAAATTCAAATTGAAACTTCAATATACATAGCCTGAGTCTTATTGTTGACAATCACTAGCTTTTTGTTTTATTTTTTAAAAACCCTGTAATATCTTATGCCCCCAAATCTCTGCCTGCAAGCATTCTTGTTTCTCTAATGATTTGGGAGAAGCCTGATAGTTGCCAGAGAGTGTTACCTTAATGATTATCCTGCCTGCCTCATAATTAAGAGACCATTTAGTTACATAAAGCTCTTCACTCCAAGGATGATTCTTGTTCCCATAAGAAACTGATGTTTTGAACCTGTCCTTTCTGAAAGAAATAGTTCAACCTCCTGTTATATGCCTAACCTTTCCCATTTACAGGTAGTCCTCAACTTACAACAGTTCATTTAGTGACTTCAAAGCTCCAACGGCACTAAAAAAAGTGATTTATGACCCTTTTTCACACTTGCGACCATTGCAGCATTCCCATGGTCACATGATCAACCTTCAGACACTTGGCAACTGATTCATATTTAAGACGATTGCAGTGTCCTGGGGAAGCCAGATTCACTTAATTGTGCTACTAACTTAACAACTGCAGTGAATCACGAAAAGTCATAAAAAGGGGGAAAACACACTTAACAGATGTCTCACTTAGTAACAGAAATTTTGGGTTCAATTGAAATCATAAGTTGAGAACTATCTGTATTCCCATTTCCTTCTCATCTTCAATCCATAAGCCTCATTCATCTCAAAGAGCAAATTTGTCACTTAGATCAGTATAGGATGATGACATAAATTTTCGATTACAACTGAAATCTCTGTATGCATGTTTCTTTGAAAAAAGTCACATCACGTTCAGAGAGTCTTCTCTCCAAGTAAAGGTTGCTGCCTCATAATTTTATTAGCATTCTGTGAAAGTTTAAATGTTACTGAGCCATTTTATAATAATTTAGCAGAAAATAGATATTAGGGAAACAGTTACACTAATATTTTTAAATCTGACATATTGCTAAATCTAAAAGCTTTGCAACATTTTACAATACACAGCAGTCAATAAAGGAGGAGATTTGATATTTGATGCAGGAAACTGCTTTATGCTAAATTCAGAACACTGATAGCTCAGCATGTCAACCCAAAGTCTTTTTTGAGTTAAAATCCTGGTGACTTCACGGACACATCCATATAATTTTTTTGGTAGCATTATTGAACTGGTTTGCTATGAAGTTTTTCTAGGAAGTTTTCAAATTCCCAAGCCTAATGTTTCTTTATGGTCCCCAATTCAAGCACTAACTAGATATGATCCTACTTAATCTTTTGAGAACCTGGTCATGGATAAAAGGCTGTAGCTCAACATATCTGGAAGGTACCATGTTAACTGAAGCAGCTTGCTATTCTCTCAGCCCTATCTAGAGATTCCAGGGATGCAACTGGAGATCTTCTGCATCAAAGTTTATCATAAATACTGCAGTTATAAAATATGCAGTACATAGCAAATTATTGGGACATATTGGGGAAAATCCTTTTTAACA
Source organism: Azemiops feae (assembly GCA_023970755.1). Taxonomy (NCBI): domain Eukaryota; kingdom Metazoa; phylum Chordata; class Lepidosauria; order Squamata; family Viperidae; genus Azemiops; species Azemiops feae. The sequence continues at coordinate 5,741,210 of JALGBA010004297.1, read as the reverse complement.
AATCCATTTCTGGGTACACCTGCTAAAGTGAGAATTGAGGAATTAGATGATGGGGTGTATCAGAGGGAATATTTAAAAATTAAACACTTGTTTGAATATGGCTGAAGAAATTGAAAGATTTTAGTTTAAGAGGGATGAACTCTTTAAGTAAGACAATATCTTTTTCTTCTTTTTTTCTTTTGTTTTTCAATATGAGAACTATAAAAATGTGTGGGATGATTAACATAAAGGAAATATTTTAGATATTTAAATGTAATTGATTTTAAGAAAATTCCAATGGGAAAAATATTTTGAATAGAATTAAAAGATTAGATGATTGGATTTATTAAATGGAACATTTAAAGATTAAACATAGGTTTAATTATGGGTAAAAAGAACAAAAAGAATTTGGAAATAAGTGTATACTAATTCAAAAGGGATACGTATTTTAAGTAGTATATTATTTTCTTTTTCTTCTTCTCCTTTTCCCTTCTTTTTCTTTTTCTCTCTCACGTCTTTTCTTTTTCTATGTCTTTCTTTTGTGTCTTTTTCTTATTTTTTAAGATATGAAAATAGATTTAAATACTTTAAGGTAATTAATTCTGGGAAAATTTTAACCAGTAGAAATGTTTTGAACATTGTAGGGAAAATAAATTTAAATAAGAATTGTAAACAGGATTTGTGACGAGGCAACCAAGATGACCAGATAGAAAAGAAGCATGATATTGATGAGATTATTATTGGTAGAAATTTTAGAAAAATCTTTATATTTAATTGTTACCTATCAAATTAATAAGAATTGTATTAATTTAGGTTGCAAAGAGAATATTATTGGAAGAAGAGAAAATCAAGCAAAGTTATAATGTGGATTTTGGAATATAGAAATTAACCGTTAGTGATTACTTTGTAAATACAAACCCAGACAACATGCTGTTTACCACATATCAAGATGTTTATATTTAAAAATCAATAAAATATATTTTTTAAAAAATAGAATGTATTTTCATTTATTTGTTAGATTTAGAAGCTACCCCATGCTAGAATGACTCTGGGCAACTTATCTTTAAAATAGAAAAACAATTTTAAAAAAGAGCCTAAACTTCAGAACAATCTGCACATCAAGCACCACTCACAAGACCTACAGGGGTAAGCAACCTCGGCTCTTTTATGATGGACTTCAACTCCCAGAATTCCTGAGTCAGCATAGGTTGCCTACCCCTGACTAGGAGAATAACCACATTCCGAAGACTTCCTACAAGAACTTAAGGATCTTTAAAATTAAAAAGCAGATCACAAATGGGAATAATAACTTTGTCCTCAGGGATTTTACACGTTACCCGTGTTAAGGTAACAGCGAGAAAGAGGTATATGTATGGATTTTACAGAATGGCAGGTGGGATATTGCGGCAATTCTGGGATAGCCGCAACTCGGACTAGCAAAACCTCCACGCCCCTCTCCAAGAGCAAACTAGCGTCCTGAATTCACCCCTTCGCAGGGTCCCATCTCCTTACAGACAGACAGCAGAAAGCACAGGAAAAATAACCAGAGTAAATGCAACCTCTTAGATATATTGCTCATGGCTCAAGCCCCACCCCTTACCCTGCGACCTCTCCTTTTAAGCTCTATACCTGCTTCCCCGTTACCTTATAGCAGCGCACGCACCTCTCCAGCAACAACTAACTGCTCACCTTTCCGCCTCCGGGAGCTAGTATTCGGCTGCTCTACGCTGGATTGAGCATGCCTGACTGCTCGCGTTCTCTGGGATCAATTGCGCCTCCCTGAGCTTCCGGCTCGGGCTCTGTGAAAGCCTATTGGTCGCTGCCTCCCTCCGCCTCCTCCTGGGTGCTCGAAGGTAACATCCCCAGGGGTCCAGGTAGAGCTGCTTAATTGGAACAATGGCTCCTCAGCGGCGGCCGACCGGAAGGGCTCCGGAGAGTGGCGGTGCAGGTGCGGCGGTTCGAGCGGAAGAGCGTCGTCACTGCAGCAGGTACGAAGCTGCTAATACGGTAGCTGCCCGTTATGGCTTAGTGGTGCGCATGTGAGGAGGAGTCGCTCTTTGCGCTTCATCTTCCCCAATCCCGCCTGGCTTTTTTCACTCCTCTGCAGTGCTTGCCCAGTCTGGCGCTCTCTCGAGGTGGACAATCCTTTCCAGAATATCCACCCAGAAGAGAGGTGGCTGTTCCTTTATAAGTCCTTGGGGCCGGATTGAGGGCTGCGGCAAAGTCAGACATATCCAGCGGGTGTCAGTTTGGAGTATTTTGTGTGGCAAGGCTCAGGACTTCTACCGACATGATGAATTTAAGAACAGGGGTCTTCGAACTTGGCCCTTTTATGACTTGTGGACTTCAACTCCCAGAATTCCTCAGCCAGCGTGCCTGGCTGAGGAATTCTGGGAGTTGAAGTCCACAAGTCATAAAAGGGCCAAGTTTGAAGACCCCTGATCTAGAATATATCACAACGCAGCTCTTAATCCTTTCTAATTGGACTGAGTTGGATTCTTGCAATATGGTGACAGGTTGGAATCTGCTTGTAAGAAAGGTTTCTTCTTCCCTTTCATTTAAGGAGGTCTTGATAGCTGGGTTCTATCTAGACAACACGACCTTAGACAGGTAATCTTCAACCTAAGACCATAATTGAGCTGAAAATTTGTGTTGCTAAGTGAGGCATCTGTTATGTGAGTTTCCCCCCAACTTTCTTGTCACAGTTAAGTGAATCATTGCAGTTGTTAAGTTAGTAATACAGTTGTTAAGGGGATCACGTGATCCCGGGACACTGCAACCGTCATAAATATGAGTCAGTTGCCAAGCATTTGAAGTTTGATCACGTGAACAAGGGAACCCTGCAACGATTGTGTGAAAAATACAGCCGTATTAACAACTGCAGCGATTCACTTAACAACTGTGACTTGAAAAGTCGTAAAATGGGGAAAATCACTTTTTTCCAGTGCTGTTGTAACTTTGAACAGTCACTAAATGAACTGTTATAAGTCGAGGACTACATTTATAAGCTCCCACGTTGAGAATATGATGCAGGAAAAGTAGGGGAAATTATAATATTTTAGCAGTGCAGATAAATACTCATGAGTCAAATTCATGACATGGGTAGCTGCATAAATAAAGAACTCTTTATGGAACAGTTTGTTAAGTTCATTAAAACAACTTCAGCTTCCTTTTGGGGCTTAATGTTTGTTCTGTTACTTGGCCAGTATTATCCTTTTATGTTTATTTTGAATCATGGTGTTCCTCTTAATGACCTCTGCCTAGTATCCTTACTGTACTAGCAGAGCACTGGATTTAAGCTAGAATTGCTGTAACTATTTCCTCACTCAGCTACAGAGTTTTTTGGGTAATCTTGAATTACTTACATGCAGGCAAATGTCTATGGAGATTCTCAGTCACCCAGGTCATGATTGTCCCAAAGATGCTTTTTCAGGAGGCAACTGGACTGTCTTGTTTTTCTTTGAAGACGTTTTGCTTCTCATCCAAGAAGCTTCTTCACCTCTGACTGGATGGTGGGGAATGGAAGGATTTATACTCCTTGCAGACAGCTGGTCATTTGCATTCTTTAAGAGAGTCGTGGCCATTTGGAGGTTTACCTGTGTCCTCAGGGTCACCTGAGTAGTGCAAATGTGTGTGAAGCCTTCTTGGCTACAGGATGTTTTCTGTCCTGTGCCTCTTCACTGTTGAAGAATATATGCAGGCAACTTAATCTTTGTAAGTCCTTGTGAGGATATAAATAGGAAAGGCCATGGGGGAAGAGCTAGATTAAAAAAAAATATTAAGTACAATAAAGATAGTATTCTGCTTTTTATGTCAGCTGTCAAGGCATCTTATGTGGGGATATCTGCACATTTTATCTTCACAACAATTCTTTGAGGTAGGTTGGCTAAGAGAGACTGAATTGTCTCCAAAGTAAACCAGTGAATTCTCTTTGTGTGAAACCTTGAACTTGAGTCTCTCCAGTGCAAATCCAAAATCTAAACCCCACACTGTTCTAGCTCTCTATAGCACTTTATACTAATACTTCCTGCAACTTACTACAAATCACTGACTTTAAAGAAAACAGAGGTAAAATTAAGGTGTTTCAGTTCTCCTTGATATTCAAGAAAACATGTATTTTTAGTAAGCCATAATTTGTCAAGAGTAATTATCAGGAATTTTAATAGCTAAAGGCTATTTTTCCCAAGCCTGAGATTCAGAAAATGATATGTTTCTTACTTGATGTAAATGAGGCCTATTTATTAAAGATGTAGTCATTGGGCCCATGTTATTGAATACAAGTGTGCTTCATTAGTTTTGTGTTTAAAGAAGTGCAAATTGTGTGAATTATATTTATTGCTTTTTAAAATGCATGTTCTGCTCTTCAGTAAAACATTTCCCCAGATCAACTGATACTATAGTGTACTATAATCACAAGACAGCCATTTTAAAATTAAAATAATGATGAAAAAATAAGACACAGTAAAAGTATGAAGGCCAGACATAGGTTTTAAAACTTCATTGTAAAATCCAAAGTCAAAATATTTATTAAGAGAATAAAAGCATCTTTTTTTGTTTTCAGTGATGTGAAAGATAATATTCAGAAAGATTCACGCCGAAAATGGTTAACAGCAGCTTTCCTTGTCTCATCTGCCATGCTGGGTTATCTTTTGAGTAGAAGCTACTTGTTCAGTGAAGATGGAGTTACAGAAGTATTGGCTCATCATGGTGAAAGTATCCCAGACAAATTCATTGAAGTATCCTGCTCAGAGGATTATGACAGCCATAAACGGTTTGAAGGTATTGAATGATATGACCTGCATTGGTGCTTTTTTAATAGTAATTTTATTAAAAATTACAATTACAATGATAAAAATTAATTCAAATTAAAAAAAAGAAAAAAAATAGGTGCAAAAAGAAATTAGAAAAGAAAAAATAACACAATAAAGAAAAAATATATAAAAATAACTCACCCTTCATCACAATTATAAAAAAATGTAGTAACTTATCTTCTTTTAAAATACAACAAATGATCTTTTCTTCCCCATATTCCATCTCTTTATCTATAAACAAATCCTTAAAACCTTATCATTCCAGTCCTGATGTCAGCAAAAATTCCATTAAGAGGTTACCAGAAATAATACTAACATGTCTATTTTAACCTTGATGGAATGAACCAACTCTATTTTCCTTTCTTTATTTCTAACAATTTTTTACAATTGTTTGTAGCACCCCACAGTCACGTGACTGTGATTGATGACACTTTTACTGGAAACCAGTGTTTTTCCATTTTATTGTAAAAACCAGCCATAGCAAATAATAGTTTTGCTTAACAACCAGTGTAAAAAAGATCATTAAAACAGGTCTAGTCACATGATGATCCACTTTATAACCAACACGATTTATAACCGTAACTGCCAGGCTCAATTATAGTTGTAAGTCAAGGACTGTCTATAATTCGGTATTTTACAGTGGAAAATAAGATTCATGTAATTTCATGATTTCTACACAATATCCTACCTTATGTCCAGGATTTATATCTGATTCAGAGATTCCTAAAAGTCAGTGACAATGTTTTTAGGTACCATAAAAGTCCAAAGGTAGAGTCTATAAGATCCTTACATGGGATTTCCATAAACCCGAAGTAAGAAAGCACATACATGGACAGGACTGTAAGAATCACAAAATTTAATATTATTATTAGGTTGAGCCATGGATCAATGTCACTACTCTGGATTTAGGTATGAGATTGACCCCAAGCCAAATCATTAGGTACATTTCTGTCTGTAAACCACACAGATAAAATTGCTGATTTATTGTTACAAACTACTGGCATGAAGCATGGATCCTCTATATTTTTACAGAAGATTTCACTCAAAATAACTTAAATTACAAATCATTTCTGTAATATATGCTGCAATGAGGCAAAAGCATAACTCTGATTCACTGGTGTCAATGAATCTTATATAGGATCCGCACTGGCATGGACAAATCACATACATAGTATGTTCATATAATTAAACCAAGTTTTAAAAATTACACAGTATATATTGTACATTGGAAATATGGCAGAAAATTATACATCCATTATGAAATCAGACTACATCCATGCTGTGCCATCATATGGATCTTCTTGATGTTTACAAAAAACTAAAGCTCTATTGTCAATGTTACTAATTCAAGCTATGGCTCTTCTGGTTTTTATAGGAGTTCAGAGGCTGTTTTTTCTAGTATGTGGGAGAAGGCCCTCACTTTTATGACTTCTGAGTGTTCCCTTTGGAGAATTATAAGCTATATTCACTCAGAGAGATGTTATAGTAAAAATCATGTACTATTAGCAATACGTAAGTGCAAAAACTCAAATTTCAAGACATTATAGCCTTATTTGGGGGGGGGGGAGGGATTGTACAAAAGATTTCCCTAAAGGAGTATCAACTCACAGACTACATCAATATCTAAGGGATGCAGAAGGAAAAAAAACACCTATGCAGTCAGTGCTGCTATAGCATAAAATGGGAAATGTGTAAAACAAACAAACTTGAATCTATCCCAAATATCCATGGTTTTACATGCTGATGATGTTACTCACCAGTTCTGTTGAGTCTCTGGAGTCAGATGGGATTTTATGGCTGCATGGGGAAACTTTCTCATAAAATAAGCATGTAAATTTTAAACACCCTATGTCTTGGATCCATATTTTTTATATGATACCTCTCTGAAATACAGGTCCCATGATTCTTATAGTTGTCTGCTTGTGCCAATATAATCTGATTCAAAAGTTCATCTTCTCTAAAAACAAGAGTTTTCATAACAGTTCATTACTCATAATTGTGATTTTGTACCTTCAGAATCACAAAGTTGAAATCAGAACTAAAAATTGGAATCAAAAATAGTCATTGGTGCTTTTAACTGTAGAGGCAGATACTTGATTTCATACATAGGATTTATGTCTCACATTTGTGTTTTTACGCTTGTTAGATGCATGCTCGGAATAATGTTTTTAGATTCATTTTTTTTTATTTTTGGGATCCAATTTTTACTGACAATTGGTTTTTGAGGGTGAAATTACATTTTTAACATTCTTTGAAAGGAGAGGTTTGCATTTTCAATACTAAAAATGAATTTAATTTTAAAGTATTTTAACTTTTAAAAATACTTTATTTTGACCTATTCAAATACATATTCTTAAATGAATATATTCTGATCATACTCTGCTGGATCAATTCAGTCTATTTCTGAATGGCTGCTCGTTTTTTGCATCTCTGTTGCAATTTTCATATTACCAAGTTTCCACTTGGGGGCACCCGTGGGATGCATTTGACAGTGTTCTCTATTCTGTAACCTGACTGCAAAGTTTCTTAAATATATCAAAATTCAGTTTGATGCTTGCTAAATCACATCTACACTGTACCCTTGATGAGAATCCTGGGAGCTGTAATTTATCTCCAGTCTTTCAGGGTTTATCTATTGCTTTGGTAATTTACTGTAATAGTATTCCTTCCTAAACCTGTGTAATGCTGCTTTCTTTTATCTGCTTTAGTTTTGAGAAGACTACCTATGTCTGTAACTCTGTCCAAGATTCCTCAGGGATCTACATATAGTACTGTTTATTCCTATTTAACATTTTTATGTACTCACTAGGTGAGTACTGTTGTTAACTGTTGTCATTGGGTTTAGTATCACCAATATACTGATGATACTCATGTATGTATCTCAACCCAGGGTCATTCAAGTGATGTTTTCTATCCCAGTATCTGGGGATCATGGGAGCCTGGGTGGGGAAGAACAAATTTGAAAAGAAACTAAATTGAATGGCAATGGACTCCAGGAGGTCTCTGGGTACTGGGATCTCTATTTGGGGGATTGGGTTGCATTTCTCCAGACAGAACTGGGGTAGATTTTTGTTGTCTCTTGGATTTTGAAGAGCAGCAGAAGCGATGGTGAGAAGGACTTTTGCAAAAAACATCTTGTGTACTGGTTCCTGGATTGAAATATTCTGTTCATGGTCACTTATGCCTCGGGCACTTCCTGTTTGGACTATTGCAATGTGCTGTGCCTAGGGCTGCCCTTGGAGACTATCAGGAACTTACAACGGGTCCAGAATGTGGCAGCATAGGTAGTCATAGTCTGCAAAATGCACTCGCTCTCAGTAGACTTCTAAATACTTCAAATTACTGGTTACTACTTATAAAGCTCTTTATGGTACAGATTCAAATTATAGATTAGATTGCCTGTTTTCAATTGTTTCTGCCTGTCTGACAAGATGTAATAGGATGGGCTTGCTTTGGGTCCGCTCCATGAATCAATACCATTTAGTAGGAATTGTGCTTTCTCCAGCATGAAGAATGGATAATCCACGAATGGGTTAACTCTGACCTCCTGCCCAATTAGACCAAGTCAGTCAAAGTTGCCATGCCTGTCCTGGCTCAGGTCACGCCCCAGTTTCAATTTGGTCTTCAGCCCAGACAGACGTGGTAGATTTGGCTCCCAGCTACTTAAGAACAGCAGGTTTTATTAAGTTTATTCCATTTGTGGATTCTTGTTGATATTTGTGCTTCTCCCCCCCTCTCTCTATTTCGTTATTGTCAGTGCTGATTTCTTGCTTATAGTGAACCTTTTGGGGGAGGGAAGAGTTCCCCGTTCTTCAGGCCTTGAAAATTACTCAGCCGATCCGGCTCCTTATAGTCATTACTCGTAATTACTGATTTATCTTTTAAAGAGAGCAGTTTGAGGGAGTGCTCCCTGTTATCTAGGCTGCCTTGGGCCTTGAAATTATTTAGCCGATTGTGGGCCCCGCATGGCGAATGGCCCATTTCTCCTTTGATTTATTTATTCTCTCTTCAGAGGACCAAAAGGGAGGCTTGGCAGCTCTTAATTTAACCAGGATTCAAGGAAAACTGTCTTTTCCTGGACAAAGCGACTAAATCAGCTTACTTTCATTTTCCCCTGGTCCGGATTACTGGCGGCCACCATTTTAGTCTGGAGCAAGCAGTCAAGGCCTTGAATTACAGACGGAGCAGGGGAGGGAGTAATCCAAAAGGCCACTCATTTGCATTCCTCCTGTTGGAATCATTATTCAGTGTGTGTCAGGGGATTTTGATTCTAATCAGGCCTTTGGTTGCTTGCCATTTTAGGCCTTACTTGCTGCTGGCCACGAGGGCTCTGCTTGACCCTATATTGCAGCACGGATACTGTGGCCCCCTGTATTTGTACACACCAGGCCTAACAAAATTGGACCCAGCGTCAGTTGCTCTCTTCTAACAATCATCACTTAATGCGTATATGGGCCTTGCCAGTTATAGCCTGTTGCCATAGTCTGCATCTAGTGAACGGTCAATACTGAGCTTGCCGTCACTAAGTGAGACACATGTGATCCCGTCACTAAATGCGAACTTGACCTCAACGATCGGTCTCCCACACTCAGTTTCATCATCGCTAAGTGACGTGCGACATCCATCGCTAAGTGTGACTCCGTGCTTGCCGGTGGGCTGGACTATCACAGATCCACGTGCAGGCCGGTCCCACCTTGGTGGTTAACAGCCGCATCTCTTGCAGACCGAGACGCTTCAGCATCCCACTGAAAACTCGCTTTACAATGGCAGATAACACCGAGCCACAGGCTTCCACTTCAGGTGGACACACAAAGCGTAAGTCCTCTAGTCAGGAGGCAGCTGCAAAAATCAAGGCCAAAACTAAGGCCGGCTCAAACAAGCGAGCCTCCAAGGCGGCCGACAAACAGGCCAGCCGCAGGCATCGTGCCTTGGAGAAACAGTTCTCCCGTGCACAAAAACTGGCTGTAGGGGAGACGGTCAATCCGCCCCTACCACAATGGCGACACTGCCTTGTGGCCCACACCCTGAGCCCCCCGCACCCATATGGTCCCCAGAACGGGACTCCGAAGGGGCTTTTTCAACTGGCCATTATCAGGAGCACTTTTCTCTCTTTGAAGAGGAACAGGGGCCTCAGGATCCTAAGGCACCAGAAGCCACATTTACTCCGACTGCAGTGGGGCTTCGACCTCTTGAGGGATCGTCCTTCGTGGGCCAAGTGCAGGCTCCAACTGCCACTTTTACCCCCACAGCAGCGGGGCTTCGTGATCTGGAGGACCCATTCTTCAAAGCTCATCTACAGGCTATGGTTTCCCAGGCAGTTGCTCAGGCTATGATGCCCACGGGGCGTACACAAGTGGCCTCCGCTCCCATGGTCTCCACGGTATCACCAGACCTCTCGAGGTCCGGTGCTCTCCAATACCCAGAATCAGATTCACCACCTCACTCCTTTGTCAGCGGTGTCTTGGAAGATGCGGAGTACAGCCACGCGGAGGGGCAGTAGTCGGACGATGAGGAACCTCCTCAGGCACCTCCTCCTCTCGTAGGCTTGTTTAATCCCGCGCTCTTTCCGTCCCTGCTCCGCAAGGCCTGTGCGACCGGTAAGATAAATCCGGTTCAGCCATCGGTACCTGAACAGGTACCTGAACAGGCTCCTAGCCAGGACACGGACCAGTTGTTTTCTGAACTGGTTGTGATACACAAACAAATCCCTTGCCCCCCCATGTTCTTGAAATCCATTCAGGGGCAATGGGAGTCCCCATGTGCTTTTCCCTCAATAGGGGGAATCGACCGTAAGTTGATTGACACGGTGCCGGTCTTGAATGAGGTGCTGGAAGTGCCTGAGGTGGACAAGTCCTTAACCCTTTTGTTTTCAGACTCCAAGGTGCCAGGGGATATGGCGGAGGCCTTGAAGGCCGAGGATAAAAAGTCTGAGATTTCCTTCCGCAGGGCACACCAGGCTTCGGCTTGGGCAATAAGAGCGTCCACCTCAACTTCCTTCTTCGCCCGGATCTCTCTCATCTGGCTCCGCCAACTCCAGGCCAGAATTCCTCCTGAGGAGGTAAGAGTCCATCAGGACTTAACTAAGTTAATGGCGGCCTCGGAATATATGGCAGATGTGTCTTTGCATGCCGCCAGATTCTCGGCCCATGCCATATCCTCCAACATTGCCGCACGCAGGTTACTATGGCTCAGGAATTGGAGGGCCGACACCAAGCACAAATGGCGAGTGGCCGCCGCCCCATACCGCAGCGGCTGTCTCTTTGGGGAGGCCCTGACTCCCTATTTAACAGAGAACAGAGAGAAACAGAGGGTAATTTCCCACCTTTCAAAGAGGTCGGGCCGACGGTTTTTCCCGTACACCCGCCGGTAGTCCTTTCGTTCCGGACCAGATCCCTCCTCAGGCCAGGCCTCCCGGCCTTTTCCTGCTGGTCCGGACCGCTCATTTGACCGGTCTGGCTATAGAGACAGATCCAGACCCCAGGTTCAGGGTAAGCGGTCTTTTTGAGGCAGGGGCGGCCGTCCCTTTCGTAAGTCTAAATGACTCAGGGAGGACCTCTCCCATAGGTGGCAGACTAACATACTTTCTCCACCAATGGGAGACCACGACCATGGACTCTTGGGTGCTAAGCACCATCAGAGACGGATTGTCTCTGGAGTTTGTGACCTGGCCCCCTCGACGCTTTCTGTCCTGTCCCCCTCCAAGGAACCCAGTCAAAAAGGGCCTTATGAGGGAAGCCATTCAGCACCTGTTAAATATAAGAGCCATAGAGAAGGTGCCAGAGGATCAACTAAAAAAAAAAAAAGGCTTTTACTCCATCCTCGTTCCAAAGGCCTCAGGGGGATGGAGGGCGATACTCGACCTCAAGGGCCTGAACTCCCATCTTTCATACCGGAAGTTCAAAATGCAGACGCTCCAGTCCATCTTGGCCAGCGTCAGACGGGGAGACTTCATGACATCAATAGATCTGACGGAGGCATATCTCCACATACCGATACATCCAAACCACCGGCAATTTCTCCGTTTTTGCTACTTCAACAGCCATTACCAATACAAGGCCCTGCCGTTCGGCCTTTCGTCGGCTCCCAGGGTTTTCACCAAAATCCTGGCAGTACTCGCTGCACAACTACGGTTGGTGCCGGTGCGCGTCCAGTGTTACCTGGACGACATACTCATCCAGTCGTCTTCGGCTCGGTCAGCCCAGGCGGACCTGGCTCTCACTATAAAGACACTGCAGGACCATGGGTTCTCGGTCAATTTTCAAAAGAGCCAGCTGATTCCCTCAACCCGCCTTCTACACTTGGGCACGGTCATAGACACAGACCTCTGTCGGGTCTACCTGTCTCGGGAACATCAAAACAGCATTCGAGCCATGGTCCTCAAGGTCCGCAGGGAGCGTGTAGTGGCACTGGCTATCCTTTCCCAGCTACTGGGCAAGATGATATCATGCATAGCGATAGTGCCTTGGGCCAGACTACACTCCAGAAACCTTCAATGGTTCTTGCTCCCATTTCAACGACTGGGCACAAGCTCTTCCAACCAAAGGGTACGGGTTCCATTCCAGACCCTAGGATCCCTTTTGTGGTGGACCTCCCCAGAGGTAGCCAGAGGATCGCTGTTCAAGGATCCCATTCGGCTAACCCTGACTACAAACACCAGTCTGTTTGGCTGGGGAGCACATTTCCAGTCTCAGTTGGCTCAGGGCCGGTGGTCCCGGTCAGACCTGAAGCACAACATCAATTGGCTGGAACTCAGAGCTATTCATCTGGCCCTCCGCCACTTCCGCAAAGAGATTGCGAGGCATCACATGCTAGTCCTCACGGACAACGTGGCGGCAAAAGCCCATGTGAACCGTCAAGGCGGTACTCGATCCCAGTCTCTCATGGCCGAGGCTCAATTATTCGGATCCTGGGCAGAGCACAATCTCCTCTCCCTGAAGGCTGAACACATCTCGGGAGAGGTAAATCGGCAGGCGGATTACTTAAGCCGGGCTACAGTAGACCACTCAGAGTGGGGCCTACACCCGGATCTCTTCAAGGAGATATCAGAGAGGTTCGGGCGACCGGTTCTGGATCTGTTTGCCTCACCGGCGAACTCCCAGCTCCCAAGATTCTTCTCCCGGTTCCCCTCTCCGGGAGCGGAGAGGGTGGATGCCCTTCTCAGCCCATGGCCATAGGGCCTGCTGTATGCCTTTCCACCTCTCCCTCTGATCCCGGCAGTCATCAGGAAGGTACTGCAGGAACGGGCAGAGGTCGTATTCATTGCACCGCACTGGCCGAGACGACCGTGGTTTGCCGACCTCGTGAGCCTATCAGTGGCCCCTCCGTGGAGGATTCCTCCGGATTGGATAAGGCTCATACAGGGAGTCATACATCACCCAGAGCCTCAGTGGCTCCAATAGCCTGGCACTTGAACGCCGGCTATTGACTCAAAACTCCTACTCATTGGGAGTGATCTCCATGATTCAAGCCTCCCGGAGGCCGGCGACCAATCGCATTTATGACTCCACATGGAGGAATTTCTGCCGTTGGTGCGAAAGCCATCACCTGGCTCTCTCAGAGGTGACTATTCCACGGCTCTTGGACTATCTGTTGGAGGGTGTTAACAAGGGCTTGGCGCCCAACACTACACGCAGACAGGTCGTGGCTCTGTCCACAGTGTTTACCTGTGATAATGCAGAACCACTGGCTCAACACCCCATGGTCCGCTCCTTCATCAAGGGGGTCACCAACAGTACACCGCCCGTGGTATATAGGTATCCAACTTGGGAGTTGCTGCAGGTCTTGCAGGCCCTTACCGGGTCACTTTTTGAGCCTATTAGCTGCAACCTTAGATCCTTGTCTCTCAAGGTCGCCTTCTTGGTTGCAGTTACTTTGGCCAGGTGTATCTCAGAGCTAGCAGCTCTTTCTGTCAGAGAGGACCTGTGTGTTTTTCATACGGACAGGGTGGTCCTATGTTTAGACCCCTCCTTTATTCCCAAGGTTAACACCTTGTTTCATAGGGCGCAGGAGGTTGTGTTGCCGGATTTTGTCCCAACCCGTCTCATGAGTTGGAATGACAATGGCACACTTTGGATGTCCGCAGGGCATTGCGATATTACGTCAAGCGGACTGCGCCCTTTCGCAGATCTGAAGCCCTTTTTATCTCATTCCAGCCAGCCTCTAAGGGCCAGAAGGTTTCATCTTCTACCATTGGCAGGTGGATCAGGGCATGTATTGCGGAGGCGTATCAGGCGTGCTCCTTATCGGTTCCACGTCATGTGATGGTGCATTCCACTTGAAGTGCTGCTACCTCTGCAGCATGGACTACACAGGCCTCCATAGTTGACATTTGTAGGGCGGCAACGTGGTCTTCGCCTTCCCCTTTTGTACGCCATTATAAGCTTGATAAGTTTGCCTTGGCGGAGGCCTCTTTTGGTCGCAGGGTACTACAGCAAGTGGTGCCGGCGACAGGGACACTGGCCCAGTCTGCTTCCCACCCATAGGGACAGTAGGGCTTTGGTATGTCCCATTCGTAGATTATCCATTCTTCATGCTGGAGAAGGGGCGTTGTCTTACCTGAACGCCTTTTCTCAGCATGATGAATGGAGAATCCACACCCATCCCTTTCTGCACAGTCAGGTCCAGTGTTAGGGATCTGGGAGCCAACACATCATACAGTCATTGCTTCGCCCTCTTCGAAACTGGGGCATGACCTGAGCCAGGAGAGGCGTGGCAACTTTGACTGACTTGGTCTAATTGGGCAGGAGGTCAGAGTTAACCCATTCGTGGATTCTCCATTCATCATGCTGAGAAAAGGCGTTCAGGTAAGACAACGCCCCTTTTCTGTCACAATGCCTGCTGTATGGAAACAGCTACCTACTCTCCACCTGATTCAGATGGCCCTAACCCTGCTGTCCTTTTATAAAATTTTGAAAACCTGTTTCGTCCCCAGGCATTAGACCACGGGAGTGGATAAGTTCAACTTATGGTTCTGATTTCAGCCTTGCTGTAATGTGTTTCCCATTATTTTATCTTGTTGGTCTTTTTTTGTTTGGTTTTTAATTTTGTATAAGCTGCCTAGCTTGCAGACTGGTACTACATTTGCACCCCCAACATCATTTTAGAATCTTAACACAAAATGCTGCAGGGTTCTCTGGCATATGTTTCAATATTATTTTTTTCTTAAAATACCATGATTGAAGTTTCCACTGAAGACAGCTCATTTGTTTTCTCCTGTCATTTTTACTCTTTAAGAATACAGAAAAAGTTGGTCTCAAGAGTCTAATTTACTCCAAAAGATCAAGCTTGTAACTCAGTATTTGTTTATTTCACTTGAAGAAGTTGAATCAATAATTGTTCCCCAGATGCTCCTTGAAATGTGATAGTTTTGTAAATGTCCAAGAAGCAAAACCAACAGAATAGAATATTAACTTCAACTATTCCTAACAGAAATATAAAGATTTGCAAAATGTCTATGGAGATTCTCAGCCATCCAGGTCATAGTTATCCCAAAGGTGCTTTTTCACGAGGCAACTAGACTTTCTTGTTTTTCTTTGAAGTCATTTCGCTTCTCATCCAAGAAGCTTCATGGATGAGAAGCGAAATGTCTTCAAAGAAAAACAAGCAAGTCCAGTTGCCTCGTGAAAAAGCACCTTTCGGATAAAGATTTGCAAAGTTAGAGATAACTGTCTTTTACATTCAAAATAACATAAATATGGGCTGGATATTTAAAAATAACTAGAATTCTGAGAATCTATAGTAACACCTTCTATTTTATATTTTTTTCAGTATTGAAAAAGTTCAACACTGAATTTATTTCAATTTGCAACATCATTTCCTTTTTGCTAGATATCTGAGCAGCTCATAATTTTATAATCATAATTTTACCAGAGATTATTAATATGCTATTCTGTCAAAACCTGAGGCATTAAAAATTGGCATTTACAGCCATCGGTGGATTTTTCCAAATAAACCAGAATTCGTTTGATGGATTAGGCAAAAAACATTACTTAGACATGTTGCAATGTTTATCATTATAGCAGGATCATTTCTGGGGGAAAAATATGGACATTTTAACAATAATTTGTATAATTTGAGAATTAGAATGTCAGATTCTTTAGCTAATGCATAAGACTTAGAAAAATGGCAGAGGAAATTGAAATGGATAGTTGTAAGATACAATAATTATTGTGAGAATTAAATAAAAGTATGAAGTATAATGATAATAATGGATGGGTTGTTCTCAGATTCTTAGTACTGATGGATCAATCAGTTCAACCAATACAGCTGTATATAATACCTTTAAAGACAGATACAGCAGGAAAAAAATATTTAAACACTGTTTTCTTTTTTCCTATGCATTATCTAGGCTGTACCCCTCGGAAGTGTGGAAGAGGGATAACAGATGCCATAATTAACAGGGAAGAAGCTGAGCAAATCCGTAGGTAAATATTTTTTTTTCCAGACACAGAACGTCCTTGTTAAAAACTTCAGAATAGTGTGGTGATGTGTTTTCTGTTTGCTTTATAAATAGCATACAGTTGTCTCCTTGTTGAGTGATTGAATTTATGATGACTCTGAACAAATGGTAGTTATGACTGGACCTTATACTTATGGATGATGCAACATCCCCCAGCCATGTGATCATCACAATTTACAACTTTCCCTGCTGGCTTCCCACAAGCAAAGTCAGTTGGGACACTGGCAGGAAGTTGGAAGTTTCAATCATTTAAGATCCTTGTTTAACAACCTGCGCAGTTTTGTTTTTTTTACAGTGACACCCAGGAGGGTCATCACTAAGGTGACACAAAGTGTTGCAGTCACATAATTTGATCGTGTTACTTAACAACAGTTACCAGTCACAATAGCATTGTTAAACAAGGACTTTCAGTACACATTATGAAACATTATTTTCACACCATTCAAAGGAGACAATAAAAAAAGCTAAGAAGGATAGAAAAAGACATAGAACATATGTTCTCCAGCAGCCAATAACCAGATAAGCAGGGATGAGAGCACCAGGCAAACGATCAAGCAGAAAACAATCCCTAATCAAGGAACTACCAAGGAGAAAACCACATCCTCACTAATGCTGGCAGGGTAAGCTATTGTATATAAACTGGGAGCAAACCCCATGCTTGCTTATACTGATTTTTCTACCTAGTTAAGTAGTGAAATGTCTATAAGAAAACAGTCAAGAGAGCACCAAAGACTCCACATTCCACTAATTTTCCCAGTCCTAGTCAAGAGGACTATTGGTGAAATATCTGGGGATTCTTGTTCTATAACATTTAAAGAGACTTACATGCCTTCCCCTGATTTAAAGCTTTTAACATGAAACATACTTTTTGGTCTGCGTTCTATTTACATTCAAACATGCTTTTGACATAAGTTGCCATTATTATTTCATTTAATAGGTATGGAATTAAGGTTGGGAAGGCCAAAGGATCAAATGCTTCCTTTTAAAACATGAGATTATACCTCTTCCCTAGCTATTAACTTGTTTATTGACGGTGATACCAAATGAGCATGATACTGGTCATAATTTAAAACCAGGTTTCCAAATTGTCTCCATTGTATTTTCATATTTTGGAATTTGGATCCTGAAATCCAGAAAACCTATCTAGAATAGTTTGCTCTATCTTAGATACACCTCCCAAGGACACATCGTGTACCTCTGTTAATGAGTATGTTTGTTTCCGTATATAAACACGATATTTATTTTACGTTTATGCAGTTTATACTCTGTGCTATATGCCTCTGTTTCAGCATGTGATATTCCTATGAGATGTTGATTGGCTCAGCATGAATGTATATTTTGGCCTTGTTAAACAGTATAGTATGCTGCTGAGAATAGGAGTCGCATTCACTATTTTCTCTCTTGCCAGCCCTATTCCCTGGATAGCCTAAATTGTTGTTCTACCTATATTTGAAATTTAATATTGTGAAAAAAAGCTAGGTTACTTGCAAGATGCTAACCACACAAAGATTATAGATTTATATTCATGATTAATAATTATTAAACCCCTTTTTCCTGTTTCTGGCAGAACTGGTAATAGTACATTAAAGCTAATAGGGATTCATGTGTTAATAAGGTAAGGAGGGAATATTTGTTTTCAGCTGCTAAACTTTAGCTGGAAAAGTACACCTTGACCAGCCATAATGTTAGTTATGCCGTTTTGTCATTTTCACTAGCAAATGCTTTACCTCTTTCTGAGTAATGTGTATGGCACAGGTGGCCCTCAATGGTAAACACAGAAAGAACGGAAAGCTTTAATTAAGGGCTTTTTCACTTTTTTCAATAAAGATGGGCAGCTCTTTTCATCACAGAAGGTACTTCAGCTGCTCCCTTTTCATTCTCTCCACTGCATCTTTAAACTCCTCTATTCAGCCTATAGATTCCCATTTTCCTATAGAACAATATTTCATTAATAATGAACTAGATTTTCCTATCCTTTGCTCACTTGTAATTCAAAATTTGTTGCTGACCTTTGGAACAAGAAACACAATAGTAGCTGAGGCTTTTTCCCAGTCACCCTATCTGGAAATGACTGTAAGCGTTGAGCTTTGGATTTTGTCGTTTTTATTAGCAAATGCTCTACCTCTTTCTGAGTAATGTGTGTGGCACAGGTGGCCCTCATCATCTGCAGTATTTTATTTCTATAATTGTTAAACGGAGTCCAGATCATGCAGAAAAGTTAATGTAACTTGGAGCTTGGAGCTCGCCCCCCCTTTACATGAGCACAACATTCTGGATAGCTTTTGTCTATGCATAAATTATCTATTTTTAAGGTCACATCTACGGGGTTTTTTTAATCCATGGTTTGAGCCCTTGAGAATGAAGCTCCTCAGATAATGAGGGCCACCTGTTATGCTGATTTACCTGCTATGAATCCACGGGGGCTTGTCTTTTCTGTTTCTTCTCTATCAACGGTGGCAAGTTGTATTTCAAAAGCATCTGTAAACAACTGGGGCAAAAACCTGTGTTTTGAGATTGTTGTTTCATCCACAGAATAGCAGAGAGGGGACTGTCCCTGGGAGGATCGGATGGAGGGGTGAGCAGTGTCCTGTTACTTTCTTACATTCTTCTGGTATTCAGGCGAAGATTCTTCAGATTATGTTTTACACTGTCTTTCGGGGAGAAGTACCAGTCAGACAGAAACGGGAGTCCATTCTCATCTTCATTTATCGAAATGTTCAGTTTAGTTACTGATAGGAATCTCAGCTGTCTGTGATCCAGTAACAATAAATCTCAGATTTTGCCATTCGATCTTAGTGTCTTTTTTATGAGGAAATGTACACCCTATTCAATAAGGAATCAATATATCCTTGCCATTGTTTGAAAGCCGCAAAGTCTCTTGATCTGGAAGAGTGAGAAGGACCCACTTTCAGCCTGCCTTTCTGTTCTCTTAGAACTGTACATTGCCGGTTTTTTCCTTGCCCAAGGTCTGTCAAATAGGTTTCCACTAGGATATATTAGTTAGTTGCATCAATGTGCTCATTTTCCATTATGCTGAATGTCTTTAAGCACAGAATTTTAATTGCACTAATGATTGCATGATTGAACTTGATTGATTGGCTTAGGAGCTTTCTTCCATAAACAAATGTTATTTGTATGCTTCAATTGTAATATATTAATAGCACAATCACGATAAAAGGAAAAGAATAAAATTCCATGCAGTATAATATTGATTAATTAATTTTAATATTGAATAAAGCATTTCAAAATAATATTGGGTTAATATTACAGTGATTTTAATTACTGGAATCAAATCACATATCAATAATTAGTAAAAAAAAAGACCCAAACTTTGTATATAGTACAAGTCCATGTATAGAATAACTGTTCATAAAGAGTTTTCAAGTTAAATTCAGAATTATTTTTAAATATATAGTTAATTTTGGCATCGATGCATAATCCACAATTTAGTTTACTAAGTCTTTTTTTTATGTACTCATTTACTATTATGATGGCTTCTAGCTATTTTATTGCACAATAAAAACCTAACTTTGATTATATCTGCTAATGTTACTGGTTTGGGATTCCAGCAATACAGTCCTTAACTTGTTCAGTTTCTGGTTCATATTTCAGTAACAACTTAGAAATAAGCCCCAACAAATATTTTGAGTTTTGAGTTAACAAGTTTTTAAAATTCAGTCAAGTCTCTTGAGTATTCTTCCTTGTTTGAACTATTTGGAGATATTGAAACCAATTAAACAATTCTAACCATTCTAAGGAGAGAATCTTAAAAGATTTCATTTTTATTTTATCAGTATGAATTTTCACTAGTCAATTTTTTTATATATTCACCTTCAGGAAAATAAATACTTAATATTGAAGCAAGGGATTCGGGTTAAACAACTGGTGTAATAATATAATTTAAGGTTTGATACTGCTAATCTATCTCTCTCATATCTTGCAAAATCTTAAATTTTATTGCCAGTTTTTTATTTGATCAAATAGAATTAATTATTCATTACTGATACACATTTAGTATCTTTTCTTCATTTTTTATTGGAATTATTTGAAATCAAAAGTTAATTCTTGGTAAAATATCCATTTTTACTGCAAATATGCTTTCTGATCAGGACAAGTTTAACATTTAACATTTAAAATATCTGCCATTATGTTTTGTTTCCAAATATGTGAATAATTATTCTTAAATAAATATTTTTATATTTTGCTACGTAAAATTCCCAGGTACTTAATTGATTTAACAGAAATACTATACCTTTTTTTTATTAATCTGATATCCTAATACTAAACCATAGTGTCCTATATCTTCCTCATTGAATGTAGGAAGTCTGTTAATTGAATTAACTTAAATACAACTTTCTGTAACACTCAAGATTTTGGTAATGTAGCTTTACAATAATGTAGGATTAGCCTATCTCGTCATATTTCCTGTCTGTGTCTGGTTTAGCTGGAATGGCTGACATCAATCTTAGAATTCTGAAAATAGGATTCTCCCACTGTCTCCTTTACAGCCCCCAAAGCTAGGAGGATCTGAATCTTTGCCCACCTATTTTGCAACTGCGAACTATGCTGTCTCTTAACTGACTGTTTGCTGGGCAAAATCTTGCAATATATTGTTGAATTATCATCAGGTCCTGGAGTTTTTTTCATTTTTAACTTTTTAATTGATTTTTTAGTTTTGACTTCTGTTATGGCTTAAGAGCTTTTTGTTGATTAGTAATATTTAAAATGATATGCCATTCAAATATTCATTTTTTGCTGGGTCAGGTAGCTGTTTGCTGTACAATTCCAAAAGTAATTGATGAATTGGTGAATAATGTAATTTGTTGTAGAGATGTATTCATCCTGTCCCAAATAGAAGTTATCTTTTGTTTATGCCCTTCTTCTAAAATTGATAAGCTAACAATGTGTGTGGTTTATATCTTTGTTTAGGATGATTTTTATAAATTTCACATACTTCCAATAAATCAGGCTGATTCAGTATTGCTTTTATCTTTTTTCTCTAAACCCTAGGTTGAACGTATGACTTCTTTTCAGTTGTTTCAGATCATTCAACAAGAAATCCCTCTGCTTTTGTATGGCTTTCCTTCTATTTGATGCAAGAAATATGGACACCTTTCTCATAAATGCTTTAAAGTATTAGGCAGTCAGTCATATTTTAGTTAAAGGCTATCCTACTTCCCAAGTGAAGATTTCTAAAGTCAGATGTTATCACAAATAAGATTTTATTCCCAGTAACATAGTCTAAACCATACTGAGTGGAATTGGTGAAGGGTAGTTGTTTGCTGCTCTAAAATTGTATGCGTTTAAAATAACTTTATGTGCACGTGTGATCTGCATCACTTACAAACTGCTAATTGCTTTGCTATTCCTACAGATTAAGGATCAATAAGGAAAATATTGTAGCTCAGGGTTGAAATGAGAGGTCCTTGGTACTCTCTGAGCTTGGTTGTTTTCTTGCAGATATTTCATTACCCAAACTATGTAATATTATCAGTGCTCAAGATCAGACACCACCAAGGAACCCTCAGGTTAAGGATTATAATATTCACCTGCCATGACATAAGAATATATATTTTTCACTATTTTTTATTTATGCTGGTATACTAATAATTCCTTGTCGGAAGCACCAAAGTGCTTCCATAGTGAAAGGATTTGCCGGTGACATCACCATTGCCTGGGGGATGCCAAATTGGGGGATCCTTTTGAGTCCTCATGAAGTTTTCTACTCACGGTTACCCACTTTTGAACCACTGGGTTGGCAGGCGCTGGAGCATGTTGACTAGAACTTACCCCATCCTGTGGCAGCAACGGGTCTCAAACGCGAGCCTGCCAATCGTCAGCCCAGCGTTCTAACCTCGTCAGCCACCATGTTCCTATTTATGCTGATGAGCAGATTCTCATGAATGATTGTCTTTCTTGACCTTTTGTTTCTATGAATGCCCTTTGTACAGTTTTTGTAGAAACTGAAAGCTTTGTTTTAATTTGCTTTGTCAGTATATTGTAACGCTAACTTTGATTACTATCTGAACAGGTTCCTATATAATCTGACCAAGGTCATGAAAGAGAATAGTACTGCTGTTGCTCCTAATGTTAATTTTTCAAAAAAAAAAAAAATTAAATTAGATGTTCCATGGAGAATATAAGAAACTGACTCCTGAATAAAAATATACCATGGCTTTACCTCATTAAACAAATAACCTTTGTTTGAATTTTATTTCATATATAAATGCAGCTTAAATAAAAATATAGTGTCAAGCAATTTTTCTTGGTGATGTATACTTAAGTGGGATTATTTCTGGATCCCTTCTGCAAGGTGCTAATGTATTGCTCTTTATTGTAACATGAGACCACTTCAGAGGATTGTTCTCTTTCTGTCTGGAGGCTTATTCTGAAAAAAAATTGAAGCCAGAGAAAAACTCAGACCACTTAATTATAATTCATATTATCTCTTCCCATCTGCCACATTTAAAATTACAGTTCAGCAAAGAGTCAGGGTATGTGGAAAAGTTGCCTATTCATGCTGTACAATTTAGTTTGCTTGTTCATTTTATCCAGATAGAAGAAGCAGAGGGATAAATGCACAATAATTTGCAACCATTTGAATTGGCTAAGTATTGGAGGAGTTAATTGTTATTAAATATTTTTAGTTATTGAAGAAATTGTGATTTAAATCATTAACTTGTTTCTTAATAGTAATTTCTATCATGGTTTAAATCACAATTTAAATCAAATCCACTCCACTTGAAAGTTCATAACTTTCCCCCCTCCAGAAATAGCAGTAAGGCTCATTGTATTCGTAATTGGTAACCATTGTGTATGAATTATGATTTTGACATATATATTTACAATCAACACAATTTTAAATTAAGTTCTGAGAACATTGTAGAATAGGAATGTGACTTCCAAACAGCGTAATCTGTCTTCTTTTTAAAGAAAGCAACATGCCTTAAATATTTTCCATTGTCTTTATTTACATACCTATTTTATTTATTTATTCCTATTTCAGGCTTCAATTCTAGATTTGCACTCTGGAGCCCTTTCTTTGGGGAAGCATTTTGTTAATATGTACAGGTAAATTTAGAATTGCATTTTAATATACCTTTAGAATGATTGATCTTTGTTCTTTCAGCTTTCAGTCTGTTAAAGATGTGTAAAGCACAAGTTACTCTATTTTTAGCAGTTTTTCTTCATTTAGCAAATAACAGGTGATAACCATTTTGGGGATATTGGATGTAGAAATAGGCTCTTGTTCATTTTAGAATAATTTTTTAAACAAGCCGTCAGTTTTCCATAGTAATTTCTATTTACTGAAATTGATCTTGTGTGTTAGACTTAATAAATATTGTGCTGAAACTTTAAAAATAATTGCTTATTAAAATTATGATCTGAGTGAACAATTTAATTGAAAGAATATTGAAAGTAATTGGTTGGTACAAAGATTTAATCTGCATTATCTGTGAATTGGTGTCATGAGTCACTTATTTTTCCCCCTCCAGATATTTTAATGATAAAATCCATGACATCTTCACAGATGAGGATTTTCAGTTATACCGGTAAGAAAATCCAAATATTATAAAATTTTATTTTTGCTTTCTCCAGTCTGCCAGTTAGTATAAGCTCATTACTGTATTTGAGAATATTATATTGCAGCATAATTTTTGAATTGATCAGGGGGTCTTAACTTGTTATGTAGCAGAGAAAGATGATTCAGTTTGCATTGTAGAAATATTAGCTCAGGAAACATTTTAATAGCTTGAAGGGAAGAATCTTCATGATATCAATGTTGTTTTACCACTAATGAATGGAGGGATAGAGAACAGAAAGAATTTGGTTAGATGTAGCTTAAGGCATTCTAGACTTTATTTAATCCCAGCATTTGATTTTGGTACAGTCCACTACTTTAATGGCAAAAGGAGAGAGTCTCTTGTGCAGCTTTCTTTTTAAAGATTAGCAATACTTAAGATTAGTAATAATTGATATGAAGATGCCATCATCTTCTGAGAGGTAAGTTAGGCTGAGAGAGAGTGACTGTCCCAAAATTAACCTGTGGGCTTCTGTGGCTGATGATGGACTAGAACCTGCATCTCCCTACTCCTAATCCAGCATTTTAACCACCACACCACATTGGCCTTGGCTGATATCAGTTGTTCATTGCCATTGGAAATGACTTGAGAAGGACTGTGGGATGATGCTTGAATAGAAACTCGGAGGGTGTGTGTGCTTAGAGCATTCTGGACCTGTCATTAATTGTCAGGGGAATCTTTGTTATCTGATTCTTTTGGGAAGGACTAATTGTATTTTCATGTGGTATTTTGAACCAGGAAAAGATAAGGTAGTCTTAATTATATTAATCCGATTCATGAATGAATTCTAACTGTAGATGTTATGCTCGCAATTCAGTTTATACTGTGTATTTGCTTCTTTTACTGGATACTGCCTCTAATATAGCTAGTTCTAGGTAGAAGATTCATTCTGAAAAGGCAGATAAACACAAGTCTAAATGGTGGGTTGATATAAAAATAACCTTTCATTTTGGATTGTCATCTCTGATCACGGCTCTGTATTAAAGAGCATCTGATGCTTTTTAGATATAATCACAGCTATTGTGTCAGAGAGCACAGAAGAAATTCTTAAAGGATTTTTCAGTACAATTCAGTATGTGGATAGCCTTCAGAATGGCAGGTTGATGGAATAGCTAAAGAAAAGCCATTGTCTACTTGAGTGGCTGAATTGATTTTTGTCAAATAGACTATGTGAATAGAAACTAGTTATTGAGGAAGATTTTTAAATGATGGGCAAAGCTTACTGAAAAAATAGAAAAGCCTTTCAAACTGATTTGCTTTGGTAAAATTAAGTTTCCTGAATAAACTTTTTTTTTTTTAAAAAAAAAGGTAGATCTGAGATTTGGAAAAGAAGTAGTGTGGATAATGACAGAAAACAGCATTTGTGTTACGTGCAAGTTTGTGCTGTTAGATCAGTGCTTCCCAAACCTGGGTAAATTACCCAAAATTGGGTCAAAGTGGTTTTTCTTTGAGTAGTGACACACCAACCCATTATCCGTCATAACAGGGACATTTAAATTGACTTAAAGTTTGCCATGTTTATTGAAATATATTCAGAAATCTCTCAAGTATTCTGTTAAGATGAAAATCAATAAAAATGACAATGAAATTATTGTTGAAATGATATAAAAATGTTTTTATAACACCGGTAGTCCTTGAATTATTACCAGTTGTTCAAAGTTACGACTCAACTTTCAATAAGATTTTCTGTTAAGCAGTTTTGAGTTATGAAGAAAAAGGCTGGGAAGCACTTTTTATTGTGCTTGTTAGATAGACAATTTCTTTTCTTCTAAATCTGCCAGCGTTGATAAACATTGAGAATATGGACACTGGCTTCTGTCACATGGATATGGAGAAACATTCAAATGTGTTATGCTCAAATGGTCAACGGAGGGGGGGGGGGTTAAGAAGGCAGTGAAGGTCAGTGGGAGGCCAGTAGCATGCAGGCCAGCATGGGCTGCAGAATACAGGGGGCCAAAGGGGCAAAGATGTGTTGGGGGGAGAGTTGAAGTACATCTGTGGTTTTTAAGTGCAGATGGGCTGCCAAGCACCCGAATTTTGATTACATGATTACTTGATTACAGCATTACATTACAAAGATGCTGCAATGGCTGTAAATTTGGTTGACAGGGCGTAAATACCATTCATTCAGTGCGCCTGTAACTTGCTGAACCAAGAGTCATAACTCAAAGACTACTTAAGAGTTTTACAGCATTGGCTTAAATTCTAAGTCTTTTCTTTCCACCTGTTTGAATATTGGCTGATTTTCTTCTGAGTCTTGAATGTGAGAAATAACAGCCTAGTTTTTAGATAATACTTCTGTCACTGGTTCCCACTTTGCCTGCTTCAGGCCTTCCACCCAAATGTGACAGAATTTCTCTTGGCCGCCACTTCCATTAACAAAAGTGTTTGTTGGGTGAAAAGCTTTTCCATGGCAAGATTGAATTCACCCATTGTGATTTATGAATCTGATTTATGACACATGATGTGTGAAACCGGGCACAGTTAGGGGAAAAAAAATTACACTTTTTTTCAGATTGGAGGTTATAGTAGTAGAGTATAAAGTAAAAGCCATATACAGTATTTGTATCATTGGAAGGTTCGGAACTGAACTGAACTGTGAACAAATTAATGCAAGCTATTCTTTCTAAGGCTGCTATCCACAATGTATTATAATTAATTGTGCTACACATATGTTATAGAATACTTGAGACAATGTGCATGGATTTCTTTTAATCTGTGTATGTTAGATATTGTGAAATAAAAGAATTATTTAAAATAAATCCAATGTTTTGTGCAGAGTTTTACTCAGTTCTGATGCTCTTTTCTTATTTGTAGTGACGTGAGGCTCAGAATTCAACAAAAAATAGCTCTTGCTTTTGGCATCAGCTCATCTTCCATGTATTTGACGAAACCAACTTTCTTCTCTAGAATAAATAACTCAGAAGCAAAGACAACCCATGATGAATATTGGCATCCTCATATTGACAAGGTAATGGGATATTGAAATAATATTTTCCTTACTATTCTTTTAAACATCTACCTTTGGTATTGGTGTCCTGCATGTTTAAGTGCTAGCACTCTAATTAAAGAGTCACAATGGTGTGATGTAATTTTAGCATGTAAGTACAATGTATACTTTCTCAGAAGTAACCCTTGCTGAGCTTAATAAAATGTATTCATAAGTAAATGGATATAAATAGAATGACTTTTAAATTTGTAGTACTCGCCTTTTGGTAAATCAAAACCTAGAAGTTAAAAACTGGGATTGTTTCCTATTAAGTGACATAATCAATCTGGCCATTCTGTTGATTCTTATTGTGTTCTGCTAGATAATATAAAAATGTAGGAACAAAGAATAGCATCTGTAGCATTTTGTTCATTAGGAGGATTTTCTTATCTTGATAAGGCTAAAATATTTTTAATATATGACTTTGAGGAACTTATTTGGGGGGTATTTTTAGTTTCTTATTTTTTTTAGAATTTTCTTTTATCATGTTGGCTTTCTATTGCCTTTTATATTTGTACTATGTAATCCATTATTTATACAGTTTACATTCCACTTTTCTGCTCAGAAAAGTACTAAGTACTAAGTTAGTAGTAAAAATGTTTCACCAATAGGCAATCCTCCCAATGTAAGTTCAAAGACTATAACATTCTAATTTATTTTTTACTGTTTGAATGAGGCTATTGAGAGTAACTTTGACATTTTCCTCCATCTATTCATACAATAAATAGAAAACCACTCCAGCAATTTTTGCTGTTTTTCTTAGCAAGTTGTCATTCCTCTTCAAATAAAATGATAGAAATAGTTTGATTTGATTCAATATAATTTGTTCCAGTAAATCATATCATTTTGTAAAAACTTGCATTATAGTTTTCCACAAAATGTTTATTTTTTCAGATATTATCTTGCTTAATTTTAGTTAAAAAATATTTTCCTAATCTCTTCCAAATTTGTTGCTATCTTGGCAGTTCCAAGGTTTTTTTTTAAAGAAACATTTCATCCATCTTATTTTATTTTTTTTTTAAAAATCATCCATCTTATTTTATTGAATTGAACAGAGCTCCTGTAATAATAATAATGGAATAAAAATGCTAAAGCCAGACTAAAAATCTGGCTGGCTGTGCAACAAATCATGTATTTTAAACTTGTATGTTGGCCAACATTCAGTGACTCTGGACATTTTGCAACAATCAAAGATATTATAATAAAATCAATAAAACATAGAAAAAGATGTTAAAAATAATCCTAGTAGACAATGCTTTTTGAGGGCTTTAGTAATAATTATGTAGTAATAATTTGCATTATGCGAACTCTGGAAAAACGAAAGGAATGAAAATAGTTTAAGTAGATAGGGTTTCCCATTATTTGAGCTTTCACATGGAGTGTGGTCTGTTTCATTATAATCTCTTCCTTGCTTTTAGAAGAAACTCAGAATTATATGCATAGTTTTGTTTTTTGATCAGTGTCTGTTTGTATCAATATATGCTTTCACATTACATAAATTAAACTTAATGATTCTATTAAAACTGTGATACAATAAGTCATTGGGTTTTTTCCCTTTAAAGAAAAATTGCAGATCTTTAGTATAGATTTTCAACCCTTGATATGGAGATTCCTATATAATGTTTAAGTTCTAAAAATTGTTTCCTTTGTATGACTAGGGTAACATCTTTTTCCATGTTGTTATTGTACCCTGTCATTTTTAAATCCACTGTCAAATTAGTCTTGATATTGTCAGGTAGAACTTGTTCCTTTTCCATAACATTTTAAAATTATCTATAGAGCAGATACTCTTAAAATGAACTTCTGGATCCGTTGTTCAAAAATATCTTTAGATATTGTCCAACGGTAAAATATTTTGCTTAATTTTGTAATTGTGAATTTGCATCTTCTTTATTATGTTTAGTTCATTTTAGTACCTATTTTTTAAAGTTTTATTATCTTAAAAGAAAAAAAAGCAAAACAAAAGCATTTTCCCACAGGAAGGATTTTTATAATTAATTCCAAAATATAATTTCATATGTATCTGGACCCTTAGTCCATTTGTAACTTTCTAAAATATAACTTTTAATCATCCTTTTGCTATTTATTAAAAAAGTGTTTAAATTTGTAAACTTTTAGTTAAAACTTATTTGGCTAAGGATTGAAGGAAATATTTGGTGCTGTAAAACTTGTCAAGCTAAAGGTTCATATAATAGCTGAAAACAGTTAGCAAGTAATTTCTGAAAGTGATTAGAAAAGGAAATTTGTGAACTTAGTATCCTTACTCTGAATGGGCGACTTACTGCAGCCAGGTGGGCGTGACTGGATGGATGCGGCTATCTGAATTCCGTCAGGTGGGCATGGCCAAGTGGGCATGGCTGCGTCGATGCAGAGGATTAGGTACAACCAGCTCGGGGCGACTGACTCAGGGCGGCTGATTCAGGGAAGCTGTGTGGGTGTGGCCAGGTGGACGCAACCACATGGGTGTGCCCAAGTGGGTGTTGCTAGGTGGACGTGGCCTGGTGGACGCAGAACAAGTCACCCTGGGCAACTGAACATGGAGCCAACTCGACGCCCCACCAGAAGAAAAAACACCTGGAGATATGCTGGCAAACTGGAAAAAGGGAAGAAGCAAAATTTGAAAGGCAAGAGGTGGATTTATCTCTCCTTCCCGCTTGCAGCTTCATTTTTCTTCCTCCTTAACGAGGAGAGGTTTTTCTGCAAAATTTGAAAGGCGTTTGCCAGCATGTCTCCGGGTGATTTTTCTCCTGGTGGGGTGTCGAGTTGGCCCCACGTCCAGTTGCCCAGGGCAACTTGTTCTCCTCCCACCTGGCCACACCCACCTGGCAGTATCCATCCGGGCACACCCATGTAGTTGCATCCACCTGGCCATGCCCACCCAGCCGCTCCGAGTCAGTTGCCCCAAGCCGACTGCATCTAATCCTCCACATCGACCTGGCCACACCCACCCGGCCATGCCCCCTGGCAGATGGCTGCATCCACCCGGTCACGGCCACCTGGCTGCAGTGAGTCATCATAGACCCATCCTTACTGCCATGCTGCAGGCTTCAGCCACACACATGGGTGCACACTTTCTTGGATGATTATCAGTTTACTAGGATGAAGAAGTTACAGTGAAACAAGGAACATAAACAAAGCCAAAGCTTGCCTGCAAGGTTTGCTTTGAAAACTGGAACATGCCGAAGAATTATCCACAATCAGCTCAGTGTTCAAAATCAGGTCAAGGTTATCAGCCACTCCAAAGGTTAAAGGCCCAAAAACCAAAATCACACACAAATGTTATACATGAGCTGGATGTCTGACATTTCCAGCAAAGAAAACAGGCAAAGTAGATTCTTTGATAGGTTGCAGCCAGCGGTCACCAATTAGAAGTTTTACTTCTTTGCTTGGTGAGAAGTCTAGTAGACCTCCTCTGCTCTCTACTTGTCACATGTGCGGGCTGGGAGGTCGTATGTCATTTTCTGACTTTTCCAGCTGCTCAAGTGTGCCTGTGTTTAATCAGCTTCATGTGATTTCTCCTGTCATACCACCGGTTCAGATTGTTCAGTATCAGATTCAGACTCAGTAGGTGAGTTGTAAGTGTGGTCTATGACAATTTCAAAGGCTCTGACTGTGGTTTGAACAAAACGGCTATTCCCTCATCACCCAGAGCTTTAATCCCACTGGAGACTGCTGTATTACAGTCTCCTCATGAGTAGGAGCGGTTTGGAGCACTTGCAATTTCAAATCTTCTTGTCTGGAGAAGAATTATCAAAGAGTCAGTCTACTTGCCTGCTTTTTATCCTGTGGTGATTGTTAGCTTCTTCAGTCCATCATTTGTTGTTGTTGTTGTTAGTTGCGAAGTCGTGTCTGACCCATCGCGACCCCATGGACAACGTTCCTCCAGGCCTTCCTGTCCTCTACCATCTTCTGGAGTCCATTTAAGCTCACACCTACTGCTTCAGTGACTCCATCCGCCACCTCATTCTCTGTCGTCCCCTTCTTCTATTGCCCTCAATTTTTCCCAGTCAGTCCATCATTACTTCCCCAGAAATGGTAAGGCTCAGAAAGATCCTGAAGTTATATTCATCAGGAGGATACTGGGCAGTTCTGTTCTTGATCTAGCCAATATCTTTTTTTTAAAACTTTTCCGGTGATTGGAAGAGAGTAATTTATTACTTTCTACTCAACTAAATGTGAGTGACACTATGGCACTAAAACATTTAGCTCAGCATTCTGCAACACATTTTGCAACTGAGATTACATCGATCTATAAAACTGAACTCTGGTAGATAAGAAAAAAATGATGAAAAACCACCTTTTCTGGGTTGCGCATTTTTTTAAAGTTTACATTTATTTGTGACCTTCAAAGCTTTCATTCTAGTGAAAATATTTTTTTCCTCAAAGCTGTACGATTAGAAATACTGACTATTCAGTAACTTATGGAAAATTGGGTTTGAAACATCATATAGACATTTTACTCTGTATTATTGATTGAGGAAATTGTGGATTGCTGACATAAACCTTTCTATGGATTTTTCCTGTATTGTTGGAATACATTTGCACTTTTCAGCAGAGAACAAGTGGTGCTGAAAATAGTTGCAATTTATTGACATCATTTTAGCTTCTTTTAAAAATCACTTTAAGACAAATATCTCAAACCTCATATTTGAAGGCAGTCCTATTCCCTTTACTACACAAATTAATTTACGGTGGCAGCAGCTGGAATAAAAATAGCAATACAGTAGAAGGTTAACTTGGGTCTTTCTTAGTAAATGATTAGGAAATTATGCAAAATAATTAATCAACTCTTTGCAAAGATACTTTCATTTGCATATGTTATTGCCTCATCATTTCTTTCATTCTTAAACCAGTGAAGGATATCAATTTTTAGAAGAAAATTATTTTTGTTTGGAACATGCACCACATAACAATTTTCCTTCTGAAAAGAGATTGTACATGACATAAGTACTGGATACATCATATTGTCCCAAGGGTGCTTTTTCAAGAGGCAGTTGGACTTCTTTGTTTTTCTTGAAGACGGTTCGCTTCTCATCCAAGAAGCTTCTTCAGCTCTGACTGGATGATGGGAAATGGAAGGATTTATATTCCTTGCAGCCAGCTGGTCATTTGCATTATTTTAGAGAGTCATTGAGGCCACTTGGAGGTTTGTCTGTGTCCTCAGGATCACCTGAGTGGTGCAAATGGGTGTGGAGCCTTCTTGGAATTGCTGAAAAGACTGTATTGTAGACTGAAGATAGATGAGTGGTGTCCTTGAGTGGTGCAAATGGGTGTGAAGTCTTCTTGGAACTGCTGAAAGGATTATGTTGTAGACTGGAGATAGATGATGTCATATCCCTCCCCCTCTATTGAGAGAGGGCTGTTCAATTTGGACGTAGATGGCCTCTTTGACCCCTCTTTCAAACCAGCGGTCCTCTCTGTCCAAAATGTGACTTTGCTGTCTTCGAAAGAGTGGCCTTTGTCATTTAAATGCAGATGGACTGCTGGATCTCTCTTTCGCTCTCTTTCAATAGAGGCGGAGGGATATGACATCATCTATCTCCAGTCTACAACATAATCCTTTCAGCAGTTCCAAGAAGACTTCACACCCATTTGCACCACTCAGATGACCTTGAGGACACAGATAAACTTCCAAGTGACCTCAACAGCTCTCTAAAAGAATGAAAATGACCAGCTGGCTGCAAGGAATATAAATCCTTCCATTCCCCACCATCCAGTCAGAGCTGAAGAAGCTTCTTGGATGAGAAGCGAACCGTCTTCAAAGAAAAACAAGGAAGTCCTGTTACCTCTTGAAAAAGCACCTTTGGGACAACCATGACCTGGATGACTGAGAATCTCCATAGACAGATACACTGTATTCTGTTTAAAAAAAAATCAAATGGAGAAAATCCTATTCACTGTTAGTGGAATAAGTAGAAGAAAAAATTATATATGTTCAATATAAAAGGGGGAAAAACCACAAATTATTATACCAACTGCTTAACAAAAATGGGAAAAGGCAAACAGGAAATAGCCTTCTTTTTACCTGCTGTTTGGTTTGATCTTTTCTAACAAGAATCTATGCGCTGTCTAAGGAAATTATGAAGAGCAGGATGAAGAGACTGAGCTACAATTTAACAAAATATAGTGAGAGGATACTTATTTACTTTAAATGAATCTTAAATCTCCAAGGTCAGAGGAATTGCATCCTTGGATAGCTGACGGTTTGACAAACCATTATATGTTATTTTTTAAGAAATAATGAAGAACTGGTGAAATGTCATATGATTGAAAGAGAAAAAAAAAGTTCCTATCTTTGAAAAGGGGAAAGAAACCATCCAAGAAACTATCCACCAGTCAATGATTATATCTCAGCTCTCTATTACCTTGAAAATAATATGATAGTTACTAAACACAAGCATATATGTGTCATGGATAAGCCTTATTAGAATAACTTTATTTTTTTTGTTCAGTAACTTTATTAGAGTTCAGCAAACCAAGGATCCCATAATATTCTGATTAGCAAATTGCCTGTGGAAAGGATGACATGATAACCAAGAGGTCGCCTAATGGACTTTAAAAAAATCCCATTCAAACAGTGCTCATTCTTTAGAAATAAGGATGAAAATAACTAATATCCTTGGAAAAGTTCAATAAATCCATTGAAAGTTGCAGAATGAAATTTATTAGAGACAGATGCAAAGTGTTTCACAAAGTAAAAAATAAATCAGATACAAAGATATAGGATGGAGATACTTAGCTTAATAATAGGGTTTATGAGCAAAATGTGACAAGTAGCTGATTGCAGATTGAAGCTCTCTTGTGATGTGGCTGCAAAAGAA
The DNA here is from genome assembly GCA_023970755.1 of Azemiops feae. Lineage (NCBI taxonomy): Eukaryota > Metazoa > Chordata > Lepidosauria > Squamata > Viperidae > Azemiops > Azemiops feae. The sequence goes on along the minus strand of JALGBA010004297.1, from coordinate 5,707,569 downwards.
GCAAATTCAGATTGAGGAGAGCACTGCAAAGCAGTGTACCCCACTCCTTCTCCCTGGGGCAGTCCAGGAAAATAACAATGTTTGAGAGTATCAAAAGCCACTGAGATATTCAGTACCTGGAGGGATACATTCCGTGTCTCACCAGAGGTCAAACAGAGGTCCAATCAGTAAAATCTTATTGCCATACTTGTGCCTAGAGCCCAACTGAAAGGGATCCAAATAATCAACTTCTTTCAGGGTCTATGCATCTGCAGAGCCAATACAAACCCAAGCTTGTACAAAGAATATTCAGCACTTTATCTTTCCCTTGTAGGTGACCTATGGTTCCTTCGATTACACATCACTGCTGTACCTATCAGACTATGCAGAAGACTTTGGTGGTGGACGGTTTGTTTTTATGGACGAAGGTGCAAATAGGACTGTAGAACCTCGAGCAGGTAGAACTTTCTTTGCTTTACAGATCCTACTAGTCCGTGCTCAGTTTTTAATATCTTCCTTTGAACACAGCTCCCTACTTTGTGTATCCGTACCTTCAGGATAGAAATAAATGAATTAGAAGGTCAGTAGAAATAAGTACAAATAAAACTGGCAGCTTTTGTCTTAAGAGTTATCTAATATTTGCATTTATCTTACACAAATCTTTGTCAGCATTATACCTTTCATCATTCAAATGTTATACAAGTAAGAATTGTGATTTCTAGCTCCCGGCTATTACAAGAATAAATTGAGAGGCAAATATGTATTATGTTACACGAGGAAACATGGCTTTGAAGAGCAACGTTAATTTTTTTTAAAAAAAAAAATAAGCATGATTTGTGAATTGTTAATTTTCAAGCAATTTTGTTGATGGTAAAAATGGAGACTGCGAATCCTAAAGAGGGATACACAGCTAATAACCTTGGAGTAATATGCTTAGAAATATTGCAGGTAAAATACACAGTCTGAACATTCAGATAGTTAAACTTCTATTTGTTTTGACTTCGGAGTTTTCAAAATGACTCAGCCATGACTATCTGAATGACCAAGTAAAAAAAGACTCAGTGGACAGCGTACACAGAGCTTTCACTATCCTGTTCAACTTTATAACAATGTAGTGCTGCAAAGAGTCATCTAGTGTATCCTTCCCCAGCCTGGTGCCCTTTAGATACATTCCATTGGCCACACTGGATTAGAGTTTTGGCAGTTGTGGCCTCAAGATATCTGGAAGATCCTGGGTTACGGAAAGCTCATTTGAATTATTTCAAACCTCTGGGTGACCTTGGGCCAGTCATGCTCTCTCATCCCTAAGAAGGAGGCAATGGCAAACAATGTCTGAAATCTTGCCAAGAAAACTGCAGAGGCTAGTTAAGGCCCTTGCCAGGAATCAACTGATTTCCCCCTCTCTATCATCATTTTCATCATTACTTAGGGCTTAATATACATTTTTCTTGAAAAACATTTCATAGGAGTCTTAAAAGTATCTGCAGAGGAATAGGAAGACATGTATTTCTTTTATTTGACATGCCAAGAAATACCTGGAACTCTTCTGCTGTTCTTCCTTTTTTTTTTAACCAGACCATTACAAAACAAGAAAAAAAAATATCTTTCACTAAAGAGTGCAGATTTTTCCTTATTACCAGCCTTTGGCTTGGGAAAGGTTCGAGAAAAGGACTCTTTTTTTCCCCCTTGAATTTATGTAACAAAAATGTCTTCAAGCTTCCCTTTTCCTCAATTTCTATGAGATAAGTGAAATAAAATTCAGCCTTTCCCTTAAGCCAGGGGTGTCAAACTGCTGGCCCACGGGCCGAATGCGTCATGTTGAAACCGCGCCCACCCCAGCTCCGGCAATGGGGAAAAAGTGCAATACGTCGCAACACGTCATGAGATGTGGTGAGTTTGACACCCCTGCCTTAAGCCCTCTTACAGGCTCAAAGAATTTGGAAGAAAAAGAGAGGAAGGGAAAAGCTGCAGACAAATTCCTGATCACCGTTTTCTGAACTGAAGCTTTTGAAGATCCTTAGGAGCCCATTTGGGCCCTGGAGTTCTTCTGACTCTTAATTGGGAACATCTAAGTTTAAACATACTTAATTTTGTGGTAAATTATGGCCAAGATCTCCAAGGGATTCTTGAGAATCTCTAAATCACTGAGACATCAGTGTTATAATCGTGTCGACATTTGTATAGCTTCATGTGTTGCCTCTATAGCGCAATCACAATCCTCATGCAGGCACTCTAATATGCATATTGTGCCATTTCAACTAGCTCTATAATGTTAACTTTTCACTACATTTTTTTAAACAAAAGCGATTATAATGTATTGTGGCAATACCTAAAAGCATTAATAGCTTGTAAAACTGGCACACTGGTGGTAGGTTAAACAGAGGAATATGTCCAGAAAAATTATATAATTTATAACGGTCGGAGGGAAAAGAAATGGAAAAAAGGAAGACACAGGGAAGGAAGTGGGTGCAGAGTAAAATTCTTAAATCATCATAATCATGTTCTGCATTAGCAATATGCAGTTAAATAACTTTATAATTTTCCTGCAGAAGGAATTTTAGTAATTTGGTCTTTGGAAACTATGTCCTTTGGCGGATATAATTGCTTTTCTGCACATATGCATTTCCTTTATGAAAAAGTTTCTGATTAATCAGATCCTTTTTTCCCTGAACATTATTTTAATAAAGTAAAACCTTTCTTTGCTTGTGGGAAACCATTTTATGCTGAAGGATGACATACAGAACATTACACTTGAGAGGTCAGGTCCAGGGGCCCCTTCCTAATAATCTGAAGCTGCTTATTCTATCTGAGTCCTGAGGAAGACTTGGGTGTGTGATCAGCAAGGTATGTACTTTCTCAGGTGATACCTGGAATAAGTTCATAATCTCTCCACTATGACCCATGTTAGAAACTATTAATTGGCACGTCATATTATATAAAGCTGGATTAAATAAATTTTAATAAGGTTTTGAAGATGAGCATAAGTGAAATCTTAAAGAGGTCAGGCCTTCAAGAAATGCTTTTTGGATGTACCTTTAGGAATCACGTTATGCCCCACTTCTATGACTATACAGGGATAAAGAAGAAGAACAAAAAATAGCTGGAGAAAGAAAAAATATTTTTCTTTTAGTTCAACAACAAAATACTTCGTTGAATAGTTCATGTTTCTGAACTATTTGTGGAGGCAAGTCTAGAGCAATCATTATCTTTTTTGCATTCCAAAAATGCAATTAAATTAAAGCCTGTATAATTTAAGAGGAATGAAACTATAATTCAACAAGATTTAGAAGACATTTATGTATCAATGCATGACTTTGTTATTTGAGGTGCTTTTAAAGCATGGTTTATTGTTGCTTATACTTCATGAAGCAATAAATAAATACAAACAAATACTCAATTTTCATTGAATCACATGAAACAGAGAGCCTTATAAGCTATTAGCATTTTGGCTCAAGCAACCAGCAGTGACAATATCAGGTACTGAAAAGGTATCATCCAAGAGGAATGGACCACTTTTCTTGAATTGGAGGCACTCAGAGAGAAGGTCTAACTTTTCTGCCAAACACATTTCATCCCTCTTAAATTTTACAAGATTTCCTTAAAAATCTCTGCTATAAGTCTTCGATGACAAAGATGTATTTTGTTGCCAGTTTTTCTTATCCAAAGGTTAATGATAAAACATCTAGTGATCTTAAGGAAGATGTAATGAACTTTTTTTTTTACCACAGGTTGATCTCAATTGGCGTGGGTAGGGAGGGGAGAGGGGGAGGGGAGAAACACATATGTGACAGGAAACGTCTCTGTATAAGGTCACTGCTTAATAAATACTGTCTTGAGGCAAAAATTACCTAAAGTGCCAAAGAATAGAAAATAGCTTGGCTTACTTCCACACCAATCTGATTTTGTGACATTTCCCAGGGGTATCCCTTCAAAGCAGAGCCCTTTCTTCTTTATTTTGTTTGGGCAGTTGTTTTGAAAGAAAGTAAGACTAAGGGAACAAAATCCACTGCTTTTAAAGTAGAGTCTTAGGCATGAGATTGACTCATTCTGCAAAGAATGAGAGCAGAGCAGCATATAAACCCAAAGGTCAGCTGAGGTCCACTTCAAAGTGAATTTCCATTTCCAGTGAGCACAGTTGAACTCCCAAAGCTTATGTCCAGGTTGAATCCGTCAGACTTCCTGAGATTTATAGGTAAAGTACTATTACTGTAGCTTGTAGATTTCCCCCCCAAAAAATAAGGTTTTTAAGTACCCTTATAGAATTACGTAGAAAATACAATGCTCTTATGGTGCAAATTTCCCATTTCAGAATCTGATATTAGTTACATTTGAACAAGCATTAATGAAACTCATTTGAAATAATGATTATTATTTTTGTGACTTACAATGTTGGGGTTCTCCCCTTTACCCTCCTCCATGTGTCCTGAATAATAGGTTTGTAGCATAGGTTTGTATCTTATCATTGGAATTCATAGTTGCTACTTCTGGGGCATTTAGATTTCCTCAGCCTTCTGTCTTCCCAGAGAAGGAGCAATATGCTAGCACATGCTGTCCCATTATTCCCAGTAGCAAGGTCAGGGATTCAGGCATTTTTATCTCTGGGTTACTTGCCATATAAACTAGGAACTTTGGAATGAGAGTCAGAAGTCTGGGTTTTGCTCTTGCCTTCTCTGAGTGGAACTAATGTTCTTCGTTTTGATGGGGCAATGAACCATACCCAGGACTGGCTAAGTTTAATAGCCATTCTTACTGACAAGTGAACGCTATGACGTTCATTCTTTGATAAGCCAGAATTTTAACATGCCCTTCCAAGCAAATATAAGTAGCCAGAGGTGAGCTAACATCAAGCATATCTAATCATATGCTTTCTTTTCATAGCTTTTATACCTTTATTTTTTTGCTGCCAACTGATATAGTAGAGAAAATATTATTTAAAATTATCCATTTCTGGAGAAAAGTCTGAAATATTCTGTCATAACTAGAGTACATTTACATCTTAGTAATGTGGCAGTTTGAAACTGTTTTTATTAGTGAAGTCTCCACACATATTATGTGTATTTTGAAATAAAAGTGAGTTCTTACATAATTAAATGACGAACTTCTGTTGAAATCCAGAAAATTGAATGGATCTGTATTATATTTAGGAGCAGACCTGATAAATGCTCCACCATCACTTGTCTATATATTTAAACTTTCTGCACACGTTAACACTTAATAACTCTACTGCTGTATATTTCCCATGTTGGGTTGAAATGAGACTGTTCACATCCATATCCTATAAATGCTCAAGGATCACATATATGAGTAGGGCTAAATAACTACATTGTTTAAATTATTGGGGAACCCTTGGTAGACACACGGCATGGGAAATTTATTTTTAGTGTCCTATTATGTACTACACTGGAATTTTTAAAAAAATTAGTATGCAGAGTTTATTCATTTTCCAGCTTTCTGGGTTGTGGAAGAGGAAAGAAGGCTGCCTCTTATTTGGAGGGCATGCATAGAAAGTGACTGCTTGGGGTTAGGAAAAATATTGTTCTTTTTCTTCCAACTGGGGCAGATTATTAGAAAGTTAATAATACATTTTACTTAAAAGCTGATACTAATTACAGAATTAGCAAGAAAGAACTATTCAGTAATTTTAATTAGTAGTTTTGCACAAGAGTAGTTTTGTTTCTTTATGGGCATCAGTTACATCAAAGCATTTATATTTTTTTAAACTCATTTTAACAGATCTTAATTTAAACTGTTTTAGAACAAGAGAAACATTAAAAATAGTTTCCAAATTCAGATACTACAATCAGGTAGGGTTAAAAGCCCTCAACTGTGGCTGCTCATTCCTACTGAGCGTGGCCTCTCACACTTAGTATTTCTTAGTGTTCTTCCCATCACTGACAAATGTATGTATCATAGCACAATCTCCTGCCTATGCCTTCAACTACTGATCATACTTTAAGACAGCAATTTTAGCAAAATTCTCAGCTTGATGTATTGATGTATTTAAATGCATAAGTGTGACAGTTCCTGCACTTAACACTTAATCCTACTAATCATCATGCTGTATTAAATTGCTCAAAATGCAGTCCCTGTAGAAGTACGGAAAATGACCTTGATGGACTAGAATTTGTAGGCACTAATATTCATATTTTAGCAATTTCCATACCTAGCTCTTCCGCTTAGCTGACAAGGAAAAGACAAACGGTGCTGCCACCTGCTGAGATAGCAGTACATTAATTACTAGCTTACTGGTGGAAAAGTATAGGCAAAAATATAGTCTTGTTAGCAACTTGCTTCCAAATTATTTTTTACTACTGGCTTGGTCCTGTAGCAACAGGAAATAATTCTACCATTGTAAAGGAAATCATTTTGGAGAACCAACAAATAGTTAAAACAGGGTAGAAGAGGTGTGACTTAAATTATCTAGATAGATTATGTGTAATTAAGCTGGAAGGGGAGTTGGTGATAGCAGGTTTGGCAAAGTAATCTTTATCATTTACTAGGTTTTTCTTCTCCAAATCTTGGTATCAAGGGAGTGACCTTTTCTCATCAAGAGACAGGATGCCTGTTTGCTTTTTCAAGCTTGGGCCAGACTCTCAGTACAGGCCGTCCTTGGGCTACATTTAGTGACCGTTCAAAGGCACTGAAAAAAGTGACTTATGACGTTTTTTCACACCTAGGATCGTCGCAACATCTCCATGGTCAGGTGTTCAAACTTTTGATGCTTGGCAGCTAACAGAGATTTATGAAAGCTGCAGTGCCCCAGAATCATGTGATCACCTTTTGGGACCTTCTGACAAGCAAAGTCAATAGGAAAGCCAGATTCAGTTAACAACCAGGTTACTAACTTAACAGCTGTCGTGATTCACTTAACAACTGTGGCAAGAAAGGTCATAAAATGGGGCAAAGTTCACTTAACATATATCTCGCTTAGCAACAAAAAAATCGGCTCCATTGTGGTCATAAGTTGAGGACTGCCTGTATATCCAATTCTTAAAAAAAAAAAACCAGGTATTTTTCAGTAGAGGCTTTGATAATACATACATCAATTTTCCAAGGAGTTTTCAGAATTGTGACATTTTCTCTGTCAGAAAATAAGTTCCCTTCTTGGTTCTGGGCTGTTGGTTTGATCTCCGAGCTTGGCAATTTGGCTGCAAACGTTTCGTCTCCATTCGGGAGGGGGGGGGCATCTTCAGTGTGCTTTGAATTGTGCTCATCTGTCAGAACATTGGCCTTTTAAATCCCTTTTTGTGTGATGTAAATTGGTGTGGGTGTTATTTGTCCAGATGTTGCTGAGTCCTGGTCTTCTTGCTTCTGTCTGTAGTTTGTCATTTTAGGAAACTATGCATTTAGAGATAGCAACATCTAAAAAATGTTGCACTGCAGTGGTGTTATTGCTCACAAGTAGTTAATTTAGAACATACAACAATAGGGTTGGAAGGAACCTTAGAGGTCTTCTAGTCCCCTGCTCAAGAGACCCTATACCATTCCAGACAAAGGGCTGTCCGGTCTGTTCCTGAAAACCTCCAGTGATGGAGCACGCACAACTTCGGGAGAAAAGCCGTCCCACTGATTAATTGTCCTCACTAAAAGGAAACTTCTCCTTAATTCTAGATTGGATCTCTCATTGTGAAGGTTTCCATCCATTACTTCTTGTCCTTTCCTCAGGTGCTTTGGTGAATAAGTTGACCCCCTCTTCTCTGTGACAGCCCCTCAAATATTGGAAGACTGCTATCATGTCATCCCAGTCCTTCTCTTCATTAGACACACCTAATTCCTTCAATCGTTGATCAGTTTAAGTAGTTGTTAATTTAAAGCAACAAAAATCCCTCCATGATGATGATTGAGCTCCTGTTTCTTCAGCCATCTCAGTCCGTATATAGCTGCTGCTTCCCGTGCTTCCCAACCATTTCATCCACTTAACTGCCTTTCTACTTCTTTTTCTAGCCTTCCTCACATTCTTTGCCTACCTCTGCCCATCCTTGCCAACCCTCGCAATCCAACTTCCCTGCACTACGGTATCTTCCTAAAAGATAGCTTTAAGTTCTGTAGTAGGAGAACTATGATGCTGAGACCTCCCTGTTTGCTAATGGAAAGGAAAGAAAGTCAGAATTATCTTACTTTTCCCTCTTTATTTTTTTTTAAAGCAGTCTTTTCATGAATAAAAAGGTGCCTCTTTTATTATGGTTGTAATTTTGTTATTATAAGCCTCCCCACAATGATACAATAAATACAAGTAACCCCATTAGTTTTGAACTACAACCCTTGAGCTGCCCGAAATTGTACATGTTCATTGTAGAGGTTCACTAACAATGCCTCTGACTTTTTTTTTCTTTTTTCTTTTTTTTTGTATTGTATCTCTCTATGGCTTCTTGAAAGCCATTCACTAAACCATGTAGGAGAGTGCAAATAATTGCTGTTTCTTCTGTTCTGGAAAGATCACTTGTGAAAGGTAGAAGACAGGGTTCCCCTCTAAGTCCAATTCAATATTGCAATATGAAACTGCTGTTCAGTATCACATTCATTCCAACCATACAGAAGTTGCACAATCAGAAATTTAAGTGATTGGAGTTCTGATTTCTATTCTGGTAACAGAAATTGCATTTCCTCTTCATAATGTGATGATTTTATAAGAATAGGAGATGGTTGAGAGTTAAGAGGATGTTGGCTAGAAAGACAGAGCTGTGGTTGCTAGCATTTTCCTACCCCAAAATGTTTTGCACACATTGTTGTATATTACAGCCAATTTGTTGAATGTGACTAATATTATGAAATAAAATAACAACGTACAAAATTTAAATATTTATTTTAAATATTTAATTTTATTTTGTGCTTGCTGAGTATTTTCTAGCAAATGGGAAAAATGTATATTCCAATTAAGTTATGTGTTGAATAATGAGAGATTACCCTGTTGAACCTAAGATGTTTGTCATATAACCCCATGCTTTTCATAGGAAATTCATTCCTTACAATATATTTTGTTTAGAAAAACTATAATATGACAATATGGTTTGTATCTCTTTGTTTAAACATTTTAGTGCTTATTCCTAATCATGTGTACAAAGCAAGCTTCTATTTATCTTCACAAAGTGATGCAACATTTATTTACCAAGCGGCCCGTCTGTGTACAGTTGGTGCAGTAGTCTTGTTATCATTGTTGTCTCCCTTGTATGCTTGTGCTCTCACAAAACTACTAAAGACTGGAACAGACCTGAATTGATTGATTGTATCAATGTGGTGCTCAATACATAAACAAGCAGTCCAAGCATGTCACATAGCTACACAAATAGTCTAATAATCCATTTTTAATGTGAGGTGTTAAAATTCTTTATATGCTAAAGTAGCTGTTTGGTAGTTTTAATGCAGAATGTAAGAAAATAGGTAAACCAAATCTCTTCCAGAAGGTTTTATTCTAGAAAAAGCACACAGCTCAATCAAGGGAAAGTTATGCAGCACTTCAGATGGTACATGAAAAAAATGCAGGATCCAATCTGGGTCGGTCACCAGGACCAGAGGTTTTGTCTTCCAAGCTTTCGGACTCGTGTCGGAGTCCATCTGGTGGAGGAAGCTGGCCACCAGTTTGCAAGAACACAAGCAAGCGGTCAGACGAGGAGACCTGAACTCATTGGTAGCCTCACACTGCAGTGAACAAGGACAGACATTCAATTTTGCAGCTACTTAGATTGTTGGATGAGCAGGCACAAAAACAGCCTGGGAAGTGATTGAAGCCTGGGAAACAGGCCCCTCGTCAGTCAACAGGAGTGCTGATTTACCATCAGCCTATAAAGTACTTAGAAGGCGAGGGCTGGGAGTACAATCAAACCCAATCAACATCTAAAAAGCACTTACAACAGGCACACTATAAATACCACACAGAGAACAGCACACTCTGCTACAGAGAAGTTCCTTGAACTTCCAGCACGGGTCTAACAGCTTGGGAAACAATACCTCTGGTCCCGGTGACCAGCCCAATTTGGATCCTGCAACATTATCCTGGGCTACATATATGCGCCTTCATTTGTATGAAAAAAAATGCTTGGAGTGCTCTATTTAGCACTGGTTGGCACCTCTCCAAAAGAGTTGGGTGTTTTCCCAGCATCACCATCTATAGTAGTTGATTCCAGGACAAGATTTACTTGGTTTAAGGAGTTGTTGATGGGGGTTACTTTTTCCCCTTCAAGACCAAAGCTGTGCACAACCCTAATCGAAAGTCTTGTTCACTTAAGACTATGTTCAAAGATTTTCTTTTTTCTTCTTCTTTGCCCCCCTGCCGAAGCCTTTCTTTTAATAATTCTAGGACTGAGCATGTACATATTAAAAAACCAGGCTTTCTTAAATCCTGTTAATTGCATAATGATATTTTGATCTGGGAACAGGGTAGCTTTACCATTAGATAATGATCAAATCTTGGGTGATTGAAGCTGAGTAGCTAATTACAGAATCCTAGGAATCAGCAGTCAAGTAAGTGATGTATCTCTTGCTCCCCTCCTGACTGTAGATTCTTGTTTTGCAGGACGGGTTTCCTTTTTCACATCTGGCTCAGAGAACCTCCATCATGTTGAAAAGGTCCACTGGGGCACTCGCTATGCCATCACCATTTCCTTTACCTGCAATCCGGACCACGGTATCAGGGATCCTGTTTTAACATGACAGGTGGTAGCCAGATGGATTGGCAAGAGAAACTCTGTGTGGGAGGGGAAAAGAAACTTTTAAATTACCATATAAATTCCACTGAATTTTATCTAAAGTAAATTGTGTGTGTGTGTGTAGGTTGTTTTTTTTTACTTGTAAGTGTTGCAAAAACAGTGCCTTAAGGCCCATATTTCTAAGTTACTTATAACGTTGCTTTATGAGATAGCAATTAAAATGGTTTGGCTTTTCTTTTCCAACTCTTGGGTACTGCACAATAGGCCTGGGAAGCAGTACCATTCCATCATTTAATCTCTTCAAATAATCCTTTTTATCAGTTCTTAAAATTACAATTTGTGATACCCTATGAAATATGTTCATAGACTCTGGAATACATTGCAAGGAAGGAGAGTATCATCATGCCTTGTTCCAGACCCCATAGAGTTGTTTATATTTTGGAAAATAGAAACCTGGAACACCTGTGAAGCAGCTGATTTATGGCTTTAATCATTTGCAATTGTACACAAGAGTATCCTACTCTTACACAAGAGTATCAGGTTTTTCTTTTAAACCTTTATTTCAATATATTCTTCCTTGGAAGAAGCCACAAGCTTTGATGATTGGATTATCCCTGTAGAAACCAGTTGTATATGATCTCAGCCATGATTTCTTATAACCAACTAAGAGGAGGCTGCTCAGAATAAAATAAAACTACTAAATAATGTGTTTAATGGTGGCTCAATTTCTCTATTTGCCTAGGGGAAAAGGCTCATTAACTTGTTTAATCTTACAATCTTAAGTTATAAATATTCAAGTGATTTGAAAATCCATTAAAGTTTGCCTTGGAGTAAACCTGGTCTTTGCTGCCTCATTTATTCAGTTGTTGGATAAGTGTAAAATAACTTCAAAGTTCTTTAATGATTTTTTAAAAAAAATTCTGAAGATGAAAGTAAATTTGGTAGAACTTAAAACATATTAGAAATTGAAGCAATAGGTTTGATTCATGCAAATTGCACTGCAATTATTAGAATAAATATTTCAGTGACATTCTTTCTACCAAAGGAAAATTTAAGAAGAACCTCCTTAGACTGTATATTCTTTAATTGTGGGAAAAGTTTTCTAATCAAGCTATATAGGAAAGTACTGTGAGTTAAACTTAATTACTTTGCATTCTGTCATTTATGAGTGATATTTTAACTTTTTGTGTATTTACAAAGTTACCTACTCCTGTTACACACCTTTCACACAACAGTTCTTAAATGTTAGATGTTTGAATACTCATCAGCTTTAAATTTTAACAAATATGGCATGATCTGACACAAAGAATTCTGGATGATCACTGCCAAGAATGGTTCGGTGAGTTTCTGATTGAGCAGGACTTGTATTAGACAATCTGTAAAATCATCTCCAGTACATACATTCTATGAGAAAGCCAAACACACAATATTCCTTTTTAACAACCCTATCTAGCCCACCAACTAACTTTTTTTATTACAGCAAAAGCTGCCTGATTTGATTTCCATTGGCTATAAGAAAATTGTCTTCCTTTGAAAGGGAATTCTAAGAGCATTTATGTATTTTCCAATGTTGGCTATTTTATTCTCTTCCCTAACCCACCCCTGAAAACCTCTGACCAAGTTTATTATTTTTATTAGATTTTTATTCCACCTTTGTTACTTTATATGTAACTCCCAAGTGGCAAAGCATACCTAATACTCTTTCCTCCTATTTTTCCTATAAAAAATAACCCTGTGAGGTGGCTTGGTTGGGCTGAGAGAGAGTGGCTGGCCCAAGTCACCCTGCTGGCTTTCATGCCTAAAATGGGACTAGAACTCACAGACTTCTGATTTCTAGGTCAGGATTCAAAGTTAAATTACTTAACACAGGGGTGTCAAACTGCCGGCCCGCGGGCCGGACGCGTCATCTGGAAGCCACGCCCACCCCATTGCCGGCAATGGCAAAACCGTCCCGATACATTGCGCGACGTCACGTGACGTCGCGAGTTTGACATATCTGACTTAACAGGTAGTCCTCAACTTACATCCATTCATTGGTGTTTGTTCAAAATTACAACAGGGATGGAAAAAAAGTGACTTATGACTAGTCCTTGTGCTTATAACCGTTGCAGCATCCCTATAGTCAACATGATCAGAATCCCGACAACTGACAACCATGTATTTACAATGGTTGCAGCATCCCAGGGTCATGTGATCACTATTTACAACCTTCCCAGGGCTTTTCCAACAAGCAAAGTCAGTGAGGGGAGCTGGATTTACTTAACGACCGCAATGTTTTCCTTAATGACTGTGGCAATAAAAGCTTGTAAAATCAGGCACGATTCCCTGAATGATCATATTGCTTAATGCAGGGGTTCCCAACCAGGGGTGCGAGACGATATTCCAGGGAGTGCGAAAACTTGGGTTTTCAAAATTATATATGCATAATTTGTTGCCGTTATTTCAAACTTTCGTAAGGGATGCGAGAATATATCAGAAGTGTTTTAGGGGCGTGGGGTATAGAAAAGGTTGGGAGCCGCTGGCTTAATGGCAGAAGCTCCATTCTCAATTGTGATCATAAATCAAATATTACTACCTGTGTGCAGATCACTCAAGAAATACTTTCACATTTGCTAGATCACTTCAGCCTTCATTTTGGTCAATGAGAAGTCAGGAGAAAAGTGCTTCAACCTCGAAGCCACTTGAAGATATGCTTGTAGTTGCCACCTTCAAACAGAAAATTTGCAGTTGTTTGGGGACAGTGATTTCTAATCAACATGTTTCAGTCAGCAAATGAAGAATCCTTGATAAAGATCTTGCCAAAAATCTATTGAACTGTTAGGGGGGGGGGGTTACTGGCACTTGAGCATTTTCTTCCCACTTTGTTCATAGTTTTTATTGTCTGTCCAGTTTTTTTCTGCCTGCAGCGAAGCATAATAAATATCAAGGAAATGTACATTATATATTCTGAATGGTCTCTCATTTTCTGACAAGATTAGGGCTTTCACTACAGATCTTCCACTCAAGCACTAATGAGAAAATTGTTTTCTAAACAGAATTTAATTTGCTTTCCAGAGAAGAATTAAATTGTCTCATAATTATCATCACAATCATCCATGTCTGATTGACGTAAATTCCTTTGGCATATGCAAACAACTATGAACTATTCCAAGATCTATGTATAATTTAACTGACTCTCTTACTATGTAATTGATGCTCTATATAGAATATATTTAGTGAAGCAAGCAAAAATGTTTATTTTCATTCACCATCCATTGTGGGAGCCAGTTTGGTCTAATGGTTTAAGACATCAGGCTAGAAAATAGGAGACCGTGAGTTCAAATCCCACCTTAGCCATAAAAACCAGCTGGGTGATTTGGGGTCAGTCATTCTTTTTCAGCCCACCCCACTCCACAGGGTTGTGGTTGTTGTTGTGGGGAAAATAGAAGAGGAAGATGTGTTGGATATTCGCCACTTTAAGTTATTCATAAAAATAATGGAGGTGCGATATAAATAAATACAAAATAAATGTTGCTGATTTTAAAAGTTTTATTTCACATGCTACAATTCTTTCAGTGGTAAAATGTTGATATTTGAAAGTACACTCAGTCATATGATGTGCTCAGTCTTCTGCAATTCTGTGATGTCACTGATATATATGCAGAGTAAGAATATGTGCTAATGGCTAGAGTCAAATGCTAGAGTTAGCAATGAGAATGAAGCAGTATCTTTCTTTACTTGCATTGGAAAAACCCTCCTCAGCGTGAAACTGGATGGAGAAGTGATGCTGCTTGCCCTACCTAGGAGAGAACCCCTTCCACTACTCAAGTCAATTGCTTTGGTTTTAATCACTAGGAAGAAAAACTGCCCCCTTTGCCTGTTGCCTTGTCCCCCTCTCCATACATACTATTTGCCCTGCATCTTCCATTCTGCATTTTCCGCTCTGCTTCTTTATCTCTTACTGTCTTTCTTCCTCTATGCCAAAACACTGTAAAAGTGAGAGCATTAATTTTATGTGACAGGCTTTACTCCCAAAACTGACTGCCCTATTCACGTCTACTTTGGCTCTGGGATATCTGCAGGTCCCTTTCCTGTTCATTCTGACATTTACATGAAGTTATTTTCTCCAACCTATCGTCCTAATACAAGAGGAGAGAAGCTTCCAGTGAAGAATGCCAAATTGACTCCCCATTGAACAGCAGGAGACCTTACAGCCCACAGGCAGTTGGATGCTGCATCCGGACTGCCAAATTCTCTCTGGAGGAAGGAGAAATTTATTTGAGATCACCTATAAGTACTCCAGACAGATGGGTTGTTTTGTGAACAGAGGGCAGAAACGGATGTTTTTGCAATCTCTTGCAAACAACTGGGATTCCATTAAGCTCAGAGCCATTAATGTAGCTTTATATGGAGTCAAGGTTTGATCAAACGTCATTTTTTAAAATCACTTTTGCATTTCCTTTTCTTCCTTTTTACTGCTTGTTAAAATTGAAAGTTCTTTGAAATTTATTCTTTTTTAAAAAACTTAAGATTGAAAACCTTCAGAACTGCAAGTTTGTTTGTATTTGCTGGATAAAAGAAAATTATGAGTTTAAAGTTTTGTAAGATTTTTCCCCAGAATATACAGCAAAAGTAGAGTGCCAATTTTAGAAAGTTTTAAACAGATTAAAGGCTCAGATGGATCTGAATTAAAGAAAGACTTTGAAGTTAATTAAAATAATCCTTTCTCATGGGAATTGTTTTAAACAGCTAATAAGATGACTTTGAAGGTTGGACACTAGAGAGCACTAGAAGGTAATTAAATTTATCAGTGGCCTTGTAAAGGAAATTTTTGATGAATGGTCTAAAGCTATAATTATAATGCTATCTCTTATCAAACTGAAAGATGATACTGATGAGGAGAAAATTCCATTGAATAAAACCCAAATTGAATTGAATATGGATTTTAAAATGATAGCTTGTGAGAGATGGAATAATGGATTTACAAATGGAACTTGATGCTGATGTATTATAATTACAAAAGACTTAACAAACTTCAAACCAGAAGAGTGATGTGGATGTCTTCTCTATAATGGATTTACAAAAAGGACTAGTTGGAACTGTCAAAGATTTTGTGAGAAGTGACAGTGAGAACATGAAGAGTGACGCTAATTTTTGTTCACTGAAATCACAAAAGAGTCATGAAAAGGATGCCAACACTTCTGAGAGGAAAAATATAGAGATTATGAAAAATTAAATGTTTGGACTTTGAGGGAGTTAAAGATTTTTGGGAGGAAAAAAAGAATTCAAAATTGGTTTATTTGGTCAGGATTAATATAAATGATCTGCTAGTTTCAGTGACATTTAATGGATTTTAATTGAGTAATATAATGATGCTTTAAGAATTTTTGTTATGAAGATGGTTGTTAGTGATTGGATGTGATGCTTTAATAATTTTGTTTATTTTAAAATGAAATGGATTTGTTTAAATAGAAAATGAGATATAAACTTAAAATGAAGGATTCAGTGTGGTTTTATTAATGTAACTTTTATAGTAGGAACGTTTATCAGGAACGTTTGCTGGAATTGGGTATGTCTAGTTTAATGAAAAGAAGGACTAGGGGTGACATGATAGCAGTGTTCCAATATCTCAGGGGCTGCCACAAAGAAGAGGGAGTCAAGCTATTCTCCAAGGCGCCTGAGGGCAGGACAAGGAAGTAATGGATGGAAACTAGTCAAGGAGAGAAGCAACCTGGAACTGAGGAGAAACTTCCTGACAGTTAGAACAATTAACCAGTGGAACAACCTGCCTCCAGAAGCGGTGAATGCTCCAACACTGGAAGTTTTTAAGAAGAGACTGGACAGCCATTTGTCCGAAATGGTATAGGGTTTCCTGCCTGAGCAGGGGGTTGGACTCGATGACCTCCAAGGTCCCTTCCAACTTTATTATTATTATTATTAGTAGTAGTAGTAGTAGTATGTTGTTATCTCTTAATGGAGTTTTGCTATTTGGGATGGAGGAGGTGATTTTTTTAAAAAAAAGAAATTATAATAAGCTGTTAATATTGATTATACTTGCAGGGGAGGAAGGATACTTCTTTTTTTTAATGGACCTTTATATTTTTTTCTTCTTTTAAAATATATTTTTAACTCTTATGTAGAGTGTATTGTTAAAGCTCTTTCTTTGACCATGCTCAGGTTACAAACCAGATGAAATTAAAGTAGAGGCATTCTATTCCCTATAGTAATTTGATACCCACTGATAATTTGCTGCTTAAATGCCTAATGCTAATTTATGTCACTATGAAAATGTTAACAAAATAGTTGAAATTACACAACCCACTTTGGATGCTTTTCTTTTGCATTTGTTCTTGCTCTCAGAACTGCCATATATCTCTCCTGTCATGCTGCCTAAGATCAGGACTATCTTACCTGTGTAACTGTGATAAAATAGACACATGCTTATATACATGGTTTTACATATAAGTCCATACAGAAAACATCTCAGGATTATTTTAAACTTCATTCTGCATATAATCCATTTGAAATGGTGGAAAAGTAATAATTGCCTGTTATTATAATCTCTCTTTAATGAAGTCAAATAGGTCCCTTTTATAATTACAATTTTAAGCATTAAAAGACTTTAATAGAGTCATTTGATCTTTTTGATCAGCACAATAATAACAGTGAAACTCTGATGCCACTCAAGCTAATCATGTAAATTTTCTTTGCTATTTTAGTATAATCACTTGTTGATTCTGGCATAACCCTATGGCACAGAGTCTCATCAGCACAGAATTTCATTTGGATGTCAGCCACCGGTGCAAGGCCTCAGTGTCAATAATATCCAAAATGGATGGAAAGGATAAGAAAGAATTCATTTTCTGCATTGCTCACAAAGTTTTGATACTTTCCAAAAGCTTGAAAACATTTCGCATTGTGCCAAAACTAATAGTATAATAGACATTTTAATTCTAGCTTTATTTGTATCAGGTTACCATATTTAGCAGTCTTTTCCTGGATGATTAGAATACAGCTTTATCCTTCTTGATGTCTAAGAGGCAGAATCTGCACTCAGGGCCTTGGTATGTGTCACACGAGCAGGTTAACCTACCTGTCCTGTAACAAGGCTAAAAAAAAAAAAAAAAAAAAAAAAACTTGCACAAGCTAAATACTGAAATTTGGGTTGCTTCTAGACAGACAGCTCCTTGGCAAAGCTCCTTATCAAAGATATCAAAAGACTTCTTGCAGCAATCCACTTTTCCCTCTGTAAGAAATGGGGAGAATTCAAATCCAAGAGCTTCAAACACGAAAAGACTGAAGGCAAGCGTAGCTGTTGTGAAAGAAGCTTACCTGTTTGCTGGACAGGCTCAAATCCTCAATATACATTCACAAGAAACAGAGATGTCCTTTGTCCATATACTACTACCCAAATATCCTCACCACCATCATCCCTCTGGGAGACAATAGAAAGAGTTTGGTTGTTTTAAATTTTGATACAGAATTTATGCAGAAACTGAATGGAGGGTGAGAAAAGTACAGCCTTCCTTACCAGCCTCAGTTCCGAACTAGGAATTCAGAAAGTTCTGAATTTCCAGGAAAAAGGGAAGAGTAGTTAAAAGAAATCGAAGATTTTTTTTTCCTTTAAGAAAAAATATTTGTTCTGTAGGAAACTGTACATGTTCTGGAAAGGGTTGGCATCTAGATTGTTTTATGTTTCACTGTGGTACTAAGTCAAGTTAAAAAAAAAAAATCTCTACAAGCTAATTAATTCTGATTAATTTCAACTTTTATCCATTTTTCACACTGAACACATTGTTTGTAATCATGATGTTATGATGAATTGTAACAAATGGAAAGCCCTGCAAACATCCATTTGAAGATTCTGCTATGAAGATTCATATTTGTAGCAGAGAAGCACCATATTGTAATCTGCTTGGAGTGTTATATTTTCTTTTTGTTTTGAATATAGCTATTTTGGATAGTTAAAATTCAAAAGGGTTTTTTTTTACAGTTTATTTTTCTAATAAATTTTCATCTGATTTATCTTCTGTGAGATTGTTTAATCTCCCATAGGGCAGAAATAAAGGCTGAAACCTTTAGTAACACACATCTGTGCTACAAGACCACACATTTATATTACTGAAATTACTTACATTATATCGAAGTGTGCATTATTTTTCATTAGAGCAATAGCAATAGCATTTAGGCTTATATATTGCCCCACAGTGCTTTACAGCATATTCTGGGCATTTTCCAATGTAAAAAAGCATTATTTGCATAATGCCCCCAACAATCTGTCCTCATTTTACTGACTTCGGAAGGATGGAAGGCTGAGTCAACTCTGAGCCCCGTCAGGATGGAACTCTAGGCTGTGGGCAGAGTTTTCCTGCAATACTGCACTTTAACCACGGTGCCCCCTTTATCTTTACAGGGTCGTTAATTAAGTCTTCCTTTGGAACAGTACAACTTTTCTTGCCTAGTACAGGTATTCCGTATAACAAGTCGTCTCAACACAAAGAAGCTTATTTTTTTCTGGACACTGGACAACTACGAGATTTCCAAATCTGAAATGTGGCAATATGTTGCAAGTACACTTCTGCCCAGATTGGCTGTCATACCAACTTCACACGCCTTCTTCCTGCTGCTTCTAGGCATGGCAGTCCCTGAAACGCATTTCCTTTCCATATGATTGTCAGTTATTTTAAAGGCGACCAGCTGCTTGGGAGGTCACCACATGCCTCATCCTTATTTACCAGTCAGCGAAACTGGAGCAGCGCTGCAGTATTTGTCCAATTTGCTATTTTGATATTATCTTGGCAGACAAAAACCATGCTACAGTCACACCGCAAAAGTAAAAAAAATAATAATTGGCAACTTATCTAAACCAAAACCAAAGAATTCTGTCTATGTATGCATAGGAACCAAAACAAGACATTTCCTGGCCAATTAACAAGCATAAATCTCCGAATTTAATCTACAGAGAGAGAAGGACACAGTTCTGTTTTTTTTGACAAATGGTAACATTTTCCCCATTTCTCTATGCCATTAATGCAGCTTCCAAAAAAAGAAGAAAAAAAAACAGCAAGGAAAACCAATCTAACAATCGATATGGATTCAATTTCATATAGGTCACTACAGCAGCTTGCCAGAGAAGCTGATGCTGCTATCCTTGTAGGGGCTGAAAAGTGGTATCTAACAACTCAGCAAGAGTCATGCTCCAATGGACCCTTTTCCATTTTAAATATCCAAAATACCTCCATTCAAAACAAAAAGAAAATATAATGCTCCAAGCAGATTACATTATGGTGCTAGTCTGCTACAAATATGAATGCCACAATGGACTAATGCAGTTCCATTCTTTTTTTTTTTTCTTTTAAAATTGTTCAGTGTTAGTTCTGATCCTTATGGTAAATTGCTGGTTTGGTACTGAAAGTGCTGGACATTTGCACAACACAGAATTTCTTAAGGTAAAAACATTTTGTTTGTCCTTTATTATGTGGACATCTTGAGACTAATAAACTGTAAATGGTTCTCCTCCTCCTCCTCTTCCTTCAAATTTATCGATTTCAATGGCTAACTGCTGAAAAACAGAATTCAATTTTCCATTATTTTGGGCAAAAATTTTACAAAGCGAAGGCTTTATTTAAGGATAAAAATTCAAGAACCTTCCCAAACCCAGGAAAAAAAATCATCCCTTTGAATGGCACCTACTACATCACTATCTTGACTGCTGCAAGATAGAAAGGCTCCCAGCCACTCAGTGTTGTCATCCTGACCCCACACCGCCTATTTCTTCTGTTAAGTGTTAAAACCCTAAGAATTCACAGACTTCCAATTTAAGAATGCAAGTAAAGTGGCTTCAGGTACAGAACATTCCTTGTAAAGTATTGTGTGCCAGAATGTTCTATATTAGTATTTCTCAACCTTGGCCGCTTTTTGATGTGTGGACTTCAACTCCCAGAATTTTCCTCAATCAACAAGGCTGGCTAGGGATTTCTGGGAGCTGAAGTCCACACATTTGAAAATGGCCAAGACTGAGAAGCACTGGAAATAAATCTCATCCTAACTCTGCTGACTTTATTGTTCATGTCCTGATGGAAGTAAAGATGAAACATCTGTTCCTTAGAACATCCCACTTCACGTATTAATGAACAATAATTCCAGAAGACAGTTTTTGCTTTATGAATTTTAATGCTTGGGTTTGCAGCTATGAAAGTAAAGCTCTTATTGGACATTTCCATGCAGATCTGAGGTAGATTCAAGATAACAGCAGTAGAAAGATTCTGCTGTGTGTTAAATAAAAGTGAAATCGGAGAATAAATTTTGCTAAAGTCACTGGGATTTCATGTTGAATAGAAAAGCAATGGATTGCAGCAGAAAGCTTTATAGTTTCCTGCTTTGTTTATATATTGGATTTATAACCCATCTTTTATTTGGGAACTTTAGGCAGCATTCATAATGCTACCCCTCCTATTTTTCCCTACAGCAGTACAATAAGGAAACCACTATCTGGGGCTCCATTCACTCTGTTTATTGTGGGTATAGTCCAGGGGTAGGCAACCTTGGCTCTTTTATGACTCGTGGACTTCAACTTGTGGACTTCAACTCGTGGACTTCAAGTTGAAGTCCACGAGTCATAAAAGAGCCAAGGTTGCCTACCCCTGGTATAGTCCAAGCAAGAAACAACCAACATAGAACCCTGTTTAGTAGTTAGACACTTCTCTAGTCTCCAAAAGCCATTGCCACCCGCTGTCCTGGGATGGGAGGTTGAAATCTTCGGAGATTTTTCAAATGTTTTTCCCCAAATATTTTTTTGTGGTTTTTTTTTCTTGCTGAAATTCTCCTAAGATTCTTTCGGAGAATTTACATCATAAAAAAGCAGCATATACATAATTCAAATAAACATATGAATAAATAATAAAGGCAATGGAATGAAATATACTTGGTTGGAAAATTACACAGCTGCAGTCTTGAAGAAGTTCAAATATCAAATTAACAATGAGCAATTGAAAGGGAGGAGAGGAGCAATTAATATGCAAGGCAGGAAAACAAGGGCTGGTATGACTGCAGGGAGAGCTGACAGAAGCAATGGTAAACTCAGCAAATGACTTTACCAGGTGGTTCATGTGGTATTAATTATAAACATGGTCATTCACTCTTATTGAGTGGATTACCATAAACACTTGTGTTCCGATAATTTTTAAGTTTCATTTACAAAGCTAGACTAAAAATATTAATGGAGCAGCTGGGTTGATGGTGCAAAATGTATGGAAAAAAATGCCTTTTTTTGCTTTGGTTGGATGCAAGTTATTTTCTTCTTCTTTTTTTGTAAATTATACTCACCCTATTTTAAAATTTAGAAATTTTAAGGGTAGGGTTATCAGTTTTGGCCTGCAGGTATTAAAACAACCACAAGGATGCAACAAGATGTTAGAGTTTGGGATGTTTCTCTGCTGCCATCTAGTGGGCATCCAGTTTTTGCTCTCTAGGAGGCTTGGCTCTTGCAGTTCCCCACCCGAAACATCTCAAACTGTTTGGAGGTTTCCTTTAGTGAAACCCAGAATATGAAATAATTGATGAGCGAGGGTTATTTCATCTGGGTCACAGCTGGCCCAAACAGATCAAGAGAACTTCATGAACACAATGCTTCATGAACACAATACATTCTAAAACATCATATAGTCAATGAAAATATATTCTTTCTATAATCGGTTAACGACAAAGTGTTTTACATTAAATAAACAGGAAAGAGAATTCAAAGCACCTCCCTGTTTTTCTGGGGGGGGGGAAACAAACACCAAGCATCAGGAGAAATACAGTAAGTTAAAAGGTGCCCCTTTGCAGATCAAAATAAAATATTCCATATATACTTAAAACAGCTTGTGTTCTCTTTTCTGATGGAACAGGGGACAAATCAGTGGAGTTGGTAATAAAGAACAAATTTCAACCAACAAAGGATCATGCACGAAGAAACGAAATGAACATTCAAAAAGCCTACCCAAACCATTTATTTTTAAAATGAAACAAGGTAGTCCTATAGCTAGTTATTACTTCACACCTAAGAAATAAGGAATACATTATGTTTTATCTGCATGCACAGATATTGATGAATAAAGTGACTGCAGGCATACAGATATCACAATTCTCTCCCCACCACTGGAGGACTTGGGAATTGAGACTGTTTGGGAACAGAGAGCACTTCTCCTGAATGAGCCACTGCAACCTGGGAAAACTCCTTGAGCCTAAGCTGTGAGTGGATTTGCAGACAGCGCTACATGCCAAGAAACACTTTTGCAGAAGTACATCAGATAGACCAGCTGCAACCCTTCTGGAGCTGTTAAATTTGGCAAGAGTTTTTTTTTACACCTAGGATCAGCCTCTCCTTGGTTACTGCAATATGTTTGATATGAGGCTACCCTTGACATGTTTCCAGAAACTCTTATTGATGCAAAATGTGGCAGCTGGACTGTTAGTTGTGCTGAAAGATATGTATCTTTATATTTTATAATTCTGCAAAACAATTTATGTTTAGTTATCAATGGATCTCAAGTCATGTCCTTGAAGTAATTTATTCTAAGTCGTATTCCACAATCTTCATGCACAACAGCAAACACAGATGTTCCCATTTTCTTTCCAATACCATTTCAACATAGTTTGGTGAATTGCCATATACAATGGCCCTCATAAGCAAACCAATTACATCATTTAAGAAGGACTGCTTCACGTATCATGAAATTGACTTGGAAGATGGATAGATGAGTGAGTGAGTGAGTGAGAGAGAGAGAGAGAGAGAGAGAGATCTTCAGATTCAAAGAAGACATACTGTTGTGCAGTTCATCTGTGAACTCAGAGATGGTTCTGCAGTGTGGCAGCGCAGAATGTAAAGACATACTGTTGTGCAGTTCATCTGTGAACTCAGAGATGGTTCTGCAGTGTGGCAGCGCAGAATGTAGCACAACGGACACTGGAAGTCCACTGTAATAGCTATGAATATTATTCTGTGGTGCTACTAATGGTTGTCTATTCAAAGCTGGTGGAGGCTTCGTAACACAGGGCTCGCCAGCAAGTTGTGTCAGCAGCCATTGCTTTTAGTTCTTTGGCTGAATATGACAGCTGTATAGGATTTCCTTCACAGCTTCTTCATAGCACATGTAGTACATATGTAATGACCCTGAGGTCTCTTTCCAGTCTCCAATACACTAGACTAGAGAGCAACTGGCAGGGTATACAATGGATGTCTATTCTAATGACATTTCCCACCCATCATATCTGGGCTCTGATACCAGGGACTCAATGCTGGTAGAAGCTCTGTGATCCAAAACCTCCAGGCTGGAGACATGCCTTCCAACAAATTTCTCCAGATGCTTGATCTGTCATTGATACAGAATCCTGGATTCATATCCATATAGGAGAACATAGATAACCACAGCTCTGTGGACTTTCAGATTTGTGGAGATATGGATATTGTGTTGATTGAGCATCCAAGTACAGAGTATGGTTGGCCTTTGGAGTCCATTTTTTCTTCCAAAGACCCATCATTTGCTTCCCAAGTATTTGAAACTTCTTACGTTTATCAGCTGGATACCATCAACAGTGATTTTTGGTTCAAATACCAATGGGCTTGATATTTGGCACAGGTTGATAGAACTACCAGCTCTTTTTCAGGCAGATAGGCCAAAGGCATAGCAGTGTCTGAGAATTTGTTCAGTATCAACTCTCAGCCATTGTCTTTGTGCACTAGGAGCACAGTCATCAGCAAAAAGATTTTCTTGAATGACTTATGGAGGCACTTCATCTATGTGTTCAAGCAGCGAGGTCAAAGAGACCCTGGATGGCATGTAATAATATGCAAGTGAAGAATAGATTGAACAGGACTGTAGCTAACACACAACCTTGCTTCACCCCATTGGAAATGGCAAATGCAGCTGATGTATTACCATTGTAAAGGATCTGTCCAGTCATTCCATCAACTTCATGAATTTCCTTGAACATTCATAACAACTCAGGATGGTCTAGAGAGCCTTCCTGTTTACAGTGTCAGGTGCCTTTGTCAAGTCAATCAAGACAGAATGAAGAAGTTTGTTTGTTCAATGCACTTTTGATGGATTTGTTTCGTGGTAAACACCATGTCTGCTGTACTTTGTTCTAGCCCCACACTGTATCCCTGAGTGGTTCCTTTCCAAGACAGTGACAAGTTTATAGAGGAGAATGCAGGCAAAAATCTTACTTGTGATGGACAGCATTGAAATACCCTGTATTTTCCACAGTCTGATTTGCTTCTATTAGTTTTATAGAAAGCCACAATGAAGGCATCACAGAAGTCTTCAGGCATCTCGTCTATGAACCAGGTATCTGCCAAGATGTACTGGAATGCAATAGTGGTGAATATCTGTAGCTCGGGTATATAATCCTACACTCATGTACTGGAATATCTATAAAGAGTCTGAGGGCCTTGTAGATTTCAGCAGGAATTCTATCCTGCCCTGTTGCTTTATTTGAGTTCACATGTAAAATCACTTTCTTGATCTTATCAGTAGAAGGAGGCAGATCTAGGCACCCAAGACTGGCAGCTGAGGAATCTTAGGCTTTCTGTTGTAAGACATCAGAATCAACTATTCAGTAGTTTGGAAAAGTGCTCAGCCCAGTAGTTCTCAGTTCTTCCTGATCATTGATCCGGTTCAACTCCAGGAGATGACAGCAAGTGGGAACATCCTGATTTAGAAGCATCATAAACTGCTTTTATGGTGCTGAAGAACTCTCTGGTGGCATGCATGTCTGCATAGCATTCTATCTGCTCAGCAGGCTTTCTCTGCTACCACTCATCCTGCATTTCTTCCAGTTTCTCCTGTACTTTGGAGTGAAGATATTTAAAGCTTTTTCTCTTTGAGACAGATGATAAATGCCAGTTTGCATAGGTTTTGTTTCGGCCTGGAGGGCTGCTGAAATGGCCTCATGGTTTTCATCAAAACCAATCTTGGTGCACCCAGGTTTTCAGTATCACTACTACTGTTGTTGCATTCTGAGTGATGACATTTTTAAACTGCGTCCACTTTTCAGAACAGGTTCCTACAAGTGATAAATTGTTGGAGAGTTTTTTTTTATTAAATACATCTTGAAAGCATTGGACTTGACCTGGGTCCTGCAGTCTGATGGTGTTGAATGATGTGCTGACAGTCCTTTGGTGGCATACAGTGTAATGGGCTACATGCAGGTTGAGGATTGACCAGACCAGCCTGTGATCTATCAAATACTTGGCTATGTCATAGTTTGTTAGCACGACCTTAAAGACATCTCCTTCACCTGGAAAATATAATATAGAAGGTTTATGTTATGGTGTCACCCTACAGTCAACACACTAAAGGGATACATACTTTCACAAGGATTGTTTCAACACCATTCTTCTTGGTAAGACACTTTGAAAACTGCTCACCACAAAGGTCAATGTTATCACAAATAGACAAAATTATCTTTAAAATCGTCTCTATGTAGACTCCACAGTAAACAGCGCATATCACAGCCAGCTTTGCCACTTCCCATCTAGCCCCATGCAGCTCTATATTTCAGTATAAGAAGATCAGCAGGTGATCAAGCATTTGATTGCTATGGCCTTCCATCAGGAAGAAAAATCTAAATTGCTTCTTCTTGATTTCCAGTAAGAGAGAAGCTTAGCAGCATGGGGCTAGTTGGAAATGGCCATCCTGATTCACTGGACAGTTGCTGGCTGGTGGCAAAAAAGGGGAAGGGAATAGATGCAAATTTACACCCTTTCCAAATGTATCATTACATAATTAAAATAATAAAAACAAGCACATGATGGATTATTAAAGATAAACACATAAAACAGGTCCAAAGACTTATAAATATAACTCTCAAGAATATATTTATGAAATAAGTTAGTACTAAGCAGCCTTTAAAAGAAGTATTGCTATGACTCAGGGATTTCAAATTATTCAGGACTGCTATGTCAGAAACCAATTTGCATCATTAAGTCTAATTTCAGGAACTCGATATCAGTCACTTATCAATTTTCCTCTTCACCAAAATCTGTATTTTACTAACTTTCTTTTTTTTAATTGTCTTTGATCCCCTCAGTGATCGAGAGTCTCCAGAAAGACCAAGATATGTAGCACATCTATAATTGCACAGAACACAAACCATTAAAGTATAAAGTCAACAAAGAAGAAAAGTTATCAGCATCATTTTTCTGATAAGGGTACTGGAGAGAAAAAAAGTAGTGTAAGAGACAGAAAGAGCAGTGGCAGGATAAGAATAGAAGGAAACAGAAAAATGGGTGACATGTCCAAGAATATTATGAAGGATCCAGATGGACCCTTCAACCTGGCAGTCTCTTGGTTGATAATGGGCAGTGGAAACCATAGGCACTTGGTAACAAAGAATGAGATCTTCACCTACAGTATTTGATTTGATTGAGACTTTCTCCTTTGATTGTTCTATAACACGGGTGTTAAACTCGCCGCGTCATGTGATGTGTCGTGACGTATCGCAACTTTTTTTTCATTGCCGGAGCTGGGGTGGGCGCGGCCTCTGCATGATGCAACCGGCCCACGGGCCAGCAGTTTGACACCCCTGTTCTATAAGGACCAGGACCAAAGAAGAAGAGCAAAGCAGAGAATAATGAATAAGGAGAAGCCAGCAACACTTTTGTAATAGTTCAAGTGTTCCTGTAATCTGTGACCACTTAAAATTTGATTTAGGAGAATCAGTGGTAATGAATGATGACTAATATTGAAAAGATGAACTATCATTTTTTAATCAGAATAAAGAGATTTATTGTTACAAGTTCAAAAGATCTTTTATCGGTGATGGGGAGAACTCTGGATTTAATATGAAGAAATCCTGGGAGGTAGGGAAACAAAGAATTCAGAGGCCTTTGGGCTGAATAAAAGCAGCATAGAAAAATACAGAGGGGAAAAAAAAAGCTCTGGGAAGAAAGTGAACATGTTACAGGTGCATGGCAGGAAAAAAAATCAGCTTGCAAAATTTCAGAAGTAGGAAAAACTAGGGAGGGAGGGGCTAGCTGTGAATGAAAAAGACAAAGTTGGGATGAGGGGGAGGAAGATGCAAAGGGTAAAAGAGTAATAGGCAAGGCTTGGACTCCTTAGACAGGCAGCAAATGAGTAAAAGGATTGTTAGCTTTCTATTCATTTAAGGTGGGGATGGACAAGCTTAGAATCTGCAGGGCCAGACACAGCCTAAAAGCCTTGGACACAGCTGCAAACAATCTTTTAAAAGCTGCCACCAGGTTGTAATTATTAATGTAACGGAAAATAAGTGTGAGGAGAAGAATGACAGTCTCAGCACATGGCAGCACTTGTTTAATCTCTTCTAGGTTGGGGAGCTGAGTAGGTTGGTCCTGGTGAAGATATGGATGGAAGGAATTAAAAAATACCAAGTCTATGAGTTAAAAAGGGGGAGGGGGGAAATCCTATGAGGAGACAGGAGGCAAGTCAGTTCTATACTGTTGCCAAGGAACTATATGGGTGTATCCATGGAATCACCAAGGAGGAGAACTCAGCTTGAAGGATACTTTACCTTTTAATTATATTGGTTCCATCATTTGTTCTAGATGTTAATTAAAAATCAAATTTAGCCCTGCAGGCTACTTAAAGAACAAAGGTGGACCTTAACTTTTAAAAAAGTTGAACACTTGTTTTCAGATAAGCTCAATGAATGCTACGTCAGCCCGTATAATAAAGCTTATCTCATTCATGACTTGATTGTGAATGAAAGGGTCAACCTGACATGCTTTACTGAAACCTGGGTGGATGGGACCCCTCTCTTGAAAGATGTGCCTTTCCAAATTTCAGGTGTGGCACCAGTAGTGATTTCAGGGAAGGATTCCGTATGTGACTGTGGTTATCTGGTAGTCTTTGGTGACTCTTAGAGATGCTGTCACATAAAGCCAGATGGGAGATCCTGTTCATGAAACTGGGCCATAAGGATCAGTTGGAGCTGCTGCTTGCCTACCTTCCTCCCTGCAGCAGAAGGGTATCCATGCCCCTTAAACCATTAAACTATGTGATTTGTGCTAGCAAAGTCAATTGAGAAGGGATTCATCTTGTTATGAACCGATTTAGGACAGTACTACTAATATTGCCTGCAAGGACACTCTAATGTAATTTTTTGTTGTTTGGGGACATGGATATGCATATACTTTCATATTCAGCTGATGCTATATTGCTGGCTGAGAATCAAAATGATTTCAATAAATGTTAGCTAAACTCTATGAAAGAAGGGGTATGGATCTAAAAATTAATGTATCCAAGGCCAAAGAATTTGTGTTTGACAAGGAGAATTGAACTGTTGCAAGATATATAAATGGTGAAAAACCAGAACAAAGTGATACATATGTGTATCTTGGTAGAATGTTTACTAAAGATATTGAGTTCTTGAAATATTACTCTTTTAAAAGATTAGCAAAATAATTTACCCTGCAATAATCTTTAGCCCATTATCACTGCATCATTAAAGTTAATATAGCTGTTGGTTTCAATATATTGACTATAAAGTAAAAAAAAAAACTATGATTCACCACTCTTCAGAAAGATTATAGAACAAATCAACAAACATGTAAAATATTAAGCCGTGTCATAAAACTGAACGATACATACTTAGGAGTATATATGCACTCAGTTCAAAAGTACTTAATCCCAAGTAACTGTAATACTGCAATTTAAATTGTGGATCTTTATTATTACCTTATGATCCTTAAAATCAGCTACTATATTAAAACATTCATGTATAAGAAATCAAGAAAACTGAGACATATGGGATATAGTCTTAATAATCTCTATGTATGGATAAGAATGATATTTATTTATTTATTTGCAAAGATTTCTGCCTATTCATATAACTCCAAAGTTTTTTTTTTTTTAAATTAAGGTATTATAATAGCCGTTGTCTCCAATTTTCTACAATCCCATAGCTTGCTACATAGGGTAAGACTTACTAAGAATTATCTTAATGAATAAAATAATTTATATGCTTAAATTTATTCCAAAGACTTGGAGTAAATTTGTGTCACTTTTAAGTTTAAAATATACTTCTGGTTTTGAATAAAACACAGTTCTGTGTCTACTTAACACGGAAGTAAGTTTCACTTCAAAGAAGTGTGCTTATTGAGGAAATAAAATTGTTCTCTTAGTTCATCCTGGGAAAATTTCCAAACAGGCCACCCATCCGGGCAAACCTTACCTTGCTCAGGCCCACCTGGATGGTCTTTAGAAACTGTTCCCAGCAAGCAAGAGGGAGAGGAAGTTCATTTGCAGTCCTTCAGCACAGCCATCCCCAGGCCCTCTGTCCCAGACTCATACTGGGTGCCCGAAGAGAACGACCGTCTCCAAGAACAGTGCAAGTTGGAGCCCTTTTTGCGAAAGGAAGAGGTGAAGCGGTAGAACTTCCTGTGCTGGTTCCGAAGATACTCGCGGTAGTTCCTGGTCAGCAAGATATAAAGGAAGGGGTTGATGCAACTATTGCTGTAGGTCAGGCAGGTGACCAGGTAGTTGATATACTTCTGGATGTGGAGCGGCAGCCCCAGGGGACCGTGGTAGAGGGACACCAGCTGCCAGATCCAGAAGGGCAAGAAGCAGGCCCAGAAGACCAGCACGATGGTGAAGACCAGGATGAGGACTTTCTGGCGGGGGGAGCGCTTGGGCCCCGTCTTGCGCGGCGGGTTCTTCTGCGACTCCAAGTAAGTGGCGGCCAGGCGGGCGTAGAGGCAGCCAATGAGCAGCCCGGGGGCCAGGATGCTGGTGCTGAAAAGAACCGTCAAATAGAGGCGAAAGGCGTCGGGGCTCCAGGTCGGGGCACAGATATGCTTGCCGTCGCCGCTCTGGCTCAGGGTGACCATCAGCATCATGGGCAGGGTCAGCAGGAGCGAGATCCCCCAGACGGCGCCGGCGGTGAGCCTGCGGAAGCGCGGCGCACGGTAGCGCACGGCCAAGGGCCGGGTGACGGCCAAGTAGCGCTCGGTGCACATGACGGTCAGGGTGAAGATGCTGGCGTGCATGGTGAGCAGGTCCAGGCTGAGCAGGAAGCGGCAGCCCAGCTCGCCGAAGTACCAGTCCTGCGCCACCGACGTGCCCACAATGAAGGGGATGGAGCAGAGGTAGAGCAGGTCGGCCAGCGCCAGGCTGGCAATGGAGCCGGACAAGGGCGCGCCGCGGGCGCCCCGGCCCGAGCGCCACAGCAGCGCCAAAGTGTACACGTTGCCCGTCACGCCGGCCACACACATGACCGAGAGGACCGCGCCAAAAACCCAAGTCGCCGCCGCCGCTTCCCCGCCGTTGCCAGACGCTGCCCGGGAAGACTCGTTGCCAAGCCCGGCGCTCAAGTTGCGCTCCATTGCGCGCGCGAAGCAAGTGGGACCAGTTGCCTCTTCCCCCCCCCTCCCCCGCGCCCCTTCCAACTTGCCGCGCGGTGGCCACCGCCTCCCGCTCCCCCGGCGGCGCTCCAGGCGGCCAATGGCTGGCTCTGCTCCCGAGCCTTGCCTGTCCCACCGCGCTCCGCGGCGGCTGCTGCTGCTGCTGCTCCAGCGGCCGCCTGGGACGAGCCGCCTTCTTCTTCTCCTTCTTCTTCTTCAGCGGGTTGAAGGTCGGAGTTGAGCAAAAGCTTGAGCAGTCGAGGCTTATCGAGAAGGGCAATTGAGGTCCTGGGAGGTTTGCATTCGTGGGATTGTCTTGTGGGTGTTTTATGGGGCCGACCTGCTTCTTCCTCTGGAAAGCAAGTGGCCTCGGACGGAAGGCAGAAGGTCTACTTAGGAGACTTTAGGAATGTACCCCCAGTTTATCAAATACTTAGGAGGTGAGAGCTTGGCAGCACAAGGAAACAAAAGCAGACGACTAAATAGCCAGCCCTCAACTCCCTAATCGGCATCTAAAAAGCTACACACAACAGGCACAATATAAATCCCACACACTCTGCTAGAGAGAAGTTTCCTGAAGATGGGCTCCAGCACAAGTTCCAGTCCCGAAAGTTCAGAAGATAAAACCTCTGGTCCTGGTGACTGACCCAGATTGGATCCCTCAACTTTAGAAATAGCCCTTTTTCAATTTCATTAATGCTATTTGCCATTCACCTTTCCCTTGGGAGCTGCAGAGGAGGATCTCTGCCTCACTGTCATAAAAAGCTTGCTTTGAGGTTTGCAATTTGGCTGACGGAGTGGATGGCCCAAATCACATATTGTAGGAGGAGAGGCTATGGTAGCCAAAAATTAGAGTGAGTCTGTCAGCAGCACCCTTTTAAACTAAGTTTGGCTTATGACTTATAAGCTTATAATTTGACTTTGGAAAGGCTCTAAGTCACCAATAAGCATGTGAAAACAACTCTTCTGGATTAGGCCAAGGGTCATCTTAGTCCAAGATTTGGTTTCTCACAGTGGCCAACCAGAAACAAGCAGGAGACATGGACGTACAGTACACTTCCCTTACTGTTACTCCCTTTCTCTTGTTATTTCCAAAAGTGTTACCTGGCCCCATCTCAGAAGTATTCTTAAAATAAATAGCCCTTAACGCACCAGTTCAAGAATCTATCCAACCCTCTTTTAAAGCCATTCAAGTTTTGTTCCTTTGTTTTTGCACTTACAAGTCAATCAGTATTGATGTCTGGTGGCCACCTGGAAAAGTCCCTGCAAGTTTTTGTTTTCAGATCTCCAGAAGTGGTTTGCCATTGCCTTCTTCATAAGGGTGAGAAAGTGAGTTACTGGCCCCAAATCACCCAGTTTAGGCTTCATCCAGGACTAGAACTCGCAGTCTCCCAGTTTCTAACCTGATGCCTTAACCATTATCACCAAACTCACTTGTGATAGTGAATTTCTTTCTGCATGCCTATCTCCTTCCAAACAGCTTCCATGGATGATCCTGGCCCTTAGCATTTTAAGAAAAAGAGAAAAGCTTCTCTCTGCCCACTTCCTCCATGCTGAGAGTGATTTTATATATTACAATTGTGGTCTTGATCAATCATCTGATTTTATACACTGCAATCATGTCCTCATTCAATCATCCTTTTTTTCCAGGCTAAAGAGTCCCAAATGTTTTAGCCTTTTCTTGTAAGAAAGATATTAGGTTGCCTGCTCCTGGGTGTTTTTCCACTCTATAACATCCTTTCCCCCCAAATTTGGTGACGAACTATACAGAGTTTTCCAGATGTGGATGTACATTTGAATAAGGGCATTACAACATCAGTTTTACTTTTACTTTACAGCAGTTTTACTTTCCATCTCTTTCCCTAATGATAAGATAAGATAAGATAAATAACCTTTATTGTCATTTTTATATTGTGGGCACAATGGCACACATCAAAAATGAAATTTAGTTGCCCGCTCTCAAAGTGAAACACATACATGACACACACCTAAAACATACTATGTACAACATATATATAGACCTACATCCCTACATATACATAGCAAATAAATATTAAATACTATCCATCCTGAATATATAACGCAAGGAGGAAGCTTGAGAGTTCGCAAGGTTAATGCTGTATGGAATGAAACTATGGCTGAATCTGGATGTTCTGCTATGGATACCACGAAGCCTCCTCCCAGAAGGTAACAAGGAAAACAGGTCATGAAGAGGATGGTTCCTAGAATGAAATTTGCCTTTTTTTAATGCTTCCAACAAGTATGTCAGTATCCACTATAATCCTGAAATCTTTCCCAGGTTATTTACAGACAACTCAGCCCCTAAAGCGGCATGCAGACATACCTTTAGCTTTATATGTCAATGGTGTACTTCATCTAGTCTGTCTTCTGAATTCTGAAAGAATCTGAGGCAGAATTACACTTTTGTTTAAACCATGACTAAATTGTTATGCCTATTCCAGCCTGCAGCCTTAAGAAACAAAGGTAACCCTTTTAGAGCAGACTATATGAGAAAAGATAGAGAGACCAGTGAGGACTTGAAAACATCAATAAAGTTCAGGACTCACTTTTCATAACTATATACACATTACTCCCTTAGATCTATAACTTTCAGAAATCTGAAGTGCAAATTAAACACTTGGTACAAATGCATTAAAAAGCTCCATCAGAAAGAGGCATACTGATATTTTCCTATTATTTTAGACTGCCTCTCCCACAGCTCCTTAATATTAACCAGGCTGATTGGGTCCCGAGAGACTTTAAGTCCAAAACATTTTTTTTTCTTATTTCTTCAAGTCACTCTTGGATCCTGGGAGCTGCTTGGACAAATCCCTGCAGTATTCTTGGATATGGTTTGTTCTTACCTTTTTCCTAGGGCTGAAAGAGAGTGAGTAGCTCAAAGTCACTCAGCTGGTTTCATTCCTAAGGTGGAATTAGAACTCACAAACTCTCAGTTTCTAGCCTGGTACCTTGATCATTAGACCAAACTGGCTTTCCCAAAACGTCTAGCCTGCTCCAAAGTACCTAAACCTAACTTATTACTTTGTCAGTGAAAATATCAGGAAATAATAATAAAAAAATTATATAGAAGAGTATTAACTATTTTGGCATGGGTGCTGTTCTGCTCTCTTTCTGTTGTGAAAAATTTAAGGTATACAAACATTTAGCCAGAGATAAAACATCTGCCCTTTGCTGTTCAATAAAGCAGTCTCTTCGGGCTGTTTTTCATAAAACAAAATATCCTGGATTTCCTATACAGTCCAATATGTCACTGAAATAACTCTACAACAATATTTTTCTCCTGAAAGTGGCTCTTTCAGTATTTTAGAGAAAGATGCTCCCTCTCTATGTTTTAAGGCATGCAACATTTTATTTCTTTATTCTCCCAGGCAGCGTCCTTAGTATTTTAAAATGTTAGCTTAAAGATATTATATCTCCTTGAAGATTTTTTTTACACAGTTTTAAATTCAAAATTTGAATTCACGGCGATACCCAAGTGTTTTAATGACTTTTCTGTATGGCTTTTAAACTTTGGACCTAAACTAGTAGTGCATCCACATAAAGACGTTTAATGTTAATTGGAACAAAATGCATATATTCACAGCCCTTAGGAGTGTGTGGGGGGGGGGGGAGTGCAGGAGAATAGAAATTTATTTTATAATTATTCTTAATTATTAGGTTCTGGAGATATTCCTGATTGTGGTATATAATTGATAATTGACCAGCAACAATAAATTGATGCAGGTTTCATCATGGTATTTGTTGTAAGATGTTTGTCTCTATTTTCTTTTTTCATTCAATGTAACATTGGTTTTAGATAAGAATAATCAACAGGGAGATAAGTGCCTGTTATTCAGTTGTATCTCTAGAACATATTATAAAATAACTCAGAAACAATACCCAGTATTTACTCTTGATCCAATTTTATTTACCTTCATTCCTAATATCAAAACTTATCAAATTCATTACATGAGACTTACTAATAATACCAACAATTTTTGGCTCCAATTATTGGAGTTCTATTAGATTATAAATGCCATCAAAATATGGCAGTGTCTGCACATTGTCTTTATAGCCATACATCACTTCCTCAGCTCCTGCTTTTTCTTTAAACTGATATATACAGATGTCATCTTTACTATACTGGCTTAAAGATAAGAGGTCTTGAGCAAAGATGTGTCAAAACTGCTCAGGATATTCTGCCACTAATGTCATCCTTGAGCAAAGGAATTGCAAAGGCCACTTTCATTGGGAAGTAGCTATACTAGAATGTGTTAGAAGTTTGAACAGCTTTTATTATGGGTTAAACAAAGCCGAGGGACTTTTATAGTCTGTGCATTAAATAGCTCATCAATACATGCATGCCTATCATATCCAACTTTTTTTTTTATTAATAGCCATTATTTATAGCTTATTTGTACTGATTGTGCTTTCTACATTTTATTACTGTTTGACATTCCTTTTATTATTTCTCCCTCCTCCACAGCAAAGTGTATACTTGTTGTTAGTTGCGAAGTCATGTCCGACCCATCGCGACCCCATGGACAAGTGTATACTACAGTATTGTATACTCCATGTATTTTATGAAGCAGATAATGATCCATGAAAGTTTATGTTGTGATCAAGCAGTTAGCTCTTAAATGTTACAAGAATGTTCTTTGTCCCTTTTGTAAAAAAAAAAAAAAAAAATCTAGCAGAGTTCAGATATCAAAAGTTTTAGGTTCTCCCAGCCACAAAATACACTTTTTCTTAACCATTTCCTTTCAGTAAATTCATTGAGCATCTGGTAATAAAATGAACTAATTTCTAGGGTTATGATTCATTTCAGATTTGAGAGCAAAAGGGTGCTTCTGAACAGGAGGGTCAGAGACATAGCACCTATTTGTAGCTCCTTGGGGAAAAAAGCTGGCTGCTTTAAAAAGCTAAGGTAAAGAAGAAAATGTTTTTAGTTTGTAAGAGGCAGACACTTAACATTGTAGTGTGTTATATTAAAATGCTCTTATGCGGCTTCCGGTTCCGGTCGCAGCGCCCGCGGACGTGCAAAGAACTCGTTCTCTTGGCCGTCCGGTTTCCCCCCGCCGGTAGACCCTGGACAGGGTCTAAAGTCGCCCTGGAGGGGCGACCACCGTAGAGGAGGGCACTCGTCGATCGCGGAGGGAGCGGCAGCTCCCTCTGCGGTCCGAGAAAACCACCTTTGGGCCGACGGGGAAAAGATCGGCCAGTAACATGGCCGATCATTCAGCTGCTCCAGCCGAAAGTCACAGCAACATCTAAGCAAAAAGAACCACCGTGGAAGATCCGAGTGAGACCTCTCCTTCCCTCTTGTTAATTTACCTTTTTCCCTGCTAACAGCTTTAAGAACTATTTCCCTATATTGAGAAAGCAGCGTTTGATTATTGGGGAAAACGGGCTTTGGAAAAATAATTATTGTTTTTTTTTATTTTATTTTGTCTACATAAGCAGTTGGAACTCGAGCATCCGGGTTATTGTGACTTTCTCTTTTGGCTTGTTTATCTTTAGTTTAGGTGAAAATCCTTAGGGAGGGGGTGGAATGTTCTTTCTTTCTCCCCCCCTCCTGAACAGTACTGCCTAAAAAACTTTTTGCTCTCTGGGCGGACTTATGTAGATTGTTTTGGATACAATGCATCCTGGGACTTGGCATGAAGCCCAGAAATTATGACTGATACAATGTAACCGTCTCCATTTGAACTCCCACTCCCTGATTTTGGCGTGATGCCCAGACTGGATTACAACATAACAACTGACTGCTATTTTTTATCTCTGTGCTGGACTTGACTATTGGTTTTTTTTTCTATCTCTCTTTGGAAATATATTTCTGTCTGCATTTTATATTTTATAACGCTGCAATCTATTCTTTAAGCTGAATTTCTATAAAAAAAAAAAGAAGAAGATGGAATCCTACTCACAGATTAATTATGGACTTATATTAGAAAAAATCTTGGAAATGAGACTGGAACTTAAAGAACATATTAGATCGCTTAGTTTCAAGGAGGACTCAGAATTAAAAATTGAAGCTCAACCTTTGATTGACTATGATACACAATCAGATTTACAACTTAATGAGATGGATGGAATACATTTACAATCTATTGAATCTACTGAATTTATTGAAGAGGAAGAGGACACATCCTACATGATGGATATCTTTGATGAACAAAGGCAGAACTCAACTAAAACATTTACAACTTTAAAAGCAACAGGAT
This sequence comes from Azemiops feae, assembly GCA_023970755.1. NCBI lineage: Eukaryota > Metazoa > Chordata > Lepidosauria > Squamata > Viperidae > Azemiops > Azemiops feae. Next base: position 5,670,379 of record JALGBA010004297.1, on the reverse strand, counting down.
TGGACTTCCAAATACGAGGCACCAAAAACGTTGACAACATGACAGTACAGACAACACTGGATAAAAGAGAAAAAGAATATGATTGGACTCAATGGTGGGAAAAGGCCTTTAGCCAGTCACTAAGATGGGAGGATTTAGAGGCCCTGTTGTGGAAACCTACCTGGCACAAAAAGAAAGCTAGAATTAGATTTAAAAATAAGAGTTAAAATTTTATTTGATGGGTAAAAAGGGCTTCTGGACGTTGATTGAACTAATATTTTTGAGATTTTTAAGGTTACTCTGGTATGAGTCAACACTAGATTTAAATTATGGATTTGATTATGATTTGGAATGGCAATAGAAAAAATTGGAAAATTTATAATTAAAGGAGTTAGATTGAGATTGAGACTGGTGAAATATTATTGATATTTTTATTTATAAGAATTGAATGGTAATTAGTGAGGTATTAAATGGATTAAATTGAAACAATTGATGAATCTTTTAGGGACGTGGACTGATCTATGAAAATATTGGATAGAATATATGAAATAGAATATAGTTGAGAAATATTAAGATATAATAGTTATATTACTTGTTTATGATAGAAATAATTATTGTCCTATTATTATTATTATAATGTTATTATATTACTATGTCTAATGCAATAGTTTTAAAATATATAAATTCATGTTTATTTACATAATATGTATGTGAAATAGAATAAGAGATATAATTTGATTGAGAAGCATAAATTGAAATTGAAATAATAGATAGAGGTGAGAAACAATTTATATTTTAGGAATGCTCGAATTGTATACCATAAGAGGGAACTTTTAAAGTAGTAGTTTAAATTGTATATGTATGACTGTATTTTTTGTTGTGTTCTAAGGAGTGCCCTATCTCCACGATGTGTTATAAGCACTTGGCTGTAAAACAAATAAAAACTAATAAAACTTGTTATGGAAAAAAAATGCTCTTATGCATTGTTCTATTGTCCTTATTCAATTTTATCAAAAAGAAATAGCTACTCTGGAAGAATGTTTAAAGAAAATGTTTATGAGTGGTTTGTGTCATTTTTAACTACAAGATTACCAAGGGGCATGTCTCTGTGTCCTAAATCATTCCTATTTCCTTGGCTTCTAACACCTATATTTAATCCCTAGGGAAGATATCACTAAGAGGAATCACTGAGAATTGGATGGCATATAATTTATTATTCTCTATTCACAACAATATGAAGTCACAGCTGCCAGTTCTTTAACTGGTACTGCCCTTAATACCCATTAGGCTTTTCCTAAGAACCTAAAATGTTGTATCAATGTAGTATGTGGATCCAAGCAGTGTGGCCTTTTGCAACTGACAGATAGAAATTTTGTTAATGTGCAGAATTTTTAGGTGCTGTTTTTGGGTATAACACCCAGTTTGCCTATAAGCACTGGATCCATCATGGTCATAATCAGTTTTGATTTTCAGATCTTGCTAATTTCTGATCGTCTCCAATTCTTTGTCCTATATTCCACTATCCTCTGGTATTGTCACATCAATTATCCACATTTTCTTCTTTTCAATCACAGTTATATCTGTTTTGTAATGAGCCAAAATTTTATCAGTCTGTGTTCAGAAATACCACAATATTTTAACCTGTTCGTTTTCAGGTTATTTTTCATTAGTGGCACATGATAATCTTTACAGATATTCTAGTAAATCATTTTGACAACTATGTTAGATCATCGTTTATGATTAGTTTGTGCAATTCTTCTCAGCATGAGCTGAGTATATGATCTGCTTCTTTGTATAATTTACACTGTGCTCTTGCACAGCCAGAATCAAGCCTTCAGTTTCTTTTTTTAATGTTCCACTTAAAAACCATTGCCAAGTTTTATCTTTACTTACTTTCCCCTCAACTTTTGTAGAAATTAATCATGTAATACTTTTCTTTACTACCATTCTGTTTGTGCTTTTATTTCATTATTTCAATATTCAATTTTTCTTCCTGTACATTTAGTAAGTTCCAAATTTTATCTTGCATCAATGCTTATTCTTGGCTGTCTTTTACATAATCAGCGAATGTGTGCTTTTCTTCTTTGACAGTTCACTTGACCCCAAGTAAACCTCTGTCTCCATTTCTGCAGGACAGGTATAATATATCAATATCTCTATGAGGATGTAATGCATAGTGAACAGTCAGCAGTTTTCTTGTTTTTTGGTCCAAATTGTCCTGTTCATCTTGCGTCCAATCAATAATTCCGGTAGTATATCATATCACAGCCATGAGCCAGGTATTGATAGTTTTGATGGTGTTTTTCACTGTTCAGTTTTTGTCTCTAGCAATTTTCTCACTCTTTGGATGTATTCTTTACTGATCACATTTTTAACTGGTCCATGCTAGATGTTATCCAACTGTAAAAGTCCTAGATCAGGGGTGTCAAACTGCCGGCCTGCGGGCTGGATCAGTCATGGTGAAACCGCGCCCACCCCATTGCCGGCAATGGAAAAAAAGTTGCGATACGTTGTGACACTTCACATGACATTGCAAGTTTGACACCCCTGCCCTAGATACTTGTAGGCTTCATCCTGATGGCTCCTGATGGTTTGGCCATTTGACATTTCAATTCCATTATTGTTTGTGATTTTATCCTGCTTTATTGCTACAGTACCACATTTCTCTAGGACAAATTCCATTGCTACATCTGTGCTAAAAATTCTTACAGTGTTTATCTATGACTGGATTTCAGTTTCTGATTTTTCATAAAGCTTCGGATCATTCATATAAAGCAAGCTGAGATTTTATTAGCATCTTTTGCGGTTTGATAGCCAGGATTTGTTTTTTTCAAAATCACTGAAAGTGGGATCATGGCAATGAGAAATAATAGTAAAGGTGATAATGAGTTGCTCTGGAAGATGCCTTTTCTAATGCGGAAAATTTATTATTATGGTTTGTTTCATAGTCAGCCAGATGTTTAGACTGCATTTGGCTTTTTGTCCACTTATACAGTCCTTTGTCAGGACCAGGGATAGGCAGATGTTGTTGTCTGATGGTGTTAAAGGTATTGTTGCAAGATGTAAGCTATTCCAAATACCTGCCTTTTGTATTTGACTGATGGGGATTTTGTCAATGCTTTGACATATCTCTTTTCTCTATTCATCATTTACTCTTTCTAGATACAGTGTTGAGTAGCAATTCTATTTCAGATTATATTTTTTCCATACAGCTTCAGAACATTCATCTAAAGGAGAAGGGATAGCCTGGCAGATGTTTTGATGTTTTATAGCCTTGGCCTGGCTTGTTCAGCATTGTTGACGGAGAAATCAGTGCAACAACAAACAATAATGCTATAAGTGAGTTGCCTTGAAAAATATTATTGATATTAATCTCTCCCAGACTATCACCATTAACCAACTGTGTCTTCCATTATGCAATTAATCTTTCCACAAACTTTCTGATGTTTCTGGTGACTCCTGTTATTTGAAGGCATTTGATTATTCAGTCATGTGGCAGGGAATCAAATGCCTTCATGTAATTAATCCAAGCTACATTCAAGTTGGTCTTCCTTCTCTTGCAATTTTCCAGAATTATCTTGTCAATTAGGAACTGATTTTTTTTTAACCCCTCTGCTGTTTGGGTAGTTTCCCTGTATCAACTACCGCACCAGTTAGCAATTGATAAGCAGATTATTGGCTTGTAGTTGTCTGTTGCTCCACTTTTTGTTAGATCTTTCATTATCAAGTGAGTTTCTCCAGATGTTAACCAATCTTCAGTGTTACCTGCTTACATATGTTGTTAAACTGCTTGGCAACAAATGGGTGTAGGCCGGTCAGATGTTTCAATCAAAAACTGTACAGTTCATCTTTACCTGGTGCCAACCAATTCTTGATCTTCCTTGCCCTTTTCTCCACCTTTTCTGCTATTACAAGTTATTACAAGTTTTTTTCATTTCAGCTCTAAAAAAATTCTTATCCATCTTATTTAGCTAAACTGCATTCTTGTATTTTTTGGGGGGTTGTTCCATAGTTGCTCCCAGAACTGCACAGTTTCTTCTTTGCCAAGTGTTGACTGCTTCATAGCAGTTTTTCTATCGATGTATTGGTAGAAACATTTCTGATTTGACTGAAATTGGGGATTCTGCCTCCAGTCTGCAATTCAGATGTCAACGCTGCTAACATCGGATGTTTTTGCTTTGACAACAGTAGAAATGCAACCATTTTCTTCTTATGTTTTACTTTTAGAGTTAGATGATGCTGGGGGGGGGGGGGGAATGTGCATGAGAGTTTAGATAGACATAATAATATTGGACTTGGTGTGAGAACCAAGGTTAATGAAATAAGAGATGATAAGAATTGGTGGGCTGGAGAACTGGAGGGAGAGCCTGAGTTTCAAACTAATTGGAGAATGTGATTTATGACAGTTAATTGGAGGAGGGAATTGTGCTTTGATACTATGTGCTCAGGGGAGGGGAATCCAGTTTTTGGCTTCGACTGTGTTAGTGCCGATGCTATGCTTCTCAAATAAAGAATCTTTAAGGTAAACAATGCCTCGAAGTTCTTTGAAGAGTTTCATCTGTCGGAACCATGACATCAAACTTAGTATTTTAGTATCTCTGCTCTGACTATTATTTGCTGCTTTGTTATTTTCAGTGTTTCCTTGATCTCCCTTGTTTCTCGGTGATCTTTCTTGTACAGGCATTCTTCGGCTTTCTTTTCCCCCAGCTTATTTTCTTTCATCTGTTCTAGATTGTTTGCATCAGATTTTAGCATGCCGGTATTAATTTTCCAGCCTGACCTTCCATTTTGGTGCTGCGCTCTTTGGCTTTTTTTTTTCTTTTCTTGCGTGCTGTTTTTGCATTCCAGATATTCAGTTATAACTGCAGCTATGTTATAATGTATAAAAACATTAATTGGCTGTTATTTTTTAGTTGGGTTCATCACATAGTCAGCTAGATGTTTAGACTGAATCTGGCAGTTTAGACACCTATTGAGTCCTCCCCAAGGCCCTAGGATAGGCAGATGTGGATGGTTGATGGTGTTACAGATACTGCTACAAGATGTAAACTATTTCAAGTAAAGGGGCCTTTTGCAATTGACTGAAGGTGAATTTGTCAGTGCTGATGGTGTCCAAGTGATGCTCCAGTTGTTTTGGGATTGTACTCAAGCTATTACTATCACTATTGGTAATAGTACTTTTGCTTTCTTTTGCCACAGTATTATTATTATTCACAAGAGAATTTCTCCTGTGTGCTCTGTTCACAACAAGAAGCTGGGGAAACTACATTAAGACTACCATATATGGGCCGCAACCTTCCAGATGACCAGTAGATGACAGAGCTCAAGCTCTTTGGTGCAATTTAGTGTTTGTCAGATGATTGCAGCCTAGATAGCCTCATGTTTGGAAATCAGCATTTCTCCATCAGTGGTCCAATTGTAACAAGTTCATATATTTCAAATTTGATTGGCCTTTTTAAAAAAAAAACCAGAAGGCTCCAATGATTCTATCAGGTTTAACAATCAAGTCAAATCTTAATGTAACTCTGTGTAAATATTTAACCTGTAGATAATTAAATCATTGTTCCACAGACTATTTGAAAAAAAAGATGGAGCTATATTTCTTGGTTGTTAGTTACATACTTAAGTATTGTGAAATTTATTGTTAAAAAAAAAGATCTACCTCTTTTCTACATTTGTTCTTCTGGCCTTTGAGGTAAAAGTACCCAAATGTCTCTTTCCTTATTTTTTTGCCTGAAACCATTACATGTTATTTAAATTTTACCTTTAGGAAATTCTGTGAAATGATGATAGCTGACAGCTTTCTTTCATAATATTCTGGAGTTGGCAGATGCTTTCTGTTTGATTAAGAAATGGAGGAGAAATGGGATAAGAAAAGGCTGCTTTCTAGATTTGAGTCAGACCTGTGTTATCAAGTTGTTCATAATGTTTGCTTGTATAAGAATGTACAGGTCTTGCATCATTAAAATGAAAGCAGACAAGCAGCTCAAAGAGTAAGATGTTATTATCTGTATTGGTCTGATAAAACTGAGAAGCTGGTGAAGGATGTGTAAAAAGCCACTTAATGTTCTCTTAAACTAAAATAGCTACACTGAGCAGATGGATTTAATTAAGTTTTTACTGAAAGATAACTGTGCTTCCCACATACTTCAGGTGAATACTTTGGAGAAAATGACAGAAGAATTAATTCAGTCTTAAATTGCTTTTGATACTTGAAAATGTTTTTTTTCTGAAAAACAAACAAACAAGAGGAACTCATATCTTCAGAAAGAGAAATAGCTCGACTCTCTACCTCCTTTTAGTATACCACTTTGTGTTTATCAGCTTAAGTACCACAGAGATGGATATATTATTTCATGATCCATAAAAGGCATGGCTAATAACAAGGGATGCGGGAAGCTGTAACTCAGAACTTAGAAGACACCAACCTGCCTTCCCTTGCCCTCTGCTCAGAGTATTATTTGATTTATATGGTTATAATTCCTAAACATTTGAACATATAATCAGTAAACAATTATTTTTTAAAGCTTACAATAGACATTTTATTGTATTTGATCTTGTGCAGGTCACTGGCAGTCTGAATGATTTGGCAGCATGTAGTTGATGAAGAAATTCTAATAAAATGCACAAATGTTATCGCAATATATGCAATCAAAAACTCATGTAAGGGTTTAACTCTCTTTACAGTAACTAGAAACAATTCACAGGCAGGCAGGCAGGCAGGCAAATAGCTCCTACAAAATACCATTACATTCAGGAAGGCTAAGATACTTTTTATCCCTAAGTAAGCCAGCACCATCATCTTTCTAACATCTGTTTCCAGCTATGAAAATGTAGTAGCATTTGTCTCTAAGGGATCAAATGAAATTTAGAGTTTCTCCTTATATGAAAAATAGAACAAACACAACAAAATCTAGTGAGTCTCTCCTGCTATAGAAGAATTTTGGTTGACAGCCACCAAAGCTGCTTAATAAGAGATCCATGGGGAAGTTAATTGCACTCACGGCATGTTGTAACAACCAGCTAATTAATTTTTAGTAACTGTATGTATGTATGTATATATGTACTGTATGTATGTATGTATGTATGTATGTATGTATGTATGTATGTAACTATGAGAGGGATCTTGGAATCCTAGTGGACAATCACTTAAATATGAGCCAGCAGTGTGCTGCAGCTGCCAAAAAAGCCAACACAGTGCTAGGCTGCATTAACAGAGGGATAGAATCAAGATCACGTGAAATATTAATACCACTTTATAATGCCTTGGTAAGGCCACACTTGGAATGCTGCATCCAGTTTTGGTCACCACGATGTAAAAAAAGATGTTGACACACTAAAAGGAGTGCAGAGAAGAGCAACAAAGATGATCAGGGGACGGGAGCTAAAACATCTAAAGACTTGGTATGTCTAGTTTAACAAAGAGAAGGATGAGGGGTGAAACACTGATAGCAGGTGTTTCAATATCTAAAGGGCTGCCACAAAGAGGAGGGAATCAAGCTATTCTCCAAAGCACCTGAAGGCAGGAAAAGAAGCAATGGATGGAAACTAATCAAAGAAAGAAGCAACCTAGAACTTAGGAGAAATTTCCCGACAGTTAGAACAATTAATCAGTGGAACAACTTGCCTCCAAAACTAAAGGTTTTTAAGAAGAGATTGGACAACTACGAGGGCAATTCGGAAATAAACCTCCCTTTGGTTATCAATGACAGACACTCGCAGATACAGAACTGAAAGTAAAGTAAAGAGTAAAGTTTTACTCTTGGTAACAAAAATGTCCCAGGAGTTTCTTTTGCCGTGCATGCCAACAGGATGGTTGACAGCTATTGCTATTGCTAAACTTAGGATCACTTTAATATATTTAAAACCAGAATCTCCCTGTCTCACAGAAATTCTCTCTCACACACACACACACATACACCATACCAATCCTTATATTCCCCAGGCCAGCAAAACCTATGTTTAAAAAAGTATGGCAAAAATCGCTCAATCAAACTACTGTATAAATAAATAAACTGCCATTACATCCTGTCTAAACATTTGGTTGTCAGAAAGGCTGACCAATGAGGCTAACTCTGACATCTGTAACATTTGAAATGTTTGGAATTTTGCTACAGATAAGGCATTCCCATTCTGTCCTTGTATCTGGTTAATATTTTCAGCCTCGCATAAAGTCATACAGCCAGTTTCCAAGAAAGAACAGGATTCCTGCACCATTAAGAAAAGTATAGGAGCTCTATACTGTTGTAAGCCACCCAGAGTTATATACAGTATATGATATGAGTGCTCTGTGAATTGAAATAAATAAGTATAAGAGCCATGATGGCACAGAGGTTAGAATGCAGGCTAATTCTGCTGCTGCCAACTGTCAGTAGTTCAGCAGTTTGATTCTCACCAGCTCAAGGTTGACTCAGCCTTCCATCCTTCCAAGGTCGGTAAATAAGGACCCAAATTGTTGGGGGCAATATGCTGACTCTGTAAACTGCTTAGAGAGGGCTCTAAAGCACTGTGAAGCAGTATATAAGTCTAAGTGCTATTGCTATTGTTAAGTTCTATTTTTCATATGCAGCACGATGGCTCAGTGCTCAAGATCTTGGGCTTGTAGGCTAGAAAGCCAATAACCCAAGCATTGCGCAACAGGCTGAGCATCTGTCTTTGCCTAATTCCTGTCCACCTAGCAGTTCAAAAGCATGCAACTTTAGTGGGAAGGTAAAAACGCTTGGTGATGTCATGCTGGCCACATGACTGTAGACATGTCTCTGGACAGTGCTGGCTCATGGTTTCGAAATGGAGATGAATGCTGCCCACTATAGTCGGCAATGACTAGCAGAGTAAAATACGCCAGGACTCCTTTCCTATCCTATTAATTTGCAGGAATTTCAACTTATTTTGCATCTAACCAACCCAACACAGTAGGAAGAATGTTCTGAGAGATGGAGATCCTTGTCAAATCACACTTAACTGATCTCATACTACTTCTATAGCAAACCGAAAAGTATGTATCCGCCATATATTTTCTCCAATTCTTCCTGTTTCCTCATTATTCAAATGCCAGGCTACTCCACAGGAATGCCATGAGAACTAACTGAGAATGTTACAGAAATAAACTCTGATAGTTATAGGTCAGGATGAAAGCAGGAAAGGGCTTTGACTTACGGTGTTTGAATAATTTCTTTGCTTGCTCACAGAAAACCAGAATGAATAATATATTACTGCACCATATGCCAAGGCCTATGAACTTCTATATAAGTTGTAGAAGAGATTTACCAGCATTATAAAATCTATACACTACTAAAGTTCTCATGTTTTTATCTGTTTGTATTTTATACTCTCATGCTAAATAGTGCATTATACTACAATAAATTTTGAGTCAGAGTACCTAAAATCCACTAACTTAATGTGTAAAAATCTGGGACTCATTACTCCTGTGGAACTGAAATTTCCACGATGTTCACACCAGTTTTATTCACAAAGTTGTGGCCATTGCAGTGTCCTGGTGGTCACGTGATTGTCACTTCTGACACTCCCTGCCAGTTTCACACAAGCAAAGTCAATGGGGAAGCCAGTAGGAAGTCAGAAGTTGCCCTTGCTCACACTGCTTTTGTGCCCACCCATGGTCATTCTGGTTATCTGTTTGGGTGATTAAATATTATTATTGAAGTTTGTTTGCCACTACTATATTTTATTATTATTTTATTATATTAGTCTTAGATGTTCATGTCCAGCATTTGGGTAAAAAAAAATATAGGGTCACCTTAAAATTTAATATTTATTCTGATCACATCAGACTGTACTACCTTTCTCTCAAAAGACGATCCAATCAGTCACATAATTGTCTAGTTAAATATACAGTAAATTTGAGAGTAACATTATTTGTTCCTCCATATTAAAAAAAGTTTAAAACTTCATTATTAAAATCAAGATTACATGCAATTTGTAATAACCAGTACAATATAAATTATAAATCAAGATAAGAGATTATAATAATTTCTGCCTAGTCTAAAAATTTCACCCTGATTTAGCAAATCAGTCAGAAAGTTAAATGTTGAAACTTTATGTTAGAATTAACCCAAAGTTTGGATGTGATACAAAGTGATGTATAGAATTATAATTCTGGAATGCTTTCAATTTGAATTGAATTCTATTTGATTTTCAAATATGAGATTATTTTGAACTTCAAGGCATAATTTAATTTTATTTTTTTATTCAACAAAAAAGATTGTATATAATTTCCAAACTGTGCATCAGAATTTCCTCCAATGACTCTTATCTTTCTTTCTACATCATTTTTTTACCTGCATTATTAATATAGTTATTATGAACACTTTGATTTTATTTCAGCTAGTATCAGATTATTTGTTCTTTATGCAGTCCAAAGTATCCTTAGTAGTTTCCCCAGCCCTGCATTGGAAAGGGTTCTTTTTTTCCTTTATTTAGTCTTTCTGGTCATCCAGCTTTCAAGCATGCCTATGAAGCAATATTTTTCCTCATGGCATATATACTTCTATGTTCCAGAACATTCCAGAACACTCTCCTCTTCTGTTGGAATTAAATTTGTTATTTTATTTGATTTTTTTAAAATTTATATAGTCACCTATCTTATAAAATTAGTGACTCTGGGCTCATCCAATAAAGTTAAAAATAAGAATACATAAATAATTATTATTCAAAATATTAAAAATCATAAAAATGCAGCTAAAGAAATAAATAATGGACAAAGGTATGTCAATAATAATGGACCCACCTCACTAACTTCCCATTTTTCTGGGGTTCTCAGACCTGCTGGCACAACCACATTTGAGGGGGGTCTTCAGAAAGTCAGTAGCAATGATGCCAACCTAACTTCAGGAGGAAGGATATACAAGGCGGGCACCACAGCCAGGAAGACTCTCTGCCTAGAGCCCACTAAATGTAATTCCCTAAACAAGAGAACCCACAGCATGCCCTTTCTACTAGATCTGGTGGGACAAGAAGATGTAATTTGATGTTATTTTCCTGAAGTAAAAAAATGACAAACCATCCCTGGGATAGGGATAGAGATGGGGAGAGGTGCATTCTGGGATAAACAGGGAACATTCCACGAAATAGCAGGATTTTCTGTGATAAATATTCAATGTTTTGTACACAACTACTACAATATAATCAATTTCTGAAGCCATAGTATTTTGTTTTGTTTTGTTTCTATATCTGACAAGGTTATCATGCAAGCACCGACATGCTTCTGCTGAGTATTGAAGAATAGGCTATTACTGAAACAGATACTAATAAAACAGGGCAATTTATTTTTATCTCAAACTGAGAATTAAATCTTTAATCATTTTATGATTCAAGAGTTATCTTGTGGTGTAATTAACTGAAATACAAAATATAAAATATCTAGAGAGAATTTAAACAAGACTTGGCATGTCTTACCTATTGAACTGGCTGGGGTGCAGCTGCTATCATGTGCTATTAAAAAAGCTTTCTCTTTTTTGACATTTGTTGCATCCTGCATATTTGTTCATGCATAATCCCTCAGTCATCTCACTGCTAGCCAGACTCCTTTGTATATTCCAAGGCCCTGAAGGTGTTTTACATATTTTATCAGCAGGTTCTTAAAACACAGGGGAAAATCCACATGAAGGAGTTAGAACAATTAATCAGTGGAACAAGCTGCCTCCAGAAGTTGTGAATGCTCCAACACTGGAAATTTTTAAGAAGAGACTGGACAACCATTTTTCTGAAATGGTATGGGGTTTTCTGCCTGAGCAGGGGGTTGGACTAGAAGACCTCCAAGGTCCCTTTTATTATTATTATTATTATTATTATTATTATTATTATTATTATTATTATTATTATTATTATTATTATTATTATTATTATTATTATTATTAATATTATTATTATTATTATTATTATTATTATTATGTTGTTGTTGTTGTTGTTGTTGTTGTTCTTCTTCTTCTTCTTCTTCTTCTTCTTCTTCTTCTTCTTCTTCTTCTTCTTATTATTATTATTATTATTATTATTATTATTATTATTATTATTATTATTATTATTATTATTATTATTATTATTATTATTATTATTATTATTATTATTATTATTATTATCTCACTGACTGGTGTATTTAAGGAGGACAGAGAACTGGGTTGTAATAATAAATGATGCCGCCATCACCTCTGCAGAAATTCACTAAGGGCTAATAGAAGTAACATATTACCAGCTGTTTTTATCTTAAGAATTTGGCATTTTTGCAATATTTTTTGGGAAGAAACATATCTAATACTATGGGATTTCCCCAACAGAACCCTACTTTATTTGTCAAATGTATAAACCAAGTTATAAATGTGACACTGTCTCTCATTATTGAAATAAAAGCTGCCAGGACTAAACTCACAGATGATTGAGAAGCTTCTGGTAGGGTTCATCAGTGACAGATGTTTAAAGGAAATTGTGAGGATGTTAAGAATATGATACTGCAGAATCCTATTACTATGATTGTCATTTTGTTATGGCGGAAGGTATTCCATTTGTTCCTATCTCTCCAGGAAAAAAAAATAATCTGAAGCCCTCACTTTTGAAAGCCAGGATTCAGTATTACCATCTTTCCCTTAAGAAAACAAATACAATACCCACTTTTTAGTAGCTCTCTTGATCAAGCATAAATAGTTAACTTGCTTGCTTAAATACATATTCTTAAGTCTCATTACTATTGTTTAACAACTCCTATTAAACAACTCCTGTTAAGTTAGAATTGTGTCATTTCATACTCAACAGTCCAGATCTAATTGTCCTGCCTGACCCTCTAGAGGATTTTTCATCAGTCTACATTTAGAATCAAACTATATCTCCTCCTCACCTTATTTTCATCCCAAGGTTATGTAAAATAGACACAAACTTCTTCTAAGAAGAGGAGCTGCTATGTCACAGAAACAGTGTCAATCTTAGAGGAACTTTCCTTTAATCTCAGAACTGGAACTTCTCGGCGTTGTCTTCTTCCCCTGGTTCTTCACTGGTCTCCAAACCATGTTACTCTCATTTCTTATTGACACCTACTTATTGTTCTACGTTTTCTGCTGATCTGTTCCTAACAGTCTGTGGGTTTCTTCTGATATTTCCCATTGCTTCACAACCACAATGGGTGGCACACATTTGATCCTTATTGCAGCCATTTCATTGGCTAAAGGATCATTGCTCCATTGTTTTAAATGTGGCAGACAATTTCCCATTGGCTAAAAATAAATAAATAATAACTTTGATTAACCACAAAACCTAGGGCTGCCAAAATCCAGACAATTGCTGAAATAGCAGTAAAGAGATACAGAAGACTGATGCTTTGCAGCAAACAAATTATCAATTGTCTCCTTTTTGCATTCCAAATATGGTAGCTCTAATTTAGCTATATACTCTATGCTCATATACTCTATGCTCATTAAACACTGTTTCTTTATTGGCTGCTGAAATGTATCTCTCATATTGAAAAACCCGTGGCATGCTAAATCAAATATCAACTCAAGTCACAGAACAACATAAAGGATAGCACAGTAATGGAAACTTTGGGATGCCAGATAAGTTGGAATGGAGACTTTTTGAAAAATGGATTATATAAGATAAAGAAAGCAAATGCAATACAATAGATGGGCGGTTTTAATAAAGAACCTTCATTTTGTTGTAGAACATGAAAGTGAATCAATGTATGATTTTCCCCAGTGGAATCCTACAATGATGTGAGTTTTCCCTGGAAGAATGTGTCATAAAATTATTAGATGCTTGATACCTATATTCAAAATATGCTAGAAATTTGAGACGATTTTATTGTGATGATAATGATGAAGATGTAATTAAATTTGTATAAATTCCAACATACATGCTAACATTAATAACTGATAATGCTTATAAATCTTTTTTTAAAGGTCAGCCTATCCCAGCGGTAAAGCATGACCAAACTAAAGGAGAAGTGCCCAAGCTGCCTGCAAAATCATAGTGCTGTCAAAAATGACACACCTAGGTTGGAAAACCTTAATTAACAAGGTAGCACTTTGTAGTACTTTGTCAGAAATTAATTGGCATCACTCGTCAGTTGCTTTTTCTTCTCTAATGTGGCAAGACGTATGTTTCTATTCTGTAGCAGGAAATACATAATTAGATACCAAAAGATTTTCATTCTTCATCCCCTGCAGAAGTAATGATCTAGTTAAGTCACCAATTTTGCTGCAGCCAATCTTTTGCTGACTTCAAGAAAATCACTCCTATCAACAATTGAATCATTCAAAAGCTGCCTAGTCTGCTGGGAGGAAAATGCTGTTCCAATGATATCAGAGAGATCAGATAATTGTCCTTCCCTATTCTCAAAAACTTTGGCATTTGATTTTTAAAAATAGCATTGAACATTCTCAAAGTGCCTTTTCGTATAGGAATCCTAAATATGTACTTGGGATGATCCTGAAAATAAGAAATCAGAGACTGGAAGGTGGAAGTGATATGTTATGTACTGTGTTATGTGTGGGTACTGAAAGGGCAGACTTTGAGGTGGAACATATTGCACTGGGGCAAGGGGTTGTGTGAATGAGTCATCTTTAATGGAGCAACCTTTTTTCAGCGTTCTGTCTGCCAGTGCTTTTTTTGTAAAGAAAAAAGGTGCCGGAACTCACACATGTCATACAACCCGCCATGCCTACCCTACAAGGTTCCATCCCAAAAAGGTGCCGGAACTCCGTTCTGGGCGTTCTATGACAAAAAAAGCCCTGCTGTCTGCAGCATCCCAGGGTTCCATGAAATTGCAAAGGAGGTACCAAGAGATAATCTCTCTTGGGTTTATTCCAGTCCAAAAAGGCTGCAGAGCAGGGGGGGGGGGAGGAAGAGGAAATTCCACCATTTTGCCAAAATAAGAGTACATCAGGAAATAACCTGCAGAAAGTATTAAATCCTATGAATGAGATAGGAAAAATAAGCCTCTTTGTCATGGAAAGAAAACTTTCAAACACTGGGAAGCAGTACTATGCTTCATCTTCCCTTGAAAACACCTATTTTGAGGCAGCTGTCTTTTGGGAGTGTCTGTGTTACTGTTTATTTATTGGCTATAGATATTTGTTTTCTTTTGATTTTAAATCTGGTTGTTGTGTGCATTCTTAGGAGCCATCTTTCCTGGTTTACATTTTTTCTTTCTTTCTTTTTTCTTTAGATACAAGGAAGCTAGAAATGTATTATTTTAAATTTGATTTCCTCAGAATTTAAGGGAGGGAGGGAGGGAGGGAGGGAGGAAGGAAGGAAGGAAGGAAGGAAGGAAGGAAGGAAGGAAGGAAGGAAGGAAGGAAGGAAGGAAGGAAGGAAGATTTCTGATGTTCCCTCCCAGCTTTCCACAAAAATATTCAGTGGAGAAATCAATATGAAAGTTGCTCTTGCTTCCACTGCTTTTTTTGCCCACCCATGGTCACTCTGTTTATGTTACGAAATACCTCTGAAACAATAATCCAATGAATCATGGGTTGTCTAGTCATTAAAAGGAATTCTCTGACAAGATTCAGGTGAGTTTCTTTTTCCATGGATCATTTTTAAAGAAGTAGAAGGGGGTAAAGGAGGGGTGTTTTTTTTCCCCCTGATGCTTTTGTGTGAAACAATTCACTGGGAAGAAAAGAAATTCTTAACTGATATGAATGAAACATTCATTGTTTATAATTAAACAGGAGTCTACATCAGCAACCTCCAAACACCTTACATTTGAAATTTCCTTTTTAATAGTACAATGCGTCTCTCATCTGTAGTGAGGGTTACTGGAATATACTTGAAAGAAAAGCGTAAAAAAACCCATCTCCATCGAATTCAGTATCTGTTTCCTTTTGCAGCCCTATACACAAGAAGAACTTCTACTGAAGTCAATTCTAAGTAATTATATTTAAAATGGCATATTTCTCTCTCAGTGTTGACTTATTCTCCACTCAGAAGAAAGCAGAACAACTGAACATACAGTTTTTTGGTACTTCTTTACATCTTGTCACAATGAACTATCTGGAACCAAAAGGGCAAGTGATGTTTTTCAGCATCAACCACCCAAAAACAAAAAAGAGTTTTGTAACACTTTAAGAAGAATAATAAAGAAAATATTTGATGCACCGTTCACCTGTTTTCTTCCTGTGGAAATTCAAGGTACTAGTCATTACCTATAACACCCTACAGGGCATAGAGCCTGGTTACTTGAGGAAATGCCTGTCTCTCTTAGTATCTGCCCAACCGATTTGCTTTGACAGGTTTGGTGTGCTCTAGGTTCCTTCAATTAAACAGTGTCAGCTGTCGGGATCTCAGAAATGTGTCTTCTCCATAGCAGCATCTGCTATCTAGAATGAGGTTCTCCACAAGATCTGGATAGCCCCCATTCTCCTGTTATTTATAACAGCATGAAAACCTAGCTCATCATTTCAGCCTTTGGCAAGGGGGAATGAGGCCTGTCAATTTTCTGTATTTTATCTTTTATTAATTGTAGTGTAATTTCTTGTTTTGAGCTGCCCATAGGAGGCATCAAGTTAAAATTATTATTAAATACACAACAATGTGAAATCACAACTGCCAGTTATCAGCTGACATTAGCCTTTATACACATCGAGTTCTTCCCAAGGACCTTGGATGTCATAATGTATTGGCATAGTATATGTGTAGATCCAAACACTGTAGCCTTTTCTATTGACAGATGGAAATTTTGTCAATGCATAGATTTTCTAAGTGCCATCCAAGATTAGTGTGCTGATATGTACTGGAACCATCACAGCCATAATCTTTCAGTTTCAATTTTCAGATCCTTGTGATTGTCTCCAATTTCTTTGTTTTCTATTTTATTCTTCATATTGCCACATTAAGTATCCACACTTTCTTCTTTTCAACTATAAATAAATCTGGCAGATTATGATCCAAGCAGTGGTGAGATTCAAATATGTGAACAACCGGTTCTCTGTGTGGATGCTGCTTCCGGAAGTCCATTCTGGACCTGGGCAACAAAAAATTAGCTACTGGTTCTGCCAAAGTGGTGTGAACCGGCTGAATCCCACCACTGGATCCAAGGCTTTATCAGTTTGTATTCAAAAATTCCACAATATTTTAACCTGCTCATTTTTACTGCTTTTTCAATTCTATATTCCTACCATGTTTTTTATTATTGGCACAGGATAATTTTTACAGATGTTCCAGTGAATCATTTCGGTGACTGTGTTATGTTGTTGTTTATAATTTGTGCAATCTTTTTTTCTAGAGACAAGTATATGTTCTACTGTTTTTTCTGTCTCTTTACACAATCTGTACTTTGTATCATTGGATGATTTTTCAGTTCTGGCCTTTGACATCCTAGGTTATTGGGAAAAACCTGAAACATACGAAGGCCAACACCAGCTAAAGAACTGACAGCTGTGATTACACATATAATAATAATTTCAGTTCCTTTGTTATAATTAAAGAACGTTTGGGAATCAGCAATGAATACAATAGTCAGATATTTTTTTTGTGGAACAACTTGCCATATCCACATATGGATACAAATCAGAACAATGAACAAATTGCTTCAGATATTTTTTTTTAGCTTTGGAATTGTTTTAGCCATTTCACTGTCAGAGATATTTTCTATGACTGATAAATTTCCTTCAGGATTATCTCAGGAAATTTGCCTTTGGTTTCCTAACCTGCTGTGTCATTTAAAAATATTACCCAGCAGGAGACCATTTTAATAACTCTCCAAAAATGAAAGACCGCCAAGTACCAAACTACATGATGTATTATGGTAGCTAAATGTGTTTGGCACAGCTTTCAATGAGTCTCAGCTACAGCTAGACCATGGAAGTAAGTTCAAAAGTACACACTTGCTTTCTCAGTGTGGCTGATGGCATGGGGTTCCAAAATTGGACTTCTGGTGCTTTTTCTTCCCTTAAATTGAACATTGATTGAGCTAAGTGAAACAGTTATGGAACCCTTTTTATTTTATAATAAGAAAAGCAGCAACAAAAGCAGTCACCTTTTCTGCTCCTCTCATGGCTTCAAATAGCACCTTTAGGAATAGATAAAGAAAAATGGAGAGGTGGGGTAGTAGAGAGAAGAAGAAACAAAGGGGAGATAAGAGGACGATTGAAAGAGTTCTAAGAATGATAACAATACAGTACAACTCATTGCTTAGGTGGCTCAGTATCCTCTTCACAGAGAATACTCTGGACTGTTAATTTTGCAGTAATTTCCATATACTATAATCACCAACCTTATTATTATTTTGGAAGGAACATACTGGAAAAACACAAATATATCTAAATCCAGTGTCCAACTTCTCTATGGCAGCCCCTAGACAAAAAGGTTCCTAGAGAGAGTGACAATTCTCCAGTACATATTCCTGAGAGGTTGGGGATGGAAACTCCGTTACATATAGTCCTGAAGTTACAACCACAATTGGGATCAGAATTTTCATTGCTAAACAAGGTGGTTAAATGAGTTGTGCCTGATTTTACAACCTTTTTTTTTTTTTTTTTTGCCACGCATGTTAAATAATTGCAGTTGTTAAGCAAATTCGGCTTCCCCCACTGACTTTGCTTGTTGGAAGCCGCAGACGGTGATCGCATGACCCCGGGACATTGCAATCATCATAAACACTTGCTGGTTGCCAAGGTCCTGAATTTTGATCACGTGACCATAGAGAAGCTACAGTCATAAGTGCAAGGACTGGTTGTAAATCACTATTTTAATTTCGAACAGTCGCTAGACGAAGGGTTGTAAGTCAAGGACTATCTGTATATGACAAAAAGTGGGCGGGTGGAGCAGTTTAAACAGTAGCCAAATGGAAATTCTAACTAGCAACATTTCATGATTTGTGCTTCACTTAGGAGAGGATCCAGTAACACTTTTTTTATTTGGTTAGACCTATAGAAGGAGTTTGGTTTGTTACAATGGTTTTTTTTTTTATCGTGATACTAAATGTTATATTTCAAAATGTCAACCATTACTATACACTTGACATGTCTGAGTGAATATAATATAAAACCATCCATTTAAAACATAACAAATAAACATAAACAACCATGCTCTTCTGGAGCACCTTTAACAAGTTAGAAAACTTTCCACAACCATATTAAAACCATTTTGCCTTTACAAATACTGTAATAGCTGAAAGCCAAGGGCAGCCATAAAATCACCTCACCTCTAGGGTTTAATTGGTGCAAATGGTATGGTATGTTTCTCCAGAGACATGCCTATCTTGCTTTCCCTTTTTATTATTGTAAAAAAAAAAAAAAAAAAAATTACTTTTTTTTAAAAAAAGAGGGAAGGGCTCATGCAGGGTTGCCAAAGAATTAGTAGAAATGGCAACATTGACCTGTTTGGTCAGGGAGAAAAGAACAAGTGCTTTCTTAAAACACTGGAAACCTTTTATGGACTTTTTGCTAAAAGAAGAAAAATATGGAATGATGATTTAATGGAGTTAATGATAGAAAAGGTGAGAAATCAATATGGGGTTGAAGGGATTTCTGGAAAAGATAAGAGGGAGGAGAGAGGATGATATTGACTGAAGAGAAGTCACTGTACTTCATACTTGAGTTTTCTTTTTTTCCTTTTCTTGCATTTTCTTCTTTTTTCTTTCTTTTCTCTCTTTTTCTTTAGATTTGTCTTTCATTTTAAGAATATTATACTGATGATAAAATCCCTAACATACTAGACTCAAGTATCTTGCTAACACACGTGTTATTTTACAGCACTGGTACTTTTACTGGAATTTTAACTAGTGGAAAGTCAAAATCTTCCATGAATGAACTAAAAACAGCTGGTTCTCCGTGTAACACAATCCTGACAAATATTCTTCACTCTATTACCATGCGCTGCTGGCTTCAAGCATCAGCAATAGGGAGTAATAATTTGCATTTTTATGAACTTCATTCTGTGAGCAAATCCTATGATGAGCCACTTTACGTGTACGATGCCTGGATCATTATCCATATATAAAAGCTTGTAAAAAGCGTAATTGGAAATGCAGGAGAGAGAGAGAGAACTTTTTTTAAAGCAGTTATTACCTGGAACTGGGAATAATGACAATTGGCTCATGTGCTCAGCTGCATCTCTTTCCAAAGTGATGCCATTTAAGCTGGTAATTGGCTTTACCCAGGGAAACATACAGATCTTCCCATTTTGATCAAGATAAAAGTTCTGGGATATTTCTTTTAACCATTTGGTTCTCATTCTAGACTTTCAAATTGATATCTTTTTGATCCCTGACCAGCTTGTTCTTTCATTTCTGGTTGGCTGTGATACCACCTCTTGATCTGAACTTGGAATTTGCAAAATATTCCATTCCCAGAATGAAACATTCCAGAGAACTCCAGAATATTCTAGTATTCCTTTGGAGACCAGTTCATTCCAGCCATTCCAGTATATTAGGGATTTTCTTTAATATCAATGTAACAATATTATTTTATGGTTTGATTACACATTTTGAAAATGTAAAAACTTTGGAGAGAAGTATGTTATGAACATATTTGTTTTATTAAATATAATACATAATTGTTTTGCTCTTCTGGAATGTTGCTCTAATGGGGAATATTTCTTGAATTGCTGCATGGGTGACTTTACATTGGAGCTTTCCTCCTTTGATTTTAACTACTTTTCAATTATTGCAACTGTCATAATATTGTCTGCTAAATTGTCTCATATTTTTTCCCACTAACAGCAAAATTCACATGCAAATGGATTCAACTGTACTGCTATGTTAATTTATTTTACAATGTAATTTTTACAAAAGAGATCATAATCAGGGGATGCCATCTACATTCCTGTGAGTTATGTCTTGTTTATTTCATGAGTCCATGCAATATGAAACAATATTACACCTCTTCTTTTTCATAAAAAATTCTCAATGGGTGAAAACTTGAATTGGAAAAATTGGATTTGAACTTACAATGGTCATCAACCCTCCCAGTCACATGATCAAACTTTGGTTGCTAGGCAACCAGGTAGCATTTATGACTGTTTGCAATGTCCCACAGTCACGTGACCACATTTTACAATGGTTTTGCCAAAAAAACCAGCATTTTCTTCCAATTTTCAGCAAAATCGCCACACATAGTGAATTCGGTTTGCTTAAGGATCATGGCAATCACTTTATGACTTTATAACCATAGTGTTTGCTTAATGATTGTCATAAAAAAGGTTGTGAAATCAAATCACTCATATGACTGACCTGTTTTGTGACCATCGTGGCTTAATGGGCACACTTCATTAAGGTTGTAAGTCGAGGATTACCTGTCAAATTTGAGGAAAACCTTTGGAGAATCCAATCTGGGTCATCACCTGGGACCAGAGGTTTAGTCTTTCGAGTTTTCAGACTCATGCTGGGGCCCATCCTCAGGGAACTTCTCTCTAAAGGAATATTCTGGTAGAGGAAGTTCCCTGAAGATGGGCTCCCTCACGAGTCCGAAAGTTCAGAAGACTAAACCTCTGGTCCTAGGTGACTGACCCAGATTGGATCCTGCAACACTATCGTGGGGCACATATATTTGCCTTCACTTATGAAAACTTTTGGAAGCCATACTTGCAAACCTTAGCTGAAAGTTTAGTTATAATTAATTGACATGGCTGATTACATATCAACATTTTATATATAAGTCGAAAAGTATATCAAATACAGCAATCCTATTGAAAACAATCAAAGTCTGCACAGTAAATGGTTTACAGGCTTTTATGCATCCCAACAGCTTAAGATACAAATTAAGATACAAGTAGACTGAGAAGCAGTAAAGTATGTGATAGTTGTCAACTCAAATTTGGACATTTATTCAAATGCACTCATCAAAATTCAGTTTGCTGTTATAAAATGGCAGATTTCATTCTACTTTACCTTTTAAAATTCTTGCTTGCTTGATTGGGTTCCCCTTTCCATTTTCCCAGACATTCTGATTTGCATCCATCTCTCTCTCTCCCTTCCTCCCTCCCATTTCAAGATGTCATTCTGGTCATTTATTCATGATTTAAAAACTGGCACTTGAGTACTACTGGTTAAATGCAGTCAGATTAGCACCAGGTAGCAGCTGGTAATTTTCTGCAAGTAAATTGTTCTGCTCAATAACAATAAAAATAGCGGATCCACCTTTCCTAATTTGTGTGCACGCATATGTGTTTGCACAAGTGTAAAGAAATGGCCCACCTGTTTCTGAAGGTTGTTTTAAAAAAACAAAAACAAAACGTTTGCCTCTTTTGGATTTCCAAACATTTGTTGCAATGAGGTTTTATCCTTCTGCTTTCTTATTTAATTTAAACTTGTAGAGCTCCATGCAGTTATTTCAATTCTAGGCTAATTTGCCAGAAACAAAAATAGGTTTAGAACATGCAGTGCAGTTACTTGAAAGAGCATGTATTTCCGGTACAATAGAGAGGGCGGTTGGCGACTTTCTATTTCAAGCCTTTTAGTATCTGGTGTTCTCATAGAAACAAGTGATCTCTGGCTTTTTTTGATGTTTCTGCCCATGCAGATTTCTAGGTACTTTTGGGTCTTCCTCAATTTTGTGCTTTCAGATAGTCATGCCAGAAGTGGGGATAATGAGAATCACAATCCAACATGTATTTTTTTGGGGTAGTGGTGAGGGTGATCAGGTTGACAAAGACTTTTGCAGGCAAAGAGCTTAAGTGACATAGCCTGTGCTAAAATCTCCACTGATATGTCTTTTGGATCAGCAGAGGGAATTTATTATTACTAGCTATAATTACAATACTACCCAATTATAACACCACCATTTTCTATTATTGGTCAGGCTGGTTAGAATTGCTAGGAATAGCAAATTCAAATATTCTCTGTCTTGATTTTAGATTGATTGTCTGTAGTAGGATAACTAGAGATGCAATGCAAGCCTGCACCCTGCTCATGAAAAGCATGATCCTATGCAGTGGTGGGATTCAAATATGTGAACAACCAGTTCTCTGTGTGGATGCCGCTTCCGGAAGTCCATTCTGGGCCTGGGCAACAAAAAATTAGCTACCGGTTCTGAACTGGCTGAATCCCACCACTGATCCTATGCAACCGGACAAGCTTGTGCTTGGCACATGAACCATTTTTACCCTGGAATCTATTAATGGAGAAAAGTAAGTGCAAAGTGTATGTCATGTAACAGTATAAGACAAACAGTGCTGGATCAGACCAAAGACCAATTTAGTCCAGATTTTGTTCCCAAATGGCCAACCAAATTTCTAATAAAGTCCACAAGCTAGACATGAGCAAAGTAACACCCCCCCCCCACACACACTGCTCTTGCTGATATTCCTTAATAAGAATTGACAGGCCTAAGGCCTACTACTTATTGGCAGTAATATACAGACACTACACAATAGATCCCATTAATAGTCATTATAAATGTATCTGTGATGGAATGTGCACCTATAGAAGTAGTGGGGGAGAGCTTTCCCAGAGAGAGGCCCAGATGAAGACACCACATAGTCCATACTGGAGAGGTTAGGAGAGAAAAGATTCAGAGTAATCACACTCTAGAATCTTTCAGAATATATCTAGAAGCTTAAAAGATTGTAGCTTTAATTTAGCAAAATTCTGTCCCATTAGGCAATAGCAAATAAAGAATAGAACTTGATTGGATCTCGCTGTGTCATTTTTGGCCTGACGCTATCTGTTATAATGCCATCACTACATCATATAGAAGCAAAGTTTGTAGTTTAAATATGAACTCTGTGAAAAAGTTCCTTTTATCTTCTGGAATTGGCGACCTTGGGTTTTAGTTTGTGTCCTTCTAATACCATCCACTTTCTCTTTTGATTCAAAGACATCGACTTTCACTTTAAATTTCACAAGTACTTGTTGATTCAATATTTTATAGGAGTTTTAAAGCTTAACTTTGCTTCTATGGATTTCTCTTTATCACCAATCAATATTCCAACTATCAAATCAGTTCCGGTGAATCAGTAGCAAGTTTCTCTGGATCTGCTTATATAAATTTTCAGTCATGCACAATAATATTTTGTATGCTATTTGAAGATATAGCATCTGTCACAGTACTTGATTGATTTCTGCTTCCATCCATTAATATCATCTGACTGTGATAAAGTTGAGTAAAATAGTAACTTGATTGATTTACATACAAGATAATATACAAGATAATGAATTAGTGATGAAGCAGAAGGCCTTTTTAAAAACCTAGATTGTAAATGAAAATATAAATATTTGCCAAGGTGTGTCCTTCTCAAAATTATGTCATTTTTCCATTTTTAAGCTGCATTTCAATTTTTTACTCGTGACAGAATGTTGCTTTCTCTGTAATTGTCAAATGTCATGTCAGTGCTTTGCAGTAAATCATAGTCATTCAGGGACTTAACCCTGTGGCTTGACTTGGCAGAAAACACTCAGACATGATTTAGCAAGATATAAAACTTTACTGTAGACAAGAATGAAACGTAAAAAAACTACAGTTGATTACCCATTGTTGTGCAATCAAGTCTTCTCTGTCTCCTAAAATTTACACCCTAAACTTCTTTCTCCCATCTTCTCAGCTAAGGGTAATTGGCCAATCTCTTGATAGCAATGGAAGACAATTGAGGTTTATGGACACAATGAGTCTATTAAGGCTGGGAATACCCAGTACCTGTCCTGCCAGCCTCAGCTCTTACCCCAATCCTTTTAATTTATTTGCCAGCATGACCAAGGGCCTTTCTCACTTTGGGGGAGTAACAGTACTGAATAAGAGGTATTGATGAGCATAACAATTACAACTTTCAGTTGTTGGTCTCTCTTCTCCAGTACAGTATGCAAATTTCCAGTAGGCTAGCAAATGGTTTTCTTAGAAAAGTTAAAAAAAAAATCAATATATCATTTGTTGTATTTAGAAGATCTGGGTGGGATATTGAGGATACATACAGAGGACCATTGTATAAGAAGGAGCTGCTAAATTCAAGAATTTCCAGTTTGTTTTTTTGTTTACTTTCACTTAATGCATAAGCTCCAATGTGCCATGCTTCCTTAGCACCTGCAAAATGTTGTGAAGAACTTTAAGCAAGCTCTTATTTTGTTCTTTCCAAGTATAAGAGAGAGGATTTTATCAGAGGCTGATAAAATGATGCCTCACTTGGCAGTCAGCGAGGGGCAACTGTTTTCAACATGTCTTCACTTCCCCCCCCCAAAAAGAAAATCCTGGAAAGAACAAAAGAAAGAGCTTTGGCATCTTCTTCTAGCTTCTGACAGAGATACTAAAATTCTGGGCCTGCTGCTAATGTTGAAAGAGAAAGTCAATTCCAGTAATAATTCATTGTAATTGCAGCCCCTAATCTCTGCAGTTAAACTATAAGTTAGTTGGGTATTATAGTAAGGACTAAGGCTAGAGTATAAACAATTTAAGGTTCAAAATACAGTATATTTTAAAGAATCCAGGCTAAAGTACATGCTGGATTGAATCTACAGAGACAAAAATATCTCATTTTAAATGCCTCATTATTGGATGTGTTTGTTCCATGCTGGAACGAAGTTTAATATGTGAACATCCAATGACTGTGGATAATTTGAATAAAATGTTGTTTCATTATATGTTTTATAACTATATTGCAATCATCTCCAATTTGGCACCCTATAATTGACAGACTATAATCTATGACCAACATGTTCACTGACCATACTGGCTCTAGAATGGGAGTAATAGTCAACTTGGAGAGTGCCAAGTTGAATAAGAGAGCTATACTATATATTACAGGCGGGGACCAAGTGTTCCAATTACTGTTGTGAGACAGATGTGAGAAGCTGTCATTTTTATCTACTTTGGTCCTTATCTGCCATTGCATGGAGCAAGAACAGAAATGCATTTAAATTGTGAGGTATGTTCTATTATTTTTTTTAAGAAACCTTTTAATGTAACTTTATTTTAATTGAGCCATTAGCATTACATCTAGATTTTTGTAAGTACACCATCAACGTTTCTCCTGGGTTAATTACAATATACTAGACACATTGACTCATGAATATATTTGTATATTAAATGTTGGAGAGAGACTGGGAAGGAGTCAAATGGGGAATTAGTCTGGAATCCCTATATGGATACAAGAAGGTGAGGTATGATCCCCCTCTTAACGGCTACTGAACCCTATAAGTCTTACCCAGGTGCAAACCATCACACCGAGAAGATTCCTATGTATAACATGTAAGATGTGTAAGCCTGAGCAATAAAACAACTAACTGAATTCTTCACATGTAGATCTGGTTGTTTGCACCTGACATTAAGGCTTGTAAAAATAAGCAGACATGAGTTGGAAATAGCTGAATTTTTTCACCATGGTTTCCCTTTTTAATCTAAGTATTTACTTAACATGTGATTAATAATTTCTTGATGACATACAAGATTATATGATTTTACATATACCCTCAGGTTGTAAACATCCATCTTTCATACATTTTTCTCAAATGGTAAACAGATGAATGTGAATAAATAATTCTTCCAGCGCTGAAATCTTTGTACCTCAGTGCTCTTTACAACTATATTCCAACAGAAATATGCTATGGGTTTGATACCTTAATTACTGTGGCACTTTTAACTCTCTTTTGCTGATGTTATCAGATGTCAAAAATGAGGTATGCTTTCTCAAGATAATTTTTAGTTCTTGAACAGAAAGGATTCCTGAATATAATTTGGCCTCTAGGACCAATTTATAATGACATTGCTTTAGAGATTATGTGTATATGAGACGTTAAATATGCCTTAGCAAATTAAATCTGCTGCTTCTATCATAAGCATAGGCATTATTCAGGGAATTCTCAGGTTTTATCTTTCAAAAGTTGATTTTTTAAGTTGGTGACTGAAAAGGTAATATAATGGAGAGGGATCTGAGAACAAATGGTGAATTTGGTGGAGAACAATCTCCAGTATCAGCCATTTCTTACTTTGCTCATCCCATCTCCATGATCACACCATAAAACCAGAGTGTAACATTAAGGTAGAATGCGACATTCTGTTTCAGTAGATATAGAATCTAAGTTTCTTTGACATAAAAACTTCTCTAAGGATTGTGTCCCACAACTCTTAATGTAGCACTAATATAGCTGAAAGTCCATTTCTATTGTTTGTCGAGCACCAATGAAATCAGGAGATCCAGGCAGTTCAAATGTGTATAAAGATTTATTGTAAGCTTCAGCTCTCTACAAGAATCTGAACTATTAATGGTCAAGGGAACTTAGTGGGAGTTAAAAAATAGAAAGGAATTCAAGGTGGGCTGGACTTAGATCTCTTATGGGTACAAAGGGACTCATGACTGATGATGCATTTGACTCCTCCCTTGGGTTCAGCCTGGTCATCTCCTACTGTTTCATATTTTCAAATGTTTTCAAATGTTTCATATTTTCACTTTCTAAATGAAGATTCTTTTGGAGCCTTTCTAGTTATCTTTCATTATTAGAAAGCAGCCTTTCCCTCTGGGATATTGGCAAGTTTAGGTTCCTGGGTTAATGCTTTAATCCTGTTAGCCTGGCACCCATTAAGTGCTGGTCAAAAGATTAGATGTATTTCAGTCAAGCAGGATTTAAAAGAAGGTATTTCTTTTACGAACATAAAAGCAATTACCAGGTTGCCCCAAAGGTGCCTTCTGAGTTGGTCAGCTTCAGCCTGTATTCCAAATGGAGAACTGAGATGAACTGCCAGGTATCTTGGCAGAATCTAACAGGCAGAGGAGTATAAGACAGAGGAATAATAAGGATTATGGCCATCCACATTCAAGAAATTGAAACCCAAGAAAGTAAAGGAAGCCTGAAAAACGTTACTCTTGCTAAATAGCCAATTGAATGAAATGAGGAAATTCACATCAGTGCCTGCTGTTTTATTAAAGGAGACTTAACATTTTCCAGACTCCCACATGAGCCTGGGAAACAAATATATACTGCTG
Source organism: Azemiops feae (assembly GCA_023970755.1). Classification (NCBI taxonomy): domain Eukaryota; kingdom Metazoa; phylum Chordata; class Lepidosauria; order Squamata; family Viperidae; genus Azemiops; species Azemiops feae. Next base: position 5,642,560 of record JALGBA010004297.1, on the reverse strand, counting down.
CTTTAAGAAATTGAATCATTTAAGATACTATAGCCCTTAACCAATGGCACCTCTTTGCAGGGTCATGCAGAAGCCTGAAAAAAGTCAGGTTGCTTTAATGAATATCAGAGAGGTGCTGTACTCATTCAAGATATGAAGCACCTCTTTTCAATCATTTTTAAAATGTTCATATCCCCCAGCTCCAACTCAAGAGTCCTTAAAGAATTGATTGTAATCACAAAAACACCATGCCCAGGTTCCCACATGGTAACTCAAGGCAGTCAAGTAGTGTGCTTCAGTGCCTGCTTTTTGATTGAAATTAACTTCCATAATTATCCAGGATATGTCTTTGTATCTTGCCTGAAGAAATTAAATATACTACTACTGCTTTGAACAGTGGCATCTGATTCACATGTTTCAGACTTTTTTTCCATTTATCCGTTCAGTTATTGATACAGAAAAACTTAATGACAGTAAATAACTCTTGACAGGTTGTTGTGTGGGTATGTGTACACACACACTTGTGTTTGTTTTCATTTTAGCCATTTCATTCTTCACCAGTAAGACTTTTCATGATCAGATAAATATATCTAGTATTCTTCTTAACTTCTTGGTGAAATTAAATGCTGGTTCTTTTGTATGTATAAATGGCACTAAATGGCCACATGAAGGCCTTTTGTTGTAGCCTTTGAGCAGTGAATAGTGCATTTGTGGAGAGCCCTTTTCATGATATGTCTCTCTTTAATCCTAGCTCAATTGGTTCTTTATCTTTGTAACACAACTGAGTATAAACAAAATGTGCAGGCTACTTGAAAGTGCACTGATTAAGCTAAGGTCACAATACAATATTTACAAGCACCTCTATATTTGTAAACTCTTCCTTCTGAATCACTGACTTCACTGCTGAACCTATAGGCTTTTTAAAAATCTCTTAAATAGATTTCCCAGATGTTCACAGCACATCAAAGTAAAGGCCTCCTACTGTCTTCTGTCTTTGTTCCCTAAAGAGATCTTTAAGAAATAGCAAATGGCATGCAGTTCAACAAAGTTCTAGTAGCTAGAAAACATAAAGGATTTTTATAGTATGTATCTTACCACCCATGTTATACTGAATCTATCAAATCAGTACTATTGTTGTGGTAATATAGGGTACCTTGCAAGACTTGAACATGACAGCTCCTTTCAGTTCAGTTCAATTATTCCACATTTTATAAACTGTGTTTGCTTCTCTGCTGCTGCTGCTGCTTGTTAGATAATGTGACTACTGGGTCACTTTCAACTTAACTAACATTTACCTGTGGTTTGGGGGAAGTGGCTTTTTGCTATGACAATATTCCCTAAAGCAAAGTTTTTCACCAGAATGTCACATGCATGTTAGATTGCATGTTAGATATGGCTATGGAGATAATTTATTTTAGTGACAGACAACCATAAAAGTACTTATGATTTTCTAATAAGCACTTTCTATATATTTCTGTAGTTTAATATAGGCAAGTTGATCCACAACTCCCACAATGTCATCCCATTATCAATTTCTAAGGGCTGAATGCAGTCAAAGCATAACACATCTAACAGGCACCAATTCCTCCTTCTTACTTGAATGAGTACCAAGTGCTCTTTCTCTCCATGTGTGTATCTTCACACTTTTCTCTTTCGATTATTTATTGCTTAGCTTTGTTCAATATTAATTCCATCAGTGTATAATGTTATATATAAATCTCTTTTATGTGGGAAAAGAAAATTTTATTACAGGGAAATTTATATAAGATTAAAAACTATGGAAACATACAATGGAAAATAAAAAATAGAAATAAGTGTAAAAGAATAAAATAAAAAGTGAAAGATAGCAGGAGAGGCATACACAGATAGGGAACTTAAAAAGGGACTTGCAGCACTTACAAACATAGTAATTACCATTTCCACTCTCCCAAATTACATATCCTGGTTCCATTCTTGCCATAAATCATGAAATCATCAATTCATTTTTATCTATTTTCAGCAAAAAGTCCACAAAGGCTTTCCAGTCTTTTATAAGACTAATCTCTCCTTAACTGAACAAGTTAAATTAGCCATTTTTGTGAACGCTACCATCTTCACGATCCATTCCTCCATTAAGGGTATTTCTGTATTCCTCCATCTTTGTGTATATAATAGCTTCAGGGAAATTCCATATATCTTTATTGAGAAATAAGTTCCACTGTGTTCAGTGAAATTGACTTCCAGATACATGTGTATAAGTTTGCAGCTTTTGTATTTTGTTGAATACATATTTTATTAGTTTCAGCTGATATTTAGACGATAAAAATATATGGAGTGGCTTATTAAATTTTTAATAAACTTTATTTCCTCTATTGACTGAAATCCCAGCCTAACCTATGTAAATGTCAGTCGATTGCTCTGTTTGAAAAAGGATTCTTAATTGAAAAATATGGGTAGAAAATATTGTACCTTTTATTCTAAAAGAGAATTACTACAATTGCAGTTCAAGGTTTCCCACTGCAGCATTTTTTTTTTTATTGGAACTATGTTCTTTACTGATTGAAATGCCTTCCCATACACTCTGCAGTTGGTTTCAATTTATTTTTTCTAAAATTGAGAATAGATTTCCATACATTTCCTAGGAGTTAAAGTAGGAACTTTTGCTAGTGAGTATAACTGACAAGTGAGACTTTGTATGTGGTATGTGGGAATGACCTTGGGAGACAGGACAAAGAGACTGCAACCAAGGGATAAAAGGATGTCAGATAAACGACAGCTGAGCTTGCAGCAGGAATGTGGGTAGAAAGCAAGAGGCTCAGAAGACACCGTCCCTAATTTCTTGGATGGTAAAGGGAGCGGGGGAGATGTAGTCTCAGACTTGCAAGATTCTGTCAATGTAACTCTGCAATAAATTAGAATTGTCTATCAGGTTGTGTTTCCTGTCTTGTCTACTTTGTAAGGTATAAATCGTGCAAGTAGTGAATTTGTATTATAACTGCTTTGAGGATAAACTTTTATAGACTTTACAGAGCACAAGGCATTCTATTCTCCAAGGAGGAAAGATGCCAGAGACCTGGAAAGAGGTTAATATAACATTACTACCTAAACAGGTACAGCATTTGATGTCAGCAAGAAATTACAGACCAATATCATTATTGAATAACAACTGTAGGTTGTTTACAAGGATTTTTTTTTTTTTTGCTGAAAGACTGAAAACAATTTTGAAAGAATTTAAACATGATGTGAGTTTTTAGCTAAAAGACAACTAAAGGACAATATTATAACTGAGTTGGATATTCTGGAATATTGGGAACAACATATGAAAAACAAGCTGCATTGATGTTTTTAGATGCAGAGAAAGCTTTTGACAATTTGAATTGGATTTTCTTGTTTAAAGTTCTTAAAATAAGAATTTTGGAGAGAATTTTATAAAATGGGTGAAATTGATTTATATTCCATTGATGGCACAAATAATTATTACTGGAAATTTAACCAAACCATATGAAATACAAAATAGGAACAAGACAAAGTTGCCCACTGTCCCTTCTTTTGTTTATTTTAGTTCTTGAAATATTGAATAGAGATATAAGACAAGATGAGAGAGAAAAACAAGCTAAAAGATCAAACAGAATCAATGAATAATATGGGCTTTAAGATTGAGAACAAAATAAAATACTTGGATATAACTATGATAAATATGAATTGTATATTATTTCAAAATAACTATGTGAAGACATGGAATGAAGTTTTAAAAAGTTATGTCAATATGGGGGAAGTTACAATTCTCACTGTTGAGTAGAATTTATGTGATTAAGTTGAATGTTTTACCTAGAATGTTATTCTGTTTCAGACAATACCTGTTTTGACAACTGATTCCACCAAATAATGGCAGAATGCTATATCTAAATTTGCATGGTGGGGAAACCCCCCCCCCACTAGTTAAATATACGGTACTACAAGTTGCAAAGAAAGAGGAGGATTGGGTTGATCACATTTGAAATTGTAGTTTGCTGCTCCAATGAAAGAATGGGAGTTGTTAAAAAATAAAGACTATTGGAGTTAGAACAATATGATCTGATATTTGGGTGGTATAGCTATTTATGGTATGTCAAAGTTAAAGCTAATGCAGATTTTAAAAATCATTATGTTAGGCAGACTCTTCTTAGAGAATAGAATAAATATAAATTTAAGTTGTACCTGAAAATATATTTGTGCCACAAAACATTTTATAGATGAAAAATGACATTAAACATAAATGGTTAACCTACCGTGATATACTAGAATTTTTTCAAGGAGAATGTAAAATAAAATCAAGAAAAGTTTTGATAATAGAAGGATATACTTGTCAATGGTTTTCTTATGAACAATTACCAGAAAGATTTAAAGTGGATAAAAGATACTATGGTCGTGAGGAATTTAAAACTTGATAAAGAACTATGTACCAATGATGAACATGTTGTTGCTAAAATGTATAAACCTTCTTGAAATATGAGACAGAAGAACAAGTGAAAGAATGTATGATGAAATAAACTAAACTCTTTGGTTACAATATACAAATGGTTCAATGGGAAAATATTGTTTGAAAGGACTGAAATTTACTGTACAATATGTTATAATGTTACAATGAATTTCTACAAAGTGATGTGTCATTGGTATTTGTCACTAGAGAAATTGTCTACAATGTAAAAACGCACTTCAAATCTTTACTGGAAACGTAAGCAACATGAAGGGACATTCTATCATGTTTGGTGATAGAATTCTTTGAATACAAATACATATATTAATTCAGATTTTGAAGACTAAAATACAGTTAAAAGCAGAGGCTTTTCTTTTGGAAGTAATGGACAGGAAACTAGGAAAAAATCATGGAATTTTGTTTTTATATATGACAACTGCAATAAGACTATTATATGCTCAAATGGAAAGGTTCAGCACTACCTACAACAGAAGAACGATTGGTGAAGATAATGAAACTGGAAAAGATGGCTATATGAATTTCTTAAATTAGAGAAAAGACAATATCTACATTTATGGGTGGCTGGAAGCCTCTTATAGATTTTTTAGATGAAATGGAAAAAATGCATCTATAACCTGTAGTTTTGATGATTATTTAAAAATAATAGAAAAGAATAAGCTTTTTGTTGTGATCATGTCGTAAGACATAAATTTGTAATTATACTTGTATTTGCTGCAAAGAAAATCAGAGGCTTCCTCTTTCTATTTCTTTTTTATTGCACTTTTGTCCTTTTTTGCCTTGTATTTTTAATTTCTTTATTATGTGTTAGTTTTTTATGTTCTCTTTTGAAGTTTTAATAAAATGTATAGATAAATAAAATCTTGTAAGTCTGAAAGTACATCTCTCCTTCCATTTTCTTTACACCCCACATACCACATCAGAGATCTCATGGTGAACCTGTCTGTTTCAGGAGGGATAAACTATTGCACACTATTTACTTTATTTATTTTAAAGTCTGTAATATTATTCAACTCATTCTGGCCATAGAGCTTGTTCTTATACTGTTAATTGCTGTTTGCAAAGTACAGGAAATAGACTGGCAATTAATTTCACAGATTTGATTATAATCTCTCTAGAGGAGGCACCTACTAATAGGACAGTTATTTAGCAATGACCCAAAACAAAATACTTCATGTTGCCTTTTCTGTAAAGGTGACACATAATTCACATATGCCCAAAGTTGAATTATATGGTGGATTCCTGTGTAGTTGAAGAGGTGAGCAGTGGATTATTCCAACAGACCAACCATTTGTAGGGAATGAAAGGATTAGATAATTTGTAAAAAAAACAATTTGTGGATAGAAATGCTTAACAAATAATCCTCAGAAAAAGTGAAAAAGCGTTGAAATGCTCGCTAAAATTGCCGATATACTAGGGAAATAAATAGTGTCCAGTTTTACCTCATGGCATGCAAATCAAATTTGTTTCCATTTTAAATAATATCATCTTGACACTAAGCAAATTTGCAAAATGGCCATACATATGCATACAATATGTACTGAAATCATGGCGAAGAGTGTCATTTAATCACAACTGTAAATAACAACGGCCTGAGGGGAGAGTTGGCAGCACTACTTGTTCCACCCCTCCATCGGCATGTCGCTGCCTGCAGTCCTTCACACTGTTCACATGTTGGGGTAGCAGATTTTGAGTGGAAACTCTGCTTTAGACACCCACATTCTGCCTATGATGCAGGATCCTATCATAACACTGAGAATAGGCAGAGAACAATCAATGCTGCATCTAGCTGATCAATGGGAAGCCGTCAAAAATCCTTCAATCAGTATTTTGCTTCATGAATTATGGCAACTCTTAGAATAACAGAAATCCCCTTACCCTTGCTCCACATAGAGGGGGGAAATGGCTAACATCCTTCCCCATACTTTTAGCACACATTGAATGCATATGCATGATCATTTTGCAAATTTGCTTAGCTGTCAAGATGATATTATTCCTGCATTTAAATTCCTTTAGGAAGCTCTGATGATAGGCTTAATTTGTGTCTAAGTGCTTTCCACATATATAGCCATTGAAATAGTTGCTGTGTGAAATTTCTGCGTATGTCTGCCTGTCTGGAGGCGGAGATAATAATAGCTCAATTTAGTCCAATGGTTGGAGATGGGGGTGAGAACAAAATGTAATGCCTATTGCTTATATACGTTGGGAAAAACTTGGATAGTGTTTGTAGGAATTGTGAAATGACTAGAAACTGATAATTTAGGAATCCCAGGTATGGACCTTCTCAGTTGTCTGGAATAGCAGATGGGTCTGAAATAGCAGATGGGCCCTGATATCAGACAGGCCCTGACCCTGTTAACTTTTTGCACAACTATTAAGATCTTGTTGTTTCAATGAGCCTTTCAGTTCTGAACGGCTGCTTCTGTCTCTCCACTGAGATGTGTGCCATAGTTATTCCTAAGCATTTGGGTAAACTGTATTATTAGATTGTTGTTTTTAGTTATTAAATTCACTGCACTTGTAAGCTGCTCAAAAACAGGCATGATTTTCAGGGCACACAAATCTAATCTACTAAAATAAAGAAGAATAAATTGTCACTGAGCCGGGGGAATCAGGAGTTGGGACTGAGCTTGTGGGTGCATTATGGTAATTTGTGACTGATAGGTCAGTTTTCATCTTGGCTGCTGTTTTTGTTCTTCTGTTTTTTTCAGTTTTTATACTTTTTAAACACTGTTAACAACCCAGAGTCATGAACGTGAGATGTGTGGCCATTCAAATTGAATGAATGAATAAACAAATATGGAAGTGTTGTTATATGAGATGAACCGTATCTAAAAATAACAGTCATTCATTTAGCCAAGAAAGATGGTCAGACATAATATAGGAATGGTTCTGAAGCTGTGGAATTGTGGAATTGCCCTTCAAACAGGAAGTTTTCCTTTCTCTTCTAATGTTCAGATTTAGAACTGAAGAAATCCAGCTTCTTGTCTAGTGTGTCTGATCACAGTGCCCCTTTGATGATTTCGTTTATGGAATTCAAAGCTGCTACATTCTTGTTCTTTCCCTGTTCCCCCACAAAGAAACTTGTTTGAATCCTGTCTGAGCATCAAAGAAATGGGTGCTTTAGAATTTGTCAGAGACTAGTCATTTTGAAAATGAGGAATGGATACATTATTATTTCATTGAAAGGGTGAAAGACATGTCGTAATTCAATGCTACAACATATGCTTTGCATCCTATAAGTAAGAATCCGAGAACCTTAACCCTCTACTTGCTGTTGCCTTGAAATACTTAACACTCCCCCGTGAGTTGACAGAAAACATATATGTTGGTATCTGGTGGCCATCTGGGAGACAATTGGCTCATTAGGATTCAGGGACAATAGGCTTAAATCAGAGTGAAATGCCAAAAATCATTTTATTAATAAATATTATGGATAAAGAAAAATATACCAATTTGCATTTGCATTTCCTTCTTTCACTAGGAACCCCACAAGTGCCAAGGGTCAGACCCACTACAGCTAATTGTTGCACAATACTTCTTCTTCCTGGGACTTTAAAGCTGTGCTGAGGTCTAAATATCTGGGGCTTTTGCTATCTTTTTTCTACTTTTCTTAAGAGATAGGGAATATAAACAATAACACTTGGAGAGCATTTGGTAGCACAACATATCAGTGAATTGGATCTTACTTAAGACAGTGGACCCTAATCCACAGATATTTTAAAATCAGAGAGGGACCCTGGAGATGGTCTGACCACTTATCTTGTCAACTGACCATCTCCTAGACAAGAGTTGAATAAAATGTTGTCTCAATACCTAGGACAATATCTGGGCATGACTTGAAGACATATCTGGCCACTAACACTGTTCCCCCTCCTTGAAGATATTAGATTAGGGAGCTCACACTGTTCTCTTTATCTTAATTGCTACAAATAGGAACAGATAAAAGATTCACAGGAGAGAGTGATTTTCTCATACAAAGATGCAATCTGTAAAGGAATTTACAGTACAAAGCTTGCTAAGTTACACATTGGCGTGTTATCTAAACAACCCCCCCCCCTTTTTTTTTACACAGTTATAACTATACAAAGAGGAAAAGGAATTCATATTACAATCTTCCTGCCATTCTTTTGTGATGTCTGTGCTAGTACATAAGGCACAGTGAGTCAGCACCGGCAATTTAAATAGATGCCTTTTGTGAACACCTAGCCGGTATAGAGTTTGGCAACAGAGGGAAGTAGGAATAATCCAGCAAGCTGCAGAACAACAGCAGCTCAGATCAGGGGACAAAGAGAAGTAAACTTGTCCCCATTTTTATAACAGCAGCACCATGATGGCTGTTCAGTTTTGGAAGATATATATCTCACAAAGGAACATGGTACTTGTGTCTGCCAACTAAAATGATGCACAGATAGTCCTCAACATACAGCCACAATTGAGCCTAAAATTTATGTTGCTAAGTAAGACATTTGTTAAGTGGGTTTTGCTGCATTTTACGACCTTTCTTGCCACAGTTGTTAAATAAACCGCTGTGGTTGTTAAGTTTTTAACACAGTTGTTAAGTGAATCTTGTTTCCCCATTGAATTTGGTTGTCAGAAGGTCACAAAAGGTGATCACATGACCCCAGGACACCGCAACTGTCATAAATATGAGTCAATTGCCAAGCATCTGAATTTTGTTCATGTGACTATGGAGATGCTTAATGGTCATAAGTGTGAGTCGTAAGTCACTTTTTTCAGTGCCATTGTAACTTTGCACAGTCACTAAATGAACTGTTGTAAGTCGAGGACTCCCTGTAATTTCTACCTGTAGTGCATCTGCAGTAAAGGAAACATTTAATTTTGCAGGGCTGAAACTCTGTAGACCTTGGTGGGCATGGTGCTTTTCATAAGAAGAGAAATTTTGCCTCATCTTATCCTAGCTTCTGAGCTCAGGTTAGTCTTCTTCTCCCTCTCCATGGAGGTTTAGCCACTATCAGTTTGGGCCAAGATTAGCCCTTCTTTCATAGGACTATTTCGTGCAACCGAGAAAAAGGGCCTTGGTACCCCTGAAGCAATGAGAGAAGCTCATTTCACATTCCTATTCATCTACTCAGCTTAGGTAGTTATAGCTAAGGATGGCAGAAGCACTTGAGCAGCAATTCGGAATGCATAAATATTTATATCACAAATGTTTATTTTATAAGTCTGGAGAATGTGGGAACAAATTCAGGTCCCTGAGCATACCCTCTCTCTTCCAGCTCTTGAGCATCTTGATTTTAAAAAGAGAGATAAAGCTGATTTGTTCAAGAAATGAAAAGGTGAGTACTAATCCTATAGAGCAGGATTGCTTACACATTTTTCTCTCGGGACTCTGCCCCACTTTTAAAAATGATGGAGGACCTCAAAAGCTTTTCCTTGTATGTATTATGTTTATTGATATTTACCATATTAAAAATTTAGACTGATGCATTTGCCACCACTACTACTTCTCATAATGGTTTGACGAGATTTTAATATGGTATTTTTTTTTTAAACATAGGCTCGCAAAATTTTGATTTTGTGGATCCCTGAAGGGGACCCCAGGAATCCTAGAATTATGAAACAGTGGTGTAGAGGCTTGACTGTGACTCTAAATCATCAACACATGGGCTATCTTCATCAATAGGAATATCTGCCGCCCTCACCACAGTGGGTGATTGCTAATGCATTCTCTTCGCCTGACCTCTTTTCAAAGAAGGACAAGTTTAGTCTTGCCAGAAGTCAGTCAGAAGACATCCAAAACTGAGTTAATACCAGGCATGAAAGCATAACTGCTTCCTTGATATATTCTTCTCTATCTTGACATGATGAGGCTTATTATTTCCTATCCAGATAAAACTGCAAAAGTAAGAAGAAGTAACACTTCCCAAAAAACAGAAATAGGGAATAGAGAATCAATATTATTTTCTGGTGAAAACAATGATGTAGGTAGTTGGAGGAAGAGATTTTGATTAACCTGATGATGCAAAAATAGCTCTTGAAGTGTTGTATCCCTTCTTTATTTTAGTGCTTTATTGAGTCTTTTTTTTTTTTTTACACAGTAGGAAACTTTTCAGGGGAAAGAAGATTTTGCTGTAACTCTGCTATACAGTTCCTAACAGATTTGGCAGGCAGGATTTCCTTAAACCTTCTTCATCAAATTGAGTTAGAAAAAACAGAGTTGCCCAGGTTTCATTGTTATATGTGAGTTTTATATTTATTGTTTTGTGCCATGTTTCGTCATGTTTTGATGTTTTACAGTGTTAACTGCCAGGAATATAGCATGTGATTACAGTGGTATGTAAAATTGAAAAAAAAAAAGGCTAACAATACATTTTCACAAATAATCTCATTTTAAAGGAAAAAGGAAAGATAATTCCACCTGGTTTAACTGCAGTCAACTCTTCCTTGCCCTCTTCTTTTGGATTAACACATGCAAAATAAGGAAAATGGAAAATACATTTGCTAACAGCCAAAGAAGCCCAGATCCATCAAAATGGTTGAAAGACAGAAAGACTGATTGGTGCTCTTAAAAAAAAAGAAAAAAGAAAAAGGATGCTGTTCTTAAAAAAACATTTTTAAAAATGTAAGAGTAAATATTGTTTGTGTTTGTTATAGCTGTTATCTGATAGATAGATGATAGATAGATAGATGATAGATAGAGCTAGCTAGTTACTGTAGCTAGATAGCTAGATATAGATAGAGAGATAAAGAGATAGAGAGATAGAGATAGAGATAAAGAGATAGAAAGAGATAGAGAAAGATAGAAAGATAATCCTTTACCTAACCAACTTCTTTCTGAAAGCAGGCTGTGGGAAACTGCCACTTTCATGAAACAAATTAATAAAAACAAACACACAGACCTAATATTTTGTAAAAGTAGGATTTAAACTAATTTCCTTGGGTATTTATGGTAATTATATACCTTATGAGCAGTTGGCCTGAAGCAGAAGGGTCAAAAATGGTAGAGACAGGACTTCCGGTTTGCCATCGCGGCCACTGCGGCCGCTGGAAGGCGAGCTCCGTCTTCCGCGTTTGATTTCATTCCGTTGGGGGACCCTGGAAAGGATCGAAAGTCGCCCTGTAGGGGCAACGAGCAAGGAGGGGATCCCCGCTTGATTGCGGGAGGGCAGCAGCCCTTCTGCTCGATCTGGGGCAGCCCTCCAAACCAGCAGAGGAAAGACCGGCCATAGCAATATGGCTCATCACTAAGCTGCAGACAGCCGAAGTCAAACTTACCATCAAGCACCTCTAAAGCAACGCGGATGAAACTGGGTGAGACCTGAACTTCTCTTTAAGATCTTAAGTATTTTCTTTTCCTGTAAAAGCTGCCCAAAGTATCTTTTCCCCCTGTGAGGAGAGAGGGAAGGGAATTTCTACACCACCCTCTAAGAATAGCGGCGACTGACTACCCAGGGAGTTAAAGCACTAAAAGAACAATTTTAATCTAATTGGATTTATATGTTTCTGAAACTTGGGGACCAAAAGTTTTCTTATTTTTACTGGAGACTTTTGTTTTTATCTACAAAAAAGAAATAAAACTGGAAAAAGGATTATAAAAATGTTGGACTTAAAAAACTTTAAATGGCATTGGTGACATCCTGTGGTGAAGTTTGGTATTACAACTTGTTATCGCCTAAAAGAGACTTGGCTTGAAGCCCAGACTTCAGATAAAACTCTTTCGACCTTAATAGATACCACCTGTGAGAAAATCAGCTGTAAAGAGAATTTCTGGGCGGCATAACTGGCCTGGTTGAGCTATGAATGTAAACCTTTACTGACTTTCAGAGCTATATGTGGGGAATTGCTTTCCTATTTCTTTATCTGAGGAACATTGGTTATTACATGAGATGATGAAATACCTTGGACTATAAAATCTTACTTGACAAATGACTTCTACTACAAAGACTACTTATAATACATGAAATAGAGGTCCCATACCTAGTTATAAAATTATTTTTAACATCTGATTTTAAAGTCCTCAACTTAACATACTATCAAGAGAATATGGATGAAGACCATTGCCCTCTGTGCATGTGTTGGAGTGTTTTGAGCAGAAGGAGGGATTGTTTTTCCCCCTGTTGCTATTTGGGGAAAATCCAGCTGACAAGTGATAGTTAAATGACAAGTGTGAGAAGATTGGTATATATCACTGGGAAAACAGAGGACAGAAGGAGGACAGAAGAAAAAAAATAATCTCTTGCTTTTTCCTGGTTTGGCTGAGACCTCAAAAGCCCATCAGCTCATTTTGGGTATGCAAAATGTTTCATCTGCAAAAATGTCACAAAAAGTCCCATTTGAAGGGCAAAACCTCTGGTCTGATGTGAAACAAACCACAGCGAGCATTTTGCAAGTGTTTGGAACAGATTTCTTAGTTTAAATAGGACAGAATGCTTTAAAAATAAAAACCCTAGGAAGGTAAGAATGGAAGACAAATAAACATTGCTCCTTCCGATCTACAGATGAGTTTAGGGGAATATAATTTTTTTTTTTTTAAATAATTTTATTAAAGTTTAGAAATAATAAGATAAAAACTAATACAAACTAGGAAAAATATGAAAAGTAAAGAAAAGAGGAAGAAAAGTTAATTTTTACATCATAGAAGGAAAAGGAATGACAAATTTGTTCATTCTTTACTGTCCTTCTAATGCCAAATACAGTGTTACAAGCTTCTTTTTATTTTCTTTTTAAACACAGGGAGAGAGAAAAATATAGTTCTAGCTTAATTGCTGCTATTTTAAATATTAATAATAGACTTGGTGCTTTGCCCAGTAATGTTCTATCAGGAGGTTTCTGATGTCAAAGGTCCTGAGTAGCAAAATGATGACATATTTACGGCAGATGATACAAAACCATATCAGTCAGAAGGTAATTGCACATTGGCCCTTCAGATTGTCAATCTCTAATTCTTATGATTCAAGTTAGTAGTGCCATTGTTACAGTTTATGGTAATTGTAGTCCAGCAACATCTGAAGCTGGATTACTGCCCAGTCAGTCTGAAATGGAGAATTTGGGTATAGGCCAATAATTATCCAAGCCAGGATAAACCAGATGGTCATTTTGGTTCTTTAGGACAATAATTTAATACATTTGAAAGGAAAAGTTAGGAAAGAATAAAGTGGGATACTGACAGTATACAACTCTTGTTATTCCACAAAGGTTTGCCTTATAGATGATGATGAGGATTTTATGAGCTGCCACAGGATTATTTCTGTAGTGGCAAAAGAGCAATATAGCTATCAATGGAATGGAATGGAGTGGAGTGGAGTGGAGTGGAGTGGAGTGGAGTGGAGTAGAGTGGAGTAGAGTAGAGTAGAGTAGAGTAGAGTAGAGTAGAGTAGAGTAGAGTAGAGTAGAGTAGAGTAGAGTAGAGTAGAACAGAATAGAATTCTTTATTGGCCAAGTGTGATCGGACACACAAGGAATTTGTCTCTGGTGCATAAGCTCTCTATACATACAAGCAACAATTTATAAATCAAGATCATAATTATAATACAATCAACATAAATCATAAGATACAAACAACAAAGTGATATTCATAAGGTGCTAAAGGAATAGGTAATAGGAATGATGAGAAGGATAACAGTAAAATAGCCTTACTACATGGTTTGATTTCCTAGGCTTAGGTCAGGGGTGTCAAACCCGCAACGTCATGTGATGTGTCGTGACGTATCGCAACTTTTTCCCTATTGCCGGTAATGGGGTGGGTGCGGTTTCGGCATGACGCATATGGCCTGTGGGCCGGCAGTTTGACACTCCTGGCCTAGGGCATAAGACAGTGTTGTGGGAATTAGTTTTTTAGCAGAGTGATGGCACGGAGGGAAAAAACTGTCTTTGTGTCTAGTTGTTTTGGCATGCAATGCCCTATAGCACTGTCTTGAGAAAAGAAGTTGATATGTCCAGGATATGAGGCGTTTGTAGATATTTTCTCAGCCCTCTTTCTGGCTCATGCAGTATACAGGTCCTTCAATAGGAAGAGATATCAGCTATGTGACACTGATGCTTAATGCAAAACCTCTTGTTTACAAAGAAGAATTCTAGTTTGGCACTCTAATTTCCTGAAATCATAGATTCCTTTATAAGAGAAGAAAATTACTTCATATTAGTTACAATTGCTTATATTCAATACTCATTTTGTTTTTTCATACATTCAGAATCTGAAAAAAATCAGTCAAAAAGTGTCTGCATATTAGGTCCTTGTTAACATTTAGGCAAATACTTATTGTGAAATTTTCTGGTCCTGTAATTAAACTATCTAGGACATAAGCCAACTTCTCCTTATGCATTCTTTGCTTCTCTATGCAGTACCATCTGTCAAACTTAGGATGGTAGCAAAAGTATAAAACAGAACACCCATCCATGAAGGATAGATAGAAACAGAACAAAAATAATTGGTTTGTTTTTTTTTTGCTTCAGCACTGTGTTTCCAAGCAATACTGGCACCTTAAATAACTTACCCAGTTTTTAATGACTTTTATGATCCATAAAAGGATAACACAGTGGCTATCCAAAAGTGTCAACAAAGTTCATCTTCTAAAGTTTTATTAGGCAACATTTCTCTTATGTTGCTTGTTTGAAGCAGTCAGCCTTCATGAACAACTTTAATAGGCAACAACAGTTTTGATAGGCTTTCAAACCATTTATTAACATTGGCTGATGGTTCCAGCTATTTTGCCTTAAATGGTAGATCTGTCGATTCCAATCTTACAAAGTGCAGCCATTGAAAAGGCTATGGAAGATATTTTAAGTGGTTTCTCTTAATAATGTATTTGAACAATCTAAATATAAAATTGCCAGCATTGAGATTAATGATAACTGCCACTATTTGCTGACAAAGCATCCAAAAGAGGAATTTTATCATGACTAAAATTGATTTAGTACACACACGTCTCTTTTATCCTGCTTCATGAACATATAGGTAACCATTCATTTAGCTACTGTTTAAAGTTGCAATGGCACTGAAAAAGATGACTTATGTCTGGTCCTCACTCTTGCAACCATTGCAGCATTCCCCACAATCACATGATCAAAATTTGGGCACTTGGCAACTGGCATGTATTGATGACAGTTGCAGAGTCCTGGAGTCATGTGGTTGCCATTTGCAACCTCTTAACCAGCTTCCAACAAAGGTAAGGACCATTGAACCTAACAACTGCAATGATTCGCTTAACAGCCATGGCAAAAAAAAGGAGATTGTTGAATTGTATGTGACTCATTTAACAACCACCTTGCTTAGCAATGAAAATTCTGCCTACAATTGTAGATGTAAGTCGAGGACTATATTAGCTGTTTATTTTCATGCAACACTTTACCTTCACTGAGGGCATTCAGAGGGGAAAGTAGAGTCATGCCTGCTGCCCCAGTGACTGACCTCACATTGGAGGTGATGGTATAAATAGAGTCTTTAAGTGTAGCAGTGTGAAGTCTCTATGCACATTACAAGGGACCCTGTCTTTTGCAAAGTGCTGGGAAGTTTGAAAACAGCTCATACATATAGAGAATTACATATAGAGAATTACCTTCAACTGATTGGCTGGATTCACACAACATGCGAAGCCCAAATTAAACAAATGACCGGATGACAAAGTGTGATACAGATCCAATCACTATGACTTCTAAATCATTGTTAATAGTGTTACATGAATTCAGACCATTGTGGTTTAGTCAGTAAACCATGATATATTGTAATAGGAGAGCCATGTCACTGAGTGGAGGAGCAAGAATAGTTAGGATGATTCTTAGTCCTCATTCTCTACATCAGCATATGAAAAGGGCTTCTATGTTTCTAGAAAATGTTTGGCTAACTTGAGATGAAACATTGTGAGGGTGAAGGTTCATTCTCTGAGCTTGTGGGTTGGTTTTCGAATGTTTCGTTACCAGGCTAGGTAACATCTTCAGTGGAGTTTAGGGGATGTCAGTGTCAGTGTTCTGTTTATAAGGGCTTCTGATGTGAGTGTGTCAAGTGAGGGTCTTGTGATGGGTCAGGTGTGAGTCATCAGTGAGAGGCTTGTGGTGGGTCTTGTGATGGGGAGGTTACATCAGATCAGGGTCATTGGGAGGTTAAGTGCTGGTTGGGGGGGGGCTTGTATGGGTTGGTTGAGGGTCAAGGCTGTTTCTGGCTGGCTGTGTGCTTGATTTGGATTCTGAGGGGTTTGTAGGCTGGTTGTAGGTCAATGTATCTGTTGAGGGAATTGCTTGTGGAGGGCCAGGTTTCGATAAACTCATAAGCATGGCGGGTGGTAGCGTGGCCGATGATTTCAGTGTTGCTTCAATCAAACTACATTGTTTTACTATGTTGTCAGAAAAGAAAGACGGCTGCTTTGGTAAACATTATGCTTGGATGAAGACAGTCATAATATTTACAGAGTGATCAATGGAGGCACCTCATTTACTCAGTATGAAGTTTGCTTTGTCACTTAATGCTTATAGAAGTATTTATCAAAATACTCATTACTTTTCATTTTTTAAATATAATTCTGTACCTGTATGTACCAGAATGGTATATATACAGTCCATCTTCCCTTATGCTCTTAAAGGGCTTAAGAGAAGATGAATAGTATATATTATGAATGGCATACATACAGTATAACCTTCCTGCATCACCATTAATCACCAGGACTTGGACAGTTCCTAAAGCTAATGTGCTCTGTAGTTACCTAAACTGATTGCGAATTAAATTCCTGTAGAAGGTTTGAACCCCATAGAATAATATATGGATTTATTATGTACTATTCATGCAAATAGGACAAAGTTACAAAAGTCATCACCCCTACTTCACCTCCACTGGTAGCAACTGGTTTGGTACTATGGATTGCTTTAAGCATTTTTCTTTATAACACAGGTGGCACTATGACTGCCCCAACCTTGCTGGCCATCTTAAGGCCATTCTGTTCTCCCAGGCACATGGACTGGAGAATTTGGGGAATTCAAATCCACATATCTTAAATTTTCTAACGTTGAGAAACTCTGTTATATGATGATGGCTATTGACTTAAATGTAAAGAGGATCTATAGATGATCTCAATGGGGGTTTAATGAGGGATCCCTGGTGATACCTGAGCTTGGTGGTTTTCTTGCAGATGTTTCATTACCAAATTGGGTAATGTCATGTACTTGTGATGTTACCTAGTTTGATAATGAAATGTCTGCAAGAAAACCACCAAGTTCAGAGACCACCAAGGACCCCACAGTTTAACCCTGAACTACAAGTATTCTCTTCTATCAGGGTTTAATGACTATTTAGTCCTTATTCGGATCCATATACTATTTTTACCAAAATCAATTGCCTTCATCTCCTGTGAATGGATGTCCCAGAAACATTATTTGCAATATTTTAAGCTTTCTATATAATAGAATATTAATATTCTTTAATTGTATTACATAAACATCACTGCATTGAAATAATACAATTATCAAGACTTATAACAATATAATAAAAAGGAAAAAAGGAACCATGAACATAGGAAAACCCAACTCAATGAAAAATGAAATGAATGGACTACACATTGATATTGAAAAGACTGGAACTGAAAGCTTTCCATTTGAAGATCATACTTCTTCTTATGTAAAACATGAACACCAAAGAAGGAATGGTTTTGCTTTTATAGTCATGAAAAATATAGCCAAAAATTGGCTATAATGTAGTCAGTGACTGAATAATATTAATTAAACATGTGGACACCCTTTTAATATGAAAATTATTCAAGTTTATATCCAAACACTGGTGCAGAAAAGGAGGAGGTGAATAGTCAAGTCCAATCTGAAATTGAGAGAATATACAAGCAAAATGTATTGCTTGTGGCTGGAGAATTGGATGCCAAAGTTACATATACAGTAGTACTAAGAAAAACATAATTGCATTATATGGCCTAAGAATCAGAAGGAACCAGGAGAATTACATATCAGTTTCTTCCAACCTAATGATTCCTTCATTAATAATTCATTCTTCAAACAACCAAAATGCTGTTTAGGTGCATGAATATCATCACAAAGAACATACAGAAATCAAATAAACTCTGCTGTTGGTATAAGGAAGTAGAAAAGTTCAGTTATTTAGCTAAGCGGGTGCTGACAATGGAACAAATCTTGAACTATTCATGTGTATGTTCTGAGTCCAACCAGTTTCATGTCAGCGTCTTGAGCATATATTCACTATTTGCAAGGAGAAGATGAGGAATTGCTTTGAAGTCCCAAATCTCATTGGCAGGGAACCAGAGAAGCCATAGAATGAAATTCATTACCAAAACAGAAGGTTACAGGGATTAGAGGAATATTTACAGAAATATGGCAAGCAAAATAGAATATGAAAAGTTTCTAACCAAATTATGCTACCAATTCTGGATGATATAGCACAATGGTCAAAGATTAGAAAAAGTCAGTCTATATACAACTAGCAAAGAAAAAATACTTAGAAGTTTGTACAAAGCTTTCATACAAAATCCTTAATTTCACAGCATAACAAAATAATGCTTAAGGTCATCCAATGGAAATTACAACAATATATATAAAAAGTGAGATTCTTTTGAAATTTGGTGGAGAATTCTCCTAAGAATACCATGGACAGTCAAGAAAGCATACAAATCCAGACTTATCACTTGAAACACAAATGATGAAGTTCAAATTACTGTGTTTTGGACCTATTATGTAAAGACTTAGCTCTCTGGAGAATTCGGCCATGTTGGGAAAGGTGGAAGACAAATAACAGAAAGGTGGATGAACTCAGTCACATTGGCAGAGGATGCACTATTGGAAGTTCTGAAGGACTAAATTGGCGATAGACTGTCCTGAAGCAAATCTATCTATGAGGTGATCAGATTTGATACCAACTTGATGGCATATAATCAGGCAATCACTTCACTTCCAGTTTGATGGATCTGAGAGAAAATAGCAATAGTGAAAATCAAAACCTGGTATTAATAGGGAGATCTAGTGAAGGGGAAGTTAGTATTTGACAGAAGATAAGAAAAAGAAAAAAGAGATGTACTATTTCAGAAATCTTCTTGTGAGGAAAAGGACTGGCAGCTGTCCTACCCATGACACTGGGTCAACTCACTTTAAGCAGAGTGATATGACTGCCTAAAGCAATAGGTTTATGTGGCATGAAAAAAACAGTACATTATTGATTGTTTAGTACATGATAATTAAAACTTTTGACTGCATCTGAAAAGTTTGGGCATAGACTAACATCTGAAGGACTTCGCCCATAGGTCACATTTGTTCTAAGATTGAATTTTTCATAAAGTTATTATTTCTTTTAGATTCAGATCAAGTTTTAAAGTAGTGCCTATACTTGTGGATGGACCAAATTAAACAGAAAGTTCAGTTGATCTCACTTTTTATAAAAGGCAGGGGGTAAGCAAGGCTGTCAAATGCATATCTTCAGAAACAATTTCCATAAAACAACTGAAATGTCATCATCGGTCATGCAGTAAATTGTTACTGCTCAATTCTTCACCATGTTTGTTTGTTTTTTGTTATGACATGCAGAACTGAGGAAAGAAAGAATAGTTTTCTCATTTAAAGAAAAATATTCATATTGGAAAAAATAGTTTTTTTTTCTAGTTAAAAAGTATTTTGTATATTGACTTTTAAATAACATGTCATAAAAATATATTTTACTTATATATTTGACATTAGCATATCAGTGGCATTTTTCTTTCTTGTATCTTTTTAATTAAAAAGGGAACAGTTTCCATGGAGACAGTGTGGTTTGTTTTGATACAGAATTTAAACAAAGGGGCAAGAAAAGATTGATGTGCAATCATGGAATTTGTTTGTTCTTGCTAATTTTATTTCAGCATCTGTGAGGTCCACCGGTAGCAACAATGTTTGAGTTATTTTTCTCTCAGGATATGTATTTATAAAATAATTTCAAAAAAGAAAAATGAGTAGTTGAAAACTCGTAAAGTTAAAGCTCAAGTTGCAAAGAAACAACAAGGGCCTACTCACTATGTGTCCCACAACAATTTATTCTTGGTGTTAGAGGAACACAAGAAATACTTCTGTGATGTCTAAAGGATTCCAGCTTCTTAGGGATTGTGCTAGACATTTGTTCTCAGCTTCAAGCTTCTGAACTCGGGCTTCTGGTATGGAAGCTGGAATTTACAGGATCGAATAGTTCATGGAGATTGCTCTGAAGAAGAGACACTTCTTGTTAACTGGATTTATATAGTTGGCTTAGCATTATTGGTGAACACAATCTATGGCTGCATCTTTTCACACATAACCACAATTAACCATGTTTATTCAATGAAACTTGCTTTTTTAAAAAGTAATTTTATTTAAAAAAATTATAGACCATCAGGATAAAAACTAACAAATGTAAATAATCAAAAAGAGGGATGGATAGAGAGAGAATAAAGAGAAAGGATAGGGATACAGAAAACACAAACTATATAAAGAAATAAAAGTATAAAAAAAGAAAGTAACTTCCAACTTATTTTATAAAAGATTTAAACTAAAACTCAACCCTTAGAACTCAAACATTCTAACTTCAGGCAATATATTGAGCCATAAACTAACTACACACATCAGGTTTGCATGGCACATTAGATGAATTTGTTGTCATGCATACATGTCCTCCCTGTGATAGAAGATAGTAAGCATCTCAGCGTATTAATTTAGGCTGAAGCTATAATTCAAATACCTTTGAAACATGAGACTTAGATTCACATATTATATTAAGCTCAGGTTTGATTAATCATGGTTCAATAGATAAGCAGGTTGCCTGTGGGGGAATGTTGTGTAACAAACAGTATTTTGGCTTAGTACAATGTGTGAATCTAAACTGAGTGATTTTCAGCCAGTGACCAGCTCTTAGGTAAGCTTATTTTACAAGATGGCAATAGACTAAAATGAGTGGGGAGAATGACATAACCCAGGGGTGTCAAACTGCTGGCCTGCGGGCTGGATGCGTCATGCTGAAACTGCGCCCACCCCAGCTCCGGCAATGGGGAAAAAGTCACGACACGTCGCAACATGTCATGTGACGTTGCGAGTTTGACACCCCTGACATAACCCTTCTCATCTATTTATTACTCCATGCTATTTTTTTTTAAAGTAAAGTGTCATATCTAATTTGGATGTTGAATTTGGGCTAGAAGAAGATAGTTGGTGGAGTATAACAGGAGGTAAATGCACCTTCATTTCAACACAATTTCTACTCCCTAGTCCTTCAAATGCAGTTGGAAAATGAACTGTGGTTATTTTTTTCTTCTTCTGCCAACTACTAAGAATAAACAGTGAAACATACACATACACACAAACCTTTATTTCCCAAGTTCCAAATTAAATATAAATTCCTCACTCTACTCTGAGCATAAAGGAAATAAAATAAATTGTACATAATGCAATATTCTTTGGCAGTATTCCTATCAAGAATCTGGAACTGCTGCTGTGTTTTCTACAGCATGCAGTATTTCATAATTTATTTTATTTATTAAATTTATATGCTGCCCATCTCACTGTCAAGTGACTCTGGATGGCTTACAGCATAAAAGATAGAAACATGAACATTAATACCAAGGACTCCACAGTTCAATCCCAATCTACCTATGTTCTCTTCTATTGGGCTAAGTAATGGTAATGTCTAACTGAACAAAATTAATATTTTGCCTATTTCCTTCAAATATAATTGCTAATGAATTGTCAGGCACCAAGAAAGGCACAGAGAGTTACTTCTAAGTAGGTTCCTCACCTACAGATATAAATCTTGCCAAACTAAAGCAACTACTTGCATCAGTAAAGGTGTACTCTAAGAATTTCTAGGGATGCACCTTTCTACCAATTAAACTATCTTTCTTTCTACCAATTAAACTATCTAAACTTCACTGTCTCTTGGTCCTCTGGAATGCACCCCACCTCCTGAGAATTGAAACTAACATTCCACCACATTAAGGAATAACATAAATATAACCAATTAACATGGTAACAAATCTACCTTATTCTTTTGATAATGCAGATTTGTTACCACTAATTAGAGAGTAACACCTTTAAAGTTACTCTCATTAAAAACTAGTGGCCTGACAGGTGCAGTCTGTGCCTACTGACAGGGTTCCTAACCTCTTTATCCATTATAAAATTAAGTTCTTATATATAACTCAGGGACAAGTTTTTAATGTAGGTCTTTAGTAAGAACTGTTGCTGCCTTGGAAACCTATCTTTGTTTTACCTGTTGTGGGAGGAAAAAGTGTGGGAGAGACCAGCAAGAATTGTACAGCCAATTATCTCATATTCATGACAGACCTGGTGTCCTTTCTCTCCTCCACCAGCATTGGGTAAAACAGAGGTGCAAGAGAATTAATTATGTGTGTAGAGAACACATTTCACTCAGGAAACTGTAGGCACCCTGAATGCAATGGAGTCTGGCATTCTCCACAATTCTAGTGTTCTTTGAAGACAAGGAAAGACCGACATATATGTGAGTATATACAGGTAATCCTTAATTTACAACCCCAATTGGGATTGTAAGCCACTTGTAAAGTGACTGGACCTGATTTTACTATGATTTTTATTGTAGTTGTTAAGCAAATCACTGTGGTTGTTAAGCAGATCACACAGTTCTTAAGCAAATCAAGTGGTCATTAAATAAATTCAGCTTCCTCAATTGATTCTGCTTGTTGGAAGCTGGCTGGGAAGGTTGCACATTGCAACCACATGTCTGCAAGACAATACAACAGTTGTAAATGCAAGCCGGTTGCTAAGGACCTGAATTGTGATCAATAGACTATGGGGGTGGTGCAACAGTTGTAACTTTGAGGACAGATCATAAATCACTTTTCCAAGGCCATCATAACTTTAAACTATCATTAAACAGCCATAAGTTGAGGATTATCTGTATCTTGAAAGATCCTGAAGTCTTGTTTTACCCTAACATCTGAGAAGAAGTTTATGTTACGTTCTACTTTGGGGAGGGCATTTTATGCAGGCATCCTTCTGAAACTGAACAACAGAACAGAACAACACAGTTGGAAGGATCTTGGAGGTC
The DNA here is from genome assembly GCA_023970755.1 of Azemiops feae. Classification (NCBI taxonomy): domain Eukaryota; kingdom Metazoa; phylum Chordata; class Lepidosauria; order Squamata; family Viperidae; genus Azemiops; species Azemiops feae. Next base: position 5,619,143 of record JALGBA010004297.1, on the reverse strand, counting down.
TTCTAGTCCAACCTCCTTCTCAGGCAGGAAGCCCTATAACACTTCAGACAAATGGTTGTCCAATCTCTTCTTTAAAACTTCCAGTGTTGGAGCATTCATAACTTCTGGAGGCAAGTCATGCCACTGATTAAGTGTTCTAACTGTCAGGAAATTTCTCTTTAGTTCTAGGTTGTTTCTCTCCTTGATTAGTTTCCATCCATTGCTTCTTGTCCTGCCTTCAACCTGAAGATCTACTCAGCCCTTAAAACCCCATACATGGCCTTGAGTTCTGTTATGGTAGAAGATGAGAGTTAACTAGAATTGCTGACTCAGGCAGCCAACACAGTGGCTCTTGTGTGTTACCCCCTCCCCAATTATCAGTCTCAAATGATTACCTCCTCCCCTCCCAAAAAGAACTTTATTGTTCCACACAAGGGTCTCAGCAGCAGTCCCAGACTGCATCCTGAACATGCTAACAAACCGCCCCATTTAAGAGCCATTGGTATAACAGGTATTTTGTTAGCTGTTCAAAGTAGATCAAACTAGGAAACCCATTTCACGGAGGTCCGAATTTGTTTTATTGTAAAGTCATAGGAAAAGACTCTTGCAAACCTGAATGTGCTTCATTCCTGCCTCCTTTCCACCTTTATCTTTCTGAGAACTAGGGAGCAGCAATTGCAAGTCCACATTGGGGAACTTTTCAATAAGAAATCAATGGCAGTCTTTGACTATCTCATAATATAAAATGACATCCATTTCATGGTCCCCCCATCTACTTTCTTGGCCATCTACTGTCCACAGATTGATGAAAATGAAAAGAACTCTAATGAATGGTACATAATTTTGATTCCAATCACGAGGAAACTTTATACGGATATAAGATGCTTTTCTTTGTAAGTGTTTTTCACAACGTCTGGATGTAAAATGGTGAGGCAAAGGTTAGTGATGGCAGCTCATCTTTCTTTGGGCAGCTGCAATCTCACTTCTCTAAAGTAAAGAAAGAAACTGTACTGAATGGCTGTATTAAGGGCAAAAGATCTCCAGTAGCTATTTTCTGACTGTCTCAGAAAATGACTTGGGGGAGACCTAACTTTGCATAAAAAGAAATCTGTTCAGTGCGATAGGTGCCTTGTTCCTGACAGCCTACTGTGCAGTCTGAGAATATAAACAGGAATCTCCCAGCTGCCTGCTGCATTGAGGTATTCATTATCTCTAATGATAATTGCAGGGCAAGAATTGGCATTTTAGGCAGTAATTACCTATCTTGTACCTTGGGAAGAGAGAAATGCTGGGATAGAAAATGTAAGGGAGGGAGAAAAGCAAGAATCATACTGATTCAATCTATCTATCATTTAGAAACCACCCATCTCCCTTACAGAACTATTGATCACTTTCTGCATAGGCTCAAAATAACTTCTGACTGATCATACGGTGCTTGGGATACTTCCCCCTCTCATCTTCTCTCCTTCAAAAGGAAGCCAGTGCTGCCCCTCTAATTTCTCACCATAATAAGTTTGATCACAGATTTGACACCGCAATTGCTCTGTCTATGCAGTGACATCTACCTTTCTTGACCTAGGTTCTCCAGCAACAGCCAAGATACAACTCCTCATTCATGATCAAAGAATGTCCATCTAAAAACTGAGGGGAGTTTGAAGGCTTTAAAATTTGGGAGACATGTATGCAAGCCGACATGTTTGCTTTTTGAAAAAGGCACATTAAAAAGAGTGAGTGAAATTATTTCCCATTTAAACCTTCAGCTGCCTTTGCTTTGAAATGTTCCAAAAGCATTAAGCTAAAAGCCAAATGAGATGTGGCACTAGGGGCACATTTTAAAAATGGGGATAGCTGTATCTAATGGAGGGGTGGGGAGCCTGATATTAATCAGGATCATAGCAGATGTCATGGCATTCTTTCTTCTCCAGCTGTGATCCTTCCAAAACCTGTTTGTTTAAGGTTATTATTTGCATTGGGGAAAAAAAAATCTCATTGGCACTCATAACAAATCAAAAGTCTGGAACACTTACGAGCACTGTCTAGAATGCATGATATGAAAAGGCCAATCTCCTGCTTCTGCTTGCTGTAAGAGAGTCAGACCCAGCACTTTACTTCAGCAGAACAAAATATGTTCCAATTTTTCAGTCTGAGCTCTTGAAACTAAAGCAGTTGGATTTATTCTGCCTCATCCCATTAACAAAACAACTACAATCATATTTGCTCTTCACTGATTAATGATTAATTCCTGTTGAATTTCAAATGGGTTAATTTTTAATGATATTTCAGGTCCACTCAGTTATTGAAAGTCATTGAGATTAAATAATTCAGATTAATTATTTCAACTTAGTTGAATTGTGACCAGAATATGGTCACTAACTTAATGAGACACAGTCAGCTTAATAACAATTCTTAATGTCAGGGGAATTCTTTTTATAGTTCTGGCTTTTTTTACATTTTATTTTCCAAGCAATTCTATTTGGAGAATATTAAAATGAATACATTTCTTGACATCTTGCAATAAATTTGAACAAAGTAGCCTCTTAACATTCTGTGTTAGGCAAATGGCTGTTAATAGCACTGACCAGATGTCCAAATGGGTGCTGTTGATTGCCAAGCTAACACTTCAGTGCCCTGCGTAGGAATGTTGTTTGCACTGAATTTTGCCAGAAAACAGCCATACATGGGAGCAATTTAATATCCATTATCCAGCGCTAACCAAAATGCTAAGTCAAATTACCCAGAAAATGAACAACTGATATGACTTGATTGCAGAATGAAGGTTAGACTGAACTGAACTGAATTGTGCAGCAAGTAGCTGGATATTTATTGATGAACTTGACTAAAACATGACAAACAGACTATTACTCAACCTGGAGCAGAGTAGATATTATTTATTTAAAACACTTGATATAATAAACTCTTACCTCGCCACACATCTGGGTCAGCTTTAAAAACTTTCTATTTTCTTCCAGCTACCATGATTCCAAACTACCATGGTTTGCAGTTAAGTAAAGAGAAAAGAAAATTCACCAGCAGGAAAATCAAGACCATAGTTTCTTCATTGTGGTGAGTTTCTTCTACATAATATTTTTTTTTAAATTGTTCTGAATGCCAAGATTTCCAAAATGTGGGATAATTCAGATTCTATTCAGATAATAGAATCATTTGTCAATTATTAAATTTTACCAAAATATTTGGGGCTGGATTTCATGTCACTCCCTGTAATTTGAAAATAATGCTTTGTACATGTAAATATAGACTTCTAAAATAAAATTTAAAAATTCTATTTCTATGGTTCAGAGTTTTTGCTTACTTCTGTGCTGAAGAAATTTAATCAATTTTCATTCAGCTCAGACATAAAAAAGAAGAAGAAGCTTATGTCTGTTAACCTAAATCTTATAAACTCAGGCTAGAAAACCAAAAACTTTTACATTCATATTTTAAAATATCTAAATGTGCATGATATGTAGAATGCACAGTAGATGTATAATTGTACAGTATGGCTAAAGAAAACCAGAACTTTTTCAGGGTGGAAATAGCACCTATGTTTATGCTATCTTGATGCATATTTATATCTGAATTAGTATCTTCTGGAATATTCTATTTTCTTTGCAACAATTAAACAGCTTGTCATTTATTGACATAATGACAATGAAAACAACTATAAATCAATTATCAGATTCATCATTTATTTCATATAATTGAACATGGAATATATACTATTAATAATTTTCTCAGGTGGTGGCACAGTGGTTAGAATGCAGTACTACAGGCTAACTCACTGCTCACTCCAGGAGTTTGATTGTGAGCAGCTCAAGGTTGACTCAGCCTTCCATCCTTTCAAAGTTGGTAAAATGAAGACCCAGATTGTTGGGGGCAATGTGCTGACTCTGTAATCTCCTCAGAGATTGTTGTAAAAGCACTGTGAAGCGGTATATAAGTCTAAGTGCTATTACTTGTGCTATCCTTGACTCATTTAGTTTACTTGATTTCCTGATGTAGGAAATGATTGCTGGATTGTTAGTTGGAGTTTTGAGGCTGCAGTTCAGCAGGGTCTTCTATGGGCACTCCAGCGACCACAATATAGGGGGTGGGTACCACAGGCACTGCTACTGAAGACAAATGTATCGCACAATCTTCCCATGAATATTGAGCTTTCCTAGTATAATGTATAGCTCATTTAACAGGAGGAAAACAGGGATGTTCTGAAAATGTAGACATAATACAAGCAGAAAACAGAAAAACAATAAGAGAATACTTAAAAATTTGTTCCCTGGATCCAGAGAAAACTATACAAAACTATACACTATACCCCTGCTGTCAGCCCACCACCACCAAAACCATACAAACAAAATGGATGCATGGTCAAATTATCCAGAATCTAGGGACATTCTTGAAAATAAAGATGGTGCCAGAGACTGATGACCTTCTTTACATCATGCTAGCCTCCCAATAAAAAGGTAACTTTTTTAAAAATGGAAGACCTCTGATAAGTTGTCTGGTGAGCTATAAGGAAGCACATTTATCCCTTCCTGCTGTGTGACATGAGAAGCTCTAGCTAAAGGAGAAGGAGCTTATCCTTAGATCAGCTGTATGTTCAGAAAGAGTGATGTTATTTTATGGAGAGGAATCACTAGGTTCCCCCACACATTGCAGGACTTTGAGTACTGTCCAAGCAGTATGTGAAAGAGCTGAACTGTTGTTGCTCCATGTCCTCATTAGAAAACTCTCCTATCTTTGTTGACAAAATAAAGAGAAGCAATTGCTGTATGAAGTAGCTCTGTACACAGTGGAATGGATTGAAATATCAAAAGTCATTATATAAGACAGATGGAAAGGCCATTATTAGAGAGCTTGATATGTCAATGTGGCTTAATGGAAGGCCAAACTGATATTGTATCATTCTGGTAAAAGGCAGCTGCTAATCTGCAAAATCTGTTTGCTCATAAAGGCATAGCATTTATATAACATTTGCATTCTAGTTATGGGGATGGATGTATCTCTGGATTTTCAGGTGCATTTGGGAGATTGCTTTGATTTTGTTTAAGTCAGTGCATGCCTTCTTCTGTTCTGAAAAGCTGGGGAACTAAAAGTGATACCTTTGCCCAAAAGCCCTGTGAACTACCGTAGATAATCTACAGAATTGACATTCATGGCAAATCTTGCCCAAGGTTGGCATATCTATTGGTGGGCAACTAGAAAAGCCTGAAATTGACAACGTTTCCTCCTTGTTTCTAAACATCGAATGATTTTCTAAGCCAGTAGTTCTTCACTGATGTAAGTGATATAATTCAGTTGCTTGAAAACAGCTTGTTAGGGTCTTAAAGTCTAGTATTCAACCTAGTTGTTGTAATGCTTTTTTTTATTATTATTATCAGGACAGCTTAATGAAGTGCTACAAATGGCAGATGAGCCCTTGTGAGAGCAAGTAAGTAATCTTTTGCAAGTTGATTTGGAGCGATAGGGGTTGCATTTCAGATGATGACCAGCTGAGCCCACCTCCCTTTTGAACTGGGATTTACAGTGGGAAATACAGTACTATTCCACATGAGTTTCTTGAAGCCTGAAAATATACTCTTAGAAAACTATTTTGCTTGGATTTGAATCTGATAAAGAATCGCCCAAGGGTAAGAACTTTCTTTCACTATATCGCTAGGTCAGGGGTAGGAAACCTTGGCTCTTTTACGACTCGTGGACTTCAACTCCATGCTGGCTCAGGAATTCTGGGAGTTGAAGTCCACGAGTCATAAAAGAGCCAAGGTTGCCTACCCCTGCGCTAGGTCAACAGAGTATTGGGTTTGGGATGGTTGGGAGTAGAACACCCTTTGGTGGTTTTTGTTTTTGTTTTTTTTGTTGCTAATTTGGATGTCTTGGTGTAATGTCTTGATTGGAGAAGATCAGAAAATGAAGATACAGGAAAAAGACCATTGTACATGTGTTTTGTTTTTTTTCCTGTAAGGAAAAGTTTCTCACTTCTTCCAGTGGCAAACTTAAATAAAACTGCAGCAGATCTGAACTGTTTTTACTACTGAGCATGGTCACGGCTGACTCTAGTTAGAATAAGTGGCTGCTTTAAGCAGTCATTAAAAACAGGCAGCAAATTGGGACAAGCTCCTACTAGTGGCCCTCCTGATGCACTATGCAGACCAGAGGTCTTCAAACGTGGCTCTTTTATGACTTGTGGACTTCAACTCCCAGAATTCCTCAGCCAGGCACGCTGGCTGAGGAATTCTGGGAGTTAAAGTCCACAAGTCATAAAAGGGCCAAGTTTGAAGACCCCTGATGCAGACTATCCAGTTTATTGTGCCTTCAGCTGACTGCTTGCTACTCAGGAGATGAAGTTGTCCTGAGGAACATTCAGGGCAGTGCATTGCAAAGTGACTAGAGAGATGAGGAAGATCTGTTCCAGATCCTGGGGCCCCCTCCCTTGTTTGCTTTCCCCACCAGACAGCTTGTCTTCTCAGTGACTCAGTGGATGCTCTCAAATGGTGATCTTGCAGTGCTACTGCTGAGAATGGCTCAGTAAGAAGCAGGCAGTGATAGATGGTGCCTAACAGATGTCTTGTCTTGCTTGGTTTAATTGTTTAAGATTAATTAGGTGGAGGAAGAAAATAGAAAAGTAAAAATCCATAATATTGAAGACTTTAGCATAGGCTGTGTAGACATTCTTAAAATAATACGTGGGTGGGCAACTGAGGGCTTTGCTTGAAAAAGTATTTGAAAACATTTTTCAACTTCCATAGGAGAAGAAAGAGTGTGTTCTCTCTCTCTCTCTCTCTCTCTCTCTCTCTCTCTCTCTCTCTCTCTCTCTCTCTCTCTCTCTCTCTCTGTGTGTGTGTGTGTGTGTGTGAGAGAGAGAGAGAGAGAGAGAGCACACTCTTCTAGAATGAAATTGAGCATCCTGGCGAACATTTCACAGTGGTTCAAAATTTCTGAAATAAATTAGAGCCTATAACCGAGAGCATTAGAGTCAATATTTGAAAAAAGATAATACCAGAAAATTTGGGCTGAAGTGGGAGTTCTGCTGTATATCCTAGAATTGACAAACTAAGAGTGCAAATCCTCCCAGGCAGTGAAGTTCATTGAAAGACCCTAGTCAGAGTCTCACAGCCTAAGATATTTAACAATAAACATATTTTTTGTAGAAATCAACTGGACAAATAAAATAAGTCTATTACTCTTTGCTTGGGAAAGGATACAAAAATAATTTCTAAAATCAAGGACTATTTGTTTTTATATTAATCTGTTTGGAAATAGACTGCTTTGGAAAGGAAAGTACACGTCCATATCTTTATTGTATATTATTTCATAGCTTTTTAAAAAAAGAAATAGGGGAATATTTGAAGGTGGGATTAAATTCTGGGGAAAAAGACTTTTTTGAATTATCGCATATTCTAAATGATCCAAACCTATTGTAAGCAATATGCTCCTTGTATAGATATTTAAATATTTTCCATTAAAACTTCTACATAAAAGTTTGTGTAACAAAACTAATGTAAACAAAAACCAATAAAGAGTAAAAGAAGCAATGAAAGAAAGAAAAAAGTAAAAGTGCAGAAAAAGAGGTGAAAGAATCTTCCAATCTCCTTTGCAGCAAATATAAGTACAATTACAAAATTATTTTTTACTCTATGATTACAAAATAGCTCACCTTTTTCTATTATCCAGTTTTTCCCCTAATCCTCAAAACTACAATCATAACTGCAATTTTTTTTCTGTTTCATACAAAAAGTCTGTAAGGGGTTTCTGATCAGTCAATAAATGTATTTTTTCTCTAATTAAAAAAAAGCTAATTTAGCCATCTCTGCAAGCGCCATCATCTTCCTCAACCATTTTTCCATTATGGGTAGTGTTGAACCTTTCCACTTTTGAGCATATAGTAATGTCACTGCAGTTGTCAAATTAAAAAAAATAAATCCTTACATGCATTTTTTGTGCAGCCAGTATTTTTTAAAGCCATTCCCTTATAAAACTGTAAATAGTTGGTATGTTAAGAGAACAGTGGGAATACTAATGAGGTACATTTAAGGGGGGGGGAAATAAAAACCAATTTGTATGAAGTGGGAGCTATTTAACATCAGTTTTTATACCTCTCTCTTTATCTTTCTGGTGGTTTAATTTTTTTTTAAAAAAGAAGTACAAGATAATTTGGCTGAAGTGCACTTCCAACTTTCTGGGCCCAAGCTGGTGATTTTCCTCCTTGCACTTTCAACCATTTACCAACGCTTACGATCACTTTATAACCATACAAGAGTTTCTGAGTCTTTGAACATCAATCAAGATCAGTGGTGGGATTCAAATGTGTGAACAACCGGTTCTCTGTGTGGATGCCGCTTCCGGAAGTCCATTCTGGGCCTGGGCAACAAAAAATTATCTACTGGTTCTGCCGAAGTGGTGCGAACCGGCTGAATCCCACCACTGGTCAAGATTGTTTTTCATGCTAGAGGTTAAGGCTGATGTGTATGCAACTTGTTCAACTTCTTCCCTTGGTGTCTGATGTTGAGCCTTTTGCTTACGATTTCTCCCATTCATCATCAGCCTGTATTTTTCCAAGCTCTGCAGCTGTAACCTTTGTGTCATACGGTACCTGCAAGAAAATTGCCACTCATTCTTTTTTTAGAATAATAGGGTGATTGCTCAAATAAAAGCCCTTAAGGATCATCTGATATAGATTAAGGAAAGTGGTAAAATATTCAATCATGTTTCCCTGCATTGGAAAATGTAGTTTGAAACTGGACATTCCTTCCTTTGCTAGTTTTTGCTTGCTACAAGTATGTCTCATAAAACAAAGTGGAAAGGTAGATCCTGCCAAATTATGTGCACGTGTGAGAGAACATTAGAAAGGTTCTGGAAATTTTCAGTGCGTTTTGGCAAAACAAAACTTTAATGAAATCCTCCTTTTGTAGAAGGCAACCTTCTCCCTTGTTATTTTGCTTATGTATAAACGTTTCTGGAAAAGGTCTTTCTTAAAAGTACAAAAGGAAGCATACATATGCTGTGGTGGCAGTGTTTGGGAAGGCGGGGAAAAGAAAAGGAACCACCCCCCTCTCTCTCAAACACACACACACAGAGAGAGAGAGAGAGAGAGAGAGAGAGAGAGAGAGAGAGAGAGAGAGAGAGAGAGAGAGAGAGAGAGAGAATGAGAATATTCTTCTCCTAACTCAATAGCAATAATACTTAGACTTATATATGGCTTCACAGGGCTTTACAGCCCTCTCTAAGCAGTTTACAATGTCAGCATATTGCCCCTAACAATCTGGATCCTCATTTTACCGACCTCAGAAGGATGGAAGGCTGAGTCAACCTTGAGCCGGTGAGAATTGAAATTCTGGCAATCAAGCAGAATTAGCCTGCAATACTGCATTCTAACCACTGCGCCATCATGGCTCAATGTTTGTTCTTACAGTTTTTATTTATTTGTTTGTTTGTTTAGCCTTTGAGTCAATCTTGATGCCTTGTGACTGCCTGGACAGGTTCCTGCATTTTCCTTGGCACCTTGCCTCCTTCATACACCTGAGAGAGAGAGAGAGTGACTGGCCCAAGATCACCCAGCTGGCTGTGTGCCTAAGCTGGGGCCAGAACTCACAGGCTCCAAGTTTCTATCCTGGTGTCTTAACCACTACACCAAAGTAGCTCTCAATTTGAACATATATTACTAATATAAATAATGAACTATTACATATCTATCTACATAGCTTCTTGCAGTTCCACAACTGTTTCTGTTGCCCCTTTCCTTATTTACACAGATGTTCGACTTTTAAGTACCATTTTGTGAGGCTAACTCCCCATTTAGGCAACTTAGCAGGGTTTTTCCTTTCAGCTGTTATAGAGAGCATGAGGGAATGAGGGGAAAATAACTCTCTCCAGAGTCTGGTGGCAAGCCAGCAACTTTGTGTCTGCATCTTCAGTGCAGCTCTCATCCTTTCAGCGGCCAAGCCACTTAGCAAAAATGTCCTTTTCTTATTCTTCTTGCTCCTTCAGGGACCTCAATTTCTCTGGGAATCCTCTCTCTGACCATGTTTCCTGCTTTTCCCCAGCACCTTCAATCCTTCATGCTTGATACATGAACAACCTAAACCCATGGCCTGACAAATGTGATTCATATAACTCTCCAGAAGGCAGGAATGCTTGTTGCTTAATTAATTCAAGAACCTTCTAGATGCCTGTCTCTAGATGGTCCTTTTCATTAGGCTCTAACCTTGAGACAACTGATCCTCGATCATGGCATCTGCCAAGCACCCAGAATTTGGAATCCCTTCAGGAGAGACCATCAGTACTGCTCTTACTTTCTCTGAGGCATCATATCCACAGATATTTTAATATGTTTAACTGATTGCCTCTTTCTGGCCAAACAGTTCTCATCTCTCTTATTATCTCAGTGTTACTGCTGTAGTAACACTTGGTATTTGTTTATGAAATGTTATATTCAGTCTCCTAGGTACTCTGGGTGGTAGGTAGATAGCTATCACACCACTTTCAAAAGTATACATATAAATGATTTATTATAAACTTTATGCTCATTCCTAATACTTTTGGGCTAATTTAAATGAACTTGGATTGTTTTCCTTCTCTATAACATGCCTTTCCCATTACATTCTGTCCCATATAAGAACTTACAACACATAATTAAAAAATGATCTTGTTGAACCTAAAGCTAAATTTTCTGCTTCAGGAAGGCAGGACTATTTTCAGTTTGAGGGTACTTAGCTATAAAGTGACATACAACGTTCCATTCCTACTGACTCTGAGGATGATGGAATATTAAAACTATTCATTGAGGAGACAGAAGAGGAAATAAGCTACATAAAATATCATCACTTTACTGAAGATGACGGAGTGGCTTAATTATCACGGGTACATATTAAGCCATAAGTAATTAATGCTGCTTGCCAGGATGACTGGTAAAGCATATCTTAATTATGAGAGAATAAATTTGCATTGTTGTTAAAAGGAAAAAAAAACCCACCTCCTTTCTTGGATATTTGGATTATCAGTTCTGGGGCATATGCTTATTTGTGAGGTTGGCAGTATCACTTTTAAGTGAATTTCAAGATTTCGGAATGAAACTCTCTGTGTTTTAAAATGTTTCCCTAAACAGCAAAGAACTGCCAACAAGACAGCACAAATTCTTCCAGTTCTTTCAAAAGCTTCAGTCAGACTTTATGAAAATAGAAAATAAGTAGAAAATAACAATGCAGTCTAAGCAATCTGAGTGCAGGTCTGGGTCTGGGTCTGTGTCTGTCTGTCTCTCTCTCTTTCTCCCTCTGTCTCTGTCTCTGTCTCTCTTTCTCTGTCTCTGTCTCTCTCTCTCTCTCTCTTTCTCTGTTTGTGTGTTTGTTTGTGTGTGTGTGTTTGCGGCGTGTGTATTCATTCTCTTATCTGTATATCCAGCCAGAACAAGAGATTGTAATATGCGTTATCCTTCCTTCTCCCATGTAATTCTTTAATTTTTGTATTCCCCATCCAATTGCTTTTGGTTGGATATGTTATTTAGGTTAGGTTAAGCTGGGATCTTTTTTGGAAAATGGACAAAAATTGAATCCAACTGAATCTGCTTTCTACTCCATTTGGGGCTATTACTGGCAGGAATTTTTGAAAACTACAGTAATACTTACACTGTACTTTTGCTGCAGAAGTAACCAGGGCCTTCAAGATGGGCATTCCTTTTCTCAAAGAGGCATTTTTGTTTCATTCTGAAAAAAGGCCACACTTGGAATACTGCATCCAGTTTTGGTCACCACGATGTAAAAAAGACGTTGAGACCCTAGAAAGAGTACAGAGAAGAGCAACAAAGATGATTAGGGGACTGGAGACTAAAACATATAAGGAACGGTTGCTGGAATTGGGTATGTCTAGTTTAATGAAGAGAAGGATGAGGGGGGACATGATAGCAGTGTTCCAATATCTCAGGGGCTGCCACAAAGAAGAGGGAGTCAAGCTATTTTCCAAGGCACCTGAAGGCAGGACAAGAAGCAACGGGTGGAAACTAATCAAGGAGAGAAGCAACCTAGAACTAAGGAGAAACTTCCTGACAGTTAGAACAATTAACCAGTGGAACAACCTGCCTCCAGAAGCGGTGAATGCTCCAACACTGGAAGTTTTTAAGAAGAGACTGGACAGCCATTTGTCTGAAATGGTATAGGGTTTCCTGCCTGAGCAGGGGGTTGGACTAGATGACCTCCAAGGTCCCTTCCAACTTTATTATTATTATTATTATTAAAAAAAGCTGACTTACAGCCAACTGCACTTAGTGCATGCCCTAGTCTCTACCTATCATTAACATATCAATATAGACAATACAGTAAGGTGATCAAGTTAGCTCTATTGGAGCATTTCATTTGCATGCATTTTATTCTAGGGGAAGGGGGCAAGTTTTTTTTTAATGGGGAGGCACAGTTTACAATGTTAAGTCAATATGTGGTCTTCAGAAGCAGATTTGAAGATCTTTTGGAGATATTGTCTAAGTTTGGTAAAAGTAGGGAAAAGTTTATTTTATGATCTACAGTGGTCACATAAAACAAACTTCAGAGAGTCAACTCTATTAATCTATTGCAACACAAACAATGGATTGTATGACATGTTAAAGACATCAGGTAAAGTAAACTAGGTTGATTTATAAGAAAACTCAAATCCCTAATTAGGCTAAGGGAGAATGCTATGTTGAAGAAGTTTTCAAGATCTCTAACTTTGTAGTATTTAATCTAATGAAGTGATCTGGACAACCTAAACAATAATTCATTATGTGATGCATTTTTTATTCAAGAAATTATCTTCACTATCTATTATTAATAGCCATTCTTGGATTAATGTAACATAGAATCTTTGATTTCTGGAAATGTACTGAATTATCTGATAACTCACAGAAAGATGTACTGTTTCTGAAGAAAGCCTTAATTGAGTTAGCTGTTCTCTAAACCCATTAAATTTCATGCAAGGTGATTGCACAATAAAATATTTGTTTAAAAACGCCCAAATTAATGAAAGCAATGATTGGATTATGCTTTCCAGTTTAGGCACAGTACAGCTCCAGTATAGTAGAATGGTGCATGGGGATTATGGTCATATTCCCTTTTTCTCACTGGTAGAGTAGAAAAAGGAAGAGCGAGGAAGTGCAAACAAGGCACCAGACAGACTGCCAAATTTTTGGTAGCATTTGGTAGTCTATTAGGTTAAGACAGACTTTCCTAAACTGTTGCCTTTTCCCACCCCAAGCCAGCCTTTCTGAGTTTTCTGGGAGTTAGAGACTAATACATATGAAGCAGTGGTGGGATTCAACTATGTGAACAACTGGTTCTCTGTGTGAATGCTGCTTCCAGAAGTACATTCTGGGCCTGGGCAACAAAACGTAACTACCGGTTCTGCTGAACTGGTGCGAACTGGCTGAATCCCACCACTGATATGAAGGACAACAGTTTAGGGAAGGCTATTATACAACCTTGCCTCTTAATGCCTCGGGACTTTAGATTTTACAGACTGGGCAGAGGTTTGGATTAGATGCCTTTGGCCTAGATGCTTAGATTCCAACCTTTACATTTCTGATGAGCTATTAATGTAAAAAATCCCAGAAGGAAGCTGGAAATAATTTGAATGAAGTGGAGAAGGCCATGGAAGAACTTAAATAATTTCTGAAGTTCAATTCAGTTCCACACTGAAGTTAGTAATGTTCCTCCACCACTGAAAAGTTGACAAAATAACTTAATGGTGGGTGTCTAAGATAGGACCTGGATTCTGCTACTGTTTCTTCCTTATACTGTCCAATGGTGTCTCTGATTAACAAGGTGATCTTTCAGGTTTGCCAAGTACTTTAAACCATGTCGTACTGAAAATTAACATGTTAAAGTAATCTATTTAGTATGCTACTGCCCTCCGTTCTCCCAGAAAGATAACATATATTAACACTTTAATCAATATATCTTCATACAAGGTTTTGGGAATAATCTATCATATCTATCACCTGTTTATGGGTTTGGGGCCACATTGTTCGTTGTTGATGATGATTTGCTAATCTAGATAGAATTCTGATCAAGAATAGGTGTGCATATAATAAATTGTCTATAATATATTCAGACACTGCTTACAGTATTTGTTAAAGGTGAATTTATAATTGGTCTCCAATTTAGTAGACAAGAACACATGCTTTCTCTGATTCCACCATAACTTTGAGCATGTATCTGGTTGTCTGCAAAAGAAATCTTAGTGATTGCAACGAGGAGAACTTATGACGCCATCAATTAACTTTAATTATCAATGAACAGAATATAGTGTTAACTATAGCCTAGAATCTGGGAGGCAAAATGAGGAATTCCTGCCAGTGAGAAAGCAGATATTTCTTTGCATGCTCTGCAGAGCTTCACTGTTGAATATGGAGAGGTTTATTTTAAAAAAAAAGATTTTCGATATATCGAAGTTAAGATAGAAATAAATTATCTCAAGGGCTAATCACAGGAGGCAGCATGAGAGCTGATTACGAAACCTACCTACAGAAATGGCCTGAGAGAAATCATTATTGGTTTTAATATCTAGAACCTACACTTTAAAATTCCTGATGGATTTGGCTCCTTGTGAATTTATGTATAAATTGCCAGAATCTTTGGGGCACGATTTCCAGTTTCAAATTACTCTTTTTATAATTCTTGGGTTTCCTACTTATTCAAATAATGTCTTTTTCATAATGTCACTAGTTAGAAAATAACATCCATAGTTTGTAAGAAACCCACAATAACCTTTATAAGTCAGAGCTCCAGTAAAAGTTTTAGCCAAAGTAAATGAACGTGTCTACTAGCAGCAGATCTAAAATTCAGAACAATGTTTTTAATCTTTAAATGGGAGATGGGATTATAATTGTCCTGCATGCAAACATTTCACTTGGTAGTCATTTAAAAGGGACAGATCAAACCTATTATCAGTACATTATTTATTAGCTATTGAAATGTTAACTAATAATGCATTCCTAGTTGTTATTCCACTATATTACCCTGACATTCTGGGCATTGTTGATGCTTAGTGAATAAAAATTCAGTTATAGAAACAACTATCACTGTGAGATGGAAAATAACTGAGAGCATCTAAACTTTGAGATGGAATGAACATATTTTGAAAGTGAGAAATCTATCCTTAGTATTTATTTCAGGAGACTACTAAGCTGGCTCCCCATTTGTGCCAAATTATAGGACTGACATAACTTAAGAATCAGTTTGTCTAGTGCAGGGGTCTTCAAACTTGGCCCTTTTGTGACTTGTGGACTTCAACTCCCAGAATTCCTCAGCCAGGCACGCTGGCTGAGGAATTCTGGGAGTTTTAGTCCACAAGTCATAAAAGGGCCAAGTTTGAAGACCCCTGGTCTAGTGGTTCAGGTACCAGGCTAGAAACCAGGAGAATATAAATTCTAGTCCTACCTTAGGCATGAAAGCCATCTGGATGATTTTGGGCCAGTCACTCTCTTTCACCCCACCACGTCAGGCTTGGGCAACAAGCTGGTCCATCAATTTCTGATGCAACCAATGGATCAACACTTAGTTGATCTGAAAAAAGCATACCCTGTACCTGTAGGAAAATGTTAGGAAGGGGGAAAATGACTTACATTTAATTATAATACCAACATGCTAAAAGAATTTCTATCCTATCCTATGATATTACTTTCACCCAGAGGTGTTATCTAGCCAGTTTGGTCCAGACCAGTTTTTTCCCCCCAGCTCTTCCTAGTCTTGTTTCCAAAGGATACCATGCTAGGTCCAGATACTGAAGCTGCAATATTGTTCCAGGCAGCCTGAATGCTCTTTTATTTCTTGTAAGTGGGTGACACCTTGCAATTGGAGCATAGAATACTGTAGATCAGGGGTATCAAACTGCGGGCCTGCGGGCTGGATGCATCATGCCAAAACTGCGCCCACCCCATCTTTGGCAATGGGAAAAAAGTCACGACACATCGCGACACATCACGTGACATTGCGAGTTTGACACCCCTGCTCTACATAATCACCCTTTTTATCAGGCTGCACAAGGGCTTTCATTCCCTTTCCAGCTAAGTGGGAGAAAGAAATAGCTAGTCTTCCATGGTTGGGAATAGTAAGACTGAGAAGGGAAGCAGATTGAGAAATTATTGTTGAAATTGCATGTTGCCTAATTTAGATAACCTCCTTACCTGTATCTCATCCTTAGCAAATAAGTGAACCAGATCTAGTTTTCTTGGCTTCATCAATGCTAAAATAATATTTACTGCTTATTCTGACATTCTGATTCTAGCAAAAAATTTGCACTAAATTTTTAATTTCTGGTTTTGGGTTTTTTTTTTAATGCTGCTATTTCCTTGTAGAAGTTGCAGCAATGCTTCAGGCCGTGTTCCAGGAAATACTCTTTTTTTTTGTTGCAGAATTTCCTTGCAGTTTGTAATTACTCTCTTGTCTGCACATTGGGATAGTCTAAACAAGAAATGAAAACCATGTATACTAGCACTACTCTTAATGTAAGGTTATATTATATAAATAAATCTTGCAACTTTGAAAGCACTTCTCTCCTCCCTTGCTTTACTTTCCAGAGAACTAGGGAGAGTCTCTTCTGAGATGCTTTCTCCCCTCCCCCATTCCTTCCGTGGGCTGAGTTATCTTTTGCCTGTCTGTTGTCTAGTCTGTGGTTCCTCCTCCTTCTGTCTGCCAAGGTTATTCTCACAGTCCATTAAATTCCAGACTTTGTCATATAACTATATTTGTAGCAGACTTGCACAACCTTTAGATCTGATCTCACAGCACTGGGCTTTTATTTAATTGGGAGCAGGTGTTTAAATTGGGAATGATATCATTGCAACTTGAAAAGGTAGTAAGGTAAATATCAGTGACAAGGAAAGCATGATTCACACTGAGATGGTTTTTTGCTATATAAATATGGGTGGATATAGTTGTTACTCAGAAGTAAGGAAAGTTCCGTAGAGCAGTACATAATTCAGTTATAGTATTATGATAGTATTATGTCTATGTTTCCATTTTATATAGAACCTGGATATTTCATCCAAGTAATCTTTATTTACTGTCTGGTTTGATTTTAACTAATTATAAAACTTTAGAATAGCCTAATTATTTATTCTAAATCTTCAGAATTGTGTAAATTTTCATTCTACATAACCCCCCCAAATGAGATATAATTTTAAAAGGCATTTGGTATGAATATATCTTATTTTGACTAAAACAAGTAAAACAATATAATAAAAGATTGCAGGTTCAACACCAATAATTTAATTTACTAGTATTATTTCCTGAGAAGACTGAAGCTTGAAGCAACACTCCAAAAATTGTTTATTCTGAATCCTCAAGTGGCTATCCACCTCAATAAAAGTAACATAGAAATATGTGGTTTCTTTATGTTTGTAATCTTAAGTTTCTCTCTGTGTGCATTTAATTATTCAGTACAACCTGAAAATTCAGTTCACAGATATCATAGAAAAGGTTAATGCCACATTATTAGAAGTGTTTAATATAAAATTGCTAGTATTGTGATGCCTATTACTGCAGTTCAAACAAACCCCAATGTTATCACAGAATTGAGAAAGTTGTAGCAAAGACAATCCATATGATTAAGAGGCTGGAACAATTGTCTTATTCCAGCTTACAGAAAAGTTCAGTAAGAGTGGAAATGATAGAAGTCTACAGAATTATGCATAACTTTAAAAAATTAAAAAGGAATCTCCTGTACCTTAAATCTGAAATTATTGTTGTTTGATGAAGCTGACACATGGGAAATTCAAGAGAAATAATAAGAAATAAGCAATGTGGTTGACAGACCACACTGTTGATAGACCAGACCTGGAAGATATAGCAAAGGTCCTTCATTCAATTAGGCAAAGTAAAGTTGTGGTAAAGGTATTAAGGCCAGGTTTGGACTGGAAAAGTCCAGACAAACACTATGTGGAAGCAAAAAGTTACATAAAAAAATGACTGAATGACTTCTGGGCATTCAGATCTGGTCACTCTATTATAAGGCTATCAAGGATTTTTATTCATTACTTTACTTTGAGGCAGTGTTGAGGGAAATGAGTAAGAAGATAAAGCTGGACCCTTGCTTTGTGTGCTATAATGGCTACTAGCCATCCATGTTCAAGACTCATTCTGATGTTATGTTCTCTATTGTTCAGCTAAACTATTTCATAATTAAAATTGGGAACAGAGAAGCATGCATGTTGCCTGACAAAAAGGATTTGATGTACTTTTAAACAATCTCTCTCTCTCTCTCTCTTTATAAAGAGAGTTTAAGATAAGATAAGATAAGATAAGATAAGATAAGATAAGATAAGATAAGATAAGATAAGATAAGATAAGATAAGATAAGATAAGATAAGATAAGATAAGATAAGATAAGATAACCTTTATTGTCATTTTTTTACTGTGGGCATAACGGCACACATCAAAAATGAAATTTAGTTGCCCGCACTCAAAGTGAAACCTTTTAAGTTATAAAGGCTATGTAAAAGTTAGCCATATACAGGATCAGGCTTTATTTTCCACCCTTTTCTTCATTTTTTCCTTTCCTATTTTTCTTTTCCTTATAGTGTTCCTGGGAGTCTGTTTGTAACCCACAGTGATGCAGATTGAATTTAGTGGCGCTGATGAAAAATAAGTTTTAATACTTCGTACAAAAATGCTGCGCATTAAAGCCAGATTCTTTGCTTGCGTACGGAATTAGAAATTGCAAACTCTTCAGCTGGCACACTAAAGAATCCCAAAGATTCTTATTTCAGAACTTCAGGTAGTAACAGAAGGCCAATTCTGGGCTGCTGAATGTTATAATGTACTCTTAGATCTGCTGCTGTGAAACTGTTTGTGGAAGGCTGTTCTGTGTTCCTTTTAATTGGTCTTTGGTTTATGTCCCCAAGATAATTATTATTTACCCTTTGGCTAAGCAAAATTTCAATGTTTTAAAATACTTACATTTAAATTAATTAGGAAGAGTAGCCTGCATTTTCCTTTTATTTTATGGAGACGCACATAATACCAGATAGTTTCTTACTGTCTTGCCCTACTGTCTTATCCTTTTCAAGAAGTTTCTGAGTTGCTTCTGCTTGCTTGCTGAACATTCATCAGCAACGTGCAATCAAGGTCTCTCCATCCAGACCTTTCCACCCACTATGCTGATCCATTCGTATTTAAAAAAATGATACAGTGGTCTCCATGGGAACCATGAGCTATGGAATGAGAGATGCTGCTGACATTCAGTGAACAAACAGAAAACACATCTGTTTGAGATCAAGAGGCATGTGTATAATGAACTATGAAGGGCAGCAGGTCACCAGTGAGTAAGTAACTTCCTTAGAAATCCAAATATGTTAATGCATCTCAGAGAAGATTGTAATATATATTAAATACTAGATAATCTTTCTCAGATATGTTAATAAATGAAATTCAGTGAATCAGAAGACACGTGTATTAACTCATAATCTCAAGGTTTGGAACCACCAGATGCTAACAAATATGGATCACTGGACTATAATTCAGAAAAGCATGCAATCATTTGTCACTCTCATGCAGCTGAAAGTTGGTAAAAGAGGAAGGAGATTACATTGAGCCAGTGATGGCGAACCTTTTAGAGATCGAGTGCCCAAACTGCAATCCAAAACCCACTTCTGTATCGTCGGGTGCCGGGTGGGTGTGGCCCATTGGGTGGGCGTGGCTGCGGTGGTAACGGCAGACTGGGTGGGACTAAAAAGTTCAATCAATCAATTCCAACTTTGCGAGATCTTTTTTTTCCCCGTGAGAAGTTGAAACTGATTGATTGAACCTTTTTTTTTTTTTTGCACATGGCGGAGGCCTAAAGTAAAAAGGTTTTATAAAACCCAGCTGAAGGCCTAGGACTGGGGCGACGGCACGCGTGCACACAGAGAGGGCTCTGCATGCCACTTATGGCATGCGTGCCATAGGTTCACCACCACGGCACTGAGCTCTACAATGGAGATACTTTCTTTCTGCTGGGTGGGTATTACTCTTCTCTCCCTCCCCCTGCAAAGATACACATAATTGCCACTGTTGCTCTGGAGCAGGGGTCTACAAAGCTGGCCCTTTTATGACTTGTGGACTTCAACTCCCAGAATTCCTCAGCCAGGCACACTGTTTAAACTATATAGCACTCAAAGCTAAACTATATCGTACCATAGAGAACAAGTGGTTTTGCTTATGACAAAGTTGTCCGATACTCTTATTCAAGAGTAGATCTGTCTTACAAGTCACTATATTGGTGAGATGGTTGAAATAGTGTGTAACTAATGCCCATGTAAGCCTGGATGTAAGCAGTTACTTTCAGGAAGCAAAACTGGAGCCCTTGACATTTCTAGCACAGTATTTAACGGAAAAAAAGAAATAATTATGGAAGGCAACTGTCTAGGAAAAATGCTTCACGATGGAAAAGAGTTTCAAGAGGCAGCAGGAAATACTATTACAGTATTGGGTTAGCATGACTGTCATTCATTGGGGACCAATTTTTGATTATAATGCTCTGAGTCTACCATCAGCATGCATATTTTAGAATTCAATTAACCCTGGTTAATAGCCTTCAATCATGTGGCTAATCAAAATTATTTCTGAATTTGGCAACTCACAGACTTGATTTAATGTTATAACTAAGAATAAAGTCAATTTGAGCACTCATCAACATGGACACACATTTTCTGGGCAACTGCACTCTGGGGTTTGCCTTTATTGCTTCTGGGATTTTTTTCCCTTCCAATTTCTCTGTTTAGCCTACACCTGTTGGATTGCCTGGTTGTCCCTTATCCAAGTAGTAGCCTGGCCCAACCCCGGCTGAATTTCTGAAATCAGCCACTTGTCAGTTTCTGCCACCTGCTACAGACAATTTAAAAAATTAGTCCTGAATAAAAAAAGAGTAAGAAACTTAAGATTCAGTGAGTGCTGCATCCCAGTTAGCTTTCTTTCTTTATATATATATAATTGATCTCTATAACTCCTTCACAACAAAATTAAAAGAGACAGAGGTGAGACAACAAAGCATCACAATTTAGTATATTGGTGAATATGATTGTATACTTAATTGTCATGTTGCTGTTGTAAAATAGATCTCCCAATGTTTTAAGTTGCAGCTCCCATTACCCCTGAACCAAAGATGTGGATTTTCCTCCAAAATATGACTTGATAAATTTTCCTATGCAAATGAGTAAGAGTCCAATTAGCATATTACTTCAGTACGCTTAGTCTGCGCAAATATTTAGGCTATAATATCCGATGGGACAGAGGGAGAATTACAAGATCCTGCTTCTCAGTATTTTAGAACAAATCTGAAAAAGCAAATACCATCTATCTTTGAAATTGTAAACTTGTCGTCTGAAGTAGTAAACATTCCACTGAAAATATTGAACCCGTTATTCCATCTGGAACTGAGTCAATTTGAGCTGAACAGCAACTGAGCATCCATTTTATTTTTAATTGTAATTTACGGGGAATAGTGTAACATAACAATGAGGTCTGCTACAGAAGCACTATTTGCAAGGTACTTTAAAACCAAGTGGTGATTTCTCCCCTTTGTCCTCGCCATCTGTATATCTCAAATACTTCAAGCATAGCGTTATTTATATGCTTATGCTTTATATGTTTATGAGGCTGGAACTTGGGGTCATTCATTAACTTAGTCTGAGCTAGCAAATAGTTGAGCACTGTGAACACTAGCCAATTAATTCACTCCTTCTGCTTCAAACTGACCAGTTAGAGAGGATCTGAGCTTCTAGTGTTCTATGAATGACCAGATAGCCTTCTGCCCTTCTTTTCCTTGTGATGTCCTTTATCTAAAAAAACTTTATAAAACAGGAAGCCACCCAAGTAAAATTTGGATCTCTGGGGACCTTGGTACTTTTTCAGCTTGGGGGTTTTCTTGGAGATGTTTTATTACCAAACTCATGAATATTTAGGTCTTTCCTCAGTTGTGCTATAAGAACAGGAAAGTGTGGAAAAAAATCACTAACACAGAAGGAGTTACTGGATTGTAAGTTTTATCCATCTCTGAAGTGAGGGAGAGAAAAAAAATCATTTTTCTGAGAATGAAGAATGGGTGGCTTTGAAAATTTTATCAAATCAATGCTAGTTTGCAGACATTGAATGGTTGATAGAAACATGTGTAGTCTAAGAGATAAGGTAAAATAAGCTCCTGGAAATGTGTAGTGTTTTTATTAAAAGTGAACTAGCCAATAGAGCCACTTTGGTGTAGTGAGTTAAGATGTTGGCTTAGAAACCAGGAGACTGTGAGTTCTAGTCCCGTCTTAGTCATGAAAGCTGGTTGGGGGACTTTAGGCCATTCAATGTCTCTTAGCCCAATCCACCTCAGAGGGTTTTGTTGTGGGGAAAATGGAAGAAGTATTAAGGATTATTTTCTGCTTTGAGTTACTTATAAAATAATAAAGGTGAGATAAAACTCTAATAAATCAATCAGTAAATAGATACAGCATTAGAATATAAGACAAGAAGCCATTTTGCTAGCTGTGGTATTGAACAATATAGGACCTGAAAACAAATCAGAGCATACAATAATTTTAACTGTGATTTGGAATAATCAGTATAGTGTTACCTGTGTTGGTTCTTCTAATCTTATTCTTGAACAGACAACAACAACAACAACAACAACAACAACAACAACAACAATAATAATAATAAAAAGTTGGAATGACCTTGGAGGTTATCTACTCCAACCCCCTGCTCAGGCAGGAAACCCTATACCATTTCGGACAAATGGCTGTCCAGTCTCTTCTTAAAAACTTCCAGTATTGGAGCATTCACAGCTTCTGGAGGCAGGTTGTTCCACTGGTTAATTGTTCTAACTGTCAGGAAGTTTCTCCTTAGTTCTAGGTTGCTTCTCTCCTTGATTAGTTTCCAGATGTTTAGGGCCATTCGTCTATTCTTCTGCTTTAAGTCAAATTGATGTATAGTGGTAATAATACTGACATGCAAACACATGTATTTTTCCTACTAATTGAATGATTGAAATTTACTAGGTAAAAAGACATGACAATTATATTTCTGACATTAGGCAATGTGTTATTATTTTCATAAAATCATAGGGCTGGAAGGGACTTCAGAAATCTTCTAGTCTAATCACCTGCTCAAGGTAGGTGATCTTATATCATCCCAGTTAAATGGTTGTCTAGTCTATTTTTGAAAACCTCCAGTGATGTTGTACCCATAACTCTGAGAGGCAGCTATTCCATTGATTTATGGTACTCACCAGTGCTTTTTTTGTAAAAAAAAAAAAAAAAGGTGCCAGAACTCACACATGTCATACAACCCACTTTGCCTATCCTACAAGGTTCCATCCAAAAAAGGTGCCGGAACTCCGTTCTGAGCGTTCTATGAGGAAAAAAAGCCCTGGTACTCACTATCAGAAAATTTCTTCTTACTTCTAGGTTGGACTCTTTTTAACAAGCTTCCACTAATTACTTTTTATCCTGCCAACTGGTACTTTGGAGAATAAGGTAATCCCCTCTTCTCTGTGACTGCCCCTCAAGAACCCTCCCCCGCAATCTTTCTCTTTGATAGGCTAGACATACCTATCTTCCTCAACCGTTCATCATACAATTTAATCTTCAGATCCTATATCCACCTTGTTGCTCTTTTCTGCACATTTTCTAAGGTCTCAGCATCTTTTTTGTATCATGGTGACCAGAACTGCACACAGTTTTCCAAGTGTGGCATCATAGTGCAGTGTAAGTGGCATTATTCCTTCTTGTGATCTTAATGTTGTCCCGCTGATGATGCAACCTGAGATTGCATTGGCTTTTTTGGCAGCTGCAACACATTTCAGACCCAACAGCTGCTTCTTGTATAAAATAAAAATAAAAATAAAAATTATTATTTTCTGTATGGCTAGAAACTCAGAAGAGCTCAGGAGAGGAATAAGCAAACATTCCTTGTAGAAGTGTATTTTAAAAAAATATTATATCAAAGCTTCAATTTGTTGCAGTTCTGATTTGTAATTTATTTATTTTAAAATTAAAAAGAGACCCAGTTTGATCTAGTGGCTAAGGCACCAGGCTAGGAACCAGGGAACCATGAGTTGTAGTCTTACCTTAGTCATGAATGCCAGCTCACTCTCTCCCAGCCCAATTCACCTCACAGGGTTGCCATTGTGGGGGAAATAGGATGAAGGAGTATTAGATATGTTCACTGCTTGAGTTGTTTATAAAAAATAATAAAGTTAGGATCTAAATAAATAAATAATAACTAAACATTAAATCAGATGACAGCTTCAATGAGTTTTCAGGCCATTTGCACTGAGGGATGCTGTTGGTGAATGGAATGAAAAATGAAAACTAAGAATTTTTTTCCCTTATTCAAGGGAAAAAAAACTCAGATACTGCAGCGTTGCTTCTTTTTGGTTAGAGTACCAAGTTTAATAGAAATAGCAATAGCACTTAGACTTATATACTGCTTCACAGTGCTTTACAGCTTTCTCTAAGTGCTTTACAGAGTCAGCATATTGCCCCCAACAATCTGGGTCTTCATTTTACCGACGTCGGAAGGATGGAAGGCTGAGTCAACCTTGAGCCAGTCAGACTCGAACTGCCAAACTGCTGGCAGCTGGGAGTCAGCAGAAGTAGCCTGCATTATTGCATTACTGCATTCTAACCACTGCACCACCAGGGCTCTTGGCAATGGTATATAGCTATGACTTTACAGTTCAAGAAACTAGGGAGAGTCCCTTCTCTGACCTTGGCCATATCTGCATTCCTTCTCCAGACGCAGTAACCACTTCTCTGTCCATCGTCTAGTTGTCCACTTGAAGGGTGTGTAGAGATTAAAGTATTGATACAGAATTTGTGGATAAATTTTCCTATTGCTGTACATAATGCACATATTTATTCTTTCTCTTACACCTCCAGGAGTGCCAGCTAACAACAGCTAGCATACTAGTTCTCTAGTACTGTATGTTAAGACATTTCTTTAAAAACCTTATAGATGTGCTAACCAAGAAATGAAATCACAAGTTTTGTATTCCTGGCACCTATACAAACCTTCAAAGAATGGGGATGAGAAGTTTCTTTTCCCCCACTCCCAACAGTGTTTTACGCCTCGCTATCCTGCTTTAAAGTCGTACAAGGCAACAATTTCTACTTAGATTTACAATAGTTTCTGCTGCTTGAATAAATTCCCTGGAGCAAAAAGCACCACTTCAAATGTGTTTTAAAGCAAATATGCTTAACACATCTACCTTGATTGATAGATTTATCGATGACATGAAAGCCCATAGTGTAAGCTTTGGGGCAGGTATGGTGTGTGAGGAAAAAAATAATTATATAGTCTGCTGTTGTGAACAGCAGTAACAACACTAAGAGAAACTTCCCCTTTCACAACAATGACTTTGAGCATCAACATTCATGGAGTGATGGTGGCGACACAGTACACTGAACATCTCAGGGCAAGTCCTGTCCCTTTTATAACAGCATCAATAGCAAACATACTTAGTAAAGCACTAAAATGGTATCACAATGCCCTGTTTGCCATCATGCCCATTTTGGTTCCTTCCTCTCGAAAGTTGTTGTTTTTATGGGATACAGGCCCATTTTCTCAAAAGCTAGAGGCCACATCTTTATGAAAATCTTGGCTACTGATCCATTAGCTGGACTAAAGCCATTCCTCCAAAATTATAATATGCAGACAATGACAAGCTATTTTTTCCTGAAAATGTTTTCAAACGCTGTTCATGCCCACTAGATGGGCTCATCTATTCTTGAGAGAAGAGTCACAGGAAGGTGAGAAAAAAAAAAGCAAATTGGAAAAAGCAACGAAAGTTGGCATTGTCATCCAGAAGAGAAAACACAATCTCAACACAGTGGTGGGATTCAGCCGGTTCGCACCGTTTCCGCAGAACCGATGTCTAATTTTTTGTTGAGTTCGGCGAACCGATTATGATAAATCTGTGTTTTTCAGAACACGTCTGGTTTTTGTTCAACTTCCTTCCAGGCGGGGAAAAAAAAAAACCTCCCCAAAAGTCCAAGAGAGGAGAGACGGAAACCAAACAGAGGCATGCCTTTGATCATGTCACTCAGGCGAAAACTAGGTGGTGCTTTTCAGAGATAATTTCAGGAATAGACACTTCATCTCTCTAGTTTCCCGATTGGTGCATACGGGAAAGGGGGGATTGGTGCATACAAGAAAGAGTATCATTATTTCTAAATACCTCTTTTATTGTTCTTATTTAAGTATTAAATGCATGAAATAGTAAACTACCTTTCGGTATATCGTTTTTTTATACTTAAAATGGTCACTAGGGTGGAGAACCGGTTGTTAAATTATTTGAATCCCACCACTGTCTCAACTCCCTTTGCCTCACTGCCCCCACCCACCAACTTTATGAACAACTGCATGAAGGAATCCTCTGAAATAACTTTTTCAAATATATTTGGAGGCTGACCTTTTTAAATCAAGCCCCATTGCATCTAATTGGTTTGTGTTTGTTGATTTTACAAATCATGAAATGAAGCCTGGGACTTCGGGCAAAGAGAGTAATTTGGGATCTTTTCTTAATGAAGTCTGAAGATAAGCTTAAACAGAAAGGGTAGTTATGAATTAAACTCCTGCTCCATAGTTTTATTTATAAAGCTGTCATCAGCTACTGTCATCGTAATCCACTAAGCCTCCAAGTTAAAAACAAAACAGAAGCAAAACATCTTGGTCTATGAATTACAAAATGCAGGGGTCAGCTGAAAGTAGTAATTATTATATAAGAAACAGATTACAATTGCATTGCTATTTAAGAAACATGTCATAAACTCCTGAATATGCTCCATAATTGCTATACTTTTTAAATAAATCCCCAATCACTTGTTTGTATTTGTTGCTTTGTAGATATACATATGGTTTGCCATTTCTGATTAGAAAAACTCCTTTTATTTCTTTTGGAAGATGTCATAATTTATGATAAAACATCCTTCAGAATTATTATGTAGAATTACTACATAATGTAGGGCTTGAAAACAATCTTGAAAAGGATAAAAGTGAGAGTAAATTCCCAGGCACATTTATATTAAGTTCCTGTCTCTTTTGTATGTATGTATGTATGGATGGATGGATGGACAAATGGTAAGATGCGTATGTATCGTTTTTTTACAGCCTTATGGCAAACCAACCCTTATAGCAAACAAACACAATATGCATCAAATATGTACATTGTATATATATATATAATCTGTAAAATCTGTAGCTGTAAATAAAACTATTCATACAATACAATGAAAAATAATGAATGATCAAGATTAATACTTGTCTTATTCACAAACAGAATATTAAAAATAATGAATGATCAAGATTAATACTTGTCTTCATTCACAAACAGAATATTAAAAGTAATGAATGATCAAGATTAATACTTGACTTCATTCACAAACAGAAGCACAAAATCAAGCAGCCTGGGCGATACATCAGTCTTGGTCATACAGAAGATATGAGAAATAAGCATCACCCTCTCTGCCAGTAGTTTTTCAGCATGAGAAAGACAATTGTCATCTGAGATTCCCTGTAAAGAGAGAAACAGAGCAGCATGTGTCAGAGGGGCTCTACAGAGCTGCCCCCTCACAGGTATGTGTACTGATGTGTGTGTGGGGGGTGTTTTTATAATGACCCACAGGACTGCAGAGGGTAGTGTCTCCAATCTGCCAAGGTGAAGGCAAAATTTCAGTTCTGGAAAGGAGGAAAAACAGGCAGATGGCAAATGCCCATTTGAAAAAAACAAATCCACAGATGATGGGATTAAATACCAGGTTTAGTTTAGTTTCAAAATCTATATCCCAGATATGATGCATAAGGACAGTCTTGGAATTTTCAAACCCTAATGGGCAGAGACTGTCCAAGAGAAACCTTAGGACTGGATTTTACTGTTACATTTTTTAAAGCCAACTTGATTAGCCAAGTTTTTCCCATGGCCTTTCCCTTGCAATCAATCTCTCATATACTTCAGACTAGAATTGAATATTACATTACCAAAGTGAAGTCTGACCAATGTAAAATAAAAGAGAAAAATGTTTTCCAAAGATTTGGAAAACATTCATCTGTTGATTTAATCTGAAAGTGTATTTCCAGTGTCCTAGGAGCTTCTCTTAGCCTAAGATGGTACTTATTATTGTGCTGAGTTTATTAGAATCTATTTTTAAAATCCAAGGCAGTAATTTGACTATGCCTAGTTTTAATTTCTCTTAAAAGTAATATTCAGTTTTATGTGTTGTTTCCTATCAGCCAAAACCTCAACCAAATCTTCCCTATTTAGTATCAGGTCAATTTGATGCTTTATTTCTGGACTGCATTCTCTGTTTTGATCAATCTGCAATCCTAGGAAAACGAATTCTTGTACACATTTGATCTCTTCACTCTCAATTGTTATTTTGACATTTCCATTCCTCAAAAGGGTCATGAGCTTGGGGTTTTTGATGTTCAGGAAGAGGACAAATTCCTCATTCCATTCTTTAATCCTTTTGACCAGAGGTTTAAGGCCTTCTTTGGTTTTTGAGAGGAGAATTGTGTTGTGAGCATAACCAAGATTGCTGATGTTCCTTCCTCCAATCTTTATTCTGATTTTTGATTCTTCAAGTTCCAGCTTCCTCGTGATCGTTTTGGCATGCAGGTTGAACAAGAAAGGTGAAAGAATGCAACCTTGCCACACTCCTTTTCTCCATCCTGAACCAATCAGTGTTTCCATATGGTGTTCACACAATGACTTCCTGGTTTGTGAATACACCATAATCTAACTTTTGTTTTTTTTTAAATCACCTGTAATTTTATTTGGTAAACAACGACAATTTTGCTTGAGCAACAGTACTATGGAGTTCATTTGCTGAAAAAGATGCAAATAATGCTTGATGTGTTCTTTACATTTTCCATATATAATAATGGATCATTCAGAATGCATAACTAATTTACACGTTAATATATATTGTCTAGCACCCAAAGGCAGCCAAAGAATTTGACTTGTTAATCTTAGCATAGCATTAGCATTAAGATCTTATGCTCAGATTAACATGTTCCATAACAGACATCATTCGCCCAGCTGGATTTGCTTTATTAAACAGGCATTTTATAATCCAATAATTTTTGTTTCTGAACATCTTATTTATTGTCACTTACTACAACCAGGTGCTTTTTGACGGACATAAACTGTGGCAAAAGAAGCTAGCCTGAGTTCTGCAATTAATCATTTTGAATACTCCTTTCTTCCTTTTGTAACTTTATAGGTGTGCCATTTCACATTTTCTTCTGCACTTATCCTGCACCTGATCAGTACTTTGCTGGGCAATCTTAATTGCATGTTTCTTAGGAGGAGGTTAGAAATGCCACCCCCACCCAAGTCCCCACATTTTATTTCTTTTTTGGAGATTGGGGCCCATGAGATATTCTGTATTCTGTAGACATATCAAGGTGGGTGTTAACACCACAGGCTATGCAATTTCACAGTGGGTGAAATTTAGAGTGGCAAAGCTACTGTAACTGGCTTTCCAAGAAGGCAAAATATATGATGGAGGAGAGCACAAACCTTATTAGCAAGCAGAGCAGAATTTTCAGAGAAAAGGTGTCCAGATGTTGGGGTGGGTGTTATGAACAGCCATAATACCCAGAATCATTTATAATTCCAGGTGGTGCAGTGGTTAGAATGCAGTATTGCAGGAAAATTCTGCCCACAGCTGTATTGGCTTTGACTTTCAAGTGTAATTCAAAGTTCTGGTTATTACTTATAAAGCCCTGTATGGCAGAAAGCCTGGATTTTTGAGCGACTATTTATCCCCAACTCTTTTGTCCACCCAGTACATTCCAGCATTTCAGGTGCCCTCCATTAAACATTGCCATCTTGAGGGACCTAGAAAGCATGTCTTTTTCTGTTTGGGCCCCCGCCTCTCTGGAACAGCATCACCCCAGAGATGAGGAGTGGCCTCAGTCATGGGGTTCAGGAAAGTTTGGAAACCTGGCTTTGGACTCAGGCTGGATTTGGTGTTTATAATTTGTTCAATGACCCCTGTTTTGCTTTGTTGTTTCTGCTGTTCTTTAGACTAGTCTGAGCTGTCTGTGATTCAATGCTTTTATTTTTCCTTAATTTTGTACGCTGCCTATAATCTACTGGACTCGGATGGCGAATAGATTTAAATCAATAAATAATTTTAAAAAGAACAAGATCCTAAATTATACTCAGTTGATTAAAAAAATGGCTGATTAATACTGTGAAAGTTATGTGAGCTCCAAACCCTGGCCAGATGCAGTACATCTGCTTGTCCTCGTTTCCAGTGCAGCTCCTGGGGGAATTATGAACAGTGTTTCCAACCTGAAGGGAAGAGTCACAGTTTAACATATAGAGAAAAATTCCAGATTAATCTCTGATTAAAGTATTAGTTGGGAAAGATTCCAATCTGAAATCCTGGGAGCACAATGGTGCCTATTTTAGGCTTGTGGGATCAAAATTCCGACTCAGTGTAAGCCAGCTTCCTAAGTTGTGATTCTACCATAAGGTTTTACAAACCAGTTAAGATTCTGAAAAAGATGGGCTTGCCAAAAAATATCCAATACATTCTTGAAGCTATTATATCATATTCCCATCATGGAACATGACATTAAGTGCCAAAGTTCACATGTAAGAAAAACCAGCAGATATATTATAATAGCTCATACCATGAGTGCAAATTCCAATCACTTCATACATTTCAGTTCTGCCATATCTTTCTGAAAAATGCTTCTCCTTCTAGAATCCCTTTTTCAAATAACACACACACACACACACACACACACGTGAGGAAACTTAAAAAGCAAATAGCTATGTTTGCAATTATGTTTGCAATTTTATTTTGACTTGGGATTGGACAAACTAATTGTAGATGATGACATGTTAAAAATGTAGAATGCAGAGATGAAAAGAAGATGGATTGGGACAGATGTCTGGACCAATATGGAGTTCTTGAGAACAAAGAGAATGAGGGAAATCGATTTGGCTAACTGTCCTGTCTCTGGGTAAAACTCAAATACTTTCCAGGGCTTAGAGACTGTGACATAAACTTTTGGAACGAAGCGGTAGGAACTTCATTTTTCTTGCCATCTGCTTTCTCACTTCAGCATTTGGTATTCAAAGATTTCCACAAGTGATAGTATTGATTGGAAGAAATATGATTTTATTATTATTAAGTAATGGAGTGAATTCCATGGTTTGCCTTATTTTATTATCATCACTTGCCACAACTAGGCTAAACTAGTTTATCAAACCCTCTTCTCTGTGTAATTCCTGGCATGCTTGTCATAAATCATGATAGATTATGCAAGATGTATTTATGTGAGACAGAACAAGATGTCCTGTAATTAGTAGCCACTGTGTTTGAAAGTCTGGGGTCCTGTGGTGTTATGTTTCACAGAGTCTATTAATTGCTTCCATTTGTGAATCAGCATATTCAACCTCACAAGAGGAAAATAAAAACATTGAGTCTATAGAGATCATCTTTTTTACAATCTAAGGTTCAATAAAATTATATATTTGACATTCATTTTCACAACGTTAGAACAGAATAAACTCTTAGGTAGTGGAGAGATAGAATTTCCTTTCATCAAACTATTATATAGATTTAAACAAAGTTTTTTCCCCTAGTGTTCACACTTATCTGAATTTTGAAACATAATTCTTAATTTAAAGACACATACAACGTGTACATTTAGACAGAGAAATATATTCAATTTGTGCGCAAACTTTCATTTTTACCAAAAAACAGAATAGAAGGGACTTATGATAAAACTGACACCAATAACAAATAGATTGATAAACTAGATTACATAAGAGTGTAAATGCTGTGCAAGCTGCGTTGGCTTTCAGGATGTTTCTGGGTGTTATTCAGGGGGCTTTTAAAGTCCTGGATAGCACAGAACCAGGTTACTTGCGGGATTGCCTCTCTGACTATCATATCTGACAAGGTCGGAATGCTCCAATCCCATCTACTGAAAAGGCCGTCTTTCAGGACTATGGAGGCATGCCTCCTCTGTCACTGTGTCTGCTCTGCATTAACAGCCTTCCCCCTGAGACCTGGAGAGCACTGACCTCCTTGGCCTTCCGGAAGATTCTCGCAGCCTGTTTTTTCCCCCAGGTGTTAAGGTCAAAATGTTAGGGGAGTTCGTTATGTGTGTGTTCATTGTGAATTATAATTTATTGTCTTGGGTTTTTTTCTTGTTTGTACTGAATTATTTTTAATTTCAGTTAGGAGATTTTTAAATAGTGAAATAATTTAAATACATAAATATTTTAAACAAATAAATACAATCTCGGTCTAGGCACATACAGAAAAAAATATTATGATTTTTTTTTCCATAGCCTAACAAAAATTAAAGTTGGCTCAATTTAAGATAATAAAAATAAAGCAGTCAGGTAGTTAATTCTAAATTCCAATTTCCCAGACGTTATTTGTTACATGGAGGCCTCTGTTGCAGTATTTTAAAAATAATTTATACTTGAAGCCAATCTAAACTCTTTATATATATATATATATATATATATATATATATATATATATATATATATATATATATATATGTTCAATGACACAGTCCTCGATCTCCGGGAGAAATATAAACCAGCTGTTTATTGTTAAAAAGTTTAAAACAATAAAAACAACTATTTACAATATTAAAACAACTTAGCTTTCGCTGGTCCTCTGCCAGCGTCCTCAGGGGACCAGCGAAAGCTAAGTTGTTTTAATATTGTAAATAGTTGTTTTTATTGTTTTAAACTTTTTAACAATAAACAGCTGGTTTATATTTCTCCCGGAGATCGAGGACTGTGTTATTGAACAGATATGCCCGGGATTCGTATTTTTGCAGTTATCAAAGACATATATATATATATATATATATATATATATATACGACTACCTTTTTACACACAACTTCCAGAAATACCTATTATTTTTCAGAAGCACCATTTATGTATAAAGGAGATGTTTATGTACATTTTTGACATCTAGACATCTAGATGAAGCATAAAAAAAGATGACAGAAAATAGTTTTCAATTTTTGTTCCCATCATCGTGCAAGTTTATATGATTTTTCACATACTGTACATAAAAGTTTTCAGAACCAATTGGATGTTTCAGTTCCAGTTTGGTATAGTAATTAAGCACCAGAAACCGAGAGACCAGGATGAGTTTGGGTCAATTTGGAATGAGGGACTGTCTCTCATCTCTAAGAAAGAGGCCATGGCAAATTATTTCTGAAAAAATCTTGTCAAGAAAACTGCTGAGATTAGTTCAGGTAGTTACCAGTAATTCACACTGACCTGAAGACATACATACATACATACATACACACATACATACATACATACATACATACATACTGTACATACATCTGATTTCTCCCTAAGCAGATTATTGTACAACTGGTGTTAGAAATATCTTCTCTTTGGTTATTGGAAGATTATGCATTTTCCAATTTCAAAACAAGGAATGCAGACAATTTCCCTTTACTGAAATGACAATTCTGATAATAAATGTATACAATAGAATCAAGTGGAATTAGCTGAAAGACTGATAATTTGAAGGAATTGAGGTTTGAAAATTATTTGCTAAATAGAAAATACATTCCCCAGTAAATATCATGATGGCTATACATTTTCGTCTAGATCAAGGTGAAATACTTTCCTACAGAATCTCAGCAAGGATGAAGACCCACAAATGGAGTGTTGAGAGATATTTTCTTTGCTCTCATTTCAGAGAGAGGGGACTTCACATTTTTATAGCCTGGATGAGACTAGCATTGTTTTTATGAATCTTGAGAAAAACCAGACTTTATAAAAGCCAGGCAGGCCTTATAAAGACAGAATGGTCAGTGTAATTCTCAATTGTTTAGGCTGATGTAGAGAGCAGAAGTTTTGGAGCCTGTGCTCTTTACTCCTAATATACAAATGCCATCTACAAGATGGAATACAGTGAAAATGGCTTTGGGCAGATTAATTTTCATTTGAATTACTCTAGATATTGAAATTGTACTTAGAAAAATCTACTGTATGCCTGTTGATTCTAAGGTTATAAAACTACTTCCGTTGTTCTTATTACATTCACTTCTCACACAAAGAAAGATGATCCGTTTTCTCTTCTTCCAATATTAAAATTATACATTTTAAGTCCGGCTAATTCCAAGCATGTTGTATATATTTTAATTTACAATCTTTTATTATACAAGTAGTTCTCATTTGTGACCATTTGCAGTTATGATGGCGATGAAAAAGTAACTTTATGATCAAGTCTCACATTTGCGACCTTCTCAGGTCTGTAAAGCAAAAGAAAGCTGAAGTAAGATCCTAAGCACAGTCACGGTTTCACTAAGTGACTGCTTCGCTTAACAACTGAGTTGCTGGTCCCAATTGTGATTGCTAAACATGGATTATCTGTAAAATCAAATATAAATACATCATAAGATAGGCTTTGAAAGTCAAGTCTGATTCAGTTCAGCAGTTCAAATTCATTTTGTATTCAAACCAACTCAGAAATTGATCCAATTATATTTTAATATTTTAACTGATTCCAGCCAAATCCCTTAATGCAACCTGATTTGGACCATTAAGTTTCATGCACATATGTGTAGCATCAAAACGGTATTTTTAAACAACTGCTTAATAGTTCATGTTCTTGCTTAACATTTTGAACACTTTAATATCCAATGATGTGCCTTCCCCCTAAAAATCCAAGCAAACATATTATGAAATTATATTCACTTCCTTATATGCTGCAGCAAGTTATAAAACCACAATGAAAATAAAACACACATACCTTTCATGAAGTATGTCTCTCCAGTTTCTCAATATCTCATGGTGGTATTTATGATATAAAAAGGGATAGATTGCTGCTGTCAAATTCAGGAAAAATGTGAGAAAACATTATTTAAAAACCTGAGTGCTGGCGAATCTTTATCTAGTGGCAGAGAAATGAAGACATAATTTTCTATTTATAAAGTTTATAACTTTAAAATACTGTTTAAAGACACATTTTTTTCTCCCTGGAGCCACAATTTGTCACTTGTGGTGAATAATGCAGTTCGAGTAAGCCTTTAGGCAGAAGTTTCCAGATAACGAAATAGCTAGGAAAAGAAAAAAAAGCTCCAATGAGTTAGTCATTGCTTGGGAAAGACAACATAGCTACCTAAAATCATCACAAGATTCTAGTGCATTTGTTAGATGGTAGATCTGACAACTGTTTCTTTTTCCAGAAGTTATGACCTTTGAAGATTTTTTTCCCCCCAGTTAGGACTTACTTTCTGACCATGTTCACAATAAACCAAGATGATGATGAAAATAATTGTTGTAAAAACCTTGGAATCAAAGCCTCTTTGATTGAGGCTTCTGCCAAAAGCACTCTGTAACCTTTGTCTCAGACAATGTTTTTGTAATGATTGACAAGCACAATGGAATGGTCAAGAATTGAAATGGGAGGACAAGCCATTTGGCAGAGCTAGTGGGGACATGTGGTGCAAATGCTTTTTTTCTGTGTGATTCACATGGTTTTCTGAGAAACGTTCTTGCATTTTGAAACGTATGTGAAGATGAAGGTTGAGGAGCTAGCCTATTTTCACAAGATTGCAGGTTCCTTGCCACCAAGGCTCAGGCATTCCCAATAAACACATTCACTCATAATCATCTACTGGGAATCGACAACTCTCTGAAGGACAATTGGTTTGGGTACAAAATGAGAACACCCAAATCTTTCCCCTTCTGCTAAAGAGGAAAACAATGGCTTGCTTTTAAAAACAAAAAAGGAGAAGAGAAATACGGCACCTTCCATCTCCCCAGAAGCTTCGGAATTCACTTACTGGAATTCTCAGAGATATGGAGGCATATGCAGGAGGAGTTGAGACAGAAGGAAAATATTTCAGGAAATATATGTTTGTAAAAATGTTTTTAGCTAGAAATATTACACGACTTCCTTCCTTCCTTCCTTCCTTCCTTCCTTCCTTCCTTCCTTCCTTCCTTCCTTCCTTCCTTCCTTCCTTCCTTCCTTCCTTCCTTCCTTCCTTCCTTCCTTCCTGTCAGATTATTATCACTAATTACTATGTTCCCTATACCATTCTGAATAAAGTGTGAGCTTTTATGCAGCTTGGAACCTATAAGAGCTCCTTTAGTTTAGGATAAATATAATTATCCTAAGCTAATTATAGATTATCTTTACATTGTCTCTTTTCTTTTTTTTTTTGTGAAAGGAAGTTTGTTTCTATTTGTACTTTGTGGAGATTGATTTATCTCCCAAAGGAATAGGAAAGGGTACTGATTTCTCTAGTCACATACTCCATTGCACAGGATGTGGAGGTGAGACTAAAATTTATTTCATTTTTATCATATTTTTTTTTTCCTTTTGCCATTAAGACACATAGGCTGGAGAAGACCCAATTGTCTCACCTAGCAGAGTTAATGCAGTGGGCACCAAATAAATCCAACTGCCAAGCAACTAACTCAAAGGGAGAAGATAGAACTGCAGCATGTACATCTTGGAGCCTTTGGGAGAGCAGGGAGAGGCTCCCAGCAACTTTATGAGCTTAGCTCTACTACTACAAATATATTCAGTAAACACAACCCTACTGAATTCTCTGATCTATCCAGAAAGCAAAATCTATTATGTTTAGAAACTTAGAAAACAAATACTCTTTTTTTTCTGAAATAGGAACCTAATTCTTTAAATTGAAATTGAACATTCATTCATTCATTCATTCATTCATTCATTCATTCATTCATTCATTCATTCATTCATTCATTCATTCATTCATTCATTCATTCATTCATATGAAGCAAACATACTGGGAGGAGGTGAAATATTTGGCAAAGTACCAGCCTCTAGACTGAAACAATTGCAGTAACTCAATTGCTATAATACTCTGACTCGAGTCAACAATTTTAACGTGTACTCTCAATAGTACAATACTGAGTCAACTGTAACTGAAGAGGAAATTAATACATTTTATGTAATTTAGTTCTTTCCAAGAAATTATCAGCGTATTTAGCTGCATCATCATCTCTGCAAGAAATGACTAAATCTATGAAACCAGGAAGAGCTCCTGGCCTAGGTTTTTAATCCCATTTAGTAATATAAGACATATATTAGGTTTTTTGACCCAGTACTAACAGAGGTCTGTAGTAATGTCTTTTAAAATATGATTGTCCCAATCTCCTTCAATGAGTTTATATAAATGGATTGGAAGGCTGGAAGAAATTATGCAAGCTATTACCCATTTCCTTAAATGTGGATGCAAAATATTGACAGCAACTCTGGCACATAGATTTTGGAGGATATTACTCTTGATTGACAACCAGTTGGTATAGTGATTAAAGGTATCAGGCTAGAAATCAGGAGACCATGAGTTCTGTCTCTGCCATAGGCACATAGCCAGTGAATAAATGAGAATAGGCCAGTAGAATAGTCAGTGTTTTGCAGTTCAGATGCCAAGATTTTTTTAAAATGCCCGTTAATGCATTCTTTATAAAACTGCAGCAGGAATTCACAGTTCTAAAAAAATATTAGCTAAACATTCTTGCTATGAAAAAAATAATAATCAGCATGACTTGGCTTTATTATGTCTCTCCAAAATCCATATCTGTATACAAACTATACTGTCATTTGACATTAATTAATGGGAAGAACAGCCATAAATGATGGGAAAAAAGCATTTCTACCCTACCATTAATCTTTGTCTGATATGCTTTAGAAAATCACTTTTGCCCCTTCAAAGCAACTTCAGAGGCAGAGAGAGAACGGGAAACCAGTTCTGTGCAACCTCCTATTTATTTTATTTCTAGTTTGACTCAGGCTGCTGACCTTTAATTTCACAACTGAATAGGTTGGTGAAGTTTCAGCAGACTTACTTTCAGCACAATACAAGAGAACTTTAACTGTAATCTACAAGCTACTGTATTCCAAAGGTCTGTGAACCAGACCGATATGGACCACTTATCAATAAAGGAATAATACCCCGATTATAGTTACCAGGAGGAAGTGATTTGATTTTTGGTAGATGTTCTAGAAGATTGTACATGTTTCAATCTTTAGGATGAAAAGAACAAGAGAAATCCAGTAGATAGTAGGGAAAAACCACCACATCTATACTTGCTTTATCCAATCTTCAACAGAAGAAAACATATGTAGCTCAAGATTGACACATATATATATGTTTTCTCCTTGGTAATTTCTTGATTACCCTAATCAGGGAAGAAATGTAGACAATCACTATGAACATTCTGACATGTATGCAACACTCAGAAGCAGGTCAACCTGATTTTTTCTGTGTTGGAAAAATAACTCTTCCTTATGTTAGTTTTCAAGTCAGGAAAGAAGATGCCAGGGACACTTGTGGGGAAATCAGGTTTTTCTTTATTAAAAGAGCCGAACTACAGCAAACAAGAAGAGTTGGGTGGTGGCCCTGCAGAACCACTGCCTAATTCACCCCTTTATATTTTACTTTGTATCTCTTTAGCATGCTTATGATGGTTAGATGCATACTT
Source organism: Azemiops feae (assembly GCA_023970755.1). Classification (NCBI taxonomy): domain Eukaryota; kingdom Metazoa; phylum Chordata; class Lepidosauria; order Squamata; family Viperidae; genus Azemiops; species Azemiops feae. Next base: position 5,580,707 of record JALGBA010004297.1, on the reverse strand, counting down.
GTTTAAGGAATGTCTTTGTCTTCTTTCTAGCTGGCTACTTTGCTTCTTTATCTTATATCTGCTCAAAGCTCTTTTTGCCTCATTCAAATGATGTTCCCACTCCTTCCATTCTGAAATGATGTTGTTTTTGTAAAACATTCTAACATCTGAAAATAAATGCTTGTTGTTGTGGCAGGCACTTTAAGCAGGAGAACAACCTTAAATATGGAAGAATAGAAGACAGGTTAAATATTGGGCTGGAAACTAGATAAGACCGGAGTTGTATGATTAAGAAAGAACATCAGGGCTATTTGAGCTTACAAGTTCAGATTTAAACTGCCTGTGGATTTATTCAAAGTAAGCTCACCTCTAGCTTACAAAGTCTCAGTAAGTTAATGGTAAGAGTGGCAGTGCTCCAGAACACAAAGTATAGTATATTCACCTATTTTAAGAATAAAAACCAGATGAACCTCTGTTTATGGAAGTTTCTAGGTCCATTAAAGGGGGGGGGGGGACTTTAGGTATCATAATTCAGCTTCTGCAGATTTCTGCCTGACTATAATTGGTTTATGGGATCATAACTTCCTTATAAATTATAAACAGAAAAATGTTTCTGTTTTTTTACATGCATCACGATGTGGTTTCAATCACATGAGATGGGTCTGAAATCCAATGGTTGTGGGTACCATCCTTGCCTTTCTGATTCCCCTGCAGACATTCTTCGGGGTAAAAGATTTGCAATCAACATCCCAATTCAAAGATAAATGGCTTGAACAAATGGATTTGATGCTCTTTCAGATCAGGCCTACATTAGAGTTTGCTGTTTTAATGTTCATGCAAAGAGAGATGTACAGGGCACATAATACAAACACTACTTTCAGTAATATAGGGCAGCATGTTGGATAAGTTGTCTAAAATGGTTGAGATTATAACTATAGTTTGGCCTTTATTACATTGTGTTTTGGGTTAATAAATTCCGCTGATTATTCTGTTTTTGTTTTTGATGCTACATAGGACAAAGTTGCAGCTCACAAGTTGGGAAGCTGTATTAAGCAAACAAACAAAACAAAAATATCTCCATTGTTCATACAGCCTTTTTGTCATTTCACTCATCTTGGTTTTCATCAACATTTTCCCCTTTATCCTTTTTACTCCGTCATGCTAATTTTTAGGTTGTATAACTAGGATTTGTGGGTTTCTTGATCCCATGCACTGGAACCGTATGATGGGGAGCAAAGATGCAGCCATCCGATATATGAAAGGACATACTTCTCGATCTTCTGTTATCATTTGGGAGATAAAGCTTTCACATTATTAAGTGAAACCTATGACCTTTCTATGCTTTAAAGAAGCCAATAGCGTTTTCCCATTAAAAGCATAAAGATCTACCTAAATCAGCCCCAAGAGTGCCGACCAAATCTTATCTAATCTAAAATCCCATAAATGTCCAATCATATGCATTGAGGAAGATCTGTGGATTCAAAAAGAAAGGACTTGCTAAGACCTGGTCATCCCTGATGCAGTCCTATTCTGTATTTATTATCTTCCTTTGGTATAAAGAGTAACTTTCGTATAATTCAGCTTGTAGTTTAAACTTATTTTTCTTTCATTTAAAAGACAGTGCTTATAAATATCTTTTCTGCTCCCGAGAGTGGTGCCAAAGAAAATTACATGCAGCTCTGAGCTTAGCATCTTAGAGCGGAGTTCACTTATCATCTGTCTCAAATCATTACAACACAAGAGATTCTTTAAATGAATAAAATTTGCAAGAGGAGAAGAAAACAACAACACACTACCCTTCTTGGATATCCTCATCAGCAGGGGAACTGACGGCAAGCTAAATGCAAGTTTATTGAAAAATAACTCATATTAACCAAGTGCTCCACTACCAAAGTAACAACCCAACCTCCCACAAGAGGAGCTGTGTAAGAAAATTATTCAGACAAGTCCAAACACACTTACAGCAACCCAATCACCAGAAAAAAGAACAGATCACTAAACAACAGCTTCGAACAAAATGGATATCCCACACATCTTTATAAAAAAATTCAACCTACTCCAACCCAACCAACCCAAGCAATGTAAAGAATAACACTAATATACATCAAAAACATCTCAAGACAACCAGTACAGTATTACAACCACAGGGAATAACCATAGTACACAAATCAACTTATATGCTGGTTTGGCCTTCACTGCATTGTGTTTTTGGTTAATTTATTTTGCTGGTTATTCTCCTTTTGATCCCACATAAAGCGAATGCCCATTGCCTAAACAAAAGGGTAGAAGTGTTTTTAAGTCCACATCAAAATAACATTCAGAAGTAGACTGAATTCACTGGGGTGTAAGAAGGAGCGGGAGGTAGACCAAAATTGTTGTGCAGTCTGTGCAAGTACAAGAAGGAGTAGGAAGTAGAGCAAAATTGTTGTAAAGTCTATGCAAGTGTTTCACCCTGTTATTGAAAAATGAATTTACTTATACAGATGACATTTTAATATTCTCCAGTGAATGAGATTATGAAAGCTGCTAGCAGCTGGCAGCTCAGTAAAATATTTTGTAAAACTACAGTCTACATTAATTATGATAAAACAAAGATGAGTTCTTTTGGACACAAAGGACCTTATATATATATATATTATATATATATATATATAATTATATATATTTAAAATAGTGACCAAGAAAAAGCATATGAATGTTTATTTTCTATCACAGGAATTGAAATAATCTGAATATTACTAAATTGTAGATTATCAACCTAGTCACTCCAGGTTTTGAAAATCTTACGTAGCAAAAAGATCATTTAAAAAGTCTTACAACAATCCAATTTTGGATTGGATTTTTTGGGAATCTTTCATACTTCCTTGTGCTGCAGATACTCAAGAGTACATTACTAAAGATTTTCACTTTGATGATTGTTGGGGGGTTTTTCTATAAGAATGCAGCAGTTCTAAGCTTCAGAAAATAGTCTATTTCTCTCAGACAAAATCAGAAACTTCAGCTTAGTCTGAAATAGAATCATGTTTCACATTAGCCACTGAGAAAACAACTATACCTGCACAAAATAGTCTTGATTCATTCTGGACTAGATATTGTGGAGACCTTGATACTCTCTGTGTTTATTTGTTTCTGGACCTTTTATTACCCAACTAGGTAACATCATCAGAGCTCTGAGTAAACAACCAAGCTTAGAGAGCACCTAGGATTCCACAGTTCAACTTGGAGCTGCATATATTTTCTTCTATTGAAAAAAGGATATTATTGGGTTTGGGTTTGTCATTTTTGAAATGAAACTGATTTGGTATGAGCTAATTTGAAGTTTTCTTTAGGAGAAAAAAAAAATCTATAATTGGAAAACATTAAATGGCCTCCCCCTCTCCCCTCCCCTCCCCCCTGCCTTCCTCCTCCTCCATAGCAAGATTAATAGACCTTTTAAAAAGGACATTATACCTGTCTCATTTCAGCTTGATACCTTCAAACAGTTTCACTAGAATAGACTTTTGAAATATTGAACCTGAAGTTCTCGAGGCAGGGAGAGCAGAAAGGAGGAAATGACAGCACACAGAAGTCTCCAAATTGTAAAGGGCCTATAAAAAATTGGACCTGAACCAATGCATAAATAGTTCTTCTCTAGATCAAAAATAAAATTTTTCAAAAGAATTCTTTCCCCCTGGAATTCTGGAACACCAGGCTTGGCATAGCATTGTCAAAGGCCCATTGACTTGCCCTGATATGTAGTTTAATTTTGTTTTGCTTCTTTTTTTACTGGGAGGTGTGAGATACCAGAAAGATTAACTGGAAAGCTTGAATGGGAAGAACCTGATTGTTTCAGGGTTATGCTCCATTGCCAATATTGTATGTTGATAATTAATAAGGAATCTAGTCCTCTGAAATAGCCTCACCCAGATTTCACTTTGCCTCTTAAATCATAGATTTTAGGAACAAATAGCTTAATTTTATGAATACAGGTAATCCTCAACTTACCATCACAACTGGGGCTGCATTTTTGGTTATAAGTCATGATGGTAGTAAGTTGAGGCACCCAAGTGACCAGATCCACTTTTTACAGCAGCCTTTAAGTCAATCACCAGGTTGTAAGTGCAAACCCATTTTCCTGAATGGTGTTTTTTTTCTGAAAAACAAGCAAACAAGTTACAAATTGCAGTCACATGACTGCAGGATACTGCAACCAGTTGTAAATGTGAGCTGGTTTCCAAGCACCCAAAATCTGGTAATATGACACAGGGTGTGAGTGGTAGCGCAATATTTTACAGTGGCCAGAAATGTTTTATGGGTTGTAAAACACCCTTTCTGAGGCTGTCATAATTCTGAAAGATCTGTAATTGACCAGTCATAAGTCAAGGATTACTTGGGTTGGGGTTTGGCTGAATTGATGCATATCTTTTATTTTAATGCCCTTTTCTTACATTTTTGAGGATGGGACGTAATTTTCTTCTATGGCCTTGCTGATACATTTACCAATGCACTTCCCTTTAATAGAGGTGTGCTGCACAAATCATGTTGTATTTTTCAAATAAATGAAGTCATTAGGTAACTGTTAAAGTTATGAAGAAATACATTTGGTTTACTTTAAAATTAGATTGGTATTCTGACTCCTATGGCACAGCAGAGAGACTATTCCCAATGAAAACAACAAAGATGTTTGAGGTGGAAAATATTTGATTTTCTCAAATAAAAAATGTTGGAGAGTGGGGCCTGGAAAGGTAAAGACTCAGGACCCTTGACAGAGGTGACTTTGACTGGAGCACAACAGTCTAAATAAACAGATAAACAGATAAAATCAGAGCAATTTCAAAAGGAAAATGAATATATATATATACAGTCCAAGTGGATATATGGATCTTCTTTTAAAAAAGGGTAAAGACAAAAGGCATTTTTTTCTAAGTGGTCTTGCATATATAAGAAATAGTTTTTGGTCACCAATACAAAATAAAAAAGTACTCTGAACAATTTTGAAAATCAATAACTTCAGGAACTACCAAAAGACCAAATATATTACATGATAGGTAATGAGAGGACACTGAACGGCTGTCTAAGCCATTATTAAGGGCCCCTGATCCAAGCAGTGATGTTGCAAGGAAGGAATGTGTAATAGAGAGTTTTACATCCAACTAATCTAAGAAAAATGCTTAAAAAAAACCACACCTAGGGAACTGAAGAGAAAATGGGAAGGAAGGGAAGCTAGTTAAGAGGGTATAGAATTGCACTTGGCTCAAGACCCAGAAAACCCTTAGCACAATCCTTTGGCTCTTCGTGTCACCACTGAATGTCTAATAAGTATAGCTCTGTGATAGAACGAAGCAATTCATGAAATTATAATTTGTGTTAGGACAACAAAGGATTTAAAAGCCTTGAAGCTCTTTGTTTCCTTCAAATGGAATAATTTAAAGGAATGAGTTCACTCGGGATGATTTCATTAAAAAAAGTGTTGGCTGTTTTTGTAATTAAAATATTATTTTTGCTTCTTGGGAAATTTCCTACAATTTTTGTGCTATGTGTTAAAGAGAATTTTATGCAATTGAAATCCATTCCAGCTCAGCAAAGGCACAGGAGAAGCCCCTCCATTGCTAAAACTCAGGCAAAGTTGCTCCTGCATTCAGTAGTATTGAGGAGATGTAGGGTTTTGAGTGACCACTAGACCCATCTTCCCCTTTTCAACATGGCTCTAGCAGTCTCTCAAAATCTCACAGGTCTGTTGAACATAGCGACAGCCCCACCATAATGCCAAGTTATGATAAGAGGATGTCTCGTTTCCCTAGACTCTTGGCCCCTGGGAAGATACTTATCTGGAGATAAGATGAGGAGAACCTACAGAAGGCAGGTAAGTGAGAATCCTTCTGTCCTCTTTTCCCCTCGAAAGCCAGTACAATGCTGGTTGTAGATGAAGGGAGCTGAATTCCAGCACATCTAAATGTTTCATTTTAATTGTTCATAAGGACTATCTGCAAGGAGATTTAGCTTTTCTATGTGTACCTGAACACCTCAACTGTAAGACTATTGAATGGCATTTCAGTTGCAGGTTGCATATATTTAAAAAGACAATACTTCATCCTGCCAATCCATTCATGTCTTTGCCCTCTTATCTAAACTATCAGAGTCAGAACCTTCCAGCAAACATTCAGGTCAGATCAGCCTGGATGTTGCTTTCAATTGAGGAGCTTAAGAGATTATTTGTGGTAACCTTTTAAATGCCAGCCTGTGTCCCTTATGGCAAGCATCATAAGAAGTTAAATGGATTATTTCTCAAGAGGATTCGAAAGGGATCAGGCTGGAGAAAGGTAATGACAAACCATAACAAAGACATCAGATACTGGGCAGCAAACTCTGCCCTGTCTTTGCCTCCTTTTTATGATTGGTGGGCTGCTGAGTTTGAGAAGTGGAGATGGCAGCATGGCTACACGATTAAACTGATCACTTTGCTTCATATACCCTGCAGACACTTAACTGGATCATCCCAATTCTGCAACAAACCGAACAAAGGCAATGAATAGCAATACAACTTAGACTTATATACCGCTCCACAGTGCTTTACAGCCCTCTCTAAGTGGTTTACAATGTCAGCGTATTGCCCCCAACAATCTGGGTCCTTATTTTACTGACCCTGGAAGGATGGAAGGCTGAGTCAACCTTGAGCCTACCAGGATCATACTCTGACTGTGGGCAAAGTTAGCCTGCAATACCGCATTTTAACAATGTTGGGTTTGTTTATTTTAATTTATTAAATTTCCTCCCAGAGTAGCGATCCAGAACTTCAGGATTTGGGAAAGAGTATTTCCTCTGTAATATTTGCTACTCAGATGGATCACCTCACTTCTTTGTCAGCCAGCTTCCAGTTTATTTATGCAGCAGGCAAGAACAGGTAGACTTTTGCATGATTTTTTTCCTAATTGGTGCATAAGCTAATTAATTTCTTTTATGTGTTTTTCTCCTTAGATTTTCACTATTACCACATCTACCAAAATCACAACCAACATTTTCCGTTCAAGCAAATTTATGTAAAGATAGTCTCAAGTCAGACTCAATAGACTTCTGTTACATTCTTCTTGGTGGGATCTAAATTAGGCTCCCCAGTCTTGGGACCTCCAGATGGTCTCTACACAAGTATTAATTATAGTTGGCCCTGTTTTCTTTCAGAAACCAACCAATCTAGGCTAACTACTATCAACAATAGATATTCTTGCTTTAGGAGTTATTCCTTTTAATCAGTTTAAGCCTTCTCCTTCTCTTCTCCTTCTCCCTTATGCTAGGCTAATTGTGGTTTTGCTTCTAACTGTTCACTTTTCTATAATTCCCTGATTTAGAAAAAAAAAGATCATTTGGAATTAATTCCTACAACTTAAGGGTAAGTTGAAAACAAAACAACAACACAAAAAACATTTTTTTTTCAAAATTGTAGTTATAGTCTTCAAAGTATCAGATTTTTCCTTCTTTTTCTTTTTTGCTGGACATCACAACATCCTGCAAGTTTATGTGCAGTTGACATACATGTAATAAGTATGCATGAATGTAAATTAGCATTCTTTGTAACTTGCCATTGGGAGGAGCTGGATACCTCATAAACTCTAAGAAAATAACGAATTTCCTCTGTTACAACGCTGTGGAAATTCATGTGTGTGGAGGTGAAGCTTTGCAATGTGTGGGAATGTATACAAGGGCCCCGTTTTAATGATGAAAGCAGCTGTAGCTTTGTATAGCTTCACATGGCTGATTTGGATTCTCCTCTTTTCTCCTCATGTGTGTACATTCACAGCCACATTAGTTTTCTTTTGAACTTGACAATGAAAGAGGTAATCCAGGTTTTAATAGGGAGTAGCACCTTTTTATTTTAAATATCTTTATTAAATTTCAAAAACAAACATTTAAATGCAAACTCACATAAAAGGGAAAAGAGGAAGGGAAAGGAAATAGCTTCTTTTTCAAAGAATTTGTGCAACCCTATTATATTATGCTTGTTTAAGCCACGTATTGTACTGGGATGGAGATTCTCTATTTACTTGTAATAATTTTATAATATTGAAAATCAGCAAATCCATAACCTGAAAAATCTCAAGGTTTTCCTAGTGCATGGATAAAAATCTAGAAAATCACTTTCCATGTTATATTGGAGATGACTGCTGTTCCTAACGAGGGAGTATCTATATTTTGGGTGAAGTTAAAAAAAAAAAATGGCCAGGGTGTGCATTAACATGCAGAACCTGGCAAGGTGAGGGTATTGGGACCAAACATCCATTTTTTAAAAAAATGATACAAAGCACACCTTCAGTTAAGTGGGAAAAGCATTGCAGAAATGTCACAATTCCAAAAGCCACAATTTACTGGCAGTCTTGCTGCAGGTTTCTTAGAAAATTGTTTTGTTTTTTTTGATTAAAAAAATCACAGGATACTGATGTGTCTATGGCTGTGTTTCTTAAAGAGGGTCCCAGGATCTCTGGTGGTCCCTCAACACCACCCTCAGGGATCCTCGAAATCAAAATTATTTGAAGAGCTATTGAAGAGAATTGTAAACATTTAAAACAATGGCACTCTTGTCATTTTTTAAAATTTGTTAAAAATATAGGGCTTTTCATGATCGATATTTTATTTATGTTAATATCTAATGGGCTTAATGTTATTTTTATGTGATTTAATAAATAAATATTTCATAAATGCATCAATTTCAATTTTTAATATGTTGAAAATATAAATACTACCAATACAATACAAAAAGCTCTTTTGGAGGTCGTCCATAGCTTTTAAGAGTGGTAAGTTGTCCTAAGAGCAAAAAGTTTAAGAAACATTATTTGTGGATTGATGACAATATTACAGGTTGCTTTGTAAAATGTTTGTACACAGAAAATGTTGGATCCCACAGACTTTTTCCTTACAGAAACAAATTAGGTTTACCTCATGGACTTTTACACAAACACTTGTTACTGAAACTTTCTGTTCAGCCAAGAACAACTTGCTTTTTCTTGTTTATATTAACCAACAAATACTACGCAGCAGCTGTTATAGCTGCAAAGAAACTATATGATAGTCTCCTTGATTTGTTTTCATTGAACAATCTTTATTTCTTATGTTATGTCTTATGTGTAGGTAGTCCTCAACTTACAATAATTCATTTAGTGACAGTTCGAAGTTACAATGGCACTGAAAAAAAAGTGACTTATGACCATTTTTTACACTTATGACCACTGCAGCATCCCCATGGTCACATGATCAAAATTCAGATGCTTGGCAACTGACTCATATTTTTGACAGTTGCAGTACCGGGGTCATGTGATTATTCTTTGCGACCTTCTGACAAGCAAAGTCATTGGGGAAGCCAGATTCACTTAGTAACCATGTTACTAAGTTAACAATTGCAGTGATTCACTTAACAACTGCGACAATAAAGGTCGTAAAATGGGGCAAAACTCACTTAACAACTGTGTTGCTTAGCAACTGAAATTTTGGGCTCAATTGTGGTTGTGGTTGTAAGTTGAGGACTAAATACCTGTATTTATAATATTGCCACATAATAGTTGATATTAGAGCTATGCACGCTTCAGAAAAACTCTTTGGAAGAAATATTTTGAACTGTTTTACTATTCATTAAAATAACCCCTGAGAGGGGAAGTGAAACTTCTGTGTGGGAAAAAAAAACCCTAAGATGGGACTGCTTTAAGATTCATATGAACATTAATGAGTCAGCTCCATAAAGCAGTCACAACACTTTTTCCTCGGGTCCAAATTATGTATTTGGAATTATTTTTGAAACATAGAGCGCCCTACTTGATATGATCAGTGAAGAATGTGCTAGGGGTAAAATGCAAACAAATTTGAATGTGTAAGTGTGCATGAAGTGGTTTTATCCACAAGACTCACAGCTGTCAGTCCTGAGAAATCTGCTGGACAACATGTACCCATGATTTTAGTGCCTATATCTGAATTTAGCTGATATGAATTCTGTAGAAAGTCAAACATTTCCCTCAAATTCAATTTCCACAAAGGTGCCACCTGTCTACCAGCTTAACCATAAAACAAATTAACACATTTTTTATTCCTACCCTTATCTCCGAAATAACTCCGCTTGAGTGAATGCAGTTTACAATATGAATAATAAAATTTCAAGAAGCAAAACTTAGACTGACATATCATGGAGTGTATGAAATACATAACTTTTTTCCTGATCTGCTATGATGACAAATATCATCAAAACTCTAAACCCAGCATGTACCTCTTTTACAATCCCTCCCTTTCAAATGTAATGCTTTTTTGCTGCTTCTTCTGACTTTAATGACAGTTGATTTTGGAAGTGTGCTTCTTTCATCATGGGCTATTACTTCCCCCCGGAATGTGTGGGAGCATAAACGTCTCTGTACAGTGCTGGCTGGTTGTTGACAAAGATCTCCCAGAAATCCTTTGAAATCGGTTCCTTCTCTGAAAGTAATTGCGGCTGCTGTGAAAAGAACGCTGCCTGTTCCTCAAATACTCTTTGTAGTTCTTGGTCAGCAAGGTGTAGAGGAAAGGGTTGATGCAACTGTTGCTGTAGGTCAGGCAGGTGGTCAGGTAGTTGACGTTCCTAGTGGCTTTAGGAGATAAGGGAAGAGGCTCGTAGTACTGGAAGAGCAGCTGCCAGATCCAGAAAGGCAAGAAGCAGGCCCAGAAGACCAGCACAATAGTGAAGATTAAGTAGAGGACTTTTTGGTTGGGCAGTCGCTTGGTCTCCTTCAAGGAAGTGGTCTGGGACACCCAGTAGGTTCTTGCCAGTCTAACGTAGAGATACCCGATCACAACACCAGGGCCAACAATGCTGGTGCAGAAGAGGATGGTGATGTAGATCTTGTAGGACAATTTGCTCCAGGTGGGTAGGCAGATATTCTTTTCCCCTTGCACCAGCTGGATCATGATCAGCATTGGCAAGGTGAGAAGCAGAGACGCTACCCAGATAATGAGGGCAATTGCTTTCCGATAACTCTTTGATCTCTTCACAGTGTCCAAAGGCTTCAGCACTGCAAAGTATCTCTCTGTGCTCATCACCATCAAAGTGAAAATGCTAGCATGCATGGTGAGGAAATCCAAGCTGAAAAGGATCCGGCAACCTGTATCTCCAAAGTACCATTCCTGGATGAAATAAGTCCCCACAATGAAAGGAATGGTGAGAAGATAGAGCAGGTCTGCTAGGGCCAAGTTGATGATGTAGATGTACATGGAGGCAGAGGACCTCATGTAGTGGCACATCACGACCAAGGTGTAGACATTGCCGGTCACTCCAATTATGCACATAAGAGACAGGATGGTCCCAATGGTGCAGGTAGCTACGATGTCCTCCAAAGAGCTGGTAGAGAAAGCCTCACCCCATGTGTTGTTGGAAGAAATATTAGGGTTGCTTCTGAGTGGGCTGCCAGTTTCTGTGTCTATGGCCACTCTAATGGTGGAGGAGATAGTACCATCCATTATCTTAAAAGATCTAGCTTTACATGCCTTGAGCAATCAGCAACAGGCAATATTTGACTCTTTGAAGAGAAAAGGGAATGGAAGGAAGTACTGCTTAGCTGAGATTAATTTCTGCTGAAATGTCAGAAACATCTGTGATCTTCAGCCTTGTATTTATTCTAGAGAAAGGGCAGAAAAAACACTCTAAGGCGGAATAATATAATGCTGTAGCTTTTTTGTGTCTTAGGCTTTCCTTGTTTCCCAGGCTTGTTAGTAGTTGACAGGTTTTTTGGGGAGGGGGATGTTTGGCTGCTTCATCGTTTCTTTTCAACTCATCGTTAGTCCAGCTCTGGCCATCCAGGCATCTGTAATAGGAAAAAAGTACAGCTTTGCTGTGTTGTTGTACTAAAGTATTTGACCAGGAGAACCACTGCTCCACATCTATGTAGCTGGAATGAACAAGTCCAATAATTACAGCCACCATTATATTTTAGCAACAGAAACCTAAATGGCCTTTTGTAAATATTAACTCAGTTTATTAGTTAATTAACTGTGAATACAATTTCTTTGTGGCTAAGGATATAACTATATATCAGTGGTGGCGAACCTATGGCACATGTGCCAGAGGTGGCACTTAGAGCCCTCTCTGTTGCCCCAGCAGAGTTCGCCAGAGTAGCAAGCACGTGGCATTTGGAAGCGACGGGGCAGGAAGTGAGCGAGCAAGCGGCATTGGCCCCTTGGGGATGCTCCGGAGATGGCAAGGGACTGGTCCCCACCGCCCTGGTCCCGGCCCACTCACCCCGCCCACGCCCACCCAGTCTGCCATGACCACCGCAGCTATGTCCACCCAGTGGCCATGCCCATCCAGCGGCCATGCCCACCCAGTGGGCCACACACCCCTGCTCCCCCTGAGAGCACCACAATGCTGATGCGGCCCTGGCACTTTGTGATAAATAAGTGGGTTTTGGGTTGCAGTTTGGGCACTCGGTCTCTAAAAGGTTCGCCATCACTGCTATATATGGTACTATTCCCCCATGTGACCAACTCTTTTATTTCTTTTTAAGCCCCTTTTCAAAACCCACCTTTTCAGGGAACTTTTAAAATAGTTCTATTCTAGTATGCAGCTAGATCAAGATATACACAATGGGAAGAACTTTCCTCTGCTTATCCGTCCTCAGTTTCTCTCTTCCCTCCCTTTCCTTAGATCTACTTTAGAGAGTAAGCTCCTTGAGGAGCTGGGCTTATCATATCTGCTCTTTATAAAATGCTATGTACATTGACAGCACATTATAAATACCAATAATTCATGTCTGGGGCAACCTATTGTTATTTTTAAAGCAATTCAGAATCAGTAGTAACTGTGTTTAAAATCCATATTCCACTCAGCACTGCTGCAGTAGCAATGGGGTACAATTGCAGTTTGCTCTCTATCAGCCCTTAGAAATTACCTTCCCATAAATTTGTTTGGCTTTTCAAACCTACTGACCTAGAGGCTATCAGCAAATTTTATGACAGTAGATTCCCTACAATTATGATAATCCGCCTGGAGTTCATTTGAATAATTGGTTACCTTGAGACCTTAAAGCCTCAGCTCCATGAAATTGATTGGCTGTTAATCTCTCTCAGCCTAGTCTACCTCACAGCATTCATTCATTGGCTGTATGGCTCCCATGCAAATTTGCAAAGACTTGAGTGAATGCCCAATAAAATCCACCTTGCAAATGCTGAGTTTCACGAACACACACACACACACACACACACACACACACACACGATAGATAGATAGATAGATAGACAGACAGAGAGAACTGAGATAAATAAACAAACAAACAAACAAACAAATAATGACTGTGATGGTGATGTGGATAATACTGTAAGATCTATTCCCAAAACAATATTAATTTCAGAGGGTAGATTCTGCTCAGACTAAGTTATGGAGGAAATAATTAATTCCTTTTTCAGGCCCGACAATTCTCAGCCCGCCAGTATGTTCTGCTCCATTTGCTTTTCAAACAACAGCAGCAATTATATCTTCACCCTCCTGCATGTTAAATGTATTTAAGTTTATGACTCTTTTGACCTCAAGCTCCTGTTAAGTATTATAGGTCTGGCTTTTCTGCCAAAACATTTCTACGTCTACGTCAGTTTGGATAAAAGATTAAAAAGACTCAAGCGACATTCCCCTTCCCCCTCCAACAGAGCAGAGCAACTCGCTGTGCTGAACTGATTTTACAACTGAATCAGTTTGTCAAATCAAATTTTCAGCATGCCCGGGGAGGTCTAGAGAAACACCTCAGCAGACACTGGATATAACTTAGCTTTACATTTTGCATTAACCCAAGCACATCACACATTTTTCAAGCTGCTTAGACAGAAATGTATCTTTCATCTCAGTCGATCAGTCAGTCAGTCAGGTAAACCATCCACATCTCAAGAGGTTACCCAAAATAAGGGGAGAAAACCAGCAAATAAAGTAAAGATATAAAATCTAGATTCAAACCTGACTTCAGTGAAATCCAGTTGATGAGGTTTCCTCTTGGGCAATAAAATAAAATAAAGGGTGGGGGGAAAGAAAACCCGAGCAGACTTGGCCGGAATGTGACTAAAGGGTCTTTGCAGAGAAAAAGAATCAGCCTGGGACCCAAAAGCTTAAGGCATTTGGAATGGGTGTGCGGAAAAGAGACGGGGAGAGCCAAGTATGTTTGAAATCTGTGCCCTCCCAATCTCCACATTCACTCGTGCTTGCTATTTATGCTGCTTGATGACGCTCAGCATTGTGGAACTGCCTTTGCACAGCGCTAGGTAGGGTTACTTTGAAGAGAAGCAACATTTCAAAAACTGGAGGCAGCTCTCCGCTGCCGAGTCCTGGCTGGCCCAAGAGAGGGCGAGTCACAGAAATGATCTGGGCTGTTTGTTCCTCTCCAGAAGAAGCTGGGAAGCCATGCTCTGGCTTCTTTCCCTCAATGTTATCTGGGAATCCCTCTATTCATAGCAGACCCTTTGGGAACAAAAACAGTATCAGCAAAGCATTTTTTTTCCTCGGGGGTGGGGGGGTGGGTGGGAGGTAATTTACCAACAAAGGTCTTGGTACTGAGTTTAAATCTTCAAAACAGCTGAGATTTGTATGGGTCAGAAGACTTATCGTGTGCTCTTATGGATATTATAAAGATCTATCATTTTGATGATGAAAAACAGCTCTCTGTGAAAAACAGTTCTCTGACTTGTTAAGATCCTTGTGTACTCTTTAAAAAAAAAAAAAAAAAACTTATGACAGTTTTTTTGGGGAGGGGGAGAGAAAGAGGGGGAAAGAGAAAGAGACAAAGAGAAAGAGCAATTCTTTGTTTCTGAAAAACAAAACTCTTTTAAGGTAGGGCCCCAACCACATTCTCCTCCTTCCCCTCTCTTGTGTAGTGTACTCATTGTGCACAGCATGATGGCTTGGTGACCCCAGTAAATGGAGACAAGAGAAAAGAATCAGCTTTCTTGGTGGCCTATTCATGATGGGACCCTGGCTTTCATCCTTCCAAGAGTCTTTGGACAGAGACACTCTTATTAAAATGAAAGTGACGTTGTTTTGATGGTCCTAGCAGGCATTCCATGTAGCATGGTGTTAATTTGCAGGCTTCTAGCAAGAACCGGGAATGAAGCATCCTTCACAATGTCCAAAATTCTGCAGTTCAGAATGTAGTGATATGATCCAGACAAACAAGCTGCTTAGAGTCTGTTCTTCTGAATATAATTGTGGGTTTTTCCACACTACTGCCTTAAGCTGCTTCATTCCCAAGCATGATTGGAAATTAAGCCGGCTTAAGACACTCTCTTCTGCCTTTCATTTCTTCTTCTGATTTGGCCATGTTGAACTTCTATCCAGATTGGGTTTACCATGGCTTCTGTCTTGGAGATTCTCTTGCTTCTCTACCTCCCCTCAACCACGCCAGGAAATCTGGCTCCATTTTTTTTCTTTTTCATGAACAACTCTTTGATATCATGTGGTTTCTATGGACAGATGTTTGTATGTGCCTTCTCCATTGTCTCCTGCCTACCGTATTTAATACCTTTCCCTATAGAGCATTTACTGACGGATGGGTAAAAATAACAACACAGCTCCCCTGTTTTCCAATGATATGAGCTTTCTGTGACATGGGCTAAAAGGGGAAATGCATTGATTGATTTGTATTTTAATAGAATAACAGAATTGGGAGGGACCTCAGAGGTCTTCTAGTCTAACCCTCTGCTCAAGCAGAGGACCCTATACCATTTCAGATAAATGGCTACCCAATCTCTTCTTAAAAACCTGCAGTGATGAAGCACCCACAACTTCTGTAGGCAAGCTGTTCCACTGATTAACTGGAACGGTGACTTCTAACTGGAATGGTTAGCTCTAACTGTCAGGAAATTTCTCCTTAGTTCTACATTCGTTCTCTCCTTGATTAGTTTCCATCCTGTGCTTCTTGTCCTGCCTTCAGGTGCTCTGGAGAATAGGTTGACCCCCTCTTCTTTGTGGCAGCCCCTGAGATATTGGAACACTGCCATCGTGACACTCCTAGTCCTTCCTTAAATAGTTCTGTTCTTGGCAGAACTTTGGTGGATTTCACCTGATTAAAAGAGAAAGAGTGGGTGGTGCTGGTGCCCACCCTATACTGTTCCTCAATGAAAATGATTTAAAAAAAAACAGTGGTGAAAGGCAGTAGCCAACATTCCTACCACAGTGTACGGTATCCAATTTGCCTACATGAAAAGATCACAGCAGGACACCTGCCGTATGTGCTGCCAGAAGTCCAAAAAACACTGCTTTTGACACGCAGCAGAAAAAGATGGTCAGAGGTTGTCTTCCCAGTGGGTGGAGGGCCAGTAGAGAACACAATGTGCATTCCTGCCATCAAGAAAAGGTCTGTGGCCCGAACTCCCACCAGGACAGCCTCACTGTGCAGATCTGGTAGCTTCTGTTCAGAGATTACAGTTCCATCTCTTTTGCAAAATGTGCCAAATGTGGCTGCTTTGGGACAGCTGAATTCATCCGGGGGGGGGGGGAGAGTATTTTCTAATACTTTTACTGAGGCTTAGAGTTTAGGTCCTGGAATAGGGCTGAAGAAGCTTCTTGGATGAGAAGCAAAATGTCTTCAAAGAAAAACAAAAAAGTCCAGTTGCCTCGTGAAAAAGCACCTTTGTGATAACTATGACCTGGATGACTGAGAACCTCCATAGACCTCAAAAGGTTGAGCCTTTCTTCTGTTAATTGTATAGCTGTGCAAAAGGAAAATCAGGAACTAAAACATTAGAGGAAGTACCGTAATGTAAATTCTTCTTCTTCTTGTGCCATATCTGTTATCGGACGTTGGCGATCATGTTTTTATCAGCAGCCGCACGAAAAAGTGCTGCTGAGTTTTGTCCAAACCAGTCCCTTAGATTTTGAAGCCATGATGTTCTTCTTCTGCCTGGACCTCGTTTGCCTTCAATCTTTCCCTGGAGGATTAAATGGAGTATGCCGTATTTTTCTGAGTGTCGCATCACATGTCCGAAATATTCTAACTTTCGTTTTTTAATTGTTTTGATGATTTCCCTTGGCTTTCCCAGGCGGCTTAAAACCTCCTCATTTCTGATCTGTAAATAAACCAGTCATTTGTTGTTGTGCTTGTTGTGGTGAAGAAAGATATCTTTTAAAAATTGTATATCTGAAAAAAAGGAGAAGCAATAACACCAGGAGTCAAAGCTGTGGAGCCATGTTTTAACGCAAATGAATAAAACATTATTTTTGTTTTCCTTCTATTTGTTGCAAATTTATTGGGATTGTCATTCTGGTTGTGTTTTGTTTTTCCTTTTCAGATGGGGAAGGGAAGAAGACCAAGAATTAAGCAAGCAGAAAACTTGTTTCATTTTGATATAAACAAATCAAAAATTTTTAAGGAAGTAGAGAATGAAAATTATATTTGTTTTGGGGTTTTTTGGGGTGGGGTGAGTGAAGCTAAAGCAAATAATGACACAAGGAATTAGAGGCAGCATTATAATGGAAATAAATCTACAGCTTTTGGACTGAAAAAAATCAGATGTTGAAAGATGGCAGAAAGGAGATACTGAAAACTCCAACCCCTTGCTGACGTCTAGTTATCCTCTGGAGTTTTCAGCTGAGGTCTCTTATCTCTAAGTCTTATATTTTGGTAGCAAGATGTGAAAAAAGTTTTAATGAAATTTAATTTGGGTTTTCAGAGGAGGAGGAGCCAAGGCCAAGCCACAGATGAAAATTAGTTCAGGAAGATAAATTATAAGAGATTTGGACATGAACAAACTGTTCTTCTGAATTTAATAGCATCAAAGTCTGTAGGATTTGAGTTATGTCCTATGTAAAGGAACAGCCCAGGACACCAAATTTACCAGAATGGCACATATTGTCAACTGCCCCATTACTTCCCTATAATTATTGCTGAGGCAGAATGAAGCAGCTGTCCCAGGTTTGGGTTTGAGGAAAGAGTAGCTATTTCATATACTGATGTGTGGAATTTACCCCTGGGATGTAGGGAGAGACAGGGCTTCACTGGAGTTGCCAGATGCTTTATCTAGCCTTCAACAATTTGTTGTTTGTTTGGGGGGAACAAAATACCCTCTGAGTGAGGAGATAAACTCAAGGCAAATTGAATCACTCCTTGTACAGGTAGTCCTCGACTTATGACCACAGTTGAGCCCAAAATTTCTATTGCTAAGTGAGACAGTTAAGTGAATTTTGCCCCATTTTGTGAGCTTTCTTACCACAGTTGTTAAGTGAATCACTTAAGTTAATAAGACGGTTGTTAAGTGAATCTGGCTTCCCCATTGACTTTGCTTGTCAGAAGGTCACAAAAGTTGATCACATGACCCCGGGACACTGCAACCATCATAAATATGAATCAAGTTGCCAAGTATCTGAATTTTGATTACGTGACCATGGGGATGCTGCAATAGTCATAAGTGTGAAAAATGGTTATAAGTCACTTTTTTCAGTGATGTAACTACAAACGGCCACTAAATGAACTGTCATAAGTTGAGGGCTACCTGTAGTTTCACAAAATATTTTTATAATGTTCCGATTTTGGCATATAAGAATCAAATGCAATGCGAGAGGCTTCTCCTAATTTACAAAACCTTAGCAAGTGGTAGTGTCTGGCTGTCTTTGAGATTAGAAGCTATGTAGGTACAGCCCTGGCTAGGACTTTGATGGGAGCCCTCCTATCTACTTTGGTATTTTGGCCAAAAAAAGGTGCATTGACATATTGATGAAATACCCTGGGGTAGAATTCATCTTAAGGGATTTCACTTTACTAATGCTGTCAGAAGTTTTTTTTTTACAGTCTTTCTGTTTTGCCTTATGCTCTAAAGACCTGGATTTTCTTGCCCCATCTATTGAGCAATAGGCCCTAATACTGTTACTTCTAAAGTGGAATATATAGTCTGCCTGTTGGTAATGCATTTTATAGCAAACCTGCTCTGTAGGTCCCAGAGATTCCTGATCCTACTTATAGAAAATATACTTTTGTTTATAGACACTATAGGCATCTACCTCCTACACCCACCCCCCACTGTACTCTACTACAGCCTTTTGAATTTCTGGGATAATAGCAATTGAATAGCTCAGTGGGGAATGGATGGTCTTGACTCCTGAGAGGCAGGGGGTCATGGCTTGGCAAGGGAGAAAATGTTTTCATTTCACATTGAATCAACTCTCTTCGGAGCAAATGATGATTTGTCGATGCAAGACAATTTGATTTGGCTCATTGACTTCTGTTTTTATACATCATTTCTATAAGGGTTTAATCCAAAAGAGGAAAATCGATGTGCTAAAACCTGCTCGGCCATTTTAGCAAATGCGTCTCTCTACACATGAGGCAACTGTATTGTATTCTTTTCTTTTTCTTTCTTTCTTTCTTTCTTTCTTTCTTTCTTTCTTTCTTTCTTTCTTTCTTTCTTTCTTTCTTTCTTTCTTTCTTTCTTTCTTTCTTTCTTTCTTTCTTTCTTTCATGGAACACAGCTATAACTAGCAGATTGGAGCTGACCTTTTATAAGTATCTTATAGGCATGCTTTACATTTTTAGGCCACCTTTTTTCTTTTTTGCCTCAGGATACCCAATGCCCCTACTGCTCCCCAGAAACCCAGCATCAAAGGAAGTTGCTAAGATGAAGAAATGTCAGATGGGAAGGAGAGACAACTATCCCACACCTGAAATGTTATTTTGTTGAAAGAGATCTTCTATTGGAAAAAATCCCTTTATTTAGGATGTATCTTATCCTGGAAGGTTACCCATAACCGAGGCCTTATTCCTATAGATGCTAAAAGGCCCATTTCTTATAGATGTTAGGATGAGAATTTTCTGAAATGTGCTTTCCAGGGAACAAAGTAGGCTCTGCAAAGCCAGGTTGCTAAACTCACACCAGCCAATTTTGCTGAACATGACAACTAAAAGCTTTACAAGTTGTTAGAAGACCTGAAGATCAGCAAGGTTCCATCCCTTTGATTGATCCAATCCTTGCAGGGTATAATTCATCAGGAGAGGTGACTTTATAGTAGCGACTAATGTTGAGGGATGTTATAGATCAGGGTTGTCAAACTGCCGGCCCACTGGCCGGATGCGTCACGCGGAAGCCGCGCCCACCCCATTGCTGGCAATGGCAAAACTGTCCCGATACATTGTGCAACATCATGTGACATCGCAAGTTTGACATGTCTGTTGTAGATCAATAATCTCTGGTGGGGCCTTCAATTCCCCATTCCATTCGGAAGGATCTCAAAATGTGGCTACAAGCTCAAAATCCTTTGCTAAGCTTTTGCACCAGTAGACAACAGAAAAAACACAGCAATATACCAAACATCCAATGAAGTTGTGTGGCTGGCCTCACATACCAAAAACACACCAAGCCATAACGTCTGGTTACAACACAAGAAACATTGTTCAGTGTAACATGTAAACTTTTTGGAACCGAGTACCATATCAGCACAATTAAATAAACAAAAAAACACATACACACACAAACGCACACAAACACATAGAACCAGCTCGATGCAGTTGTTAAGGTACCAACCTAGAAACTGGGAGACTGGAAGTTCTAATCCTGTCTTAGGCATAAAGCCATCTGGGTGACCTTGGGCCAGTCAGTCTCTCTCAGATCTAGGAAACAGCTAAGGGCAAACCTTACCTGAAATCTTCTGAAATGTTGCCAAGAAAACCGCAGGGACCTGTCCAGGCATTTGCCAGGAGTTAAAAACAAACTCCTTCAAAAGAGCTTCTCCTTGCTGAAAACTCAGTTTCTTCTTTTTGTCGTTTCTTCCTTCAGTTCACTCTTAATCGTTCTCTTTTCGCTTTCTCCAGTATTCTTGCAAAACTTTCACCAACCAAATCCAAATTCATTTTGCAAATGTATCTCAGGAGAGATAAAACAGCAATTTTAGTTGTTTGAATTGTATAAATTGGCTCTTCAAGCTGCCATTCATTTGATTTGTTAAACTAAAGTTGCTTTGTTTTCCACTATGCGAACTAACTACATTTCCATCCAAACCAAAAGCATCTGGAAATTACCCTACTAAAATATTTAACCATGCATTTATTTCAGCTACAGTCCTCTTTTTTTATGATTTGGATCTTTTAATGAATAGAAGGAATATGGCCATGAATCAAAACAGTTTCACAGTGGGTGAAATGAAAGGTTTAGCAGAGGAAAGTCCACAAAGCAACTCAAAATCTCAGAAACACAAGTTGGTCTTATACTATTGAAACCAAACCAAACCAAAGCCTGTCCTTTCAGAGGACTATGGAGATGATCTTGAGGAAGATAAATGACAGCTGTTATGAATATAATAGCTTGGCCTGGCAAAACTAATCAAGGAGAGTAGCAACCTGGAATTTAGGAGAAATTTCATAACAGTGATAACAATTAACCAGTGGAACAGCTTGCCTTCAGAAGTTGTGGGTGCTCCATCACTGGAAGCTTTTAAGAAGTGACTGGACAGCCACTTGTCTAACCCTAACCCTCCTACTTGAGCAGGGGGTTAGACTAGAAGAACTCCAAGGCCCCTTCCAACTCTGTTATTCTAAAAAACCTAATCTTAATCTGAGGAACTAGGAAGGGTGAGAAAGAAGATTGAAGGCCAATATACGTATCCCAAGATAACGTTGTAAAGTCCAATTTGGGTCTGTCACTGGGACCAGAGATTTACTCTTCCGAGCTTTTGGGCCATGCTGGAGACCATCTTCAGGGAACTTCTCTCTATTGAATTATGTGCTTTGGGCTATTCTATCAGTCATATTTATGTGGTGCCTTCCTATTGGCTGATGGCTGGTGATTGGCTGTTGTTTCCTTGTGCTGTCAAGCCTTTAGCTCCTCTGATAAGCTGGTGGTAAATCAGCATGCCTGTTGACTGACAAGCGGCTCGTTTCCGAGGCTTCAATCATTTCCCTGGCTATATTTATACCTGTATGACCAACAATCATAGTAACTGCAAATACAATTAAATATATTAATTGTACATTATAAATTATAATTGTATAATTTATAATTGAATTTATAATTAAATTAAACATTCACTATGTATAATTGTATTATACATTCAATTCAGGTGTTTTTTCTGCCCTGGTTGAGGGATATCATGGCTGGGCAACTTTGATGTATGCTTGGAATTTCTTCTGGGATAATTAGTCATGAAAAGCTTTGGCCAAGCAACAACACTTGGGAAGAGGTAACTAATTGTTTGGGTAGCTTTGGACTGCCCAATCACCAGCAAATCTGAAGTAGTATGTCTAAAATATCTTGATCCACAGAGTGAAGAAGAACCTTCTCCTGCAGTACCAAGACAAACAGTTATAGAAATTTTCCGATATAGAAATCTAAACAAAAATGGTAATTCAAAAACTTTCACCACTTCTAAAGGTGCAAGTGTTCTAACAAAAGCTGTATTTTTTGTGGCAGTATATTCTGCATGGGAATGCCCTTGAATATCATCCAAAAGTTGCAACTGGTCTGGAATGCAGCATGCATGTGGTGCTGGGCGCTCCGTGCTTTGCTTGCATTACATTGTTATTGTCAGAACTGCAGTGGCTTCCACTTTTTTATGGGTACAATTCAAGGTGGTGGTTATCACTCTTAAAAGACCTACATGGTTATTTGTGGAACCACTCTTCCTGAGGGTATCTACCTGTCTCATTAGATTTGGGCACACTCCATGTTCCTTCCCTCAAATGTTATCACCTAGTGCAGGGGTAGGCAACCTTGGCTCTTTTATGACTTGTGGACTTCAACTCCCAGAATTCCTGAGTCAGCATGCCTGGTTCAGGAATTCTGGGTATTGAAGTCCACAAGTCATAAAAGAGCCAAGGTTCCCTACCCTGACCTAGTGGGAATTTGGAGGTGCACTTTCTTTGTAGTTGCCACAGCCCTTTGGAATATCCTGCTTGAGCAGGACTAGAAGACCTTCAAGGTCCCTTCCGGCTCTATTCTATTCTATCTCCCAGTTAAGATTTTTTGAGTTTTCTAGTTTTCAAAAAAGGTCTGAAGATCTGGCTCTTCCATCAAGCATTGGCTAGGATGGGGTTGAATCAGGAGGTCAACAACTTGGATGATTTTGTGTATTTTTCACCAACTTTCTTGTCCATCGTCCTTTGAAAGCCCCTGACTTACAACTTAGTCTGGCCAGGAGAAGTTCCTGTTTGCCCTGTCATCTCTTTAGTTCCTTCCTTTTATCCTGTCGATTAATGCTCTGAAACAAGAAATTGACCTTCTGGTTTCTGACCAGCAGCTTTATTTGAGTGCTAAGACACTTTTCCCTTCTCTGCTCCCAGGAATGCATGGATTCCATCTGCACCAAGGAAAATAGCTTGGCATCATTCACGGGAGCATAGATCCACTAGAGGGGAGATTTCAAAGAAACATAATTATGAACAGTTGTAGGCAACTGTATGGCTCTCCAAATATTATTGAATTTCAACTTCCATCATCCCCCACTATTGACCCTGCTCATGAGGAGGAGTTCAACATCTTTGCAAGGCAACATCCTTGGTAAAGAGCCAAATAGCAACTGCCTGAAAATGGAAAAAAAAAACCTGCCTCTGGAGATGGCTGGCTCTTCTTCACTGGAGTTTGTGACTCAAAGTTGAACTGCAGGGTCAGGAATATGGTTGAATAAAAGGTCATTCAAATCAAAGCATTACGAGGGAATCTTCCTGTGGGACTTGCTCTAACAGATGAAAATCAGAAAGAATATAGTTGTTTAAAGATTTTGGCTAAAGCATATCACATTATAGGGAATCCAGAGTCAGCCTGGTATCCACTGGTTTGTGCCTCTTTTCATAATATGAAGAGGGCAAAACTGGGAGTCTGGGTCAAAAAAAAAAAACCCTTGTTGGTTACAACAAATGACTTAAATTGAAAGATAATGGCAACTTTTATTTTCTTTATAATTACTCCCACTTTGATCTAGAAATGTTCTTGACTAGCCCTGTTTCGGTGTTCATAGAGCATATATGACAGGACATATAATCTACTGAGCCGGGTAAGCAGATTTCTAGATAACAGATAAAGTGGCCAATCTTCTCAAGATCCTCTCTAGGCTACTTA
The DNA here is from genome assembly GCA_023970755.1 of Azemiops feae. Classification (NCBI taxonomy): domain Eukaryota; kingdom Metazoa; phylum Chordata; class Lepidosauria; order Squamata; family Viperidae; genus Azemiops; species Azemiops feae. The sequence goes on along the minus strand of JALGBA010004297.1, from coordinate 5,556,740 downwards.
AAGAAATGGGACATTTATTCACCAGTAATTGCCAATGACAAATCTTCTCATTTGTGGTCTTGAGATGATAGCAATGAACATTTCTCCTTAAAAATTGGGGCAGCCTCTCTTCCAAACATTTGTCAGTTATACCTGGACCAGACCCAGAGGTTAACATTATCTTCATTCTTCACTTTGTCTATGGACTTTCTTGCCAAGCTTTCAACGTGTTTTGTATATTTTGAGCAGTCATTAAACTTCTTCATGAAGCCTTTATATGTAGAATGAGTTTTTTTTTAAATTTTAATTTTTCCTTTTTCACTTTACAATTTACAAAACAAAATACATTTTTTCCTTCCTTAACAGTACTGTGTCCTCTATTTCTTACATTTATTTAGAGTTGGTTACATAGCTTTCCTACTTTTTTGTTCTTTGATCTAACCCACGGGTCGGCAACCTGAAACACTGAAAGAGCCACTTGGACCCGTTTCCCTCACAAAAAAAAAAACCTGGGAGCCGCATAATGCGCGGGCACCTGCGCATGCGCGCACGCGCGAAACAGGGGGCTTGATTAGAGTGGAGCCTAAGGCGAGACATGCACCGGCCCTGCCCCCGTCCAGCTCTGGTATGGACGACTCTGCCGTCCTGGCTTCTCCCCTCGGAAAAGACTGCTCTCCCCCTGCCCGCGCTCTCCCTCTCTGGGACTTTCTTCTTTCCACCTTTTGGTGGGAAGGTTCTGAGAGAGCGGAGGAGGAGGCCGACGGGGCTGACCAGTAGGTCTTCCGTGCTGCTCCGCTCGGACCGCCAGCTTTTGGCTGCGGGGCTGCCTCCCTCCGGAGCTGTCTTTACCCGCTGCTTCCTCGCCCTCCCAGCAAAAGAACCGCAGAGAACACTTGCCTGTGAGCCAGGCCTGCCGTCCGCGTGACTGTGATAGGCAATGGCCCCAACTCTGCTCCGGGGCCGCGAAGGGGCCCAGCTGCCCGCTCGCCGCTGCCTCTCCAGCCCCGCTCAGTGCGAGCAGCGGCAGGACGGCGGTGAAGGGGAGCGGCTGTCCGGTCACCTCCGCCTCTCCCACCTCGCTTAGCGCCATCGGCAGCGGGAGAACGGGGAAGGGGCTCGGCTGCCTTGTCGCTGCCGCCTCTCCGGCTTCACTGGGCGTGAATAGCGCCGGCGGCGGGAGAACGGGGAAGGGCCGCGGCTCCCTTGTCGCCGCCGCCTCTCCGGCTTCGCTGGGCGCGAATAGCGCCGGCGGCGGGAGAACGGGGAAGGGGCTCGCTGCTGCTGCTGCTGCCGGTGGCGCTGAGTGAAGCCAAAGAGCCGTGCCCCTTCACTGTCCTCCCGCCGCCGCCGCCGGCGCTGAGCGAGGCCGGGGAGGCTTTGGCGACCTGGCAGCCGAGCCCCTTCCCTGTTCTCCCGCCGCCGGCGCTATTCGCGCCCAGCGAATCCGGAGAGGCGGCGGGAGAACGGGGAAGGGGCACGGCTGCCTTGTCGCCGCTGCCTCTCCGGCTTCGCTGGGCGCGAATAGTGCCGGCGGCGGGAGAACGGGGAAGGGCCGCGGCTGCCAGGTCGCCAAAGCCTCCCCGGCCTCGCTCAGCGCCGGCGGCGGCGGCGGGAGGACAGCGAAGGGGCGCGGCTCTTTGGCCTCACTCAGCGCCACCGGCAGCAGCAGCAGCAGCGGCGGCAGTGGGAGGACGGCGAAGGGGCGCGGCTGCCCGGTCGCCACTGCGTCTCCGGCCTCGCTCAATGCGAATGGCGGCGGTGGCGGCAGCAAAAGAGGCCATGGAGATCCGCCGCCCGCGAGATGGCCGAAAGGTGCAGGCCGAGAGGGGAAGTTTCCAAGACCCCCGGCAACCCCCCCCCCAGGGCTAGCAGAGGCGGCGGCGGAGCAGGGCGAGGGGAGACCCGCCAGGCAGGGAAGAGGCACCCCGAGACTGGCCGCCCCCACCCGCGGCTCCTTACCCAGATTCTGCCTCCGGAGGACGGCAAAGGGACACCTTTCCAGCCATCCTCCTGGCTCTTCCACCCCTGCCGCCACGTGCAGTCCGAAGAAGGAAAGAAGTTTGTGGGCAGTCCCACAAACCAAAGAAGTTCAACCAATCAATTCAAACTTTGCGAAGTTTTTTTTTGTGAGAAGTTTGAATTGATTGGTTGAACTTTTTTAGTCTCACTTTTTTTTTTTCGGACTGCACATGGCAGTGGAGGACAGGGAGCCGCAGGAGATGGCTGAAAGAGCCGCATGCGGCTCCGGAGCCGCGGGTTGCCGACCCGTGATCTAACCAAACATAACACTTGTTCCATATCTCGTAATATTCTGTTGCTTCCTTATCCTTTATTTCTAAAGTAAGCTTGTACATTTCAGCGCATTCTAGTATCTTATAAATGATCATGTCATTTGGTGGTACATTCTCACATTTCCAACATTGCGCGTATGCGATGCGTGCCGCTGTTATTATGTGTACAATGATGTATCGAAGTTGTTTTTTTTATCTTTGGATTAATTATACCTAATAAAAATAGTTTTTATTGAAGTGTGTGTGTGTGTGTGTGTGTTTGTGTGTGTTTGTGTGTGTGTGAGAGAGAGAGAGAGAGAGAGAGAGATTCCTGTTCATGAATGCCAATGCTGTTTCCAGATACTACCTTTGTGATTATGTAAGAAATGTAACAGATATGTGACTTGTTTATCTTGATTCTCAAATAGGGAAAGTTAGTCATCAATAAATTATATCACAAGAAGAAGAAAACTGATGCATCTGAATGATATAAATTTAAAGTGGAGTATATACTTTTTGTTTTGGTGGATATTTTTCTGTATATGTACATTTTATTATTGCATGGTGCATGTTTAGCAACATGGTGGCACCAAAAATAATTGGAAAATAGATGTGACCTGTATTTAATAATCCTTTCAGATGGTTGGATCTCATGAAACAATCATATCTTTCACTTTAATGCCATCTGGTGGATCCTAATTATCTGATTATTATATGCCTGGTGGGACTGTGTCTTCTGGAATTTAGTTAGTTATGACTCTTCACTCAGGCTGTATCTAGAACCAATGGTAATATTAGACTGTTATGTGGAAACCCACAGTGCTTTTCTGTGTGCTATTTAATATCTTATTTAATTTTTTAATTCATTTATTTCAATGAATGGGGTATCCTCAATGTGAAACTGCAGCCAAATTAAACCATCAGATGATCCAACTTGACCCATGCTGCTAGCAGACACATCTTTGTTAATGCCTTTAGTTGTGATTCTAAAAGATAAAGTTTACAGGATTTTACTGAGAGACATTGTCATTAAGGAAACTGATCTCCCAGTTTTGTAAAAAAAAAAAAAAAAGCCTGGCTGTTCAGGGTTGCAGCATTGAGTTTGTGGTCATCTAAATAAAGTTCTTACACCGTTTCTCTTGTGGGAGGTTGGGTTGTTGCTTTGGTAGTGGTTGATGTGGGGTAGTTTTTGAATACACTTGTATTTCTAATTTGCCCTTGTGGTCTCTGCTAATCAGGATGTCCAGGAAGGATAGTGAGTTGTTGTTTTCTTCTTCTCTGGTAAACCGGATTCCCTTGAAAATGTTGGTAGTGGTTCTTTGTTCTTAATAGATAATGCAACAGTGCATTTAGATTGGAGGAACTAAATGGAGGAAAATGACAAACTGCTTAGACTCAAGAGCTCATGATCTTAGAGACCAGGAAGGGAAGAGGAGGATTCTGAAGGAGAGAAAAGTAGGTACTGTTCATTGACAGAGAACAGATGGAAATGAGAGACAACACAGCCTCCTTTTACTGTTAATCAATTCCTCCAGGTCATGGTGTTCTCCATTTCCTGTTTTCTCAGCATCTTAAATCTCAGCCTGGCTTTTATGATATCTGATTTATGATTTGCCTCTCAGATTTCTAGCTCATCTCCTTACCTGATCTTTGACAAAATTGATCTTGGTGCATTGCTACTGTTTCCCATCAGGCGCCTTGGCTGGGGAAGAATGCAGGAACTTTCATTACATATTTGTAGAACTCTCCAACATGAAACCCATAACTATTAAGCACAACAACAATCACATTTATATAGATTTCACTGTGGATTTCTCAGGCATATCCAGGTATACCATATCCACATTCCTCTGGACTAGTGCTGAAATATTCAGGATTTGATAATCCTCGGCTATGTAACAGGAATAAACTTAAAAGACAGCAAATTGATGCTAGCACATAAACAAAAATTATTTTTTTTATTATTAAAATAGCAAATATAAGAAAATAAATTAGGACTGACCCCTAGCAATTCACAAAGAAGGGAGTTTCAATATTCTTTGCTTGAAAAGGGAAGGTGGTGATAATGAACTCATTCTTATATTACTTACAGAGATACACAGTGGATTAGTTACTATAACAAATGAATCTTTCTTAGCATCTCAAAGACTAACACATTCATGACAACATCAGTTTTCATGGACTACAACTACTTCATCAGTTCCTTCCTTCCTTCCTTCCTTCCTTCCTTCCTTCCTTCCTTCCTTCCTTCCTTCCTTCTTTCTTTCTTTCTTTCTTTCTTTCTTTCTTTCTTTCTTTCTTTCTTTCTTTCTTTCTTTCTTTCTTTCTTTCTTTCTTTCTTTCTTTCTTTCTTTCTTTCTTTCTTGGAACACAGCTATAACTAGCAGATTGGAGCTGACCTTTTATAAGTAACTTATAGACATGATTTACATTTTTAGGCCACCTATCAGCAACAGCTCTTTACGCTGCAATTAAAATCTTCTCAGTCAAAAGCAGAAATAACTTGAGCAATTTTTACAGATTTGGGGATTGCAATTCAGCATAACAATCTTCAAGGTGGCAATGCACTCCTTCTGTTCAAGTGGTTATGTCATCAGAAGTTGTGGAACGGAAACATTTTACACTATTTTCAGTGTTTCAAGGGTGGGAAAGAAGTGAAAGCAAAGCTAAATATCCAATCACACCTTTAAAAAGTAGTTTTTAAATAATCTTTCAGGATGATTTTTGTCCTTTATAAAGAAGGGATAGGGTTGGAGAGATTTAAGAATGGGGATGAAAATGATTTTCCTCCTCCCAGTCTTAAACTTTTCCAATTGCAGGTCTGATTATCCTAAATGTGGGAATAGAAATGGGAAAAAAATTGGCCTCCAAAAAGCTCACAGCTTCTGTCTCCATTTAATTGATTTTAGAAAAGGTTGGGCTGATGAAATTCAGCAGTTTTGTTACTAAATTTCTGCAGTATAGTTCAGTATTACCCTACAAAGTAAACTAGATTAAGAAATCTATGCTATGCAGGTTGGTACAACTTTTATTGTACTCATTATTGTAACAGAATACTGCAAATCTGTTTTCCCCTCCCTCTTGTCTTCATGTGAACTGGGGAAGAGGATTGCCTTAAGTTGCTTTCTTGAGTTACTTTCTTGGCCCAGGCTCAGGCCCTTCTTATCTGACGTGGCTCTTCCTCTGTGCTTCAAGGCCATTTCCTCTTCTCCTTACATTTCAGGTGGTTGATGGCTGCTTTGTAGTTTATAATGATATTGTGACTCCCGTGATCATTCATGGAAAATGATGATGGTGGCCTACTTTTAAAAGATCCCTCTAACATGAGTTGTCAGGATTTGTTTCTCCAAAGGGAAAAGGAATAGATGGATGGAATTGGAGCTTTCCCATGTTCAAGCTGCAGGAATCATTCAGGGTACCATTTGATTTATAGGGAATAATCACCAGGCCATATGTCTCATATATACCTAAGGCTTCAAGGCAAAACTTGGTAGAAAAAAGTCGTTTATATTATCCAGAATGCTGCCATCTTTAATAGACCACTACGATTTTTGAAGCAGAGTGTCATGGTTCCGACAGACAGAGATGAATAAAGCAGAACTCCGAAGCTTGCAAATTCCTCAAAGAACGTGTTTATTAGTTACAAAGTATCAGCACATCAAAAGTGAAACCAAGTCTGGAGACACACGTAACAATTCCTCAATACAAAGTTTAAAAATCCCACCCCTAAAACTATGCAAGCAACTACCTTCCCCAATACATCTTCGTGGAAGGCTTTTTACACAACACCCAGCCTGCAGTCTCGGGAACAGCCGATGACCTTGGTTCCCATGGGACAAAAGTTGATTATGACTAGCAAAGTACCTGGGCAACCCCCTTCCCTCTATGTGGCAATGGAAAATGAGTAGGAAAAATGGCTGCAGCCATGCCCATTTGTAGAGTTGTCACAGAGCTAATTTGATGACAAATATATGTCCATCTCAACTATGTTCATAGGGTAGGAAGTGATCATCTAAGCCACTGAATCCAGCCCCATTTTCATTGTGGATGAATGTCCAAAAGCACTAGAGTTACTACAGAAGCACTACAGAAGAGATTCTGTAAAGATATTCAGAACAAACAATAGAAATGGAGAAAAATATTGTTGTGTATCTCTATGTCAACAGTTACCTTGCTAAATCTGACCTTTTCCAGATTTATAAATGTAAAGTGGTGAAAGGTTCCTTGCCTTAACTATGAAATTGCTCACAGAATTCTTTATATCCTGAACTGACATTTAACAGGGTTTTTTTTAAAAAAAAAAACCTCAGAATAGACAATAGTAATGATATCTCTGTAATAACTGAGTAGTTTATATAATACCAGAACCTGTAAATAAGAATTTTAACCTTGATTGGAGCTAGAATGAGATAAAAGAAATTGTCAAATGAAAAATGCAACCCTATTGTATTATTGTGTTTCTTGTTGGATTATTTATTTTATTTTATGCTTTTATCCTGTATTCTAATGTAAATGTCCAGGACATGTCTTTGGAGTCTGAACAGATAGACATAAAATGAATAAACAAGGAAAGAAATCCTAGCTAGAATCAATTTATGTCTTATTGATAAACTTTATATTCAGCTGAATCTCATAAAATAATTCAAAATTGATCAGTACAATATTAAACTGTCTCTTTTTCATATTTTTCAAATAACTTCATTTAATGACACAACAAGTTACTTGTATGATGACAAACAATTATATAGTTGCTATGTATTCTATATTTTCAGTTTTAAGAAAATATATTCTCCAGAGTGGCAAATGTATGTGTAAAACTTTGAAATATAGCTTCTTCTGGAAATTTTGGAAATTTTTGATTAGCTTTTGCCAGACATTTTTTATTTATATATTTATTAAATACTAATTTAGATCTTGCTTTTCCATTTTTTTTTGTCTTATCCATGTTTCCCAGCCATAGCCTCTTAAAATGTCTTAGTAAATGAAATAACTTTATTTTATTTAAATTTACTGTGCTGGACACTGTTTTTAAAGTTTAAAGGACAAGACATGGGCCTTCCCTCTAGATTATCACTCCCCTACTTTCCATCCGAAACAATTTAGTTTAAGAAAAATAGTGCTAACAGTTTAGTCTAATTGATAAGGAATCAGGCTAGAAAGCTGGAGGCTGTGAGTTCAAGTCCTGTCTTAGCCATGAAAGTTAACTGGGTATCTTTGGGCCAGTTGCTCTCTCTCAGCCCAATTGACCTTACAGGGATGTTGTTGTGAGGAAAATAAGAGGACGAAGATGTGTTGGATATGTTTGCCATCTTGAGTTATTAGAAAAAATAATAAAGTCAGGAAACAATTCAATAAATTAAAAGCATTCATGGTACCTACTGAACATCCTGAAGGAGACAATCAGGAGCTATGAATAATATAGGCAGACCCTGTGTGGTGCAATTAATCCATAGGACAGAAATCCCCCACCAGCAAATGTTCTCATATATCCTCCTATAAGGTGGTAGAGCAGGGGTCTTCAAACTTGGCCCTTTTATGACTTGTGGACTTCAACTCCCAGAATTCCTCAGCCAGCATGCCTGGCTGAGGAATTCTGGGAGTTGAAGTCCACAAGTCATAAAAGGGCCAAGTTTGAAGACCCCTGTGGCAGAGAGATGAGGTAAGAAAGCAGCCTTAAATATAAGTCCCCAAACTCATTTACCTCTGTATGCGTATGCTACTTAATTGTTAATTAATGTCTGTTCATACTTAGGTTAGATCATTTATGCTATTAGGGTAAAGGAAAACTTGTGCAAACTTTCCCTATCAGATTGAGTTTAGGGTCAGAGACCAATCAGCATCATTGCATAGAAAAATCAGTTTCTTAGGAGCATAGGATGCATGACAAGTAGTTATTCCTTTTTCCCCCTGCAATTAAAAATGCAGGAACCTGTTCTTTTACAGATAGCTAAATGTTTCATTTGAATGCCATGACTGACATTTGAATGTCATGAATGAAAGAGCAAAACATAGCACAATTTGAAATCAGCATTTTAACTGAACATGCCTAAAATGTCATGTTCCCTATCATATTATGTCACATTTTCTATCGTATTCTTCAGTTACCTGATTAGTGCCAGGATGAGTTTCTGGACCACTGTGACTCATTAAAGCTTTCTATTAAGGAAAAGATAGCTCCCCTCAGACCCTGAACATCAGCGTCACGGTCTATTCAGAGGGAAGAAGCGCATGTCACAAGATCCAGATTAATCATAGTATGATGTGATAGCCAAAACTGCATGCTCAAACAAGGTCCATCCAAACCAATTCTCAAGGAATAATTATGGAGCAGGCTATATCAAGCTTTTTGAGGCCATGTTTCAAAGTCTGCTCTGTGTAGTATACATCTTGCAAGTGCATTTCAGAAGATACATATCGTTTCCTTGCAGCCTCATAGGCTTGTCTCGTAAAGCCTCTAGGGAATAGTGTGAAGAACAAAAATTCTGCAACAACCTTCTTCCTCTCTAAGAGTTTGCAAAATACCTAATGGAGGTTCAAAGAGAAAAAGAAATTATAGGGAGTTGGAGGACGTTCACTGAAGTCATTACCTTTTCTTACTATAGCAGATCACTAGTCCTAGTATATGACTTCCTGAATGTGCAGTTGAGAAGCAAAATAAATGATGCTTGAAGCTGTTTAACTTCTGAAGTATATCTAGGAATTACTCTCAGATTACTTACTTTCCTTCAGAAATCCTTTTTTTAAAAAAAACAATATCAAAACATTTTCAAGTTTCCTTTTTGACAGTGTTTCCAGAATTAGATATACACATATTTTATTTATTTATTTTGGTCCTAAAGAAGACTATTAAGAAAATACATGTGTTTAATTTAAGAGCAAAGAATTACTTTTGTTTTGAATATCAACTACACTATTAGCATCTTTTTTTTTCTTGCTTTTTTCCTGCTACTTGAATGAATGAAAATGTAGAAAAATGAAAAGGAACTTCAAACACCACTCTTTTAGAATTACAGATTGTTTGGCATATGCAGTCATTTTACATTCTGTTTCCTGTCTTTCCTAAGGAAAAGAATAAACTTGCAATCTTTACCTGGAAAGAAATTTTGCAGAAATGAGTGGGACTTATTTTTAAGTTGCCCTATCCTATAGGTTATGGTTATGGTTGGGGAATTGCTTTGAAAAATCATTTAAAATTCTGAGATGAATATATCCTTACAGAAGCCACAAAAACAGTAGGCAGAAAAATAATATAAACATATAACAAAACCAGCTTTTGCATCTTGTTAACCTAGGGTTGCTATTGCCAGCTGAAACCAGCCCAGGAGAAATTGTCCTTCCCAATAAATGCATGTGCTTGACACACTTCTACATGCCTATTTGTCTGAGTCAATTTATAAGTGCCAGGAGTCGCATTCCAAAAAGGGGAGAGCTAGGACAAAAACTCTTAAGCAAATAAATTTCTACTGATTAAAATTAATGATTTGCAAAAATAAAGGACCCCATTTATACAATGATAACCACTCTCTCCCACTCTTTTCTCACTCCTAACAGAAAAAGCACATTAAGAAGTAAAGTAGGGCAAAGTGAAGTAAAGAAAAGAATAGATGTTATAAGGGTAGGGGTAACTGAACAAGGAAGGGAAGGGACCAGAGTAAAATGAAAGAGAAATTAAAAAGAGAGAGAGAGGCCTGATTAAATATAACTGTACAGGTAGAAACAGGTAGAACAGGTAGAAACTCAGCAGGTAATCTTCAAAGTGATGGCATCTTTACACTTTAGCAATAATGTCTGCAGACATTTAAATCTTTCTGGCCCATTATTTTGTGTTCAATAGCTCTTTTGATCTTCTCAGGGAATGTATGAATACACGCCCCCCCCATCACTCAAAACACATGAGTGTGGGTGTGTGAGGAATTCAGCTTTTGTCTAGTAAGATAATTGTGATAATTTATTTTCATTCAAAACTGAGATATGTACGCAGAGGTATTCCTATTTCAAACAAATTGATGGTTATTAAGAAAATTTAATGGGAAAGATAGCTCCTAAACATTGCTTTAACTGAATGACAATTCACATACGATCATTGGTGGTAAGCAGCTTTCAGATTTATATTCTGACTTCTCTTTCTCTATGGAACACAATCAAGTCCAAAAAGCATTATTGCTGTAGACAATGATTAGGTGACCCTCTCTCTGATATTTTGATAACAGTTTGGTTCCCCTTTTACGCATAATTACACACTAGGTCCGCCATTAAAGATTTCAGGACAATGCTGGGATGGAAGAAAATTTTTGATCTTTATTCTTTGCTAATTTTAGATTACTCCAGAGTACTTTTTGATAGGTATAATGGGGTGCACATATTCAGTATGTAATGGATTGGTCCCTGTAGTTCCCATGAAGGAAGTCTCTCAACCCCCTGCACCCTACAGCACCACACTATGTGCCCTCCCCAACCCATGCAGCATCTCTCATACACCCTTGCACACTGTTCCCAATCCATGTGGCATGCCTCCCCTACAGGCCCTTCCTGACCCAGACCCCACTCTTCAAGATTTGTCCTCTTCATATCAAGCAGCACCTTTTCAACACACCTCATTGATCTACTCAGTGCTTGTTGTTTTTTATTAAGTAAATGGGGAAGTCAGAAGGAAAGCTAAACTTAATGTGGCAGGAAGGAAAAGGGAGGGATGGAGGAAAGGAAGAAAGGAAGGAGAAGAGAGGGAGGGAGAAAGAGAGAGAGAGAGAGAAAAAAGCTCTTCCTGCCAGCTTCCCATGAGGAAACTCAGTGGTAAAATTGGAAGTCTTTCCTGCTCCCACAGCTTTTTTGGCCACCTGTGGTCATTCTGTTTTGGTTTATGCAAGGAAATATCTCTGAACCAATGACCCAATGGGTCACACCAACTTGCTAATATTGTCTGTGCAATCAGTTAGATATCTTGCTTATATTCAGAATAGCTGTAGAAATACACATGATTCTATCTCCAGAGATACAGACACAGGTTCTGTGTTAGAAGCAACTTTTTTTAAAATATGATTTTATTAAATTTAAAAAACATGAATAAAAAGAAGAAAGCAAGAAAAATGAATCAGAGAAAATGCAAGATAAAATAAAATAAATAAAATAAAATTGTATAAGTAAAAAAAATGGTGTAAGTATAAATACAGGTAGTCCTCAACTTACAACAGTTCATTTAGTGACTGTTCAAAGTTACAACTGCACTGAAAAAAGTAACTTATGACGGTTTTCACACTTACAACCATTTGATCATGTGATCAAAATTCGGATGCTTGGCAACTGACTCATATTTATGACAATTGCAGTGTCCCGGGGTCATGTGATCATCTTTTGCAACCTTCTTACAAACAAAGTCAATGAGAAAGTCAGATTCACTTAACATCTGGGTTGCTAATTTAACAACTGCAGTGATACACTTAATAACTGTGGCAAGAAAGGTCGTAAAATAGGGCAAAACTTACTTAACAACTGTCTCGCTTAGCAACAGAAATGTCAGGCTCAATTGTGATCATAAGTTGAGGACTACCTGTAGTATAAATAAAAATATAATTTATTTATACTTATACCAAAGGCTTCCATTAGTATAAGTGTTATGGTTCCGATAGATGACACCAAACAAATCAGAACTCTGAGGCTAGAGGTTTCCTCAAAGAACATGTTTATTGGTTCCAAAGTATCAGCACGGTTCAAAGTGAAGCCAAGTCTGAAATTCCCTCCAAAGAGTTATATTATTACAAAGTTAAACTTCCCACCCCAGTGCTATGCAATCAGCTACGTTTCCTAATAAATTAGTTTGGTGGGTTTTCTAACAGAATGCTCAACCCCCCGGTCTAACCGGCAGAAATGACCTTGGTTCCCCCAGGACAGAGAATTGTTTAGACTAGTAGAAATCCTCCCCTCCCCCTCCCATTCTTGTGGCAACCTGGAACGAGCAAGATGGCTGCAGCCAGGTTCGTTGTAGAGTTGACAATAAGTACAAATAAATAATACTGTAACCCAACTCTTAACTCTAAAATTAACAATCCTCTGCATTACTTCTATAATCCCACATGCTAGAGGCATCATTCTATCCCAGAGTCCAGAACTAATGTTGATGGGTGATATTCTCATTTTTGTATTCCAGGCCCTCCGTGTATGAACAATCAGAATCATCTCAGTCCTAAACTTTTTGAAAATAAATACACTTCAGCAAGAAGAATTGATAAGCCATAACTGTAACATTGCAGGCATGGTTTGCCAGACTCTTTACTTCTGCTGACAAGGAAGCAAGAGGCTGTCTTATCAGATTGCTATGATCATAATGGTACCTGTGTCAGACTTGGGAACATGATCAAGATGCATAAAATCATCCACAGCATGAAGACAAGTAGTCAGAGGGGTTTTTCCTTCCTCTTTCAAAACTCTGGGCTAGGGGTTGTCTGTTCAGAGTCAGTGTCTGCCTCATTTAGGAAGTCATTAAACATATAGCTTGACCAGAAGGGCAGAAACATTTGCATACTGTGATGAAGTGTACTAGTCTGGAGCCGCAGAAGGAAGAGGGTGCATTCCAGAGGAATGTGCTTCAGTTTGGCAGATTCTCTCTATAAGTATGGAACAGTGAAGAATTCTGCTAGAAAGAATCACCACATCTTTCCTGGTTTGGGGGCCTGACACATACAACTATATATGTCCAAATATCTATTTGCTGATCATTGAAAAAAAGTGACATCGTTCCTTAACGTTGCTATAGAAAGTCTGCTACATCACTGAACTAAAACTGGATTCTATATGGATTTGAATATGGATAATCCTTTAGTTTATTAATTAACTCTTAATTCCTGGAAATAAATGAACTATGCCTATTATATGTTCTCCCTTCCTTCCTTCCTTCTTTCCTCCCACTCACCCTCCCTCCCATCCATCCATCACAGCTGCTGTGCCAGTATCTGTGAGGTACACTGGGATACATGAGGTACTGCATGTAATAGGGTTCCTATATAGGAATTTCCTTTGTGTCTCCTGCAGATTTTATTAAAATTATTCCTTTAAAAATCTGCCTCAAATTATACAACCTCTCTAGTGTAAAAACATTTCTCTTTGATATAAAAAAAACAAGTAGGTGTTCATTATATCAGTTTATATTGCATATTATGTTAATAAATTAATATAGTATATGTCAATACATGAATATTCACAGACAACTTTTGGGTATCAGAAGGATTGGCTATCATAGCATGTCTTTAATCATAACTCAATATATGATTTAAACATTTCTGAAGCACAGAAATATCACATCGACAACAAAGGTGGATATTGTGCACAGCCATGCTTTTTTCCAGATCTGTACTATGCCTGTGAAAGTTGGACCAGCAGAAAGGCTGATGAAGAAAAAAGGATGCCTTTGAACAGTGATGCTGGAAAAAATGATAATACCTTGAAATTTTCCTAAGAAGAGCTAATCATCCAATATGAGAGCAAGTAAAATCAGGCTAAAATTAGGCACCCAATGCAAAGGCAGAAGCCATGAAAAAGGCCTTACTCCTTGGAAAAATCAAAGGGAACGTGAAGAACACAAAGGTGCTAGCAGTGGTGGGATTCAGCCAGTTCGCACCACTTCGGCAGAACCGGTAGCTAATTTTTTGTTGCCCAGGCCCAGAATGGACTTCTGGAAGCAGCATCCACACAGAGAACCAGTTGTTCACATATTTGAATCCCACCACTGGGTGCTAGTTGCTGTCATTGATGACACAAGTACGAGTTACTCAAAGAAGCACTTACTGACAGATGGTTATGGTGAAGAGGTCCTTTGGATTGCAAAAAGTCAGAAGTGACTGAACAATTGAACAGCAGCAGCAATAAACATTTCAGAAGATAATGTACTCCTTTTGAATTCTGAAAAAAAACCAAACACCTTGGGCAAATGTTTCTTATTTTTATCCTGAGCTTTTCTATCTCGTGTCACTCCTAGAAATGTCATGTTATGTTTGATATGACAGGAGCCAGATGGCATGGAACTGGATAGAACACTGCATTGGTTATAAAAGTGTGAATGAAAGCTGTTCCTGAAAAATCCACAGATGTCAGGTTGAACAAAGACATCTAAGTAAGGTCAAAGCAGAACAATATGCTAGAAATTTAAAATTAACTTCATTATGTGTAAAATAAAATATAATTCCATCCAATAGAGTTTTCATCCATACAGCAAATTCTCATAAATAAAATTGGGACAAAAAAAGATTCTGCATATCTAACAAACAACACGCATAGAGTTTTTCACTCTTCCATTCAGTCATGTCTGATTCTCAGTAATAAGAGTCCAGAACAATAATTATAACTTGAAAAATAGCCTTGAGTGAAATTAATTCAATAACCTAAATTAACATATCATGGGGACTCCAGACTGTATGACATGCTCATGAAATATACTAAAACAGGAACACTACCCAAATTTGCATCCAAATTTGTTTTAAAAAGGAAATGAGATTCCAAATACAAATGTCTCTCTCTCTTTCTCTGTCTCTCTCTTTATATTCAATATATGTAGTCCTTCTCAGGCTTTATTTTTTCTCTCTGCTCTTGAGGTATTCAGTTTAGAAAACATTTTCTCAATCAACAGTTAGATTCTGAAGGTTTCTTTCTCAAGGATTGTAGCTTCTGCTGATCAAAACTCCTTTCCAATGTGTAGCATTGGAGGTGCTTGTGGACAGCGATCTCCCAGAAATCCTCTGAAACTTGTTCCTTCTCTGAAAGTAGTTGCGGCTGCTGTGAAAACAACAACAACAACAACAACAACAACAACAACAACAACAACAACAACAACAACAACAATAATAATAATAATAATAATAATAATAATAATAATAATAATAATAATAATAATAATAATAATAATAATAATAATAATAATAATAATAATAATAATAATAATAAAAAAGTTGGAAGGCACCTTGGAGGTCATCTAGTCCAACCCCCTGCTCAGGCAGGAAACCCTATACCAGGGCTTTTCAACCTTTTCACCCATTGTACCACTTTTCGGATAAGGCAATATCCGAGTACCACCACTCGCCCAGCAAGGTATCAAAAACTTGACCAAAAAAAAAGAAGGAAAAAATGAGAAAGTACAGGTAGTCCTCGACTTACAATTCGCTTAGTGACTGTTTGAAGTTACAACAGCACTGAAAAAAGCGAATTATGACCATTTTTCACACTTATGACTATTGCAGCATCCCCAGGGTCATGTGATTTACATTCGGATGCTTGGCAACTGATTCATACTTATGACGTTCACAGTCCCAGGGTCATGTGATCAATGGCCCGGGGGCATGGCCAGCTGATTACCCAGGTTGCAGGGTGCCTATGGGGGGGAATCCGTGGGTCTCTGGTGGAGGGGGATGGGACTGGGGTGGGTACCTGGCTTCCTTCCCTCCCTTCTCTCCCATTGTCCCTCCCTTCCCTCCCTCTTTGTCCCTTCCTCCTTCCCTCCCTCCCATTGTCCTTCCTTCCTTCCTTCCCTCTTTGTCCCTTCCTTCCCTCCCTCCCTCTCACTGTCCTTCCCCTCCTTCCTTCCTTCCCTTTGTCCCTTCCTTCCTTCCCTCCCTTTCATTGTCCTTTCCTTCCTTCCTTCCTTCCCTTTGTCCCTTCCTCCTTCCCTCCCTCCCTCTCATTGTCCTTTCCTTCCTTCATTCCTTCCCTCCCTCCCTTCCATTGTCCTTCGATACACCGTCCAGATCCCAGCCTGGTTTTGGCAGGCAGCGGTGCATTCTCACCACACGGAGCGGCCGGTGAGGTGAACCGGCAACGTCAGGGCCCTGCCTGTGCGTGCGCAGAGGCAGAGGAGAGCGCATGCGCCTCAGCCTCTGCGTGTGCGCAGGCAGGGCCTGGATGTCGCTGGTTCACCTTGCCAGCCGCTCCGTGTGGTGAGAATACGCCAGGCTCGGTGTGTGCAGCTACAGCTGAGCCACCCGCGCTCAGCAGTCGCTGGGAAGCCCCGCGCGGCCCGGCCGCCGCTGGGAAGCCCCGCGCGGCCCGGCTGCCGCTGGGAAGCCCCACGCGGTCTGGCCGCCGCTGGGAAGCCCCGCGCGGTCCGGCCGCCGCTGGGAAGCGCTGCGCGGCCCGGCCGCCACTGGGAAGCGGCCACCGCGCAGAAGCTTCCCCTTCACTCCGGGAAGTGAGCCAGATGGGCAGGGGCGCAAATTGGCGTGTGCTCAGGAACGCCGATTCCGCGCCCCTGCCCAGCTCGCTCGCTTGCCGGCGCCCACAATCTGCCCGGCCTCCCCTCTGCCTGCTTTGCACAGCTCCTCCTGGGCCCCCCGCGCCCGTTAACCCTCCCGCCACCATGCAGTGTAAGGTTGGCGCCCCGCCCAGATGCCCTCACCTCCCCCAAGCATTTTTTTACTCACCTGCTTTCAGCTGCACTCCCTTTCTCTTTTTGCTTCTCTGCTTTCGCCACGTGCTTGTGGGTAAAAAAAAAAAGTTCCATGAGACTTTCTAACTTCTCGCGAGAAGTTAGAAAGTCTCATGGAACTTTTTTTTTTTGTCTCACAAACACATGGCGAAGGCCGAGAAGGACAGGAGAAAGGGAATGCTGCTGAAAGCAGGTGAGTAAAAAAAAACGCTTGGGGGAGGTGAGGGCATCTGGGTGGGGGCGGGGGAGGGGGGGCAGGCAATGCGTCACGCAGCTCTGGCGGAATCTCCCCTGAAGACTGCGTGAGGCTGCCTGCCACCCCCAAGGCCGCCGCCAATCAGCTGGAGCTGCACGCTTTGATCCTGGGCTCTCAGTCGGACCCAGGCAACAAGTGCAGTTCCAGCTGACTTTGCCACAAGCCTCTGCGGCGCTGCTGCCACTTCACCTCATCCACTTTTACACTTTTTTAAAAAAAAAAATTTCAAAAATATTTTTTTTAATATTTTTTTTACAATTTTTTTTTACATGTTTTTTCAACCCGTCCTACGCGTACCACCAGCCATGTGCTCGCGTACCACTGGTGGTACGCGTACCACCGGTTGAAAAGTCCTGCCCTATACCATTTCAGACAAATGGCTGTTCAGTCTCTTCTTAAAAACTTCCTAGTGTTGGAGCATTCACCGCTTCTGGAGGCAGGTTGTTCCACTGGTTAATTGTTCTAACTGTCAGGAAGTTTCTCCTTAGTTCTAGGTTGCTTCTCTCCTTGATTAGTTTCCATCTGTTGCTTCTTGTCTTGCCTTCAGGTGCTTTGGAGAATAGCTTGACTCCCTCTTCTTTGTGGCAGCCCCTGAGATATTGGAACACTATCATGTCCCCCCTCGTCCTTCTCTTCATTAAACTAGACATACCCAGTTCCAGCAACCGTTCCTTATATGTTTTAGCCTCCAGTCCCCTAATCATCTTTGTTGCTTTTCTCTGTACTCTTTCTAGAGTCTCAACATCTTTTTTACATCATGGTGACCAAAACTGGATGCAGTATTCTAAGTGTGGCCTTACCAAGGCATTGTAAAGTGGTATTAATACTTCACGTGATCTTGATTCTATCCCTCTGTTAATGCAGCCTAGCACTGTGTTGGGTTTTTTGGCAGCTGCAGCACACTGCTGGCTCATATTTAAGTGATTGTCCACTGCTGCCTGTTCCTCAAATACTCTTTGTAGTTCTTGGTCCGCAAGGTGTAGAGGAAAGGGTTGATGCAACTATTGCTGTAGGTCAAGCAGGTGACAGAGGATGTCATGTAGTGGCACATCATGACCAAGGTGTAGACATTGCCTGTCACTAAAATTGTGCACATAAGAGACCCCTTTGGTGCAGGTGGCTACAATGTCCTCCAAAGAGCTGGCAGAGAAAGCCTCACCCCATGTGTTGTTGGAAGAAATATTAGGGTTGCTTCTGAGCGGGCTGACAGTTTCTATGTCTATGGCCACTCTAATGGTGGAGGAGATAGTACCATCCATTCTCTTAAAACAAGGGTGTCAAACTCGCAACATTACGTGATGTGTCGTGACGTATGACGACTTTTTTTCCATTGCCAGCAATGGGGTGGGCGCAGTTTTGCTATGATGCATCCAGCCCGTGGGCCGGCAATTTGACACCCCTATCTTAAAAGATCTAGCTTTACATGCCTTGAGCAATCAGCAACATGCAATATTTGACTCTTTGAAGAGAAGAGGAAATGGAAGGAAATACTGCTTAGCTGAGATTAATTTCTGCTGAAATGCCAGAAACATCTGTGATCTTCAGACTTGTATTTATTCTAGAGAAAGGGCAGGGAAAAAAACAGGCAGAATAATATAATGTTGTAGATTCTTTGTTTCTCAGCTTTCCTTGTTTCCCAGGCTTGTTAGTAGTTGACAGTTGTTATTGGTTTTTTTTTTTTGGATAGGGTTCAACATTTCAACATTTTCATTTCCACTTCAACATTTTCAACTGCTTCAACCTTTGTCCTTTTCAAATCCAGATCTGGCCATCCAGCTATCTGTAATAAGAAAAAAGGACAGTTTTGTTGTGTAGTTGTTCTAAAGTATTTGGTTAGGAGAACCACTGCTCCACAACTATGTGGCTGGAATGAAAAAGTCTGATAATTACAGTCACCATTATATTTTAGTAAAAGAAACCTTAATGGTCTTTTGTAAACATTAACTCAGTTCTTCAGTGATTTAACCCTGAATACAATATCTTTGTAGCTAAAAATATAACTATAAACGGCACTACTCATGTTTTCCCTGGCCTCACTTTTGGCATGACACTGCTAGAATTAATTACATCATTCAGATCTGACCATACAACTTCCTCCTTATCACCCTTGCTTTCTCTTTTGGATATCACAAAAGAGTTTAGTCCTTCTCTTCAAAATCTTCAATGAGAAGACAGAGTGGAAGGAAGCACTGCTTAGCTACAATTAATTTCTGCTGAAATATCAGAACACCTGTGATCTTCAACCTTGTATTTATTCTAGAGAAAGGATACAAGAAACCATGTGATTGCTTTGGCTGCTAACTTTGTGAGGCTTGTGGTGTTAGCAGAGCTTGTAGTGTTACCATATACTACACCACCAACAGCCAGTGAACGTGAGGTTCATTTTTTAAAGTATCAGAAATATCTTTCTCTAGAACAAAAGGCTTTCTTTTACCTAAAAACCTTTTTTTTTTGTTTTTTTAAAAAGTATATTAGGATATTACAAAATATGATGCAGCACTGACCCCTAAAAACAGAAGGTTTTATAGATCTGGTGGCATTTGTTAGGAAATGTAAAGTTCTACATGCGTACAATCACCGAAGGAACTGCATTGTACACTGATTGAAACCAATCTTCCCTGTGGTAATTTGGGTAAGAGCAGCCGTATTTTTCAGATCTGCTGAAGGTCTGAATATTACTACATAATACTCTACCTTCATGGAATAGGTATGTGCTGACACTCAAAGATATTTTAATATTATGTCCAGGCTTGCATTTTTTTAATCGTATGGATCTCACTGCTCTAATTTCCATAACAAATGCTTGCCAGTTGTTTTGTTTATATGTTCTAGTGCCTTATTTTTAATATTTATTTGATTGTCTTTCCTTAAGACAAGCCCGTTTTGTTGTGAGTTGGGGATTAATCAAGATGATCTCCTGGGATTGACTTCCCTTCTTGATTCAAGAATATTTTCTGGGAGAAGATTGATGGGTCCATAACGTGCCAAGCAGATTTTATCAGACCATATAATTTGACCTGGGCTCATTTATGGATAGATACACTTGTTTATCTAATCAATTTTAATGATAGCAAGTATCCCAACTCTTTTCCCCCAAAGCATGTGCTGCATTATAATGCAAGCTAAAATAGTATGCTGGGCTGAAGTAGTAGTACCATTTGCCTTTCTTAGTAAATACAGCCAGCTACTGTATTTATTAAGAAGGGCAAGTGGTACCAAATATCTGTGACCCCCCCAGCTCCTCAGTAAAAAAAAAAATCCAATGTAAGTCTTGGAACTCTAGAAATCTCACTGCTCATAATAATGTAATAACATACATGGGATTTTAGGAAAAATATCCCAAAGGTGCTTTTTCACGAGGCAACTGGACTTCCTTGTTTGAAGATGTTTCGCTTCTCATCCAAGAGCTGAAGAAGCTTCTTGAATGAGAAGCGAAACGTCTTCAAAGAAAAACAAAGTCCAGTTGCCTCATGAAAAAGCACCTTTGGGATAAATATGACTTGGATGACTGAGAATCTCCATTGACATTTAGTAAAAATGTTTTTTTCCCCATTTCCACTATTGGAGAATATCTATCTAATATCTATATGATTATATATTTGTTTCTTCAATACTTCCAAAGAACATATGATAACAAATCTATAGAAGGTGAAACATCTGGGCTAGAAATAGTAGACCTTGCCAAGTGTCATCTGTATTGGTTATCTCAATTACTTATATTAGAGAACAATGCAATAGGGAAGAGACCTTTATTTGACTCTGGCAAATGTTTAAACCGACTGACTGCTGGCTTAAAAGAAGATGGAACTGCATTATAAAGCATTTAAGAGGGATGGAGAAAGCAGTTCTGTGTTGACAGTTACTTTTAAATTTTCTGTCTTGGTGACTCAAATTCTCTACCTCCCCCTGCCCCTTCCCAATAATTTTCACTCATCAGTAAACAATTCTTTGATATACTTGAAGACAGTTCATGTTATTTATAATAAGATGGTCTGTTCACTCCATTTATTTTTGAGGATATAATGCAGCAGTAATTTAAAAACTTCAATGTAATGCCTATTTTCTCAAACTAAATCTAACTGAGAAGACTGGGGTTTAGATCGGTATACATAAACTGCAGCTTAAATACATATAACCATTATTTCCTGTTAACTTATCAATTCTGAGCATTTAAGCTTCATGTTAAGCTTAAGCTCAGAGTAACTTGGAATGGGAAACAATCTAACAAATCATCATGATCTTTTTAGGTTTGTCAGTAACAGTGACACCATTCACTCCCATAAAAATGGTATTACATATCTTTCTGAAATCTGTGCAAAGTCATATAAACAAGATAAACAAAGAGTAAAATGGATAGCTTGCTACAATGAAAACAGACCATCTGTTTGCAGGGATAATCATAGAGTTTTGCTTAACTGATTATGTATTTGAATAATAGTATAATACTACACCAGGGGTCTTCAAACTTGGCCCTTTTATGACTTGTGGACACCAACTCCCAGAATTCCTCAGCCAGCGTGCCTGGCTGAGAATTCCTCAGCCAGCGTGCCTGGCTGAGGAATTCTGGGAGTTGAAGTCCAAAAGTCATAAAAGGGGCAAGTTTGAAGACCCCTGTGCTACACCAACAAGCTATTCTTCTTACCCAGGTGCCATGACTTTATTTCAGACAATCAACTTGCTAAATCACATGTATCTCAAGAAGTTACACAATAATTGAAATTTCAGTTCCAAACCTGATTTCAATGAAAGCCAGTTTCTCCTTATAGGAAAAAGTCCTAGACAGAAATCTTGGCTGGGATGTCAGAAAGATCTCAATGGCACCAAGGAAGCAGCACAACAGCCATGCTCATAGCATCTTGCCTGGCTATGTGAAAAATAGAAGGAGATATTCTTCTTAGCTAAATATACATGACAATTGTTCCCTCCCAATCCTTGTATTCACTCATGCTGCTTGGTGACATTGGATATTGTAGATCTGCAAAGGCAGAAAGCTAACACGCTACAAAGGTAACAATTGCATTTCAAAGGCCAACAAAGCTGCTTGCAAGATTGCATCCTGTTACTTAGCATATGGTCAGCCAACACCTAACAAGTTAATGTTGTTTCTCTGTGATACCAAAAGATGGAAATGACTTGCTTCATTATTTGAACGGAAGTGTTTTTCTATGCATCTGATGAAATGGACGGCAGCTCACAAAGCTTATGTGTTTTAATGAAATGCATTGGTTGGAAAAGATGCTGCTAGACTCCCTTCTCTGGCTACCATGAACTAACACCGCTCTTCTCCAACAAAGCTTTTTCTTTGTGAAAAAAAATTTGTGAAAAGGAAAACCCATGTATTCTTTGAGGAGGAATATTTGTTTACTTGCTTCATTGTATGCTGCCATAGTCTGTGTGAATTTGTGGCAGTATAAAATAAAAGTCACCAACACCAATAATCACAAAATCAATTCAAATATAAGAATGCCTCAATACATCAAAGCATTTCATATTTTGTTTTAAACCCTCCTGAAAAAAAATGGGCGTACCAATGACAGATCTTAACTAAAGGCTTAAAGATCTCAACAGTATCATTTTAAAGGCTTAGGTGTGATGGTACAGTCTGGATTTCCAGGGAGAAACCATTCCACAGGGTGGGTTTCACTAGGTTCCTGAGAACCCTAAGTAGTTGCTCTCCCATGGATCTCACATAAAGCTTTCTATACAAATAGGTAGCATACTGTACACTTACTCATGATGTTACCTAATTAGATTGTGGGAAGTCAGCCCCTCAGAGAAGGAAATATTAAAAGAGCAGAAAAATATATTTCCTCAAAAGGGTTTTTTTTAAAGCAGAAACCAACTCTGTCCCCAAGTCTCTCTGCCCAAGCAGGAGCCAACCCTATACAAATGCAGATGTAAAACCATCAGGAAAGTTGGAGCCAGAAGCTCAAGGAGACAAAGACCTAAAATCTGCATACCCCACCTGAGATGGGACATAATAGGACTAATCCATTACCATCAAGAATACCAGAGAGGCACACCTAAACTCAGGTCAGAATATGTGACACAGGAAATAGCCTCCAAGTTCATGCCACAGGAACAGGAAACTTCCAAACAAAAGGCTTTCAGAGGGTATAAAAACCTACTCCACATGTGCTCAGACCTTCTCCTTGATTTCTCTCCTCCTTCCTGCCAGAACCATCTTTCTGGCTCTTCAATAAACTACAACCTTCTTCCCAAAGCAGTCGCCATGTTGTTTATTTATCCCCAGCTTGGATGAACCAGGATGAAGACTTTTCTTCCCACAAGATAATGAAGCATCTGCAAGCGAACAACCAAGTTCAGGGAGCACAAAGAAGTCCACAGTTCAGCTATGTCAGTGGTGGGATTCAGCTGGTTCGCACCGCTTCAGCAGAACCAGTAGCTAATTTTTTGTTGCCCAGAATGGACTTCCGGAAGCGGCATCCAAACAGAGAACCGGTTGTTCACATATTTGAATCCCACCACTGAGCTATATGCTTCAGATATTCTCTTTATTTTGGGAGGAACCCAACACAATGTAAGGAATGGAAACGTTTTGCTTAAGTCAAAATAATCCTGAATTTAAGACCGGTTGAGGTTCAAGAAACAAATTTATAAGCTAATTTGTGAGAATGTCAAAGGACAGCCAAGAAATTAATTTAACCCTAAGATAGTTTTACTCCTGAGGCAAACAGCTGTGGACTTTGTATTTTGCCTTAAATGCTAAAATAACTTGAACAGATTTGAGTATTTACATACTAATTTAGGAGAAATAGAACCACTAGTCTACTTCAGGCAAAAAAAGAGTCTTGGATTGGCACAGTGCCATTGTGCCCTGTGAGTGTGTTATTTTAAAAAATCATATCTTTCGCTTAATCATTATTTAACTTATTTTTAAGAGTTTTCTTTCATTCTCCCTGGAAAAAAAAGATGAATGTGACTAACCAACAGTGGAGGCATTGTCTTACATAGTTAAGTCCTACAGAATTGGTAGAACAGTGTCTGATTGATAGAATTCTTTGCTTCAAATGGCTCAGCCCAGCTATTAATGTACCGAGAATTCTTGTGCCATTCAATACTTGCAGCTTGGGGATTTAAATACTGGGGACTATTTAACCGAGAGATTGTGAAAATTACTGAGATTATGAATATGTTTTCAGCACTTAAAGACCTATTGCGTATTATTTTGTAATAATTATTTTTGCAGGGCAGGCTGGAAGAATGTCATATTTAAAGAAACTGCATTTTAAAGCTGGATAAAAGCTAGAAATAACACTTTTTCAAATGCCAAACTATATTAGCCAAAGGAGAATCATTTTATAAATTGAGTGAATAAATGAAGCGTAATAAGAATTGAGCACATTTAATTAACCCTCACAATAAAAAGTAAAAGGAATGTTTATATTTTGTGATTTATCAGGTGGTTTTCTAATATCATTTTGCATGGGTAACTAAGCAAACCGGAAAAGAGTAAGAAAATATTGCTAGCAGAGTGGCAGAAACTCTTTCCCAAGATAAACATTTGTCTAAGAAGCTGGATATGTCCATGAGGTAACATAACGGAAAGAATGCATAGCTGTCTGAAGAAGGCCTCTCAATCCTTGTTGTAAAACCAGCATTTTGCCTTAGCCACACTATCCAAACTATGGGGTTTGTTTGTTTGTTTGTTTGCTTTTCTTAATCATCATTGGATCTTCATAGCACTCTTAGGTGATATGAACTTCAGTGTAATGAAATGCTTGCAAGTTCAGCCTGGTTTGAACATGAGGCCAACATTTACAAATTACTTGTAGAAGCTGAGGTGAATAAGCTGCAATCATCTCATCAAAGCTCTGTTCCTGGGATCACGTGGCTTCTTTGGGAATCAGCAAACTAAATTAAATCTTTGCTTTGTTTTCCTCAACCATCATCTCTGCATCATTTAGTGGGTTGGGGGAAGGGATATTGTTGCTTTATCGAGCAAAATATCTCTTGCTGGCATTTTGGTTCTTGTGTAGAAAGTGCAATTCCAGTGTGGTATTGGGAAGTGAAGCTAGGCTCACTCAATTCTAGGGCAATAGCAACTGAAAAATTCACTGGAGGCAGGTTTTGTGTGTGTGTGTGTGTGTGTGAGAGAGAGAGAGAGAGAGAGAGAGAGAGATCTTTAAATACCCTAGCTTCTTTCCACTTCAGATGATACTTTTTAACACCCAGAGAGGAAGATTATAGGCACTGAAATAACTAGAAATGGATCAACTACCAAAATAAAAAGACTGGGTGATGGTTCTCTTATCTAGAACTATTGATTTTCTTTTCAGAAATGTAACTGTCAGATTCACAAGAGATCAATATTTTATCTTCATTCCTAACTTTCAACATGTGGCCACAATTACTAGGGTGATTTCTTTTCCCTTTTCACTTGGGGCTTGCAGCATCATGGACGGGCCATTTAGACTATTTTGTGCAATTTCCTGCACAGTAGAGAATTCCAAATTGAAGCCACTACATTGTTGTTCTGTAGCCTTTGCTTAAATGCCCTCAGAGAAAGGAAAGTATTTCTCAAAGGTAATCAGTGGATTAACTGCTGAGCTGTCCTTTCCATTAAGAACCTTTTTGTGACAATAAATTGAATCGAATTGTTGAGTAACTTAAAACCATTAAACTGTGTTCACACTTTGAAACAACAAAGAACCAGGCATGCCAACCTTTTACAGTGTGAGACTCTTTGACAATTTTCCCCTGCCTCTACTGATTTCTTTTAACCCCCCCCCCCACACACACACATATAGCTAGTTTTAACATTGTATTTAAAAATGCTCATTAATGATTTTTTTAAATCGAAGTGGAATGCCACAAGGTTGAATCAAAAATAAAAAGAGAATAAAAAAGAAAAAAAAATCAAACAATTGGTTTTCCAAAAACAGATGCATCTCCTGTATTCGGTGTTTAATATCAAGAATTTTAATTTCTCAAAACAATTAATTTAGCAGTATTTCCTGCCCAATATAGTCACAGTTCCTCAAAAACAGTCAGATTCCAGAGTTTTGGAATATAATTTAACACGACATAAACACCTTTAACATTAAAAGGTTTCCCTATAAATTACTTAAATGAACATTAAAATATTGTTCCAGAAAGATGCTAATGACTCACGGGACCAATCAAATGGACCGGGCTTTGTATATTAACAACAGAGAAAGTCTGACGCCAATCCTTTCAAATAAATCAGATATAGATGGTAATTGTCTTTGCTTTTTATATCTCCTCTATCCTAACAACAGCTAAGCTGGTATTTCTTGTAGATGTGACATTTACAATAAATGCCTCATTTTTTCCCATAGGGTCTCAGACCATGATTCCCATGACAATGGATTTGTTAGAAAGAAGGGTAAAACTGGCACATGAGTAAAGGGCTTGACATGACAAAGGAAGACTTGAAAAGGCTTGAAAATTGTACTCAAAGAGTACTCATTAACTTTTCCTCATCAAACTGAAGTGAGTATCAAGTGAGTGTCACAAAGTTCAGATTCCGGTCCTCTTTTCAATATGTTTATTAATGACTTGTACAATGAAGGAGAAGAAATGCTTATTAAATTTGCAGGTGACAAAATTGAGTATGATAATTAATACTCTAGAAGATAAAAATTAAATTCAAAATTAACTTGACAAATTAGAGAAGGGGATGAGAGCAACAGAAGAAAATTTAGCAAGGACCAATGCAAAGTGCTTCTTTTATGAAACAGAAATCAAATGTACAGGTGTAGAAGAGAGAATTTTTGGTTTGTGAAAAAGATTTTGGAATAAGAGTTGAATGCAAATGGAGTATGAATCAACTGTATGAAGTGGCTGCAAAAACAGAAAGATAAATACAATTTATGAACAATTTTGTATTACAGCTGAAACTGCTTGTTTCCAGTGCTACTCCCAGCTCTTTCTCAAACCAACTTCAGAAATTCCATTGTAGTTTACAGTGGGTTAGCAACCAGGCTGAGTTGTAGCTCAGTCAAACTATTGCTCCTGCAAGACTAATTGGTCATCCCCATGCATATTGCCCTTCCTATCTATGCAGGGAAGCAAGCTCAATAGCTACTTTCTGTATGGAGCACTCTGCCAGTGTCTGCCCTTTCTATTTAGAGATTGCTTCCTCATCACTAATCTCTGTACCTTTTGTTTGCTTTCCTGGATTGCCCACATGAATGCCTTCATAATCCCATCCCACATTATCTCCCTTGACACTAAACACAGACCTTTTCTTTTCCCCCTTATAGGTTATCATCATTGCTCTCATGCTGAAATAATCCAAGGAATATGGAACAGGTTGTTGGCCATTGCTGAATTGCCTGGTTTTCATTTATTTATTTACATGTTGAAGCTGGCAGCCCAGGATGAAATGGTTGCTAGGGTAACTGCTGGAAAAATAAAGTACTGGAGATAATTCACTCTGAAGGGCTTAACATGGATTGGGAAGCAGCCATTTTGTATTGAAGGTTAATAAAGAATAGTTCTAGTCTTCCTTGGGGTCTGTTTCCTGATCTAATCTACCTTGAAGGGCTAAGAGCCTCCATTAAGGTAATCCAGGACAGTACCATGGTTGTAGGATCCAATCTGGGTTGGTCACCGGGACCAGAGGTTTAGTCTTCCAAGCTTTTGGACTCATGCTGGAGCCCATCCTCAGGGAACTTCTCTCTCACCAGAATGTGTGTGAGAAAAGTTCCCTCTCATATTCTGGTGAAAGAGAAGTTCCCTAAGGATAGGCTCCAGTACGAGTCCAAAAGCTTAGAAGACTAAACCTCTGGTTCCAGGGACTGACCCAGAATGGATCATGCAACATTATCCTATATATTAGCCTTCATTTGTGAGTACCATAGTTAATGGAATAAAAATTTACTAAGAGGTCAAGAAGCACAAGCAGAGTCATATTATGTTGTCTTGCTCCCTCAATATACCTAGCCTGAACCTACTCTAGAGAATTATCTTCATCAAGAGTACTAGGAGAAGATTTGTCCCCATCCACTCATCCATACTGGTGAGAAATGGCAAATTTGACACTGGTTTATATTTATTAAAAAGAGAGGACTCTAAAGATTTTTTTTTTAGGTGGGGCCACACTACTGTCTCTTTCAGGGTGGATTGCATTAAGAATCTTGTACAACATCTACCTTAATGCCTCTTGGGCAGAACCACCAAGTAGAAGGTAAATCCAGAGGACAAAGAGTATCTCAAACTCTTCAAAGCCTTGTCTGTATTTTCAAGGTGCTCAGAAAGAAACAAATCACAAAATCCAGACAAGGCAGTTTGACTTGGCCTCCTCTCAACCAACGCCATTTTAGTGGTGTTAATCTGTGAGTATTTTGTCTATGAAAAAAAAAATATCCATGAAATCCTAAACATTTGCTACCAAAAGCACCAGAAGTCTTCCACAGTTCCTATGGGCTGAGTCAGTTCCCATATCACCTGGAAGAGATTTTTTTTTGGGGGGGGGGGAGTGATTTTCAGCAGTGGGAAAAAACTTTTTCTTCTCTTTCATTGCTACAGAATAAGCTCTTGACTGTACTCTAGGCTGTGCTCAGTCATATACTTATGAGAACACCAAGTCTTAATTATTAAAGATGGATTGTCCTCACAAGCTGAATAGTACATTTTTCATTCCAAGTTCAATTTTAACTCTTCAGATCTGTAGATTACTAATATAGGAATTCATTCAAAAGAATTAGAGCAGTAGAAGAAAAAGAACCATTCACATTAAGGTAATTTAAATAGTTTAGAGTTAGCTATATTATACCAATTAGCCCGGAAGCCAAATGATGTGTAGTGGGTGGAGAGAATGTTAGGTAATGAATAGACAAGATTATGAAGAAAAGAATAAGAGAAGAGGTATCAAGTAATTGTATTGGAAGCAAACTGAGGTTAAATTAAATCTTTATTTTAAGGAACAATTTTAGGAGAAAGAGTTATATTAAAGCTAAATGACCAGTAAATTGAAGTTTATATCATTTGGGTCAATTTATATTAATGAAGTAATTATGTAAGTAACATGCATTCATACAAATTGTAATTTAAATCATTTGCATAAGTACATCATTATGCAAATTCTACAATGGATGCAAATAACATGAATTTACATGAATTGTATAGAGTATGTCAGCTGCAACAAACTTCGCCCCTTAGTTGCAGTGGCATTTCTCTGAAAATTCTAGATCCATTACATCAAGGGTTTACCTTAATAGCTTACTTGAAGAAGTATTGACAGTGGATGTATAACACATATGATTTTCTATTATAATTAATATATTCCATGGTAACTAAAATTAATAAAAAATGATTTTTTAAAATATTAAATATTAAATAGGGAATAAGTTAGTTACTGAAACGTGTGCTTGTTCTTTATGAGTATCCTATAAGATGTGGCATTAGAGGTAGCAGAGAATACATTAATCTGCATTTTGATTACTTTGCATGTTTTTTACTGGAATAAGCAACATTAGGCTTTCTATTTAGCAATTGTTGATTTAATAGACTTTTTTTTAACTGATAGACTAATTTCTAGGGCACCAGCCTATGGAACTGTTTGAAGAAGTCTGTTTTCAAAGTCAGTAACCCACTTTAGGCAATGTTAAGAATTGATTGTGTTTCATAAGACATTTTTCTGGTTTTGTATGGTAGACTGCATTTTTTTTTTACTATGGTTGAACTGTGGGGATCTAAATATGAATCTTATACAAAGTCTAATAAGGCCACATATTTTTTTAGATTATAGTAATCAAACCTGGAAGGGGGTTACAAAATACAATCTACTGACAGTTTTACTCATTAATGTGTTTGGAACTCATAACCCATAGACTGGAAGCCATAGGTTGGAAACAAAACCCCAAACACTTTTGTCTCCATTTTTGAGAACCTGTAGAGGAATTGGAGCATGAAAGAAGCTTAAACAATTGAAAGAAGAATTTGCATTTCCTTAGAATGTAATATTAAGGCTGCAGAATAAAAACATAGTAGCATAGGGCAAGGTTAATAACAAATGCTGTAGATATTTATCATATATGTACAATAAAAAGACCTATTGAGAAATCAGCATATACTGGAAACTGTAGCTTTCTTTTAAGAAAAACCAAATTGTTTGTGTAAGAGAATGTGGAATACCAAGGACACATTGCTGCAAAGTGAAATGACTAATGCAGTCTAATAAATGGAAAACAAGACAAACAGCTCTTCAGCAGGAAGAGATCCACTTTGGGATGACTGCCTTCAGGTTTATTACATGCTGCTAATAAAGAAGACTAAGATTTGTCAACATCATTTGTCAATATGAATGACAAGCAAAGATACTTGGTTTTTTAAAAAAAAACATGCAATGTTTAATATAATAAAATGTCCTTGTGATTTAATGTATGTAGGCATGACAACCCAGAAGCTAAATATGGACTAAGAAAAAACTGCAAAGGGAAACTGATCTTTCAGTAAAATGTTTTATAGGTAGTGGGCAGTGAACACAAAGTTTTTGGGCTTTAGAGCAGGTGGTACCTATTAGAGAAGTAGACTTTATAAACAAACATTAATTAAGAGACAGGATGGATCATTAGATTGGACATAAAAGTCCCACAGGACAACAGAAACTTTGTATTGCTATATGTTTCTCATTAATTAATTCACTAGCTTGAGAGTTTTAGCCTTTCAAATGTAAAGAAAATTTGGGACATTCACAGTTTCATTATGTCAGCCATTTTGAAAAATCAACCATAAAAGAGGATTCTGGTTTTTTTGGCCCCATTTCCAAGATACTTCCACATTTATTGTAAACTTATTTTTAATTACTACTGCTTCAAAGTGGCCAAAAATGGTGCTCTTATTGTGCACTAATCAAAAACAACTGTTTCCCATCACCTTGATTCTTTAGCTCTTCATCATTTGCTGACAAGGTGGCAATAAGGTGTGCACACAGTTATTATATTTGTATCCTCTGCACTCTAGCAATTCTCAGTGATTAACACAGTACAGAACAACACTTTAAAACACCTGCAGTAGCTATAAGTCCTGCTCAGTAGACCAGACTAAAAAATGAAATTCACAGAAAGGCTAAATTTTCTTTTTATTGAGATTGGCTGTAATGACAGAATCTTGCAAGTCCGATTACGCTGCCTCTCCCTCTCCCTCTTATAGTTCAGTGAATTAGGGAGGTGTCTGTCACTTCCAAATGTTATCTCATTATTCTGGACTTAAAAGAGAAAAAAAAAACATCCAGATTTTTGCCTGTGTAACATTTTGTGTGTATCTAGGTCAAATCATCTTCCTTACTCTCCACATAAAAAAGAAATCAATATAACACTATGATGACAAGTCAGAAACCGAACAACTCCATTCAACTCCAAAACAACTATAAACAGAGACAGCTCGATCTAAATGGAAAACCTTCTGAAAGGTTCAATTTTCAGCAAATCTTTCTGAAAGCAATTATAAAGGGGGCCAGCCTGATATTCACCAAGAGGCTTCCTCAAAGAACCAGCCTTGCTACCAAGAAGCCATGCCTCCTGGCCTCAGTTCCCTTTACTAAGCCCTCTTTCTCTCTGTATGACCTAATAGATATTGGGGCAAAGGCAAAGGGATTCAAACCCTACGCTAACATTTTGCTGGAATTTTGAATGATACAAGAATGAAATTAAGATGGTAATTGAGTCTCCAGAAACAAGAGCAAATAAGCATTTTTTCTTCTCTAGCTTTATCTGGATTATAAAATAGAAGATGCATCAACTTGTAATGCAGACAAGCAATGCATACCTCTCTAAATGATACATTTTCTCCTGTCAGGTCTGACTTCCCAGCCCAGAGAGAAGAACCTTGGTAATTATTTTCTTGCCATTATTCAACAGTGAAGAAGATTCCCAAGGGATAAAATGTCAAAATGAAAAGATATTAAGATATGCAAGAGGATAAATGCTACTCATTTATTCAATTCATTTAAATAATTATTTAATGCATTAATCAATTGAAGCCAAAACAAGGACACAGCCTATAAAGCTGTGGAGGATAAACATTTATAAGAGGGAAGGAGAAACCTTGCAAGATTATATCCTTCCTTGCATAAATGACAATAGGCAGTGCTCTTTTTTCCTGAATCATATGTGTTTGTCTATGTGTGTATGTTGTGACCTTTTGAAGTAAACAACACTATGCAGACTGCTTAAAGAAATGAGATATAATAAGGCAATCAAATTAAAAGCATGAGATAAAAGAAAAGGAAATACACTTAAATCTAGTTTAAGCATCATTCCCTACAGTTCTCTATTCTTGCAAATCTTCCTTTCTTCTAGCATATCCACACAGTTATTGATAATACTGACTTTTTAAAAAAATTCTCTCTCCTTCTATGGCTCTTATCAATTCCATCCAACTACAACTTTCTTGGTTTTTTCTTACTCTTGATCATTTTGTTCCTCCTTCATGTATTTCTCATTCCTTCATTTTCTCTGTATGAATAAATCATGTCTGCATACTTTTAAAATATAGGTTATTAATGTGATTATGTAAACATGGAAGTGAACCTGGTCATGTTGCATTCACAGAGGCAATGGAAAAATATTGCAAAAATATATTTGCTTTTTACTTCCAATCCTTACTTCCAATAATTAGACACAGAGGCTGTTTTTACTCACACATTAAACGTGGTTTACAGCCACTCCATAGGCCAACTACATTCATATTTAAAACAATTCTCCAATTGTATTATCTATATTTGCAGTCTTACCATTTTCAACACTCTAACAGCACTTTTTCTATTTTTTCTTGGATGCTGATATTTACAGAATCTCTTTTCCATTTTTCAATGTGTTGTCATTTTCTTACAAATCACCAAAGTATTCTTTTCTGCATTCCCAAATCATTTTACAGCATTTAATTTTAATTTTATTAAATCTGCCAGAAGTTCTTTATTAATCTCATTCATCTGCATTTTCTCTGCCTCTTAATCAGATCTTTCTCCTTTTGCCTATATTACCCTTTTCTTTTTAATATGCATTCTGCAACTGATATCTGTGTCTCGTCCTCATTTTTATATCCCCATCAATAGCTGCTTTCATTTCAGTCTACCGAACATCCTTGTTCATACTTCCCATTAATTAAATTCCACATTTGTTTGTAGCATTCTGTAAAACAATTCTTTTCATTCTGAAAATTCATTCACTTCTTCTTGTTCTTCCATGTCCGCTTTTTGCTCTATTTATGCCCCAATCTTTCACCACTTTTACACCTTTCACTAATCCCTTCAGTCTGTTATGGCAAACAATCAAATTAATCATCCTTTTAGATTTTCGTTCATGCCTTTTTCCATACATACATAAAAGCAGACATGTTTTAAACGTGCAAAACTGATTTAAGGACTGTGGCTTAATCCAAGATGGCAGTTTCTAAATATTTGAACAAACATAGGACATTTAGTATATAACGTATATGTTTTATCACCCTCTTATAGTCTCTCAAGTTCTAAATCCTTTCTATATATTCAGAAATGTTCCTGGTGATTGAGGAAAAGCTCTTCTTAGGTTTGACAATGGCAATGCTTCTTGGGAACCTTCTCCCCAGAGAGAGATCATTAAATATCTTTTTATATTTAGTTTTCAATTAAGGTATTTTTTTATTCTTTAACATTTTGTCTTTGAACCCTAGCATTCAAAACTCACAGCATAATCCAATGATATAAACGGTCATATTTCTAGATGGAAATTTCAGAAGCTTTAGAATTTTATCTTCCACTAATATAGAAAAATGAACTGTAATACTGCATTCATCTCAGTAGATGTTAACACAAAAGAAGTCATTCTAGAATCATCTGAAGAAATGATTTCATAAAAAGGGGCAGATTAGTTTGATTGCTATGACTTAAAATACTTGTGCTTCTTAACACGCTGGTCTTATTTAGAAATGTCCCTAAAGTAACACCTGCTCATTTTGAATAAAATGTCTAATTTAAAATAGTTTTCCCTTAATTTTCAGATATGGCAGGCTCTTCCATCTGTAGTCTGAAATAATTGCATACAAAATGAAGTTACTTATATCAAATATACCTGAATACTGTATTTGTAATGCACAAATGGTGTAAGGTTTTCTTCAATCATCAACCTAACTACCTAACTTGACTCAGTCTAATTATAAGACTCTCAATAACAGTGTATGTGCTACTTATTTAATTGTATATCAACTTTATATGGCCACCCATCTCATGAAAATGTGACTCTGGGTAACGAAGAACAAGATTTAAAAACAGTAAACATATACAAATCTATTATTAAAAAAATACAATTCCAAAGATAAAATAGAGCCACAGATAACAAGCAGAATCGTCTCAAAATCTCACTGGTCCTCAGGCTCTCCAGGCTTGCTGATATAATCAGATATTGAGGGGTTTTTAATTGGGGGGGGAGAATGTTCCATAAGACAGGCACCATGCCAGAGAAGACCTGCTTCCTGGGACCAACCAAGTCTCTAGCAGATAGCACCTGTAGCATGCCTCTTCTGTCAGATATGCTATGTTTCTATGACTATTCATAAAACTTCAGGAAAGATATCTGGGTTGTTACTGTTGTTGTTGTTGTTATTATTATTATTGTGCTATTGCATATAATTATTATTAATTCTGTCTCAGCTTTATTTTTGTCCAAAGAAACCGGTTAAGATAATTGCTTATTTTTTATATGTCATTATATTATTAACTTTTTTTTACAGTTCCCCCCCCTTTGGAAGAAATAGCTACCACTGGCCAAATAGCCAAATGAAATATCTTTGCTATAAACTACATAGTAGAAATCTAAGTTAATCAGAGAAGATGCAATCAATGGTTTTAGGCCATATAAAAAGAGCCGTGGTGGCACAGTGATTATAATGCAGAATTGTCAGGAGTTTGTTTCTGACCAGCTCAAGGTTGACTCAGCCTTCCATCCTTCTGAGGTTGGTAAAATGAGGACCCAGATTGTTGGGGGCAATAGGCTGACTCTGTAAATTGCTTAGAGAGTGCTGTAAAGCACTATGAAGTGGTGTATAAGCCTAAGTGCTAGTGCTATATATGTGAGCATTTTCCTTGTCCAGTCCTCTTTAAAACTCACAAAACTCTAATTTACCCCAAAACAAGAAGATTTTGCAGGTAGGAAATAGCGGAAAATAAACATTGCTGGTGTTTCTACTAGCCCAGAAACAATCATACCCTTTTAGATGAATACAACCAGGTATGACAAGAATTGTCACAGAGATAGACATTTGAGGTTTAACCTCTGACAAAATGCAGGGCAAGAGGGAGAGATGTCATGGCACATATTAATTATGAATGATCCTGGAAGTAAGTTCAACTTATTTCAGTGAAGAATACAGCTGACTAGTAAATTCTAACATTGTACAATAATAGCACTAAGTGTGAGATGACATGAAGCTATTTAGTGCAAATGAAGAAATCAGAAGAAGTAAAATATTCCTTAAATAAAGCAAGACAGTAACTTGCTGCTAGACAGTTACCTTGGATAGGTTGACATATTAACACAAACAAAGATACTCATAAGAAGTATCCAAACGTTTGAGGTATTCAGACTCATGGAGAATCACAATTTCTGGAATTAACTGGGTTTACTGACTACCTGGAGTCCAGATGATAAGAAAAACAGCAAGGCTCATAAAAGCTGATTATATACTTATTTGAGAAATGGCTTTGATTGTGGGAAAACACATCTTTCAATTCTTGCTCATCGCTGACTTGCTTGCAAATTACCTCATAAGATTGTCATAATGGTTTCAATGTGATTGAGCTCTATTGTACAGTATATTCCATTCTCATTATGAATCATTTCTAGAATTGGCTTCAAACACAGCTTAAGTGCACTTGCATGTTCTGTGATGAAATCACCTGGAGCTGACTTGTTTTCTTTAAGAATATTTAGCAGAAAGATGATAAAACTGACCTTTTTGATTAGGGACAAAATAATAAAAAGACTGGAAACCTTTTATAGACTTTACGCTGAAAATGGATGAAATGGATGAAAATGAATTGGTGATTTCTGAGTTTTCTAATTAAAAGAGATTGAATGTAAAAACAAGTATGCTTAGCAGAATAAATAGATCTTGCAATGTTCTGGTTAATTCTGCCAAACAACCTATTTCCTCATTCCTGGCATCCTCTTTAAATCTATTTCAGAGCATCATAAAATGCAGAAGTTGGAAGTGACTTTATATACAATCTAGTTCAAATCACTAGTCACTGCAGAAATTCACGACATCAGCCCTGGTAAGTGGCCATCCAGAAACAAGGAAAGACTGGTGAAAAGATATGTGGTCTGTTGCAATATTTTTTGAAATAAGTGAAAATGTCTGTGCATATTAGTTAATCTTCTTTCATTTTGTCATATGGAAATATAAGTTGAATGTATTGGGTATGAATAAATATGAAGTTTGTGAAGTACGTAAAGAATGAAAGGGAACTGAATGAATGTAAATTTAATACAAAAGTGAATGACTAGTATAAAGGTTTAAATGGCGATTATTTGGTCATATAAAGAGAATAATGAAAATTAAAACAGAAAAGTATGAATATATGAAGAAAGAGTGAATAGGTTGAGAGGAAGGGGAGCAGTGAAAAATGTATGGGGGGGAGAAGATCTTCAAAAAGAGAGTGGGGAGAAGAAAAAGAACCAAAGTATTTGAATTTCTGATGGAAATAATGTTGGTTTGCAAAGGCAGAAATATATGTTGTTACAAACTAGATTTGGCTTTATTTCAATTCTGTTTTCTCATGATTATAATTTATTTTGCTTAGCATTTCCTACTCCTTTTTTGCACTTTGAATAATGTTGCTTGACCTGAAAAAGTTTTAGTATGAAGGGTATGAATATGCATGTATGTGTGTATGTGATATCTTGATTAGTAGCATGATATCATCAGTTTTACCAAATTCAACCCATTAAACTATTTCTTTCTATTGGTCAGAATTAAGTGCAGGATAGCTATTTATTTATTGGATTTTATACTTTACAAATGTAGAAATGTAAGATAGATTGAATAGAGAAAAATTGACTGGCTTGAAAACCCTTCCCATTCCTGACCCTTTACCAAACTCACCATATCAGCTTGCTTTTCCAGTTATCAGCAGTTATCTTCATTATGAACTCCATGCTTCTTATCAGAGTTCAGAAATCAGTTGGACCTCTCCTGAATGAATGAATGAATGAATGAATGAATGAATGAATGAATGAATGAATGAATGAATGAATGAATGGATGGATGAATGAATGAATGAATGAATGAATTTCTTTTCCAGCAGGTATTAGTCTTCTAATATAACTCTGGTCATGTAAACAAGCTGTCTACCTTCTGGGATTTGAAATGCTAGTGGAGAGTGTAACTCCACCATCAGCTGATCACATAACCAGCATTTCAACTGCAGTTGTAAACCACTTCTCCTCAAACTTTGTGCAGAGTTTGTATGCTCAGCAAACAAGCAAATCTAACCCTTTGCCAGGAAACCACACAATGAAGCAAAGTATCCTCAAATTCAGCAGTTCACTTTCACAACTGTACAAAATTCACCTATTCCTCTTAAACCTTCTATTTTTTCCTCTTCTATTAATCTGTGGAATGAGATTCCCTGCGTAATAAACCTAGCACTTTAGATTGACTTTTCTATCTGCTATACAGCATTTCCATTCTCAGCTGTTAGAGCCGAGGTGGCGCAGTGGTTAGAATGCAGTACTGCAGGCTAATTCTGCTGACTGCCAACTGCCTGCAGTTCAGCAGTTCAAGTCGCACCGGCTCAAGGTTGACTCAGCCTTCCATCCTTCTGAGGTCGGTAAAATAGAATAGAATAGAGCTGGAAGGGACCTTGGAGGTCTTCTAGTCCAGCCCCCTGCTCAAGCAGGAGAACCTATACCATCTCAGACAGGTGATTGTCTAGACTTTTCTTAAAAATTTCCAGTGATGGAGCGCCCATGATTTCTGGGGATAAGCTGTTCCACTGGTTGATTGTCCTCACTGTCAGGAAGTTTCTCCTTAATTCCAGGTTGCTTCTCTCCTTAACCAGTTTCCAACCATTGTTTCTCGTCCTTCCCTCTGGTGCTCTGGTGAACAACCTGACCCCCTCTGCCTTGTGGCAGCCCCTCAGATACTGGAACACTGCTATCATGTCTCCCCTATTTCTTATTTTCTTTAGACTAGCCAAACCCAAGTCCCGCAGCCGTTCTTCATATGTTTTAGCCTCCAGGCCTTTGATCATCTTAGTTGCTCTTCTCTGAATTTTTTCCAAACTCTCAACATCTTTTTTGTGATATGGTGACCAAAATTGGCTGCAGTATTCCTGGTGTGGTCTTACTAGGGCTTTGTAAAGTGGTACTAGTACTTTGTGTGATCTTGATTCTATGCCTCTGTTTATACAGCCCAGGATTGTATTAGCTTTTTTGGTTGCTGCTGCACACTGCTGGCTCATAATCAAGTGATCGTCCACTAGGACTCCAACGTCCCTCTCACACTAGGACTCCAAGGTCCCTCTCTCTTACTATTTTTAAGCCAGGTCTCGCCCAATCTGTATTTGTGCCTTTGTTTTTTCCTGCCTAAGTGTAAGACTTTGCTTTTCTCCACATTGAAACTCATTTTGTTGGATAGGGCCCATTGTTCGAGTTTGTCAAGATCTTTTTGGATCCTGAGTTTGTCTTCTGGGGTGTTGGCTACTCCTGACAGTTTGGTGTCATCTGCAAATTTGACAAGTTCCCCTTCAATTCCCTCATCTAAGTCATTTATGAAGATATTGAAGAGTACTGGGCCTAAGACGGAACCTTGTGGTACCCCACTGCTAACTTCTCTCCATGTGGATGTAGTGCCATTGAGGACTACTTGTTGAGTACGGTTTGTCAGCCAGCTACAGATCCATCTGGCGGTGATGTTGTCTATTCCACCTTTTGTGGTCTACTTTGTCAAATGCCTTACTGAAATCTAAGTATACTACGTCCAGTGCGTTTCGCTGGTCTACTAGTTTAGTCACTTTATGGAAGAATGAGATGAGATTGGTTTGGCATGATCTGTTTTTAACAAACCCGTGCTGGCTACTAGTTATGACTTTGTTTGCTTCTAGTTGTTCGCACATCTGTTTTTTGATTATCTTTTCTAGGATCTTCTCAGGTATTGATGTTAAACTGATTGGTCTGTAGTTTTCTGGGTCCGTTTTTTTCCCTTTCTTGAAGATGGGGACCACATCAGACCTTTTCCAATCTTCGGGTACTTCCCCGGTGCTCCAGGATTTATGAAAGATGTGGTGCAATGGTTCTGAGATAACATCTACCAGCTCTTTCAGAACTCTGGGATGTAATATGTCGGGTCTCGGGAATTTATACTCATCAAGGTCGGATAGGAGTTCTCTTACCAGATTCTCTTACCAGAAATGAGGTCCCAGATTGTTGGGGGCAATATGATGACTCTGTAAAACCACTTAGAGAGGGCTGTAAAGCACTGTGAAGTGGTATGTAAGTCTAAGTGCTATTGCTATAAGTGCTATTAGCTAAGACATAATTGCTGCAGAAGTACTTGCAAGTCGCACTTGGTGGGATATCACAATCTGTCTTTTGGTACCAAAACCTTCTGAAATATCTAATCCTAATTATCTCAGCACACAAGACATATTCATTTACCTGCATATCTAGCTACATTCAGTAAGGAATGAGTTTACCTCTTTGCAGAACATTGTGTGTCATAACATATATTATTGTTTTGCTCTTCAAATAGAGTGTCCTGGAGAAGAAAAGTGAAATATATATATTATATTAGGCAGTATAGCTGGAACTCCATTTTGTGGCATATAGATGAAAGAAAACGCTTCAATGAACTATAGAACTGCATGTACTCATATTAAAGGATTGTTTGATGTGTGCATCAGAAAGCTAAGGAACAGAAAATATATTATTCCATCAAAACCATTTCTACACAATAGAATACAACAATGCTATATGGGAATATTTGCATATTTTAACAATAACCATAGTAACTCAGATGTCTATTTTTATGTTACTAGTTACTCATACTCATCATAATATGATTGAGCCAGTCAGGTGGAAACCTAGAGATCTGAAATTGCTAATCCCAGAAATAATCTGTATCTTTATATCTTGGTCTCAATTCCTGCTTTTTGGGGTAGCAGTTCAATCCAGAGGCTCTTTATTTTAGATTATCATAATTCATTGAAAGATATTACTTTTCAGGGCTTTCCCACATCCGATCTATACTTATTTACAAGAACTTAATAAACAAAAGAAGTACAACTAGGTCATGCTGATACCTCTTAGGACACTTGAACTGCCATCCCCTCCCCAACTCTGATGTGTGGGAAAAATAGGGATTAGCCTATTGTGTTGTGGTTCACCATGCTTTAAAAGCAAAGTAGAGGAAAATGAAATAATTCCTACAATGCAATTTGCTGGATGTGTGGAATAGAAGCATGTGAAGCATCAGTTCTCTTGATATTATTAGCTGAAGCTAGATAAATCTCACAAGGAGTTAATAAAATGAAATTTTATTTCAAAAAGAAAACCTAGGTCATCCCTTACTTTTAAAGCAGTTGCTTTTGTTCCAATGGACCAAAGATTGTGGCTGCTACTGTTAC
Source organism: Azemiops feae (assembly GCA_023970755.1). Lineage (NCBI taxonomy): Eukaryota > Metazoa > Chordata > Lepidosauria > Squamata > Viperidae > Azemiops > Azemiops feae. Next base: position 5,516,241 of record JALGBA010004297.1, on the reverse strand, counting down.
TGAGTTTGGAAAAGGCTTATATATTATTTATTTAGCCTAAAAGAACTGAAAGTAAAGAAAAATAAATATGTTGGGGTATAATCTAAAGCAGAGGCATTTGCAACTAGTAGGACAATACCAAAATGATGAGATATGCAACATGATGTCCTAAGACAAGTTTTCTCCTTTCGCACTTGCATTGTAATGTCATATGTAAGCGTAATGGAATGCATGGATGACCCTGGGCCATGAGGGAAAAAGATGCTTATCAGACAAGATAAGGAGGCAGCCCCTTTGAGGAGCTCCCAAAGGACTTAATGGTCAGAGGAAGAAACTTAGGAAGGACCCATTCTAACTGATCATATGGTTAAAAGTGGCAGTAAGAAGTTTTTACTTACAAGATTGATATCAGTCTCCTAGGTAAACCAGACAGGAAACATGACTAGATGATCTAATTCTATTTTATTGTAAGGCCACTTTCACAGAATATTGCAAGTGTCCCAGCTTCCCTGGAATTTTTCAGTTTACTGTGTATTCAAAACCCTTTAGCACAGGCTGAAGAGAGCACTGCTTGTTTCCTTCTCTTAGCCTTAGCAGTCACCTTCTTTTCTCCTGTTCCCTCCTCGTGTTCTGTCTCAATGTTTAACACAACCAAAGCTTTTCCTCTATCCCCAAGAGAAAGAATAAAAAGTTGGGGGTCTAAGTCCCTGTACTGCACATAAGAGCAGGAACCACACTTCATTTTCAGATGTCGACTGAAGATGTCTGCAGTCAGAGAGGATATTTATTCCATGTCTGAGCTAGTCACTTGCACATGCTACAATCATATCAATGCCCATACTGAATTCCGTGTGAATCTGAATCTTTATTATTGGATCCCACTCAGAAACACCAAGGAACTTGAGAGGTAGAATAACACATTGACAAATCAACTTACTACATCTTCTCCCAATATGGAGCATACTTTCCCTCTGAGCTTTAGCCAGTTTCAGAGCATTTGCAAGAAACATACATATGAATAGTTTCTTCAGAAGGCAATCCATTTGTAGCTTAGGTTTGAGCTGGCTTCTATTTGACTTAAATAATGGGGTTTCATCTGTGGGAATGTTCCTGAAAATCTTTGCAGTTTAATTAAATATGTAAAAGAATATGCAGACAGAGATCTGGATTTTGTACTTAGCATTTTAGAGCACTGGCTGCCTCTTTCTAGAGATTGCTATAATGAGGAAAGCCAGCCTATTTTTGGGCTTAGGCTGTTCTTTCATTTATGTAATCTTTTCAGTCACCCTTTGTGTTTTTTACAATTCTGAACATATTTTATGTTCCCTCATGCAACTCAATTTATAAATATATCAATTATATAAATCAATTTATACATAATTTTAATAGGTAGTACACTGTACAATACAGGATTCAGCATGGAGCCCCCTGGTACACTGTTCAATTTTCTAGGTTGATACAGAGCAATTGACACTTTTCCATTGGATATGATGGTTCACTGAGCTCTATATCCATTTATTGGGGACATCACGAGCCCAGATATTTCTATCTTCTTTACTAGAATCTCATGGGAGACCTTTCTGAATGCTTTGCTGTCAGAGTATGCTACATCCAGTCCATTTCCTTGCTCACGTAAACTAGTCATATTGTTAAAAAAAAGAATATTGGGTTCGTTTGCTATGACTTGCTCTTGGTAAATCCATAGTAGTTGCTGTAGTAGTCCCTAAATGTTTCTGCCTTGAGAATCTACTTTTTCTTTGAATCTTACATTGCCCCATTCTTTTCTAAGACATCCTTTATCCCAGACTTGGTCCAAGGCAGGAACATTAACACTGACATATATTTAGTAGGCATGCAGAATGTTCTATATTCTATATTCTACTAATATAAAGGGAATTATTGCTGCCTTATTTCTTTCCAACTGGAAAAAAATGGTTGAAGGATTAAAGGATTAGGTAAATTAATTTCCTTTTTAAAGCAAATCGTTCTTGTCTCTGCAAAACAATCATATTCATTTGATTCTGCAGAACCTCAATAAACTGCTGCTGTAAATTCAACCAAGTTGAATAGTTTGATTTTACTGGATGGCTACAGTTTGATTTGGCTGAATGGCAATTACAGAGCACTCCTTCCTATGTCTGTTCAGAAGTACACTCCAGTGAGTTCAATGGGATTTTATTCCCAAGGAGCTATTATATTGTGCTTCAACAGAATAACTGGATCTTCAGTTGCTGATTTGCTTATACTTTACTTTATCAAACAAATGTAATTAATAGTAACAGCAACAGCAAAATTGTAGGTGTGATTTTCTATTTTCTCCCTGGATCAGGCATATCGAGAAAGGATAATAAGTTTTAGGATTTACATGGTATAGAAATGCCTACCCCAGGCATGGCTCTTTCTATGCTTTCAAAGGTCAGGAGAATCTATCTTAGCTTTGGAGGTTGACAAGGAGAGACCTTAGACTGCCCCTTTTCAAGCTAAGAACCTGATTATCAATTTCAGAGCAGGAAATCAACAAACCCTTAATGAACTGGTTTGGGACCAAGACTGATGATATCTTATGTTTGAAAAACTCAGACCTTTTGTTATATTTAATAAATAATTAGCAATATTAAATAACAAAATGTCAATTAGTCAGCTTCCAGATAGGAAAGGGTTCCTAAAATCATAAATGAAATATGGTTTACTCAATATGCTATCCAGGACAACAACACTGGGGGGAAAAGAAGAAAAGGTAATGTTTTCTTGCATGGTAATAATCAAAGCCAAATAGACGTTTTTGTACAAATGTGTGCACTCCATCTCAGCATCAGATAACTGACACATATATCAAAGGAATAAATAACCTTTTTGGTTTTCTTTTCAAAATATTGCATGAAGATGCATGGAACTGATGCTCCATTTCAAATTAGCTGTCTGAATTTTTGCTGATTTTCCTTGCTATAGCAGTTATGAGGTAATAATTCATAAGGTTTTTTTTTTTAAATTGCAGCATCACAATCTCTAAAGGAATTTTTTTTCCATTTCAAGTAACTGACAATTAATTTCAAAAATACCTAATGTAGATTTTTGTTATTTTGATTGACTGGCCAAATAGTTTTAAAATAAAGTAAGAAAAGAACAAAGCTTTTTGTAGCCATTCTTCCAAAAATCTGTTCAATTGACAAAACCTTTGTTCCAAAGGCCAAGATTTTCTCAAGTATTAATGGTTTTCAACTACTGACATTTCAGCAAGCCACAATTTCTGAGCCTCCCATTACTATTTTATATACTGATGTGTAGAATTTAGAGTTTTGTTACAATTAAAGATTAATAACAGTTCATCAAAAGTATGGAATTCTATTTTAAAACAGAAGTATATACATGACTGAGGGACGAATGGAGATAATAAAATAACAAATCAGAGGGAAAGACACATAATCAATGATAATGCTATAAACAGAGATGAAAACAAATAAACAAAAATTATATTAACAAGCCAGGGACTTCTTGGAGTAAATGAGCACCCTCTGCCCTTCTGGTCTCTGGTTTTCCATACAAAAGACTTGAAGTTTTGGTGGGCTCTGAGGAAGGGGCTCTACTTGAAGGTGTGACTGAACTGGACCAAGAGCAGATATGGCAGGCCAGATGATGCATATCTCCTATTGTTTGACTGTTTTTCTGCCTCTGGTTGCTTGATTGCCAAGTCTCTACATTTGCCAGAGCCATGAGGGGAAAAAAATGTGGATCTCTGTTTAATCCTTGAAAAGTTTCAGACCATCTAACATTTTTATGTCAATTGATTTGCAGTGAAATTGGTTATTCTTTGCTTAAGAGACTATAAATTTACAAAGAGTGACCATTTAGTCTTTTTTTACAGTGTATCACCACTTTGTCTCATACATTTAAAGGAAAAGTCTCCGTAAAATTAACTGTAATTCCTGGTACATTCATGGATATTTCCATTATATTCACTTGGCAACATCATGGAAGTAGTTTGCGATTGCCTTTTTGGGGAGTTAGGATTTAGTTTTTATTTGCCAAGTTCCCAACTCTGGGATTAATCTTACTGACCTTTCACTGAAGCACTCAACAGCCCTAGCCATCCTTAGCTTCTGAGTCCAGATAAAGTTAGCCAGATACAATGACAAGCCAAATGTACTCTTAAGTAATGAAGGACATTTCCAAATTAGTCAAGCATGGCAGAAGGTAGCTCCAACCATCTTTCTCCATACTATTACATCCAGTGCAAGAGAACCAGCATTTCCCCCCCCCCTTGGCTAGTGTCAATTGGCCGGACCTCATTGAGAAGCCTGAAATATCTTTTCCTTCATGATGGTATCCCCTTTTTGTCCTTCAATTCAGCTAACCTTTTTTCTAGTTAAATATTCGATTAACTTTCCATCCCCCTGCTTCTTCTCCATGCATCTTTAACAATGACATTTGTAACCTGATTTCACACTCAGCTGGTCAGCATCCAAAGGACAGAACCAAGGGTTTAACCAATGGAAAAGTACTTCTTAAATAATAGGGCTGAAAAAGCACCTCAGAAACTTCCTGTTTCCTAGGCTGCACTCAGAGAACCTTTTTCTTTCTACAATGGCCTAATAACAAATGTGGATACTATTTCAGGCAAAAAGCTAAAAATGATAATAATAGAGCAACACATAAAATCAATCTGTAGGGGTCATTGTTCACATTTATGAAAATGCATATTCCCTTCATCCTAATTAACCTCACTGGAATACTTGGGCTTTCAGGAATTAAGGGAGGCTAATGATCATCCTCAATGCTATTTCTAGAAATAAGCAGCAAAAAGGACTGGATGTGCAAAAAAGGCTTCACTGATGCTCAAAATTCTGTAATTATACTGCAAAACCAGAAGCAACTGGAGACTTTCAGTAAGAAAAGGACATCCTGTGTATTCCTAGAGGCCATTAAATGGCTTACAATGTAAAGAACATTAAAGACATCTGCAAAATAGTAATAATAAATCTGAACTTCTACAGTGCTCTTTTAAGGTCTCATTCTCAGAATCTGCTAACTATAGCATCAAGATACCCTACTAATCATTTTTTGAGAACATATCCCTAATGATGTTGCCATTGTATCATCCTCAGTTCACTCTGGAGATAGCAGAAAACTTAGAAAGCATTTCTAAAGTAGTGTTTTCCAACTTCTCCTGATATATCTTGTCATATGAACGATCTACAATGCCTCATTCATGATCTTAGTGATGGTGGGCTCAAGGCCTGGTATCTGCCAAGCTGCTACTGGCTGCCTGCACAATGCCCAATTGGCACTCCACAAAATGCAATTTAGGCATTACTCAGGTTCCTGGCAGGTGCAGGCTCCCGATTAAATGCTAATCTTCTGGAAGCTGGCTAGTCCTTTTATTAAATGTGTGTTATTTCAAAAGACTGATAGATATGTCTTTTTAAAAAGGGCTGCTGGTCAGTTCAAACTGAGAATGAGAGATATTTCTGGTCCTGTTGAAATGAGTTCATTACAGGTTTTCTGTTGCTTTTGTAGAGAAAGTGGCTGGTATGTGGCCGTAATTTCTATTGTTTGTGTTACTTGGAGGATGGCAGTACCATTTGCCTACCTTATGGAATACTTCCAGGGGCTGCCAACAGCACTGTTAATTGCGACCTTTATTGATTTGGGATATTTGTGAGCATTGACCTGAAGTCTGCCAATTTCCTCTTCTAGTGGCAAGAAGACTGATAAACCTATATCCACATATGTCAACTGAAACTTCAGTGACATGGAGAAGAAGCCTAGGATAAGCAGGAGGGAACTCTCTTGACACACTGGGCAAGCATTTTCCACATGTGCCAAGCAAGACTTCAGAACCCACATTTCTACTAAAGAAAACCATAGAAAAACATGGCAGGTATTCTTACTCACTAATAGCACTGTAACTGTCATGTTGGGCCTTGTCTGTTTGGCACTCCACCACTTGAGACAATAATGGGGAGATCCTTGCCAACATCCTGGTTAACTGATTTGGCAATCTATTGCAAGTTTATGAAATTATTCAGCCTTATCTCTTTACTGCATGATCTTTTTCTTCCTCAAATCAATTTATGGCTGGCTTAGTAGTGATGATGTGCTAAATCCTTTCCAACATAGAACAACCTATAAACACCATGACTACTGTATTTTAAGACTCATTTTTAGTAAGAAATATACTTGGTATACTATAAGAATTTGTATTTCAAAAGCAGGCTTTCTTTACAATAATGTCTACTGGGGGGAAAATCCAGAGAAAGAAATATTTTGGGAAATATTAAAAAGGCAGAATATATTTCCCCAAAGGATTTTAAAGGCAGAAACCAACCCCCCAAAGTCTCTCTGCCTCAAACAGAAACCAGGTCTGCAGAAATGCAGATGTGATAATCTTGTCAGAAAGATTGGAGTCAGGAAGCTGGGATTAGAAAAAAAGACCCCTAGAATCAACAACCCCTCACCCAAAGAATCCAACACAGGACATAGTCATCAGCCACAGCCTTAGGGAAGCAGGATATGGCCTTTGGGACATAATAGGATTAACTCACCACCATCAGAATACCAGAAAGTCACACTCAGACTCAGGTCAAAATTCATGCCACAGGAACAACTCCAAACAAAAGCTCAAGAAACCCACCACTCTCTACTACATGTGTTCAGTTTTTCCAGAGCCATCTTTCTGTCTGGCTCTCCTCTTCAATAAACTACAACCTTCTTTCTAAAGCAGTCTCCATGTTGTTTATTCCCGGCTTAGACTGTACCCTGATGAAGATTTTTCTTTCAACACTACAATACAAAACTCTGTCCTTCTGGAAGTATTGTACTGTATATGCAGCTCCACCTTGTTGCAATTTCCAGAAACAGATTAAAACTGTAAAACAGATTAAATTGGTAAAATTAGTGTGCTTTGGTCTCAGCTTATTGACTATGGGCACCAGTCTTGGGTTTTATTCGAGATTTATTTTGATTTTTGTGATTATTTTTGGTATTGGATCTGTTCCGATTTACTTTATTTATTACCAGGGGAGTGGGGTGGGGGTGGTTTTATTTTCACTGATGTTGTACACTACCCAAAGTCCCAGACTAGGATGAGTTATAAATACTTTAAAATAATAAACTAACAAGTATTGTTTATACTTGGATAAAACAGTAATAATACAAATTTGGTTCATAGATGGATCAGATAAGCAAAAAGGTTCCTCATGTCCTTTGGAAAATGTTTCTGAAAATGAAGAATGGGACATCTTGAAGTCAGGTGAAATGTCATAGTCTTTAGTGAAAAGCAGAGATTTTTCTACTTTTCTCCCATTTGTATGCTGTACAATCCTGAATTTAAGATGGCTGCTTCCACAGAAGGGTTGACAGAAAAGAAATAATAAACTCAGATAAAAATCCTATTCAACACCTGGCTACCCTACCTGGTCAATCCTTTTTAGGGTTGCTAACGCCAGCTGAAACCAACCCTATTTTTTTTCCCTGCCACCAAAGATAAGCATACCTTATGATACGCTTGTAAATGCATACAGGTAAAAGAGCTGTGCAAAGCCTTAGAAAGACTCACATTACAAAGCATGTTAGAATGAGCAAGGCTCCTCAAAGTTTTAAGCTGCAGTGTTGTAGGAGATGACCAGGTGGAGCCTGAGGGAGGGGTCAAACATGTCATAAGTTTCTATGCCCTTCAGACCCACAAAAGATCTAAGTCTTGAGTTCCATTTATCCTTATCTACCACCAATTTATTTTTAGTAGTTCAGATTTTTGTAGAGTGTATTAGCATGCAATAAATCTGTATTCATTTGAACCTCTCTGGTTCCTGATTTCTTACGCTTGATAGGTGGTCCTTAGAAGACTTGTAGGGCTCCAGGAGGCTGTCCCAAGCTGCCTGTGCAATTACATGCCCAGTCACTTCACCTTATTGCTGGTCCCATGCACAGCTCCTTGTGCACACAACTGAGGCAACTTTGGAAGCAACTGCAAGAGCCTTACAAAGGTTTAGGCTGCTTTAATCCTTCAAGGGGAGGCACTTTGGTTGTGCTGCCAGATTTTGTGATCCCTTCTTTCAATTGCTTTGGATGGTCCTTGTATGCATACATTACATATTTGCTCTATTTGCTAGAGGCCACACTCCACAGAGAGGAGAGATAGGACAAAAAACAAATGAAACATTAATAGTGATTGACTTAATAACTAATTAAACTCAATGGCCTGTAAAATAATGTACTAAGTTTATAAATGTAATAGCATCCTGCCTACATATTCAAATAATTATCTCAGAATAAATCTCCAAGGAATATGCATATAGCCTTATTCTCCTCTTTCCTTTTGATGGAAACTGCAAAATATGAAGAACATATGATAGAGGCAGAGGCAGAGGGAGGGGCTGTCTGCATTGGGAATTGAAAGCAAAAGAGAGAAAACCTATTCTGATATGGCCCAGAGGGTTAAGCAGCAAGCAGGCTGGGAGGACTAATTTTTGAGGCAACTAAGCTTTTCAGCAGTAACTTTAGTGGTCCTTTGTACCCCTCAGGACTGCTTGCTTGCTTGCTTTCAATAATATCTTCTATTTTTCTCAGCAAATGTTAAGACAATCCTTTCCCTTCGATTTCATGGTTATTATTTTGGAAGGGGAAAAAACCCTTGTAAATATAATATATACGGGGGATGGGGGGAAGCCAAATCCCAAAACGAATATAGTCTTTTTGTGTGTGTTGTTTTCCTTTCCAAGTCATGCTGACTTTATTTATTTTTCTTTCCTCTCCTCCCCAGCTTTTTTCTCTCTCCCTTTTTTTTCCTTGTGGGTTTCTAGAAAGAGGACAGATCATCTGGCCATCAGGTTGATCTGATCACTTCCAGGTAGTAGCTTAAAATTACCAGTCCTCTAATTATTATCACTGAAAATTATAGAAAAAGAAAGAAAGAAAGAAAGAGATTATGCAGTGAAAAAAGAAAACCTAAATATATTATAGTGTTCAAAATAAAATATAACTAAAAAAATAAAAATAATAATTAACAGAAAAAAGAAAGAGAAAAAGTGATATAATTTTATCCTTAAACTTATAATCAAATGTAAACAATACAGAATCAGTATTGTATCATCTTCTCACTTTTAGAACAAATAAACTTTTCAAAATATCTAACAGACTCATATCCTGGATCCAATTCCTTAAAGTGAAGAAAGTAAATTTATCTCTGGTTATGTAAAAGTATCCACTTTGCCACTAGGATTGTATAAAGGGTTTAAGATTAGTAATGACATACTGGCTGAAATTAAGTTTCTCCTCACTGGGCCTGGAATCATTGGCTCTAGCAAGCTGACTAGAATTTACCATGAGCCATATCAGTTTAAAATAAAATAAATTCCACTGGATTAACCATAGATTATCTTCTTCCTGCTGGTTATGATCAAGCCAATGGTGTTTTTTTTTTTAATCAAAGGCTGGAAAACATAAAACTTCAAATGGAAATTGAATGCTTATCACAGAGTTTTAGACTACCCATCACTACATGAATACACATGGAAACCTGAAAACTATTTGAGCATATTAACTTTCCCCAGGTTAAGGAAATATTTTTTTGAGTCAGGCAAAACTTCTTGTTCTAGGTTCTTTTAACTGTTAAATATATTAAAATTCCTGCATTGGAAAGCATATATGTCTGTGACTCTGAAGAGTTGGAAACCATCCAGCATGCACTTCTTTACTGCAATTTTATAGAGATACTGGTGGATTTTATTTAGTACAGATCTTCCTGTGATTCCTAGAGAGAACGGATGAATTTTATACTATATAATTTCTTTTTATTAGATATTAATTGAGATATAACAAGAAGCACAGCAAATGCTGTCTGGTATTGACATTTGACTTCATTGGACTAAGTTTTAGTTTATATTGGGATTCAGACAACTTGGGATTCAGTGGGTCATCCTTTCAGAGATACCGTATTTCCTTGCCTAAACAGAGAAACAGAATGACTATGGGAAGGCAAAAAAGTAATGGGGGTGGGAGGTACTTCAAACTTCCTGTATTTCCTTGTGGGAAGCTGGCAGGGAGTGTCGGAAATAACTCCTCCTCCTCGACTGACCTATGGAACTATCTGCCATTTTGTGAGGGGAGGGAGAACAAAGGAAAACTGCACCCTCACTCTCCATCCTAGTGTGTCCCCAAGGGCCCCCTCCTTCCAGGGAGGAATAGGGTTCACTTGTCAACTCCCAGGGCCCCCCTCCCAGCTAGCCCTACTCAGGCATCTGAGTTTTTCCCACATCCTTCCTTCACCACCCATTGCTGTTAAGAGATTTCAAATTTCAGCTTTGATTCCAAAGCAGCCAATCACCCCTTATCTTCAGGTCTTGCTTTCAGCTGATTGGATGCAGGGCCAGAGAGAGGCAGGAAAGACAATCACTTAAATATGAGCCAGCAGTGTACTGCAGCTGCCAAAAAAAGCCAACACAATTCTAGGCTACATTAACAGAAGGATAAAATCAAGATCACGTGAAGTGATAATACCACTTTATAATGCCTTGGTAAGGCCACACTTGGAATACTGCATCCAGTTTTGGTCACCACGATGTAAAAAAGATGTCGAGACTCTGGAAAGAGTACAGAGAAGAGCAACAAAGATGATTAGGGGACTGGAGGCTAAAACATATAAAGAACAGTTGCTGGAATTGGGTATGTCTAGTTTAATGAAGAGAAGGACGAGGGGTGGGTAACATGATAGCAGTGTTCCAATATCTCAGGGGTTGTCACAAAGAAGAGGGAGTCAAGCTATTCTCCAAAGCACCTCAACACAGGATAAGAAGCAATGGATGGAAACTATTCAAAGAGAGAAGCAACCTAGAACTAAGAGATTTCCTGACAGTTACAACAATTAATCAGTGGAACAACCTGCCTCCAGAAGTTGTGAATGCTCCAACACTGGAAGTTTTTAAGAAAAGATTGGACAACCATTTGTCTGAAATGGTATAGGGTTTCCTGCCTGAGTAGGGGGTTGGACTAGATGACCTCCAAGGTCCCTTCCAACTCTATGATGATGATGATGATGATGATGATGATGATGATGATGATGATGATGATGATGATAGGGTCATGACTGTCCCATTTTCCTTTGCACCTCACAACCTATACGTTTCTGGGAAATGTAGTTAGAAGGGGCAGTGGCACTGAAACTGCCACAACGTTCACAATTTCATTCTCATGGGAGTCATAGGTCCCAGAATTCTGTAAATTAGCCCATTTAAGTTACTGTGGTTCAATAATTTTTGCTCTATATCTTTCAATTTTGCCTAACTGAAGGTTATAAAAAAATAGAGATGTGAAAGTTTTAGTACTATATAGATTTTTGCCATTTCCTGAGTGGCTTGAGATACTGTTTGCCTTGTTTTTCTATTTTGTTGTTTTGGATGCTGATCTTTGATCGTATAAATATTTATTTCATCCCCAGGCATTATACAGCCAAAGCATGGCAATCACTTGGTCTGGGCGATGAAAAAAGGAAGGGGATTGAGATGTAACAATGGAAGACTGGATAGGAGAACATTACTATGACCTAGGACCAAACAGTCCTTCTCTCACCAAAGAATGCTGCTGCCTTAAAGGCATTCTAGATGCATACCAAGCACGTGCTCCAGATCATTTCTGGAGCACGTGCTTGATATGCAGAGGTCCTATGATCAATCTGTTTTCCCAGTTAAAAGGGCAAAATGACTTGTGAAGCTTTTTATTTGAAAAATAGCTCTTCTTTATATCTGTTGGGGCTGGGAGATATTTTGCTGGAAGTTAGATTAATTTGATTTCACAAGTGCATAAAGATAGAAGAGATCCTTCTATTATCTTATATGAAATACTACCCAGAATTTTGCCAAGGGAGTCATGTTATCACTATCACTATCTGTCCTGTCTGCTAAGATATAATAAAGTAACCTACATTCGCTACTTAATCTTATGCAGTAATAGTCCTACAACTCATTATATGGTTCTATAAATAAGACTTAATTTGGAAACCAGTACATTTCTGGCTTCAATTAACTCAATTTTCATAATCTACTAAACATTTAATGACTTAACCCATTGGGAATCCTGGAGGTTGGTGAAAACTATAGTGGATTTTAGTACTGGGAATTGATCATAAACAAGAGATAATTTGAAGAAAATATAGATAAACCACACTCTGCTTGACATAACCCTGATTTTCCACCCCAATAGGTATAATGAATATTGATGATTTACCCTAAATCTGGGGAAAGCAATTTGAAGAAATCATGTTGTTCTTGTAACTTCTGACTTTGCAAGTCCTTTGAGGCTGCTGATTCTGACCATGCACGCAATGCATTATTTAATGATATAGCTAAAAAACAATGTGCTAATGATAAAGCTATAATACTTTGTTACTTCTCTTTGTTGAAATCAGGGAAGCCATACTGATCTGCTAAACATAATTTATCTTCATTTTAAGGAAGGTAACATCAATTATACCGGGATTTACCTTCTTAATTACTTCAGGACTCAAGGAAGCCTTAATTAATTTTTTGTCACAGCTTAAAGGAGACAATCATTATCTTAGCTTTCTGCTTGTCTTGGACATCTGGCTTGCATGTTTTCAATAGAAATTGGATTGCCAATGTAGGAACACAATATAATGTCTATGCATGAGTAAATGAGAGAGAGAGAGAAAGAGAGAGAGAGATGATTAATATTAAATTGGGATCATTTCTAACAGATCAGGGGTGTCAAACTGCCAGCCCACAGGCCGGATGCGTCACGAGGAAACCGCACCCACCCCATTGCCGGCAATGGGGAAAAAGCTCCGATACGTCGCATGATGTTACGTGATGTCGCAAGTTTGACATGTCTGTAACAGATGGATTAGGATTATAGTGCTCAGAATTTTCAGCCGTGGAATTAAATTCTAGTTCCCACATATTTTAAGTCTACCAGATAGTTAAAAAAAGAAAACCTCCAGATTTGTTTGCGACCTCGAAGTCCTCCAAACACCCAATTTTAAGCTGGGACTTAAACTTAAGTTAACTGTCCAGCTTTTCCAGGACTTTGCATCCTGCTTCTGCTCATAGCAGCTGTAGCTACCAAGAAGAAATGCTTTGTTACTTTGCTTATTTCTTGCATCAGTCTCCCACTGTAATCATAGAGAGAGAATATTATAGTTAGGCTCTTCTCCTAAATCCTTGTTCAACTCAGAATTTTTAAGATTGAAGCAGTTAATCACAGAGTAGGGCTATATACTAGGAAACCCTGGATTTGTGTTGGGAGAGTGTTGATTTAGGAAGATGGATTTTTGCTGCAAGCTAATCTTTCTATTTACTTACAAGTTAAGGTGAAGGCTGAGTTCCCACATGTTGAACACATACCAACCCCTCCTCCTCCCCAATTTAGCCAACCCAAGCATGTCATGCAAACTGAAACAACAAAAATGACCAACAGAAGCTGAGGCACAAAAAATGGGAGGTTGGTTAGTGATCGTACAACTTGGTTAGTACATACAATTGCTTTTCAGTTATAAGCAACTTCACATATCAAAGCATTTTTGTAACATCAGAACAGAACATCATTTTGAATAGTTAAGGCATGCAGAACTTAAGACTAAGACATAGGATATGCAGAATATATTAGTCTTAACTTACCATAGGCTAATACTAATTCAGATCCCAATTTTCTTGAAAAGTCATATGAAAAACAAGTCCTCCAAAGTTGATTTCCTTCAAGTTAAACATGAGCCAACCATGAGAGGCAACTGCTAAAATGGTAAAGGCTTTTCTGGGATATATTACTCTAGTGCAGGGGTCTTCAAATTTGGCCCTTTTATGACTTGTGGACTTCAACTCCCAGAATTCCTTAGCCAGGCACGCTGGCTAAGGAATTCTGGGAGTTGAAGTCCACAAGTCATAAAAGGGCCAAGTTTGAAGACCCCTGCTCTAGTGCACTATTTCTCAACCTTGCTCATTTTAAGATGTGTGGACTTCAGCTCCCAGAATTCCCTAGAGCTAACTCCAGTGGATCCTTCCCTGAGTGCAGACTCCCTGCCCAACTTCAGGTGTTCACATAGGTTTGTGATTATATTATTTGCTATCCAAATGCAATAAAGGGATTTGAGTTAAAAAGAAAAAAGAAAACAGTATTACATATGACTGAAACTTAAGAAACAGTAAAAGATGACCAAAAGTATAGAATGGGGTTGTTTGGGTTAAAGTGATTAAAAAGATTCACAAATTAATATGGACATTATGTAGTATTGTGTAAATTAATATGACAATATGCAATTATGTCCTAGATTTGGAACCTTATGATCTGGGAGCCATATACATCTGGAAAATATCAGACTGGAAGAGTCATGTCTGGGATGCATTCTTACTCAGGCAGTCTTTGTGATATATTTTAATGATATCACTGCAATGTGGACTCATTTATTCCATTGCAAGGCTACCACTTGTTCCACCTGTGGAAGAATGTGCCTTGAACAGACTAACTACACTGAATAGCTTCTGTCACACACACACACACACACACAATCACACTCACTTCTCCAAACCGACACATGTTTGATCCACTTTAGCATTAGTATTAGCTTTAGTATTTTGTCCAAAGTGGAAAATACAATATTCAATTTAACTTAACAAAATACAAATGAACAAAATGTGTGTACGAGGAAAGGGAGGTAATGAAAACAACAACAACAACAAAAATCCAATCTGTTTGCCCTAAAATATACTGGACTATAATTCTTTTAAGTTCCCTATTTTATTTTACAGTTAACAGAATAGAAAGAAGCACGCAACCAAACTAAAATAATTTCCTTAATTTAATTTAATCTTCCAACAATGGTGAGAATGGAGCCCACTTGCAGGATGACATCAAGTGGTCTTGGGTAGGAAAGCTGTGCCTCACATTGGCTGAGTGTGCCTGCAGTGGCAGAAACAAGCAAAGGTAAGTAGAACTTGGACTGGCAGAGCTGGGAGAGGACCTGGCCCTCCTGGTCATGGTGGGGCAGGGAGACAGCCCTCTTCCTGATGCTCCATTTAACAATTTGCCCAGTTGCTTAACAACCACAACTGGAAGAGCCAGGATTGCAGTCATTGAATGAAGTGGTCATGTGTGCATCTTGCTTAACAACCACTTTACTCAGTGACCAAAAGTGTGGTCTGAGGCTGAGATTCTGGTAAGGATATTGTGACCATTTAAAAATGGGCACATTTAGTGTGACGCAAGCTGTTATCAAGTAAGGTTCACTTCATCAAATGCATACAGTATTTACCCTGTGATTGTTATACATGAACAATGGGCAAAAAAGGGGATTCAAGTCCCCAGACCAGCTTCCAAAGTATCTGCTAAGCTCTCCTATTTTTGGAGCTGGCATAGATTCATTCTTAGCTGTAGTTTCAAAGGAAAGAGATTCATTTAAAAAGAAAAAAAAACAATTCCTTATTGCCTCTTATCTCTTAACAAAAGATAGAGATTTGAATGTCTTAGAGCACCGTGTCACAAAAATCCTTTCTATTCAGAGCAAAACATTATTTTGCTGTAAACTCCCAGATTTTTCCATGATGCATGTAATTACATACATGACTATTAACACAACAAAGTAGAACTAAGCAACAGCTGAATCTCATTTGTGCTTCCTGGAGCCCTCCCTTCTGATAATTTTCATCAAAATTTGAGACCATGGAAACACACAAAGCCTTTATTATCATCTGTGTGTAAAACTCCTGTCTACCTTCAAAAGTCAAGATAAAGTTGGCTTTTGTGCATAGTTGTGTATGCTCCAAACCATTTAGTTGCCCTAAAATTGACATATTATAATGCTGTCAACAATTGTTGCTAACACCCAATAATTAGATCAAATCTGTACTACACTCAGAATGAATACTTTTGCTTACAATGTGTATTATGTTGATTCAAAGTGTATGTCTTATCTGAGTGGCTCACACTTTTGTTTATCTAGTGATATTCTCCCAAACCTGTGTAGTGCAAGGACATCTAGTGGATATAGCAAGCAATGATTATTGTAACAGTTTCGTTTCTGTGGCCCTTTCTTGACGGTAGTTGGTTTGTTGGTTTAAAATTTTAAACCGGACAGAACCACTTACAACTGATCATTGTATACAATGTTGCAAAACAGGAAAAGTAAGAAATCATAAGGTAATCCACAACAAGGGATAAAAGACAAGTCATATATGTCAGGGACATTTGCATTTCGGTGAAAGCAAAAGTTTTCAGTTAATATGCAAATACTGCTACTGTCAGTACCAATCAGATCTCTGTTGTTAGGGAGTCCTTACTGTATTCACTGTATGGAGAATGGTTTATTTATTTATTAAAGTTATAGGTCACTCCACTCAGCCATTGAAGGGCAGGCAGGCAAGAAGGATAAGAAAAGTCCAGATTTAACCAAAACCTGAAGAAATCCAGGAAGCAAAATAGTTGATGACAATATTCAACTATTATTTTTCATTAAACATTTGTATGTTTAATATTTGATATTGAGAAGTTGGACTGAAATTGCTCAACAAAAAGGAAATGAAAGAATGTGTGATTGCTGACAAATAGGCTGTACATATTAGTAGCTATAGATGATGTACATTAATGAAAAAAGGTAAGATATATCAAAGGTAATGGTTTCAAAACAATAAAAGTGTTTAAAGAATAATGAAAGGATTTAAATAACAAGAGAATTATTAAAGTAATTTGTGAGCAGCTCACTAAGGAAACTTTGTCCCTGCACCATTTTCAGTTTCTTCCTAGGCCTTGGAGTTGCATGACTGGTTTTGTAGGATGTTTCGACCTATTAGGTCATGCTGTTTTTCTTTATTTTTGCTTTTCCGGGCTATGTATTTTATTGTTTTGATTTTGCAAACTGCCCTTGGTTATGATAGATTAGAGCAGTGTTTCTACAACCTTGGTGACTTTAAGACGTATGGACTTCAACTTCCGGGACTTTATGCTGGCTGAGGAATTCTGGGAGTTGAAGTCCACATGTCTTAAAAGTCTCCAAAGTTGGACTGGAGTGGCCTATGGCTCTAATAAATAAATGTAAATGAATAATAAAAAGAAGAAATATTTAGAATGCACTATATGAAAAGTATGAAAAGCCCAACACTTACCTCAAAGAGAAATGAAACCTTGGAATGGATTTCCAAGCAGATATTCAGAACTCACGACTTCTAGAGCATTGTTCTTCTCTATGGGAAGAATTTGGCTCCTGGGAGGGATCCATTAATTTAACATCCAGGGCTGTGCAGTTCATTCAGCAACTGTGTTTTCTTTAAAAGACCAAGCATTCAAAAAGTGGGAAAGAGATGGACTTCATATCCAGATACGGTATACTGTCTGCACAGTTATTCCTATTTTTGAGGGAAAAAATGAGACAGGAAGTTTAAAAATTGTTATTCATTAAGATTAGCAGGCAGTGACAGCAGATGTTCATCATTTCTGTGGCAAAAGTGAGTGGTTTCCATCTAGCTGAGAGGGAGAGGGGACCTAATCATCTTTGCTGCTCTTCTCTGCACTCCTTCTAGAGTCTCAACATCTTTTTTTATATCATGGTGACTAAAACTGGATGCAATATTCCAAGTGTGGTCTTTCTAGTTGCAGTATAAAGTGGTACTAAAACTTCATGTGATCTTGATACTATCCCTCTGTTGATGCAACCTAGGACTACATTGGCTTTTTTGGCAACTGCAGCACACTGCTGGCTCATACTTAAGTGGTTGTCCATTAGGAGCCCTAGATTCCTCTCAAGTTACTATTGTTGAACTACATACCACCTACTCTATACCTGTGCATTTGGATTTTTTTGCTTAATGTAAAACCTTACTTTTCTGACCACTGGATTGCATTTGTTGGCTAGGGCTCAGTGTTCAAATCTGTCAAAATCCTACTGGATCTTAAGTATATCTTAGTGTTGTCTGCAGCCTACATGCAACTAACCTATAACTTACCTGTTTCATCAGTATCCTGAAAATACAAATACGTTTTATATGATTTTACTTCGTTTTCTGATTTTAATATCCCCACGACTTGGATTGTAGAATAATATTGTACAGCAACTATAAAAATGAGGCACCAGCTAATGCCAAGTCTTCCATAGTTATACTTCCATTTATTTGCTGCCCACTTTGATGTTATTCAATAATTTATTTTTAATTTTATCATTTTATAGGGTTTTTTGTTTCTGGACTTTGACATTATTAAGGTATTATGCATGGATTTATAATCTGCTTTTGGAGTTTATGTGGAGCTTGTTCAATATGGGTGGGAATACAGCATCTATGCCTGTTGATAAGAAAAATTACATTATTGTTCTTTCCTAGAAGGGGTTATATTTATACTGATGAATTTCTAAGAAACTATGAACAAATGCAGTTAATTAATATCTTGATCTTCATCTTACCAAGAGAAGAAATCAGTGGAAACAAAGTGTCACTTACTGCATTTCTGCCAGTACTATAGTTGTTCTCTTGTGAACAAATTGTCAGTATATCTGGGGATGTATTGATACAGATACTCTGATATCCAAAAAGCTACCAAGGGGTTGCATTGTTGAAAGTGAGACTATTAGGAAATTTTAGGAACTTCTTGGAAAGGGAAGCTGAAAATACCTTCCAAAAAAAGACACTGGCAAACCACTTCTGAACTATTTTGCTCAAAAAATTACATGGATATGTCTGTTTAGTAACTAAGAGTCAAACTCAATTTGAGAGAGATTTTATCTTAAGCCAAGTTGCCACAAACGATACAGAAACCCTACAGCACATCTAAACCCAAAGACCATATTCTTCATTTGGACATGTGCTTGGATTACACATTAGGGAAGGTTGCTCCTACAATGATAAACACTATGCCAGTTACTACTGGTTTGTTTGACTGGATCGATCTCATTAATTCTGGGCAAACACAGTCAGGATGTACGCTTAGGTTAAGAAGGGCCAGAAAAACAAACTCTCGGGCAGCAAAATTTCTCCTTAGAATTGATTAAAAAGCACTCTGATGTCCAAGATAGAGTTGGTAATTAAAGCAGTTAATTATCTAATTAAGAAACAAGGCAGATTCTAAGGTCAGTTGGGCGTTGCATGTTTCTATTTCAGAGCCTTCTAGAACAGCAAGTTTATTTTCTGCATGAGCTAAAGAAGTAAATAGCCTCTTATTTCAAGCCTGTGACTATTTGTTAGACATATTTATATGGCACCCATCTTTAAGCATTTTGTGTGGTAACAAAAAACAGAATAAACATAATAGAAAAAGACAACTGATCGACAGCATAGCCAAGGAACCATTAAAAAAATCCATTAAAACATAAAGATGAAATAAACGTGCTGGGTTCCTCTAATAGCCTCATCCTGGCACATGGAGGAACAACCAAATCTTCAGGGTCTTCTATCTAAAACACTGCGTAGGATTTGGGCCACCAAATCTCTGGGTGAGATTGCTCCATAGGGCAGGTGTATTGACAGAGAAGGCTGAAAGCTGCAGAAGACCACCCACTTGATCCACAGTTGATCAGGAAAACTGTTTATTTAGTAAATTTACAGGCTGCTCATCTCATATATATGACTCATGGGAGCTCACAATCAGAGCAGAATAAAACACAATAAAACAACAAGAGTTAAAGCCCAGAAAAATAACATAAAAATAGTAGCCAAGAAGACTCACAACCACTCAAACAAGGCATGACACAGGCTCACCCATGCTCTTAGGGCTCCAAACTCGATGGCAAAGATAGGTTTTTAGTGCCTTGGAAAGGCCAACAGGGTTGGGGCAAGTTTAATTTGGGGGAGGGGTGATGTTTAGGCATCATGGCATTTAAAGCTCTCCTACTGAGTCTCAACAGATGATAGTTTCTTAAAGTCAGGACCCAGAACATGCCTCTCCTGCCTGATCTAACCCCAAGCCATGGAGGGTTTTAAAGGCAACCACTAGCACCTTGAATTACACCATCTACATAATCTTACTCTTCCCCCTGCCCCCCAAAAAAATCTGTTGGGGGTAGATGCCAAAGAATGGGGCATTACAGCGACCATGGTATGGCAGAGCTACATCATGGTTAATGTTGGAGGGTTCAGCTAGGGCAGGGGTCCTGAATCCTCAGTCCGTGGACCAGTACCGGGCTGCAGTATGCCAGCAATCAGGCCGCACAAAGAAGCAAAACCCCATCCGCAAAATGCAGGTAGCACACAAAATCATGCCCCCCTGGTCTGCGGAAAAACCTCTCTCCACGTAACCGTTCCCTGGTGCCCAAAAGGTTGGGGACCTCTGAGCTAGGGGTACCTGGGCATCCCTGGGTCATTTCAAGTCCAGTCTTAGCCATGGAATTTCATTGGGTGACTGGGGCAGGCATCTTTGACTCCCCCCTCCCAGAGCTGTTTGGGAAAGCTGGAGGGCACACTGCTATGGATGCTACCTTCAGCTTATTGAACAAAGAAAGCATATAAAAATAAATACTGTAATTAGGGGAATCTCTATATTTGGGCTTCAATCTGTGCTTGGACATTCTGCTATCTGTGATTTCAAGGCCTGCTCCTGGCTCCACTTGTTCTTAAGACCATTCCCCTCTTCCCCACTTGTAGCATAGTGGCCTTAATTTGAAGATCAGGTGGCACGGACCCCACTCTTTCCCAACAGAAAACACTATAACTATAAGCTCATTCTTGCATTATCTTAAATGGTTACATTTTAGCCAGTATAACATTTTAGAACTTGTTTGGCCTGTTTACACTTGTCTCGGTTCAATAACTGCCCTTAAGGTAGAGCCCAAACTGAAAAGGAAAATGAAAGCAAATGTAGGCACAAATGTATTTCACTCCTGCACAACCTTTTGCTTTTGTGAGTCGACTGGACTTCATAGGCATTAAAAAAAAACGTTGAGTCCTCTTTGGCAGCAATAGTGGAATATTATTTTTCCCCTTACTACCAAGAATCCGGAGTGTGGCTTGTCAGGTACAATTTTCTTTACTAACAAATCCAAGTTTCTGCAAGTATTTCCAGGAACTGTTGGTGCTCTGTTATGACTTTCAGTGTGCAGGTATGTGAGTACATGGCTGAATGTTCTGCAGTTGTTGTGTAGAAATATGTATCTTTAGTTAGGCAAGGTCTGTGACTTTCCCTTACTGGCTGTGAATTCTATATTACAACAGGTATGGAAGAAGAAAGACTGGTCTAAAATAAGACAGCTGAAAGGAAAAGAATAATTATAGGAGCAAAGGACTGGACAGGGAGATTGAACTGAATATCTTCCCTTTTCCTCATAAATTGCTTTTGATTTTTGATCATTCGATTCAAATATAATTTGGCAAGCTGTAATTTGCGATAGTAAGATCAAATCTGTGTATATGTGTGACAGAATGCTTCCACTTTGCTATTTGTCTAATTTCTCTTCTAAAGATCATTGAAGGTTTTCCAAAATAGACCGGACAACTATTTGACTGGGATGGTGTAAGACTCATGCCTTGAGCAGGGGAATTGGACTAGAAAACCTCTAAGTCCCTTCCAGGCTTATGATTCTATGTTCTAAAGCAACAATATAACTTGTCAGGGAACATACACAGCTGCATAAGGAAGTTATTGCAGTTTTGAAGATTAAGATCAAGTCATCCATGGTGCTTGTGAGTGTGTGTGAAAAAAGCAAAATGCTGGTATACAGGGCAGGTTATGTATTTATGTACATGTTATGTATACATAAGGGCACAATAGAATTGTACTGTACCACCAACTTGTCATTTTTTACAGCTCCCCATGACTGCATCCAGCCATTAGAAGTACAGTTTTCCAGTAAGGTATCTTTAATGCTAGTGCTAAGGATAAACAGAGAATCTGGGAAACTTAAGATGAATTTCCAACCATTTATTCATAATAAGCTAAGGAATCTCCTGAGCTGGCTTGAATGGTTTCTGTTGTGTCCTGGGCCTTGCTGAGTCATTCAGCAAGGCTCAGGAACTCTGCAGAATGGTTGCAGAGGTCTGCCCGGGACCCAGCCTCGCGTGCATGCGCGAGGCGGGAGAATAGCCTGCAATCATTGGTTGAGCATCCCCTTGCAAGGGGAGTATAAAAGGGCTTGTTGCCATTGTTTACTTGCTTCTGTTCAGTGAATGTACCAAATAAAAATACATCTTTTGTATGAACTGCCTCGTCTCAAATGTCTGCTGTGCGAACAGAACAGTTTCTTCACAGGTTATAAGGGGTTTTTGCTTCGAAATTGGATCTATTTGTAATTAGTTTGTGCTCTTTAAACATTCATACAGAAGTCATGTGTCCATGTCTCTGTGTGTGCATAGGTGAGTATCCAATAATTATAGTATGTTTGGGGTGGGGGGAAGGGTGGTAAAACATTTCTTTTCCTTCTTCAAATGTATGGGGAGAAAGGGTACTGGTAGTGCCAGATTGCTACATAGCCAGGAAGGTCATTCGAGTGAAGGATTAAGCAAAACGGATCTAAAATTTAAATACTAATTTTTAAATGATTGTGAATTTCAGTTGTTTTTGTTACTGTTTCTAACATGGTGACATTTATATCTTTATTGTGATTAGGATCTTTTAAAAGTTGGATGTTTTGACTATAATATAGGGAGAATGGGGTTTATCTGCCCAATTCTCATTTAAAACCACTTACGTCAGTGACCACCTAGGGTTCTAATAGCAAAACCTGGTTGATAATTATAAGTATTGTATGAAAAAACATACTTTTAAGAGGCAACTGCCTGTCATATTTATTGAAAGAACGTGAGTCCTGGTGTGATGACAGAAGGATAAAAATAGTTCCAATCCATTTGATTGACAACATGTCTCAGTAATCATTGTCCATTAAGTTTGTTCATTACATGACTGTATTTGTAGCATTCTCTTTAGGATACAAGCCTTTCCAGGTAACTTCCTGATATATTAAGTACACCAGAGAAAACATTACAATCATCATTATTAGCTTAGCATCAGCACTTTTATGTTATTCCATTTCAACTGTCTCTCAGAAACATCTTTCATAATGAGAAGATTCAAAATAAGGAGAGTCACAATATTGCAATAGTGAGGTCAATCATCAGGGTCAGGTCTGAACTGTAGGCCCCCAAATGCTCAGTGAAAAAAGATGTGTAGGGCCATTGCTCAGCTATGAGGGCAAGCTGTTTCACAGAAGGCGAACCACCACCAAGAAGACCTGTCTATGGGGGTCTCCACAGTGGGCCATCTATTCCTAATCTCACTAGACAAGCAGATTCATTTGGTCCTGAAGATATCAGGGCCCTGGGCCATATGGGGCTTTAAAAGTAATAATTAGCCCCTTGAGTTGCACCTGTTTGCTGACTGGCAGCCATTAACATAGAAAAAAGCCACAAAGAACAACTGTTAAATAGGAATTCTCTGAAGGCCAAACCAGTAGACTTTCCAAATGTATTAACTTTCACATAAAGCTGCTACAGCTTTGATGATCACCTACCTGTACAGTTTTTTCCCCCTGCACTGAATGTTTGTGTTTGGTAGACTGCAGTTGTTTAGATCAAAGATATGTTAGATGTTTATATAAGGTAACTTATAGCTTTTGTTTGTTCAGTTGCACTTTCCCGGACCTGGCATGACAGTTCTTGCTATGGCTTGTGCCCTACATTTCTTAAAATAACTTCCTTAAGTAGATGCCAAAGCCTAAACTAAAGAAACTTTTTCAACCGTTGGTCAGGTCCATGCTTGAAAAGAACAGCTAGTATTAATTGTTTATCTTCAAGATGTTTCCATTTTATTCCCACAACTTGTATGGGAGGCTGGGTTAAGACAGAGGGAAATCACACAGTGAAACCAAAATCATGCAATGAATTACCATGGGTGAGAATGGACTTGAATCCAGACTATAGTCCAGCATTTTCACTAGTCGTAATTCTTCTTCCTGATATAAAATCTCTTTGCATGTGTTCCCCAATAGCAGGCTGGGATCCAAAGAAGACCAGATGTTTGCTAATTATTACTTAGCTTGTTTGTCTTGTGCATATTATTTCACTGTGGGCAAAGTCCTTCGTGCTAGTTGGTTACTATGATTGTGATAGGGATGCCCTTTATCCCGTGATCACTGGTTACTGCCCTCTATGCACATTTTTTAAAAAAAATAAATAAATATATAAATAAAAAAATACATAAATACATAGTAAACTTCCTTCCTTCCTTCCTTCCTTCCTTCCTTCCTTCCTTCCTTCCTTCCTTCCTTCCTTCCTTCCTTCCTTCCTTCCTTCCTTCCCTGCCTTTTTCCCTTTCTGACCCAAATACATAAAGAATGATTAAAATATTTTTTCTTTTATTGGGCCATTGGCAGATATATCAGGCAGGAAGGTATCAAGTATGCGGGAGTCAATGTAGGAGACATCTATTGTGTGATCAGCCATAATATGCTTTTACCAAGATATGGAACAATTCAGGAAAGCACAGTAATTACAAAATTCTACCCAGTCAAAATCTTTACTTGCAACCCAGTAAAACAAATATTTACAATTAAACTCAGTACAACAATCATCTGGGGCAATGGCTTATAATATGTCAGAGTGCAGCTACATCCATATTTACTAAAACAGATGTTAAACTAGAAACTGTCAACAAGGTGATATAAACAGCTCCACCGTACACTCACTAGTCAAATAAAAAGGTCTTTATATGTTTTTAAAAGATCCTCAACTTTGTGGACCCTTATATTATCTCATATTGCAATATCCACATATCATACATACATACATACATATTTGCTGACGCTTTATTTAAACTAAATTTGTGTATCAGTGATTACATGACCTCTGTAGATGCTATATGCTAAATAAATAAATTAATTAAAATCCTTATGGAATGTGAAAAAATGGGGGAAGCTTGTCCCAAAGGTGCTTTTTCAAAAGGCAACAGGACTTTGTTTTTCCTTGAAGATGTTTCACTTCTCATACAAGAAGCTTCTTCAGTTCTGACTGAATGGTGGACAATGAAAAGTCTTCTATTCAAGTAGGAAACCCTATACCATTTCAGATAAATGGTTATCCAATCTCTTCTTAAAATCCTCCAGTGTTGGAGCATCCACAACTTCTGGAGGCAAATTGTTCCACTGATTAATTGTTCTGTCAGGAAATCTTTCCTTGATTAGTTTCCATCCATTGTTTTTTGTCCTGCCTTGGAGAATAGGTTGACCTCCTCTTCTTTGTGGCAGCTCCTTAGATATTGGAACAGTGCTATCATGTCACCCCTAGTCCTTTTTTTCATTAAACTAGACATACCCAATTCCTGCCCAAATTTTCTTCGTATGTTTTAGCCTCCAGTCCCCTAATCATTTTTGGTACTCTTCTCTGCACTCTAGAGTCTCAACATCTTTTTTATATCATGGCAACCCAAACCGGATGCAATATTCCAAGTGTGGAATTACCAAGGCATTATAAAGAAGTATTAACACTTCACATGATCTTGATTCTGTCCCTCCATTAATGCAGCCTAAGACTGTGTTGGTTTTTTTGGTATCTGTAGCACACTGCTAGCTCATATTTAAGTGATTGTGCACAAGGCCTTGAAGTACAGGTGTGCTATCATGGGAGCAGACAAGTTGCTTTGGTTGCTAGCTAGGATTGTTGTGGGGTATATGGAAGAAGCATTCTGATTGGCCAGACATAATATATGGGTGCTGGAGTTTAAACCCTCACTTCCTCAACTGCTGCTGCTTTGACATGTAAAATGTGTGTGTGTGTGGGGGGGGAGAGAGACATGAGAGAGAGACAGAGACAGAGAGAGACAGACAGAGAGAGAGAGAAGGAAAATGGAGAGGCTTGTCATGTTTGAGTCTGCTCCTCTGAGGCATCAAAGCCTTAGGAAAGACATATGGGAAGAGGGTGGCTAGAGAGAAAGATTGGTCAAGTGTCCTGGGCCATTGGAGTGTTTAGATGCTGTTTACTGCCTCCAGAGGAAGAAAACAGTTGAAGATGTCATTTGGAAGCTTCTTGGGACAAGAGAAGTGATGAATACACAAAGGGATGTGCTTCACCCAACACCCAAAGGGGATGGGGACAAAGAGTCATGGTTGCCTGCAGACAAACAACTGGAGACCTTGGAGAAGTGTCACACAGGGCAAGACTGGGCAGAAGACTTAGAGGGAGGTGCATTACACAACTTCATTTGTGGAGAAAAGTCTGTCAGGGTCCAAAAAAAGAACAAAGAATGATTTTGTGCAAACCAAAACCAGCCAATTCCCTTCTTCTTATCTTTTCCTTCTTATCTTTCTCAGTGAAAAGCTGAGGGAGAGGGAAGGGGAGGAAAAAGGGGAGAGTTAGTTGCTAAGGGCAGAGTGAGTATTTGCTAACAATATAGCTCTGGGGAAAAGCTAAAGAAAGAAGAGTTTTGACACTTTGCTGCTGCAATAGTTTCACTTTGATTTAATTCTGGTCATAAATTGCTGTGTGTGCATGAAAACACACACACTCCTAGCTGTAAAAGTACCTTTGATCATGCAACAATCTCAGATTTTAATATAGATCGCAGACATAGATTTTAATTAGAAAGTGATAACACATCCCCCTGGGAAACAAACACAGTAATTTTAAGTGCAAATTCTGCAGAAAAGTCCTTATCTTAACTGCATGCATATTTCCTGCAAATGTCAGAAATCTCTGGAAAACATTCTCTCTCCCTTTTGCACTGAATGTCTTCCATCAGTTGAAGGTCGCCAACTAAATCTCAAATCAGAAAAGAGAGGACACTAACAGTGATAGAGAAGAATAAAATATTATAAAATAATAAAATTAAATACATTTGCCAACATATCATATCCAGATTCAGGAAAGATATTAAAGTCACAAGAATTATCCAAAGAAGAATCATGGTTAATATATCTGGGAGTAACTGAAACAATAAGGTGATTTTTGAAAAGAAAACTGAAAAAATAAAGTGATCTTAAAAAAGAAGTAAGGATCTTGAGTAAATAGAATTTGAAATATTGATACAAAATCAAGAACACACATTAAGATGTATTTACAAATTGTTGCTAAAATACAACATGGACACAGAACAAATCTAAAGTATTATGGTAAAATTGATATTAAAGTTCAAAGAAACAATCACAGTGGCCCAATGGGAAGAGTTACAGAAAAAAAATCTATAAAAGTTACTCTGAATTATAATTTAAGAGAAATATTTTACAGATGATACATAACTCCATCAATGATTGCCAAGACAGAGAAGGCACATAACAACAAATGTTGGAAAAGTCATAACAAACAAGGAACATTTTATCGCATGTGGTGGTTATGTTAAAAATAAAAGCGTAAAAGAACTGGAAAAACAATCAAAACATTCAAAAAATTCTAAAAATAAAATCTCAACTGAAAGCACAAATATTTTATTAGGTATAATTCCAGGAAATATAAGGGCAAAATGCCACAGTTTACTATGATATATGTTGACAGCTGCAAGAAAAAACTTCCCAGAGAAGCTTTGCAGATGATATCAGATTGGGAAACTAAAATTACAGAAAATGCTGCTGGGCACAATTTGCAGTATATATACGTAAAAGTAGGAAAGGCTGACTTATATACAACTCATTGCACAATGTAGGAAGAAAAATCAGGTTCAGGGAATAAAATGGAGGCTGTTTAAGAAAGAAGGTCTCTTTATTGATGAGCATAACCAGCAACAGCATGCAGTTCTGGGACAGCTGACAAAATGACTGAGTGAGTGGATGGATCTTTATAGAATTCTGATTGAGATGCTCCAGGGCAGGGTTGTCAAACTGCTGGCCCACGGGCCAGATGTGTCATGGTGAAACCACGGCCACCCCATTGCCGGCAATGGCAAAAAAGTTGTGATAAGTCACGACACGTCACGTGACGTTGCGAGTTTGACACCCCTGCTCCAGGGGGTTGTGCAATGTAGTGAGTCTTGTGACTTTTGCTATTCTAATAGTGGTGGGTTATTCCTATTATGTCCTAAAGGTCATGTCCTATCCTTAGAATTTGGGTGGGGGAATGTAAATTCTTAATCCCATCAGCTGTAGGGGCTGAAAGCGGTTTGTTTATGAATAGATTGGCCCAGTCTTTCTTAATGGGTACAAAATATCCATCTCTAAAGACTTGAGGCTTCTGCTTGAGGCTATTAAGAAAGACTGGGGCTGCTTTCCGCCTTTGTTGAAATTTTTCTCCATTTCTCCTTTGGAGAAATATAATATTCTGCCTCTTTTTAATATTAAGATTAAATACTATTTTAATCTGGGAAAGGGGGGGGCTTCCTACAACAGCAAGAAAAATTTAGACATTTGGTTATGATTTAGTCATTTGAATATGATTTCTAGAACCCAAACAGTAACCAGCAATGATTTTTAACATTTATTAAAATGTATAGCTAACCATATTATGACCAGTAGTTGGGGACACAAATGGAAGAAAAGGGAAGAATGTGTTACCAGAAAGTCTTTACATAATGCTTTTTATTTATATCCAACAGCTGTTCTTTTATTTTATTTTACTTCTTTTTCTCTTTTGCACCCTATTTCACTATTTCAACAATAAAGATAGATTTTAAAAAACCACTTTGTATTATAAAGTGAGTGATCTCTAGAACTGCATCTTACTATATTTATAATTTGGTACCTCGGATTTACAAACCCACTGAGACTGTGTGGGCAGAAGGAAAAAAACGTGAATTGATAACAATTCTTTTCACTCATACTAGTCACAGATATATCAGTGAAAGCATTCACATCATCATAGAAAATTGTATTATGGGGAGAAATTATAATAAATGTTGTTTAAAATCAGTTACAAATTAATCTTATATTACTGATATGCTCAATAGAGGCAGGGCGTCCTCTTTTGGTGAGAAAAGAAATGCCAGAATGCTTTTATAAATTAATATAATACATGCTTCTAATCTGACTGTGAAATGAATTATATTGCTATTTTCATAAGGTGACTTACTTCACAGCTAGTACTATGAAGCTAAACAGATATGAATTGGTATTACCCACTGATATTTTTATTCATAAAAAGTATATGAATATCTTCTTGACAATCATTTGAAGTGGACAACTGCTTATATTCAGTGTTGGGGAAACAAGACGAATGGGAGTTTCCTCTGATCTGAGAGCCGGAAAAGGGATAAATTACTTCAACCTGCAAGGGTCAATCATGTTGTTCACTGTTACAAAGTTTAAAATTATTAACAATAACAACAACCAAAATCCCTTTCAGGGAGTTGTCTTTGTGAATGTTTTGAACATGAAAAGAGAAACAAAAGTTTTACCACCTGTAAACTAAAATCGTCGACCTATTCTGCCATTTGGGATTTTATTCCTATTTTTGACTCCAGTGGACTGCTTGGATTGTAATGTGCTTCCAATATCTATAAGCTCTTGGAAGTAAACCAGTTTTACTCCCAAGTGCTTATAGACATTGGAAGCCAATTAGGTGGATAGATGGGATTTCTGGGTCTCTGTCCCTTCTACCCTTATTATGGCCTCAGTTTTCAGGAAGTTGTCTTCAACATTTATCCCATGTAGAAAAAGCCATCGAGGGATTTCTTCCTGGCACAAGTGATGGGTCTGCAGCAAGCTATTTTCCAGGAAACGTAACAAGACATTTGTTTGAGTTGATTTTAATTTATTTTATCCATTATTTTATCTCGTGTGTTCTTTCCTTTGATGCATGTTATTAGTCTTACAAATATGCATTATCTTTCTTCCTTTTAACTTGGTCTTTTATTGTAACTATATAAACAATAATATAATACAATAATAATTGCAAAGATATAAATAATAATAAGTCCCTTCAAACAGGGAATATAATATTTTTATAACAGACAGTTGTATTGTCACTACTTAATTACAGTTCTCTTCTATTTTTTTTTCCTTCCTAGTGTTTTCCATGCAACTGCAGGACCTGCTTTTTTTTTCTTTGTTGATTCACTGCTTGCAATTAGAACTAACAGACCAGCTTGTCACCAGAGCCTGACATAATAGGCAGAGCAAGAGTAACTGGGCCAAAGTCACCTAGCCAGCTTTCATGCAAAGATGGTACTAAAAATCACAGTCACCTGTTTCTAACCCCAGTTGCCATCACCACTAGACCAAACTGGCTCTCCATTACCATTCTCTTATATGATGAAGAAATTTCTTTCTTCTACAAAATTTTGTGTCAAAACTTTTTTTTTTTTAAAGAAAGGCTTTAATTCAGAAGTACAGGGAAAAGGATTATTTGGGGAGTAATTTTATTCACAGATTATTTTAATGAAGCAAAATGCTTAAATGTCCTAATTTCCCAACAGGAAAAGCACTGATTGCTGTTTCAAGATTGGGACTCCATTTCTGAAATGCCTTCCACTGAGATTCTAATCAGAAGCAATTGATGTTAACATGGCATCTTTCCTAAAGTTACCTTGCACTTTCCTACTGTTGAGTGTTTTAAGTGACAGTCAAGCAGGTAAATTTTTCTATTATCTCAGTTTATTTTATAGCGACAATATTTTTATACTGCCTTATAAGAGGACATGGACATTCATTCAACAGCATTTCCTTTACTCTTATTTTGCTTTACCTTTTATTGGAGAAGAAGATGAACTTCTATTTCTAACATTAAAATTATAGCTGCTGTATTTTTGGAGAATTAAAATGTATTGTTTGTATTGTGTTGGCTGTGTCAAGTCGTAGAATACTAATAATCAGTACACTAAGCCGGCAGGGAGGAAGGATAACCTGCAAATTTATGCTAAGGGCTAAATGCAAAAGTCATGAATTTTGGAAATTATTACAAATTTAATGTAAGTAAATCAATAAAAACAATTCGGTTATAGGATATAGACCATATATTTATTTGTTTGTTTACTTATATGATTCTTATTAGGCTTTAGAAAGGGGAAAAATTACTTAATAACACCTGGCTGAAAAATTAGATATTCTTGTTCACTGTTATACATTTAGGAGTTACTATTATACATTCAGTAGTTACTGTTCAGTTTTTCCTGCTTAAAAACAACCTATATATCATTGGAGATGTCAAAGAAACAACTCCATAAATCCAACTTACAGGAATATATGTATTTTTTAAAGATAGGGTCTTGAGTTTAAGAACCAACTAAGATGTCTATCAAGACATTAAGGAGGACGGGTGCAAGTACACAAAAGAGAGAGTAAGGAACTGCAAATGTCAATTAAAAACAGTTTTATTTGGCCCAAATAAAAATTCTTCTACTGGCATTGGAAATTCTCCCCCTTTCTCCTTTGTCAGAAGAGATTCAGTATCTCAGATTCCTGTATGAAGAGAAAGGCAGTAGGACCAAAAATGAGTTGTCTTTAATGACAAAAATGTATAAAGCTAGATAGTCTTCTCCAGCCTCATCCTGCGGTTTAATCAAAATTGAGCTTTGCAATCTTTCAAAATGGGGAATTTTTGGAGGTATCTAAAAATTAAGACTATATGAAGGGTAAGGATATTTTATATAGAAAACATATGTATAAAGTATGGATACTGCTTACTTGGTGCTGTTGCTGATCACCTGTTGCTGTTACTTTTCTGGTGAGTGCATGCGTGGCTAGAATATTATTTATTGATTTATTGATATTTTTTATATTCTAAAAGACTTATATAGACACCCATATTGTAATACAACTTTGGGTGGTTTATAAAACAATAAAACCAAGAATAAAATAAAAAAAACCTATATACAAATCATGGCATCACAGGATGGCACACTCCACACATCTATGCATTATTATACTATGCACCAGCCTCAACCTACCCTAATGTTTGTGGGAAGACCCAGCTTTGTAATATCTTCCAGAAGACAAAGAGAATAGGGGAATGCTGAATCTGTGGGGGGGGGGAGGGTGTTTCACAGGGTGGAGGTAGCTACAGAGAACAGTATAACAAGATTTAAGGGAAGGGACATGGACTGTGCCAACCCCATCTGACCTGGTAGGGTAGGCAGATAGCCTCGGGGAGAAACAGTCCTGCAAGTGTCCTGGTCCCTTGCCATTTAGGGCTTTAAAGGATGGCACCAGCACCTTGAATTGCACCTGGGAAGAAACTGATAGCCAGTGCAGCTCACATAGCAGTGATGTAATGTGGGCAAAATGTGAAACTCCTAAAACTGTGCATGCCACCACATTCTGGACCAGTTGTAGTTTCTGGAGGATCTTCCAGGGCTGCCTGCATAGAGCATATTGTAGTTATCAATAAATAATGGCTGACTGTATAACTCACAATAAGCATTTTTGATCATAGCTTAGACTTTGTGTGAATCCTGGTACTGTGGTTTAGCATAATGTGGAACTAGCCCATAGTTATTCAGTTAATCGTATATTATTTTTAACCACCATTTTTTTTTGCTGAATCCAACCAATGGCATTATGATTTCAGCTTATCCATACTTCAGATAAAAGAGAGATGATTACACTGAATAGCAGCCATTCTCCCAAACTTTAGGAGAGCTTTCTTATTAGCCTTATTGCCTGAACTACTAAGCACTGAACCTTTTGCAATCCATATATGTCTACTGGCTGTAGCCATAGCAATAGCACTTAGACTTATAGACTGCTTCATAGTGCTTTACAGCCTTCTCTGAGAGGTTTACAAAGTCAGCCTATTGCCCCCAACAATCTGGGAACTCATTTTACCAATCTTGGAAGGATGGAAGGCTGAGTCAATCTTGAGCAGGTGAGAATCGAACTGCCAGAATCAGCAGAATTAGCCTGGAATACTGCATTCTAACCACTGTACCACCATGGCTCTGTAGAAATAGTATTCTTAATTCCTAATTATTTAGGTTTGCTATAAGAAAAAAATGCAGTGTGTTTGTATGTTTCTTCTGCTTTTTCTTCAGGAGCTGGTAATTTATCATGTTCAAAACACAACATTGCAGAACTTGGAAAACCTATTAAAATTAAATGCAAGAATAATGAAACCATTATAAAAATGGGAGCGGAATTCTACTCCAACTATTCTACCAAACAGAACGCAAATGTAATTGGTGTTGAAACAGAAAAACAGAACACTATAGCCTTTCTCGTGATTAACCAAGTAAAGATATCACATGAAAGAAACTATGATTTAACATATGTAGCTGAAGACGGTATGGGTGTACTGACTATATCTCTAGAGGTGTTTGGTAAGTCTGAGCCTATGATCAATGGGCATCAAGAAGCTAGATTTGAATGTGTAGTGGTCAAAATCAGTTGCTAAAGCAGCTGCAGTTTAAAAGGATACACATGAAATTTCACTATTAATGCTGGCTTTATAAACATCTGCTGGGAGAGAATCTCCAAAGCTTATCAGAGATTATTTCTGCCCATCTTATACTAAACAAAATCAGGGTGGGGTCATTCTAAATTATTTTCTCAGGCTTTCCTTTTTCTTGGGATTACGATTTTTTTTTCCAAAGTTCCTTAATAGTTGCTCATCCCTTTCTTATTCCCAAGCTTGGTTCTGCATTTCCTCACAAATAGCACACATGTTGTTATTTTAGTATGAACATGGTTAGGTACAGAGAAAATGAAAATTGAGGGTGAATGTTCCTTCTCCAAGCTTGAAATGAACATTATACTGGCATGTTAGAACTTATTTTTTTACAGGAACAAAAGTAAGGTTAACAAGGTATGCCCATTTAGTCCTGCACCATTGTTTCCAGGAATGTCAATCAGATGCTTCTGGGAGGCTTCCAATCAGATTTCTCCACTCTGATTATTCACTAAGCAAGCATTTAAATGTATGGAACAAACAGAATGTCATAAACATGATTTTTTTTTTTTGAAATATACCTTCAAAATGCTTTTGTAGATAAGACTGTTTGATCTAGTGGTTAAAACAGCATTTTTTAAAATTGTGTAATGCCAGAATAATATTTATTTTTAACCTGCCTTTATTATTTTTATAAATTACTAGTCCACCTCTTATTCTACCCACAACACTCTATAAATAAATAAACAAACAAACCATTGTTCTTCCTTTAAAATCTAGAATATTATTGCAGCAAAATAGAATATAATATTAACTGCAAATCCCCACTCCCAACCAAATATATGTATTTAGTCTGCTAATTATGTCTCTGGGACTATCTTGTAGCTGTCTCTGGCAGTCACATTTCTCTATTTAATATAATTCAATGAAAAGAATTAGACCTTGATGATAATGGTTTGTACCCTTTAATTCCCTAAGAGAGACAAGGGATGAGAGTGACACAAATATAATTGGAAAAACTGTAGACCTCAAAGAACTGTTATTTCTTTAAAGTGTATGAGCTATATACTTCTGTTCTACTTAGTGCATTGTCAATATTTTGCAGCACCATATACAAGTCCTCAAGTCATGATACAGGAGGACACTCTTATTTGTACAACGTCTGGAGGTTACCCAGAGGAGAAGCTCTATTGGATTTCTAAAGCTGGAACTAAACTGACCCTTAAGTCAACATCTGAGTCTGTGACAAATGAGGATGGGTCATTCAATCTGAGCAACATCCTTCAACTGGAATCTCCTCCCTCTGAAACTGAATATTGCTGTACTTTCAACAACACAAGAGTTCCCAGCAGACAACCAGGTATGTTTCATTTTTTTCATTGTCATGTCTATACTTCAGATTGTCAACAACCATCACTACTGTCCAAGTTAATTAAAGTTATCAAGTACTAAAAAAAAATTGTTAATGCAATATATTTTTCTCAAGGTAGACTTGACAATTGTGTTTGCTCAGATCCCATTAAAATCCCACTGTTTCCATCAACCAATTTCGGGTAGGTAATAAGCATTTTGGAATAATTAAATGGAAATTTAATTATAAGATCTTTGGGGTGAATTAATAAACCCCAGTCTCTGTCTTGCATTGAATTCTTGGCAAGCTATTTATCTCTGAAGTTCTCTCTAGAACTCCAGCAGCACATGAAGCCCACCACTTTGTTCTGTTATTTGTCCCATTTATCTAATATTGAGTTTAATAGAAGCTTAAATTAGCTGTCATGATTAACAGAAATTAATAGGTAGTACTTCTGTTGACAGATCTGGGAGAAGAGATTATTTCAATAGAAAAAGGGTCTGTGGTTGTGAGGAAAGGCAGGGTCTTGTAGCAGCCCCACTTTTGGGAAACCAATCACTTCCTTCCATGTTGCAAATTTGATTAGCACCATATACTTTTCTAGGTAGCAGCACATAGTTGAACTTGATTGAATCAAAAAAGCTAAGCAGGATCAAACAAAGTTCATACTTGGATTCAAAGCCACCAAGAAAACCCAGAACTAAACTAATTTGGAAGAAGGTAATGACAAACCACGTCTGTGCTATTGCCAAGAAAATGACATCCATGACCCTGAAATTACTAGGCATTAAGCTCAGCTTCAAGACACCACCTTTTTAATTGTCCACATGGAAAATTAACTCCATTTCCTTTTCTATTTTATACAGCCCCAACATGTATGACACTTAGAAATGTTATAAACTCCACGATTACAGCAGAAAAGACCACAATGGAAACAACTAGGATAATAGGCATCCCGATGGTTTTTATTCCATTGGCTTTCTGCTTATTGGCTGCATTTTGCTACAGAAAAAGAAAGAAAAATGCATCTTCTGCAAGTAAGTGCTAGCTGTCCATTGATATTTTTCAGTGCTAGACATGGCAAAAAATCTTAATACTTGGCAAGAAAACAGCATCATTCTTTAACATCTCTGGGAACTCATATCTAAACATAGTTCAACCTATAGTGCCTAGAAAATACTGAACATAGATTTGAATCGGGTGAATAGAACACAGAACATAGAATAATAGCATTAGAGGGGAACTTGGAGATCTTTTAGACCAAACCCCTGCTCAAGCAGGAGATCCTATGCCATTCCGGACAAATGGCTGCCCAGTCTCATCTTGAAAAGTTCCAGTGATGGACCACCCCCCCAATATCTGGAGGTAGGCTGGTCCACTGATTAATTGTTCTCACTATCAGGAAATGTCTTCTTAGTTCTAAGTTGAATCTCTCTTTAATGATCTTCCACCCTAACTTCTTCTCCTGTCCTCAGGTGCTTTGGAAAATAGGTCAACCCCTTATTTTATGTGACAACCCCTTAAGTACTGGAAGACTGTTATCATATCACTCCTAGTCCTTCTCTAGTTCCCTCAATTGTTCATTGTACAATTTAGTCTCCATACCCCTTAATATCTTTGTTGCTCTTCTCTGCACTTTTTCTAGGATCTCAATAATTGTTTTGTATTGTGACCAGAACTGGACACAGTATTCAAAGCGTGGTCTCCCCAGTGCAGTATAAAGTGGTGTTATCACTTCATGTGATCTTCAAATTATTCCATTGTTGATGCAACCTAGGACTGCATTAGGTTTTTTGGCAGCTGCAGCACACTGCTGGCTCATACTTAAAGGGTGGTCTACAATGACACCTAGATCCCTCTCAGGTTTTGTACTGTTGAATCGATACTATCTAATCTATATCTGTGCATTTGGTTTTTCTTGCCTATGTGTAGGAGCTTACTTTTCTCACCATTGAATTGTATTTTGTTGGATAGACCCAGTGTTCTAGTCTGTCAGGATCCTTCGGAATCTTGAGTCTATCTTCTAAAGTGTTAGCTATCCCCCCCCACTACCCCCCCCCCAGCTTGGTATTATCTGCAAATCTTTTTTAAAATAATCTTTTATTAATTTTCCAATTTTCCATTTAAGTATTTAAAAAACAACGTGGTGACTGGGTTAATCAATAGTTCAATAACAAAATCTTTAGTACAAATCTCAAGTTATAACATCAAATATTTCTTCTCTGTTTCCCTTAACATTTACTGTCTCGTATTTAAGCTAGTACAGTTCTTATTATATCAACTCAGTAAAAACATCATTATTACATTTATCAATAAATTTTTAGGTTATATGTATCTTAATTACATTCAATCTTCATAAACAATCCATATCCTGTTATTAATTTTTACCCAATTTTTAGTTTCTCATCAATATTCCAATTTAACCTTTGATATTTATAATTTTCAGGCTTTAGGTAACCAAGATTTCTCTTGTCTCAATTCATAACAAAATCTAATATCCAAAATACACATTTTATCTATTTGAATGTAATCTTGTTCTATTTCCTAAGAGTTATCTAATCCCCACCATATTAAATCATCTACTTAATATTACAATATCCCCTTTAATAAATCAAAACCATTATGTATATTACCTGGGTTACTCAATAAATCAAACATATTCATAACAATTAATTTTCTTTTTCCTTTTAGGTCTAATTTTTAAATATTAAACAGATAAGGTCCTTATTTTCAACTAATTTCCAAGTATTTTAAATCTAATGACCAGAATTCCCCTAATCTCAACTTCTCCCTTTAACCCTCTAATTAATAATATGAAATCCCCTCTAATAAGTCAAAACCCCAATTTTCTTCAACCTTATTCTGGCTTTCTTCCTTTGCCAGCTAGGCTTCCATATCAATGCTTTTAGATCATCAAATAGATCTCCCTCTATTATTATATATGTTATTTGAAATAAAGGAGACCATTTAATTGCCATTTTTTGGGAAGGACTAGCCCATTTGTATTTGTTAAGTTGTCTCCCTGTTATTCCAATCCCCCATACTTGCCCTAATATGTTTGTCTTCCATTCAATCTGTTCTTCTTCTTTCTCAAATTTCTTCTGATTTATATAGAAAGTCATTTCCATTTTCAGTGTTGTCACTTCCTTTTCTGGATTTTCCATCAGCTGTATTTCTTGGTCAATTGAGTCCTCTGTCTTAATATTTGATTGTCCCACTTCTTCTGTTATCTTCTGCGTTGTTGGTTCTTTGGTTGTAGTCAAAGTTTGGGTTTGTGTATCTAAGCTGGTGTCTTGATCTTTTATGTTAGGTCTTATTTTATCACAAGCTGAAAGAATGGTTTCATGTATTGCTTTCAACATGGAAAGGATCTTTTCCTGGTCTTCATCCATCTCTTTCACGTGTTTATAAATAGTCTTTCTAGTAGAAGTCATTTGTCAAGCAAGATTTTATAGTCCAAGGTATTTCAACATATCATATAGTGACCTATATTCCTCAAATAAAGAGATAGGAAAGTAATTTCCCACATATAACTCTGAGAGTCAGTAAGGTTTACATTCACAGTTCAAGTAGGCCAGTTATGCCACCCAGCTGTTCTCTTACAGCTAAGTCTCTCACAGGTGGTGCCAAGGTCAGAAAAGTCTTATCTAAGGTCTGGGCTTCGAGCCAAGTCTCTTTTAGGAAATAACAAGTTGTAATACCAAACTTCAGCACAAGATGTCACCGATGCCATTTAAGGATTTTTAAGTCCAAACTTTTTATAATCCTTTTTCCAATTTTATTTCTTTTTTGTAGATAAAAAAGAAAAAACTTGGTCCCCAAGTTTCAGGAACATATAAATCCAACTGGATTAAAGTTGTTCTTTTAATGCTTTAATTCCCCTGGGTAGGCAGACGCCGCTATTCTTAGAGGGTGGGATAGAAATTCCCTTCCCTCTCTCCTCACAGGGGGAAAGATACTTCAGGCAGCTTTTACAGGAAGAGAAAGTACTTAGGGTAAAGAGAAGATCAGATCTCACCCAGTTTCATCCACATTGCTTTCGAAGTGCTTGGTGGTAAATTTGACCGGCTGTCTGCAGCCTAGTGACGGGCCATATTACTATGGCCGGTCTTTCCTCTGCTGGTTTGGAGGGCTGCCCCAGATTGAGTGGAAGGGCTGCCGCCCTCCCGTGATCAAGCGGGGGTCCCCTCCTTGCTTGTCACCCCTACAGGGCGACTTTCGACCCTTTCCAGGGTTCCCCACTGGAGTGAAATTGGACGCGGAAGACGGAGCTCGCCTTCCAGCGTCCGTGGTGGCCGCAACAAACCGGAAGTCGGTATTATCTGCAAATCTGATGAGATCCCTTTCTATCCCTCATTTGGATCATTTGTGAGGATGTTGAATAATCTATTTGGCCTAATATAGAACCAGAGGTATCCCCACTTCATATAGATGTAGTTCCATTGAGGACTAGATGTTGAGCTGTATGCTTTGCCTCATATATTTGGTCAAGCTGAGCACGAATTCTGCCACCTCCTGTATTTTCTCTATAAAGCATAATGTAAGAATGTAGGATACTTTATGATATGGCTCAAATTATTAAACAACCTGCCTCCAGAAGCTGTGAATGCTCCAACACTGGAAGTTTTTAAGAAGAGACTGGACAGCCATTTGTCTGAAATGGTATAGGGTTTCCTGTCTGAGCAGGGGGTTGGACTAGGAGACCTCCAAGGTCCCTTTCAACTCTAATTATTATTATTATTATTATTATTATTATTATTATTATTATTATTATTATTATTATTATTATTATTATTATTATTATTATTATTATTATTATTATTATTATTATTTCATTTAATTCAGTGTTGCTAACTCTGAGTAGCAGCAGTTCTGGAATCCTTCCTAGCCATAATTACAGATTTTGAATTGAATCTATACAAGTAGTCTGACATGTGACCATAATTGAGCCCAGAATTTTCACTCATGGTGGTTATTAAACTGGTCACCAGTTTACAACTTTTTTTTTTTGCAGCAGTTATTAAGAAAATACAGCAGTTGTTAAGCAAATCCATTGTACTCAATGGATATTTTTTTTAATTGGAAACAAAGTAAATGCCAGTTTGCAGCAAAAAACAACAACATCATAAATCATAGTCACATGATTGTGGGACGCTGCAAACAGCCATAAATGCAGGCCAGTTGCCAAGTACTCAAAATGCAATCACATGACTATAGGTGTGTGTGTATCAGAATTTCAAAATCCAGATCATAAGTAGCTCCGGGAGATCTATTGTAACTTTGAATGGTTGCCAAGTGATCAGTCATAAGTCGAGGACTACCTATACCTATAGTGTATATGAACTACGTGCTGATCTGTGGTCCATCCTCTGTGCTGGGAAGAACTTTTGATCAGGATAAAATATATTGACCTGAAGTCAGGTTCATCTTTTGGATACTAGATGGACAAAAAGCAATTAAAACTATTTAAAGGCAAACTATTTTTTATTTATTAACAATATTTGCATACATGCTCTTCTGCTTTATGAGCCTATTAAATCATTTTGTTCATTCTTTTTCTTACTTACCAGGAGGAATTTCCATTGTAGTTGGAAGAAAAGACTTGCTTATTCAGCTTAATAAAAGTCATAGTCTTCAGGCATTGGACAAGATTTAATTCTGTTTGCTTTGAGTATTTTAAACTCTGCATAATCTTCCAATTCAGCATCAGATAAGTAATGTGAAGCTTACCTTGGAGAAGTCAGATGCTCTTGAATTCATGTCTTTTTCTGAAAACTGGACAAACAAGACCTACAAATATAAAAAACAATGAAGAGGTTGAAATTTTTAATTGAAGAATTGTTGCAATTGCTATCAACAGGATTCTGATTAAAAATGTGGACTGCAAGAATTAAATGCCATTATCATAAACTATTTTGAAAAACTTGGCACCAGTTTTCTGAGTAGATCCTTCTAGTTTGGTATATATTAGGTCTACCAGGTATAGGCTGCAAAAACGAGACACCACTAGAGGACAGTAAAATTATTCTTATGTCTGGACATTTGCAGTCAAGATTTGGTAGCTTGACAGTCTGTCATACTGAACACTTGATATAGAGACACTGAATGCTGTTGGTTATTTAGAACTTTATTAGGTAGCATCATGTTGGTGCAAGAAGAAATGATCTTGAATACAAGGATGATTAGATGTTCTGAATGTGTGACACATTTAATAATAATAATATAAGATATAAATTAGGATGAGAAAGATATTGTGAAATATGCATTGAGGGGGAAAAGGCAGTTGCAAACAATGCAGTCAGAAAGTAGGAGACAATAACATCGAAAGTGGCCCAGAAAATGAGTGATTTTGAGGGAAATAAATTGTTTTTGATGAGGAGGGCCTCCATGAAAGCTCATGGAATTAAAAATGTTGAAACACTGTGGGCTAAAGCTGAAGTGAATGCCGGAAAAATTATTTTAAACAAAAATATGGACCAATATCTCAAACAGAAACAAATGGATGAAAATGAAATTGTAACTGTTGTATAATGATAAGGCTGTAGAGTAGATGGCCTAAGCTGGAATTTGTTTATTTGTTTATTTAATTTTAAGAACTTCTATGGTCATCTATCTCACATAGTAATCCTAGGATGCTCCCAAAAATCAATAAAAAAAATCTGCAAAAAATATTTTTAAAATGTTATTTTTAAAATTTATAATGTTTTAAACACAGGTGTGGTTTGAATATGACAACACCATATGACTTATTTAACAATGTACTGTACACGAAGCCTTCACCTTGGCCTGATGATTAGAAGAATGATATTATTGTTCCCCTACACTGAGAGAAATGAAGCAAGTATGAATGCAAAAATTACTTTGGATTAGCTTGACCTGTATACCTGGGAAGGTGTTTGACAGAAAATTGTGATCAAAAGAATATGAGATAATAAGCAAAATTTGGAAAGTGCAGTGCAGCTCCCTACCAGATAGATGTACCAATAAAATTGTTGCTCTTATGAAGGCCACTGAAAACTGAATAAACATGAGAAAACTTTTATATATTTTTAATTTAGAGAAAGCCTATGACAAAAGGAACAAACTAGAAGCAGGGAATGTTTTGTATGAATGCCTTGGGTGTGAGCCATAATGGTTGAAAGAAGATAAAATATAACTTTCAGTAAGGACATCCTTCTTTCATTTTGTTAGATATGCCAGGATACACTTACACTATGCAGGGGTGTCAAACTGCCGGCCCGTGGGCCGGTTGCATCATGCGGAGGCTGCGCCCACCCCAGCTCCAGCAATGCAAAAAAAGTCATGATACGGCACAACACATCACATGACGTGGCGAGTTTGACACCCGTGCACTATGGGAACCTGATATTTAATAAGTATGTGTGTCATAAAAGAAGGACAGATTGGGTAAAAAAATATATGTGTGCTGAAGGAATGTAGTTGAATATTTAAAAAAACGAATTACTAGTACAAAAAAAGTACATTGAGATGGTTTAATTATATATAGGGAATGAAGGAGTGATTACAGTATAAAAGAAGAATGAGTTAATGAAGAAGACTCACAAAATCTTGATTGGCTGGCATTAATGGATCCTCCAAGAGAAAGTTGTGAAGTTTAAAGGATATGTGTGTAGAGGAGTGTATCAGTGTGATGAAAGCAAAGATAATTTGCAAGGATAGAAACTTCAAAGAGGTGTAGTAAATTGTGGCAAATTGACTAAATTGAAGCTGACTAAATTTCTTATGCTGTTAACTGATTGGACATACTATTTTCACAACATTTTTTTCTGTATTGTATGTGTGCATTAATGATTCACCTGTGGAGATGGTTACCAGCATCAAATTCCTGGGTGTGCAGCTAACGAGTAGGCTGACTTGGTCGCTAAACAGTGAGAAACTGGTGAAGCGGGCACAGCAGCGCCTGCATTTTCTGCGCCGCATGAGAAAAGCACATCTTCCTTCCCCTGTCCTGACCACTTTCTACAGGGGGACAATCGAGAGCATCCTGTCATACAGCATCACAGTCTGGTTTGGAGGCATCACTGCTTCAGACAGGAAGGCGGTGCAGAGAGTGGTGAGGATGGCCGAAAAGATCATTGGCAGTTCCCTCCCTACCATCCAGGACATAGCACAGAAGCGTTGCTTGAGCAGGGCCCGCAAGATTTTCTGGGACACTACACATCCTCTTCACGACCTGTTTTCCTTGTTACCTTCTGGGAGGAGGCTTCGTGGTATCCGTAGCAGAACATCCAGATTCAGCCATAGTTTCATTCCATACAGCATTAACCTTGCGAACTCTCAACTTCCTCCTTGCGTTATATTCAAGATGGACAGTATTTAATATTTATTTGCTATGTATATGTAGGGATGTGGGTCTATATATATGTTGTACATAGTATGTTTAGGTGTGTGTCATGTATATGTTTCACTTTGAGAGCGGGCAACTAAATTTCATTTTTTATGTGTGCCATTGTGCCCACAATATAAAAATGACAATAAAGGTTATTTATTTATTTATTTATTTTAACATTTCTTATCCTGGAAAGGAATAGCTTGATGGGTATGTATGCTCCTAAAGCAACAAGAGTTTTAAAGATGTAAGGTTCATTTGATGAAGTCTATATGCCAGTTATGGTTAACAGTGCATTCCCATCCTTGTCTAGTTAAATAAATAAACATTCAAGTTCAAGATTCTTAAGGGAAATGTCCTCTTCTTAATCTAACAAACAAGTTATTGGTAAAAAATAAATGGAGAATTCAGAAAGGTCTCCTAGACACAAATAAATGAATAAAGGTTGTTTTTAGTTTAGTCCTCCTTCAATTTATCTTAGAAATACTTCAATACTTCATCTCAATGTGGAGATTGAATAAAGTGGAAGTAAACTTTGCTTATGAGGGACTAGTATGAAGATTTTTGTGATTGTTAATAACAAGGACTAAGGCTGAATACATGTTCTTTGTATCTTCTCAGAAATGGGGTTTAATTTGTAGCTACTCACACCATTAGATTTGACTGTACATACTGATATGGTTTACACTCAGCCAAGCACTCATTTGATTGAAAATCACATGATTACATAAGCGGGAAGTTAATTTTTGCTCTGTGGGTAAAGAGTAGTTGCTTTCAGGTAGAAAGAACAGCTGTTGCAAAATGCTCTGGATCCTTT
Organism: Azemiops feae; assembly: GCA_023970755.1. Taxonomy (NCBI): domain Eukaryota; kingdom Metazoa; phylum Chordata; class Lepidosauria; order Squamata; family Viperidae; genus Azemiops; species Azemiops feae. Next base: position 5,472,598 of record JALGBA010004297.1, on the reverse strand, counting down.
CTGCGTATTTTCTCTTGCTGCATTCTCCTGGAAATGCAGAAACAAAAGGTAGAAGATATCTAAAAGTTGTTTTACTGATTTTTAACTCTCACTTAGAATTAATGATATAGACTAAGTTCAAAAAGACTATTTGTATGGATCTTGATTTTATTTATGGTATAAAGAGAGACACGGTTTGGGCTGACTGCAGGGGAAGAAATCAGATCTGAGTTTAGCCTATTGGTATTAATCAAAGTTTTCTTTGAATAATCTGAACACTCAGAATATTTATATCATTTATTTTAAAATCTGTATGCTTTCTTTATATCTTAGCATGACTTGTTTTGTATTTTTTCAGGATGAGTAAATAACAAAGAAACCCAGTCTAGTAACTGGGTTTCATAACTTCTATCAAGAGATTCCATTTCATCTGCCCAATAATCAGGTGTTAAGGATTATTTTTGTTTTACAGCTGTGTTGGTACTCCATAGCTGTCATGGCATCTGTACAGTCTTGGCAATGCTCATGTAAAATAGAGAATTGAGTGTGTAAAAGCAGAAATTGTTTGAAAAAAACATAAATATGCATGTCTGAGTGTGGGATACAAAGTAGGATATACAGGTTTGGTTGAAAAATGTCTGGGAATATTACTAGAAATTAACTTACACATATACATTCTAAATAGTTGTGTTATTAAAATGTGAGAGCCTTCCTTTCCAAATGTATATAAAAGTAATGAATACAATTATGCTATTAATTTTCATAGTGTCACAAGACTCTTTCATTGCCAGAGTCTCACTGAAATTTCTTTTTTGGATACTGACCAATTTCTGCAAAATTTCTATGAATTGTTGCCTTTCTTGCATTATTAAGTTGTTTCATTAACTTGCCTTGTATTTTTTATTACTTCATGTTTCATCTTTATTATTGATCTTAGAAAGCAAATTATGCTAACTTTCTCAGATTAAACTGTTAAAATTGGAGACTCCAAGGAGAAAAATCGAGATGGTATGCATACTTTATACCTGTTGGTAGCTCCTGAAATAAGCCACAACTGATGAGTTTGACCAACTCTTGCCAATCAGTCCTAAGGGGAAAATGTGTTTAATTGTGACATATTCTCCAAGTCACCTTCTCCCTTTGAAATACGGATATCTGCACAGCTCTGGTCCCTATCCTGAAGCATGTCACAAATCAGAGGAATTTGGTATAGATATTCAAACGTGTGTTGGGGAGTTACAGTTCTTTCTGTCAGAATTTCTGCTCTATAATAACTCCAGCAGACATTACTTTTAAACATTCCTAAAATGTGTCTTAAAAATATAAAAGTTATGTTTTGAGATCTTTGGGATGCTAAAGACTATCTCTTAAAGTGATACTGTATTTATTCCTTGAAATGGCTCCTAAAATGCACTTCAAGAATATAGAATAGAATAATTTTATTGTCACTTTAAATGTGCACTAATTGTCATACATTACAATGAAATTTTGTTGCATACAGCTTTCAAAGGATCACTACCTCCAATATGCACTACATAAATATGACCAAAAAATTGAATATACTTGCATATATTTTATGACACAGAGAAACAACACAGTCTAGTTCAGATATATACATGTACATGGTGAGAAAAACGAATCTTGCAAGTTTACCAGACGGATGGCATAGGGAACAAAGCTGTTACAGAAAGTGGTAGTCCTGCTGGAAATACTTATTGCATAGAATGGCAACATACAAGAGATGAATCAATTTAAACCTCAGTTAATGAAATATAATGCATTAAGGCAGGCATGTCAAGCTGCCGGCCCACTGGCCGGATGCATCATACTGAAACCGTGCCGACCCCATTGCTGGCAATGGAGAAAAAGTCGCGATACGTCACGCAACATCACGTGATGTCGCGAGTTTGACATGCCTGCATTAAGGGAATCAAACATGAAATAAAAATAGTAGCTGACTTATACAGACTAATCAAGCAAGAACAGCATAGCGTAACATAGAATAGCACAGCACAGAAGTTCCTTTGGTCATTCAGAACAACAGCTTGATAGACATCCTCACAGGTTCAAAGAGAATGGGCAATTATGTCATTTTTAAAAGCCAATACAGGTAGTCTTTGACGTACGGCCACAATTGAGCCCAAAATTTATGTTGCTAAGTGAGAAATTTGTTAAGCAAGTTTTGTCCTATTTTACGACTTTTCTTGCCATATTTGTTAAGTGAATCACTACAGTTGATAAATTAGTAACAACTGTAGTGAATCTGGTTTTCCCATTGACTTTGCTTGCTTGCTTGCTTGTCAGGAGGTTGCAAAAGGTGATCACATGACCCTGAGACTCTGCAACTGTCATAAATGTGAGTCAGTTGTCAAGCATCCACATGTAAATCAAGTGACCATGGGGATGCTGCAACAGTCATACATGTGAAAAATGGTCATAATTCAGTGCTGTTGTAACTTTGAATGGTCACTAAGTGAACTGTTGTAAATCGACGACTACCTGTACAATGCTATTGGTTGGATGGACGTGATAATTTGTTAAGTTTGAATACAATTGAAATAAAAAGTAGTTTTAGAAGATTCCCCAAGATCTCTTATAACTGTTTAGTATTCAGATGTAGAAGAGTAGAAAAGAACCCGGATGTAGAAAAAAAACAAAACATTCAAATACTTAAGTGACAACACTGGATGTGATATATGGCGGCTGAAGCATGCTCCAACCAATGAATGCACCTTGAAAATGATAGCCATTGTTTTTAAAGCAGTTTCACAATTCATGTGCATCTTTTTTTCTTTGCAAAACACAGAAGCTCTCATTCTGTGTCAGTAGTAAAAAGCTAAATGACAGGAAATGGCAAATTAAAATAAGCTTGCTTATTGTGTCTACCATCTTTCAGGAGAATTTATAGCAGGTGGTATCCAGCAGGAAACGCAGACAGAGGTACAAAATTGTGATAACACTCAGTAGCCGGGCTGTTTCTAGTGTGAAGGATTAACTGGAACTTGCATTGTGAGTGCTGAATGCCTGGGAAAAAAATGTGGGTTTCTCCTCAGAATCAAGATAGAAATACAACTGAAGGGATTTTTATAATGAGGCTTCATCTTCAGGGTTTTGTATATTTAAATAGAATTGGAATAGGAACTGGTGCACACTATAACACTTAAGATCTATTGACATCAATATGGCAAGTGCATAAATAATATTCACCATCACTTCAGGAGATCTTTTTCTTTCCAGATAAAATGGTCAGTCAGGAATTGATGGTTCTTATTGCTGAAGAAGGGCAAAGCGTCAATCTCACCTGCAAGTTTATGCATACGATTGAAGGTCTGTATCTTAAACGAACTCTTGGAAAGCCCACAGATGTGCTTTTTATTACCTATCACGGTAAAAACAAGAGAGAAGATCCTGCATATGAAAATCGCACTGAGTATTTTGAGGTGAACAACACAGCCACAATTACACTGAAGCAACTGAAGGAAAATGATAGTGATGGATATATGTGTACAGCACACTTGACCACAGACACTGGGCTTAAGCCAAAAAATAGCCCAGTGAAGTTTCTTTTGGTAGTAAAAGGTAAGGATGGAGAAAAAGACATGTGAATAGCAGTTTGATTTTCAATTATAAATTATTAACCATTTTCCTAATTTGGTATTATCTAGACATCTTGAACTCTATTAACCATGTTGTCTTAAAAGTCTGTGAAATGAAAATATGAAGTGTTTGGATACAAAGTAAGGTAATATCTTTTTTTAAAAAGTAATAAGCCTAATGTCACTGGGTTTGGGGAAAGTGACAACTTGTTCATTTTCCCTTCCAGACTTCAGCATCTTCCCATTTGATTCTAGACTAATACAAAATGTATTCATTCGAGTCAAATACCTACAAAATAAAAGTATAGTATAGCATATAAAATGCATTGTACTGAGATGGATGAGAAGCAAATAATATACACTGAGCAAACATGTATATTAACTATGCATGTGGTATATATTTAACATGTACTGTATATACTTCAGAAGTACATATTTGAGGAAGTACATAAATGAGGAAACTTTTTTTTTTAAATTGCAAACTGAAAAGACAATGAATGGACTGAATTTTAAACTGGAAAAACATAAAATCTTAAATAATTGAAATTTTATAAACAATAAGATTCAATTCAGACCTTGTTTCAGATAACTGCTTAATTTAAGGAACGGTTGCTGGAATTGGGTATGTCTAGTTTAATGAAGAGAAGGACGAGGGGGGACATGATAGCCGTGTTCCAATATCTCAGGGGCTGCCACAAAGAAGAGGGAGTCAAGCTATTCTCCAAAGTGCCTGAAGACAGGACAAGAAGCAACAGATGGAAACTAATCAAGGAGAGAAGCAACCTAGAAGTAAGGAGAAATTTCCTGACAGTTAGAATAATTAATCAGTGGAACAACCTGTCTCCAGAAGCTGTGAATGCTCCAACACTAGAAGTTTTTAAGAAGAGACTAGTCTAAAATGGTATAGGGTTTCCTGCCTGAGCAGGGGGTTGGATTAGATGACCTCCAAGGTCCCTTACAACTTTATTATTATTATTATTATTATTATTATTATTATTATTATTATTATTATTATTATTATTATTATTATTATTATTATTATTATTATTATTATTATTATTATTATTATTATTATTATTATTATTATTGTTGTTGTTGTTGTTGTTGTTGTTGTTGTTGTTGTTGTTGATGATGATGATAATAATAATAATAATAATTATTATTATTATTATATATTTACCTCATTTTTATTTAGAAACTTCTAATTCAGCTTGAAGTCTACAACTCAATCATAATTCAGAAATTGATTATCTTTGAAAGTCAACATATTGATTGATTTGTTCATTTATAAAGTTGATACATTGCTTCAGTCTAATTGGCCTTAAGGAGTTTACAGGATATAGAAGGAAATCACTCTGCATATACACACACACACACTCACACATATACATGCTTTCATACATACAATACCCATCACATTATTCCCTTCTGCGGAATAATAAATATATATATAATAGATGATAATCTTTTAAAACAATTAAATGTACATATCTGAGATGTTGCATATTAATAATTTTAGTGAACTGTGGGAGTTGAAGTCCACAAATCAGGAGGATATTCAGTGATGGAAGGCTGAGGTCTGTTAAAGCAGCCTTCTTAAAGCACTTTCTTAAAGGTTCCAGATGAACTGGAGATACAAATCCCAGGCTTTTCAGTTAACATGTCAGAAGGAATACAGGTAGTCCTCAACTTACAACAATTCATTTAGTGACCATTTGAAGTTATAACAGCGCTGGAAAAAGTGACTTATGACAGTTTTTCACACTTTCGTCTGTTCCAGCATCCCCATGGTCACATGATCAAAATTCAGATACTGACTCATATTTATTTGACTCATATTTATGATAGTTGCAGTGTCCCAGGGTCATGTGGCCCCTTTTGGGACCTTCTGACAAACAAAGTTAATGGAGAAGCCAGATTCACTTAACTACTGTGTTACTAACTTAACAAGTGCTGTGATTCACTTAACAATTGTGGCAAGAAAAGTCATAAAATGGGGCAAAAATCACTTAACAAATGTCTCACTTAGCAACAGAACGTTTGAGCTCAATTGTGGTCTTAAGTCAAGGAGTGTCTGTATTATTCCTTCACATGTGAAGGCTGGGAAAGCTGGTGTAAAGCTCTATGGTAAACCACATGTCCCATTTTCTTTACTATAGCACCTTCAGAAAAGAATTTTGAATCTCCCTGGATGCTGTATATTTTTATTTCTGTGTTAATGCTCTTGGTTTTTATGCTTGGATCATATATCATCTATCAAGCAGATGTAAGTATGGCTAATATCAAGATATTACATTAACTAAGTTCCATCAACTTCCATTCTTTCCTTCCTAAAGATTATGTACCTCAGTCAAGAAATGTCCCAAGATAATGTCAAATAACTCCTTTCCTGCATAATTGTAGTATCATCATCATTTTAGCCATTGTCTATTCACTGCAGGATGAAGGCCTCTTCTGCATGTTTCCAACCCATAGGAGCCTGAGTGTTCTTTTGCCAATTGGGCCCTCAATACTTGCCGATGTCATCGATCCATCTTGTTTTAGGCCTCTTTTGTGGACGCTTTTTTTCAAGTGGGATCCATTCTATAGTATAGAATGACTTGTAGTATAGCACTAGATATTTATAATGCAAAAGAATTTCTAATTTAAAGATCTGGAGTTTTCTTTATTCTAGTTATTCTATAACAATGTAAGGATTTGAATGGACCCACATACAATCATTATCACATAAGTGAAAGCTTAGGGGAAAAAAACCTTGTGATTCAATACATTAATATATATAACAAATCCCTTAATGCATCTTGTTGTCTTTTTAAATAGATCAAGAAGTGCTTCCAACAAGGACATGCAAAGAAAAGGCAAAATTTCATCTATGAAGACATGACAATATACAGCCTGAGGAGCCAGAACACTGAAAATGAAATAAATTAATATGCTATGTAATATTGAACACTGTATAACAAAATATTGTTGAAATTCCAACAAATTCATAATTGTTTCATTATTTGTTAAAGAAGTGATAAAAAGTGTATACTTTGAGCACCAGTTTGCATCTCACATATGTGAACTAATAGTAGTATTTAAAATTTGAAAGCTAATGTTCAAAAACTCCATTCAGGTAGCCCCATTAATGTGTGAAGGGCTCAAACTGCATCAAGAATGATAGCTACTAATTCCATCCGCTCTGACTTCCACACATTTTGCTGGAGGTCTGAAAAGAGCCAAATTTGCATTCGCTTGGATGGGAGAATAGCCCTCAGTACAGTTAGAGACTCTGGCTTATTAGAGGTCCTGGAATGCCTGCAAGAAGCATCAGGAAGTCTTGCTAGACCACAGATTAAGCAAGAATTGACAGCGTGCTACAGTTACCAAAAGAGGCTGAGCCAATGGAGTTTTGGACTGCATCAATAGAAGTATACCAACAAGATCACAGGAAGTGATAGTAGTGCTTTATACTGCTGGTCAGAACTGGAATACTGTGTCCAGTTCTGGTCACAACTGTATGGAAAGGTTGCTGAGGAACTGGAAAGCATGCAGAGAAGAACAACAAAGATGGTAAGGGGCTTGGAATCTAAATCATACAAAAACTTGGAACTTGTTAAGCCTGAAGAAGAAAAGGCTGGAGAAGGAGTTGGGCTAGAGGACCTCCAAGATCTCTTCCAACGCTATAATTCTATGCTTCTGGATCGAGATAAACATGCTATCATTCAAGCCAGGTCCACTTCCCCTTCACACATTCAGTTGAAAACCTGAAAAGGGTAGGTCATGTGCTTTGGATGGCTTAAATTCTTACTAGTTTTATATATGTCCTTGCTTATCTTAAGATGAATGTGACTTAACTTTATAACTGATGTGTTTAGTGTGAGTCATACGGTATAAGTAGGCCTTTTGAAACAATGTTTGCATAAATAATAAGTATTTTTAATAGGTGCTGTTACTGAAAGTAGTTAATAACAGTTCAACGAAGAGGAATACAAGTGGAAAATGTATTGCAGTTTTTAAAATGTAGTATTTTTCCTGCTGAGTTCTGCCTCCATGCTTATTAAAGGTGCAACTGCAGAAGACATTAGTAGCGATGGCAAATCTTTCAGAGACCGAGTGCCCAAAAACTGCCCCGCCCACCCCCGCTCCACTCCTGTCTCTGCCCCACCCACCTGCAGGGCCACCCACAGCCTCCACAGCCTGCCGCAGCAGATCACCCAGGCGGCCCAGCAGCACCGTGGCGGCCACACCCCCCACCCGCACCCCACAGCATCATCTGTGCGTGGTGGTGCGCGAGGGCGGAGTCTTGTCCCCGCTGCCTGGCTGCCATGTCCTTGGCTGCACTGCTCCGTGCGGGCCGTGTCTGGGGGGCGACTCTCCTCGGGGGGGGCTGCTGGTGAGGGGGCCGTGGGGGGAGGCAGGGCTGGGGCGACGGCACGTGTGCCCACAGAGAGGGCTCTGAGTGCCCCCTCTGGCACGCGTGGCATAGGTTCTCCACCACTGCATTATGGAATATTAGAAACTATTTAGAAGGGAAGATGTCAAAAATGTTTTATCTTTTTTTGTACATTTAGAATGTTGCATAAACATTTTAAGAGGTGTAACTTCATGATTTCAATACCCACAAAAAAAACCCAGTGTGGTGTAGTGGTGAAGATGTTGGATTAGCACTCTGAAGACCCAAATTATCATTCATCCTCAGCCATAGAACCTCACCTGGGAACTTCAGATAACTCCTTAACACAAAGTGACTGATGCATTGAGGGGAATAGGAGGGAGTCCTAAGTAGGCTGCCTTGTATTCCTGTATATAAGGCATTTTTTAAAAAAATAGAATTGCAGCGCTAAATGTTTATCCTTCTATAGTATTACAGTATATGTTACTTTTTAAGATTTTAAACCAAATTTAGAAGTTAAATATATGGGGTTATTTTATGAGAAAGAGAGAGAGCATAAAGCATGCAATAAAGATTTTGAGATATCTTGGCTGTGCAGTATTGTTTGTATTCCATCATTTGCTTTTCCATATATCTCTGTACTAAAGACATTTGTCAAATCTGGATGTGAGAATTTCTTTCTTATTTGGGAATCTGTACATTTAGTTAATCCTTTGAAAGTCCTACCTGTCCAAATCTGCAAAATTTAGTATAAAAAAATCATATATGAGAGAAAAATCTGCACAAAATTGCATCTAAAATTAAATAACAAATCACTTTTTATTAGGGAAAAATGGTTGCAAGAATCGCATATAATAAACACAAGTGCAAAACAAAGTACATATATTTGGAGAGATGTATGCAAAAATACCATTATAAAGAAAAATAATAGTTGGCTTAGAAAAAAGAAATACATGAATGACAAAATACATGAAACTGACAGCTTGGCAAACATTGAAAAACTTAAAGACATGAAATTCTGTAATCTTTAGCATGTATCTTCTCACAGAAAAAATATTGGCATGGATTTATGCAGTAATACAATTTACGAATGAATTAGAGTCATCCACTTTCTGTCTACCATAATCGTCTCTCTACCATTTCTTTTCCATTTTTCTCTATGGTGTATAGTTTGAGAAATGTGACTAAGTCATTGGCAGGAGGTAGGGAGAAATGCTTTGTTTTGCTGATATTTTGCATTTGTGTACATCCATATATATGGCATACTCTAGTTTGAAGAAACTAATATTGAATTCCTAGGAATCCTTTCAGTTCAAGCACATTTTCTTTTCTTTTTCTGTCATCTTCTCCACATTTCTTGAACTAGGTCGAATGGCAGGTAAATGTACAGATGATAACCCATGCCAAAAGATCTTTCAACACACCCTGGGGTAGGATGATCAATGACTCCACTTTGAATATCAATCTGGCAGTGATTGATCAATGCATATCAATCTTATGGGATGCTGTACTTTATTTTCCAGGCAAGTCAAATGTGCTGCACAGATACTTGGTGTTCATATACTCATGTTCTACAAATATTACTGCTGTGTTGTTCCCTACTGTGGGTTTTAATTCTGTTATTGTTACTCTTTCTTAGTTTGGTGTTCTAAATTGATTTCATTGTATTGTGCATCACTTTGAGTTGCTGTGTTGACTGAGGTAGTTTATAAAACAAATAACAAAGAAAAGGTCAGATATAGTAAACCACAGGGAGTGATTTCTGTTTTAAGTAGTAAAATACATCTCAACTAAAGAACTGATGCCATCTGGGTATGAAGTCAAAGAAATTTGAAGCAAGCTATATAGAGTGGCATAGTCATCAGACAGCCATGCCATATTCCAGGGGTAGGCAACCTTGGCTCTTTTATGACTCATGGACTTCAACTCCCAGAATTCCTGAGCCAGCATTCTGGGAGTTAAAGTCCACGAGTCATAAAAGAGCCAAGGTTGCCTACCCCTGCCATATTCCATGCTGTCCTGACAAACAATCATAGAATCATAGAGCTGGATATCTAGTCCAATCCCCTGCTCAAGGCAGGAACCTTATATCATCCAGTCAATCGGTTGTCCAGTCTATTTTTGAAAACCTCCAGTGATAATGTTCCATCAGAAAAATCAGCCTTATATAGAACCACTTCAGGAAGAGTGAGACCACTTATGCTATTTATGATTTATAAAGGATGGAGAGTACAGAGGTGCAAAATATTTTGACATTGAAGCATTCTGATCTTACACCAGTTGTTCTAAACGTTCCAGGCATGAAAGAAAACTTGGCAATGTCATTTTGACTGTTCTGAGCAGAGTGACTATGTTTTTGTTGTGTGGGTGGCGATTGGCTTGCTTTTTTTTTAAAAAAAAAAATCCAGCTTTGCTAATAGAGCAATTCAAATTAGTCATGTCTTTATTGCTATTATTTTGACTAGATGATATAAAGGAGCAGAATTTTGGGAGGAAAGAAATAATTAAGAACATGACCATATAGGAAGATTGCTCAAAGTTGTATGTCTGCCAGACCTCTTGGTAATTTACTGCTGATATTTTTTTTTTAAAAAAATCTTTGCTTATGTAGAATCAACTTCATTAAGAGAGGTGTGCATCTTATGGGCTGCTATACTTTATTTTCCAGGGAGGTCAAATGTGCTGCACATATACCTGGTGTTCATACACTCATGTTCTACAAATATAAAGATTTGCCCAACATTTATTTGATTTTGATTTATTAAACTTTTGTACTGTATGTCTGTGTGAACTCTGTGCACATTCTTCTATTCATTTTGATCTTTGGGATATATTCAAAATGCAAACATTCTATAGTGGCTTGAGGTGGTTTGTCAAGTTTCAGTTCATGTGCACGTCCTTATGTTTTCGGGTCATAATACTATGACTTGTGCAATTTAGAAACTTGTGCATGGTAAATTAATTAGATTGATTACGTTTTTATTTGTCCTGTAGCTCGTTGGCTAAGCACATAAAAGGTCTATTTTTCTTACTGAGATGTATTTTAATGCTTTAAAAAAGTTTTTAAAATAATCACCAGCCAAGTATTGTGCAGATTGGCTGGTAAGAAACATTTGGCATGGACTGCCACCTCTAACTAATCTTGTGGTCCTGTGGTGAAAAACAAGAGAGGAGCAGCTGTTGAAGGCTTTTCAAGTTTTGTTCTGCTGGAACCTAGCCAGTGTTGTTCTGAGCTTGAAACAAAACACATTTTCATTTTGTGCAGACCCCAGTGGAGATACAAAGGACATTTTCCTCTCTACTACCCACAATTCCAAATGTTCAAGGCCATTCACACACACTATGAAGAGAATAGACAAAGTCAGGCTTGATTAGGCTATCAACCATTCCAAATCCTGATGGTTGTATATTATCTCCAGGATCAAGAATAATTATATGTCTACTTTTTCTTGAATATTATTTTTTAACTTTTTGGTTAGATGTTTACATTTAACTATAATTAATTATAATTAATAACCGTTATATTGGTATTTATATGTAACTATATTTACTTAGTAACACATCACTAATAGTATACTGATTATTGTTACTTATAGAATGAATGATATGTATTGGGTTAAGTTTTTACCATTAATAGTGATAAATTTATTAATATAGCTTTTTAGTATTATGTTAATTATGCATACTTAATATGTATACCCGGACGACAGTCTGCTTGCTAAAGTGTTGATTTATTGTTGGGGGTAACCCCATTATTGTATCTACCCCTACCCTTGGTTTAATCCTTGTTTTTTTTTTACCCTGTTATACCTTTACCTACCCTTCCCTTTCTATCCCGATAAAAATAATAAAACATTTTTTTTTAAAAAAAAAGAATAATTATGTGTCTTAATACTGGTTATTGGGAAATGTAAGTGGTAGTCTGCTGTTTGCACCGAGGTTCTGTTTGTGACTCTGCTTTGGCATCTGGCTGGCCTGAACACCCAAATAAATGAACTTTTGGTCTGCTTTAGTGGAATCTTCATGTTCTTGTGAGCTCCAAAATAGCTGTAAATTGCATGGGCTTAAAACAGAGATAGCAAGCAAGCAAAGGTCCTGAAAGGGAAGCAGGTGCAGTGCAACCTGAAAACAACGTGCCTGACCAGAATAGGACTTCCTGGGCTCAGAGCCACCAAAGGTGACCACAGAGCCCACTTTCTTATTTAGGGGTTCAGTCAGGAAATGTGATGATGGAACCAAGTACTGTGTGGCTGAGATATTTATAAAGATATTTTCAAAATTACTGTTTGGGTTGGTTTAGACAAACAGATCATGATACCTGAGTATACTTCAAAAGTCTAGTCAACTGTATCTTCTCAGACTGGAGATTGTGCACAGCAAGGATGTGGTCAACAGGTACCTGCAAATAATGTGGTTCAAATTCAAAAACACAAATAATTTATGTGCTAAACATGCTGCCCAAAGTGTTCCTGGGTAATTCTTCATTGGCTGAGTTTCCATATATCTGCTTGTGGATATAAGTATATAACATAGACTTAAGAACTTTTTTCAAAGGCAAAAGTGAATGCAAAACTAAACTAAACTAAAAACACCAAATTAAAAACAGTTAATTAAATTGATGTAACAGATTACTAGGGATTCTTGGTTTAACTTTTAGTCCAGGACTGAAAATTGGAGAAGAAGGGTCTACCCAAGGTATATGGCTAATGTAGATAATAATAATAATAATAATAATAATAATAATAATAATAATAATAATAATAATAATAATAATAATAATAATAATAATAATAATAATAATAATAATAATAATAATAATAATAATAATAATAAAGTTGGAAGGGACCTTGGAGGTCATCTAGTCCAACCCCCTGCTCAGGCAGGAAACCCTATACCATTTCAGACAAATGGCTGTCCAGTCTCTTCTTAAAACTTCCAGTGTTGGAGCATTCACCGCTTCTGGAGGCAGGTTGTTCCACTGGTTAATTGTTCTAACTGTCAATTGATAAGTCACAATTGTATTATTTAAATCGTAGAGGATTAAAAATACTTATTGGACTCTAATTGTAAGGATCCCAGTTCTTACCACATGTTCCTTTTTTGAGAAGCCCAAAGAAGAAAAATGATTTCTGATTAAAAAACATTTTTAGTCTAGTCAGTCTAGGCCTTCTTAAGCATGATACTGAATCAAAGATACAAAGTTACACTAAAGTCTCTTTAAAAATCAATTTTATTTATAAGAAACCATCAAATCAACAGGCATAAGTGAAAAAATATTAGGAGTCAATGAGTACATATGATCAAAGAAACAAAAGGAAGGCTCATCTAAAATTAATATAGAGCTCAAGGAAAATAATATTTGAAGGAATTGGGGAGGACCTTGGACATACTCAAAATAAAATAAAAAATAAGCAATTGCACTGTTGATTATTTACTGAGTATGGAAGCCTAGGTGCATTGGATTTCCTTCCTGAATCCTGGAAGGTTTCAGTCCATCTTGGAATGGGTTCAAAGTCTGCATTTTTCTCACTAGGAAAATGCTGAAAACAAAAGCCTTGAACAAATTCTTCCCTAAATTCTACCCTATTTACTTAGGTATTTAACCACTTGATCTCCTTGGCTTTCACATCAGAAATAAAAATCATTAGGTTATTACAAGTCAGATAGATATTTTGTGTTGGTATTGTAAAAAAAAATGATATTTCTTTAGTTCCTATAATGTAGATGCATCAAGATACAGCTTTTTTTTTCTCAAATCATTCTCTGTGTTAATATCATTAGGGGAAGAAATATTTTAGTTAAAGACCATAATATGACGTTGAACAATATTTTTAAAATATAGAATTTGCCATCTCATAAAAAGCTTAGACTCCATTGAACCTAGCAAACAGGATAATTTATGTCAATAGAAGGAATATTTGATTTTAAGGAATGGATCAAGGATAAGTCTGTTATCTATCTTTAAAAAAATCTTTGTGTACTACTAATAATAAGATAAAGCAACACATTGTCTACAGTTAATGATAAGCTGAACATTTAACTGATGTTATATCACTCTCCATATTTATTGTCTGTACTGTTATTTCTTTCTTTTTGGTTGGGTTTCTTTTCTCTTTTGGTTATAACCATAATACAGCTAGGATTTTTTTTTCTGCCTACCATCTAACTATGAATTATCTACTTTTTTCCTGTTGGTATTTTGGGGTATGTATGTGTATGTGTATGTGTATATAGATAAACAGATATGAGAGAGAGAGAGAGAAAGAGAGAGAGAGAGAGAGAGAGAGAGAGAGAGAGAGAGAGAGAGAGAGAGAGAGAGAGAGAGAGAAAAGATACACAGACCTACAAGTCAACTGTATACATGTGTTGGATTCTAAGGAGGCCACTGGAGCTTCCATTGACAGAGGGCCCATTATGGTCATGTTTGTCCTTCAACAACCTTTCCTCCAATATTATTGTATGCACGAAGACCATAAACAAATGTTGTACTCTTCAGCATTATCAGGCAGGGCTGCACTTTTCCCCACAATGGCATCCAACTAGATACCTTCTGTTTCTAACCTCCCCGATTTGTGAAACAAAACAGGCAATCCAAGGTGAAGACAATGTCACAGGCAAATCTAATTGCAAACCTAGCAGACAACTTTGTCTCCCAAAAAGTAGAGAAGGGAACTAGGGGATTAGCCATTTTGGATCTAATTCTCACTAACAGGGATGAAATGATAGAAGGTGTTGAAGCCACAGGAACCTTGGGAGGAAGTGATCATGCAATATTGGAATTCAACATTATGGAAGCACAAGCAATAGAACACAGTCAAACTAGAGTCTTGGACTTTAAGAGAGCTAATTTCAAAACTTAGAGAGGGTTTGGGAGGATTCCATGGATGAGAATCCTCAAGGGAAAACAACTCAAGAAGCTTGGGAAATTTTGAAAAGTGAGATAATAAAAGCCCAGTCTAGCACAATACCAACAAAGAGGAAAAATTACAGCTCTCAAAAGAAACCAGCATGGCTGCATAAAGAACTCTCTGATAAATTGAAAGATAAAGGGACAAATATAGAAAGTGGAAAGAGGGGCACATAACTAAGACAGAATATCAGCAAATAGCCCGAGCCTGCAAAGATGAAGTGAGGAAAGCTAAGGCTCATAATGAACTAAGGCTTGCGACCAAAGTCAAAAATAACAAAAAAAAAGCTTCTTTCAACATGTAAAAAACAAGAAAAAGTGAAGGAAATGATTGGTCCACTAGTGGGTGAAAGTGGCAAAAAGGTGACAAGCACAGGGAGAAAGCAGAACTATTTAACTCATTTTTTTGCATCTGTCTTTACACAAAGGGAAAAACAGACCAACCTACCAAAAATAGTGCCATAAAAACAGAATAGAAATGCAAGTTAAGATAGGCAAGAAAACGGTAAGTGAGCACTGTCCAGCCTAGACGAGTTCAAATCACCAGGACCAGATGGATTACACCCCAGGGTTCTCAAGGAACTGGCAGATGTGATCTCAGAACCATTGAACTATATTTTTCAAAGATCCTGGAGCACTGGGGAATTACCGGAGGACTGGAAAAGAGCTGATGTAGTTCCCATCTTCAAAAAGGGAAAAAAATGGACCCAGGAAATTACAGACCTATCAGCCTGACCTCAATACCTGGGAAGATTCTGGAAAAGATAATCAAACAACGAATCAGCGAACACCTAGAGGCAAACAAATCACTACTAAAAGCCAACATGGTTTTGTCAAAAACAGATCATGCCAGACAAACCTTATTGCATTCTTTGACCAAGTGACAAAATTAGTGGATCAGAGGAATGCTGTGGATATAATTTACTTGGACTTCAGTAAGGCATTTGATAAAGTAGATCACAACCTACTACTTGATAAATAGAAAAATGTGGGTTAGACAGCATCACCACCAATGGATTCGTAGCTGGCTGACCGGCCGTACTCAGCGTGTGGTCCTCAATGGAACCGCATCTACATGGAGGGAAGTGTGCAGTGGGGTGCCCCAGGGCTCTGTCCTGGGGCCAGTGCTCTTCAACATCTTCATCAACGATTTGGACGAGGGATAGATGGGGAACTCATCAAATTTGCGGATGACACCAAGCTGGCAGGAATAGCCAACACTCCAGAAGACAGGCTTAAGATACAGGAGGACCTGGACAGACTTGAAGATTGGGCGCTATCTAACAAAATGAAATTCAATGGTGAAAAAAGTAAGGTTCTACATTTAGGCAAGAAAACCAAATGTACAGGTATAGTATAGGGGTACCTTGCTCAATAGTAGTAACTGTGAGAGGGATCTCGGAGTCCTAGTGGACAATCACTTAAATGAGCCAGCAGTGTGCTGCAGCTGCCAAAAAAGCCAACACAGTGCTGGGCTGCATTAACAGAGGGATAGAATCAAGAT
The DNA here is from genome assembly GCA_023970755.1 of Azemiops feae. Lineage (NCBI taxonomy): Eukaryota > Metazoa > Chordata > Lepidosauria > Squamata > Viperidae > Azemiops > Azemiops feae. Next base: position 5,456,234 of record JALGBA010004297.1, on the reverse strand, counting down.
CACGTGAAGTATTAATACCACTTTACAATGCCTTGGTAAGGCCACACTTGGAATACTGCATCCAGTTTTGGTCACCCACGATGTAAAAAGATGTTGAGACTCTAGAAAGAGTGCAGAGAAGGGCAACAAAGATGATTAGGGGACTGGAGGCTAAAGCATATCAAGAACGTTTGCTGGAATTGGGTATGTCTAGTTTAATGAAAGAAGGACTAGGGTGACATGATAGCAGTATTCCAATATCTCAGGGGCTGCCACAAAGAAGAGGGAGTCAAGCTATTCTCCAAGGCGCCTGAGGAGGACAAGAAGTAATGGATGGAAACTAGTCAAGGAAGAAGCAACCTGGAACTGAGGAGAAACTTCCTGACAGTTAGAACAATTAACCAGTGGAACAACCTGCCTCCAGAAGCGGTGAATGCTCCAACACTGGAAGTTTTTAAGAAGAGACTGGACAGCCATTTGTCTGAAATGGTATAGGGTTTCCTGCCTGAGCAGGGGGTTGGACTCGATGACCTCCAAGGTCCCTTCCAACTTTATTATTATTATTATTATTATTATTAATTTGAGTTTCAACTGGCAACAGTCTTGTTGTTTTATATTCAAAGCCTCTTTTTTCTTCCTGCCAGACTTCCCAAAGCTTTAACAGCTATGTGAACAACAGCAGTTCAAAAAGGAAAGTCTCTCTCTCTCTCTCTCTCTCTCTCTCTCTCTCTCTCTCTCTCTCTCTCTCTCTCTCTCTCTCTCTCGTTGGTTGATATCTCAGAAGAAAGTTCTGATCCTAAGAAGGCATATATATAGAAGTGCTTTGTCCCTGTAGCTGCATGGTAGGTAAGGAATTTTTTTCAGCATTGCATGGGGCTTTGATTTGACTGGACCAACACTGAACCAATTCTCTGAGATCTTACAGGATTGACAAAACTCATGGGAAGCAGACTTCCCTCGAGCAACGAAGCCCTATGACATGTAGGGTTAAAAGATGACAGTCATCGTCTTGAAATGCACCAATAACCCAATCCAATTACTAGTGAAACTCATGAAGCATGGGTATTTTATTGTTACAGTATGGCCTGCCCAGACATGCTTCTGTACATCCCTGGCCACTCATGACCAAGGCATGACTGAGATGGGTCCAGAAAAGGATGCAACTGATCCACAAGGCAAACTTTTGGGTAAGGCCCTCCATAACTGTCACCTTTTCAAGTGAGAGCTTCAGGTTCAGGGAAACATCAGCACGTATACCAGACCAAAATAAGATAGTTTAATCCAATTCATGGCCAAAGGTAGAAGATCCCTAGCACCAGGGCCCCCAAACATCCACTGCCATTCAATGTTGTTTAGGGTTAAGTCTCGGCTTATGCCTCTTATCCAAATTCTTATAGCTTGTAGGCCCCATTACTTCAACAACATAGCTGGATGAAATGTGTAAATGATTATTATCAGTACATTGATGATACCTGGCCCCAGCCAACCGATGACCTAACCCAATGGCCTCATGTAGATGTTAAATAGGAGTGAGAGCCTTGAGCCCTAAAACTGTTAGAAAATTAATAAAAGTAAGAAAAAAGAAAGGAAACCATCTCTGTATGGAGGAAATTTTATTAATGTTAATGAAATAATTAAGTCAGACAGAACAATTTTAACAAGTGGGCTGGAGATACACATCAATTACAGAACTTCAAAATATGTAATAAATAAGATTTTGCTCCTTTATTATCAAATGTGGCATAATTAACTAATATTGAAATAAGGGTTTATAATAAATAATGTGAAAGAGGCTTTAGCCTTATAATTAACAGTTAATCAACCATTTCCTATATATTCATTTAATAGATTGTTATTCCTACATCTATCTATTATTAAATGTAGCACAAATGCTTACATCTTAGTATATTAAATACATTTTTATTTCTCAAATACTTTTTAATTTGCATTAATGACTTGATTAAATTTAAACAGCACATATACAGGAGAATTAAATTTCATGTATCCAAATCCTCAGTCTGGTTAATCCTTTATCTAAGGACTGCATTATATCCTGCAACGTTAAACTGTTAGTTCACATGCAACAGAAGTCCATGGGTGTCTTTTGTCTCTGCTGTAAGGTGATTCAATTGAATTTACTTGGAATTGTTACTAATGTGGCTTGACATCCTGAGGGCCAGGCTTTCTCATCCTGGATCTTGCCACATCCCTTGTTGGTTCTTCTGGTGTTGTGCCACATCTTGACCTTTGGGTGCATCTGACTCACACCAGTTTGAACCTTTCCTTGATCTGCTCTGCTTGATCCTTTCTTGCACCTGTTGGTGATGTGGCAGAGAATATAAGGCACACATCCTGGACCTCTTAAACTTCATTTGGCGGTTGCCACCTGCTTCAGGCCTTCCAAGAACTTTCATATAATGCCTTCTTGCCCTCGCTGCTTCTCTCTCAGAGCCTTCTTTTTTTTCTTCACTCTGCTCTGCTGAGTTTTGTTGCCTCAGTCTTCAGCTAGGGTTGCTGTTTGATGGTATGGCTGCTGTTAATGGTGGCTGGCTAGGATTGCACTATGATCTCTCCTGAGGCTCTTCTCTTATCCTTGCATAGTTTACTTTGCCTTCTAAAGTCCCCCATTCATGTGTTGTCCAGCACTGTTCTAAGCATCTCTTCTGCCGCTTTATCCTTTGGAAATCCTCTATAAACAAGGTGACCCACCAGGATCCGCTTGCAGAGACAATCCACACAGATATGATCCAATTCTATTTATATTCACACATTTATAAAGAAACTGTCACTAAAAACAACAGAAATGTGTCAAGACTCACTAGGATTTGGCCTTCATCCCCTTCTGAAGAGGCAAGGGAACAGAATCTAATCTCCTGAGGCAAATCCTGAAGACTCAACATCTCCTGAGGCTTCTAATGCTAGGGATCACTTTTAATTCTTGCTGGGGCATCAATACCAGCTCTGGAACTGCATCCCATTTTTTTCAAGATTGTAGAAACAGTAGCAGTCGTGGATATTTAGTGGGGGTTTGGTATTGGAGGCATTTAAGGGGATGACACCACATACATTTTCCTTCTGATTTAACAGCTAGTAGTTAGGTGAGAGCCTGAGAAGGGAACAAAGAGAAGTAAATTATCTTCTATTGGAGGCACCTTAAGTGAAAATGAATTCATCTACTGCTGTGACAACCTGACACATAATTATAGTAAAAAAAAGCAAGCTTGTGGCAGTCAAAGAAGCTTGTAGTAGGGCTTGAAGAAAATGTACAGGATTCGAACAGAGTAGCAGAGAGAGAACAAAGATTTATTGGACTAACAAAGAAAGTACTATTTAATAATATAGTCACCTAATTATTATTGAAAGCCTTAAATATAATTACATTTATATTGGCACAACTCAGTTGAGTGACTTTAGACAATAGTATAATTGATAATGGGGATCTTGCCTACAACAGGAGTTTAAAGGGAAAGCAATCAATGAATAGAAACACTAAACATTGGCAATCATAACCATAACCACTGCTCCTGGAAAAAAAGACAGTGTTCAAAGTCTTGCTGAAAACAAAGATCCCTGAGTCTTCACAGAGAGAGGAGAAAAAAAGAGAAAGATACACTATTGAACTGGAGACAGGATGGTGGAATATTGTTGCATTGTACCCTTCAATACAACAGTGATGGTATTTGGCAATTCATTATACTGTATAAAGGACAGAAACAAATGGGACTGGCCAAACCCACAAATACATATGTGCTATCTATGAGAAATATGGATTAGGTTGATGACAAAAGAGATCCCAACATTTATCAAGTTCATTGACAATTTTTCCTTCCTGCTATTCCATGTAAGGACAAATAACAGAGTCGAGAAAAGCTATAGCTCTATCATCATGGCCTGTGTAGTTCTACAAAAGAAACTCAAGAACTCAGGTATTCAGGTGACATTCTTATCATCCAGTGAGTCAGTGGAAAAGAACTGGTAAGAGAAAGAATACGGCAGGTAAATGGCTGGCTTCAGAAATGAATTGAATTTGGGTCTGGGGCTGAAATATCTGGATGAGGATCTGCTGGTATAAGATGGGTTGCATCTTGCAAGATCCAGTAAAAATGTGTGATTGAGGATGGTAAACTTGATCAAAAAGGCTTTAAGTTGAATTCTGATTATATTGGAGAGTAAAACCTGCAGTAAGGCCCTCCAAAATATACTTGAAAGAAAGTAGAAGTGTTACTCTAATAAAATTCTAATAAGAATTTCATGTACCATCCAAAAAAATAGATATATGTATGCATACTTACCATGCTATTGGTGTGGGTGGGTGGGTGGGCAGGCAAGAGGAGTAACTATTGCAAAACAGTGAGTAGGAGTAAAAATAATAAAAGAAAGAAAGTATAGAGATGAAATGAGAAGGGAAATAAAGCAAAAGTTCATACCTACATCATTCACTAAACTCCTTTTGACCTATTCATTCTTGCAAACTGAAAATTAATTCTCATAATGGAAAAAGTGGTGACTGCCACCTAAACTAAGGTCAGGTGGAAATTGTTCTTCCCACTCAAAGGTGCTGGTTTTATTCATCATCTTTCTAGGGGTGTCAACAACTTCATCTTACTATGACTTTTTGAATCTGTCCGTTTACTTCCTTCCAATGTTTATTTTGTGATTTGATCCTTAATTCTCTTCATCTGAACAAACCATCTCAAACTGTGCTTTCAATTCAGTTCACATTCATTCAGCATTCATTCATTTTGGACTGTGTTTCTTTTCATTTTATCACACACACCTTTTAAGAGTCCCTTTCCCCTGGATTCCACTTATTTTTTTGTTTCTGCTCATATACCAACTGGTAACAAAAGTGGACAGAAACATGTTTTTGTGTACAGCCATTTTTACTTCGTTTGACAAATATTCATAACGCATTTGTACTGTACAAGATTTATCAATCTGTTCTCCTCTGGAACATGGTAAACCTTTTCCTGAACTATGTTGTGAATATCTTGTAACACTTCCAGTTCAGAGACTTTATTTTTTTACTGAACTTTATTAGAAATCACCAAATCACGAATGGCATGGTTGAAAACATTTGCACATCTCAATGTATGTTCCAATACCTTCCTATCGTACATTGTATATTGTCAAATTGCACGGTCCATTTCATCAAGTACATAGCTCCAATTATTTGCTCTAGGTTTTTGTCATTTATTGTATATATAGCTTGCAATTATTCACCTCTTTTACCCTGTCAAATAAAACTACAGTGGTGTTTGACACATTAATGTTGAGATTTATACTCCTCTTTGCTTCCTGAAATCTATCTAATGTTCACTGCAAAACATTTATGTTCTTATCCATTATTATATTGTCAGCTTATAGAAGTACCTGCACTTTTATGTTCGCAACCAAGACATTCTTTATAGGCTTGTTCAGAAATATATTGGGACAGCCCAAACCTTGTATAACTCCCTTACCAGTATTGACCTATTGATTAAACCTTCCATTTGCTCTCACAATTACAGTATTGTACAAATTACTTCTGTTATAAAGCACTCCTGTTGCATCCATCCAGCAGCACTTGGAAAGTGTTAGGGGTATTCTTGGGTATTCTTTAATCTTTATTGAGAGATACTGTATGTCCACAGTGATTTTTGGATATATATATCTGTATGTGTGTGTGTTTGTTTGTGTGTGTGTGTGTGTGTGTGTGTGTTTGTGTGTGCATAGTATGTATGTATGTATGTATGTATGTATGTATGTATGTATGTATGTATGTATATAACATTATCCAGTATGTATAAATGTATCTCAAAACTATGCTGGAAATGTAGACAACATGAAGGATCATTTTATCATGTCGGGTGGATTTGTAGAACTGCCAGGAAATTTGGGGTTCAAACACACAAAGAGATTCAAAGAATTTTAAAGATTATATTCAACTGAAATGCAAACTTTTCTTGCTGGGACTAATGAATGGACAATCAGACAGAGCCATGGAACATAGTTTTTGTATAGGATAACTGCTGCAAGACTGTTATATGCACAAAAAGGGAAATAATAAAACTTGTTATGGAAAAAGGGAAAGACTCTGAAATACCCACAATGGAGAAATGGTTAGCAAAGGTGATAGAATCAACAGAAATGGCAAAATTGACTTGTTTGGTTAGGGAAAGAACAATAACTTTATTTATTAGTGACTGGATACTCTGTATAGAGTTTTTGCTGAGGAAAGAAAAAAATTGAACTTGTGATTTGTAAGTTTAATGATTAGAAAGGGTATCTTATGGAATGAATGAAACTACGATGTAACCTTAGAGAGAGAAAGCAAAATATAAATGCATTTATAACCCCTGTTAAGAAGATTGGAAGTTGTGTCTTTATAATACCTTCTTTCTTTCTTTCTTTCTTTCTTTCTTTCTTTCTTTCTTTCTTTCTTTCTTTCTTTCTTTCTTTCTTTCTTTCTTTCTTTCTTTCTTTCTTTCTTTCTTTCTTTCTTTCTTTCTTTCTTTCTTTCTTTCTTTCTTTCTTTTCTTATTTCTTATCTATTCACTATTTTTCTTTATTTCTTCTCTAAAATTTGTATTGTTTTCATCTTCTTCAAAAAATATTAATAAAAAGATACATAAAAAAGAGAGATACTATAGATCCAGAAAAGCTTATGTAGCCAAATCACAGATTAGAAGGAAAAACACATTAATATAAAACACAAATACATAAAAAGAACTTCAAGAATCAAAACAGCATATCAAAAAATAATCAAGATTCAAGCCAAGACTTGGGAAGAATGCCCAGAGTCTTTAAAATGCATGCATGGTGCCATTCAGTACAGACTGCTTTTTAAAATGATTTTAAATGACGTAAGGACAAAAATTAAGAAGAGGCCACCTTAATAAATCAGTATTTTTTTTTCTTCTACATTAAAGAAATCTAAAAAAACAAGCATAATCAGGACTAAATTGATTAAAATGTTATGTGGAGTTTGCTATTTCCATTACTATAGTCTCTTATTATACAACCTCAGTAATAGATTATTTGTAGTCTCTATGGAAAGTTGTTACTAAACTAATATAAGGAAAGACTGATGAAAAAGGTATATTTAATCTATAGAAAAAAAAGAATACTCAATAACTATTTAGAAGTTCTTGGTTTTTTTTCTCCTTAAATCTGGCTAGAAGGTTTGGAATATTGCTAAAATTTACATTAGGTATTGTAGTTCTTTGAGAATCCTGTCATAACATTCTCAGGACCTCATCAGACAAAATGACTAGAGAAGGAAGAAGATGGCTGCGAAAAGAGATGTCTCTCTCTCTCTCTCTCTCTCTCTCTCTCTCTCTCTCTCTCTCTCTCTCTCTCTCTCTCTCTCTCTCTCTCTCTCTCTCTCTCTGTGTGTGTGTGAGTGTATATGTGTGTGTGTGCACCCACTATGTAGAAAAAAGGGGAGAGGGGACCAATGCTCCTGAATGAATGTGGGAGAAAGACGGCCGATTGATCATAAAAATGGGATTTTCCACTGGACTGGAAAGTTAAAAACACCTCTTCAAATATCCCCTTGTGCTGAGAGGAGACAAGAAATATAGTTACCATTCTGAAATCAATATTTTTGTATGTCGGTGTAGTTTAATAGCTCTTATATCCAAGCTGCTCAAGGAAATCGCTGGTAAATGTTATCTGCTTTTAGACCTCTCAGCCTGCCAGACACTGCTTATTCAACTGCAACCACGGATTATTGCTTCATATTTTTATTCAGCTCCAGCATTGTCCCTCTCATTTACACTTCCTACAGTACAGCCAGTGGTGTTTATTGCTCTTCTGCTAAGGAGCTTTAATCCTTATTGATCATTAGTGCTAATTGTTGAAAAGGAATTGCTGCCATGTCTGGCCAAATAAAATAATTCTTCATTTAATGGTCAGACAAGTCCAAAGTGCATGTGCAGTAATGACTCTGCTCACTGCTACTTTGGAAGATTGACTGTCTTAGTTTCATCTCTCTCCACGCAGCCTCTGATGAGTCATTTTAAGGGGCTTTGGCACCCAAAAGATGCAATTGCGTGTGCAGGTCATTCATTTAGTCTCTCAGTGTAAGATTCCTTTCCTATCCTTAGAGACGATATTCAGAACAGGCACCCCTTCTGAAATAGATGGCAGAAATTCCTGTGCCAGCTCTTAATTTTGACATGTTTAAAAGCCATCTCTACCAGGAATAAGAAGGGTCGAGTAGGTGGGGGGGCTGCCTGGTTCGATTATTTTTGTGCATCTCCCCCCCTTTTTTTTTTTCTCCAGAAGGAACAGTTTGAGTAATGGCCATATGCAAGCAAGCCCTGTCCTTTAGGAATGTCATTTAAAACAAATACCATTGGAATGAAATGATGGAACTTAATAGTGGCAGGAGAGGAGATTTCTTTTCCAAACAGAATGCTCGTTCCCTTATGGAGAGGTAGAATAGACAATTAAAACCAACAATCCAATCATTGTTGTATCAAAATAACAATAATGAGGACAGGACTTATATCCCTTCAGAGATGACTGACTGATTCTATGAAGACTCCTTAAGTGGGAAGGCAGCCTTTGGGTAAAGTCAGGGATTCTGGACAAAGTGAGCCCTATTGCAACACTGAGCTTTGATTCCATAGTTCAAGATGTTCTATAAATTTGACTCATTTAGAATGGCTTTCTAATTGATTTTAATAACATTCTGAAGGCAAAGTGCTGGCATTCTCTGATACGGCTATTAAAAAAGGGCTCTTGGGCAATTAATGTGCTTATCTTGGTTCCTTCAATTCAGAGAAAGACACTTGCAAGAGATGGAAACCATTGTTGCACATGTTTTTTTGTAAAGGGCCCATTGGCATATCATTGACAAGTTCAGCAAGTACAGGTTTTCCCCAATTCCCAGCACTCTGAGTGATGAGAAAAGATTCACTTGTCTGTGTATGAGACGTGTGTAAGAGTCAGAAACCGTTCAGTGCAGAAAAGAAGTAAGAAGTTATCACTGCTGCTATTGCAGAAAAGCAGCAAATGAGTGAGTGGGCAACTGGCCATCTCTATCCAGTGAGATTTCTTGGGTCATAAAGAAATGTACAAGTTCAGAGCTGAGGAATGGCTTGTCTGAAAGTTTACAAATATTAGCTTTAGAGTTAGAAGAAATTTATTTCCCCTCTAGCTGGCAGCTAGATTAATTTGGATACCTGACAGCTGAAAATATATTAAATGATGTATAGTTTTCATATTAGAATATCCTAAATTAGTTTTAACTCAGATTTCTTTTATGCCGGAAACCCCCTTGTCTCTGGCACTGACTTCTAAATTTATGACATTCTGCAGTGACTGATGAACTACATTGATATTCCTTGGAGCTTGAGAATTCATATTCCGGTTATTTTATGGGGGGGGGGGGGAATTATTGCAACACTCAATGTTGAACATGAGAGGGCAATGTTTTCCTAGGAATTGTCGTACTAAAAATGATGGCCTCTTGCTCAGGAACTACGAAGAAAACAGTAATCTTTGGGGAAGGAAAGGATACACCACTGTCATTGTGATGCAGAACAATAAAAGAAGAGTCATATTATAAAGTGAGTAATCTGAGATTTCATTGCTAGCACAGACTTTGTTTCTTTCATTAAACACTACTATATATACTCTTTGGATTTATTTCAAAATATACAGGTTGAACATAGGCTCCAATACTCAGACAATGTTTACATATTCCATATTACCTCTCCATCTAGAAATGAGCTCTCCCAAATGCTTACACAGATCAGGGTTTTTTTTTCTATTTCTCTGACTCATAACTCTAATCAGTGCTTTGCTTCATGGACACCTACCATAGGCTTTAAGACTTAGCTCAAGTGTACTGCTATGCCAGAAGATGGTATATTGGGTTTTAGCTTCCCATGTTGTTTGAACACAAAATTCCAGAGTTTGTAAATCATTTTTCAAGCAATAATAATCTCACAATCTCACAGTGGGTCTGACTATAACCTGTATAACAATGGCACCTAGAACAAATTCAACTTCTTTAAATCTTCTGACTAGCAGGTTGTGGGTAAAATACAAATGAAAATTGTGAACTACAGTACAGGTGTGCACAGTAACAAATCTTTTTCAGCTATCTGCTAAGACTCTTCAAAGCCCATTGTTAAGTTCCGGGAACAGTGAGGCATTGAAGACGCGAGAGTAAAAGTAACAGCAAGTTTATTGATTCCACACAGAAGTGGCTCTAGCAGCAGCTTGACAATTATTTATACAGACCGCCACTAGGCGGCAGCCAATCACATTAAAGCAACCACTCGCGCCTAAATTACAGGCGCAAAACTAAAGACACAGACAGTTGCTGATTTGAACTAAACATAGTAACTGCCTGCTATTAACAATACCCTGAATTAAGGTTGATACACAACACCCCTCCCCCCTAGGTAATTACACACCCAGGGAATGTACATAGTCTTTTAGGTATTCAGGCGGCTTGCGCGACCGCTCGGACCGCCGTACCTCCGCAGGAGGTTCCTGGTCTACCCTTGGCTGACTGGGTATACCAGGGCTCCTCGACCCACCAGCTCTGGGTAGACTGGCATCGCCTTGTCTGGCCTGACCTGGTAGACCAGCACGCTTGTCTGTGATCGGGGCCGTCCCAGAACGACTGGGAGACCTGTCTGCTCGCAAGTTCAGTTCGGGAGGCAATGTCCCTTCAGTTGGGGGCGACTCAGCCACAGTTGTGTTGTCCTGTATGTCTCTGTAAGTCCTTCCAGGTCCAGGCAATTCTGACGTGCCACAGCTGTCAGTTAACTCTCGGCTCTCCTCTTGATCGGTGGCCAGGGTTTGGTTAGCCTGCTGCCGACGTAGTTGGTCGATGTGGCGGCGCAAAACACGCCCATCTTCCAGGACTACTTTGTAAGAAAGTGGTCCTGACACCTTACCAACCACAGCTACCACCCACGGTGCCCCTTGACCATAGTTTCTTGCCCAAACACGGGCGCCGACTTGCAAGCTCCTCGGGGTTTTGGGCTGTGCCGTCTCAGTTGCTGCTCGGTCTGGGTGGAGATGGTCCAGCTTTGTAGTCAGCTGATGTCCCCATCGCAGTTCCGCTGGGCATCGACCCGTTGACGTGCACGGAGTTGTATGTTGGCAGAGCAGAAAGTCTGCCAACCTGTGATGCCAATCACCTTTGGTAATTCTCCTGAGTGCTTCCTTGGTCATCCTGACCATCCTTTCCACTTGGCCATTCGAGGCCGGGTGAAACGGGGCTGAGGTAGCATGTCTTATCATGTTAGTCCTCAAGAAGGACTGGAAGTCAGCCGCCGTAAATTGTGCCCCATTATCAGATACTATCACATCAGGTAAGCCGTGTGTTACAAAGATCCTGCACAGTTCCTGGATGGTCCTGGCAGTAGTCATAGTAGGGACAAGTGCTACCTCCAGCCACTTGGAGAAACTGTCCACTATAATGAGGAACACCTGTCCTTGGAAAGGTCCTGCATAGTCTATGTGAATCCTAGACCAGGGTTTTTGTGTTGTTTCCCAGAGATGTACTGGGGCTTGAGGCATCTCAGCTCTGGTCTGTTGGCAAACCTGGCATCCACTTGAGCCTCTATCTCCTTGTCCAACCCTGGCCACCACAGGTAGCTTCTCACGAGTGCCTTCATCCTGACTATTCCAGGATGACCCACATGCAGAGATTCTAAGACTCTGGCTCTTAATGTGTGTGGGACTATTACCCTGCTACCCCATAGAATGCATCCCTTGAATGCAGATAGCTCATCTTGTCGTTTGAAAAAACTCTGAAATTCTGTCCCAGGACTTGTTCCTGGCCACCCACTCAGCACCCAGTTCAAAACACGGCTGAGTGTTTTGTCTGTGGCTGTTTCAGCAGCCACATCCCCTGCATGTAGGGGAGACTCTGGCAGATCCTGAATTGACAGGATGCGTGCAGCAGGTGCGGGGTCTGGTCCTGACTCGGGCAGAGGCAACCTGCTGAGTGCATCAGCGTGGCCCATTTCCTTGCCTGGCTTATGGAGAAGCCTGTAATTGTAGGCTGCCATAAAAATTGACCACCTCAGCATCCTTGGAAACAGGATCTGAGGGGTTTGTTTGTCTGCAATGAACAGACCTAGAAGCGGCTTGTGGTCTGTAAAGACCGTAAATGGGTGACCATAAAGGAAATCGTGGAATTTCTTTATTCCTGCCACTATGGCAAGTGCCTCTTTGTCTATTTGGGCATAGTTTCTTTCCGCGGGGGAAAGTGTCCTTGAATAATATGCTATGGGAGCTTGGCTCCCATCAGCCATTAAATGGCTCAAAACTGCTCCAATCCCATATGATGAAGCATCACAAGCAATGCTGATAGGCAGCTTTTCATTAAAGTGTGTTAACACAGAGTCTGAAGACAGCAGTGATTTGACTGCTGTGAAGCTTTTCTCGTGGATGCTAGTCCACTTCCTTTATCCAAGAGCCTGTGCAGAGGCTCTGCTAATGCTGCCTTGTGGGGAAGGAAGGCATGATAGAAATTAAGTAGCCCCCAAAATGCTTGCAGTTCCCCCTTAGACTTGGGTCGGGGAGCCTGCAGAATAGCCTTAAACTTAGATTCTGCTGGGTGTATTCCAGCAGTATCAATCCTGAAACCAAGGAACTCTGTTGAGCTCACTCCAATTTGGCATTTGTCCCTTTTTAGCTTCAGCCCCGCTTCGCGGAAACGCTGAAGAACAGCCCTTAGACGTTCTGCTATTTTTTCTGCTGAGTCCCCAGCAATTAGCACGTCGTCGAAATACGGGCACACCCCTGGAATGTTTTTTAACGTGCGCTCCATCACGCACTGAAAGAGCCCTGGGGCTACACTGACCCCAAACTGCAGGCGACGAACCTTGAATGCCCCTCTATGGGTTACTATAGTTTGTGCCTCAGCTGAGGCATCATCTACTGGCAGCTGTTAATAAGCTTGAGCCAGGTCTAGCTTCGCAAACAAGCGACCCCCTTGTAATGATGCCAGGATGTGGCTAACTACAGGTACTGGATATGCATACTGTTGCAGTGCCTTATTAATAGTGCACTTATAATGCGCACCTCCCCATTGGACTTAACCGGTGTGACTATGGGAGTTTCCCACACACTGCTGTCAACTGGCTGCAACACTCCCTGTTGAACCAGCTTATCTAACTCTGCATCAATTTTATGCTTAAGGGCAAAAGGCACTCTACGAGGCTTTACCCTGATTGGGGTTACGGTTGGATCAAGGTGGAGAGCAATTGGTGCTCCTTTATACTTCCCTAAGTTGGGGCTGAATACATCAGCAAACTCCTGGCAGACAGCTGCCAGATCCGCTGTTTGGGTTCTGTTGATGCCTGTCACTCTTATGCCCAGGGCATCAAACCAGTCTAGGCCGATGAGGCTTGTGCGCTGGCCTTCCACCACTACGATGTTGAGGGGACCCTCAAACTCTTTGAATTTCACTTTAAGCATAGCTTCTCCTTTAACTGCTATGCGGGAATTTTGAAAGTCTGTCAAAATTAAATCGGATGGCTTGAGCCTGACTCGTTTCCCGCCATTTCTGCAAACATAATTGAAAGTCTTATAAGACATTATAGATACAGCTGACCCAGTGTCCAGTTCCATGGTGCATGGAACTCCTTGTAGCTTGACCTTTAGTCTAAGCTTTTCTTTTAAGGGGCGATGGGCTCCAGTTCTGAGAATGCTTCTCCTCCTGGAGCAATATCCTACTCTATTTTGCCCTGGGGTCCCATTACCTCTCCTGGGGAAGTCTTTAGGTGGAGATTCCCTCTGTCGACCTTTACAGACGCTTGCAATGTGGCCCTGTTTGCCACATGCCTGGCACACAGCCGTACGAAACCTGCATTCGAAGTGCTGATGCCGTCCTCCACAGCCCTGACATCTAGAGAAGAAGGCTGCCTTGTCAGCCGGTCGCTGCCTTCTCTCTGGGAGCTTCTGCACCCTATCGACCTCAATGTCCTCGTCAGGGTCTTCTGCTCTCTCAGATTCTTCGTGGTGAACTGCTGTTTGGCTGGGAGAGTTCTTTGAGGGACGTAAAACCTTGACGGCTCCCCCTGCGGCTTCTTCTGCCATCACCTCTTTCAGGGCATCTTGGAATGTCAGGAACTCTTTTGCGAACAGCTTCTGCTGTAGGTCCCTGCTTCTCAGGCCACATACCAGTCGGTCCCTGAGCCGATCTTCTAAATCGGGGAATTCACAGAGCCTGGACGCCTGTTGCAGAGCAGCCACGAATTCAGCAGCAGACTCCCTGGGCTGCTGCTCCCTCTGTTCAAATGCATGTCTCCACGCAATGATGGACAGCTTTGGCTCAAAGTGCTCGTTGAGCCTTCTTTTTAAGTCAGCGAAGGTGACTGACTCTAATGTAGCAGGAGCGACTAGATTCTCCGCTATATCAAAAGTGGCTTGACCACATACGCACAGCAACGTTGCAGCCTTGAGTCCATCATCTCTGATTTGATTTGCCCTCAGGTAGTTTTCGACCCTGGAGACATACGAACTCCACTGTTCTGGGTGTGCAATGTCAAATTCTGACAACTTTCCAACTCTGGTCATACCGGCTGTTACTGCCTTATGTCCAATGCCTTATGCTGCTAAGGGCTTCTGTGGGTATCCTAGGGACGGATCCCTTAGGATTGTGATGCCTCCAGCGTTGCTTGCTGGCAGACAGAAGGGGGGGAACGTCATTCCTACCAGGGTGCTGATGCCTGGTCTTACCCCTTAGTGACTATAGCTCTTAGTCCTCCAGCTCTTTCTTCCTTAGCAGCATAATCCCACTTTCGTCGCCACTGTTAAGTTCCGGGAACAGTGAGGCATTGAAGACGCGAGAGTAAAAGTAACAGCAAGTTTATTGATTCCACACAGAAGTGGCTCTAGCAGCCGCTTGACACTTATTTATACAGACCGCCACTAGGCGGCGGCCAATCACATTAAAGCAACCACTCGCGCCTAAATTACAGGCGCGAAACTAAAGACACAGACAGTTGCTGATTTGAACTAAACATACTAACTGCCCGCTATTAACAATACCCTGAATTAAGGTTGATACACAACACCCATGATTAAAATTAAGGAATGAATCATATCATTTTTCCTATTAGAAATTGCCTGTCCTCTTGATTTTTAGTTTCTTATTTAATCCTCTTAATTTTTAAATCATTTTGTATTATCTTTTTTAGTCTTCTTATATTGCTAGTCACCCAGAGTCACTGTAACTGTGAGATGGGCACCATATAAATTTAATTCACTGGAGAAAGCAATTATGTTGGGAAGAGTTAGCAGTGAAATGAAACCTAGCTGCCAAAGAACATGATGGCTGGACACTTTCAAAGCTGACACCAGCCAAAGCATAGACAAACTTAAACAGTGCGAGATCGGAAGATGTGGAGAGACATGGCCCCTAGAATCGCCAAGAGTGGGACACAACTGAATGGACAACATCATCATCATAAATTTAATAGATAGATAGATAGATAGATAGATAGATAGATAGATAGATAGATAGATAGATAGATAGATAGATAGATAGATAGATAGATAGATAGATAGATAGATAGATAGATAGATAGATAGATAGATAGATAGATAGATAGATAGATAGAGCATACCCAAATCCTTGTCCTATGTATATGATCAGTAATCCTATGATAATTGCATACTAAATGATGATGGAGCAACATCCAGAACATGTTTTAAGTCAGACATTTATGGTGTTCTAATTTTTGTACACCCATGAGGTGTCAAGTGAAGGCTGTTTGGAGGTGCCTGGTATTTGCCCCCTATTGTATGGACATAATCATAAAAAGGTCTTTTTTGGATCAGACTAAAGTCTCATGTCATCCTGAGATCAGCTACGTGCCTCAGGGAAACTCGCAAGTGGATCTTTCTGCTAACGTGGAAGATTTGTTCCAACGAATAGTGGTCTCCATTCTGAACTGCTACAGTTATTGCTGTAACCTGAAAGCTCAATATTGCCTGTTTTGTGTGTCCATCTATTCGGCATTTTCCCCTGTAATGCAGTGCCAAGGAGGCTTGAGGAATGCAAGGGGTAGAGGCCCAGAGAAGGCAGGCTCACATTCCCCCTTACTATTAAATCTTTATACACCTACCTCTCCCACTGTGATTAAAGACAAATCAGAGCTGTCTAAACATCTCTTAAATCATGTCATAGGTGGGAAGTGATTTATACTGAGCTGAGCACTTTCATTAAATTCCACCCAATTCCCCTGTTCCTGCAGCTGAACTGTTAGTCTGTATCTCCCTGGTGTACCCATCAACATGGCAAGCCTGGCACTGCCTGCATTCTCTCTGCCTCCAGAACGTATGCGCTGCCCTTAGATTATTCTTTTCATCTATATTATCCTGAGAATTCAACCTAACCGCAATGTAGTTGAGAGCTGGTGAAGTATCTGAACATATCTCATTCAAAGGAATAGCAATTTCTTCAAAGGCCTCATTAGAGAGGCATCTGGGATTAAGGGACTAGAAGAGAAATAACTTGCTTAGGTCTTCCTGCTTTGGGGCATTCACAAGAAAGCCCCTTCTTGGAGAAACCTGAAACAGAACTAAGAGAGCTAGTCAAAAAAACCTTTCTCCATGGCACCAATCCTTGATGTCCAAAAGGTTGGGGACCTCTACACTAGATCACCTTTGTCTGTACAAATTCTGCACAGAAATATTGGATATGCATGATTAAAACATATGCATTTATTGTTAAGAACTTATACACATTTTATATATACCCACACATATATACTATATGCTTTCAATTTTTTTCTTTCCAGGATGGAGGGGTATTGTTTTATTTTTCTTTTCACTTCTTTTTTTTTTAAATTTGCTGAAATAAAAATAAATAATTGTCAGCGGTCATTTCTGCAATGGCTGTCCTGAACTTACAAATGTTGTAACTCCACACCTCCATTGCTAAGACAAAGAGTCAAACGATTGGACAAAGACAGCAAGCTTGTTAACTTTATGCATGAGGTCTTCTTCTGCAAACTCTCATTAAGCTATCTGCTTCTATTGCTGCCATGTACAAATGGAATCCCTAATCTAATGAGATTCCATTGACTGCTCTATCTCTTGGTATAGATCAGTGGTGGCGAACCTATGGCACGGGTGCCAGAGGCGGCACTCAGAGCCCTCTCTGTGGGCACGCGCACCGTCGCCCCAGTCCTAGGCCTTCAGCTGGTTTTTATAAAACCTTTTCACTTTAGGCCTCCGCCGCCGTGTGCAAAAAAAAAAAAAAGGTTCAATCAGTCAATTTCAACTTCTCGTGGGAAAAAAAAAAGATCTTGCAAAGTTGGAATTGATTGATTGAACTTTTTAGTCCCACCCTGTCTGCCATTACCACCGCAGCCACGCCCAGCCAATGGGCCACGCCCAGCCAATGGGCCATACCCACCCGGCACTCGACGATGCATAAGTGGGTTTTGGGTTGCAGTTTGGGCACTCAGTCTCTAAAAGGTTCGCCATCACTGGTATAGATGCTAGGATTTATTTGTAAATGAGAGTTTCAAGATCTTCAGAAACAACAGCGGTGGGCTGCAGTTGCCAAACTTGGGGCAAATCTTGTGGAATGACAGAAAGCTATAAATATTTAAGACTCTGCTCTTTCTAAAAATAATCTCCCAAGTTCTGTTTGAATTTTGTTGTTATTATTATTTTAACACTCCTTTCTGCCTTGGGTGACCTTGCAAAAAACATGTAAAAAAAACCTGCAGGTATTCCTATGAAAACAGACATAGATGCATGTATGTATGTTTATATGTCTCTCTGTGTGTATGAATATAAGAGAGGTGAGTTTAAATAGCAGAATCAACAGGTAAAAGTAAATAAAATAAATAATCTTTAGGACAGTTATTTTGTTAAGATACAATACCTAAGCTGATCCACCTAAGGAGATTCCAACCTGCATTTCTATATGTAAGCCTCTCCTAGAGAAAGGAATTTCATTAAAAAAAAAAGATATAAATATAGGAATGCTACTCCTTGGTTTTAAAAATTGGACAGCTGCAGCTCAGTTCTTTAGGCCAAACTTTGTAATAGGTCACATTAGTTTACTTTCGTGCCTATCCTATGAATTAATGTGCGGGATTATGATATAAATGTGATAGACACAATTATTATTATTATTATTTAAATTTATTGGCCGCCGAACTCCAGTGCATTATTTGGCCATTATGTATCAACCTGGTTACAAAAAGCACTTTCTGGCTAAATACAGTACATACTATTCCATTTTTAACAGCAAAACCCTGAAAGAATCAAAGTTGAATATAAACTTGCTTATTTGCTTATTTAATTTATTTTGGAGGAAATGCATGTTATGGCTGTCTAGATTGATAGATTTTTCCTTCTGTTCCCCCCCCCCACACACACAAACTACATCCACTCCAATGATCAAAAGGATGAGTGGCAGCAGAATTTCCCTGCTCCTCTATGCAAAGCCATGAGTAGAAGGCAGTTCTGCAAGCTCCTCTTGAAACTCATCCAAATGCTTGGGCTGTTTTTCTGTTAGATGTTGTCCATCGAGGCAGAACTCTAGCATCTCCGTGCAATGGAGCACCTGCAAGAAAACATGAAAAGACTGATCTGGGAGTCACCTAATTCTGTGACAGTTGCAAAGTGAAGGGGGATGAGCTGGAGAAGTCAAACTTTTATTTATTTATTTAGCGTATGGCATCTACAGAGGTCATGCAATCACTGATATACAAATTTAATTTAAATAAAGTGTCAGATATATATATAACTCAGAGCTGAAGAGACTTCTTGGATGAGAAACGAAACGTCTTCAAAGTAAACAAGAAAGTCCAGTTGTCTCCTGAAAAAGCACCTTTGGGACAACCGTGACCTGGATGACTGAGAGTCTCCGTAGACATTTAAGCTATGCACTTTGGGATGAACACCCTTGAATGGTGCGGGAGTATGAACGGATTTCCGTGAAAAAAAAATTGCAGACTATAGGAACCATTTGGGCTTCAGTTTGAGATGGAGCCAACACAGACTCATCCCCAACAGCCTGCACCTGTGTTCAACAGTGAAGGGACACAGGGTGGAAACATCCTGCATCAAGCACAGTTCCACAACACAGTCCTTTCAGCAGTTCCAAAAAGACTCCACACCCATTTGCACTACTCAGGTGATTCTGAGGACACAGACAATCCTCCAAATAGCCTCAACAACTCTCTAAAAGAATGCAAATGTCTAGCTGTCTGCAAGGAATATAAATCCTTCCATTCCCCACTATCCAGTCAGCATTCTTGGATGAGAAGTGAAACATCTTCAAAGAAAAACAAGAAAGTCCGGTTGCCTCATGAAAAAGCATCTTTGGGACATCACTTGCTTAAGTCATCTGGAGCTGCCTTCTTCCTGGCAGTCAACCCCAAGTGGGTACACTGTTTTCTGGGAAATAAGGAAAAGCTCAGATTGACTGCCCTTCAGAATTAGGCAAGAACACTGAATGAATTGGATGGCTTTTATTTCATACTATTCCTGTATTAATGGTTTTACTACCACTCAAATCCACATAGTTGTTTTTTTAAAGCAATGTGCCTACTACAGAGTTGTTGGTGCTCCCTATTCTCTTCTGTAACTTCCTGATAAATCAGAACTGCAGCAAAGTGTTAGAATTTCCTGTATATCTTGGATGCTATCTAGTGGTCATCCCTAATTCTGCAGCTTAGATATGATAGGCCGATTGTATCTGTATTACTTTGTATAGCATATAGTATACCATTGATGGTTTTCTAACTTCTGTGCTCTGGAAATGGGGTGGATGGAGACACTTGTGTGGTCTGGTCCTCCACATTTTACAAAAGCATCCTTTTGATGATAGTAAGGTCTGAAACCAGAAAAAAAGGAACATGTGCAACAGCACTGAGAGGGAAAAACTGGGTGAAGAATGGAATCGAGAACTTTAAAACTGTATATATAAACTGTCTGCAACATTCTCTTTTCATTTACCAGCAAAGATAATCATCCTGAATGACAACTGGCTAACTTTGATTCCTGTTACATGGTAGAAAACAGGATAAATATAATTGACTCTTTTTTCTTTTTCCTTTAGAAAGGGAGGGGGGGGGAGAAAACCAGAAATGAAAGAAAGAAGATTGTTAAAATGTTATGACTCAACAAGGTTGGGTAACTTAATTTGTGGAAACTTGGGGGAAAAAATCTGTTTTATACTTCCTGCTTGTCTTGCCAGAGCATTCAACCATAATCCTACTGAATCTGTCTTTGCCTGCAAAATTTATAGCACTAAAAGTGACGATTTGGAGATCATCAGCCCTGCGTGCCTTGTAACTGCCCCCCTTCCTTTAATGATTGGGTTCATACACATGGTTTGATTAAACATGGTTACTTAATCAGCAGCCACTGGATGGGTTCCAACATCATGCTAACCAAAAGCAAAGAAACGCATGATAATTTAACTGAAGTGTTCTCAAACTTTGTGGTAGAATATTCTTGAGTCATCTGCAGGAAACCACAATGGCACCAATTTGACAACACACATGTAATGAAGTCACTGTGCAAATGCCATGGTATGTACTTGTATCAGGATATTTTACACATAAGGATGTAAATAATAACACTTGGATAAATATGTCATGCACATTTCCCCCCCCCCCCTTCTCCCTGCTGGGAACACTCCTGCAGTAGAAAGGTAATCTTGTCTGACCTCCCCCTGGGATTTAAATGAATGATTTAATTAAGGTTTGGGTTGTACAAAAAATATACATGTTTAATAACTTGATGTTGATGCATAGATCACAGGTGTTCCCAAGTAACTCAATTACCTATTTTAGGCTTATGTATGTAAAAAGTGGAATGGTGCCAGAGTGATTTTTGAGTGTTCCCACTTTATCCGCACATTCCTAATCAGGTGCATAAAACGTTTTGACTGCTTAAGTTGCTCATATCCTGACTCACAGTTTGAGAACCCTTGGTTTAAAACAATATATGAATCCATCCATTGCACTGCATGTACTGATCTGTCATTTCTCCATTTTGCTTGAACCTATGAAATATCCAGTCAGCAAAATAATGAACTGAAAGCGTTGTTTAAAATATAAATCTCATTAACTTTAGGCTGCTTTTGTCTAGGATAACAATCTGCCTCTTAAAGCTCAGGACAAACTACCTCGAAACTTATACATAGGCACATTATTAGTTATTGAAATTACTTTGGCTATAGTGATTCCAGGCCCAGGCACAGATCTGGTGTGGTTAGCATCTGCTATGAAGATTTGGTGCAAGGTTTTTTCCTCTGGCTATAAAATTAAATTAAATTTCACAGTACAGACATCTTACAGATTTTTTTAAGAAATATTGCTAAGCCCCTTTTTAATGAACCCCAGGCCTACTGGCTTTACCAAAATACACTTGACAAGTCAGCACTTGGGTGCTGCCGTTCATGAGTGCCAAGATTGCTGGTGGGATCGCAAACTGGCAGTGGCTGGGAAAGGCCCTTAATTGTTAGGATTTTGATCCGCAACTGAAATTTGATGCCATCTCCATTTGTTTACTTTGTTTCTGCTATTTAAACCCTTTTACAGCTAATTTTCAGGATGTTCTCCCCCCTTCGTTTCTGGTTCCTTTTCTGCCAGCAACTGGGTGGCATTGCACACCTACTGTTTGTTTTGGCAGTTTTCCCCCTTATCCTTCTGTTTTGCCAAAGTTAGACTGAATAGCCCGACAAAAAGGCAAACCAGATGGAAAACTTTCCAACCATGGAGGTATAGAAGAAGAGGGATTGTGTGCAAAATGAAGCTGGCAGGGCCAGAGGTAAAATAAACACAGGGGTGGGGAGGTGGATATGCTTGGTTTACAGACCCATCACTCTGCTTTCCATCTTTACATCCATCAGCAAAGCTGTTTCCCACATATTATGAAGTTGCTTGGAAGCTAGTAGCCTTGAAACTTTGACCTATTGTTTCCCTACCTTTTCTTATCCACTCCGTTCATCTACCCTTTGTTCCCCAGCTCTGTCATGGGAGGAAGGCATATGGTCACTTCCCCTTGAACTTTCTCTGCTATACTTTTCCATCTTGAATGGAACACACTTCTACTCTGGAGATCCTTTGGGGAACCCATTACATCCAACACAGGGAAATTCATACAACTCTCAGGTACATCATGGAAAAGCTACAATGGAAAAAACCAAAAGGTCAGCAGAAGTTCCAGCTGATGAACTACATAGTAAGTAACCTATTAAGAGTTGCAGGGTTTTGTTTTGAATCTCAAAGAAACATAATCAGTATTAATAAAACCACAGGGGCAGAGTCAGGGAAGTGGCTAATAGTGGAAATCTCAATGTGACAAACACACATAATAGTGTTTCCTTTTGTTTAACTCCCTTGGACAAGACACTCATCATCTGAAAGAAGCCCTCATGTTTCTTGCCCTAAAATGTTCCATGAAGTAATATTACATAGAATAAAGTAGAAACTAGTAGACATCCATCTTTATTATGAATATCTGTCAACAAGAAAAATAACATCTTGCACAATGTGTATATGCATATAAAATAACTTGCCAGCAGCAACTCTAATTCTGTAATTCCCCTAGCTCTATGATGGGGTAAAAAGATGTAATAAGCTGCTTGTGTGAGTTAATATAGATATTACTTTGTACCCCAGGGGGATAAAACAATCCCTGAAACCCTACTGTGGGAGTACAAGAATTTCTACTCTATTTGATCAATGAAAGACTGAAATTATCTTTTCTGTTTGATTCTTCAGTTCCATCTCCAGATGATAAAATGACTGTACTGTACTATTCTTGAATAACTGTGCTCTTTCGGAGATTGTACAGTATAGTTTTTAATTGTTTTAACATTTTGTATTATTTGTATGGTTGTGTTATTTTGGTGGGATTTGTGTACTGTTTATGTTTTAATTGTAAGCCACCCAGAGTTACAAATGTGAGATGTATATATAAATTGATTGATTGATTAAATGAATGAATGAATGAATAACAAGAATACTTCTCAATTTCAGAAGTAATAATTGGCAAAGGAAAAAATCCAAATTAAAAAAAGCTTATATTTTAGGGATTAAAGCAGTGGTCCCCAACCTTTCCGGGGGGGGGAAAGGGAGGGTTCCATGCAAACAGCAGTTGCAAGTACATGCGCATACACACAGCTCCATTTGGAAGAGTGGGGGGCATGCATGCATGCCTCTCACACAAATGGAGCTTCGCACAAAAGCATTCACATGCACTACTTGTGTAAGTGGAGCTGCGTGCTCGCCCACCACTCGCACAGCCCAGTTCTGAACGGGCCACGGCCAGGGGGTTGGGGACCCTGGATTAAAGCAAAAGATAAATACTAGTAAAGTAGCTATTGTGTGAATTTTCTAGCACAGTTATAATTATAGGACAAGGGAGCTGTAGGACCTGTGATGCTTTTGCATACCTGCAGGCATAAATCTAACTCAAGCTGTTATGTGGAACACATTCAGATGAATACAATTCCACTTCCACTTCAGATCGACATAGTGGGAGTCTGAGGTTTGACAGGTACCTCATGGCATCCTCCCATCTTTTGTACATTTAATATGTGAGGCATATTGGAGAGAAGCCCAGAGAGACAGCCCTACATGAAATGGAAAAGCTGGATAGTGGAAATTTGTGTGCAACTCAGAAGATTCTGCATTGGGAAGACATACCTC
This sequence comes from Azemiops feae, assembly GCA_023970755.1. Lineage (NCBI taxonomy): Eukaryota > Metazoa > Chordata > Lepidosauria > Squamata > Viperidae > Azemiops > Azemiops feae. The sequence continues at coordinate 5,432,598 of JALGBA010004297.1, read as the reverse complement.
TCCCTAGCTGTTTTCTGATTTTGAGCCTCTAAAGGGACTGAAAGTTGTGCTGCAACTTCAGACACCCAAATACCCCAGCAGTGGACCGTCTTTCTTCTTAGTCTTGTCCATGTTAATTGGGTATTTTCCACAGGGATATGAAGAGTTCTCTTTTTTACATAAATCATGCTGCATCACAGCTAGATTTTTATTCTACCTTTATTCATTTATAAATAACCCAAGACAGGGAACATACATAATACTCCTTGATCTTCCTATTTTCTCCACAACAACACTGTGAACTGGGCTGAGAGAGAATGACTGGCCCAAAGGCACCCAGCTGGCTTTCATGCCCAAACTGGACTAGAACTCACAATCTCCTAGTTTCTAGGCAGCACCTTCACCGCTATACCAAATTGGGTCTCTCTAGTTGTCCTAAATCAGGTTATACCTGTCCCCTGAAACTTTAGGTAACACCTGCATATACCTATACCTATACCTATACCTATACATGTCTCCTGTACTGCAGATGTGCTAAACTGTTGCAGATGTGCTTTGACAAAGGACCACAATAATGTTGAATGTCCTCCTTACTTATGAACCTTTTGAATAGTTTCTTACAGAGTAACAATTAACCAGAAGCAAAATTTTAGTTCCACTAAAAATAAAACTAAGCAAAACAAAACAAGCATTTTACTGGTTAGATTTTTGCCTCTCTTGAGACAGTGGAAAGCACTTTTCAAAAGTGGGCTGACCTTACCAAAAAAACCCAAGCTCACAGAGGGATCTGCTTTTCTTTAGAAAGTTGTGGACAGAAATTCCAACATTAGGAAAATGGAGGGCGCGCTCAGCAAAAGCCCTGACCCAGCTGGCATAATTTGTGCATTTTTCTGGGCTGACCTGACCTGTTTTGGCATGACTACACTCCACCTGGCTCCTACTATTGCTCCAAATCCCCCTTCTTTAATGAACTATACATTCCCTTTCTTTAATGAACTATACATTCCCTCGCTAATCTTGCAAAAATAGGGGAGAAAGTTATATAAAGACCTGCCTATGGAAGGCCCTTGGGATGTGTATTTTGTGAAACATTAATTTGCCCTTTCAAAAGAAGTGCCGGTCTCCGAATCATTCTGACACAGCAGAAAAAAATAAATAACTTTATTCTGTGGGCTCCCTCTTTCTGACATTTATGGATCCTTTCTTTTCTTTTGGATCCCAGAGTGGAAGAAATATGCCAGGCCATAGTAGCAACAGAACAAGCCTACTGTCCATTGCACTTAGAAAGAATCCATCCTCAGAAATATTGCATTTGTGGAACTTTGTTTAGGTTAGGTGGATGTGAGAGTCTAGGCAGGCTTGGGGAAGGTACAAATATTTGGAATGTTATTTGAGCACTGATTAGTCGCCCAGAGATATCAACACCTGAATTCATTCAACTTTAAATGTTAGCACCTTAAAATTACACTGGCTATAACACTTATAAAGAGAAGGAGAAAGATATCCTCTGGAGAGGTTCTAAAGAAGCCTGCTAATGCCTGATGGCAAAAGATATTCATGGGCATGTCATAAGCACTGATTGGCCACCTTTGTCATAGTTTATGAAGTTCCTCTAGAATAATGTTTCTGCACAATTAGGTAGTCAGCAATGACAAATGTTGAATGCCACTTGCTTTTGCTGAAATCTTTTTCACAAAGCTATGGACTGACTTTGTGTCCTTTTCCAGCCTAAGGGTGTCAATCTCTCACCTCTGCAGTCTCCCTTTTTAATTTTTCCTTATTAATATCACAACTGCTGAGAAACTGAGGTGAGGGGAGAGCCACTGAGTGCATTTCAACTCAATGGACTTGAACTTTTGAAGGCCTCAGGCAGTTGCCTGCAGTAGCCTTTTGCTGATGCTGGGTGCACCTGCCCTATTTTGCTTTCATTTTGAACAGCTCTGTCAGCAGGCTACACACCTTGATTGTCTGCCTGGAGATCTGATAAACCATTTTTGCTGCCTGTTTTGAAATACAAAACAAGGTGGGGTTCTAGTATTTTGCTGGTGGGCTGTCTGTGGCTTGATGAGTTGTGACAGCTCCAGCCCATTCCTTGAAATTTCTCGTCTGATTCACGAGGTATATGACTTCTCACTGATGCTGATAAGAATTCATATTAATTTATCCTAGAGCCTTCCTTCCTTCCTTTTTGGCATAGGGATATAAGGTGCTGCTGCTCCTAAATGGTACCTTACCAATTCCAATGGATTTTCACTATGGAAGGCAAATAATATGTGTATCCTTTTCTCTGACAAAAATAAAAAGAAGCCTCCATCTTCATTTTCCACCAAAAGAAAGAGGGAATTTTCATAATTATATAGGCTACTTACTATCAAAGGTCTATGGATCGTATTATGACTTTACATTGTGAATTGTGTAGCAAGCTAATACTATGTAAGAATTTAAGCCTGCATTATGAACAATTAACTAGGTCAGACCTACTCAGGACTTGGAAGAATCTGTGTATATACTGGAAAGTAAAAAAAAAAAAAACATCAAGAAACAGCAAATCACTGTTGCAAAAAAAAAATGACTTCAATATGAACATGAAGTCTAAATGAGTAAAACCTAACTCAAAGACACTGTTCTTGTACATACACACATTCAGAGTGTGTTATTTGCAGCTAAAAACATTGAAAACAATAACCACAACAACCTCTGACAAGACAGGACAAGAAAAGATAGAAAGAAAAGTCAGTTGATGAAACATACTGCAAAGATTAATCATTTAGTCCTAAATACATATATATCTCAAGTGGCAATGCTCCAAGAAGTAAGAGCGAGCAAAAAGTATATTGGATTTCATTTCATTTAACTAAATATCAATTGCCTAGTCACATACTTGAACATTTCCCCCTTCCTTGTTTTTTATTCCCCTCCCAAAATCTTTTGTTTTCAGATGAAATGTTCATGTCTACTAAGTGATCTAATGTTGATAAACACCCAGGCACCATTACCTGATTTCTTTTACCTGGAGATTTTGTGGAGATGGCAAGGCAAAGCTTGCCAGTGCCCCATTTCCTTTCCAAGCCATGAATGGCAGCACTTTTACAAACCTTACAAACAATCAGGGTTTGATGCATTTACACAATCAGCAGCCTTGAACAATGAATTGCCATCTCTGGGCCTTTCCAAAGAGGAAAAGAAGTTATGTTTACAGTAAGCGGGCAGACAAGCCACAATGTACTTTGAATTGGAGCCTACTCGAATGAGTCCTGCCTCCAAGCTGAGCAACCAGCGCAGCTGAGAAAGGAGAGCTAGGAGGAATCCTCAAAGGCAACTCAGATGGGGGGGGGGGAGAGAGAAGTCCACAAAGGGGCATATTTGGCAGAACGAGGAGCAAGTGTGTGCCAGGGCCGGTTTATTTGGAGAGGGGGGAAAGGTGACATTTCTCCTGCAGCTGAACTCTTCCCTGAACTGCCTCTCTCAGCTTTAGCCTAGTTGGAACAACCCACGGATTAGAAAAGGTGTGTTCTAATGAATGGGAGTGCTATGCACTCCCTGCCCAGCTGCAATTGTGATTAGGTCTGTAGGTAACATGTAAGAGGAGAGCACTTCCTCTGCGGAGCCCTACCTGCTACAGCAAAAGGATTATTAAGCCCCTTTCATAGCACCCCTGGGCATTATTTACAAGGGGGCTGGGGCAGCTTGGAGAAACTTTCTTCCCTTCCTATGTAACAGCTGGGATAAGGACAGCATGAAGAAGACATCATATACAGGTGAGTAGAAACAAAATGTTTCCTCGGGAATATTCTCCTCCTTTGTGCAGAAGGAGAAACTACTTGCTGCAAACTACTGCCTGTCTTCTATTGGCTCAACTCTTTAGAGTTGCAAGTGGATTTTGGGGGAGAGGAAGGGCATTGGCAATAAAACAAAAAAAACCCTGACTGAATTAAGCATATGCTAAATTCTCTGATCGAAAGGCAAATGTTTGCATAGGTACAGGTACAGACAGATCAAACACAGCATTTGGTAGCCGAAAGCCTTGGTATGTAACAAATTGACATTTAAAACTGTACTTATTTTATCTAGAACCAGCCCAACAAGTGTTGCCACTCAAGCACACTATATAGTGCTTTTATGGATTATTTCATACATTACAGCACTCTCAATATTCTATACTTTTCTAACTTTTGGGCTCTGCAGTGCATAGGTTGCATGTATACATTGAAAATGCATCATAGATCTTGATCTTAAGCTTCCAGGAAACAACTGATCTCTGTAACTCTGAGGGCTAGAAACGTGTCATAAGGTTTCATACACATTTACATACTGGAGGGCTGAAGTTGTAAGATAATTTAATGGAGAATGTGTTTCTGTATACTAAAGAAGTTACTGCATAAAGTTTAAGTAATGTACAATTGAAGATACTGAGAACGTCAATATTCTGCAGGTATCTCTGTCTTGGTGGGCTGTGATAACAGTGTGAAAACCTGCAAAATAATTTCTAGAGATCCTAGCTGGCATAGAGGAACAAATATGGTTGGGGTAAAACTAGGTAAAACTAGGATTGATTGCACTTGTGGTATATTGACTAAAATGACATTGTTCCTGTTGTTTGCAGCAAATATTCTACTTGGCATGAGTATGAATAAACCTGGTAACCTAGTCCACTCCTACTCTATATTACTCAAAGGTGTTAGACACACTGTGCAAGTAGTCCTTGACTTACCACAATTGACCCCCAAATTTCTATCACTAATCAAGACAGTTTTTAAGGGAGTTTTGCCCCGTTTTATGATCTTTTTGGCAGAATTGTTAAGCGAATTGCTGCACTGTTAAGTCAGTGACATGAATGTTAAGTGAATCTGGCTTCCCCATTGTCTTTGCTTGTCAGAAAGTTGCAAAAGCTGATCACGTGACCCTGGGACACTGCAACTGTTATAACTACATTCCAGTTGCCAAGCATCTGAATTTTGATAACATGGCTACAGGGATGCTGCAATGGTCATAAGTGTGGAAAATGGTCATAAGTCACTTTTTTTCAGTGCCATTGCAACTTTGAATGATCATTAAAAAATAGTTGTAAGTTGAGGACTACTGTACATCAAGTGTTAGATCAAAGACATATATGAAGGAGCAGGTGGGCTTATGACAATCATGGCATAAGGAAAACTATTTACAATGTAAGAGGGGTAAATGACAAAAAGCATGGATTAATGAAATGAAATAAACATAGATATGTTATATATATATATATATATGCAAAACATTTTCTCTGTGTGTATCCATACTGGCTAATTGAAGGAATGCTGTTACTATTCCTCTTCATAGAGGGATGAATAGCAAGGATGAATGCAAACACATAAAAGAATGACCTTATTAAGTGTCCCAGGGAGAATGAGGGAATTCTGTTTGAAAGAATATGAGAGACGGCACTCAGCAAAATCTGGGAATTGCAGTGCCATGTTTTACCAAGCAGGGGGTATGTGGACCAGAGATTTGCTCCCTCATTGAGAACTGTGGGAAAGTTTATTGTGTATCTTGTTGATTCAGGAAATGAACAAATTTCTATTGGCTTAAAAGCTATGCCAAGCTTTAACAGTATGGACCAAATTAACCTTATTCTGGGGGTGGGGGGAGAGGAAGGAATAGGGGAGAGGAAATTTTAAGAAGTGAAACAGATGCTTGGAGCCTCAGCAAGTTTTGAAGCACCAATTGGGCCCCTTAAAATCCACAACCCCAAAAATAAGCCTAACTTTTGGGCACCAGTCCACTCTGGGGCGCTCATGAGGGCTGACTAGAGCTCCCGGCAAGCTGCCTGTTTTGCACCTCTGTCTAATCCCTCTCACATGGCCTATGAGCCTATGAGCCTTTATGGAGTGGTTCTGCATAGCCAACCCCTGTGTGCTTTGGCTGAGCTTCAATCGGTTGTGAGAAAGGGCCTGCCTAGACCTTCTGCCAGATGAACATAGATCATGACTAATTTGATTCTTTTTTCATATCTATATCTAACTGTAATAACTCTTCATGTAATTGCTAAAATGGGGCTGATATGTGCATTGGAAGTTAACACTCCTTGCTGGCCAGAAACATTTTTGTTTCAAATTGAGAGTATCATAAAACAGTTAAAAAAAATATATGCCAGATAATGTGTTTCTCAAGCCAAATTATAGTAAATTCTAGGTAAAGTAAACTCTTTTGATCTCCTTTCTGCAGTTTTTTCAGGCAACTAAACTTGAATTGCTGAACCAGTATTTTATGGTTCTCATAACACCTCGGAAAATGTTAGGGGGAATATAAGAAATAATTGTGGATAATTGTGGTTTAACACAGAAGCTGCCCAGATTTATTGGGTGCTGAAACTGGGCCTCAGCCTAATTTCCCATTATGTCATCATCCTACTTATTTGTAACATGATAATATGCTGCTTCAATCATTTTAGCAGCTTAACAAAAACCATATACGATAATAACATGTATATTCCACCTTTCTACTTATATAAGCCCTCTGGGTACCTTGTAACAATAAAGCCAAGTTGCAAACTACAAAACATAACAGTACCATTAATATTACAATCAAAATTACAATCAAAATTAATTATGATTAAAAACAATAACTTAAAGCTTGATAAGAGAAATAGGTTTATTTGTTTTTTTTGCCATTTTTTAAATAAAAGTTTCATTAATTTTTAAAAATTACAGTCTTTAGTGCTTAGTAAACAACATATTGTCTGGGTTCAAATATTTAACATTAACTTCTTCAATATAAATCTGTTCAATACTACACAATCCAGTATTTTTTCCTTGATCTTCCTTTCTTCATATTTTTTCCATTTTCCCTTCATTTCACCATTACAATTTTTGGTACTGTTAATGTATACAGCGTTAGATATAAGCATCTTCATCATATTTTACTAATATCATACAAATAATATCAATTAATAAATCAATAATGTCAATTCATTAATCAATATCCTGTTTTTCGTGTTCTTGTTAAAGTTTGATTTCCCATCAGTATTTGAAATGTCTTTATCAGTTATGATTTTCTCAATATTAATTACATTTATATAGCTGAAAGTTTTATTCAAATCAATCCTCTTATCTTCATATTTCCCATATCAAAAAAAGAGAAAAAAATGTTATCTTAATTCTAAATCATATCTCGCATTATAAAAGTCTGATTATATCTAAGGGTCTTCTGTTCTTTTAATCTTATTCAAAGAAGTGTTTAAACATATAATGCCCCCTCTAAAAGGTCAAATCTTTTAGGCCCTTTTCAGGGCCCCCAGCAGGGCGAAATTGGGTGCAGAAGGCAGAGCCCTGCCTTACTGTGTCCCAATTCCGCTGCGACGCAAACCGGAAGTCTGGTTTTTTCCCCATTTTTTTTACACTGAGAGAATGAGGAGGAAACACATCTCCCTGGCGTGCACATTTCTATTGCTCAAGAGTCACATCAGAGAAGACCCTCACTTGCCCACCAAATGTAGCACTGGGGACATCATCAAGAGGGCTTCTCCTGCTCATCTAAGTAACAAGACAGATTCTTAGTGGGAGAGGGGATGCTGCAGATAGTCAGCTCCTAAGTCATAAAGTTCAACACCAATACCTTCAGTGTTACTTGGTAGGCAATTGGCAGCCAGTTGAGATACCTCAGTGTTAATATCATGTGATCCTTGCACCTTGCATCAGTTAGCACCACATTTTGCACCAGTTGCAATCTCCAGGTACTGTTCAGGTTCAGTTCAAATCATGTGGCTCAGGAAATAATGTTCAAACACATTCCTCACCACAATTAGTAACTAGCATGATGGCACAGTAGTTAGAATGCAGTACTGCAGGCTAATTCTGCTGACTGCCAGCTGCCTGCAGTTCGATCCTGACCAGCTCAAGGTTGACTCAGCCTTCCATCCTTCAAGGTTTGTAAAATGAGGACCCAGATTGTTGGGAGCAATATGCTGACTCTGTAAACTGCTTAGAGAGGGCTGTAAAAGCACTTTGAGGCAGTATATAAGTCTAAGTGCTATTGCTATTACTACCAATGCAGAAATAGGTGGTAGCCAAGGTCCATTCCCAAAACAAGAACCTGTTCTTTCTGAAGAAGGCAACCCTATTCAAAATGGATTTTATGTAAATCCCCGAATCTAGTTTTTTTTTTCTTACCTGTATTTAATTTAAGCTTGTCCTCCTTAGACAAACCACTTTGTTTAGGCTACATTTCAGGGTATTTATTGATTTTTTTGGGGGGGGATTAGAAGATATAGAGTATTTTAAGGCTTGTCATATGTGGTTAAACAGCACAAGGGATAAGATAGAACAGAATACAAGGGATAAGATAGAACAGAATACAAGGCTGAGCAGTAGTCAACACAGCACCACCTTCTGAACATGTTTTGACAGAGAGAGCCAGCACTATTATGGAACAGTGTCCCCAAGACAGAAAATCTGAGGATGAATATCATGAACATCACCATCAAAAACCACCAAAATGCATTGCACCCACTTATGACTCTATTTTGAAGGGAAGGGAAGAGAAGAGGAGGTTCCATCTGAATCTAACAGTCATCTGGAGTGGAGATGAGATACTTTGGTTGGATTGAGGAGATAAAGGGAGATCCTATTGGGTCTCTGGACAAGTGCTTCTGGGTGGATAAAGTTGGGGAGGAGAAGCAGCATGTAAGTCTTCATTTTCCCTCTTTCCTTTTTTACCTGTGTGCCTTCATCTGCTGCACCCCAAGGTAGGGCTTAGTGCCTACGTTCTCTCAATATTGTGATGCCTTATTAAAAGATTTCCTTCTTCATTCTTCTGAACTGCCTAGTAAACCAAAGTGTTGATCAAACTTTGCTAGTGGAAAGAGGATGTTTAGGAGCAATCACATTAATTATATGCAGGCCATCTCTGTATAGGCAAAAGTGTGTAATTTATTTTATGGGCTGCTTCCTTTTTCAAAAAAAAAAAAAAAGTTAATAGGGGGACTATCAGATAAGAGGAAATTCATCCATCTCCTGCTCAGAATTCTTCCATTCTGAATCATCTCTCACTCTTCATTATTGTACTGCAGAGTTTCAAGCAGGTGTTTCCTCTCTGAATTTCTTTTCATGAAAATAGAGCTTCATTTACCCACACTTGCATATAGCATGCAAGTAAAGAGAAATTGATTCCAGAAAGACCTCTGTAGCCAATAGCTTCGAAATTCAATCTAGATGATTTTTAATAATTTATTTACAGTATTCAGCACTAAAAATGGATGAAAACTAAAGCAAATGTCTTGACTCCTTTATAGGATGTATTAAATAGGATGTATGTAGTCAGGTACATACAAAATTCCACAGAAGTAAACAAAATGCTTAAGTTTTCCTACAGATCTCTGGGACCAGAGTAGCCATATTATATGTCCTGAACTGTAGGTGACCCGGGAAGTGTCCTAGACTTAAATCATACACTTGCAGCCATTGCAAAAAAAAAAAGCTATGTGAAGATGCAAGTGACTGGTAGAGAGAATATAACAAGCCTTAAACCAGTTGCAAGTTCCTTACTTTAAGCTCTTCTGGCATCAGTAGCCATTGAATAAATAATGTTTTTTTTCTCTTAGTTTATTATCACAGAAGGAATATTATTGTATTGATTGGAAACCTACCTTAGGAACCTATCCTTGAAATGGCTGATATAATAAAGATCAGGGCTTTTTTTCTCATAGAACGCCCAGAACGGAGTTCCGGCATCTTTTTTGGATGGAACTTTGTAGGATAGGCAAGGCGGGTTGTATGACATGTGTGAGTTCTGGCACCTTTTTATTTTACAAAAAAAGCACTGATAAAGATTCACTACATAGTGCTTTTGGAGGGTCTTTGGATATCCAAAGACTGCAGATTAACAGAAGGGAAGAGTGTAATACAGTCAGTATTACAGTGATGATCTCATAATACATTCCCAAAACTGGGAAGAATTTCCCCATGGAAAAGCAGAGTTTTGTGAAGAAAAGAACGATTTTTCAGACTTCTGAAACTTAGAACTCTTTCACTTTGAAACTTAAAATAGAAATTTACAGATTGAAATAAGTTAAAATGAGTTTGATTTGATTTGGGCTGGACTTGTATGAATTATATTTGTCAACCATGGTTAATTGCTTAGCATAATGTGCATAATGAGATGAGCCCATTCTGGTTCCATCTTCTGAAGAGGACCAGCTGTTGCCTCCATTTGATTTGACAGCAAACCCTTCTAACTCTTCAATAGCAACAATTGCTACTGAAATGCAAGTGAAATCTACAGCAACTGCTGTGCTATAAAGTTTCTATAATTGCAAATTAACAGACTTGTGTTTTCTGGCTAGCCATGCTCACCAAAAATACTAGATAACAGCTGGACTTCTTATCCACAACAGTTGCCCTTCACATTACAGTTGACCATAACATATTAAAGGTGAAGCTACCTCTGTTAAGATTAAAAACACACACACTATTTTACATAAAACTATCACATTTCAGGAACTATTCATTCCTTGGTGACACATTATTTTTAAATGAATGCCATCTTATTCATTATCTTGGCATGAAATTTAGTCTGCCTCAACATGTTCAGTTCCTGGAAGACAGAAGAGTGGTTATACATGTATGGCTTTTTATTGGTTCCAATTAAAAAAAAATAAGACACACTGCTTATTATGTTCATTTTAACTCTAATGATAATGCTCAGCACCAGAAACTAACTACAGCTGTGCTCATAATTTGTAACTGTGAATTTAGTTTCTGTTAAAAGGGGGATACTTAGTGTACCTTAAACAAACACAAGGAAGCACTTGATTTGACATATCCTTGGGGATGTATGGAGAGTAGAAATGTTTGCCAATATAGTCGTATCAAAATGAGATCTGATTTTCATGACTTTTGAGGGTTTAATTTTTAATGTTTTAGCATGCTAATTGTTTTATTTTATTTTATGATATCAGCAGTCCAGAGTTGCTAGACAATGAAATAGGCAGCATATCCATAGTAGAAAATCCAGACCATAACAAGAAACAAAACACAGTATTATTTTAATGGAAATCTATTGTTTTTTAACCCTCAAGAACATTTGTGTCTTTGGAGAATTTCTATTTCAGTTAAGCATGATTACAAGAGAGGAGGTTTGACACTAGTTGCTATCTGAGATTTTCTCCATGTCTCTTTGCTGAAACTAAACAGGGCTTGATTTGGTCAGGACCGAGATGGAAGATGATCAGACAACTGCCTGCTTTGAGTTCTGTTATAGAAGAAAGGCAAGGAAATAAACATATGAAAGAAGCAACAGTCCTTCATTCTGAGGCAGACATGTCAAATTCGCGACGTCACGTGACATCGCGTGGCATATCGGAACCTTTTCCCCATTGCCGGCAATGGGGTGGGCGCGGTTTCATCGTGACGCATCCGGCCCATGGGCCGGCAGTTTGACACCCCTGTTCTAAGGAGATACAGCCCTTAGACATTTCAAAACAGAATTGCCAGCCTGTTTGTTACTCTCTGTATATATTTGGTATCTGTTCCCCAAATTCTTTAGCCAGACAGCCATTTACAGAAAATAAAGTTTGGATAAAGCTGTTACTAAAGACTACGTTTTCAATGAAAAAAATAAGCATTATAAATCTTTATAAGTCTATGCAGGTAGTCCTCAATGTACAACAGTTCATTCAGTGTTGGTTCGAAGTCACAACGGCACAGAAAAAAGTGACTTATGACCATTTTTCCCACTTACAAACAACCGTCACAGCATCCCCATGGTCACCTGATCAAAATTCAGATGCCTGTCAACTGACTCATACTTATGATGGTTGCAGTGTCCTGGGTTCACGTGATCACCTTTTGTGGCCTTCTGACAAGCCAAATCAACGGGGAAGCCCGATTCACTTAACCACCGTGTGACTAACTTAACAACCACAGTGATTCACTTAATAACTGCAGCAAAAAAAACCCTCGTAAAATGGGGCAAAACTCATTTAACAACTGTCTCACTTAGCAACAGAAATTTTGGGCTTAATTGTGGTTGTAAGTCAAGGACTATTTGTAGCTGGCACGCAATTCCTCTAGGAAAATGTTGGCACCAAATAAAAACATGTAATGGTCTTACTCAATTGGATTTCTAAGGTCAGGAAATGTATGAGATGATTCAGGAGAAGAACTGAATTCCAGGTCATGTAAGAAAACTTCCCCCAGGACATGACGGGAGTGCTCATCTGAGTGCAAGTTTTAATTGTTAGGTAAGGAAGTTTGGAATTAGCCTGGTACCTGAAACATAAGCTGTGAAATGCCAGATTTTTGCTCTACTTTTGATTTATTGTTACTGGAAATTTCAACCTCTTGGGCCATCGCGTCAAGTGATTTAAAAAAGAAATTGGTCAGTTTTATGTTTCATTTCAATTTCAGCTTGTTTCAGGTGAAAAGTCCTCTACAAACAAGTTCCCACCCACCCCTTTGAATCATTGGAAAACACACAGTAAATGTTTGCTTTCTCTTAATCTGGAAGCAACCGTAACTTTTCTACTGTGCAAAGAAGTTTCTGCTTTTTGTTTAACATACTAGAAGAAATTCCTGTGACCTCTTTTTGTAAAATTATGTGAATTAGAGCAGCTTGAGTTTACAACATCATATTAAAGGTCAGCCCTTTTCTCCAATCTTTCCATTCATCTGTCTCCTTCCTCCAGCCATTCCTCACAACTAAAAAGCACCATTTTTTTTCTTCCATAAAAAACACTGTGCCTTTGTTTCAAGTAACTGCTTTTTTATTTTTTTGGGTGGTACAGTCACACTGTCATGCCAGTAAACAAAAGACACAGTGCACTGTTAGGTTTGCCTGCTGATTTTGGGATTATGAAATATAACCAATTTACGCAGAACACTTGTCAGACTCATTCATTAGTCACCTCCGATTTTAGGGCTAATGATCTTAATTTCAATATCCTTCTGCTTGGTTGTGTTGGAAAAATCAATCCCTTCTTCAGCCAGACTCTTGTGGTTAGGAGAATTGTATTTCTTATTTCTTCACTGAATTCTTGTCCCTGTAGAATATTGACTCGATGTTTAGTTATTGACTGATGGCCTGAAACACATTCTCAGGTATATTTTGAACTCTAGGTTCTGTTTCCAATAGAGTTATCCGTTTACATAATCAGCAAGAAAGATGCCAAAAGGGAACACAAATTCGCATAAAACACGGGTGTTTAAAAATTGAATTCATAATTTATAGTCGTTCTTTGGAAGTGTTTTGAATAATGAAAATTGCCACATAATACACCTGATAATCATAGAATTATAAACAAAAAAGAACCTTAAAGATCATGAGGTCCAATCCCTGCTCCTCTAGTGGCAGGTGACCATCTGGCCTCTGTGTGAACACCTCCAGCAAAGTAGAACTTGTCACTTTATATATATCAGCCTGTTTCACTGGTGGACTGCACATACAGCCAAGAAGTCCTGATGTCTAATTTCAACCTGTTTCCTTGTAGTCTTACCCCATTGCCTCTAGTCTTGTCCAAGGCCATTACGAAACAAGTCCCCTCCAACCCCTTAACTATTTTTTTTAAGATCATTATTGTTCTGTCCTCTGAAATGAGACATCAAGGCGAGGCAGGTACACAACAAAAAGGTTCTTTATTGAGTACTATCACTGAACAGAAGCATAGAGAGAGATTGAACAGAACTGAAACAGAAGCAGGCATCAAGCCCTTTTATACTCCCCGTGCAAGGGGATGCTCAACCAATGATTACAGGCTATTCTCCCGCCTCGCGCATGTGCGTGAGGCTGGAGACAGCCTGTCTGGGTCCCGGGCAGACACGTGGTCTATCCGGGTCTCTGCAACCTCTTTTCAGACTTCCTGAGCCTTGCTGAATGACTCAGCAAGGCCCAGTACATAACAATTATGATCTTCCTTTAAATTTCTTTTCTATAAGTTAAAAAGACACAGATCCTTTAAACTGTTTTTCATAAGGCTTGATTTCCAGACCATTCGCTAATTTGGGAGCCTTCCTCCAAACTTACTCCAATCTGTCACTGTTCTTTTTGGATTACAGTGCCCAGAATTGGACCCGGTATTCCAAGTAAGATGCCATCAATGGCAGGGTAGAATAGAACAATTGCTTCTTATGGTCTGAACTCTATGCATCCCAGAATGGCATTTGCTTTTTAAAAATTGCAATGTTGGCTGACCTTTAACTTGTGGTTGACAATCCTCCCCTGATAATTTTACATGTGCTACTGCCAAGCCAATAGAAAAATATAAAATACATCTCTCCATAGAGAGGAAAAGTCATTTGTAAGCCTTTTAAAGCAGTTGGCCAAAGCTGATGGGGAGTTTAGTCCTCTATATTCCTTTCTGATAGTTCTTGATAAGCACAGCTGAGAGGATACTTTCAAGAAAAGGACTGTTCTCTGTAAAGTAGGGCACACAACTATCCTTTTTCCAGTGGGAGAATAGATTCTCAAAGGACTTGGCTACTCTGATACTGTCCAATCCAAATGCATTTGAAGTATGTTTGATTTGTTTTTGATATATTTCACAATAGGTCTAGCAATTTTATCAACATATAACAGTTTTTATTCAAACACACTGAAGTGTGTCTTTTGTATGCACGATTAGAGCATAATTGATAGATATTAAAGTAGAGCCACCAAGATCATGGTCGTCAGCAAACAACCCGTTAACTTACCACCAGTAAATTCAGAAGGAACACCACTAGAAAAAGTTGAAAGGACCACGCACCTCGGTTCTAATTTACATGAAAGCTGGGACATGACCGCTGAAGTAAAGACAAGGATAGAGAAAGCTTGAACAGCATTCTTCAAAATGAAAAAGGTCTTCTGCAGTCACGACATAAGCCTAAGACTGAAAATCAGGCTTGTCAGATGCTATATTTTTTCTATCCTGCTCTATGGAGTAGAGAGTTGGTCTCTGACAGAAGGCCACCTGAAGAGACTAGAAGCATTTGAAATGTGGATTTACAGGCGGCTGTTACGTATAAGCTGGGTGGACAAGATCAGAAATGAGGTTTTAAGCCGCCTGGGAAAGCCAAGAGAAATCATCAAAACAATTAAAAAACGAAAGCTAGAATATTTCGGACATGTGATGCGACACCCAGAAAAATATGGCATACTCCATTTAATCCTCCAAGGAAAGATTGAAGGCAAACAAGGTCCAGGCAGAAGAAGAACATCATGGCTTCAAAATCTAAGGGACTGGTTTGGACAAAACTTAGCAGCACTTTTTCGTGCGGCTGCTGATAAAAACAGGATCGCCAACATGATCGCCAACGTCTGATAATGGATATGGCAGAAGAAGAAGAAGAAGAAGAAAGTAGAGCCAGAGATGGAGTAGTAAAACCAAGACATGTTTTTTTAGTCAAGCCACATGAGTCTCTGTGCTGGTTCAGCCACACAAGCAGCATGAAAATGGAGAATTGTCCTTTTCTGGTTTATTTTTTTATTAGTGTATTGGAAATGATTTTTTTTTTTTTTTGCATCAGAACAAAAATAGACCCATTGTTAAATTTCTCTCTCTGGCTTGCTCCAGCAAGAAGAAGTCCTTCGTTTGCATTCAAATGATCCAGCAATCTACAAACACAGCTTAAATTAGCAGTCTGCAACTCTGCTGCGTAAGAGAGTTGCTCCTGGAACATGAGGCTAAATACAAGGGACCTCAAAAATAGCATCCAGATCTGGTCAGACCTGGATTAAACAAAAGATGGAGAAATGTTGTTACTGATTGTCCTCTGTACTCTGCATTTCTTTTTGACAACCGTACCACAGAGGTAATATTGCCAATTGCATGTATCCTCTAGAATCTAGAAGCTATAGGGTATGGCTTATGTGTATCTCCCCTGATAAACAATTTGTACTACAGAAAGTTACAACAGATTTCCCCCTGGAGGGGGCTGCCCTCTTGGCAATGTCCAACAATTCTGGGAACTGAAATCCATGCACCAGGAAGTCATCCCAGTTGGGGAAGGAGAGGGGTGTGTGTGTGTGTGTGTTTGAGACAATATTAACTCCTGGTGACTACATAGACAGATCTATGCACTTTCTTGACAACGTTTCTAGAAGTGGTTTGCCCTTGCTGTATTCCAAGGATGACTGGGTTAAAGACACACAGATGGCTTCAGGCCTAAATTAGGACTAGAACTCATGTTTTCTTGCTCATAGTCCAGCATCTTAACTGCTAGATCAAACTGGCTGTGCTGTGTGGTAAAATTGGCTTCAAAGATTGTGAAAAAAAGCTATTGATATATATTATTGTGTTATGCATTTTTACATTGATAGGAAGTTATTAAATTCTTCTAAAAGTTCCTATTAAAACACATACTTTCCATTTTGATTAATTTTTTCTTCTTCGGTCTGCCAGCTTTTCTTAACTGAAATCTGTTGCAGAATTTTTAGTTGGATATTCAAGTTAGTAACTTTTCTGGTGTGCATACCCAGCTTTAAAGCCTTTAACTAACAGGGTGTTATTTCCTTACTTTAACCTGTTCCTATGATTGCTCCTGTTTGTTTTTTGCTTAATTATGATCCTGGAGCCTTTGTGATTCATTGTGCCAGGATTTCCTGTCCATTCTTACAATGTTAAGAGGAAAAATTATAGAGCTTTATTATCA
This sequence comes from Azemiops feae, assembly GCA_023970755.1. Lineage (NCBI taxonomy): Eukaryota > Metazoa > Chordata > Lepidosauria > Squamata > Viperidae > Azemiops > Azemiops feae. The sequence continues at coordinate 5,416,024 of JALGBA010004297.1, read as the reverse complement.
AGATTGCTCAACCCTTGGTCCACAGCTGTAACAGCCTGGACCTGTCTTTCCCACAAAGATATTACCTTTTCAAAATATTATTTGAACTAAGAAACACCTACATGCCACAAAAGACAAATACAGCATCTATTGTCTACTCTGTATAGATTAGCTTGCAATTTTGGTCAAGCAAGAATTGTAAAAATACTGTGATGTTTCGTCTTTTCCGGGTATTAGATTTTTGACTGTGGCATATAAGAACAGCTTTATGCTGTTGTACAATAATTATTTGCTTTTTTTTACAGGATAGGCAGTCAGAATGCTGTGTGCAAAAGGCCAAAGGAATTTAGCAAACTTGTCTGTTCACCCACCAGTGATCTACATGTATACCCAACGAAGGCAGATCCCAGCATGCTGGTTTTTTATCAAAGCACTTTATGATTTGGTATTGCTACAAATTTAGCTGAACATTTGATTGTGCTGTAATCAGTGCTGGAGTGTTTCTTACCATTTTTCTTTAAAGCAGTCAAAATCTTTTCAGACTAACAATATTAGTTAATGGAATCAATCCTTGAAGATTAAGGAGCTATTTTGAGTCTGCCCCCAAATGCACGCACAATCTTAAGGTATTCTTAATTTGCCGTTTTTATTTTGGTGTATATGGTGTATATTATCCAATTAGAGGAAACGTTAACCAAAAACATTCATATAAAGGCAATTTATTTATTTAGTAATTTTTTATCCTGTCTTTATTACTTTATAAGTAATTTATAAGGGGGAGAAAACACATAATACTCCTTCCTCCTCCTATTTCTTCCCACAACAACAACTCTGTGAGGTAGTTGGGTTGAGAGAAAGTAACTAGCCCAAAGTTACGCAACTGGCTTTCATGTGTAAAGTGGGACTAGAAATCACAGTCTTCTGCTCTCTAAGTCAGCACTTTAACTACCACAACAAACTGGATCTCTAGGCAATGGTAATAAGGCAATGAAATTTATGAGTCTGAGGAGATGACTAAAAAGGTGGTTTTGGTCCAGCTCTACCATTTTTGTCCTTCATGAGCAATAAACAATCCAAGTATCATGATAAAAATGTTATCCTGAAGAACTTTTCATAATTAGCTCAGAATTTTGGATGGTTGTCAGAAAATAAATGGCAAACCTGCTCCTTTCTCTTTTAGATAACTGTTTGGTTCCCTTTTAGCATGCCACCATTGTTAGGATTGACCTGTAATATGATGAACCAGTTTAGAGCTGATTCATGGGATTTAAGAATAGAAACCCTTTAAAAACCTAGAATTATTCCCAGATGGATTCTGACAGTTCCTCTATAAATGGGTTTGAAATAAAACAATTAAATAGATACATTAATCCTCCAACTGATTTAATGCATTTATTCACATTAAAGCAAAAGCAAAACCTAGTTCCACATGATGAAAGTTCACAATTCCTTTGAATTTTAAAAGAAACTTGCTTGCTTGATTTTGTTCTACACAGATTATTTTTTACTTGAGTTTTTAAATGAGGAAAATAATTTCTGGTTTTATTGCTCCAGTAGTTAATAATGTAACTATTTTGTACTGTATTAGTCCATCACCTCAAGTGTTCTCTGTGGAGAGGCAATCCAAACATTTGCACAATGAGTAAAATGCAAAATATTTGTGCACATAAAATCTGCCTTGCTTGCTTGTTTTCCCTCATATTGCACCAATATCAGTTTAGGGCAAAAATGAATGCTAGCCTTAAAACTGTCATTTTGTTTGAGATCAGACCTCTTTTCTGAACAGGAATTGCTTGCTCCCATGAAGAAATTCATTCCCTAAATTGGTTTTAATTGTTCAATTAAAATCTTTTGCCTTTTTGGTGAAGTCACGCTGAAAGGAAATTTCTCTCTCTTTCCCTTTGTCTGAATACCAGGAACACTGAGGAGGTCAGTACTGGAAATGTTACTAAGTCCAACTTTATCTGACTAGAAGTGGACAGAAACTAATGACTGCAGAATGTTGTGACATAATCACATGGTGGTGGAACCCTTCCCCCTCCCCCAATGTTTAGCAAATCTACCAAGTAGCTCAACAGTACTATAAGAACCTAGTTACCACTGTTATTAAGCTGTATGTATCCTTGGAGATTCTCAGTCATCCAGGTCATGGTTGTTCCAAAGGTGCTTTTTCAAGAGGCAACTGGACTTTCTTTGTTTTTCCATTGAAGACATTTCACTTCTCATCCAAGAAGCTTCTTCAGTTCTAAAGAAGAAAAGAAGAGAAGCTCTGAGTATAATATTATACCAGTACAGGCCCTTTAACAAATAAAAGTAAAAGAAAGGTACCATATTTCCACTGCAAGTATGATCATATGATCCCTTTAGAAAGAGAATGTTGCAATCAGGATTCTTTTTATTAACTTCACAGAAGAAATAATTTCTCTCTGTCCCCACTTAAAACAATCCTTCCATCCTATTATTTCTCAAACTCTATGAGAGTAAGCAAGCAATGGCAGAATCCTGGCATTTTCCAAGGCTGTGAAAACAATGTACACTGTATAAGACTTGATTAGATCAAATATGTAGCATTTGCCTTAAATAGAAAACTCATAATACCTTTTGCGGTATAATGTATAATTATTACTTTTCAAAAAGGTATTTGCACTTCAGGGGGCCCACAATTATGATATCCCCCATCTCTCCTCTAGAGAACAGAGTCTGGTATTAGTGAAGTGTTTATATTTATCTACAAGTATAATTTAGCCAAAGAGCAGGGTGGAAAAATGAGAAAGATGCTTCTCTAGCTGAAGTATCCCAGCTGTGGAACACTGATTCCATTCTAGCCATTTAAGAGTGCCAATTTTTAAGCCACTTAAAGCTGCCAGCTACATTTAACAATGGCAAAAGTTGTTATAAGGAATGTTTTCATCTGGGTGGTCTTTCCTGTTCAAATAGGAAGATGAAATGCCTTGCTGTGATGAATTTCCTGGTGTTGATCTGTATGTGTATATGTGCAGAGCACAAAAGACAATATTATATCACTGAGAAGGCAGGTATGGTATCATGTTAGAACTTGCAACGAATCTGTTCCATGGGTTAATGTGGATAGGAACAATTTCAATTTGTTGGATTCTACCTCTTAGCTTGGTAACATTTGTACTGTTAATATGGTTGTTTGTACTTTTTACAGCAAAAAGACTTCCCTGTGACACAGACTTTCCAAGATTTTTTTTTTTCAAATAACAGCCTTGAGCTATGCCTTTAGACTGAACAAGTTAGTTCAAAAGTACATGATTAAAATAAGAGTCAGTGAAGCAAAATAAGGACCTACTCATTGATGAGTAAAGAACTATGCACCCATTCTTGAATCGGTAGAACACTTACTAGTGTGAAATTTGTGGTGTGTGGTAGTGTGGTTTCATTGCCAGCTTCTATTCTGCTGCTATTGTTTCTAATGCAAGTTATTGTCAAATGGTACTATTCTGGTAATACACAGGACAAGTAAAATTGATTGGTGCTTGTTTTTCTCTGAAAAGGAACTCAGCAAAACAAAAATAATCATGGTGCTGCAGTTGAAAAGGGGCTCAGTTTAGCATATGCTCAGTGATGAAAGCTAATAAAATCTTTGACTGGTTTACCATGGTGGATGGGTGACTTTAGAAAGTCAGGTATGTCTGATATTTAACCTTCATTTCATTCTACACCAGTATTATTTTGGATTCAAGACCTGGTAACCTGGAATCAAGATCCATGCAGCATTGGCAGAAAGCAAGTTTATTCCACAAGCCTTTATCTCCAAAGTGACCAGAGGTATTCTTCTTCTTCTTCTTGTGCCATATCCATTATCGGACGTTGGCGATCATGTTGGTGATCCTGTTTTTATCAGCAGCCGCACGAAAAAGTGCTGCTGAGTTTTGTCCAAACCAGTCCCTTACATTTTGAAGCCATGATGTTCTTCTTCTGCCTGGACCTCGTTTGCCTTCAATCTTTCCCTGGAGGATTAAATGGAGTATGCCATATTTTTCTGGGTGTCACATCACATGTCCGAAATATTCTAACTTTTGTTTTTTAATTGTTTTGATGATTTCCCTTGGCTTTCCCAGGCGGCTTAAAATCTCCTCATTTCTGATCTTGTCCACCCAGCTTATACGTAACAGCCGCCTGTAAATCCACATTTCAAATGCTTCTAGTCTCTTCAGGTGGCCTTCTGTCAGAGACCAACTCTCTACTCCATAGAGCAGGATAGAAAAAATATAGCATCTGACAAGCCTGATTTTCAGTCTTAGGCTTATGTCGTGACTGCAGAAGACCTTTTTCATTTTGAAGAATGCTGTTCGAGCTTTCTCTATCCTTGTCTTTACTTCAGTGGTCATGTCCCAGCTTTCATGTAAATTAGAACCGAGGTGCGTGGTCCTTTCAACTTTTTCTAGTGGTATTCCTTCTGAATTTATTGGTGGTATGTTAACGGGTTGTTTGCTGACGACCATGATCTTGGTTTTTGAGGTGTTAAGCTTCAAGCCGTATTTTCCAGATGTTTCTGTGACTCTCTTGATGAGGAGCTGAAGGTCTTCATGCTTACTGGCAAGCAGAACTGTATCGTCAGCATATCTTAAGTTGTTGATCCAAACACCGTTTACTTTGATGCCAGCATCGATGTTCTCCAGTGCCTCGTTGAAGATTGACTCAGAGTAGATATTGAACAACAGTGGAGACAGAATACATCCCTGTCTGACCCCTCTTCTTATTTCTGCATCAGCTGAGTATTAGAGGAAGACATTTCATCTTCTATTACTTGGCAGGAAAAATGAAGGAAATGAGTACAAATTTCCTTGAACCATTGGAGAAACTCAGTGGCTCAAGAGACAATGTCTGGGCATGTACAAAAATGACTGCAAAAAATTACAGAGGAACTCCAGTGAACTACAAGCCAAAATGGAGGATTAAGCAATGGATGGATGAGCAGCATAATTTATTCAATATGAATTAGGTGCTGGGAAACTGCCCAGGACTACTGACAGCATGGGAGAATGAGGTCATTGCTGTAAATAGAAGGGAGTGAGGCTGCCACCAAGGTAGAGTGAAGCAAACTTCTCCCCAGACACTTCTTTAGTCATCTCATTGCAGTTCATCAATGCCTGAGACTATTCAGGCTCTTGGCATGCAAGGCTGGCCTGCCATCCTCCTGAGGCAGAACAAATAATCTGCTTCAGACAGTGAATTGAGAAGGGCAGAAGAACTAAGAGGTATCATCAAGGTAGCATCATGGCATTTCATAAAAGCTTATTTTCATACAAGAAAAGCAAGATTTGGCCAAAGCTTAGAAACGGGACCATCCATTTGTTTCTTAATCAGGCTATTCAGTATTAACCATAATCATAAAGTAAAATATATGTAAGGCTCTTTTAAAGCAATAACATCACATGCTGTGTGGAAAGAGTCAAGTGCTATAATAGTGTGCTATAATAAGAGGAAAGAAAGGGGAGAAATTGTCAGTCTGATGTGGGGAAAACAAAGGGAAAACTTCTGAGTAACAGAATAAAAACAGGCCACTGATTGATTCCAAAACCATTTCTTGAGCATTCCTCTATATAAACACCAGGTGTAACCAATCTCAGGGGCCAATCAGCACCTTTTATCCCAGGCTGGCCTTAGCCAGTTTGGAAAAACTTGCAAGATTGGTCCTGTTCTTGTCAGGAACTAATTGATAATACACATTCCCTATATCCCGCAGGTTGATTGTAGCATAGACTTCCCATATTATGTGGCTTTTAAGCACTGTTCATTACTAAGAGTCGTATTTAGAGATGCACAGAAACGTAAAACTGATATGAAAAGCAATAAGTACTTGTTTTATATTTTTATAAGAAGTGGGTCTTTTTATGTTCTGGTTCTGCAATTCCAGGATTAGTAAAAAGCCAGCACAGAAGTCACAATGCTCTGGAACTAGGCCTGTGAAAAGCAGGCACAAGTCACAAGTCACCTCAGTGATTTGCAACCTACCTGAGCAAAGGTTCAAAGTATCCCACTTTGCACAAATATCAAGGCAGCCTTGAAATAACTAGATTAACCACTTTACTTTGAGGCAAATATCGTAGCTTTTCTGTATGCACTGAGTATTTCTTGAAGACCATGGAAGGGCCAGAGAAGTGCCTGAATAGTGGCTGTTGTAATTGAGTAACTAAAAGAGCTGATTTATATCATGACACTCCTTTGATGTGGTAATTCAGTCTGTTATCATGGAATACTGTAGAAACACTCTATTAAAGATTTGTAGGGGCCTAACTGGAAATTATCATTTTGTGCTAATGAGAAGAACAATCAGTTCTAGAAGCACGTGGAGTAAACACTGAACTTTCTTTTAAACAGTTATTTAAATGTAGGCGCTGCGGGCACCGAGTTTCATAACCAAGATGCATAACATAGAAATCAATTGGTTATAGGTTCAAATATAACTTTCTTGATTACAGTGTGCATTATTCTTTAGTTCCCCCTTCATATATCATCACCTAAGATTAGGTAATGCAAATAGGTAGAGAAGTTGAAGTAGCCATGAAATAAAGAAAAATCTGCTGTGTTTGAAAGTAAGGCTGTGATGAATGGAGAAAAAAACACACCTCCCATGTAGTGCAGTGCTGGGGGAAATTATTGAGAATAACAAAATAATTGAGTCAATATCAATTGAAATAAATCCAAAGTTTGACTGGAAACACTAATAATGAAGTTAATTTCATTATTTAATATTTTGCACACATAATGCAAAGATTAGAGTAAAAGCAACAACAAGCAACTCTTGAAAATTCACAGGCAATTGAAAAAGAAGAGAATGGGAGACAAGGTGGCTAGACTGGGCCACTGAAGAAACAAGCAGGAGTTTATAAGAATTCTAAGAAGCAATCACCATAGGCAAACCTGGCAAAATTATAACTCTTGATCCTGAAGAAGGAGCAGTGACAGAATGAATGAACAACTTCTTTCAGCTCAGCCAGACTACCATGTTGCTTTCTTGCTTGATTGCCTTTCTTTTCTTACAAGCCAAAGAGATCATCTGAGTGTTATGAGGAAAACTGGGGTTCCTACAATTAGGGTTCCTTGGGGTGAACATAAAGCACTGCCCAGAGGAAGCTAAAACAAAGATTACTTTCTCTTTGCAAAGCAAATAGCATAAGGAAATACAAGTTCCTCAAACATTGTAAAGTAATGTTGTCACGTTTCCCAATAGCCTCAACCAGAGTTCTGGATCTGTATTAGAAACTTGTCCCCTCTTGTGATTCAATACTGGGACACATGATTTTAATAGGTTGATTTTGAAAGAGCACAAGAGATATGGGCAATGACCTCTGAATTCAGCTCCAGAACTGAAAAGTGAAGCAAATGAAAAGCCAAACAAAGGAAGTAATTTAGTGCTGCCTTTTAGTAATAGTAGTAGTAGAAGTTGGGAAGCCTGTTATATAGCAAAACAAAACAAAACAAAACAATCCTTGCCTTGGGGCCAGTTTCCATTCTATTAAAGTTCATGAGTTCCAGAAGAAGCTTTCAAATAATGGCTCCCAGAAGAAGCTTTCAAATAATGGCTTTCTCTTAGAAATATATTGCTGTTATGTAACAAAGCACTGCCCCTCAGAGTACAACTTCTGGAAGGAAATATTTTGTTCTTCTTTGTCCCTATTGCAGGTTGAATTTTCTCAAGCCAGTCTTCTCCCAGGGCCTAGGAGGGTTATGCTGGGGCTGAACTCCAATGGAATGAGTATTTCTAGGACAAAGCACTAAATTTTATTTAAATTTGTTTTAAATGAATATTATAGTTAAATTAAAAACAGTAAATTATTCCCCCATGTTGTGTTCTGGGGTGGTACCAATAATTATTAGCATGTTGGTTCTCACAAAAAATGCTTGTTTTATTAATTACATCATAATCCACAAAGCAAATGAAGGAAACTTCATGCAGAACCCCCATAGCTGACCCTACAACCTCTGATAATATCTCATGCAGGTAATTTTCACTTTTTGTGACACTAACAGTTAAAATTTGATGTTTTTTTTTTATGGGCTTGAGAGATTGACCTCCCCTAAGTCAACAAGACCCAAGGTCCTAGAGGAATAGATTGTGCACCTCTGATTTAGATACAAAGTAATGTAATGCAATCAAAGGGGAAAACTATAAGTATTCAATATCAGTGATCACAATATTTAGGTACATATCAATTTCACGACACACATTCTTGTTCTTCCATTGTAAGAGTATTTACAGAAATAAGGTCAGAGAAGGCTCTACATAGTTTGCATCAGCTCAATACATTCTAAAACACGTTGTATAATTATAATAAAAAACACTCATGTGATCTCCAAATACCAAACTCCAATAAAAGCTGCTAGACATCTCTGCCTGCCTGGAAGGGTATGACTATGACTGCAATTTAATCATCTAATAATGCAGATACCAATGCAGAGATGTCTCTACTATTCTCTTGGCAAGATTTTGGACATGGTTTACAGAGATGTAGTAGAGTGAGCTGCCTTCAAAGGTCCCTGCTGCATCTCTGCAAGTCAATGTCTTGATTATAACTCTTTCTGACTGGGATATGTGGCTAGACCAGCAACTGATAGAATGAAAAGGGTGGAGCACATTCCTCTGAGGACTTTCCAAGGAAGCCTTCTTAGATGTTATCACTCATAAGGATATGGAGTCTTGGCTATCCCAAGTTTAGGAAACAGTGGTTTAGAATGCTAAATCTTTATTGTTGCAAAAGATTCAACTGCCTTTAACAGTTTATTCCCTGTATTATTTATATTTGCTATGTATTTTCAGTCACAACACTTGTTTGCTCTGAACTCTGACCAGAGCAAATCCTCATTTTCAAGTCCCTCCCTCCATAAATTGCTTTCTCCAAATGCAAAGAGAATACTTGCAGGCAAGCCACAGTATTATGGCAATTAACCTCCCAAGTATCAGAAATGAACCAGACGTCCCAAGTCGATCAGTAAATTTTGAATTGCCCAGGAGTATGCATGTGATTTGCAGTATTCTATTTGCTTATATAGAAATCCTGGCAAGGGAAGTATGACAGATATTAACAGCAAAGGCTCTAGAATTTCCACTTATGGAATTCCACTTGTGGAATTAGGAAAGGGAGAGATATAACTTTTCAAGGAAATAACATTCAGTTGTGCTTTGTTTTTAGTTTTAAAAAAATTCAGTTGCTTTCTGATCATAAAAACAGTTGTCTGGAATATTCCTTCTTTTTGCAGAAGGAAATTTATATTGCAGTGAATTTTGAAGCAGAGTGGTACAGATACAGTAATCACATCCATGGTAAAAAAAAAATGGTATATATCATAGAGGCCAAAAGCTTGCTTGGTATGGGATCTCTGTAATGCCAATTGTCCCAGCTAGATAGCCCTACCAAGTTGGTCATGGCTGATCTGGAAAAAAGTAATAGGGTCATATTTAGTTAGTATTTGGAAATGAGGAAAATTCACTCAGAGGCCATGGCAAAAAAACCTTCCATATCATTGTTAAGAAAACAACACAGATTTGTATCCATGAAGTTTCCAGATCCTGAGCTTGATTACAAAGAGACTTTTTATTTGATCGATGAGTTCCAAATAAATCACTGGTATGATTTGTATCTATCATGCTGCATACAGTACATGTTCTAAATGTATATAAACTGCTATGCTTATTGACTGCCAACAAATCTTTGCTAGTGAAAAATACACTATAGGGCAACAAATTCAACCAAATCAAATTTGGTTATAGTAATCTTAAATTAATTGAGCAAGTCCTCACCTATTCTGAAGAAGTGGGGAAATACGGCTGCAAGGGAACCATGATAGTGAATATTCTTTCAGATTACGTGATCGCTTTTAGGGTATTGGGTGATAGCCAAAACATAGACAGTGCAATCCACTCAAGGAAGGAGTGACTGGTGTGCACGGTTCACTCTATCTAGCTTCTTTCATGTCTAATATTAACTCCTCAAATAAAGCATAATTTATACACAGACAGGGGAAAATGGCTCCAAAGAAAGTTTAAAGATTAGCAGCTTTTATTTTATTTGCACATCCTTTCTTAAAATTAAAACTAAATTAGAATCTAAGTTAAACCTTCTAGTACCCATTTAGAGCTTCTGCCAACCATGTAAATCACATAACAATAATGTCATAAACAGGCTCTTTTCAAGGAAGAATTAGTATAGTATATTTACAATCAATGGCTTATGTGGGTGCCCTAGTGCTAATCTAGTTCTTATAGAGACCTCCCTTGGCACTTACACATTTTTCTTACCCTATCTTTTTTATTATTAACTGGAAGCCAACCTGTCCACAGGATCCCATAGGCATTCATAGTAAATAAATATGGTGGATAGTTGCATCCTTATGCTGAATTTGGAATGAGCCTTTGTTTTCTAAGCATCTGTGAAAGGGAAAAAAAAGAAAGAAAGTACACCAGGAATGCATTCAGGGGGCCTAATCCTGGTGGTAAAGAAAAATCTTATGATTTGACTTCTAGCAGTGCTTTTTTTTAATTGGACATGCTTGTGGCGGCTAGCTATCAGCTTGGCTGGCTTCAAGAATGGGTTGGACCAATGCCTGGAAGTTATGGGGAACAATGGCTGTTAGCCTTGACGGCAGTCTGACTGCCTCAAGAAGCCATCTGCTGGGATGGGCTTCCTTGTGCAATTGGTCGGCCACTAATGAGAACCGATTGTTGGACTAAATGGGCGAAGGTCTGATCCAGCGAAGCACTCCTTATATTCTTATGTTCATGTCTGCCAGTGCAGCCATTTTGTGAGTGAGCCCACGGCATGGTGTTCAAAATTTCAAATATGCCTTTAAAAGTTACCTACTCCTATATTAGAGCCACTGGGGTGCAGCGGTTAAGGCTAGAAACTGGGAGGGTGAAAGTTATACTCTCACCTTAGGCATGAAGCCAGCTGGGTGACCTTGGAGTCTCTCTCAGCCCTAGATAGCAGGCAAGGGCAAACCACTTCCAAAATCTTGGCAAAAAAACCCCTGCAGGACCTTGTCCAGGCAGTCTCCAGGAATCAACTGGAGTGTCAACTACACATTCTCGTATTACTCATATATGAATATGGGCCAATATGTGAAAAGTGAATGTATCTACAGTATGTGGAAACCAATAACAAGCTTGCATAGAGAAATGTACTCTCCATGGCTACAAACACATTGCTTTGGCTTTTAATGTCTTCTCAGTATCTGAGAATATCGATTATCAGACATACAGAGAAACAGAAAAGAAAATGAGATACATGTCAGATATTCCCATGATTGGTTGGAGCAACCCCAAAAGATTCTTTTAGGATAATTTAGCAAAATGGTTGGGTTTTCTAGAGGATAATATTCCCGAAGAAAGCATTCTTCATCCTTTTTTAAGTAAGGCAAGGTGTTTTTATTTTATTTTATTTTTACTCCCCAAAATATAATTTCTTGTTCTGGTTTTGATTTGCAAAATGACTGAAGGCAGCATTTTGGTGAAATTGTGGGAGCCAGGCTGGGTTTGTTCTTTAATGATGCAGCTGTCTGATCTCAACTTTTCCCACCAAACTGGATCCAGTGTAACTCCCTCCCCACCCCACCCCACCCCCTGCTTTTCCCATTCCACTCCCTTTCTGGGAATATTGAGGTTGAGCCTGATTTTAATTTGTTACCTTATTTTTAAAGAATACAATTTAAGAAGACAAAGTAATTGGCAAAAGACTTCTTTCCTCCCCTCTTCCTATATCCTGTTGTGGTAGGGCTTGCTGGAAAGGGAATGTTAAAGATCTTATAAACTTACCCATACAGAGCACTGCTTAAGGCAGAAGAAAAAAGATAAAGCTAGGTTGGAAGTTCTATGAAATGTACTTCAAATATGACTTCTCTAGGCTTGTATTATGCTATATGTTAATGGGCCTTGAGACCCAGTCCAAAATACTTGGTACTTAGGTATGAGCATTCAGGATGCAGTAAACAAGTTGTTAACATTGACAGAGATTTTGTCAGAGACTGTTGAACTCTCAATTCCCCCTGGTTCAATCAATACCACCAATGATCAAAAATTATTGGGACTTACAAACCTGCAACTCCAGAAAGGATCACAAGGGTACAAGTTCTTTCCACCTCTTTTTAGGAGAAGGGGTACAGGATCCAATCAAGGTCAATCACCATGACCAGAGATTTAGTCTTCTGAGCTTTTGGACTCATGCTGGAGCTCATCCTCAGGGAACTTCTTTTGAAGTTCCTTGAAGAGATTCCTCTGGTCACGACCTTGATTGGATCCTGCAACATTATCCTGTGATACCTCTATTTGCCTTCATTCATGAAAAAGGATATATACTAAGTGGCCACTTCTTTGATTAAAAGCAATTGAGGGAGTGATGCAAACACAGGGAATTAAGGCTAGAGAACAAAAATGTAAGTATATCTTTGTTGCTTCTTTTTGCCATACCATTAATTTCCTGGTGCCCCTGCTTTTTGAACTCATTGTTGGATGTCTTTGTGTGATGACATGTTTAAGTGGCTGTCGAGTAAATGGTTATGAGTTGGTGTTGTCAGCACTTCCAGATTAGCAATGTGAAGAAACAGAAGCAGCTGGGATGTTGTAGGGTAGAATAACAGAAGCTTGAAAGCTCATCAGTTTCTCTCCATGTATTTTATACCAAACAAAATCAGTTTTGAGTTTCTGTCTCATGCTTTCTTTTTTCTCAGGATTGAGTAAGGTTTTCATAAACTAATGAACTTTATAGGTTCATTGCTCCTTTGGCCCATCCTAAGGCTGGTTTATGTTCTTTCACAGGTGGATGTCTGTAGAGTCACCTGTGGTAGGCAGGCCTATCCACTGTTATTTTCTCTGAAAGTAGAGTAAATTTGGTCTGCAAAAATTTGGATGGCAGAATAATGTAGTGCTGCCACTTCATAGTCATCTGGATTTTTTAACTGGTAGAAAGGAAAACAAATAGCCAGATAAGTTGTATGACCTATTTGATTTCTGTAGCTGCCCATCTCAACAAATGACTCTGGGTGACATTTTGATAAGTATCTCAGTCTTACTGCCTAAATGTGCATAACTGCCATATTAATGCTTTAACCAATTAACAGCATTTTTGCACTGACCAAATGTCAACTCTGAGACTTATTAAAAAGAATAAAAAAATATATTAAAAACAACTAATAGAACATCTGAGCCCTTTGCCAAGCAATTTGGGACAGAATGCAAGTTCATCATATATAAGAGAACATCTTTCTACATTAAGGTGGAAAATAGATTAACTAGTGTAATTGTGTAATCCAGTAGTCTGCTCCTACAAAAAAATGCAAAGCAAGTGCTTCAGCTACAAGGGACAATTGTAGCAAATTAATCTTTTGTGTCATGTAGTTGCTTTGAAAGGATATCACTTTCATGGATGACACATAGGGTGTGAATTCTTGGGATAGTGCCATATTGCTAAAGCTAAGCAGATCTGATGACTGTTAGTCTAGTAACATTCTAGTGACTACACTATCATAGTTAATGGGTACATTGTCTTCAGTTCCATGACAAAAGAAAGGAGAGATAAAAATGAATTAAATAAAAGGAGCAAGGATGTTTTAGAACTAACAATGCTTGTCTGCTTTTAAGAAATATCGTATGTAGAAAACCGGGCTGGTGAACTTTCAATCCTCCATGTGAACCTTAGTTTCCAACATCTCATTTTATCAAGGGGAAACTAGAACATCTGAAGACCATAGGTTCCCATCCCTGTAGGAAATGAATGATTTAGATGCCAAGACATTTGACAGGTCAGGATAAATACTAGCATCTTCCTATATAATTCTGTCTTTCTCCTACCTTATGAAATAGAAAGAATCCCTTGATACTTTTCCAGATTGCTTCACAGCTGGTTTCATTTGGTTTCTGCAAGTCTCTTGAGTCTAATAGCTTCAGATAAAAAAGAAATTTGGTTTTCTCTTTTTTAAACCACCAATTCCTAATAGACTTTTTAAAATCACCCATTCCTAATAGATGCCATTTTTTTCTCAGCATATGTAAGAAATGAATTACTAAGAGCAGAACAACAGTTGGGTGATGTTTGATTCGATCTAGTCATTATCAAGTTTCCTCTTTCCTCTGAATGAATTTGCCTGGGACGAATGCTGCACTGTTCTATTCTGAAAATGTAATTGCTCTCTTCCGCTTCCTATTACTAAATGATCTTAATTTGGCATTTCCTGGTTATATCTTGTATTATTCTGCTTTACATTACATTTAGCCATGTGTTTCTCTTCTTTATTTCTCCGATCTTTCTCTTCTCCTATCTAATGTATATTTTATTGTAACCACTGTATCACCATGTGATTTTTGACTGGGATGCTGAACATACTACACAATCTGTGTATATGTGCATTTGTCTTATATTAGTTCTCTGGAAGCTCTTCCTTCTGTCCTTTATGGTATGGAGATCATTCTAGTCAGCTGAAGCACAAAAAACAAACAAGCAAACAAAAAAAAAACAGGACTAAGAAATCAAATTTTTCAAAGATACATTTCATAGCACTGTGGATTAAAGGGATATAGTTTCACTCTGATTCATTCCATGGAAACAATTCGCAAGAAACTAATTAATTACATCTTATACTCTCAAGCAAATTTGAAGACAAGATACCTAAATGAATTTTGAGTATCCAAAGCACAGTCGCTAGATAGTATTTAGCCACTATCAGGAAGCTGTTTGGTTCTTTTTGAGAATGATAAAGCAGATAACTTGATAGGGTTTCAGCCTCATCAAGAGAAAGATAATGAACAACATCTATTAATAAATCTATTTCTTAATTGTTAGAGTTGTCTTTGTTGTCTATCTTCTGCAACCCAGCAATTTGCACTCTTTTTGTGGCTTCTATTCTTTTTTTGCAGCTACTTTTTTTGCTAAAATCCATAGGGTTAAATAAATCCCAATTTGGTTTACACTGTACTTTATATTTGAGGTGTGGGGAGGGTTTATCCAGCAGTTTTGGTTCAGCTGTTTTATAGCATAACAAGCCTTTTTAAATAGTGAAGTATGAAAGTCTACTTTGTTTGCAAGTGAATTGACCACATGTCTTCCCGTGATCTCATACTTCAGTGAGCAATTATTTTGATAAATGCAAAGAGACACGTGCAAAGGTTATAGACTGGAGCAGACCTTTACAGAAAATGCTCAGGAGGAGATTCTACTTGTACTTCACTTCTCTGCTTTATAAACAGAACTGAATTCTCACAGTCAATACTACAGTACATGATCAGATGCGCAACACTACCTGCTTGTGAACCTTAATTAAGGAAGAATGGCCTTAATTTGTGAATTGCTGGACTGAGGTCCTGCACGGAACAGTTATTGACATATTTAAATAAAATTTGACAAGGAATGTATGATTTTGTTAATTGAGGACCTATCAGTTATTATTAAATCAGCTAATAAGGGTGGGACACTGATCTTTAAGGAGAATAATTTAGAAGTTAAACATTATTAACTAATGACTATTTGATTGCTTGCTTGCTTGCTTGCTTGATTGATTGATTGAGCAGGGATGGTGAAAAGGGTACACAATAATTTAGGGGCATATTGTTAGAATAACTGGAAGGCACAACACATATTTTTGGCTGTTTGCTACCAGACAAAGGAGGCTTTGAGGTCAGCAGCAAATAGAGGTTCAAGAACGCCCTGGGGTTGCAGTTTGCCCATCCTTGCTTGATGGGCAAGGATCAAGATTGGTTATTAAAGTGCATTGGTCTTTCCCTTTTCTTTATTCCTGTCCTTTAAATGAAAGTTTCAATACATCTTATAAATAGGACTGCTAATTTTATAATTTTGGTTTAAGAAACCCAAACTAACTAGAAGTTAACAATCCGATCCTGAAATCCAGGACGTTTATATAGGTGTGCATGAACATACAGTATCCAAAAGAAAAAGAGTGTGTAACAGAAGTCTTCAAAGAGAAATCTGCCAAAGTTTTAGGTCTATAACAAGCTGCTGGAGCTGGTGGTAAAAACGAGCTTTCTATACGATGTTTCTCCTCTCTCAGGAACAACTTGTTTTCCCCAGTGAGGATGGCTCATTTTCTTTTAATATTCAGAGGGACAGTGAAGGGAAAGTCTTCTCTTTCACAGAGCCTTCAGGGAATATTCTGATATTGTATACCAATCTAAATTTGTGTTGGCCTTTGATAAGATACAATTAAGTACTTGAGTTATCCTTGATTTCTCACTGGCCTCCAACACGTGGGAAAAATAGAAGTGTCGATGCTTTTCTCTAAATAGTTCATCTTCTGGGAAAATCCAGCATTAGATGACTGGAATCTGGCCAACAAGGGTTACAGTGGTTCAGTCATTTATCCACATTGACAGTTAAGCTCATGAATTTGCAGCACTGGAGCTGAAGCATCATTTGAAAGATTGAGAGATGCAGAGGAAGAAGAGCCTTTTAAATAAAACACACAAATGAAGTGTTTCTGAAATCAGAACAGAAAAGAAGCAAAGGGCCACAGGGGAAATTCTGCAGCCAGAAAGCAAGAGCATCTGATTAAAAAGGCCCTGACAGATATGTAAAGAAATGTCTTTGATAAAGCAAGTGTTGGATTTGAGAAAACATATTGCTGTTTCGTGTCGGAAAATTCTCCATGGTGTCAAAATGAAGAGGTTTTCAGCTACAGGAATAAAAGAGTTTCCATACAGAACGTGATGTTCCCAACATAAAACTCAGAACAGAGAGAAAAATGAAGTGCAGGGCAGCAGAGGGAGGCTGAGGACAGCTAAGGCTTCCAGGCAAATACTAGATTATTGGTTTAAAATGCTGCTTTCCTTCTTGAGAAAGGATTGTGCTGGATGGGCTGGCTGCCACCCGCTTTAGCACAAGTCAATCTGACTTTTTAATTTTTACAATTCATTATGACCTTAATATTACAGAATAGGTTTATTTTTCAAAGAAGCCTTTTAATTTTATTAACAATTTTTTTCTCCCACATCCAGAAAAGCTATGTGTCTAGGCAAAAAAAGAATCTCTCATTGCTCTTCCCACTTCTTATGGATCTTTCTCACCTCCATTACAAAGGCTGTGAGAACCTCTGGAGATATTTTTCTTCTACGCACATTGTCAGTTCTGCGTTATTCAAAGATTGGCACTGGCTTATGTGTTCCAAGTGAAATCAGTAGGCTTTGGAATGAATTGCATCACTAAATGGTCATATTGAGACCTTTGATTCAGGAACCAAGGGTAATCACAAGATTGCAGGAGGTGGTTTCCAGTTCCCTTACTCAATTAGAAAACTTTTAATGTAGAAAACTGAATTTGCCTAGCAAGGCTTATTTGCGAAAACTAAAGTCTCCAGTTAAGTATACAGAGTGCAAGCTTTTTTTTTTTTTAAGCAAAAGGAAATTATTTATCCATTGCTTTTTGGGGGAATTTTTTTTAATGTTCCAGAATAGGAAATACCCCCAGAATGCCCATTTGGCCTGACCTTTTTTATCTTCTAAACCCAAAGTCAGCCAGATTGTGTCACTTGCTAAGATTGTAAATAGCAGAAGCCATTGTTGGATCAGTTAAAGTCTTTTGATTACTCACAATTTCAAAGAAGGTTCTGTTTACTTTGAAGGAACCAGTACTGTACTTTTGTGTTTAAAAAGCCATACTGGACCCAGTGGTACTGGAGAACTTTAGTCCAGTTTCCAAACTTTCCTCTTTAGAGGGGAAGACACCTAGAAGACGTGGATTATCTTGAATCTTTTCAGTCAGGTTTATAGTACTGAGAAGCATTGATCACAGTTCTCAATGACCATTGCAGGGATCTATCCTGGTTTCCTGGATCTCTCAGTGGCTTTCAGTACCATCAACCATGGTTCCTTCTGGACCATCTTAGGGATTGGGATGGAAGAGGCAGGCTTTTGCAACAGTTGTCCTCTGTTTTCAAGGGTGTTGGTATGGTGGGAAGAGGTCTGGCTCTAGATTCCTGGCCCTAGAGCTCTACTGTTTCCCAACTCCCATTAACATCTACATGAAATGAGCTGGTAATAAACTGTTGTACATGCCTGCTCCAGGCTGCCCAAGTGATGCTGTCAGGATTCATTTTTTGGGTTCTAGAGACTGTGAAAATCTGGATGGGGAAGAGTGTTTGGGGGAGACGTAAAAAGGTTGTGTTTTAGAGACTCCCAAAATTGGATTTTTTTTTATCTTGGACTCTGGATGGCATGGCATTCCTCCAAGACAGAGCTGGTGTGCAATTTTAGGGCTGTCTTGGACTCATGGCTCCTATTTGAAGAAGAAGTAACAGCTGTGATTAGGAAGGATTTTGCACAGATTTATCTCACATATTAGGTGTGCCTATTCTTGGATCATAAACTTACTAATGGTCACTCATCCTTTAGTAATCTCCTGGTTTGACTATTTCACTGTGCTCTTCATAGAGCTGCTTTCAAACAGCAATTAGTAGCTGCAACTGGTCCAGAAGGCAGCAGCGTGTGCAGTTTTGGACAAACCATGATATGTCCCTATAACACTCCATGAGATTTTCTGGTCCCCAGCAGGCTTCTGCATGTAATTCAAGGTCTGGTTATCACTTATAAAGCCTTACAAGGCACAGGACCAGACTAATAGTTCCCATATTGAAAATGAATGTGAACTCTATATTGTTGAGTTCCAGCTGATCGGTGCTAATGTCTCCTTACTCTCTCTTGATCCCATTTCCTATGGTTTGCTTTTATTTCCATCATGGGGGTGGGGGGTGGGGTAAGGGTTCCTTTACACATAATTCAACCTGGCTAATCTCTGCCCCGTTTTTATTACAATACCTTACAATAACTCAGAGCTGTGGTTAGAATGCAATATTGCAGGCTAATTCTGCTGACTGCCGACTGCCAGCAGTTTGGCAGTTCGATTCTCACCAGCTTAAGGTTGACTTAGCCTTGCATCCTTTTGAGGTTGGTAAAATGAGGACCTAGATTGTTGGGGGCAATAGGCTGACTCTGTAAACTGCTTAGAGAGGGTTGTAAAAGCACTGTGAAGAGGTATATAAGTCTACCCTGCCACAACAATGCCAGTCTCTTATGAAAAAAAATAATGGTCTACTAAAACCTGAACCAAAGCAATGGAGTTCGGAAGTAAAGACATTATTAAAATTGGGCACCAGGGACCGGTTCCGTGGAGAGAGGTTTTTCCGCAGACCGGAGGGTGCATGGTTTTGTCTGCTGCCTGCATCTCACGGATAAGGCTTTGCATTTTTGTGCAGACCGGTTGCTGGCATGTCACGGCCGGGTACTGGTCCATGAACTGGGAGTTGGGGACCCCTGCTTTAAAAGATAGACTCAAGATTCAAAAGAATCTTGGCAGACTAGAGAAATGGGCCCTATCCAGTAATATGCAGTTCAATGGTGAGAAAAGTAAGGTCCTACACTTAGGCAGGAAAAACCAAATGCATAAGTAGAGAATAGACAGTAGGTGGCTCAACTATAGTAACTGTGAGAGGGATCTACATGTCTTAGTGGACCACCACTTAAGTATGAGCCCAGCAATATGGTGCAGCTGTCATAGCTGACTTTCAGTACCTGAGAGGCAGTCAAAGAGATGAGGGGTTGACCTATTCTCCAATGCACCTGGGGGCAGGACAAGAAGCAGTGGGTGGAAGCTTGTCAGAGGGACCTTCTTCCTGGAACTAAGGAGAAATTTACTGACATTGAGAGCAATTAACCAACAGAACAGCTTACCTTCCAGAGTTGTGGGTGCTCCATTGTTGAAGGTATTCGAGAAAAGACTGGGCATTCATTTGTCCAGGATAGTATAAGGACTAGAAGACCTCCAAGTCCCTTCTAGCCCTATAATTCTGTGGTTCTATGATTCAATAATATGAACAATGACACCTTGTGGCAAGATGGGTGGCAAACAAATTTGATAAATAAATAAATGTATTTATAAAATTTATTGGTTGCCCATCTTACCACAGGGTAACTCTGATCACTGGTCTGTCAGCCGAAACAGATGGAGCCCAGACAATAGATTGGCAAAAGATTATATAGGAGATAGAAAAGTTGCATTATCGGGTGTGAATAATTAATTACATGACATGGAGGGGGTAAAAATCCCAACTGTGTATCTGCAATAAGGTAATCATGTAGACCTAGCCTTGAGTCTGGTACCTCAGTCATGCTGGATGAGAAGCTAAACTGCCTTTCCTCCTTTTCCATTACCATGGCTGAACCTGGTGAGCAGAACAAGCAATGCTTTTTAGCCTTCAAACCCTGCAGTCAATATTAAAGTAAGTAATCCCTGAGATTGCTAAATTGCAATCGCATCCTCATTTGCTTGTGAGTAACATTTCTGAACATAATTGTCTTGGACTAGAATTGGCCTAGCAGTAAACTCCAGAAATCCTAAGGACTCCAAATTGTTTTTCAACTCCTATGTACTGTATGGTGAGAGTGCTTGTGGATGAATGACGGTTGGGAAAAGATTAGCTACTCTTACAAAGAAAGGATTAAGGAAGAAAGGCTTTGCCTAGAGGCCTGGTGCAGTTTCTATTACTAAATTATACACAGAAGACACTAAGAAAAACATACAGATCCACATAGCAGATATAATTCTGCCATCAGTTATATATACACACAAAAATGGCATTTCCTTCTGTTTACATATGTGTGTACATTCTTAGGACTTTATGTTAACAGAGTGCAATTTTGTCTGTGTTCATAACATAGGGCTTTCCTTTCTTTACTTGGCTTCTGATCAGGAACAGATACATCACCAAAATTCCCAAGTTTTGCTAATAGGAGGGCAAATTTATCTATCCCATCACCGAAGTCCTCCCAACTAGTTTACCTCTTGAATTAAGGCAAGGCATGCTAGTATATTGTGTGAATCCAGCTACTGTGTTTTATGAATCATGGTTTATGGCCTAGCATCTTTTATAAACCCAGCCAGTTGTGTTTCATTTAATAAGCAATAGTAAAACAAACTATGGTTTAGCATAATAAATAAACCCAATCACTGTGCCATGGACGGGATGAAACTTTGGTTGCAGATGAAGAACAGATGCCCTCCAGATTCTGTGGGGAACGTCTTGTTTTCAGGGCTCAAAGGGAGAAAGGAAATGTATATGTGTCTTTGAAATCAATGTATGGCAGCAGCAGGAAAGAGGACATTCAGAGCCAGACACATATGCCACAAAAGTCAATCAGAGATCTTCTGATGTCCTCCAGGAAGAGGATTGGGCTCTGGCAATCCTACAGGCAAGGAAGTCAATGGGCTGCAAATGGGGGCCTCAAGCCACACAAGGGGCTATTGCCAATCTGAAGAGCAAACTACCAGGGCACCTTGCCCTCCTGAGGAGCAAGCCGCCAGCTTCTCACTGCTGCCAGGCAAAAAGAAATACAAAACATCCCAACACATGGCTTATGTTTTCAGTGCAGCTGTGCTTGGCTTATGTTTGACAAGGGCCTCCCTTCCACGGAGGCTGAGAAACCATAATTTTTTTCAATGAGTGTTTCTGATTAATGTTGGAAAGCATCTGTGGCTTTGCCAATTCCTTTTGTTGGTTGAATTTCAATGCTAATAAAAGGGAAGTGCCTTTTTTAACTGATGGCAAGCGGCGATAAGCGACAAAACTTGCTTTCTCATTTAGCCTTATTTGCCCTCTTTTAAAACTATCCTACATCAGTTTTCTAACACCTTTGTGAAACAATCCTCCATGCTTAGTCCAACTCCCTTGCAAGGCAGGCCAGATTGGTAAAACTCTGAAGCAGCCTGGGAGTTGGTCTCAACCCTTTTCCCACTGACCCTGCACAGAGATGGCCTAGGACTGAGATATACCACAATTCAGTTTGTAGCTGTTTGCCCTGTCCAGTGGTCACTTGCTTCCCTTTCTGTTCCTCCTATTTGAAGGAAACCCCTATAGCTGAACTGAGGATTAGGCAGATGGCATCACACTTGTGTCAGATGCACCCGAGACACTTCCGGGTTGAAAGGATTAGCTGGTGACATCACCATTGCCTTGGGGATGCCCAGGTGGGGGCTCCTTTCATGTCCCTGGCAGGAGCTGGAATAAAGGACAGGATCTCACCCTGCCCCATGACAGCACTTTCGTCTCGAATGCTGGCTTGATGATTTTCAATCAAGTTAAGGAAGAATGACCAAAAAAGATTTGTAAAAATCTGCAGCACTACAGGGTAGTGTAATGGCTAAAGTACTGGACTAGGAGTGAGGACAGCAAGGTCCCATTCCCTCATTAGCTATGAAAACTCACTGGTGACTTTGGACCAATCATCCACTGCCAGATTAATTTACTTCATACAGTTGCAGTGGGGAAAAATTGGCAAGGGAATGCTACAGAAATAGTTACAAATCTATCAAATAAGCCAGTTTATTGGCGGCATTAGGAGAAACAGCTAAATATTAAGGACCTTTTTGGTAGCTCTTGTGACAAAAGTATGTCAAGAGGCAAATAATAAAATGATTTTAGTAAGAAGTTGATATAGAAACCGAGTTTGCATCAGGAGTACATTTTAGATTAGAGCTTCATGTCACTGCTATTCCTTTCCTTCAAAATGAAAGCGGCTGGCTTAAGTGTGTGTTTTTTAAAAAAAAAGAAAAAGAAAAAAGCAGGCACAGTGTACTGTATAATTTTGCCCAGCAGGAATATTTTTAATATACCACTGTTGAAAGATGCAGCTTTCCGTGTGGTTCTTCTCTTACTGCATTATTATTCTTAGGGGAAAGTTGGACAGTAGACCACAAATTCCTCATGACTGGCTTGAATAGGGAATGTTGGCAGGTGCAGCATTTCATCCATTCTCTCTTTTTTTCCCCTCACCTTAAACTTTTCTAATCAAGTGCCCTCAAGTTATAGGGTCATGTTGGACTGTGATTCCTATTTTCTCCAGCCCAAATGGAAGTGATGGGTTCACAATCCAATTATGGAAACCACCATAGCCAGGAAGATGGTCTTAATATTTTTACTTCAGATTAGTGAGTTTGTTTCATAAAATTGAACAAAGTAGTGATTAAGAGAAACTCTACTTTTGCATTCCCATTAATCTCAGTTTCTTGCCTTAGTACTATGCAACTCCTGCTATATACATATGGTATATTGTTTTCTTGGAATTGTAAGCAGCTTATGTTTTGGAATGTTTAAAATGATGGCCTAATAATAGAATGGTAGGGTACAAACAAGAGCCATGGTGGCACAGTGGTTAGAATGCAGTATTGCAATTTAACTGAGCTCACTGCCAGGAGTTCGATCCTGACCTGCTCAAGGTTGACTCAGCCTTCCATCCTTCCGAGGTCGGTAAACTGAGGACCCAGCATATTGTTGGGGGCAATATGCTGACTCTGTAAACTGCTTAGAGAGGGCTGTAAAGCACTATAAAGTGGCATATAAGTCTAAGCGCTATTGCTATTTAGGCCTTTGTGTAGGTGCAGTAATGAGAGACTGGCTAAAAATGGAATATAGTCTTGGCTTAATTTGTTTTTCAAATATGGATTCAAATGACTTATTTAAATATATTAGTTTTGGTAGACAAACTGTTATTATATTCAGTGGTGGGATTCAAATAGCTTAACAACCGGTTCTCTCTGAAATCACAGAACCCTTTAAGAGGTTCATGTGTAAAACCAAGCTAGTGTGGGGGGAGCTGCCTCATGCACCCTGCACCTGCTTACTTCAGGGCCCCCGCACCTAGGCCACTACCCGCTCAGTGAGCTCCCCCCACCAATTCAATGACCAGGCTGCCCGTCCGCCTCTTCCCTTTTACTCCCCTCCCAAGCCAGACTGCCATGCTATGGAGGATGGACCTTACCCAGTCCCCCTCCACCATTTAGGAGCCAGGGGGAGTGACGGTGAAAGGCTCTGCTGCTATGGTGCAACAGCTGCATCTGCCGCTGGAGGGGCTTTCTTCGGTCCCTGCATCCCTTGCCATCCCTGCTTCACCCCACAGATCATCTGCCTGGGGGCAGCCGCCACCCCCTTCTCTTCCACCAACTCTCCCGTAGCTTGTGCCATGACCAGGGACGCGCAAGCCTCCCCTGCTGCTTACCTCCACCAGCCCTGATATCCCTCCACCAGCCCTCCATTGCCACCATGGCGCACCTGCTTGCATGAAACAGCAGCCCATGTGGGCTGCCTTCTTCCTAGCCAAGAAAAATAGAAAGGGAGAAAGGCAGCTTATGGTAGCTTCCTTCGCCTCCTCAGGTGTCCTTAAGTCTTCCTTCCTTCTTTATGCTGGTCTGCACTTTATTGCTGCCGTGCATCTCCCTTCTCCGTTCTGGAAATGGCAGCCCCATTTTCTGCCACTTTCCTCCTGGCAGAAGGGAGGAAAGGAAGGATGCTTCGTATGGAAAGATGCTAAGCTCCAGGCAAACTACTCCAGCTGGAGCTGGGCGAGGAAGGCCAGGCTCCCCCTCCCTGGTGCTTCTGCAAAGCCCTTGAGGAGCGGATCCATTTCCCTCAGGTTTAGCCTCAGCACCCACTTCAGATGGCAAACAGAAGAGCTTTGCTCTTTTTCTCCAGGAGGCCCTTTGAAATTGCCCCTCACCTTACCCCTTCACTTTTCTGCCTTAAAATCCAGAGCAGACACTCAGTGTCATGGTTCCGATAGATGAAACCCATTAAAGAACTTCAAGGCAAGAATTCTTCCTTAAAGAACATTTTATTCAGGAAACAAAGTATCTGCACTACATACTAGATTCCCTTCCCCCAGATACAAAGTAACAAGTTGCAAGTCCCACCCCCACTAAGCAGTCATAATTCACATTCTCCAATTAGCCCGGAGCGCGGGCTCTCTCCTCAGCTCCTCAGCCCGCCAAAACGTTATCGGTTTGTGTCCTTGAGTTCCCACGGAGCTGCATTATTATTATGGCTAGCTGGTTTGGACAAAACTCAGCAGCACTTTTTCGTGTGGCTGCTGATAAAAACAGGATCGCCAACATGATCGCCAACGTCCGATAACGGATATGGCACAAGAAGAAGAAGAAGAAGCTGAGCTCAAGCATTCACCCCATCCCCCCTTCAACACCTGATCTCTAAACAGAAGAAAAAGCATGTTAAAAGCAAAGTAAAAATGGCTGCAATTTCCATCAGTTGTCAGAGCAGGAACATCCATTGTTATAGCATTGACACTCAGCTTCTTACAAAAATCATCCCGGTAGTTACCGTATCCTCATTTGATCAGGAGGAAAATGTGTCTGCTCTGGATTTTAAGGCAGAAAAGTGAAGGGGTGGGGGTGGGGGCAATTTCAAAGCTCCAGCTGGTGTAGTTTTCCAGGAGCTTAGTATCCTTCCATATGAAGCGTCCTTCCTTTTCTCCCTTCTGCCAGGAGGAAAGCAGCAGAAAACGGGGCTGCCATTTCCAGAATGGAGAAGGGAGATTCTGGCTGATTCAAGGTGTCAAGAAAGTGCAATGGCGGTGATGGAAGGCTGGCGGAAGGATACCAGGGCTGGCAGAGGGAGGCGGCAGAGGAGGCTTGCACGGATTTATCATAACCAGTTCGCCGAACTCAACAAAAAATTAGGTATCGGTTCTGCCAAACCGTTGCAAACCGGCTGAATCCCACCACGGATTATATTGTATCATTTTTTGGAGGAGTTGTAATTTTTGTTTTTCTGCCTTTTTGTTAAATTTGTTGCTGTTTTCCCAACATTTTTGAATTTTTTTAGACTGGAATTTTTTTATGTACTGTGTTTAGTTATTATTGCTGACATTGTGTAAATGAAACTTTAGATAGTGAAAGTGAAAATGAGAGATTGAGAAAGAGAGAGAGGCAGAGACAGACAGTCAGAGAAATGTGAAATACTGGCTGGAATTAGGTTGAAGTTCAGAGGTTTGCCCACAAGTTTTCTGCTTACAGTGGATGTTTCCACACACTACTAATTTATAAGATTGGATGGAGTCAGAACACCATCATGTGGCAATCTAACCCTATCTTTATTAATGATGGATTGCCACACTATTGATGTGTGGCTTTATAAAATGCTGTGTTGGTGTTTCAAAACTTTAAAAACATAATATATATGTTTCCTAAAATTATATGTAAGCGTACAAAACTTAACAAAACAAGTGAGCTTGGATGTACGTTTAGAGCATACAACTAAGCTATCAGAAAAAGATTAGCAGAAAAGGATTTTTCAAAGTGAGGAGATGATATTTGTCAAGTTGACCAATCATATCTGATATAATTTTCTATTATATCAGAAAACTCATATAGAAAACTCTCCAACTTAACCTGAAAGAATATAAGGTTGAAAGGATTAAAATTTATTCTATGTTATAGTCTTAAAGATATTTTTTTTATATATAAAATGATGTATCATTGCTACATATCATTGGAAAAATTGGCTAGAATGTATAAAGATCGTTCAAATTTATGCTGGAAATGTAATCAACAGGAAGGCACATTTTATCATATTTGGTGAATGTGTAACAAAGCTACAAAGGTTTGGGCTCAGACTGCATAAAATAATATAGAAGATTTGAAAGATTCATATACAATTGAATCCAGAGACTTTTCTTTTGGGATTGATGGAAAAGCAGTTGGAGAAAGCAGCTGGGAAAAAAGTCAACTTTGTTTTAATATATGACAATTGGAGCAAAGCTGTTAAAGGCACAAAGGTGGGAAGATTCAACTTTATCCACAATGGGGGAATGGATGGTGAAGATGATGGAACTTGCTGAGATGGCCCAATTGAGCACTTTAATTAGAAAGAGAACTTTGTCTAACAATGACTAGAAATCCCTTATTGAATTTTTGTGGGAAAGAAAATAATGTAGTTATGATATATGGTTCTGACAATTAGAATCAAAAAAATAGATTATAGAAAAATAATAATGCTGTAACCATAGTGTAAGGTTAACTTGCCCTCATACTTTTATATTTTTTTCTTGATTTCTGCACTTTTGTCTTCATTCTTCTTTCTTCTTTCCCTTTTTTCATTCTAATATTAGTTCTTGTTAGTTTTTATTCTGTTTTGAAAATTCTAATAAAATTTATATATATTATATATAAAGTATATGTCATGGTTCCGATAGATCAGGGGTCTTCAAACTCAGCCCTTTTAGGACTCATGGGCTTCAACTCCCAGAATTCCTCAGTCAGCGTGCCTGGCTGAGGAATTCTGGGAGTTGAAGTCCATGAGTCATAAAAGGGCCGAGTTTGAAGACCCCTGCGATAGATGCTTTGTCACAGCATTGACAGTATATATATAAAAGAGAAAGGTGAGCTGTTTTATGCCCTAATAGGAAGTAGAAGACTCCAACTACAGATTGTCTTTTCATAGGATGGAAGGAAGTGGATATAATTACAAACACTCTAGAATAATATTCCAATTTCTTTTCCAGAAGGGGAGTTTTATTTTAGTAACTGTATAATAGACAATTATTCACCATCTGCTTTAACTGTTTTAAGAATCTTTCTTCATTAGTTTGTTGCACTGTCACTGGCAGATTTGCTTAATGTGTCTTATATCTAGGCCATGAATTGTGCAGCCTTTTCCTACTGTTTCACTTGCTACGAAACACAAATACCAGAAAGGAGAGTCAAAGGCAACAGGTCTTTCTTTTGTCAAGCAAAGGGCCAATTCAGTAAGATTTGGCCATGTCATGTGAAAGATGTCATGGTTCCAATAGATGAAACCCATCAAAAGAACTTCAAGGCAAAAATTCTTCCTTAAAGAACATTTTATTCAGGAAACAAAGTATCAACACTACATAGTTGAACCCAAAAACTAAATTCCCTTCCCGGATACAAAGTAACAAAGTACAATTCCCACCCCCAATAAGCTGTCATAAATCACATTCTCCGATTAGCCTAAAATGCGGGCTTTCTCCCCAGCTCCTCAGCCCGCCAAAACGTTATCAGCTCGCCCTTGAGTTCCCACAGTTCCCATATTATTATGGCTAGGTGAGCTCGAGCTTTCATCCCAACCCCCCCCCCACACCTGATTTCTAAATACCAGAAAAAGCATGTTAAAAGAAAAGAGAAAATGGCTGCAATTTTCATCAGTTGTCAGAGCGGGAACATCCAATGTTTACAGCATTGACCGAGGAATTCAATGGAAAAAAGCAATTATGTTTGGAAAAGTAAGCAGTAAAAGGAACCCAGGCCACCAAAGACCACAGTAGCCGGACACCAGCCAGAGTATAGAACAATTCAAAGAAGTTGTGCAAGATTGGAAGATGTGGACAGATTTGGTCTGTAGAATTGTCAAAAGTTGGACACAACTGAATGGATAACTTCATCATCATCCATTTTTATGGCACATCTTCTCTGCCACTGTTCAGATTTTAATTTCTTGCTAGAATTGAAGCAAAGAAAAAAAATACCCCCAATGGACTAGAATGATTTAAGAAAAGACTGGACAGCCATCTATCTGAAATGATATAGGGTCTCGTGCTTGAGCAGGGGGTTGGACTAGAAGACCTCCAAGGTCCCTTCCAGTTCTATTCTGATTGATTGATTGATTGATTGATTGATTGATTGATTGATTGATTGAATAACAGTTTGTGGTCCTTTTCTGACTGTTGAAATGCTTTTCACTCATCCTTAAACCAGCAATAAATTATAGTGTGAAATTGCTGGTATTTCTCCTGCCTTTATGGCCTCACTTCCTAGCCTCTGAGAGTCACTTGACTTCCCTTCAAGGTTAATGGGTAACAAACTCTTGCAGATTCAATGCACCTGGAAGCTGTCCTTGGAGAGTATGGGAATAAAGGGGAAAATTCTGCACTAGTAGAAGTAAGGATGACTTGCGGTTGTCTCACTCACAATATAATAAAGAAATTACTGCAACAGTTTAAGAATATGGCAGAAGAAAAATATTTCCAGGCTTTTGGTAGGGGAAGCTTCAAGAGTGTTTTGATTTACATATTAAATACCTAATCCCAAATAAAAGCATCAGTTGAAAGGAAGTCAGTTATCAGGATTGTTGACTTGTGGAAAATGGGCTAGGGCTTGCCAAGTCATATGTCATAAAGTCACAAGGAATTATGTTTAGCCACAAATCAACTAGCCTTCCTCAATGCTGTAATTTTGCAGAGAGTTATGCTGTGGAATGTTCCAGTATGGTCATATTTTAATTTTCCAATGGTTGCATTTCAATGCTGAACAAAAGTGAGAGAATTGTCATATAGAAAGATATTTCTCTCAAGTTATCTTCTCCCTTGCTGTACAAACCATTAAATTTCTTATGGAAGGTCACTAATAGAACTAATGGCATATTTCAGTACTTTCAAAACTGGGTGAACTTTGCCTCAGGAGAAAATAAATGCTGCAACATGTAATGATTCTAGCCTTGGTTCTCTTTTGACTCCTTCCCCAGGCTGGAGATTAAAACATATGAAAAACGGTTGCAGGAATTGGATATGGCTGGTCTAGAGGAAAGAAGGATTAGGGGTGACATGATAGCAGTGTCCCAATATTTGAGGGGCTACCACAAAGAAGAGAGGGTCAATCTATTTTCCAAAGCACCAGAAGGCAGGAAAAGGAGCAACAGATGGAAACTAATCAAGGAGAGAACCAACCTACCATCGAACTAAAGAGAAATTTCCCGATAGTGAGAATAATTAACCAATGGAATGTCTTGCCTTCAAAAGCTGTGGTGCTCCATCACTAGAGGCTTTTAAGAAGAGATTGGGCAACCACATATTTGAAATAGTATAGGGTCTCCTGCTTGTGCAGGGGGTTGGACTAGAAGACCTCCAAGGTCCCTTCTAACTCTGTTATTCTGTTATTCTTCTCCTATATAAATAGCATTTGAACAACAACCAGTATCTAAAAAGTATGGTACCTTGCTTAATCTTCAAATGCCCATCTTTCTATCTAATATGCATGTAAGCATTTGGAATATTCACCCTAAAAGTATCTGCCATGTTGTGGGAATTAGAGGCTGTCTCTCATTCAGAGGTCCTTCTGTGAAATATCAAGTCAGTGATTGTAGCATAATTTGTAGCATAATTTCTTTCAAGAGTTTTGAGAAACAGTAGTTTGGTGACTCCTTCCTAAATTACTATTTTCTAATGGAGATATCTTAGTACCTCTTGGTCTGTGCTGGAGGAGGAAAAACAAATCTATGCTTCAACATGTATATTATTAGTCATCATTGCCATTTATGATTTTGTTAGTGAAATTGCAAGCATAATCTATGTTGTGCTGAATGCATTCAGTTGATTTATGTGTATTTAGAAATTCCAAGCTCATTTACTTTGATAGCTTTTGCCAAAACAACCAGAGGATGCCCTGAATATAATATCTGCTTAATCACCTATATGCATTTTCTTCTTTGTCCCAGGAACCTCAAGGACCTCCAGTGGGAGACTCCGAAGACTCGCAGATCCAACAAGTCCAAGTAAGCTGTCTGAATAGGGTTAGACTGAAGAACTAGACTCCCTGATTGTACTCATTTATCCCTTAGTGAGTAGGTTCATTAAGTAAGCATGGTTGGATTGTTGCATCAGTTACAAAGAGACAATCTTTGAGCACCCTTCTTAGCAATCTTTACAAGTGTAAAGTAATGCAGCGAAGTTCATACAATAGTTTCCATGGAAGGATCAGATAACAGATAATGGAAAGAAAGGCAGCATATATTTTACATCAGAAAGAGTATTGTTTTTTGAGAAATTAGAGCCAACACAATTACTTGCTCTAGTCTGCAACTATATTTATTGCACAGGAATGCTTGTACAGAATAATACTTTCGAGGAAAAAGTTGGACTCCTAATTGCTTTGTAGTGTTTCTTTTCTAAAAAGATATTTTTATTAAGAATTTTTAATTACAATAGTAAAAACTAAACTTGGGTCAAGAAAAAAGAATAAAAAGTGCGGGGGAAAAAAGAAAAAAGAAACACTAGCACTGATGATGTTACCTAGTTTGAATAATGAAACATCTGCAAGAAAACAAAAGCAAGCTCAGAGAGCACCAAGGACCCCTCAAAAAAGGAAGTATAATAAAGAAAAAGAAAAGAATGTATAAAGATTTCCAGCCTTCATCACAGCAAGAATAACATATTACTGTAATAACTCTTCACCTATTTTGAGGTTAAACAGGTATCTCTTTTTGTTAATGTTGGGGAGCTGTACCTTCCAGATTTTGCTTCATATGAATTAAATATCTCTGAGACAGAGGCTTAGATTGCCAGACTAGAGTGAGGGAGATTCCTTGTCTCAGTTATGAAATTCTTGGATTAACTTGACTTTATCATGGCTAAGCTACTTCACAGGAATGCTTTGAGGATACATGAATAGCACTAGCACTAGAACTTAGACTTATGTACCACTCCATAGTGCTATACAGCACTCTCTAAGTGGTTTACAGTGTCAGCATGTTGCCCCCCACAATCCGGGTCCTCATTTTACTGACCTCGGGAGGATAGAAGGCTGAGACAACCTTGAGCTGGTCAGGATTGAACTTCTGGCAGTGAGCACAGTCAGCATGCAATACTGTATTCTAACCACTGCGCCACTACGGCTCCAGAATAGGATGAATCATATACTCTGCCTAGATCAAAGCCACCTGACTTTGCTTAATTCTAAGCCCCAGCAACTCGCTGAACCTGGTCAGAGAGAGATGCTAAGTACTTCTCTGGGCCATGGTATTGGTCCTCTCTCAAGCTTTGGCCTTCTCATAGGAAAATGAAATACTAATGAAATAAAACTATAATAAATTTTAAAAAACCTATAATAATAGTTTTCCCTGAAAATATTTTTTCCATAAAAGATGTAACCATTCTCAACTGTCTTCAAGGAAGAGAAACTTGAACAGTTTGCACAAACCTAAGAGAATTCCTGTGTGGATCCATACACATTAGGTCTACTGACTCATCGTTTGATGGGCTGGTTCAATAAATAATCCACTGCAATTCTCATTTGTCTCCTTTGTTTGCTCAATGTGTTTTAAAGCATGTCATGCCCTTGTGAAAGAGGCTGCCTGGCACAGATGGCACATCACATCACTCAGTAATATGCCCCATGTTGTATTCACTGCCCACGTCTCTTGGATGGATTGAAACCACAGGTGGCCCTTTGAGCTTTGAAAGTAGCATTCCAAATATTGCTGATTTTGTCAGCATAGAGCTGAGGCACAAAGAGCTCAGCATAGGCCTGCATAAGAAGTTGACTGCCAGGCTGCTGCTTCTGTAATATGGCATCATAGGAAACAAAGAATGGCTTGTGCCAGTTTGTGTTTGTAGAACCAGGGACAGATTGCCACCCCTTTTGAATGTATGTGTGTCCAAATAGATTTTTTTTAAAAAAAAGTCTGTCTAAAGGCCCTTTTGCATTTTCACATTCCAAAGGACCGTGCTTATTTGATAGAATGCTGTTCTTCAGCTAGAGCAGGGATAGGCAATCTTGGCTCTTTTATGACTTGTGGACTTCAACTTCCAGAATTCCTGAGCCTAGCATAGAGTTGAAGTCCACGAGTCATAAAAGAGCCAAGGTTGCCTACCCCTGAGCTAGAGGCAGGACTGATGATGAGATGGCAAAGCAGATATCCAGTTTCTTATTTGTGTAAAGGTTCAAAAGAGAACAACATAAAGACCCATATCATATGATCTCCTTCAAGATCAGCAGTAATTCTGATTACTATATAGGGAGTCCTATGCTTTGTTTTTAGTGGAACATACATACACACCATCCCCACTAGTTGAGCATTTTTTTTTAACTTTTAAAAAAATAAGACATTGAGGAGCAATTTTAACATAATCCTTCTGTACCTTTTTTAATTAATGCAAATGAGAAAGGTTCTTGTTACAATAAATATAAAACAACATGATCAATAGTGTTTGCTTGCGTATTAACTTATTTATGTTTTTAGTTTGTACAATTTTTATCTGTTATAATTGTAAGCCACCCAGAGTAACCCTGAGGTAAAATGGGTGGCCAATACATTTTATAAACAAACAAACTAACAATGAGGTTTAATGAGGTTTTCTCATTGGGGGAAAAGAGATGTGTGAAAAATGCAATGTGCCTTTCCCACACCTAACAGCTCACTCTTTTAAAAAATGATGTAAGTCTACACAAATTGTTAGTATATCTCCTTCTCTCATATAACTCTGCTTGAATGGAAAAGAAGCAGACAATCCTGTTTCACAGATAATGCCACAAATCTGTTTTCCCTTAGACACCACTATACATCTCTGAGCATTTCTTAAGTAGGGTTATATGCTCCACAGTGAATTGAAAAATATATCTATTTTGAAAGACAGCTCCTAATTTTTATTTGACCAGATGATTAAAAAAAAAAAACAGCATTCAGACCTTGCTGGAAGGGATTTTCTTTTAAAAGAAAATAAAAGGCTATTTACTTTCCTCCCTTGCTGCAATATGAAACTATTAAGAGAAAGGCTTTATGTTGGAACCAACTACAATGAAGCCATTTGCTCAGAGTGTGTCAGCGGGCTTGGGTCCCCATTTCTGCACCATCAGCATTTGGCCATTGACAGATCATGGCTTGTTTTGAGGCTTGTACATAACTTGTGTTGTAATAAAACCACAGAGCTATTAACAGTAAATCATGCACTTTTGCTGATAGCATGGAAACTTCAGTTGGAGATGTTTGTCCTTTCGATGCATCTGTTGTTTCTTTCACATTTTGTTCTTGATTCACCTTAGAATACAGGTGTTGAACAAAGACTTCATTTTCACATACAACACCCTAAGACTGTGAATTTCTTTGGCATCATAGGAAGGAGCAAAAACCATTAAATACTCCACCACACTTTCAACTATTCAAACTATTGAGTGCCCTACGATATATATTGCTTTTCCCGTTAAAAAAAACCCAAATATATCAATATCAGAAGAGACATTTCCACCCTTTCTTTTCCTCTGATTTTGCTTTTTTTTATGTTTATAGATAAATGGGATAAAAATTTGTATGGTATTTTGCCCACCCATTCACATCCATAGATACATTCATGGGTTTTACAAAAATCATCCTATGCTAGAAAAAGTGTGCCCTATAATATACCAAGAAAAGAAAGGCAAATAATACATGTTGTCTATCCCTTTTGCAGAATATTGTTTCATAGTTTTCCAAACCAAAAGCAAAAATTCCTTTTAAAAATAGTTTGAAAATATTTGGTTCATGTATGATTCTATTTGATATTTAGCTCCAAGTGAAATTTAATAAGGCTATACAGAACCTGGATTCATTGACATTTCAGTCATATCATCCTACTGAAACATATTTCCAAATCGAAACAGTCTTTTGATGCAGTAAATGGAATCAGATGATTGTGAAATGTTTTGTAGCCTAGCAAAGTGTTTTACATTTTGATAATGAGTGAAAAAGAGTCAGGCTAACACTTACAAGTGCTGATCCAAATGCTTATATCACCCCAAAGGGACAAATCATCATGGCCTTGAGTTATTTAAATAGACTGGATCATATTTGCCCAGTGTGGACTTCAGTTTCCAGCATTTTTAAAGTACGGTAGTTATTATTAAAAGCTCTGGGAGGTGAAGTCACTTACCTGGAGGCCACCCAGATTGGAAAAAAAAAGTGGAATGAAGTGATGGGAACAATATGTGCATGGGGCTGATGGAAACATGGAAGAAAGAGATGACTAGAGAAGAACAGAAAAGGGTGGGAGTGTTAAAGAGAAACCTTTGGGGAAGAAAAGATTGCCAGCTACTATAGTAAGAAGGGGTTTAGTGCTCTCAAGTTTCTTCCCTGACCTGGTAGGACTTAGGAGTGGGAGATCCTAACACAGAGGTTGCAGAGAGGAGCACACTTTTATCTAATCTGTATGTTTAAATTAAGCTCTTGATGTTTATAATCATTTCATTTCAGACAACGAATTGGTAGCCCAAAATATATATTCTAAGCAAGGCAAACCTATCATTGGTCCTCTCTGGTTTGTATTTTTAGTTGCTGTTTTTAAATTACATTTTTGGATAGTGATGTTAAGCTACTTTGTAAGCTGCCCTGGGAAATTTTTGTGGGCAGGAAATACATTTTAAAACAAAGTAAAATGGAAAGGTTCACTTTCTGTAAGCTTCTCCAGTGCAAGCAGGCCAGTGGCCCCATGAACAGAGACACAAAAGGAGAATATTGACAGAAGACCTTAAGCCAGCCTCATTTGGGGTTCTCTGTGGGAGTAGATATCCGCCATTCCTCAAAGAGGACATTCTGACATCTGATGAAACTTTTTGCTATGAAGGATGTGGGATTGTAGTGCTGTAACAGATGGAAGGGAGTTGCATTGTCCCATTGCCAGGGAAGACAGTTGTGCCATCTTAGTAATAGACAAAAATCTACTATTTTAATAACTGGCAGCAGATGATCAACGTGCAAAGCTAATTCGTACTTAACAGTTGGCAGTCCATGCTCACCAAAATAAACATCAGCAAGGGAGGCCGACCGACACAAAGCATTACAATTCTGAATGAACACAGACTCGTGCACACCCACACAAACACACACTTCAACTCTCAGGTTCAACTTTTGCTTTGAACATTGGTGGAACCAGAAAGTTTAACAAATGTGCAATATCTATGAATTTGAGAACTGACTAGAAAGGCATGTGCAGACACAATGCAAATTATCCATTTGGTTCAACTGCCTTACATCCTGGGACACATCATGCAAGGATAGCATCTTTATTTTTAATACATGCTCAGTCAGTGCTTTTTTCCCTTTGCCAATGGCCAAATTAGCTACATGTTGGCTGACACTGCCCACCTGCTTTGAATGCCTTCTTAGCTGAGATCACTTGCATTTCCTGTGGCTGGTCTGCTCCTTTTGTCTCCTTAGCTGAGTGAGTCATCCCAGGAACAGTCAGTTCCCTGCTGAAAAACTTGTTCATTGCTCAATATGCACATATGACTCTGAGAAAAGTTATCAACAACCAAAAAGAGAGGAAAATTTCACCATTTCCTGTTTGATTCTCTCAAATATGCCTGTTTCCATCTTCCATAATCCCAATCAACAGTTACTCTGACCGAAAGAGCTTTCAAGCTGAAGTTCTATATATTTAGGGTTAAGAATGGCTGCTTTACATGTCTTTGAAATCTCTATATTTTCCGAAATATAGCCTGACATTTTGTGACTTCATGGACAAGTCTATGCTAGAAATCTTAAGAGATTTCTAGGAAAGGATTTACAATTGACTTCTGGGATATTTAATCGATTTCCAAATCTTGAATGCAGCCTTGGGATTTCCTAGTGACTTCCCATCCTTAACCAAATTCAACTCGGCTTATTATTTTTCATATTAGTTATTCTTTATTGGTCGCTGCATTATTGATTTGGATATTCCTATTTTTGTTTTGCTTTCTTTTATTTATCTCTGGCTAAAAAAAAAAAATCTGAATTAGAGTATGTATTCCTGTGTTCCTTTATCTACAGCAGCACTTTTCTCCCAAGCAATCATTTCTGATTCTGCCTTTCATCGAACACAATTCTGTACATGCTGTAGCATATATCAGTGTTTCTCAACCTTGGCAACTTTAAGATGTGTGGACTTGAACTGCTGGTTGGGGAACTCTGGAAGTTCAATTGTGCATATCTGAAAGTTGTCAAGGTTAAGAAATGTTGATATATATGACAGTATTCAATGGATTTGGCATGTTTAGGGATGCAAGTGAACATAGGATAGCTCATTTCTTCTTGAGTAGGGCAGTCCATCCTGTTGCGTATAATATCATGTATAGTACAGTATAGTGTACTGTACAGAGGGCTGAAAGGGCTTTCTCTAAGTAATCTTGAGGACGGGATTCCTTGCCACCATAGGGTTAGACGACCTTTCTCTTTTCAGCTTCTTCTTTTAAATATTCTTGATTTTGAGGTGGTTTTAAGTTATCTCTTGTTAATTCTGATTTAAACCTGGAATTGTCTGCATGGAAAACATTTGCTGCACAGTGAGTCCTCAGCCTTCCAGAAACCACCAAGCCACAGAGTTCATTTCTTTATTGACCTACTGCACAGTGGGATCCCCAAACCTCTCATCGTTTACCTAATTGCCAAAGCTAATGATTGAGTCATTTTATCTTTTTGTCCCATAAAGGTTCAGCTAGCTTTTTAGAGACACTGTAAACAGACAGACAGACAAAGTTCTATGGGAACTTCTGTGGAGTAGATAATAGGCATTCCTTTTGTTGGAAAAAGTCTTATTATAATCTAAGTGTGCAAATTCTGGCATTCAGGTTTATGTTAAAATTATATGACATGCTGCGTTCTTTCACAACAGATATTTGCTTTAAGGCTTACCCCAGTTTTGCTCATTGGGAAATTAAACGGAGAACCTTTTCAGCTGAAGGGGGCAACCTCTAGTTTTGCAGATGTTCCTGAAATAAAACTCCAGTCAATCCAAGTCACCATAGGCAATGGTAAGGGATGCTGGGGTTTTAAGAACTTCAATATCTTGGTGGCCACAAATACCATATCTCTGGTTTCACATTCTGAATTAGACTCTTGATAGGCTGTCCAGTACAACAGACATGGCTATTTACATTCTTCTGCTTAAATTACATACTGCCTTCATCTTGATGTATAGAGCTAACACCACGCTTGTAGGACATATGCCTAAACAATCCTATTGCTTTCTATCTTATTCTTGGGCAACACAGTGTACTCTTAGCACATACCGTATATATTTAAGAAGTCGCTTCCTTGTTTTTTCTGGGACACACACTGTAACTCTTTCAGGGCTGGAAACAGTCACATCAGTGACTGCAATAGCACTTTATCCAGACAGTCATGGAATTAATACATTTTCCTTGGTCCCTTTCCCGGTGTCAATAAATTCTAAATTCCATGAGGCAAAATCTGTTTTTATGATCAGAACTTTTATGAAACCTAATCCAAAAGTCTATAGTTCTTATTGGTGGTGGCAATGCTGGTGGGAGATGACAAGCAGTATAATTTTACTGCAGAGTCAGAATAGAATAGAATAGAATAGAATAGAATAGAATAGAATAGAATAGAATAGAATAGAATAGAATAGAATAGAATAGAATAGAATAGAATAGAATAGAGCTGGAAGGGACCTTGGAGGTCTTCTAGTCCAGCCCCCTGCTCAAGCAGGAGAACCTATACCATCTCAGACAAGTGACTGTCTAGCCTCTTTTTAAAAATCTCCAGTGATGGAGCACCCACGATTTCTGGGGGCAAACTATTCCACTAGTTAATTGTCCTCACTGTCAGGAAGTTTTTCCTTAATTCTCTCTTTGATCAGTTTCCATCAATTGTTTCTTGTCCTGCCCTCTGGTACTTTGGTGAATAATGTAACCCCCTCTTTTTTGTGGCAGCCCCTCAAATACTGGAATATTGATATCATGTCTCCCCTATTTCTTCTTTTCTTTAGACTAGCCAAACCCAAGTCCTGCAGCCATTCTTCCTATGTTTTAGTTTCCAGGCCTTTGATCATCTTAGATGCTCTTCTCTGAATTTTTTCCAAACTCTCAACATCTTTTTTGTGATATGGTGACCAAAATTGGCTGCAGTATTCCAGGTGTAGTCTTACTAGGGTTTTATAAAGCGGTACTAATACCTCACGTGATCTTGATTCTATGCCTCTGTTTATACAACCCAGGATTGTATTAGTTTTTTTGGCTGCTGCTGCACACTGCTGGCTCATAGTCAAGTGATCGTCCACTAGGACTCGAAGGTCTCTCTCACAGTTACTGTTTTTAAGCCAAGCGTCGCCCAGTCTGTACTTGTATCTTTGATTTTTCCTGCCTAAATGTAAAACTTTGCTTTTTGTTGGATAGGGCCCATTGTTCGAGTTTGTCAATATCTTTTTGGATCCTGAGTTTGTCTTCTGGGGTGTTGGCTACTCCTGCCAGTTTGGTGTCATCTGCAAATTTTATGAGTTCCCCTTCAATTCCCTCATCCAAGTCATTTATGAAGATATTGAAAAGTACTGGGCCTAAGACAGAACCTTGTGGTACCCCACTGCTTACTTCTCTTCATGTGGATGTAGTGCCATTGAATCTATTGGGTATGTCTAGTTTAATGAAGAGGACAAGGGGTGACATGATAGCAGTGTTCCAATATCTCAGGGGCTGCCACAAAGAAGAGGGAGTCAAGCTATTTTCCAAGGCGCTGGAAGGCAGGACAAGAAGCAATGGATGGAAACTAATCAAGGAGAGAAGCAACCTAGAACTAAGGAGAAACTTCCTGACAGAACAATTAACCAGTGGAACAACCTGCCTCCAGAAGCGGTGAATGCTCCAACACTGGAATTTTTTAAGAAGAGACTGGACAGCCATTTGTCTGAAATGGCATAGTGTTTCCTGCCTGAGCAGGGGGTTGGACTAGATGACCTCCAAGGTCCCCTCCAATTTTATTCTTATTCTTATTAAGAAGAATATGTCTTGTGAATGTTTTCACCTCCCATGAAATGTATCCTTTATTTTCTGCAAAATTAAATTGTACCTCTTTACAAAAATGGGGCAGTTGTTGCTGCTGAGGCAAGTCATCTGATGATCTTCACCTGGAGCCGATCAGTTGGGGCAAAAGGGGACTGGGGATGTTCCTTCTGATAGATATCAGTAGAATGTCTGTTTTCATATACATTTTCCCCATTTATATGTGAGAATAAGGGAGGCCTAGAAAAAAGTGTTGTAATGTAACACTTAGAGGCAACCGTTTTTCCCCAGCAGAGCATGATAAGGAAGGAAACGTTAACCAATTTGTCTGTTCCTCTTCTCCTGCTCGGAGTGAGACTAATAAGAGAGTGAAATCTGGTCCTAATGTCATACAACAAATGCAACAAAAGACCCGTTTCAAAGAAGAAAATGTAGATAAAGTTGCAGCCTATTTGGGAAGATGGAGGTGGGGACATAGATGGCAAAGGCATGAAACACTGACAAGTATGTTTTCTTTACTGACCTTTCTGCGCTCTCCCTGCAAATGGCAGTTGTGGTATGGAAAATAAACCTTTGCTCAAAGAATTTCTCAGAACATTGCCTGGTTCAATGTTGCCAAGGCCAAATATTTTTTTTGCCAAGGCCAAATATTGAAACACTGGTGCTGCACATGTTGCTGAAATAAACCATCTCATCATATCTAGGAATGCCTTTTTCCCTTTAATCTGTACAAGAGAGACTGTATGCAGCAGTCTTGCACTGGAAGCAGAGACCAAGCCTAAGGATTCTCCTGTTCCTCCAGGAACACCATGAACTACAGGTAGTCCTTGGCTTATGACCATAATTGAGCTAAGCAAAAAATGTGTTGAGTGAATTTTCCCCATTTAAAAACAATCCTTGCCACAGTTGTTTAAGTGCAGTTATTAAGTTAATAACAGAGCTGTTAAGTGAATCTGGTTTTCCCATTGACTTTGCTTACAAGAAGATTGCAGAAGGTGATGATGTGGCCCCAGGACATTGCAACGATCATAAATAGGAGTCAGTTGCCAGGCATCTCAATTTTGATCACATGACCATGGGGATGCTGCAACAGTCGTAAGTGCGAAAAACTGTCATAAGACACTTTTTTCCCCAGTGCCGTTGTAATTTTGAACGGTCACTAAATGAACTGTTGTAAGTCAAGGACCACCTGTATTAGTTGGCGTTCAGCAGTCTGGTGGAAGGCTGGGCGTTCCCTCCCCTAATTAAAAAAAGCATCAAAACCACAAATCTCTAGATTCCATTAAAACAGGACTCCTGGAATTGTTCATATTCTTTCCAGAAATTTTGAAAGATCTCGTGTGAAAATTTCAAAATTTCAAAAGACTTGATGATCTCATGAAACCTTAGATATTTTTAAAGACTGAATCTAGTACATTTGACATTCTCTAGCACATGTGTAAATAGGCAAATACAGATAATGAAAATAAATTGGTGTGAGGATATGGACTGACATTCTCTGAATCTTTTGTCCCACAACTTTTTTATGAGAAGTTAATTGAAGTTTCAGAGAATGTCACATGGAGAATTTTGGCACCATATACCAGCAATTTCTGATATTTTTGTTCATGCATTGGCTTTTGCTTTAACTCTGTGCTTGAGAAGCAAAATACTCCTTCCCTATGGCATTCCAGGATATCTGTACACTGTTAAAAATCAAAATGAGACCTAGCATTATGCCCCACAAAAATAAATACTTTTTGTAGACTATATGCTTTATTTTCTTGGTTACTGGATTCCCCCCCCCCCCCGTAACTGTGCTACATTCTCAACCCTACCATTTTCAGAGATCTCAGACTTGTTCTCCCACACTCCAAACATTCACTTATCTGGATAAGATCTGGATATTATGCCCATCTGATTTTTTTTTTTTAATGAATGGTTGAGGAAGCCATGGAAAAGATACAGTGCAGTTAGGGAGCACCTTCATTGACTGCCTGAATGGTATCCTAGTGAAAACTTCTTGGGTGAGAGATTATCGTTTAGAAACAAAACTGTTTGTGATGCCATGGAGTATTGAACACTAAACAAAGGACAATGGAATTTAGTTGTATCCAGTTATTCTTTTGGTAATGTTCCAGTTCACCCTTTGCCTGGGCACAATACCTCAGCAGAGAGATAAATACATTCATTATCTCCCCATGCTAAGCAATATGTATCTGCTCAGGAATGCTTAGCCTTGGGAGTAAAGAGGAAGACACACTGGGAGGAGACCAGGCTAATTCCACGGTGCTAGCAGGCAGAATTACCTTGAGAAACTTCAGCAGCCAGACAAGCAATTCCCTGCAAAGGTGTTGAAAGGTAAAGATTGTCCTGTTGCTGGCAGATCTAGAGTAGGTTATGTCTGGAGGAGGAGGAGGAGGAGGAGGAAGGGAATGGGAAGGCATAACTGGTTGTCTCTCCATTTATATTAAATTCACACGAAGTGTCTTCTACAGTATGACAGAAATAGACAGAGGGGGTGGTGATAGAGGAAAGGGTGAAGGAGCAGGGAGTGGTGTACATATGTGTAGAATCCAGTGTGAAGAAAAATATTCCTCGTTCACATTACGAAGTCAGAATAGGCATTACAGTCCTTGTGTAGATTTGCCCGGTGTTGGTGTTTGATCTGTGCTGTGTTTTATTGCATAATCTTTCCTCTGCATTCAAATATCTTGGAATAGCTTTGTCTAAGGAAAAACAAAGCAAAACAAGGGATGCTACTTAACATTTCCTATGCTCTACCTTACCATTATTTCAGAAGGTAGACTGTGGTCCATGTGCAATTTATCAATCAGTTTCTGGTCAGGCACTCAGTGCTCAATTGCATTATTCTTCTATGCTGGGTGGACTTTCTGCTCATTTATCATTTATATCTTCTTAAGCAAACAAGTCCAATTGTCTCTCAATCCACTTAATATGGATTATTTACATTAAAGCTGTTAAGCCTTTTTCTATCTTGCTTTCAAAGTGTGAAACATCAATGAACGATCAATAATTTTTTGCAAAACAGCAATCTCATCCCAGCCTTCAGGGCTTTATTTAGAGAGCTTTCTGATAAGTGGGTCATCTGACATCAATTGTCTTGATTATTGAAATATGTGCTCTTCCAAGCTTAACTTATTTTCCATAAACCTGGTATAACATGTGCACAGCACTAGATCTTCTGCCTGTTATAGTTAATGGTTTATTGAGCATCTTCTGATGTTATAACAATAAACAGTTCCCTGAACAGTTAAAAGAAACAGAATGCACTGCAAAAGCTGCAAACTATAAATGCTAAATCAAGTGCAAACAGAGGTAAAATGAAAAACTCATCAAAAGCAGCCAAGTTATAGAATAATTCTTGGGAGCTAATAATCACCTCTGAAACATATCTATACAAACAGCAATCCACCATTGTTGATAAATTATGGTGGATGAATATGCATGTAATGTAAAGTGAGATCATAATGATTTATTCAATAAGCTATGGTGAAAACAAACCATACCTAAGCATATTTGAGGGGGGGAAAGTCAGGAAACATGCAGATAAATAGGGGATCTATAGGAATAATAATGAGTCATATCTGTATGAGAAAATCCAGGAATATATTACTGTTTAACTATTTCAGATAAGGATAATTAGCAAAAAGATACCACTGTTATGGGAAGCAATGACCATAGTGCTTTCAAATTTAACTGAAATAAAAAACTGCCAATGAAGTCTGGCATACTCAGTGTACTTAACTTCGGAAAAGGAAACATCTCATATTGAAGAAAAGGTAAAAACAAGGAAGTTGAAACAAAAAACCCAGGGAATCAGATCTTTCTAGAAACTCTTCAGGATTATTCAAAATTAATATCTCTATTATCTCTATTATCAGGGCCAGTATACTGTACCTCTCTTCACATATCTCCGAAGAGTCCCAAAATGAGTTATGTGGTGCATCCTGGCAGTCAGAAATAAGATTATGTCTTCTGAGGCATACAGTTATGTGCCCAGAGGCAGCCAAATTTGAAAATAATATGAAGTATGTCAGTTTGGGGTAGTGGCTAAAGGCTCTGGATTAGAAAATGGGAGAAAGTTCCAGTCCCACATTCAGTACAAATCCAGCTGACTTTCTCTCAGCCCTACAAAGAAGGCAAGGACAAACCATTTCCAAAATCTTGCCAAGACAACTGCAGGGATGTTCTCCATATAGTCTACAAGGAGTCAAGGCTGGCTCAAACTGGCACACAATTTCTTGCCTTATCTCCTGAACCCTTTTTGACAACCCAACCCTCCCTCCGTTCAGTTTTCTTATGTGCAAAGTTTGGTTTCTGTGATTGACTTTGCAACATTTCCTTGGGCTTACTGATGTTTGAAGCTGAATTCTGTCTTTTTCCACTGCTCAGTGTTGTTTTCATAGATGAATAACAGTTTCCAGAATTGAGATGGGGGGAAGGGTAGAGATTGAGAGAAAGAGCAATCTTACTGGTCATACACAACTTAAGAGCTGCAAAGACAAGATCTTCAACTACTCTCTGGTGCATTCCAAAACCCCTAATTGTGTAACTTAGCCACAGAATAACATACCACTTCTAAATCCGTCCTTGGAGCATAGCTATTCATGGTGTGGGAGTCGAGGCTATTCCTTCCTGTCCCAGGATTTCTTTTTCTTTTTTTCTTTTTTTCATGATTTTAGAACTTGGTCCGGATCAGGCTGTGAAATGGTGTTCATCTATTTTCCTCATGAATTGTGCCTTGAGGAACCACATTTCTCTTCAAACATGTATTAAAATTATTGAAATTAAGTGTGTGTGTGTGTGTGTGTGTGTTAAGGCAAAGCAGTAATTTCCAAATGAATGTCTGTGTCTATGTGTGAGATTAAGGAGCAGCGGGGAGAAAAGGCATATACAGTGGTTGGGTTCAAACACTATGCTATGATTTGTTTAACCAGTCCACTGAATAAACTGTATCGGATTCCACCGACACGCTGCATCATAAACTTGAACATTTTAACATTGCATGGCATGTTACAGAACCTACAGAATTTTATACCATCTATTCACTAGCTCCATCAGACTTCATTTAGTATAATATAAATGTATCCCTTTGAGATAGTGTTGACTCCTGGCGGCTGCCTGGATAA
The DNA here is from genome assembly GCA_023970755.1 of Azemiops feae. NCBI lineage: Eukaryota > Metazoa > Chordata > Lepidosauria > Squamata > Viperidae > Azemiops > Azemiops feae. Next base: position 5,371,632 of record JALGBA010004297.1, on the reverse strand, counting down.
GTCCCTGCTGTTTTCTTGGCAATATTTTGTGATTTGTCATTGACTCCTTCCTGGGGCTGAGGAAGAGCAACTGGCCCAAGGTCACTCAGCTGCTTTTGTGCCTTAGACAGGACTCCTAATTTCTTAGCCCAATGCTTTAATCACTACACCAAACTGATTCTTGATATGATATATGATATGAGATATTGCGGCAGCAGTATCTCATATCATATATCATATCAAGAATGAGTGGCTGAGTGGCTGACATTTGGGCCTATTTCCCCTTGCATCGATCCATGGCATAAACATTCTCTAGTGCACTGATGATGTTACCTAATTTGGTAATGAAATGTCTGCAAGAAAACAACCAAGCCCAGAGAGCATCAGGGACCCTGCACATTCTCTTGTACTGGATATTTTCTGCCCTATTTCTATGACATTGCTCTTTCAGCCCCTAAGTGAGATAGGCTAAATTGGCCTTAGCTGTGTCACTGTTAAGAGGTGATTGGTTAAAAGATTGATTGATGAAGCCTAGCATTTTTTCCCCCATTTTAGTACCATCCAAGGGTGTTGGGATGAAAAAAAAAATGCTAGGCTTTGTCAATCAACTTTTGACATGAAATTAGCTGACTACAATGTGCCTTGAAATAGAGGTAGAGAGAAAGAAAAAAATAAAGGCATAAATTAGAAGCTTACAAAAATGTTACCATTTTATTAACAAAGCATAGGAGAAAAAAAAATCATATCCCAATTAACACCAAAAGAGGGAATGGTGTCATTTAAAAGCAGGGCAAGGACAGACATGTAGGTCTCAGAGTAGACAATGTTAAACTATTAGTGATCATTATCTGGCTTGCTATAAGGATCCTTCATAAATGACTTTTATTTCCTAGAGTTTGTGATGACTGGACTAACGAACACGTTGCAGCTATTGAAAACAGTTGTGCTCATTTATCTTTCATTACAGTCTGTATACGGAGAACAATTCTCAAATTTGGAATTTTGTGGTATTCTCCGTGTTTCTGAAACTACTTGAATGTCTGAGTATGTTTGCCTAATGGATGCTTCATGTGTCTTGCAAGCATTGTCCTAGTTGCCTTGAAATTTATTTTTAAAAGGCAAACACTGTCCAAATCCAGGCTCCTAGCCTATAATTGGTTTATCTTTTCTTCCTGTCTCCACACTTCATTTGAGGGGGGGGGACCCCAAGCTTTTCTACTGCAGCAATGCAATTTAGCTGCTAAAGATAATGGAAAAAATGACTGTCTCATTTAACCAGTATAGGAAGTTTGCTCAGGAGGCCCTCTAAATTTCAATTTGCTAAAGAGAAGGCCCCCTGCATTTCAGACAGAAAATAAACTCTCATTACCTTACACTTCTTGAATGAACTGGGTGAAGCCCAGGTGGTGGTAAGCAGCTGGGAGTATTCTTCACCCGAGTAGGCTAATGTAGTAGTAGCAACTTTTAGAGATGATGCGCCTAAATTCAAGTATCTATGTTATAGTGATGGGGTTCACATTGCAGTGTTCTGTCTTGGTGTATGACAGACTCCTTCCCTTCTGGACCTATTTATTTCCCTATCAGGATGCAATAAGAGGGAAATTGGCATGCTGCAAAGCAGATTGTAAGCCCATGGCATCATTTCTCATTTCCAAGGACAGCTCCAGCTTCACTGTCCTTCTTAGAAGATAAAAATAGTGGCTGGCTTCTGCTAGTGCTTTATTTGAGCATGTACTCCTTAGAAAACAAGATAGAAGTGGCAGCAGCTGGGAGGGGGAGGAGGAGAAGGCAGCTAAACCTCACTAATACATCTTTCAGTAAATTGGTGTCTTGTGACTGGTTAAATGTTTCATGGCAACTATCACAAAATTCCCCTAGAATGCTAAAAATGACCACCAATCCCCACAGAGTGGGACCAATGACATTCAGGCTGAAGGGCACTAAGATGCTGCCTTTAAGCCTTCAGTTCAACAAACTGGAGTATGCCTATGGGTACTCTCATTTAAAGTCACAAACTTGCTGGACTGAAGTAATTTAAAGATGACCTTAAAATTTTGCAATAAGCCCAGCAGTCTTCCTCTTGGAATACTTTCCTGGAATAATAATAATAATAATAATAATAATAATAATAATAATAATAATAATAATAATAATAATAATAATAATAATAATAATAATAATAATAATAATAATAATAATAATAATAATAATAATAATAAAAGTGATGGGCACAAGGAATCCTCCCCCATCAACAAGAGCACCCAGCATCTGCTATTTTCTACCAGGTGGCCTGTTTCATTTCACCTTCACAAAGTCTATTGCTCTTAACACAGCCTGAACTTGATGTAATATTTTATTGTTGTGGGTAGATACAGTGGCTTTTAACTGTTTAACTTTATAGCATTGTTCCCTTTGTGATTCTGTTCTGTGCTATGTCTTCCAGGAAGGATTCATTCCAAAATAAGTGTAGGGAATTTAGTTTGGCTTAATGGTCAAAGTGGCTCTTATCAAAAATAGCGAGGCTGCAGGATCATGTGCTCCATTTTCTATCTCAATATTTCTCAGTCTCATCAACTTTAAGGTGTGTGGACTTTAACTCCCAAAGTTTCCCAGCCAGCATTCTGAGAGATGAAGTCCATGTATCTTAAAACTGATGAGACTGACAAGCACTAACTAATCCTGCAGTATGAGTCTATAAACTATAGGCAGGAACATGTGATGGTAAACAATTCTGGGTACCATAGTGCAAAAAGGCAATGACAAATGGAAGTGAGATCAGAGGAAGGCTATCAAGATAGTGAGGGGTTTGGAAACAAGCCACATGAAAGGATCTGGGTGTTTAGAGACAACCAAGGGTTGATAGGACAAGACACTGCAAATCTGAAGGTTGTCACATAGAAGAAAGAGTATATATGATCTTATTACTCAAAGGGCAAGACCAAAAAACAATGTGTTAAAGCCACAAGGAAGTAGGTACAAGAGAAAGTTTTGTTTGAGCTGTCAGTGAGTAGAACAGGCTGTCACATGAAGTGATGAAATCTCATTTGTTGGGGGATACAGAGGCTGCTTATCTGTCAGAGATGATGTAACAGACCCTGTAGTGTACATAAAGTAGATTAGCTGACTTCCATGTTCCTTTCTGCCCTATGAATATGCTAAAAATTTTAGAAGATATGCAAGCGTCACAGTACAAAAGGCTTCTATTATTATCATCCAGAAGTTAGAATTATTTATTTCCAATGTGGCTACTGCTCAACTTTCCCCCCTCTTTCTTTGAAGGAACAGTATTAGTTGACCCCCCACCCAGGGTTTTGAGTAACCAGAAAGCTATATTTAGGAGAATTGTTGAAAGGTGATCATGCATGTAGTTCAATACATGGCAAATGTGGAGGCTGCAATACTGAAAGGGATTTTATCAGCCCTTCTGCTTCCATGGGAAGATGATTCATCCATTTTAATAATCTGGAATGGAGATGACTCACTCAATACAGCAGTATCATCATCCCCTTGCACACAAAGATAAATGCCATTTTTGGGAGTAGTTGCAAAGTGTCCAAAATGGACAATGATCCCACTTAGCACAGGTCAAGCAGGCTAGAACAGCCCTAAATTTAGAGTTTCTGCCTTGGTCAATGTTCTCAATGTCATGGAAAGACTCAGAAAAGGCAAACAGTTGGAGAAGGCACCTTCTCAAATTGAAAGCATTGTGAAGTATATAAGCAGCACAACGAAGCACTACAAGTTCTGTCCTTTAAAAAGGTGGATCTGAGAGGCCCACATATATCAATCACTTCTAATTAACCAATTGATGTGATTAAACTGTTAGAGATATTTGTTATGAGGATCCTGCTTCTTTTATGGACTAGCTGAGCAAAAATAGATTTCTAAGCATTGTTCTGCAAATCTGTGAATATTTTACTTCTCCCAGAGCTCCCTCTGGAGAGTTTCCAGTAGAGGCCTACTTATTAATATTGGCTATTCATGTTGAATTTTTCTAGGGCAATCTCGTAAGTAGCAGCTGGCAGGAATCTCTGTTTACTCCATAAGCCCTTCCTAAAAAACATGTATAGCTTTTACAGGGATGTTTTTGATTGCTTATGACAGAGGATCTTTAAAATTAATTTAAGGGAAGTTTGTTGACAGAACTGTAGCACTGAAAAGAAACAAAGCACTAACAACTCCTGGGCTGACTCACCAGCTATCCATTGCATGAGGCAGTTTGCTGAACCAGAGGCATTTTATCAAGCCCCACATTTTGTTTAGTAAGTCCCAAGGTGCTTAATGGACCTTAACAGACTTCTTTTCTCCTAGCAAGCCACCATTCTCTCCAGGCCTGCCTGTGTGATCCATACCAGCATAACTCGCATTATGAACTATCCCCCTCAATGCTTTCTGTTTTGCCGGCAGCCTCCCCAAATCTCAGTAACCCCTTTATGAAATGGACCATAATACCCAGTCTTGTGGATAAGATCACAGTGGTTGCACAATTGCATTTCTACCTTCAAAGCCCACACCTGGAGTCTTTGGACAGGAGATCTCAGCAGAAGCCCAGTCTGCCTGGGGGGGGGAAGGGAGGATATCTGCAGGAGCAGCCCGGTAGCAAGGCAGCTTGTATTGCCTTGCTTGTCACTTCTAGGCCAGCTGCAACAGCTCAGCCTTATTGGCCCGTGGGACAAGGGAAAGTCCGACAGGCAGTTCCTTGTGCCAAGGCAACCCTGTGGCTTCTGGCCAAGACCGAGGAGGAAGAAAGCCTCTCCGGCAGGGAGCAACGAAGTGCTGCAATCCTCCCTGGTAGCAAGCAGACAGGCGAGATTCTCTCTCTGTCATTCCGCCGAAGACTGAAGTCAGCAGAACAGAGCAAATAGAAATTGACTTAAAAAAAAAAAAAAAAAAAAAAGCAGTTTGAAAGCCAGACCGGCTGGAGGAGTAAGTCCGATTAGAGAGGTTTTATATGCTGTAGCCAAAAGAAAGAAAGAAAGAAAGAAAAAGGTAGAGAGAAGGAGAAACGACGGCAGCGAATGAAGCGTGGAGAAATGCGAGGACACCGTTTAATATCGGCGGATTAGTGGCTTGTTTTGTTTCAAGGAGCCGAGTTTGCCGAGCGCCTTTTCCGGCTGATATTAAATGACAAGTCGAGCGAGCCGCGCTGTCGCGGAGGAAGTGCTTGCGCTGTGCCTTTAAGAGAGTCTTGCGGGGGAATTGGGTTTCTCAGTAGTCCTGCACGTGGCGGAATATATTTTTGGTGGGGGGTGGGGGGGGAAAGAGAAATTGCGTTCCGATTTGGTTTTTTTTCCGGGTCATGCCTTTGGCATCTCTCATTTTTCGCTCATTTTCTTTCAATGATACAAAGCTGCCTCAGTTGGGAGCAGAAACGTCTGATCCGCACAAGGAAATGTGGTAATCTGGAGGCACTCGTGATTGCAACCCATTGAAGAAATTCGGCTGGGCACGTTTGTTTTTTTGCTGGGTTTTGACGAAGAGGCAAATCCAGGGAAAGGCAGCAGCAGGGAAAGTAATTAAAATACACTTTGGGACACGTGGATGCTAAATCTATTTCCCAGTCATGGACAGGGACCGGATCACAGGTGAGTGGCTGGAATAGTTGGCTATGGCTATGTAGACGCGGTGCCTCCTGCCCTTCTCCCCATTCACCCCCTTGTGGTTTTGGCTGTATTGGAAAAAGTCTCGGCGCAAGTCTTGTGGCATTTCGGCAGTCCTGGGTGACCTTTGTTTAGCTCTACTATTCTTCCCCCTCCTGAATGGACTCGGGGTAGGTAGGGCTGCAGGAGCCCCATTAGAGGTTAAAGCAATGTTGGGCTTTTGGATCCCATTGGTGCTTCCTTCAGTTTTCAGCTTTTCCATCTGCCAGAGAAAGGAATGAACCTGGAGCCTCTTTGAGTGAACTTTGACAGTTTGGAAGGGGGGGTGGAATTTGGGAGGGGGGAGGAGTGGGAAGGCCTATCCCAGCTCGTGGCTCAAGGATGGCTTTATGTTCTGGAAGTTGGCTGCTTGCTTTGTTTGCCTGTGTGTTGTGGTTTAGCACTGGCTTTCATGCCAAAACTTGTGTCAAAGGCAGAAGCTCTCCCGCCTACTCCTTTGTCCTCTGGAGATGTTTATATTGCTGCAGGGAGGATTGGCTGATAAACAAGAGGGATATGGTTGCTAGGGGAGAGTATGCGGGATATATAGGTGTTCCCTGGCTAGGAAACATTATACTAGAAGGCTGTTGTCCTTGGGCCTTGTATTTCATCATCAAGTATATTTGACAAGGTGCTTTTCTGCTAATGGCATATGCCTGAGAAACCACCATTCTCAACACAGGTCCACTTGCTCAAGACAAGGTGTAAATTGATTGCTAAGTAAAAGAAGAGGCTCACAATGGGCCCACTGTGTACCTGTCACCACTGTAGACACAATAACCAGCTATTGACTCTCCCTGAGAGCCTGAAGCTACTTTGTTCATTATTTTTCAGCCCCGGACTGATGGCAGGTTTATGAGACATCTGTTTTTTGCAATACTTTTAGCAGTTGGTATCTTTGAAAGAATCTCTGAGTTGGTCTCTTGAGGTCTTAAAAATATCTTACCGGTAAACAACAGAGTTAATAGAGGGAACTCATGTGACACAGCAGATAACAGCAGAGATGTTTGTTGGTCACATCTCGTCTCCTTATTTCCCTGCATCCACCAAGTAGCCTTAGGTGTGATCCCTCCTCTTCCACCAGCTCTATCTAGAGAATAATGTGGAATAGCAAATAGAATTTGGGACTGTAATCAATATTCAGCATGGCTGAGCCCATATCAGGGTCCATGCCTCAAGGGAGAGTCTGCTGCTGGTCCCTCAGTCCTTAAACATTGTGAGGAAGAACAGCAGTAGATGAGTTCTGCCTTAGCCTAGTTTAGCAAGGAAATAAGCCAGAAATGGCTAGAACAGCCTTGAATTCTGCCACTTAATGCTGTTGAGGAAAGTTACTGCTTTGTTCTTCTGGATGAAGAAGCTACAATGATTTGTAGTCAACCTACCTTTGAGATGCATTCGATCGAGCAGGGCGGACAATGTTTTGCCTCCCTCCAACTTCCAAAACCTGTCTTTCTCCCTGGCATGGGTGAAACACTAGTTGGGAAACCATTCAGCTCTCCTGGGCGTTGCTAACTTTGTTGGGTATTCACACTGGAAGCAAAACCACATGTTCTGGAGGAAACCACCAAGCAAGGGTGGAGCGCAACAGTGGCAAAGGAAAAGTGAACTCATCTCTGGTCTAATCTGGGCTCTGTGGAAGAAGAGCAGAGTTTGAGTTGCACATTTACATGGCTGTAACATCAGGCTTATTGCTTAAGGGAACACTACTTTTCTTTCTGATTTAGGCAGCAGTAATATATCCAATATGTTCAATAAACCTTTTCCATTCTCCAATGTCCAATATGTGTTGGGACTGCAAATTTCTCAGTTACATAGGAGACTGAGGAAAGCTAAATTGATTAGCCTGGATGGTTAATCCTACTTTAACCTTTCTCCCTCTTTTAAAGTACAAGGGAGAATTAAGTAGTCCTGTCTCGTTTTAAATAAATTTGTATTTTTTTTTCTGTATGCTTTTATTTCCAGGAAGGGGTGATAGGTCCTGTTCCGCCAATTTGCAAAAATGTTCATTTGTACAAAGTATAAATAAAGCTGTAGCCATGAATGTTTCATCATTATGACCCAAAAGGAGCAGAATAGGAACTTGATGAGGTCTGTATCAAGAGAAAATGGCAGACACGGGGCCAGAAAATTACTGGTTTTCTGTTGAAATGCACTCCGCAAATGGAGTTGTTTGATAAAATACAAGGATCTGCTATAGATAGCATTTGCTTGCATGACCTTCAATGACTGGTGCCTGCTTTAATATTTAAATGCCTTTGCGTTGATCAGATTCCATTGAAACAATGGTGCAGATGCTTCTATACCTAACCATCCACTCCATGTTTGGAAAATATATTGGAAAAATAAGAAGCATTGTCAAGCCATAGCTGCCCCCCAAAAGTCAAGGTACTGAGCTTGGGGCTGTTTTGCTATCCTTTCATTAGCTGTTACTCTGGATGATCATTTGTGAGATTCTGTGCTGGAAGAACTGGCAACTTTGGGCCCTGCCTCCACTGCTAGAGTTATTAAGCTGAGCACCTCCTATTAGGAACCCTATTAGTATTCTACTGTGTGCTTGTCTGTCAGGACTGAATCATGGCTAGGATAAACAAGAAATGAGGAGCTATGGAATGAGTCAGTAATCAGTAATCTTTAGTAATCTGAAGAGTAAATTAGCAATGGCAGACAAGATAGGAAGTCTGAACTAGGACTAATGACAAATCAGGAGGTCTGAATAATGAATCAGCTTCGGTTCCAAAAATAGGCTTCGGAGCAGAGGGGGCATATACACTTTAAAGCAAAAACTTCTTTTCTCAGGATCACATGACAGTTGCATTGGATACCAAAGCAAATCTGGGAAAAAGATGTGGCTACTTTAATTGCAGATAGTTGCCTCATTTTCTTTAAAGCACATGCCAAAGCATTTTTTTTTAATCCTGTCTGATGCTCACTATATCCTGCAAATCAGTAACCCTGATGAAAGAGTAGTCAAATGTATAGGAATGTTTCAGAGTTTAGGATATTACATAAGTTTATTATCTTTTTTACATATAAATGAAGTTTTTCTGCCCAATAGAATCTGGTGGCTAATCTGGATGGCCAGAATCAGTCCAGAAAAAGCGTAGAAATATTTCACCAAAAAGTTCAGTTCATTGGTTCACCACACAGAGGAGCTGTAAAAATGATGCACCACCTCATTGTACTCTGACAGTAAACCTCCAAGACATGGTGAAATATTTAACAAATCATGAAGCCTTCATCCACTCATTCCTTTTGCTTAGATAAACACTCAAGATGGCTAACCGAACTTAAATGTTAATACAAATGAAACTAAATGCTATTAATAGTGTGGTCAAATAATTGTTAAAATCCTGCTGAAGGAGAGGTATTTACAGATTTTTTGAAATGCTTAGGAAATTGATCCTCTAATGCTTTTCCTAGCCAGAAAGACCATATTCTCCTAGTGCCAGATCAATGACCTTTGACAGCAGAAACATCTTCAAAAAAGGATCTCCTTAACTACCAGGTAAATCCATATCAGGAGTCATTTAAACAGTCTGCCCAGTAAAGAACTAAGTATTTCAGTACAGTATTTCATGTGATTCTTTTAATTTGTTAGCAACTTGAGACTGTACCAGGAGAGTGTTTATACAATTGCATCTCATGTGCCAACTGTAGCCATTTCTGGATTTTGAAACTTTGAAACTCATGCCCTTTTCAATATTTCACTTCACTCGACATGGGGTGAACACTCCACATGTCCTTGAAGACCATGAGATCATGCAGAAGCTTCCACTGGCACAAGTAGTTGTCCATACGTTTATGGATAGATCCAAAATTTCTCAGGTAACATGTTATTTTGGCAACTACATTGGTTGCCAGTTAGTCTCCCAGTGCAACTTAAGATGCTGGCTTTCACCTCTAAAGCTCTTAGTGGCTGAGGTCCTAGATAGACATGTTACCTTCACCATATTGAAATTGACCACCCATTGAGATCAGGAAGAAAGGGCTTGCTGAGAATCCCTTTAAGAAAAATGCCGTTCTACAGGGATCTGGGGAATAAGCCTAGTTGGTGATGGCTTCTCATTCATGGAACAGCTTACTTCTGGACATCTAGTCCTCTTTATATTATTAAGCTTTCAAAGGACTGTAAAGACTTGACTCTTCAGGAATGGTTTTGGAGATTGGAGATTTAGTGAGTGACATTGTCATGGTAGGCTGCTTGGTGCTTCATATGTTAAATGTTTTCCATGCTATATTTTGGTGCTTAGTAGCAATAAGTAAATAATTTTGTACCAATTTCACACTCCAGATTTTTTTTCTTTTACAAGTAACCCCATATAGAGCATATTGCAGTATGGAAGTCAGGATGTAACCAAAGCATAGATCACCATCACCAAATATTCATTTGGGAAGGATCACAGCTGGTATACCAGCCTCTATTATTATTTCAATTTGTATAGCCGCCAATCTCAAACCAATGACTCTGGGTGGCAAACAATCATAAAACAAAGCAGTTAAAAACACAATACAAAAAAGAAGTACAAATAGCAGCCAAGAGATATTATAATGTATCAGTGTCAACGTAGCACAACTTTCACTTGCAAATCCAGTCCTATCTGAGAGTCAAAGAACTCCCAGTTTGTGAACTTGCTCTTTTAAGGGAAGTGCAGTCTAGTGCAACTGGTATACAAGCACAAACCTGTAAGAGAGAGATTCAGTGTCTCCCTGTTTTATTTAGTATGGTTATCTGAGACTGAGATGTAGTTTGGGATACTGACATATGGTGTCCACTCCATGGAAGCTCCATGCTCTGCATGAGAGAAATAGTGACCAAAATAAATTGCAAACAAAGTATGACCTTGCTGGATATTAGATGGTCCAGGTGTGGGCAATTTGGGTCCATCCAAAGATTAATCTTGTATTGCAACACCTTTATCATATGTATGCTCTGATTCTCAAGAGCAAACCAGTGCAGATTGAAGTGAATATCAGAGAGGCTTCATGACACATTACAAATGTTCCTGGGAAAAAGAAGACCAGCTGTTGTTTCTTGAATCTGTCCTGCTCTACAACCACAATTTTGGCATGTTAGACCTTAGCTCACGCATGTCAAACTGCCGGCCCACGGGCTGGATGTATCACGCCAAAATCGCGCCCACTCCATTGCCGGCAATGGGGAAAAAGTCACGATACGTCGCACGACGTCACGTGACATTGCGAGTTTGACATGCCTGCCTTAGCTGAAAGGTCACACAAGTGTACCTTATGATGAATCCTCTGACTAGGTTAGGAGTCTTTCTTGATCTTTCTATACTGAAGCTTAGCTATAAATGCCTGGATTAAATATATCTACATGAACCTAGCCAATCCTGATTCTTCCACAAACTCCATCATTTTCAAATAGTGTTATGCTGTTTAGGGGTGATGAGACTAATTTTACGTCATTGACTTGCTGAGGACCACATCAGTAGTTTTTCATTTTAGTTATTCTCCAAGAATTAACACTGGTGTTTCCTGCTCTGTCTAAAGGTAGCACTACCACTTAGATTTATATACCGCTTCATAGTGCTTTTACAGCCCTCTCTGAGTGGTTTACAAATGTCAGCATATTGCCCCCAATTATCTGAGTCCTCTTTTTACTGACCTTGGAAGGATGGAAGGCTGAGTCAACCTTCAGCCCATCAGGATCGAACTCCTGGCAGTGGGCTGAGTTAGCCTGCAATACTGCATTCTAACCACTGCACCACCACAGCATATCTTCCTCCACCACATATTTTATTACTGAATTTCATTCAGTGGCTTAAAACAAAGTATGCTTGGGTAATTTGACAGAAATAACAAAGTTGGAGGGAACCTTGGAGGTCTTTTAGATCTACTCCAACTCTCTGCTCAAGCAGAAAACCCTATACCATATATCAAAAGTCCCCAACCCCTGGTCCGTGGACCAGTACCGGGCCACGGCATGCCAGCAACCAGTCTGTACAAACAAGCAAAGCCCCACCATTCGTGAGATGCAGGCAGCACACAAAACCACGCCCCCTCCGGTCCGCGGAAAAACCTCTCCACGGAATCGGTCCCTGATGCCCAAAAGGTTGGGGACCTCTGCCATATATAATTTCTTTGGGTGTTTGCATGCTCCTCAGTTTTAGTTACCTTGAGAGAGTGCCCTACAAATCACTGGAGAGGCAGTTTTATATGCTTTGCTTGTTCCATTTGCTTTTTAAAGACTGTATGGCTTTTAGGATGGTGAGCTTGGAAAGGACAAAACCAAATCGGAAGCAAACCAGAGGTTTGGGTTTGCTTTGCCTCCCTGTGATATTTCAGAGACGGGGGACAAATTAAGGCATATGGTGTGCTACAGAGCTACTGTGATGTATTTTTGACTTTCTCATTTTAAACTCTGCCTCTCTTGGTCTGAACCACATCAAAGCATTCCTCAGTACCACTCCTGAGTCATACAATGGAATAAGCATGTCCTATCTACATCAGGGTTGCCAAATAACCTTTATTTTAAAGATTTTACCAGTATTCCCCAATGTCATAGCTCTGAAGAACCTAATGGGTATTTTACCCATTTTCATAAGAACCACAGACTCTCTAGGGTTTGAGAAGTGGTGTAAGAGAGTGGCTAAAATATAGGGCTTGGAATCTTAGAACTTTTAGAACTCAATACTGGATACTTTTCTGTGAAGTGAAGATCAACATATGCTACTTCGTAAGGAACTTCTAATGATTGCAGGCTACTGTATGCCAAGTTTTTTGAATTCAGAAATGTTAATATTAATTATACAATTGGGGTTTATTTAATAAGCAGTGGTTTAGTACAAGCCACTAGAATAACCTGCAGCACCTTTGCCAACAACTCTCTAGCTCTACTTAGCTTCTCCCTATGAAGAGATCTTGTGTGAAAGTTGAGCTGTCTGGCTTTGCCCCGTGACCTCTTATGGTTTCAGCAAAATCTTTGAAAGTAATTCTTACGCCTGTTCAGCTCTGCAGGGGTATATCCATTTGATGTTGATCTTAAGCATGCAGGATTGCACTTTCTGTAGAACGGTCTATATCCAGACAGCTGTATCCAAGCACTGAATGGATGGTTGAAAGTTGCAGCATAAGATTTCTGGGGGGAAAAACTGGTTCCTGGGATTCAGTTCACATGTGGAATTAATGTGTGGAAGAGGCTAATTCTACCTCTGATTGTGTGAACTCATTCTGAAAACTCAAAGTTATTCAAGTGTATTGTTGTATTACAGTTTCAAAGTTGTTTAATCTTGAGAATGTGCTTCTCCCTCTCGCCCTTTGCTTTGTAGAAAAAACACAGGTAAATTGCATTGCATTCTAAAGGGTTTATGGTTCATCGAATTTTGCCTGTTCCTTATTTGTGATATTATAGGTTCTTAGTACTTGTGAATTGCTTTTCTGTAAAAGCACATAATTTGTGGTAAGGTATAGGCTGATTCATCAAGACTGTTTTATAAATATGGCAGGACATGAGTGACTGCATTGTGCCTTGCAGCTAGATGTGGTTGATGACCCATAATTCAGTTGCACAGATGAGATAATCTAATGACCATTTCATTGAGCAGAATAGTTGCTGTGAGAACACTTAAGTCTGCATTTTCAAACTAAAATGGTTGTGTGAAAGTATTTTATTTAGTGAAAACGATTTTCGAAAAACAAATTTCTAGTAACATTAAATAATCTCATGTAATTGCAAAAGATCTAAGCCATCTAAGACTTTTCCTCCCTATGCTGAGGACAGGCAAAGCTAAAAGAAAACTATTACAAGACTGAAAATAGAACTGCTGTTGCTGGGAATATAAAAATGCTATGGAAAAGCTTTGTGGGAAAATATCAGCATTTTGGAAAACCGCACAATTTCCAGGCCTTCATCTATTGAGACTTGGATTTCCATCATTCCCCAATATCTTCCATATTGTATGTTCCACCTGATTTTAGGAGCAAGCATGCTAACACCAATCCAGATATATTCTTTATTTCCAAGAATGACCCTGAGCCTGGCAGTTATCTGCGGATATGCTTCTTTAGAAAAAGATTGGAGGTAGACAACAGATGTACTAACTTCCAATTTCTCACTAAGAAGTCAACAGGACTCACTTATAGCCCTTCCCTACCACAATTTGTATATCAGTGATTGCATGACCTCTGTAGATGTCATACGCTAAATAAATAAACAAGAACATCCAGTTGCCTCATGAAAAAGTATCTTTGGGACACTGAAATGATGTTTTCTCCATACATTCTTGAGTCAACAGAAAAATATACTGGCATTAAATTGGCGATCCTCATTGCTGATCCTTACCCTGTCTATATCTGCTTCAGATCATTCCTGTTATCTGTCTTCCTTCCAAAGCAGCAAAGCTTAACTAATTTTATGCCTCAGATGGTTGCTGTCACACAACATTGGAATGAAGGAAGAAAGGATCTTTCCCCATTTGAACTTTAACCACAGAATAAATAGGTCCTGGCAGCATTTTGTTTCCTATCATATCCCCACGATGTTGTCTTCACCTGATCTCCAGCCCATGAGCAAAATTAGCTTAAATAGAACTTACCTCTTCCAGTGTTAAAATTGTATTTACTCCCTCATTTTGGACAGATGGCAATTAAACATCACATGGAGGCCCTAACCCTAATAGAGAATAACTATCATATCCTTGCAATTATGCACTCCCTCTTCATCAAACAGTTAGGCTCTGGAGTTTGTAGAAATAAATGTTTCTGCAGAAACAGGCTTCTCTTTTTTTGTGCCACCTGGACAAGCTGTGGTCATGGGAGACTTTCCATACACAGTAAGTTCTTAAGTATGTGTTGCCTTTTTGTACTAAATGCACCACTATACAGAAAGCCTGTGCAATTCTGATTATGTCTGGAAGGGAGGGAGTGAAAGAGGCATCCAAACATAGTGAGCTGTCCATCCTGAGCACATCACATCTGTCAAAGCTTAAATCCTTCTGTGTTGGAGCCAGAGTATTGAGCCAATTTGGCTCTGACTCAGACATAGCAGCTGCCAAAGCTGAACCACAGACCTGGTGGGGTTTTTTCCATACTTAGCCCTGGCCTATTGTTAAGCAAATGAGACAACTTCTACTAGAGGTAGATTACTGGGGAGCAGTAGCAGCAACTACAGGCACTTGAGCTACCCAGCCATTCCACTCCCTTTGGGGAGAAAAACTACATTGCTACATAGTTTTCCTAGGCTAGTTAGCTCAAAATCTTCATATGGGATGGAGAACTTTATCCCATCCCCAGTGCTGAAGTAAATTTAATCCAATTGTCTCATTCAAGTGGAATGGAAGGAGACTATTTCCCTTTTTCCTTCAGGAACTGTAATGCCTTAGATCAGGGCTTTTCAACCTTTTCACAGATTGTACCACTTTTAGGATATGGCTATATTCGAGTTGTCAAAAACTTGATGACCAAAAAAAGGGAAAAAAGTGATAAAGTACAGGTAGTCCTCAACTTATAACAATTCGCTTAGTGACTGTTCAAAGTTACTATGGCACTGAAAAAAGTGACTTATGACCATTTTTCACACTTATGACCATTGCAGCATCCCTAGGGTCAATCTACATTTGGATGCTTGGCAACTGATTCATATTTATGATGGTCAGTGTCCCAGGATCATGTGATCCCCTTTTGCAATCTTCTGACAGACAAAGTCAATGGAGAAACCAGATTTTCTCCTCCTTTTATATCCCCTCTTCTCCCCTCCCTCTTTTATATCCTCTCCCCTCTCCTTCTTTTATATCCTCTCTTCTCTCTCCTTCTTTTATATCCTCTTCTCTTCCCTTCTTTTATATCCTCTCTTCTCTCCCCCCTTTATATCCTCTCTTCTCTCCCCCCTTTTATATCCTCTCTTCTCTCCCCTCCTTCTTTTATATCCTCTCTTCTCTCCCCTCCTTCTTTTATATCCTCTCTTCTCCCCCCCTTCTTTTATATCCTCTCTTCTCCCCCCCTCTTCTTTTCTCTTCCATGCACCTCCAGCTGATTCCTCTCAAGGCTGCGCTTCTCTGCTTCTCTGTCTCTCTTTTGCAGTCCCCTTCTCTTTCCCCCCCATTGTCTTTTTTCCCTCTCCCTCTCAACCTCCTTTATAGCCTCTCCTCTCCCCCCCCCCCTATTTTCTCTTCCATGTGCGCCGGAAGCGCCGATCCTGGGGCTTCTGTCTCGCCCCTGCAGCCCTGCAGAAGCGCGTGGCAATGCTGGGCTCCTACACAGCCTCCATAGCCCTGCAGAAGTGCTGATCAGCTGTTGCTGCGTGCACCGATCCTGGGCTCCTGCAATCCCCCATAGCCCTGCAGAAGCGCGTGCCGATCCTGGGGCTCCTGCCCAGCCCCCAGAGCCCTGCAGAAGTGCCGATCAACTGTAGCTGCGCGCACCATTCCTGGGGCTCCTGCCCAGCCCCCATAGCCCTGCAGAAGTGTGCACTGATCCTGGGCTCCTGGCAAGCAGGAGCACATGCCGATCCTAGCTCTTGCCCAGCACCCATAGCCCTGCAGAAGTGCCAATCAGCTGTAGTTGCGCACGCTGATCCTGGGCTCCTGCCAGCCCCCATAACCCTGCAGAAGCGCGCGCCAATCCTGGGCTCCTGCCCAGCCCCCATAGCCCTGCAGAAGCGCGTGCCGATCCTGGGCTCCTGCCTAGCCCCCATAGTCCTGCAGAAGCGCCGATCAGTTGTAGCTGCGGGCTCCAATCCTGGGGCTTCTTCTGAGCCACAACAGCCCTGCAGCTCCAGCTGTCTCTCCGTCAGGCTTGTGCGGTGCTGCTGCCGCTTCAGCTCATTCCCCTCCCCTGCTACACTTGTCTAGGACGGTGGTATACCACCTGCCAGGTGCCAAAGTACCACAGGTGGTACGCGTACCACCGGTTGAAAAGCCCTGCCTTAGATTACCCTTTCAATGCTTGCCTGCTTATCAACTCTTAGGGATGACTGTCATCTCAAGAGGTGAGCCTATAGCACAATGCTATTTAGGCAAAACCCTGTCTCACCAAAGCAGGACTCTATAGCTACAATGATCATATGAACCTCTTTTTGATTTGTCCACTTTTCAGGTTTGTCCTTTATTTTTTCAAAGAAAATGTGGTCATTGTATCTATAAACCTATAAAATCTATAAAATTTCTAGGATCGGCTGTTTGATACAAGTAGTCCTTAACTTATGACCACAATTGAGCCCAAAATTTCTGTTGCTAAGGGAGACATTTGTTAAGTGAGTTTTGCCCCATTTTACGATCTTTCTTGCCACAGTTGTTAAGTGAGTCACTGCAGTTGTTAAGTTAGTAATCCCGGTTGTTAAGTGAATCTGGCTTCCCCAGTGACTTTGCTTGTCAGAAGTTTTCAAAAGTTGATCACATGATCCCGGGACACTGCAACGGTCATAAATGTGAGTCAGTTCCCAAGCGTCTGAATTTTGATCACGTAACCATGGGGATGCTACAATGGTTGTAAATGTGAAAAACAATCATAAGTCACTTTTTTCAGTGCCTTTGTAACTTTGAACACTAAAAGAACTCTTGTAAGTCAAGGACTTCCTGAATTAGCTCTATTTCTCTCCCACCCAGTGGTGGGATTTAAATATGTGAACAACCGGTTCTCTGTGTGGATGCCGCTTCCGGAAGTCCATTCTGGGCCTGGGCAACAAAAAATTAGCTACCGGTTCTGCTGAAGTGGTGCAAACTGGCTGAATCTCACCATTGCTCCCACCCCCCAATAGGGAACATCTAGGTTTCTTCACTTTAAGTACATTATCAGTGAAAGATTTATCTTGTTGGACTTATAATCTTTTTGTAACCAATTAAGGGCAAAGTCAACCCAATAGTGGTAAATAAACAACCCTGGTTAATTGCCTCCCATATGCAGTTTATGGCTCCCATTGTATCCCAGGTTCAAATTTACTATTTGCTTGAGCAATGTTAGTGAAGAGAGATTTTGTGCCCGATATTAGCTATCTCGGATAAAGGCATTAGTCACAAATTGATAATCTGAATGACAAAAACAAAGAAATATGTTTTGTTCTGGTAATGCTTCATTTACATATTACTTGATAGCCCAATTGTCAGAACAGGGTGACAAGGAAGTAGAGAAGGCATTTTGATTTTGTTTCAAAACTGCTGATAACGTGGTCAGATTCTGCTTGCATTGTTTTCATTCTGTTTAAGGGCTGCAGTCTTAGCCTATTATTTTTCCCGGCCTTTTACCTGGATAAGTAAGCCTCATTGAATTCGCAGTTAAATAGGCATATATAGAATTGCAATCTATCTAACAACTCTCTAGGGGAAAAAAAAAACCCTCCACAGATGGTTTTGTCTTGGCCAGAAAGAAAATGAGCAGAGACTGGAAGAAGTTGCATAATTGATAGGGCAGGTTATTGCTTAACTATCTGCAAGAGGCCATTATACTTGCTTTCCTAAGAATAAACTGCACAGGATTTAATGTACAGGATTCATTTCTCAGAAGCCATGCCAGGTCTAATGCCCTTGCATCTATGGCATAGTAAAGGAAAACAATATGTAACTAGCATCCTTAAAGTCTTTTAGGAAAAGGAGCTATGGCTTTCTTAACTTTGGCCCCATCGACCTTGGAATATAACCCTTGAAACCTTTACCAGAAATGATTAAAGGTGCCCCATCTTGGTGTATGAAGAAGGCTGTAAGCATGAGAAATACTTATTTTTATTTTATTTATTTAATTTGTATGCTGCCCATCTCCCTTATAAGGTGAGTTATTTGAAAGTTTGGTTATACTTGCAAAGGTACCATGAGGGCTTGAAGAACAAACAAGTACTCAGGTATGGTACAGAAGAAGTATATGTGTGTGTGTGTGTGTGTGTGTGTGTGAGAGAGAGAGAGAGAGAGAGAGAGAGAATAGTGAATAATATTTGGCACATGTTCCTTTCCCTATTCTGAAATGTTGGCTTATGTGTTTAATAATGCAACAGTGGAGGTGATTTGACTTCCTTCCTTCCTTCCTTCCTTCCTTCCTTCCTTCCTTCCTTCCTTCCTTCCTTCCTTCCTTCCCTCCCTCCCTCCCTTCCTTCTTCGTTTTTTTTAATGATTAATGTTTATGTCCCAGGACAAATATCAAAATATTTTCTTGCCAGGTGCTAAACATCAGCAACTTTTACAAAAATGACAGATTAGAATCCCTGGGTTTACTGAATCAAACAAGCGTTTGCCTAATCAAAAAGGATTGCTAATGTGGCTCAAATTTGGGCAGTGTGACAAACACAGAAAGAGCAGCAGATTGCTCACTAAGCCATGGGGAAAGAGGGCAGCACAAAGAATCACAGTGTAATCATGCTTTCTGTAGAAAGAAATCAAAGCTGTGAATCAAGGAAATGCCTTTTGCAACCTAAACAAATTATACCAATAATGTATGTTTTTCTTATCTATGCTTTTCCCCGCTGAGGGTATGTAAACACCAATACCGGATAAATAACTCACTGTGTGATGCATCTGACAGTTCAGGTCCCTGTTTATGGAAAAGTTCCCCGAGGTATTGCCTAAGCACATTTAACCTGATTTTTTTCTTTCCAGCCTAGGGCAGATGTGATTTTAAAAGTGGGAGTTTGTGTCTGTGTGTGCTGCATGATGAATGTCATTATCAGCCTCTTGTTTTTCCTTTGTCCTTATATAGTGTTTGTGAGACTGTTCATTACACTGGGATTTTTTTTTCCCCTGCCTTTGGCGTATGTGTGTGAGAGTTCACTAAGGGTATTTCAGGGTCTAAAGCAGTGTATTTTTCTCCCCCGTCCAACTGCAGTACATTTGTGATGTTGGCAGCAGGATAAAGAGGGCCCATATCATGTTAACACAATGAAATGTGATGAGGTGGGAAGGAGGGGGAAGGGATCCAGGCAGGGTTCTCTATGGCCATTCCAGCCATAAGTATGTTTGCAATTATTCTTCTGCCTCATAGGCTTTGGGGGAAGGGCAGAAAAAGTAGAGAATGGGGAAATCACTGGCCAAAATCCTGGTTTAAGCCCAAGTCTTTGTAAAAATGAAAATGTATTCTGTATTCTGTATACCAGATTTTTTTTGTTCGTTTGTTTCGGAGCCCCATAACTAGATATTCATGGAAAGTACAGGTAATCCTTCATTTAAAACCAGAATTGGGACCAGAATTTCTAAGTTGTTGAGTCGCACCCATTTTTATGATCTTTTTCCCACAGTGGTTAAACAAATCACTCCATTTGTTAAGCAAATCACTCCACTGCAACCCTAATTGCCAAGTGCCCAAATTTTGATGACATGACCACGGGGATGCTGCAACAGTTGTAAGTGTGAGGACCAGTTGTAAGTCACTTTTTTCAGTGCCGTTATAACTTCAAAGGTACAGTTAAAATGGTTGTAAGTCAAGGACTACCTGTATAGCAGGGAAGACAGCCTTCCCCCATCACTGGAAGTGTTATAGTTCCCTTCTTTCTAAGCCAACATGGGACTGATGGGAATTGGGTTCCATGAATCTGGAGAACATCCAGAGGATATTGAAGAGGTTAACATACCTTTGTTGCATCGTCCTTGGATTCGGCTTATTATCCTAAAGGGGCCCTTCCTGCTCTTGTGTTTAGTTCACAAAAATACTGCTGTGAATTCTGGAGTATGCTATGAAACAATTTCCCACAGTGATTTGCTTGGGTGTGAAACCCAAGCCGTGAAAGAAATGGTCAATCTGAGTTGCTGTGGAGTGATTGACCACTTGTGGGTAAATGCTGGGGGAAAGTGCAGGAGATGTTCATGGAAATGACTTAAAACATTTTATCGCAAGATGAATTTCTTTACTCAGCCTCAAGATTCCAGCTCCAAATAACAGATACCGTGTACTACTGTGTGCTGTCTCCCATGCTCCTTCACTGGTTACAAGAGACTCAGACCCCAATTCCTTTCTTTTCAAAGGCTGAGGGCTTCATTTTACCCCTCAGACTTCTTACTCCAGATTGCATTTTGCAGAAGCAGCTGTTTCACCCAGCTCTGCCTTCATCTCTTCCCAGTCTCCTTGGTTGATCCGTGCTTTGTCCTGTCTATCCAATATGACCATCGCTCACTCTCAAGTGAGTAATAGTTCAGCTTTCAGGAAAACTGTCCTTGGACTTTATTAGTTTCAGATTATTTCAGATGCTTAGGTTTTCAGAATTGAACTAGCCTGGAGGAAGGGTAAGCCAGAAAATCTAAAAAGTGCAGCTTTCAGAGTCAAGGCCAGAAGCCAGAGCTGGGCAGAAGGAAGCAGGTCGTGAAGGCTAGAGAACGTCTAGATTTCTCAGGGAGGGAGGGAGGATGAGAGGAGAAACCTCTTTCCCTTCCCAGCCCATGTGGTATATGGTCCACATGATGACTCATTGCCTTAGCATGTGGTTCAGGATCACAGGCCCTTTGGGGCCTGGAGGGCATAATGGAGCACAAGAAACTTTTTATGCTCTTAGTTAGGATTGGAGGGGACTGAGTCAGTGGTGGAAAGGAAATGGCTAATCCAGCCAGGCTGCATCTGAAAGGTCCATGGATTTTTCCAGTAAGGGGGAGGACATAAGGAAAGTATAATCCATCTTTTTGGCATTTCTGCTGACTTCCAGCTTTCTTGCCATGTTGAAGCCTGGACTTGGCCGTAGAATAAAGCATGTAATTGTTTTGATTTGGTTATTTAACTCATTTGATTTCTGTCCCAGGACCTTCTTGTCTTTAAATCCATTCATTGGTCACTTGATACTGGTTTCTGTTTGGGGAATTGGTGGATAGGTGACCATGGATATGTATGTTTCCACTTTAATGGCCTTCTCCCCATCAATCATACTCTGATATAATAGAATCCACTAAAATAAGGCTATAAGAGAGCTTCGTTGGATGTGACCAAAGAGCCATCTTATCAGACATTGCTTTTGTCTACAATGGCCAACCAAGGTGGTTTTGACAGGCCATAAGCACACCGCAACTATTGTCATGAGTAGCAATCACTGGTAATCTTATAATCTACTCGACTCATCTAAGTTGGTGGTCATTTCCATTTCTTATGATTGCAAATACCATTGTTTAACCATTGTTGTATAGCATTCTAACCCCAGACAGAATTTGGAATGTCAAAGAATATTTGAACTGGCTCATAGCTACTGGAATGAAAATAGTCAATGAAATACTGAGGTTTTTCATGTTATTCTTTAAGATCATCAATAAATGGGTCACAGAGTGTCAAGAGTTCACTTTGGTCTCTGCTAGCGTCTTGACTCTCATGCACCTTTGGCAAACTCTTTTAAATCCCAGGGCCTCTTCTGGCCTGTGGACAAAGCACAGTGTGTTTCAGATGTACTCAACAGACATGGCTTTGTGTTCACTACACATGAAGATTAAAATGTCTCTTTGCCTATTTACTTTACAAACATGGCAAGAAAAACTAGAGACTTTTATGTTCTTTTGGAATTCTTCATTGGAACTGTGTACAGATGTATATTGCTGAATAGAAGAGTTATTTTGGAAATGCCCTTTCTTCACTGAATGTAGTTGTTCTTCATGTGGGTCAAATTCAGAGAAAATCACTTCTCATGGTTTGTTTTCCGGCCATAGAGGACCACCCCTATCATTAGGTAGCCAACAGGAGCTGAAGAGATGCAAGGTAATGTTGAATAGCTGGGCTTTATGTCCCATATGAAATGAGTATTGACCTTTCACACAGCCAGGGTTGAAGTTGGAGTCAATGGCCAATCTAGCTGGTTTGTGGAAATGAAAATGGCAGAAGGGGATGTCTTCTCCTTCTTCAAACTGGAAAAGCCTCGGGCTTGAATTGGCAGCATTCAGGGTGCTTATGGCTTCAGAGTTTGCACTGTGCATGGAAGTTATGAAAGAATGTTTGGGTAAACTGATATGCAGCACCCTTGCAATAGTGGCGGATATCTGTAGTTCGGGTGTAGGATGAGGGTGAAGGTTCATTCTCCAAGCTTGTGGGCTGGTTTCCGAATGTTTCGTTACCAGGCTAGGTAACATCTTCAGCGGCATTTAGGGGATCCCCTAAATCAGGGGTCCCCAACCCCCAATATGTGGACCAGTACTGGGCCGCGGCATGCCAGCAACCGGTCCGCACAAACAAGCAAAGCCCCATCCGCGAGATGCAGGCAGCACCCAAACCACGCCCCCTCCAGTCCGTGGAACCGGTCCCTGGTGGCCAAAAGATTGGGGACTTCTGTCCTAGATGCCGCTGAAGATGTTACCTAGCCTGGTAGTGAAATCTTCAGAAACCAACCCACAAGCTTAGAGAGGGAACCTTCACCCTCATGTAGCAGAAATAATACAGAAATAATAAAGTGAAAACTAGGCTGGAGAAGAAAAACAAAAACAAAAAACTGATTATTTAACCACCATTGGAATAATTGAAGCATTTATCTGTCAATGATACTGCAGAGTTGGGCATGCTGGGCTCATAGTAGTAGAAATGGAAGCAGTTTCACTATTGTGGAAAAATAAACTCTGTCCCTATAATCTCTCTGTCCCTGCATGCACACAAACACACACACACACACACATATACATATATCTCCTGCATCTCATAATCTCTAATGTCTTCCCTTCCTTGAAGGTAAGCTCAAAAGTTAAGTCATGAAACTTTTAGCAGAATTATTTGTGTTTGACTGAGGATTGCCTCTTTAAGTTGGACTGGTTATTTTTTCCCCCTGTCTAACTGATAAGCCAATAGTTACTGAGTTATGTCAGAATCTGTTGACTGCTTATTCTTTTTCTCTGAAGAACAACACCAAGAGTTTCCTTTAGTTATCCTGGAGCATTTTCCATTTACAGGAGAGACTTAGGTTAGCCTTCCTGCAGCTGGTACCTTCCAGATGTGTTGTCAAAAAATCCTATTATTCCCAGCACTTGGGTGAGAGAGTTTGCTTTATGCTGTCAAGATCATTTGCCTAATGCTTGACTGAGCTTATGGGTTAGTTTGAGTTAATCTTAGTTCTTGGGGACTATATTGATGAATCTTTGTAACAGCACAGAAGTGAATGCAATTGTTTTTGTCCCAACTTAACCAATAATGCTCAGATTTTTTTTAGTGGCCTCCTACTCCAATATTAACTAGCTTCAACTCAGCTTAGAAGGTCAGGTACATGCTGTCGGTCTGCTGTCAATACCAGCAACAAAGGTCTGATCATGAAAATAGAGAAGCCCAGTGGCCTGGAGTTGTGAAGCTGGGTCAGAGAAAGTCGGAACTGAAATGTCATTTTTAATGTGTTTCTTCCTCCCTTCTAACCATCTTGACCTTTCTCACTC
This sequence comes from Azemiops feae, assembly GCA_023970755.1. Classification (NCBI taxonomy): domain Eukaryota; kingdom Metazoa; phylum Chordata; class Lepidosauria; order Squamata; family Viperidae; genus Azemiops; species Azemiops feae. The sequence goes on along the minus strand of JALGBA010004297.1, from coordinate 5,347,769 downwards.
TTCTCACCTCTTTTTCTGATGTTACCAGGCTTGTTGTAATTAATGCTTCTGAGACCTTTCCAAAGGTCTACAAAGAACTACACACTATACACTTAGATAGAAGGGTGTAATGAAGGAGGTTGGTGACTGGATTCATCAGAGCATCCGGGCACTTTCCAGGAAGTGGGTTTAAGGGAGAAAAGTGCACTATCCTTTCTTTGGAAGGCATGCGAGGTGCCAGTTCATTCTTAGCTTAGCTGCTCTGCTCCTGAGGCCAGTGGGAGACGGTGAAGCCTGCAGTTATCCAGGATGGGAATAAGCAGGGAGTGGCTCCAGCAATTATTCCTTCACAGTAATAAGGGAATTATGATGCAGCCAGGCTAATTGTAGGGCAATTGTGAGTATAATTGGAGTAATGTATGCAAATCCTTTTGGAAACTTGATGATCTAGATGAAATGTCAGTCTGCAGTCCTGATCAGCATTAACTAGGAGCCTACAAGAATGTTACACTCTTGTACTGCCAAATATACATACTAGGTTTAAAAAAAAAAGAAAAGAAATAGGTGTTGATAGAGTGTCAATTACTGCAAGAGAGTGGCACTCAGCTGAATTGTGCAATAGGCCAACTCCCTCTTGGTGAACTGTCTCCTCCACTAACTAAGTAGAAAGTTATGTCCTGGTTCCCTGTTTTGCATGTATAGTTGTATGTGCGAATGTGCGTACTTGTACAGAAGTCTCTATCATCTCAGATGCTTTTATACAATATGAGATACTGCTAATTTCTGGTTAGGTGAAATACATTCTTGCAAATAGCTAGGTGCTATGGAACAGCCATAGTCTTTTGAAACCTGAAATCTCTATCTCACTAAAGTTTGTTTGGTCCTTTAGCAGGCACAGCTAACAAATTTAGCAGGGCAGAGGAGTAGACATTTATCTGTTGAATTTTGTCACAAACACACACACACACAGAGACAGATCCTTCATTTCCTTCAAAAGCAATAAAGCACATACACAGCACTCTCCTCCATTGTCTCACCATAGTGACACCCTTGTAAGATAGGTGTGCTTGACCTGAAAGAATGAGTAACCCAAAGTCATTTAGTGAACTTCCATGGTTGAGGGACAATTAAACCTGGTCTCTCTACTCCTAGTTGAGCACCTTATTAACTTCAGTTTACCATATAAAATCAAATACTAATAATCCTTAGCATGTGGCTTTTGTGTGTGAGTCTGAATGCATATGTGGAAGTTGCAACATCTGTTACCGAGTTGGATAGGTATTACTTCATTTGGACCATTTCTCTACAGTACTTTATCATCCATCAATGTGCAGTATTCATTTTCTGAAGGAGTTGCTCTCATAGAAACCTGAAATCACCCAGATTAGGCTGCTTTGGACCAATAAAACAAATCATTAGGCTAGGATTCCAGTGCCCAGCCATAAATTTAAGAAATTTCCCTTTCTTGCTATATATTTCCTTTTCTCCAGGCATATCCACTTACCTTCTGACTTCAAACTCAGATGATCTTTGCTGGTCCTGCAGACTGTTTTCATCTGCTAGCTGCACGATCTCTGGAGTGTGATGCTTTGGTGCTTCCTGAGCAGATGGAGGTCTGGGATTCTGTGTGATTCCCGACAAAGTTTGGAGTGGAGAAAGTTAGATGCACATCCAGTCCATTTTTGTAGATCAGGCAAGGGGAACATCAAAACTCTGTCCATGGACTCCTTGGTTATGGTCATCAGAGCCCCTTCTGATCAACATATTACATTTTCACTGTAGTGTAAATCTAACATGAGCTTAGTATATGGTAGTTACGCACACACAGAGAGAATCAGTCAATAAAAATGTATGTATGGTCCAAGACTAAGGAATGAGAGAATGAGAGAATCCCTGGGAAAAAGAAACACAAAGAAATCTTTGTGGATGGTACGGCCTTGTCCCCTTGACATCAGCACTCCATCCCCTACAGCCTTTGATTCCACAAAAAATTGCAGCCCAAGCACTCAAAAATCATTTTGGCCTAGTGGTTAAGGTAGAAACCAGGAGGCTGGGAGTTCTAACTCCGCCTTAGGCATGAAAGCCAGCTGGGTGATTTTTGGACCAGTAATTGTCTCTCAGCTCAACTCCCCTCACAGGATGACTGTTGTTGAGAAAATAGGAGGAGGAAGAGGTATTAGCTATGTTTGTTGCCTTGGGTTATTTATAAAAATAAAGGTAGGATCATCATTAATACTTCATTCTCTCCTTCATTCTGTTATATTATTTAAGTTTTCCACTAGGTGGCAGTATTTGCTTTTCACTTAAATCCCATATTGCAAATTGGGCCTCTCAGGGAAATGGCTTCTGCTGGGCGTTTTTGTTAATAAAATTTTACGTGCCTTATGGCTATGCCCCGAAGAGAGCTGTGGAATGCAGCTAGCTTGCATTCCATGTGCGAAATATTTAGGATGGGGGGGGGGGCAAGGGCTGCGCAGCAACAAATAAGCTAGGAAAAAAAACACCGAAGTGCTTTTCTCTAGGATCACTACAAGCATCATAGGGCACCTCCTGCCTTGTTGGATGCTGAAATACGAACAAAATAGGCAAAGCAGCTTCAAATCTCTTTGCGCAGAAGCCTTGTACCATCTTATCCTGGAGTTTCAGTTATTGAATCCTTTTAAATACTTTCGTTACTCCTCAGCTGTGGGTTTGTTTACATATCCCTGGTAAAGAGCAGGGAGGATTAGAGGCCTGCAGACATAGAAAAGAAGCAGAGAATTAGGGAGGATTAAAATGGGGAATTCCACAAGAAAAAGAAGGAAAACGGTTGCCGTTAGTCAGACACTTTTTCATGAAAAAACTTTTCCACCCAACCTGGCTTTATTAAAAAGCCTCTGAAAGCTGAATGTCGGATATCCAGGTGGCAGTGCTGAAGTGAAACAGATGTGTGATCGCTACACATCTGCCTGGACATAACTTTTTCATCAGATTTTCATCAGATTTGCCCAGACCTTTCCTGGTCTACCATGCTTCCCAGATAAGGGAAATATAGACTTGATGGATTTAAATTCCCCAGTAGTACCACTGAGTACTTCTGAAGTATTCTCAAAGGTGGGGCTACATGCCGGTAAGAAAAATCTCGGATAGCCCTAATCAGAAGTTTCAAAGAGCATAATACAGTTAGGAAAAAGACAACATCAGATGGATGCCAGAACTCATTTGCCTGTCCTAGGATACCCTTGCTGGTCTTCCTAACTCCAGGCTAACTCTTGCCCACAATTGGAATGCTATAGAACAGGGGTCCCCAACCTTTCTGGATTGGCGGCCCGATGGGAAACGGAGGGGCAGGCACTTTTATGTGTTCATGCGCATACACACAAATGTAGCTGTGCATGCGTGTGCACGAACAGGGCCACAACATGCACGCTCTGCAAATGGGGCTGCCAGCGCCGATGCGAGGGTTGCAGCAAGGCTAGCGCCGGCGCAAAACTCACGGCAAGGCTAGCGCCACCACAAGTGGAGGTGAGCACGTGCACATGTGCACGTTCTTGCCAGCCACTAACGCGGCCTGGTGGCCAATAAGCCATGGCCCAGTAGTGGGCCATAGCCCATAGGTTGGGGACCTCTGCTATAGAATGCAGGGGCCAAGCTGCTAGGTGCAGAAACTATAACAGAATGATTCTCAGGTTGAAGTTCCTGAATGTCACTGCACTGGAAGCTGAATTCAAAGGCTTTGCATTTCTCTATAAAGCCTGGCAGCTTGGCAGCATGGCATCGGGATTTTTCATCAGAACTACATTGCCCCTTCAGTCCAAAGATCTAGGGAGGGGCTTTGAGAGTTAAGTGCAGGAAGTATGGCCAAATCTGATCATGCCTTCTGGGTGGTAACCCTGCTCGAGAGGTCTCTCCCTTGACTCTTGATGCTGGTCCTAATACTAACTTTACTCCGGAAGGCCCTGAAAAGTATCATCTTTCAATGAAACTTTGCCCCTTATTTTGCTGTCAATAACTGTGGTATTATTTTGTTTGTTTTATATTATATTGTTATTATTATATTATTTTATATTATATTATATTAAACATATTGCTTATGTTTCTGATGGGTGCTGAGTCTGCTAAGAGTGGAGCTGTATGTGAGTTAATGAGCAAACTTGTATGCCAAGAATTGGGCAATAATAATGCAAAGCACAGCAAAATAAACTCTTTTTTTCCCCTGCATATTTTGCAAACATTAGCTGTGCTCAGTGGTGGGATTCAAATATGTGAACAACCGGTTCTCTGTGTGGATGCCGCTTCCAGAAGTCCGTTCTGGGCCTGGGCAACAAAAAATTAGCTACCGGTTCTGCCGAAGTGGTGTGAACCGGCTGAATCCCACCACTGGCTATGCTACTTCTCATACATCTGATATGGCGTGAAGTACCTCTGTGGCATTTCCATGTTGATAAGGGAGACTCTACGGATAGTCCTTGATTTACCTCCATTCAATCAGCTACCATTCGGTGGTACATTGGTGCTGAAAAAATGGACATAGGATCAGTCCTCAATGTTCCGAGGGTCACCTCCATGGTTGTGTGATCATGACCCAGGCACTCAAGTGCTACAATTTTGTGATTGCCAATAATGACTTTCCTTGCTGGCTTTTCACAAGCCCAATCCATCTACCCACCCTCTGTGGCACACACACCCAACCATAGCATCTCTCCTTCCCACAGCTTCCACCAGCCCCTTTGATCCACATGCAGCCTCCACCAGCCCTACCCAGGCTTCCCCTTCCCCCCCCCCAGCCATGCTAAATGATCGGTCACGTGACATCATGCTTTATAACAGCACTGTTTAGCAAGGGCAAATCAAAGGCAAATTGCTGTTGGGACTCTGTCATTCAGGATGGACAATAACAAAGATTAACAGGCCCCTCTGTTCTTTCCCAAATGTATCGGGCCATACTGTAGAAGAAGGCTGTGGCCCAATGTTGACATTGCAAACTTAAAAAGTCCAAATAACTTTCAAGCCTTTGGCTGAAAATAGTTTTGCAAATAATGGAATGCAGGACTGCAATCTTAGTTGAAAGAATTTATTCACAAGCATGCCTGATGATTTTCTAGCTAAAATACAAAAATCATGTCAATGTTTGTTGCGTGAAAGAATTCAAAGTACATCCAAATCCAGATTGTGTGGTTTAGGCCTAACTTCCTAAACAAATGTCTATAAAGCTATTTGTTGTAGGCCTGCCCATTTATACCTATGGAGATCAAGAGGACATACAAGTGCTTTGAAGGCAGTGTATTAAGCCCATTTCCTATCTCTGAGAATCTAGCAGTATTGTGGGGCTTTCAGTAATGAGTGTGCACTCACTGAAATGATGACCACACTCTCCGTCATCCCCAGTGTAGCCAGGGCTGAAAGGACAGGAATTGTCGGATGAAGCTGGAATGTGCAAATGTCTGTGGACATGTGTTTCAACATATACTGGGGCAGAGAGGAAAAAAACAAGTAGTCTAGGCTTCAATTAAGCAGAATTGTTGCCAAACCATCCCTGCATCTGGACCTTCCACAACTTTGTCATAACTTAGAGCCTGCCATATAAAGCACTGGATACTGTAATATATTTGTTTATTATAATTGCTAAAACAAAATTCTAGAACCAAAACTATGTAATTTCCTCTGGGTGAAGTCATTGTTTTCATCAGGGAGAATCCAACAAAGGGAAAGGAACAATTTTTCATTTCTGCTCAGATGTCTTCTAACTTTGTGGACTGATCTATATCTTTATTTTTGTCTTTACTGGAGCTTTCAACAGCAATATGATTTGTGTTTGCTTTTAATGGTATCCAAATGTTGTTGGGGGAAGCTTGGCCTGTCCACTCCGAGAGGCTGGCGGCAGCTGCTGCTCCTGCTACTGCATTCAAAGCTGGACAAAAGGAAATGGAATGGACAATATGTTCATCAGTTTGACCTTGGTTTGTTTGCCTTGGAATAATGGAAAGGTTGTTGCAGAAGCTCATGTTATTTCTATTCATTTTTACTCTAAGCCTGGGTAGGCAACTATGGCTCCTTCATGGCCTGTGGACTTCAACTCCCAGAAGTATGGCTGGCTCAGGAATTCTGGGAGTTGAAGTCCACAGGTTGTAAAGGGGCCATAGTTACCCGCCCCTGCCCCTAAGCAGCCTTAGGGAATCTCCTTGGCCTCAACATTATAAGATGTTTGTGTCAAACATAAGACGACTTGTGGACTTTTCATAGTTGTGCCATAGACAGAATTTCAACCACTGTAATGCCAAATATATATTAAGGGAAGCTGGATTGGAAGAAGATGAATGCGGTTCTAAAATTGGAAAAAGACACATCAAACCTTCACTATGCTGACGACGCTCCCCTGGTAGCTGAAAATGCCAAGAAAATCTGCAAGCCGTAGTCCTAAAAGTCAAAGAGTACAGTGAAAAACCCAGAACTAAAATTAACTATAAAGAGACCAAGTTAATGACAACAGGTAGAACAGCCAGCCTTAGAAATGAAAATTAAGATACCAAAGTGGTGTATAGTTTCTATATCTTGTAGGATCAAGCATCAATAGTAAAGAATACCAATAGTAAAGAAACAAATCAAAAAATATGCCATAGACTGCCACTTTGGAAGGCCTTGGGAAAAAAATATTTAAATGCTGTGATTTGTCTATACCTACAAAGACCAAAATTATCCAAGCTATAGTATTCCCTGTGGCACTTTATAGAACTGAGAGAAGCAAGATAGGAAGAGTATCGGTGCTTTTGAATTTTGGTGTTAGAGAAGACTCCGGAGAATATCATGGATAGCCAAGACCACAAACCGATGGCTCATCGTACAAACCAACCCAGAGTTCTCGTATGAGGTGCAAATGTCCAGGCTCAAATTGTTTCACTTCAGACACATCATGTGAAGACCCAGGTCTCTGGAAGAGGCTCTAAGGCTGGGAAAGGGAAGAAGAGGTCAACTAGGAACAAGGTGGATGAACTCAGTTATATTGGCAATGAGTGCACCATGGGAAACTTGAAAGAACAGGTTAGAGCAGTGGTGGCGAACCTATGGCACAGGTGCCAGAGGCGGCACTCGGAGCCGTCTCTGTGGGCACACGTGCCGTTGCCCAGCCTTGTCTCCGCCCGCGACCCCTCCTCACCAGCAACCCCCCTGGAGGAGAGTCACCCCCGAGCATGGCCCTTGCGGAGCAGCGCAGCCAAGGACATGGCAGCCAGGCAGCGTAGACAAGACTCTGCCCTCACGCCCCAACATGCACAGTTGATGCTGCGGGGCGCGAGCAGAGGGCGTGGCTGCCATGGCGCTGCTGGGCTGCCTGGGCGATCTGCGGTGGGCCCTGGAGGCGGTGAGTGGCCTTGCGGGCAGGCAGGGTGGGGCGGAGTGGGGGTGGGGCAGGGGGTGGAGCGGGGCAGGGCAGGGGGTGGGGCAGGGGCGAGGCCAGTTTTTGGGCACTCGGTCTCTAAAAGGTTCGTCATCACTGGGTTAGAGCATCATGGGGAAAAACCTATATATGTGGTCATTATGAGTTGAAAAAAGTTAATCGTACCTATGAAAGGTGTAGGACCCTCATCCTGCTTTACATGAAGCCACTTTTTACAAATGGTATATAGTTCAACTTCTAAATGGCCAACCTTTACTCGTGGAAGTATAATCAGCTCGCCTTACATTCAACTCCAAAAGCTCTTTGACGAAAAAGCAACATTTTAGACAGAGAATGATGCAGAGTCAGTTTATTCAGTGGAAGAATTGCACAGGACACCAAAAGCTTGTGCAGGATAGTAAGCAGGAGAGACAGTAACTACATCCATACCTAATTAGCTACATTCACACATAATAACTATCTGGCCTGGCTCACATATCATAGTAAATCACATTACAGTTTTAATGATGCATTAATTAAATATGTACAATTAAAATGCATATTCTAGCACTTTAAAAGGTGGCTTTAACTTGAAAGGCAGTGATGTAGAAGAATCATAGTCTGATGGCATCCTCAGGAATGAATGAGCGAAGAACTGTGTGAAGAGACTAGTCATAAATTATCTCCTGAGTGTTTTCGGCACAAACCAAGTTCTATATATTGAGTCTCCCTTCGGCCTCCCTGCAAGAGGCTTATAATTCCAAGGGTAGGTTATTATTTTTCCAAGTAGTACTTGGCAGTGCCTTTGCCTAAAACAAAACTATTTGATGACTTTACATGCTGAGGAGTACCTGGTGACCTTACAAAAAGAATAGGACGAAACCTGTTGATGGCAATCTGTTGGAAAGGAAAATCCAGAGCCTAATTCATTTTCCATTACATTTTCCATTACTTCAGGCAAGATCCCTTTGGAAGCCATCAGCCAGTGCTCCAGTTTCCTAGGCTAATGCAAATGACAGAGCCACGTCGCTGTTCCTCCCACTGGCCAGTTGTGCCAGGAGCTCCATGTATCTTCAAAGACAGGCAGCCTTAGAGATAGAAGCCAGTTCATCTTTTAATGGATCCTCCAGAGCTGAGGCAGTTTCCATAGATGGTGAAAAGTGTGCAGAGAACTGGATAAAAGCTCCTTGGACTATCTCCCATCTGTTCTCTCCTCCCCTTTGCAGGGCTGCATTTCTCAGCAAAGAACATCTCTAGTTAGCCTCAGGCTTTTATCATCAGTCTCCATTAAGCTGCTGTTAGTTACACAAGCTGCTCAGGTTTTCCCCTCTCCCACGTGTCATCAAGATATATCTGCCTGACCTGCCAGAAAGGTACAATACTTGCCCAGCGTTCCTCTTTTTTTATGGGCAAGACTCTGGTTTAATCTCACGTGAGAATTACCAGAGAGGTATCCAGTTCATATCATTTTTACTTCTGAAATCTGGATCCCGGCCACTCATCTGATTGCTGTTCTGGCAAGCATCTTTCTAACTGGAAGTAAAACTGTTCTGGATCACACAGAATATCAGTCAGAGCCCAGATCCATATAAGGAAAACAGGAAACAGCTTTGAAGAAACACCTCACTCTAAGAGCTTGGTGCTTTCCAGACATGTGAGATTGCTGGGCCCATTAATTATTTATTTAGCATATGGCATATCACACATGGACTAGCAACATAAATTAACATTACAACTAGATTAGTAGAACCTAATAAAAGATAAACGTTAAATGTGAAGATCTATGTTCAAATACCAATGTCTAGGCTATCTAACCATTGAAGCACAGCATCATTTATATTTTAAAAAAATCAGATACTGGACCGTATATGCCCTCAGCTTACAGCCAGTCACAGTGTGATCTACTGTGATCCCACAGTCACACTCAGTGGAGCATACTATGCCCCATTTATACAGAGAGTCCCAGCAGTTGCCGTGTGAGGTGCGAATCCTATTCAGGATTGTCCATTGCTGACGTGGCCCTTTTTTGTGAGGTCATTTATATGTCTTCCTATAGCGGGGTCCATTTTCCACAAGAAGCCTGCTAATTATGGATTCTGGGAGACTTATTTCAGTATTTTAAAAAGTACGAGTTGAGGAATACTGGATCGTAAATCTTTCTCTTGCTGAAGATTTCGAAAGATTGATCCAATTTGAGGAAATTATTTTGTAGGAAACCCTGTCCAAGGAGCCAGGCGCTTTTCTCATATGACTATATTTGGCATTATTTAGAAAAGCTGGCCTTTTGCAAGAGCTATGTAACTAGTCCAGGATTTTGTTTTTTAAGGGCTAAATGGAAAGTCTGGGTGGTGAGGGAGAGAGGATGGCTTCCAAGTGCAGAAAGATTTCAGACACTCTGGATAGGGGCAGTGTGACTACAGATGCTCTGATCTGAGAGTAGGATCCTGATTTCTTGGCATCTGGAGAGTTTTGAATTCCTTAAATGAATATCTTTGGCCTTGGAGCTTTTAATACACCAAAAAAAAAAAAAATAAGCATGAGTAGACACAGATGATTCAATCTGGCTCCACCTCAGATACACTTTAATAAATCTGATAGAGAAGTCAAATCAGGAAAAAAGGAGGAATGTAGATCTTAATTAGAGAGAAATGACTTTTTTTATCCAGTTCATGATTTCAAGGCAAATGTCATTTAGGCCATTCTGTAGTAGCCATATATCGTGCATGGTTTTAAGACAGGAGGAGGGCATCCCTTGAGACTGAGTCTACATGCAGCCTAGGAAGCCATAATTGTGGCTCCTGCAGGCCTCCAAAGCTTTAACATAGTTGTAATATTTAACATGGGAAAAGGGGAGAACAATGAAATAAGCAACAGGAGAATGATCATATAACATGTTGATTTTAACTGTGTCATGACTGCATGATACACATGTTGTCATCTTGATGCAGTCTCAGTTTGCCATGGATGTATTAGGTGGATGGCTGACCAATGAGGGAGCAGAAAATCCGGAAGTACAGCCAGTACCTGTATTTCATTGTTTCCTTTTGATGTTTGTTTTTCGACTGAGAAAAGAAGTAAGGGGAATGTTAAAGCTTTGTCTTGAACATCAGGAGACTGGTAGAAGACACTCTTAACATCTTTGCTTGTGGAGTAAATGGAATTCCAAAGCCAAAAGGTGGAATGAAGTGGGAATACTTGCCACTAGGAAATCGTCCATTCCATATTCTGGAAGAACAGCCACTACATTTTTTTTCACAAGCAGTAGCAGCAGAACTATAAGTTAACTGATTCAATTGACAAAAAACTCTGAAAATCCCATGGTTTCACAAGGGCACAGGGGGCATAGCCCCCATACAATGGCATCTTATGGAGAGAGGAAACTATCACTTGTATGTCTTCATGACACCATGCAAATGACACAACTTATGCTTTTGCATCAGAAGTCATTTAATGCATCATTAACATAATGCCATGTATTGTCATTTTGGTGATGTTATGACTTATTATAGACATCTATTGTTCCCTACTGGATCACTTTTGTTCTTGTGTATGGAAAAACCCTGTAAGTTGGGCTTCCGGTTCCGGATCGCGGCACCAGCAGTCGTACGGAGAGATCTGTCTCTCCCACCGGCTGCTTTCCCTCCGCCGGTAGACCCTTAATCGGGTCGAAAGTCGCCCCGTAGAGGCGACCACCGTTAGAGGAGGCTCCTGCTCGACTGGGGAAGAGCGGCGGCTCTCCCCAGCTCGAGCTTTCTCCTTAGGGCCGCCGGAGGAAAAGATCGTCCTACAAAATGGACGATCACTTCGTCGCACCAGCTGAAAGCCAGAAGAACATCTAAGCGAAAGAACCCCCGTGGAGAATCCGGGTGAGACCTTTCCTACCCCTTTTTTTTCCCTAACTACTTTCCTGTCAAAAGCTTTCTTTGAACTATTTCCCTGTCGTGAGGAAGCAGCGTTTGGGCAATTGGGAAAAACAGCTTTGGAAAAAAAAATAAAAAATAAAAACCAGTCAATTTTGATGGACTATTTAAATTTTGGAATACTGAGGGGACCTGAAAACATTTTATTCTTGACTATTATTGTTACAACTACGCATTTATTATTTTGAGCCCTTTCTTCATCTTTTTCAACACGAAAATAAAAAATCTATTATTTGGAAAGGAAAAAAAAAAAAGAAAAGATTTTATGGTTTGCTGAGGACATCATGTGTCGAAAAGTGGTACTGCAATTATATTTCTTTATGGCTGGGAATGGCTATGACCTTCAAAGGGTGATAACCACAAGATAACGGATGCAGCTGGCCTATTGAAAATTGAAGGTGAATACTTGCCTGATTCTTATGAAGTAGAGCCTTCTTTAAAGATTAAAAAGCCTTATTACTATCGATATGGAATTTAATACACAGCTGGACTATGAACTTATATTGGAAAAAATTTTAGAAGCTGCAGAGGATGTGAGTTCCTATTTTCAATCCCTTTTCCCTACACTGAGAGAAACCGTGGAAACCACAAAACAAACTAATTTTATTCAACTTCAAACACAACCTATCGAGAAGTCTGATGACTATACAACAACTTTAACAGAGATGTCTGAAGCATCAATACCAACAGAGACTGACACTCAGATACAACTTATTGAAAATCGAGAAAAGGTGGATAAACAATTGGCAAATATAACATGGAATAAAACAGCTTTTACCATCCAAAGGCTATTAGAAGAAAGGAAAGAGAACTTTGACCAATTTGAAGCGTTAAAGAATATGGACCTTTTAATATTGTGGTTTGATTATGTAGGAACCTTACTATGGAAACCACTATGGCATAGAAAGAAGCCCAGAGTTAGATTTAAAAATGTATTTTAAAGTCTTATTTAATGGGATTAAAAAGGCTTTGATTTTTTGACTGACTTAACAACTAATGGAGTACGTGAAATGTTTAAGAGGATACCCTTTGTAATATTACTTTGTTTTAGATATGATAAGTATTGGAGAAGTAAACTTTATCTACTGGTTTAAAAAGATTTTTATAGATATAGAGGCATTGATAGAATATATATTTAAATTAGATAGAAATTTATTTGTTGGCCTGATATTTTTATTTTAAGAGAATTATTTGGAAATAAAAGGAGAATAAGAGGGATGGGTGATAAGAGAAAAAATGGTATCAATGAAGAAGATATGGGAATGTTGTTGCGAGAACAATATACCAGATATAATTATGTAAAAAAAAAAAAGGGCACCCGAAGTGTTAATAATATGTCTATTTAAAGCTAATTGAAATATAGTAATTGTAAGTTAGTAAAGCTTAAAAACAGGATCTGGACTTTTAGAATTGAAATGTAACTGATATTTGATAGGATCGTTTGAAACTTATATAGAATTTATTAATTTGAATATGTAAGATTAAATGAGGGAATTAGAGAGGGAAGTTTAAAAGATTTGATTTGAGTTATATATTTATGATTGTCCTTCTTTTTTTTTTGGATGTTTAATATACCCACCTCCATGGTGGTTCCTAAGCACCTTAATGTAACCCCTGTACCCCTATAAAATCTAATAAAATATATTTAAAAAAAAAAAGAAAAGAAAAACCCTGTAAGTTATTGTTACTGCATGAAGAAGCAATTGTTGCCTTCTCAGCTTTTGAAATGTGGTTCGCTCTTACCTAACTTGCCCTGGGCTTAGTAAAATGTATGAGTTCGTGGTTAGGAGAGTAGGAAGAGCAAAGGACAAATAGAGCACGATGAATATTATATATTAGCAAAATTGGAGATTTGTTTAGGATGGTAAGCTAAGTAAAATAAATTTCAGCCAAATTCTGAAACATTTCCTAGAAAACATGAAAATATTGGAAGACAAAATCCTCTTGCTTTTTCTCAAATCATGCATAGAGTTTAAAGTGTTTTATATGCTTATAACATAGTCAAGGTGGGTTAGGGCTGGTCCTTGCAAAATAAGAGCAGCTGTGGAAGGACTACTATATCTTTGCTGCCAAACTCCAGGGCAGTGAAGCAGTATGGAATTATCTGTGTCTTTGCGGCTCGCTGGATTTGGTTAGTCCAGATAGGCAGCTTTAAACCTGGGTCAAGAAAACTCAGAAGTATCCCAGCATGCACTTTCTGCCACAACTGTGTCATGCATCTAGTGATGCAAACTAGATGGATCCTCTTGAGCAGGGCTTTTCAACCTGTGGTACGCGTACCACTTGTGGTACATTAACGAGTGGCAGGTGGTACACAGCCCTGCCTAGCCAAGTGTAGTGGGGGAGGGAAAGAGCCAGCACAGGCAAAGACTTACAGTGAGAGAGTCCTCTGGAGCTGCAGAGGCACGGAGGAGAGAAGGAGGGAGGGAGGGAGATGGAAAGTGGAAGGATTCTTATGTGCTTTTGTGACTTTGAAGTTCTGAGATTTGTGCAATGTGGGCTTTGTGTTCTTAAGGAGTGTTTGGCAATTTCTATTTGGCTGATGGCTGGTGTTAGCTTCTAAATTTTGCTGCAAGGGATTTTGAAGTGTTTTTCTCCTGAATGGATTTTGCCTTTACTTATGAATGGAGCCATTTGGGGAGGCTGCCTTAGCCAGCAGCCAATACTTACTACATATTTTTCTTCTTCCTTACTTTCCTTTCTAGCCAGTAGCTAATTCTTAAAGGTGAATGTGCCTTTTTAAGCTAGTTCACTCAGCAGTTTGTCTTTTCTGTTTCTGGAGGCTTTTCCTTGTTTGATGAATATACAGTATGGAAGAGAAAAAATATGGGGGGGGGTTCAAATTCTTCCTTCAGAAGGAGGTGGGCATGAGAAAGAGGGAGGGAGGGAAGGAGGGAGGGAGGGAGAGAAGTCCTGCCTTAGCACTTGGCCACCAGCAGCCCTGCCATTGACTTTACTTGTCAAAAGGTTGCAAAAGGGGATCATATGACCCTGGGACACTGTGACCATCATAAATATGAATCAGTTGCCAAGCATCCAAATATAAATCACATGACCTTGGGCATGCTGCAATGGTCATAAGTGTGAAAATGGTCATAAGTCATTTCAGTGCAATTGCAACTTTGAACAGGTTTTTTTTTTGGTCACCACGTTTTTGACACCTTGCTAGGTGGTACTCGAATATTGCCATATCCTAAAAGTGGTACAGTCAGTGAAAAAGTTGAAAAGCCCTGCTCTTGAGCCTGTATTTGGATCCCTTAGATGAGCAACACTGATGAGCCCTGGAGGCATAGTGGTTAGAATGCAGTATTGCAGGCTAACTCTGCATTCCATTGCCAGGAGTTCGATCCTGACCAGTTCAAGATTGACTCAGCCTCCCATCTTTCCGAGGTTAGTAAAATGAGGACCTAGATTGTTGGGGGCAATATGCTGACTCTGTAAACTGTTTAGAATGTGCTGTAAAGCACTGTGAAGTGGTATATAAGTGTATTGCTATTGCTTGCTATTCTTCAGCCGCACCTTCAAAAGCTAATGGATCATTTCACTAGATTAATGCAACATGAGTTAAGATATTTTATGAGCCATAGTTCCTTTCTTTCAATGGGTAGCACTCTTCTTAAGCCAGCTTATGTTGACTGGCTAATGTGTTTGCCTGGGTCAAATCATGCATTATTATAGCTCAGAGTTACTTTGAAAAAACACCTCTGGAAAAACAAGAGCTTTAGAAATCTTGAGCTCTACACGAAACAGAGCGAGAGGCTGTCTTGCAGGTTTCATTGTTGGCAGAGAGAAAAAAAAATTCTGCTGCCAGTCATTAACAGCACCTCAAGCACAACAGTAATTTGTTAATTAAATCTTAGGAGCTTGCAGAAACTAGGAATGGAATGAAGCTTGTAGCTTCCAGTTTCCAAACAGCAGGGGAAAGCTGAATATGTAGCAATAAGTGGCTAACAATTGCTTCCCCAGTTGCTCTTTTGCTTCCTAATTAGCACCCCACACCTGGCCCAGTTGTATCGTCTGACTCTCTTCTAGCTTCCACCCAAGTCATCTGAGTCCATACTGGGAAAGATGCCAGCTAAATCAGCACCCACAAATCCACATGATCATCAGAACCCAACTAAGTGGGCTGAATATTCCCCTTGGCGGTTCTTCCAATGACACTGCCTCCAGCCTTTGCCCATTTATTTTATTTATTTTTCTGGCCAAATGCCAGATGAAGAGGGAGAATGGGAGCAGCAGTTATGCTTGAACTTCTATGAACTGCTTAAAAAAATTATTTTCACCCAACCTCTCTTGCTGGAGTGTAAGAAGGTCATTTGTTGATCACCAGCAGATTTTTAACCCTGAAAATGCATGAAACAAGGAGGGGGGGGGGCGTCTAACTGTTGCAGGGGTACTAGGTGCCAAGTAGGAAGGGTGAGCACCTCCAGAGAAGGCTGTCCCTCTCCAGACTGAAGCTGACTCTCTTGCCAGGGAAAAGTGCCAAATCCCAGTCAGTGGTATATAACATTAAGAGGAAAGAACAGCTCAGAATCAGAAGCCAAAACCAAACCACCAGAGTGCAAATTAGGCACAAAAGCTGCATCATATGCTGAACGGGTAATTGTTGCTCCCTTTTTAATTTGAAAGCTTAGAGTTGCTTCACACATTCAAAGAGAATTTGTTGCTTTGTTATAAAGAGTGCCTGAGTGGCCCTGTGTCTAAGGTGGCATCAGCTGGCCACTTTCTTTTGAAGTTGGCAAGGAATTCATGCTCTTCCCAGCAGCAGCAGCAGGACTTGTGATGTTTTGAGAAACTTGCTTGCAAGCAGCTTCACCATCAACACTTCGCATTGTTGTATGCCACCCTTAAAGAACATATATTGTTCCACATTTCTGGAAGTAAATTTTCTTGTAGACCAGGACATGCTTGTCTGCACATCATTGTTATATTCAGGTGCTCTGCTAATTTTAATGTTTTAATATCCTGTATTCTGCTGTACAGTTTTGGAAATAATTTCCCTCCCATTAGTAAAGTGAATTAACATGGCACTGCAGTTCTCTGCTAAGTTGCTTGCCAAAGTTAGATGAGATTTTAAAGTGACATGATCACTGCTTCTCCCCAGATGTATACAATAGGATCAGGCACATTTCCTTATTTGACATGTCAGCAACAAATGTGTACGTGCCAGGGATTAAATTTGTGCACATTTATGAGAGGGCTTTTCAGATATCACAACTTAATGGAGAATTCTGAGTGTGAGGATATGAGCTTGCTCATATTTTCCTGATTGCAACAATAAAGTTTCCCACATGTTCCTCTGTAAAAGTTTATAGCTGTTCAACAACTGGTATGAGTAATAGATATAGAACTCAATAGATTATTCTAACCAAAAAGACCTGGTTTGTAGAACAGCAGAGCCAAACCAAGGAGGGAGGGACCATGAGAAGCTGTGAGGTGGCACTCAAGGGCTCAGAGTTGAAGAAGAACAGAGGAAAGGGCTTTAGTTTATTCAGATTCTTGCTGTATCTAATACGGTTATCACTGTGAGTGGCAGCCACGTTCCAGCTTTCATGCAGGAGTCTTTCCTGGCTAGTTTGTGGTTGGAACTTGTCCTCCAATTTCCCCCAACAACTCTAAGAAAAAAGATTCTGTTGTTCGATACTGCAGCCAATTTTGGTCACCATATCAGAAAAAAGATGTTGAGAGACTGAAAAAAATTCAGAGAAGAGCAACTAAGGCCTGGAAACCAAAACGTACGAAGAACGGCTGCGGAACTTGGGTTTGGCTAGTCTAAAGAAAAGAAGAAATAGGGGAGATATGATAGCAGTGTTCCAGTATCAGAGGGGCTGCCACAAGGCAGAGGGGGTCAGGCTGTTCACCAGAGCACCAGAGGGAAGGACAAGAAACAATGGTTGGAAGCTGATCAAGGAGAGAAGCAACCTGGAATTAAGGAGAAACTTCTTGACAGTGAGGACAATCAACCAATGGAACAGCTTACCCCCAGAAATCGTGGGCGCTCCATCGCTGGAAGTTTTTAAAAAGAGACTGAACAATCATCTGACTGAGATGGTATAGGACCTCCTGCTTGAGCAGGGGGTCTGGACTAGAAGACCTCCAAGGTCCCATTCTATTCCTATTCTATTCTATTCTATTCTATTCTATTCTATTCTATTCTATTCTATTCTATTCTATTCTATTCTATTCTATTCTATTCTATTCTATTCTATTATCTTGTCAGTTTTCTTTGAGTGACATTTTAAAGCTTATTTTAATAGTGCAAGTTATCAGCAGAGAGTGCTTTTTCCCCCCTTTTATTTTGTGCATCCTTCTCTTACTCAACAGCCTACCTGGCTGGTCTACTCTAGATCCTTGTAAAGCACCGATGATGTTACCTAGTTTGGGTGAGGAAACATCTGCAAGAAAACAACCAAGCTCAGGGAGCACCAAGGACCCTTCATCATTCTGTACAGCCTTGCAGGAGGACTTCCCTATGATATTTCCTTTGGAATTTATTTAGGCATGGAAAGTCAGGGACGCTGCAGGCAACTGGAGGGATGATTGTACAGTAAAGGATATTACACATGTTGTAATTAGGGCAATGCATTTCTGCTGGGGTGAAGAAAAAAATCCAAAGCAATTTCTTTGCCATCAAATGGAATGAAAATGGTATAGGAAAAAAAAAGTATAGAAAAGAATTTCAGTACAATGGTCTTCTCAGAGGTGCCAGGATTTGCATCTTGGTTCTCAAACCTAATCCTAGGGGAAATTTATTTATTGATTTATTACATTTATACAGCCTAGCCACCCATCTCATGAAAAGTGACTCTGGGTGGCATACAGAAAGTGAGAGAACTACAAGTTCCCCAGCCAAAGTCCATTTGATCTGAACAAGAACTGGTAGTTTTATAGGGAGTATGAAGAATGCTCAGCTTTTTCATTGCACTGTTCTGATGACCTACCATAATCAACCCTCTCATCACATCCTATATTTTATTCCGAAGCAGAGTTAAATAAAATGGCCTGGTATTTTTTGATCAAAATATGCTTGGGTTGGCTCCAAGTTCATCATGCTTGACTTGCCACTTCCTCACTCATGCTCATTTTATTGCCAACAGCTGAAAGTATGTAAATCAGTTGCCAGGAATTCAGCTTACATTTTGATTCCCTTTCTTGCTCCTCCTCACTGTCTAATTGCTTCTCTTCCCATTCCCGTAAAGCCCTTTTCTCCATTTTATTCGTTCTTCCTTCTTTCCCACATGCCATGTTTAAATGTTGCTTGGTTCTATTTCTCTCCCTTCCGTGATTTTTGCTGTTCCCCTTCCTTTCTCCTAACACAGGTATACTATATATCTTTGCAACTTTTAACAGTAACAGAGAAAGCACCCGACCATAGTACCTTCATAGATATGAAATTTTAATTATTTTCCTCTTCTTTGCTTTCTTCGTGGTTCTTTTTTTTCTTTTTCTTTTTAAAGTAAATGAGTTTATGTGCCATCACCTCTGGTGGAAAAAAAGCTAGTCACATCTTTTCCAACGTGCAGAACTCGAATAAGCTTCTCCTTTCAGTTCTTAAGATAATTTTCTCTGCAACTCTATAGGCCCAGCAGCTGCAGAGTAACTTCCAGAAGAGATCATATCTCCTGCAGTGTGTATTGAGAGAGACTCGTTCCGTTTCTTTTCCATTCTATGAATGAGTTTTGTTCTTGTCCTGCCTAATAAATATATTTGTTAATTTTTCATTTACATTTTCATACAAACAAGAAAATATACTTTAATAATTTAATGCCATAAATTAAAACATTTTGATACCATTGTTCAAGAGGCTCAGAATGTTAAAAATTAGAATGTGACTGATGAGATTATCAGCTGACAGTTCCCAAGGGAGACAAATTGAATTTTATTGGAGTTGGAAGATGAATTCTATAGCTGGGTGCAGTTCTAGCAACTACCAGTACCATCAATCGGGGAGATGGAGAAAGATGTTGTATGTATTAAAAAGATGGCCAGTATACTCCTACTGCCTGTTTATATAACATTTTATGTGGAAATTTTAAGTAAGTCTTAATCAGAGAGCGAGCAATTTTTATATAGATTTTTGTGAACTTTTATGATGGCCCACATGTCCTCCAACAAAGCCAGAATCTCATGAAAATTTATACAATCTCACATCATATAAACTCTATGTGTATCTATGCAAGTTCTTCATGAGATTTCATGAACTCACATGTGATAACACTAACATTTTGTGAAATTTCAGTTGTAATAATTTCTTTAAAGAAAAGGGGGGGGGGCGGCAAACACTAATGCCTGTGAGCACCATGAGCCCAACTCTAACGTTTCAATATTTTGTTCTTTATCTATTGAAATAAGTTCCTATAGGGTTCTAATATAACCTCCCCTATCTTGCTAGCCAGCCATATTCTCCAAGGATAAATTCAGTCCAACAGATCTGCAAACATGAGGTTGCGAAGGATTGATCTAAGGATATATACATACGGTTGTGTTTCATACAAGAAGAACATTCTAAGTTGGAATAGATTTTTATTCTGTAGCTTTCAGTGAATTTTCGACACAGACTATGATTGGTCATTCATTGTGTACTGTTCAGTCCACAGACGCACAGTCAGAGGAGAAAAGTACCACCATTGTCTTAATGACTATAACAAGGCCATTGATTCTGGTCTGTTGACAACCCTATGATTCGCTAGCTAATCACACCATTGCTTTGTGTCCTCTGATGTTACTAAATAGCTTTATGGACCCAGAAACTTGTGTAATGACTTGACTCAGGATTTATTCTATCATGTTTATAGGCATCTTTAAGGATTATATTCATAAATGTTAAAGTTTGGTTAATAACTGAATATTTGTTAGCATCACGGGGGCTTTGTCTCTCTTTTAACTGTGAGGTTGAAAACTGTGTAAATTGCTAGGTGAGCTTCAGGATATGGTAGCAGTTAGTGGAGCATCTCAAAGTGGCTTCCGTGTGGTTTCTAAGATGCTTAGTATTCAAATGCTACATCACATGGTGAATGATTTTAATCTGTGATGGAAATTGCTCCTGAAGAGTTTTAGTTGTTCAACTGAAGGGCAGAATTTAAATTATCTTTTCAGTTGCCCAGGGATTTCTTAGGTGGAGTCTTCATGCCCTGAAGAGAACTTAGCAACACAAGAATGGCACTATGCATTGCTTTCCAATGTGGGAAATGTTTTACGGTGACTTATTAAAAGATAACATGGTTTATATCTATTCTGTGCATTTATTCAGACTTTGACAAATTTCTTGGTGCTTATCATGGAGTATGGGAATTTTCTTGCTATCATCGGCTCCAGATTTGGGAGACCCTAAAAGAAACTGGGTAGCTTTCCCTGAATGGAAAACAAAAAGAAATAGAGATCCCAGGAAGCAGCAATGCATGGAGTGGTCGGAAGTGTCTACCTGATAATGTTATTGATGAAAGATCACTGTGTTAGTGTATATCACCCCATTTATACATGCAGGTTTCCTAAGGCTTTTTCCCACATTCCAGCAATGTGCTTTCCTCCTTGTGACAGGAAAAAAGTGTTTTATCTGAAAAACTGCTGCTTTCTCTCCCTCCCCCCTCCATTTCTCTTGCTGAACTCCAGAAAAGTACCAGCTGGGAAGAAAGAATTTATTGCTGCCACTACTAGTGGAGCAAGAAGTGGGAATTTTCTACTTGCCCTCTCTCCCCACCCAGTCTAAGTGTATCTCTTCTGCCATTGCTGCAGCTCTGTCCTCTCCAATGGGCAGGGAAGGCAGAGGAACTGCTCTTGGTAGGACAGCAGAAGAGAGAGGGAAAACAAGTCAACAGTAGGAAGAGCATCACAGGATGAGAGGGTGGCAGGTTGCATGGTAGCTAGCGATTGGAGTAATAACCTTGTGAAAAATGCTTCAGTGTGGCTGATAGTTCCCTCCTAGACAAGTAATACTTGCTAGAGAGGCTCTCCTGGCCTGTCCATTAGCCAAGGGAGAAATGGCCATGGAGGTTTAGATGGGGCAGTCTGTAGCGAGACAGTTGTGTAGTCCTGTAGATTGCTGGTTTCTCTCAGCTGGTCTTTCACCCGACCCATGTTCACAGAGAGGAGGACTTGCTTTGTTTTCCACAGTTGTCTCCTACTATATCACCTTGATCCAGTTACTGCCTGCCATAGTCTCATGAACCTCAAGATGGAAGCACTATTAGGAGAACGTAGCTTTAAGGACTGGGAAGCAGGGTCTCGGGGTTAAGGTAAGGGGGCTTGTGGATGGCAC
The DNA here is from genome assembly GCA_023970755.1 of Azemiops feae. NCBI lineage: Eukaryota > Metazoa > Chordata > Lepidosauria > Squamata > Viperidae > Azemiops > Azemiops feae. The sequence goes on along the minus strand of JALGBA010004297.1, from coordinate 5,326,264 downwards.
TCTAGCGCAGTGTTTCTCAACTTTAGCCACTTAAAGATGTGTGGACTTGCCAGAATTGCAAGCCAGCATGGCTGCCTGAGAAAGGCTGGGAATCAAAGTCCACGCATCTTAAAGTGTCCAAGGTTGAGAATCACTGCTCCAATGACCCAGTTTTACATGATGGGACTCATGTTTCTTACTGCTTTTCTTCCACACTTGGGCAATCATTCTGTAGGATTGGGTTTCCTTCCCTTGTTGGTCCATCTCATCTTCTCACTGCCATTAATATTATCTCTATAATGGTTCTTTTGCTCTGATCCTCTATCTCAGTGAACCAGTGAGAGTTGAAGACCTGTTAAAATAAAAGCAATAGGAGGCTTTTTCTTTGCATCCATGGGAAAAGAGATGAACAGGCAGGTATTGGAAAGAGGACAGGGGAAAGGGGAATCATGGAGCCTGAAGAAACTAGAGAACTTTCTGAACTCTGAGCTTTGATAGAAAAAGCTACCATTCTGAATTTTGATCCCTGTCTTGCTCACCAGGTGAGCTACACCATCTAGAATCTTATTATATGTCAGCAGTCAAAGGTGTGTGTCCAACATCATCTTCCACCACAGATAGATAACTGTTTTGATGCCATTGGACACAGTGGAAATTAAGGAAGTGCTTATTTAATCTACTTATAGATTGTATAAATGGCGAGTCTGGGCTGCTAAAACAGGTTTAAAGCCAAACATAATGTGCTGTAAATGCTCTTAATAAAACATTTGTTCTGGGAAGCCAAATCATCATCAGAACATACTGGTGATACCGCTTTTGCCTGCCTAGGCTGCTCTGGGTTATCCCAGTTACTTGACTTTTCTCTGGCCAGTTGGGCACCTAGGAGCCACATGCCATTTTTATTTTCTAAGAATACCAAGAGCCCCAGAAGTGCTCATGTCGGTAAAATAATCCTTGACATTTTGGGGGGGGGGGGTTTGGGACAGAAGTTTCCTTTCTGTATTTCTTTTCTTTTTTCTTTTTAATTAAAAAAGAAAAGAGTTTTAAAAAGAAAGTTGCTCGGGAAGTACCAATCAAAGTGCCTATGTGTATATTGATGGCCATGACATCCACATAATGGTGTAACCCTACCTTGAAGAGTCCAAAACATTTTACCTCTATATCAGAGGAGGCAAGCAGCAAGAACATAAACCATTATTTATGGAAAGCAAGTTTTTCCTCTCCAGCTCCCCCTTCTCCAGAGATGAACAAATTTCCAATACTGAGAATGAGAAATTGTCACACTGCAGGATCTTGACTAATATTTTTCCCCAATAAACTGGCTTTCATCTGATTTTCTTTCTGCTTTCTACCATATTGACACCAACCTGGTGGGAATTAAAAAAGAATTAGGATGGTGTGAATATGGTAGACAGAGGAAATTTAAAATCAGAATCAAATTTCCCTGGTATGTTCAAGCAGAGGCTGCATAACTATCTAAAAGAACACTTTAATTTGAATTTTATTGAAGAGGGAGAGGGTTGGACTTGATATCCTAAATGGTTTCTTTTGATTCTATGGTTCCCATGAATCAAGACTTTGCTTCTGCACATTCTCTCTCTCTCTCTCTCTCTCTCTCTCTCTTTCTCTCTCTCTCTCTCTCTCTCTCTCTCTCTCTCTCTCTCTCTCTCTCTTTCTCTTTTACAGTACTTGAAACTTTGGAATAAGAATTGGCTGAATCTTAAATAAATGTGGAAAAGCTCAGGGGGCAGAAAACCAGCATGCTCCATGCTTGTTAAAAGTACTAGGGAATGAGCAATGAATATAAAGTATTTAGGTCAGCTTTTATAACTGCAAGCTGATTCTTTGCCTACCATATTCTGTTATTATGGTGTCTATTTAATCCGTGGACTGGCACCGGGCCGTGGTATGCCAAAACCTGGGCCGTGCAAACAAGCAAAGTACCATCCGTGGGATGCAGGCAGCATGCAAAACCACTTCCCCTCCGGTCCACGGAAAAGCCTCTCTCCAAGGAACCGATCACTGGTGCCCAAAAGGTTGGGGGCCACTGCATTAGAAGACACTTGCTCTTCCCATTGCTCTTACTCTGTTCTAGATTAGCACAATATACATGTTTATTTCTATTTCTCTTTCTATTATTTCTCTTTCTATTGATCTTTACTTAAACCTAATATAAGAGCCTTCACCTCTCAGAAATTCCAGAAATCAGAGATGCACCTGTGTCAAAAATCAAATGCAGGAATCAAGGTAGGGAAAGAAATGCTGAACTACAACTCCCAGAAGTCCCAGCCAGCATGGTATTTAGCAACGTCGGGAGAGCCATAGGTTTTCCATTCCTATATAACATCCTTACATAGCTTAGGAAATATCAGCAGGAATCCATCTGAGAATCCCAAACAATGAAAGAATCTGTTTTATTTCCCCTTGCATAAAATCTAAACAAATTTAATTGCTTTGACTTTGTTTTGGTGCAACGCACAGAATATATTCTGGGAACAATTCCATGGAAATTAAAAACCTAGCTTATGCTCTAGACTTAAATGGCAAAAAAGGCAAAAAACCTGAATAAATCAGTCTTGGTAGAATGTTTTCTAAAGGTGGGGAAATGACTGGAGAAATTTTGAACCATACAGACACTAGGTGAAAAATAGAAGGTAATTGTTATCTGTTGTGGGAAATGACTGTTGAAAGCAATAAAAGTGGTTGTGCAAAAGAGTATTGCCTCCAACCGCATTGCTATATGGGAATGAGAAATGGGTATATCAGGAGAAATATAAAAGTTAAGCTGAATGCAGCATAGGTACCTGATAATCAAGAATTCTGCCATGTCATTTTATGTTTTTTTATTTATTTATGGTTATTTATCTTTAGTCATTTTATAGATAAAGTATCACTGGACAGTAAGATATAGATATTCTGGTTTATGTTATATATATATGTCACTGTGCATTGAAGAATCATGAGGAATCACCAGGTTTGATCATCATTATCAAACCACCAAAGTTTGATAATGATGCAGTTGAACTTCACAAGATGATTGTGTGTTCAATAACATTGTATATTAAGGCTCTTGCATATTTAAATCTTGGTAATTACTCATTAAGAAATTCAGCTTAATTGCTGCATCTTGGGAAGTGCAAAAATCTTTAGACTTATAAACTGTGTGCTTGCCAAAATCATAACCTCCATCACTCACTCTTTTCCTTACAAAATGAGCCAAGATTGGACTATGAAATAAAGTCACCAAAGAGGCAGTGACAAGTACTGGAATTGCCCTCACAGACATTTGCTTTCTTTGTGTTGAATGACATAATCATGAAGTTGAATCATGTTGGCTCTGAGATTAATTATTGTTTCCAGGAAGAAAACTCAATTAAATAGCAGCTGCGCTAGTCTATTTCTTTCCCACAAAGAAAAGGAGACAGATGTTATCTAAGGTATTATATACCTGTCCAAATCTGGGGTTGGGAAATTTGTGACTCTCCTAATTTGCTTGAATGCTAATTCCCAGGAGCTCTGACCTAGCATAGTCATTGGTATAGGAGGTTGGAAGTTATGGTCCATCAACATCTGGAGATGGCTTCATTTCTTGTCTTATAGATATTTCTATTAAATATAAACTGTTGAAAACAAGATGATAGTTAACAATCTTTCCCTCATATGAACTCATCAAAAATACATTTCCAATATATCATCTGGAGCGCAAAGCTTTTGCTCTAAAAGTCCCTTCTCTTCCTCCATCTCTTTTTTTTTTTTTTTTTAATCTGGACTCTAAAATGTTAAGGATTTTTCTGTTTTGTTCCCTTTCTGATGGCTTGCAAACAAAAGTGTCATTTTCACAAATGAACTATAAGCTTAATTTCCTTTTAATCTTGCCAGTTCTTCCCTTTCAATTATGAAATTTCCAGTACCTTTTTTTTTTTTTTTTGGTAACTGTGGAAGTTGATCTCGCAAAACAATAAAAGACACAGGATTTGACCAAAATTACGTATTTATGAGTTCCACATAGCTGTGTCTCTTTTATAGAGATCAGATGTGTTATTACATCACCCTACTCGTGTGGCTTAGTGGCAGAGCACATGCTTTCCAAGAAGCTCTTAAATCCAATCCCAGCAACTTGAGGTAGCATTTGAAAGGCTTGGAAGGGATTTTGGAAATCATCCAGTGCAACTTCTTCAAATCCATTCTTATAGCATCCTTGACAGATGACAATCTGGTGTTTGTTTAAATACCCCCAGCAAAATAAAGTCTAGGAGTAGTAGCATCTTTGGATAGTAAACACTTTGGTTTAACTGTGGCACCTTGGCCCAAACAAGATCTTTTTCATGCTTTTTGCAGCCTCAGTCACGGAGAACTAAGAACAGCACTAATCAATGTAAAGGTAATGGTGTTTCATACAGTCTGGCCCTTTTATAAGGAGAGAGCAGGTGGAAAAGATAGAGATGGATCTTTTGCCTCAAGACATCCAGAAAGTGCATTTATCATGATCTTCTGGAGATATCCAGAAAATGTATGTCTCAGCAATTGGAAGTTCTTAGTGCTTGGCAGCTAGAGATTTGGGAAAGATCTGGAAAGGAGCAGGCAGTTCGTGTTCTTGCTACCAGAAGAGACAGAAGCCACGAACAATAACCCTCTACCTAGAAAAAAAAGAATGATGACCAAACACAATAAAGCAGTGAGGAGTGGAAATTGGGTGGAAACCTGTGTCCTATTCAGAGCAAAGAAAAGAAATGCATTCTGCCTCGATTTATGGGCTTACCTGACCCAAAATGACTTCCAGCTCTACCTGCCCTCAGAAAATGCATTCATAAAGGTAATGAGGTTTTCGGCAACAATGGGCAGAACAAGACTTCAGAGAACTGGAATCCTTGGCTCGAAAGCGAGATACATTTTGTCTAGTGGGATAAATATTGTGAGGGTGGGGGAGAAAGAATATTTTCACAGCCTAGTTTTAAAGTCTTAGTATTTGAAAGCCCAAAGTACTGTCCTAAGAGAAAATGATTTGCTAAGGAAAAGTAAGTCATGCCCATCAATTTGAAGGACTCTAATGGTCTCAGCCCATCCAACCAAATCTGGCAGGATGAGAATGCTCTGGATTTGTCCTCTGAATTAATCTGATTTGAAAGGACTCAAAAGATGTATCTTCTCCTGGGGTACCATATCATAAGGTACCATACTTTTGTTGGAAACAGCCTTACCTCTGAGATCTGGATTTCCCTGATTCTATTGGCCTTCTGTTAGGCTGTGGAGATCTAACCTTTCCTTCAGATGTTAGGGCCAGGGTATTACTGAAGCCCAACATCTATATTGTGAATTATTTGTGTGGTGCCCTGATTATGATATGATTATTTTCAATTTATTTTTATATTGGCTTTAGGAAAATATTTTTTTGTATTGATTGCTAGCTGCTCATGGTTACTGGTTTAAAATGAATGGTTATGTAAATTATTAAAATAGATAAATAAGTAAACTTCTCCATCCCGTTCTTGCCTCCCCAAATCACTTTTCCATTCTCTTCTCCCTTTCAGGAGGGGGGGGGGAGGGGGTTAGTAGAGTAAGGCTTTAAGTTGATCTGTTCTCCTCTAGATCAGCGGTCTCCAAACTTGGCAACTTTCAGACTTGTGGACTTCAACTCCCAGAATTCCTCAGCTAGTTGAAGTCCACAAGTCATAAAGTTGCCAAGTTTGGAGACTCTTGCTTTAGATCAAGGTGAACAATCTGTGGCCCAACTGCAGTAAGCAGCCCAGCAAGTTTTTACCTGTGTGTGTGTGTGTGGGGGGGGTCCTTCCCACTTCCTTTGACCAAGCTGTTGAATTTTATCTGCACAGTCACCAAAATAAGGCAGTGTGGTTTTCCTGTCGTTTGTGCAAATGCTAAAAGAAGCTTTAGCATTTGATTTTAGAAAGTAGCTCGAGCAAAAAAAAAAAAAAAAAAAAGGGAGGGAGGGGTAGAATCTGTGTCCCTTATCTGTGTATGATACGCTGCACCCCCTTTGCACTATCACCCCTTTGCATTGTCATCCCCTTTCACCCTGTGATTTGGCTTTCTTGAAAATGTCATGTCAGACTCACCCCAAAGAGTCCTCATTCCTACCCCATGGCTATCATGCTGTTCCACAGTATGTGGTTGTGGACTAGTTCTGCGTGGCAGCATTACAGTACAGTATAGATTACACATTATGGATAAATCAGCAGGGAAGGAAACAATGGGTTCTTGAAATAAACAGGGCTGCTTGCCCCCTCCCACACACCCCACATAGGCACTTAAAGGCACGGGCCTATTATTTTGAAGGAAAAAGTGTTGTGAGGGTCTTAACCTGGCATATGTTTTCAGTGTGTGGTCTGGAATCCTCCATCAATTTTGTATTGATAATTCTGTCTATTTACCCAACTTTACCTGTTCTCTTTCTCCTTGAAGGTGCAGAACAGCAGGGAGTTGGATTATGTCTAAAAAGTAGCACAAGGTCACAATACAAATTAGGATTTCCTTTTTTTTTTTTTTTACAAAATAATAAGCAGGTTATTTTTAAAAAAAAAAAAGAGGAGGAGGAGGAGCACCAATAACGTGTACAAATCTTATCCCACAATTTCTCTTCAGATTGCCACTGAAATGCAGACTTGTTTATTAATTTCATGGGTCTTTAAAATTTAAGCGAAATGAGTAATTAAAAATGTGTATTAGTAGAGAAGTGGCAGTGGCAACACACTGGTCCAATAGGTCAGCATTACAGGTAGTCCTTGACCTACGGCCACGATTGGAACCAGAACTTCCATTGCTAAGTGATACAATTGTTAAGTGAATACATCTGATTTTGCAATCTTTTTTGCTGTGGTTATTAAGTGAATCATGCAGTCATTAAGCAAATAACGCCATGGTGAACTCATTTTTTTCCATTGACTTTGCCTGTCAGAAGCTGGCTGGGGAGATCACACATAGCAATCATGTGATTGCAATGTAAATCACCTAAATATAATCCCAAGCACCCACATTTTGATCTGTGACCACAGGACAGTTAAGTGTGAGAGCCGCTTGTAAGTCACTTTTCTACAGCACCATCATAACTTTGAACAGTCGCTTAATAAATGTTCATAAATCGAGGACTATTATACATTTTTAAATTGTGGGCTGGGACAGAGTTTAAGAACACAAAAAACGTAGGACTATCTTCTGAAATAAAACTCAGCAGCCAAACTAATGAGCCATTCCCCAGTCATCTAACCTACTATTGCCACTGTGTTGATCTATGAGTCCTCTGATCCCTACTTGCCATGCTGACATGGGGATGGTGGAATTGTAATCCACATTTTGTGGGCATTAAGCTGGTGGGGGGGGGGAAACTATATAATATCTTAGTCTAAATTAATATCTAAGTAGTTTACTTTCAGGTTCTTTCTTCCATTCCATCCATTCTTTTGGATAAGCATACAGACTGAAAAACAGCATCCAAAAGGGATTGTGTGGCTTCTCTTTAGCACTGCAGGAGAAAGAAATACAGAGTTCCTTTCTGCCCCAGCACTGAGGCAGCGGTGGGCATTTGCCAACCAGTAGGTATCGCTGCATCATCCCCAGTTGATTCACTGGTGATAAAGGGATGCTAATCACAGCAATTCTTTAGAATTAAGGAAATGATGTCAGTTTTGCACTCAGAGTAATGCTGCTGCTTAGAAATCTACTGTGGCCTAACACTAATTTTGTTCTGAAATGCCCCACAGGGTACATTGGAGAGAAATCTAGCTCTTACCTGTTTTCAGATGGTCACATACTGTTAATATAAATGGGGACTATGTGTTTCACAAACACTGGCCGCAAACAGAGCTGGATGGCAAGAAGCTATTCAGAATGCTGCAGTTAAAGCTTGGAAACAGCTTGAAACATTCAAGGCAGGCCAAGTTCCCTTATTGCTCTTTTTGATCTTATAAAGTATGGCAGACACATTTTTTCCTACCTTAGATTAAACAGCATCCTGCTGAGGGCACTATTCTGATAGCTTTTCTCTAAAAAAAATAAAACAATTTTGTCTCATCTAAAATTTCCTCTATGTCATGCTGTTAATAAAAACAGACCTTAAACATGGAAAAGTTTCACCGGTGCAGGAAAGATTGTGTCACTATAGAGAGCTCAGACACACATTCAGTTAACATTAATATGTAAGTTAAAAATAGTGAACAGATGTTCTTAGTATGTTGGAAACATGTGTAAGCATGTAACAGAAACACATTGCCCTGTCAGTATAAGCTGCCCCAGGCTTGCTAGAGTGCATGACGAAAAGCCACCTAAATATCTTTTTAAATTCTGTAACTATTTATTTTAAAATATTTTATCCTATTTTTTCTGTTTAAAAGAACATTCACAGTGGTGCTTTAAACGCATAGAGGTTTAACTTCCTTTTATGTATTTACTACATTCATAGCCACATTTCCTCCAGGGAGCTCAAGGCAATGTACCATCATCTTTGAAACTGGCTAGGATAAGAGAAAGTGTCATCCTGCAAATTTAATGGCTGAAGGCAGATTTGCAGCTGAATTTCCCCCAGCTGTAGTCCAGTCACTCTAAAAACACTTAAAAAGGTTTGTCTTTTATTAGCATCTTATATTCATGTGACATCCTTTTAAAATTGTTCAGAAATAGGTTACTACTTTTACTACTCTTTTCATCAATTGATAACCGCGGTGACAAAGAATAATTTAATTTTCTTAAACATGAAAGCAAAAATAGCAAGCTGATGGTTGAAGATGGGTGGGGGGTAGTTGAGCTAAGGGTTATGAATGAGGAATAAAGCTACATGTACTTCTGTGCTATTGTCAGGGGAAAAAGCATGGACGTGTCTCTGAAGCCACCAGGAACTAAGCTTGATCAACAGCAATTGTCCCTTTACAGTAGGAAGCAAAGATCTTTTGTGTAAAATAAAAAGATGCCCAGGAAATGCATTGGGCAGAAAAGGAATGATAAGAACAGAATGGCTGTGACATAAAGCAGTTTTCCCACTACTGTCACCCTACAGATGTGTTGGACTACAACCTCCCCCGCCCCTTTCAGTGGCCAGAGATCTTATTTCAACACATGTGGGAGGGTCACCCAATTGGAGTGGTGTAAAGCTCTATTTATTTATCTAATTTATTTATCTATTGTTTTATCTAACAAAAGTAACTCATTTCCTGGATCCTTACTTATAATTCCTGTGGGGTAGCCAGTCTGTCTGGAAAGTGTAGCTCAGTGCCCCTGAAGGGCACCACACTGGTGTGTTGTGGTGGGGGAAGGAGGGGTGATAGAGAGACTGTTACAGTCACTCCTAATTATTAGCCCAGTTGTCTTTCTTTAGCATTGGCCTGAAGGTCCTTTAAATTATCCCTTGTCCAGCCTTTAAAGTAAAACTTAGTTTTACTTTTTTTCTTTTTTTGTTTTACTCTTCTTTGCTTTTCCAGACTTTCTAGTTCAACCTCTCTCCCGGGATTGTTTTAATGGTAACAATGGATCGCTTGCTCCGGATAATGCTACTTTGACTTCTTTGAAGGCAGCGCGAGATGAAAACAAGACGGATGGTTTGCTTAAGAAACAAAGCGGCGCTGGTCTGTTGGTGGGCCGGTGTCGAATTTGGTCCTGGGGCTAAGGGGAAGATTAGTTGCAAATATTCTCTTCTGCTAAACGCGCTGTCTGAACTTTTCAGCTGCACAATAGGGGTCAAATTTACCTGTAGAGAAAGGAAAGAATGGGTTTTAGAGTACTTTACTGTAATAAAAATACATCCCCCCCCCAACATACAATTTCTCTCCTGAGTTTGTAGGCATAGCGTATATTCACGTTAATGGAGGAGGCTATAGTAGTCTGCGTATTCTCAGAAACTCGTTTTCCAGGCTGCCGCAGCACGGACGTTTGGAGTGACCCGATTTGTTCCTTGGTGCCAGCGGCTCTTTGGAGGCAGGACGACAGTCCCCTCCCCCGGGCTGCTTGTTTTACGGACCGGACTGACTGGCAACGCTCAGGACTGAGTGAGCTCTTTCCCTCCCTCCGGACCAAAGACCCAAGCCGCCTTCTCGCCAGCCTCTGGTCGGCGTTGCCCTGCTCCGGATCGGCTTGACAGGCGTGCGCCGCAGCCTGTGCGCAAGCGGGGCTGCCAAGTGCGGAGGGGCGGGGAGGGCCGCGGCTCCCCTTCCTTCCTCCATTCATTCGACTCTCTTCAGCGGGACGGAGCCACGGGGCGGGGGGGGGCTCTTGCCTGCGAGCGCCTCGCGGCCGACTCTCGACCTCCCCTCTCGCTGTTCGGGGGCCTTTCGAGGGCGCCCTGCCCTCCGTCCGCGTTCCGGCCTTGCCGAGAACCTCGGGGGAGGAGAGGGCGGCATTTCCAAGCGCACAGCGACGGCTGAGCGAGGCAATGTCCGATCCGGCGGTCAACGCGCACCTGGAAGGGATCATCTCCGACTTCGAGGGTAGGTAGATCGCGAAGGCAGGGAGGGAGAGGGAAAAGGAGGCAGCGGGATCGAGCCCAGACCCCCCTCCCGCGGCTACTAAGGCTCCGTTTTCCGCTCGTTTCCGCGGGTGTTTCCAGACCCGAGACGACATCCCCCCTCACTCGCTTTAGCTATAAGCCAGCGGGAAACACCCGGAGCAGAGGCTGATGTTATTCGTGGGATGGTGGGGTCGGATCGCGGAGCCGATCCCCAGGCGGGATGTGGTCAGCCTATATTGGATTGCGGCAGGAAGGGAACTCTGGTAAAATAGACGTAGATGCGAATTGGTGGGGCATAAAGGCGGGAGTTGCCTGGTTCTATTTTGGCCAAGTAGTGCTTCTTTTTTAAATGGAGTTTTAATTTAAAGATGTATAAAAGTGAGACACATTTTTTTTCCTCTTCAGAAGAAAGCTTTGGGAATCCCGTTCACGTAGGCAAGACCTGGGCCTGGCGCTGGCTTCCACTTTTCCAGTGTTGCAGCTGAAAAAAGAACGATTTTTTTTTCAGCTGCAAAAAAAAAGAAAAGAAAAAAAGTCCTGTTTTCTAACTTCATCCATTTGTTATGCCAACAACAGCCTGTGCCTGTTATACAGAGAGCAAAATGAGGCACCCTTGTTCTGAGATGCTTCTCCATGTATCTCACCTGGTAAATGGCCATTTGGCTTTGAAAGAGTGTGTGTGTGTGTGTGCTGCGCCAGGAACTTCTTGAGAGTGTGACCCTAGTAGTGCCTCTTTCAGGGTGTGTGTGAGGACAGGGACCCACACCCCCATCCTCCAAGCTGTAGCTAAGGCAGTGCCTTGTAATTTGTTGTGGTCCAGACCAAAAGGAGGCTGGAAGGTCCCTTCCCTCTCCCTCGCCCTTCCCATTTGTTTTGCTTGGCGCTAGTTGCATGCCCACCCATTCTGAAAATTCAAGGCTGGAGATTGTGCGTGAGTGTGTGCACGCCCGCCCGTGGGTGCATGTACTTTCCCCTGTTCTGTCCAGTGGGTTCTGATTTTCCAAGGCAGAGAATCAGGAAGGCCTCTAGAGAGTTTGTGTCTGTCTGTCTTTCTGGGTCCTTTGGAGGTACTGTTGTTGGATTGTTATCAGAACATAAAATCTGGTTATGTTCTGGCTTCAATCCAGCGTTCTGCTGCATTATTATGACTAGTGGAGCCATGTAAACGTTTCCTTTCTCTTTTTGATAACCAAAGGTTTTTTGTTTTTTGGTTTTTTTAAATACCTTAAATGTAGCCCAGTCCCAGAAATGGCCTCTTTTGTTTACTGTCTGCAGGGAGCCATGTCAGGTCTGCCCGGTACTGTTTTGCACTGTTGCTTTCACACTGTGGTGGTAACTTGAGAATCAGAACTACAGAAGGAAGGGGAGGGGGAAGCGCATCTTCCACCACCACCCCCTTTGATTGTAAAAAGCCGATTATACAAATTTAAGGGCCTCGGCTGTTCCTGCAGAGGATATGGTATTTGGTATCTTGAAAACCTCAGCTTTGAAAGAGAAGGTTTAAGCCATAGGACTGAATGGAAAAAAATGGTGTTGACACTACCATTTCTGCTGCTGCAACTTTGGGTGCGGCCCTTCACATGATGGTCCAGCATTCAAAACCTTGTCCATTTCCAGGGAATAGAAGCTGAAGTAGCAGATGAGGAGGGAGGCTTTTCCAATGAGATGTTGAAAAACTGATCTTAGTCAAAGCAGAGCCTTTTGCTTAATGGCTTATGTAAACCAGGACCAGTCAACTGGTGATCCTCCAGGCATTGCTAAACTCTACCAGCATCTCTCTCTATACTAACCTTGCTATCTGAAATGGTTTCAGTTTGGTCTTTGGTAAGCATAGGTTCCCTGTCCGTAATGTAAATAATGTATATAACATCTTTCATTTCCTTGGCCCTTCTGCATGATAATGATGTTTTATGCAATATATAACAATATCAATAATGCAGCATATGATCGTGCAGTGGTAATAAAAAGGGAAAAGACACCAATTAAAAGCAGTGTGTAAGCCAAGAGTTAACTAAAGAATTTAAAGTGCCTTTAGTCAGTAAAAATATTTGTAGCTAGTACCAAAAGAAGCGCAACAGAGGTGCTAGGTGATTGTCTCTAAGGGAGCACTGCTAAAAAGTAAGTCATTCTCTCTTGTAGCTAAAGGCAGCTGGTCCCAGTTACCAACTTTTTAATTGGACTACAAAGCAAATATGAAGTCAATGAAGTTATTTAGAATCGGGGTGGTGAGCATGGTTGCAATGTAAATAAATCTGATCAGACAGGTCAAATTTCCAGCAGATTTCTGCATAGTAATAGCAGTTTTGTACCCGGTTCCATCTATAGTAGATTATAGTATATAAAGAATTGGAAAGATATTTCAGCCCGTGGAAATATTTTGGGGGAGGGGTGCATACCAAGATAGGACAGAGAAGCTACCTACTGCAAGCAATTTTTCCTAGATACTACATTTATTGCCTTGATGTTTTGCTACTTCCTCTCATTGTTTTTTTTTCAACCCTGCCTTATTGTGAGGTTTAAAAATGGCCTCTATCAGAAATCTATAGAAGTTATTTTAAAGCCTTGCTGAAATTTGCTGAAGTGACTTTAAAAAAAAAAAAGGGAGTCACTTCATGAGAAGGGAGAGTAGATCTTTTAGTTAGTAGCATTGACTCGCCTTTGAAAACAGTTCTACATGGCAATGAGATTTTAAAATAGCTTCCACTGATGTCAGTTATTGCATAGCCTTGTTAAAAGTTCAGGGAGATTTTTTTTTTTTTTGGAGGAGGAGGATTGACAAACTGAGGGTGGCAGTCTTATTCCTTTCCAGAAATGGTCTTTCCTTGTTAAAAAACCTTCTCCCTGTCTGCTATGAGTATTTAAAACCACATGGACTGACATAAATGGAAAGGCAGGAAAAAACTCACATTCAAAAAGCTGCTGATCAGTAATAAGAGGATTTCTCTTTCCTAGGCCTATAAATGAAATCAGGGTGGATTCAAGGATAAGGACAAAGTCTAGGAATGGGCAGATCTGGGGAACAAGATAAGTGAGCTGTAAGACAGACTTGGCCAACTTGGGCATCATTCAGCTATGCACTTCAGTGTTGGAATTCTGAATCTTGATCAGGAGTTAAAACATCTCCCAGAATTTACAGCAAACACAGCCGCGCCTAATGGGCTCCAAGATTGGGGATTCTCCATGGGACAATTTGGACTCACATGCCAGCACTGATACAGGCAAGAGATCTCCAAAATGAATATAATCAGGTCCAAATCTGGACCAGGAAAACACATTCTTTTATGGTATGTTTTTAACCATGGTATATTAAAATTATTTATTCCTAAAGCTCATACATTTGGGTTCATATAGCAACACAGCCAGTTTAGAGGGCATGCAATCCATGTTTCTGCATAGTATTTTCTGATTTATTTACGAAAACTAGTACTCCATCAGGGAGTTGTGGAGAGCAGTTTTGGTAAAATATATTTGCTTATTGGTTAAGATTATCCATTTATCACCTGAATCTGGTATATAACAGGGGTCCCCAATCCCCGATCCGTGAACCCGCGCCGGGCTGCGGCATACCAGCAACCAGGCCACGCAAACAAGTGAAGCCCCATCCGCTGGATGCAGGCAGCACGTGAAACCACGCCCTCTCTGGTCCGCGGAAATATCTTTCTCCACAGAACTGGTCCCTGGTGTCCAAAAGGTTGGGGGCCTCTGTTATATAACATTAATCAACAACTTCATCTCAAAATGGAAAAGATTACTCTTTTAATTTCTCTAGTTTTGTAGAATACCAGGGCTTATGTGTAGGATGAAGAGATACAGATGAGTTCAGAAGACTCAACATGGTATTGTGGCTATATGGTTGAAACCTTTCATATTTGCAATACATCTACTAAAGGAATGGGGTTTTCTCATATAACCACTATTTTGACTTTTTAATTCCCTCACAAACATCACTTTCTCAGACAATAGATATGGAAAGTGAAATGCAGTAGACATTTCTGACTGGAGATATTTTTGTAAATCAATCTGTATAAATTAGACCAGCTTAATATTTATATCCAATTATAGTTGCACAATTCAGAAGAGTCTTACCCTGTGGTTGCTTTAAAACTTGCCTCACAACCATCATAGAGAAGAATTTAAAAGAAAATGTCATATGCAATTAAAATCTGCCCTTGTACTATTGGAGACCGGAGTTCTTGCATATTGTCAGTTTTACAGGAATATCTCCTCCTTCCTCATAATCTTTAATAACAAAATTCTCAAAAGCCTCAATTTTTGTTTATGAATTTTCCAAGAGAAATCCATCCCTTTCTGTACATGTTACAAAGTTTTGTTTTATAGTCTGTAAAATTTAGTGAAGGCAAATAAGCCAATGCCTGAGTAGATGGTACCCTATTGTCTACCCAATTTACTTTGCAATGATCAATGACCATAATAAATAATATCTATTTATCTATCTATATCTAGATATACCCCTGGGCCTGTTTGCCACTGGTTTATGTGAATGATGGGCCGGTGCATGCGTGCATGCAGGCACAACTCAACTTGCATGAGTGGTGGGCCAGCACATATGTGCATGCAGGCACAGCTCCACTTTATCAAGCTGTGTATGCATGCGCATGTGTACTGGCTCGCTGCTTGCATGAGTCATACGCGCATGTGTGCATGTCGACCCGCCTCTCACACAGCCCGGTTCCCCTCCCCCCCCATCAGCCAGGCTGCCAAGCTGCAAATCTTGGGGACTGCTGATCTACTGTATGTTTTTATTAAATCTACAACTGATTGGGATTAAGCTCTAAACTGAGGTTTACAAACCAAATATCACATTTAATCAAATCAAACAAAGCACAATGGGTGAATCAGCACGACTGAGAGGTTGTAGCTGAGAATTAGGAAAGACCAAGAAATCCAACTCTGTCCTGGGTAGATAAATAGCCTGTTGCCTTAGCATTTTTCCCCCTCTCCTAGATAACTTGCAAAAACATGTGAGGATTACTAATTCATTCCTATTCTGTGAAGTTACAAAGAAATTCAGAGAAGGGCATTGATAGGAGGATTCTCTCATACAACTAATATTTTAAGTTGCAAAATTGTAAAGTTGGGCCTCACTCAGGAAGTCAGGGAAAAGGTCATAGCCTCTGATCCTGTTTTTTTTCTCTTTAGCTTCCCTATTGCAAAACCTCTTTGGAGGGGGGAATAGTAAAAAGGTAATGATTTCCCTGTCCAGTCCTGTCTGATTCTAGGGTGCAGTGCTCATCTCTGTTTCTTAGCAGCCAGTGTTGTCCGAAAACATTTTCCGTGGTCATCTGGCCAGCATGGCTTTATGCCAAAGGCACATGGAACACTGTTGCCTTCCCGCCGAAGTGGTACCTGTTACTCTACTTGCATTTGCATGCTTTCGAACTGCTAGATGGGCAGGAGCTGGGGGCAGGAACGGGAGCTCACTTTGTTGAGGGCGTAGTATTTGGAAGACTTTTGGCTTTGTATTTCCTTAGGATACAAATTGGTAGGCTCCTCCTTGCCTGTAAGGAACAGAAAATAAAATCCTAGCAGTGACAAGCTCTGTAATGAAGCGGGATGATAAAAGTGCAAAGCAGCTGAGTGGTGTGTATAGCGTTGATTGGAAGCTCTCAGGATTTTGTTCTTTTGTCCTGGAAGCAAAACAGAAGGTGTACTGGGTCACAGACTATGGCCCACCCCCTGCCATGTTTTCTGCTGCAACTGCGGTATGCTCTGTTCTCAGAAGAGTGGAGCGGATTTTTTTAAATTTATTTCATCTACACAATGGGAGATTATTAAAGTATGGAAACAGCTGCATCTTCATCGAAGCATGGCTTCTGGCCACAACTGGAGCTCTCTTACTCAGAAGTTCAGTGGGCAGGTGTGAGGAGGATTTGACCTTTGTCTTGGGAGCCCAAGAGAACCACCATTCCTTTTGTTACATTGCACTGGAGGATGGGAGCAGAAATGAGGGAAGCTGGAAAAATTGAGGTGGTTGGCTACCGCCTCACATCCCTTTGGCAACTCAGCAGAGTTCAGGGCGTATTATTTTCCATTTAGATACAATCAGAACTGTATTATGTTATTATTTTCTTAACCTAGAAGTGCACGATTTTATCCAGCACTGACTACTCACTTAAGTTATATTCTGATGCAGGACTCTGTAGCCAACTTTCGTGTTGTGTTTATACTATTGCTCAATAGAGGAATAGAATGAATGCCAAATTTGAATTATTGGATAACATGCATGGGTTATTATCTTGATAATGTTTTTATAATCTTAAAATCTAGTCCAGAAGTAAATTGTATAGATGTTTACACGTTGTGACTCCCAGCATCCCTAGCCAGTGTGTATACTGTAGTGGTAAGGGATGCTGTAAATTGTTTTTGGGAGAGTCGTAGATTTTTTCCCATGCAAATTAAAATAGCTCATAGGAGGTCTCTGTCACTCTTTGATCTGTCACAGCATTTATCACCACTATCCATCCATCCTTCCTTCCTTCCTTCCTTCCTTCCTTCCTTCCTCCCTCCCTCCCTCCCTCCCTCCGTCCCTATGTGTGTGTGTGTGTGTGTGTGTATGTGTGTGTAAGAATCCAGTCATGCCAGCTTCGCTGTACATGTAAAACTGAGCACTTGACTAGCCATAAAAACATGTCGCTGTTTCTTAATATGCAATATAAAGATAACCTTAAAACAGCTTGACAGGAATTTAAGGAACAACAACACACATTACTGGAGAAAATTAATCTTGTTTCCACAATTTCCTGCAGTGGCTTTTGGCTGCTATGCTGTATTTGAAGTACAAGAATATTTTTCTCATTTTTTTCAGGGGCAGCCATCCTAATCCTATCAGTCTTTGGAACTGAGAAATAAGTAAATAAATAAAACTAATTAATAGGGGATTAAACTGGAATTAAAAACCCTTTCTCTTGTGCTCTCCTGCATTCAGTCTATCGATCTCTGAAGTATGCGCTTATTGCTTAGAACTTGACCCAGGCTGAGAATTGAGATGTTTGCTATGTATTAAGACTGCCAATAGCTGAACAATTGCCCTCGTGTGGTAATATCTTGTTATTGAATAGCTATTGCCTATTCAGATTATGTTGAACTATTATTCTCCATCCAAGATCTTTAGTGTCGGGCTCTGTCATTCCCAACTATTAAACCTGACGAAAATATTAGTTGGAATAGTAGTCCAGCACATTTGTAGGGTGGCTAATTTGGACTCTCCTTTGCCAACTTGGATTTACAAGAATGGGGATCTCTCTTTTCCTCCAACTTTCTGCAGTCATAGGGCATGGCAAAGCTTTGAAGGCATTTCCTTTCACATTACCTCAGCTTTTCCCTCTGCTGGTATTCACAAGCTCTGGAGTGTTAGATTGCCTGGACACAACACCAAAGAAACCAAAGTTCCTGATTCGAAAGCCATTGCCACATCATGCCAGAATGCTGTTCTTTTCTGTTCTAGCCATGCCCTGGGGAAAACTGAAATTCAATCTCTGCAACTGGCTTAGCATGAAGAGATACTGTATATTGTAAGTGTTTGGGATATGCATAGAGATTCCAGGAACTTTGTTCATGTTCCATAAAAAGAAACAGATGCTCATTTCAAATATTTCATTGCTGAAGGATCCTTATGTTTTTGAAAAATATGCCAGACTTCTCCATCCTCACCTCCCTCACTCTCCCTGAGTAGCAGAATAGCAACTTCATAAGCCACCCAAAGTCATTGATTGAGATGGGCAGCTATAAAATAAATAAATAAACTTTCATTTACAAGTATGAACATCTCTCTGTCCTCTTTCTCCTTGAAGTCATGGGCTGTGGTTTTCCTGGACCAAAATTCATGATTGTCTGTTAATTGACTCTTCAGCATAAATGCAACAAAATCATATTAGTCCCAGTTGAGTGTTTGGGTATGACAGGCTGTAGTCCAGTGTGCATTTATCCAGAAAAAAATGTGTTCTAGGCACTAAATGTCCAAGGAACCCATTTATAAAGTGTGAGTGCATTAATATTTTGCTTTTCTTCCATGATGGTATTTGAAGTAGGGTATGCAAGTCCAAATGTAGATCCACTTACATATTAATAGCAAAGTTGGAGAGGATGTCTAGGGACAATACATGGCATTGGGTTGCTTAATATTTTTTATGAAACAAGTGTATGAATTTCCTTATTCCTTTTAATATATATTGCACCATCCTGTTGATGAGGGAGAACCAGTTTATGCAGTGTATTAACCCTGGCAAATCTTGTTAACACACATACATATATAATCTTACAATAATTTCATATTAGAACACTGAATATATTGTTTAAAATATAGATAGAAATATTGTAAACAATACATAATAAATATGATGTCATATTATTTATTAGGAATTGTCAACTGGAGGGGTTATCCAATCCAAGGTTTATGCCACAGCTACACTTTTGACCCAAGGTTAAAAGATCTGCAGTGAGGGTTTCCGATAGCCAGCATCTACTTTGAGAGTGTCTTGAGAAATTGCTGGTCCTATAAAGCATAGCTCAGCTGAATTTGTAACAATGCACATTTTCTGATGATTCCCCAGAAAGCAGTCAACTTGAATAACAGCAATTAGTAATTCAGTAATTAATAATAACAGTAATAACAGTAATTAGATGAGTGAAATCCAAATTAAATTCATGTGGCCACTTCAGCATCATAGTTTCTGTGCAGATGAAGATCAGAAATAGAGAGAAACGCCAATGTAATAAAGCAGTGGTTGCTAGTCTTGATTTGTTTCCTAGATTCTTAGTCATTTGGGACAAATGTATGTGACCCTAATGATTCTAACTCTGTGGAAACTTTTTTCCCTTCTGGTTCCATTTTTATTAAGCACCAAACAGGAAATATAGGAGACAACTGCATCTTAAAAATAAGTTGCAACATGGCATGAGAAAGTTCTGTGACAGCATGACATGGAGTTTTATTTGGATAGTGTGTCTCACACTGGCACCATTTCATTTCTTTGCAAAGCAGGAGGGTAAGGAACTGCTGCAGCTTCCTCCTGGAATACAAATATTTGTCAAGTTTTGGTTGCGCTAATTAGTTCATACAGACCTATTACAATATGTTAAGATTTGTTCATAGTTAAGTAAACTAGAATTTCTGATTAACCTTGCAATTCTGATCGTATTCGGATATATTTCTCTTAGGCAAAGTTTATAATTAAAAGATTTATCAGGTATACTCTTGTTCAGCACTGATTAATTCTTAGCTATTGGCACGGGGGAATACATATTGCTCATGAAAAATGATCTCTAATACTATGTGTCTTTTCTTTCTTCTCTGTTATGCTGCTCAAGTAAGTAAATCATTTGTATGAACTGCCAAAAATTTGGATTAGTGGTAGAAGGTAATACATGACTGTGAAGTAATACTCATGGCAATATATGAATATCCACCAAATAGGGTCAAATACAAACTATCTACGGCTTTACTGATGAGCCATACTTTGGGATAATATACACACATAAATTTATCTTTGAGTTCTTCAGATTACAAATTCTAGACATTTACTTTTAGAACTTAAAAATATTAATAATTACTATGAGCTTATAATTTGTTCTTCTCTTGGCTTAGTGGATGTGTAAACAGTTCAAGAACAATGGTTTAAACAATGGTTTAAAAACCACTGGTATAACATTATGAGCCCAGCCATCAACTGGTTAATTTTATAGCTCCCAGACAGTAAATCTACTATGGACCCTTCCAGTATTCACAGCTGATGAGCAAATAAGCTACCTGAAACCCCATGGATATCCTGTGAGGGGCACAAATGATGACCCACAATGATGCAAGTGTATTATTACAAGATTTTTATGTTAATGTCGTTGCATATGTGTAATCTGGCACCATTCAACTTTGCAGTAGGGCCCAACCGTCCTGTGCCAATCCCTTTTTTGCAGGGTCCATTCTAGTGTTTCTGCTTGCTTCTCTTTTTGGATCAGCCAAATAGGCTTAAGGAAAAAGAGCAGCCGTAGTTTGCTTCTCTGTCTTCAAGTTATCTTTATTTTAAACCCAGTGGAGGAAAAGACTACGGGATAGAAGAACTGCTGCTGACACATAAGAGTTCACATATAGTAGTCTTTCCCAGCCTGCAAATCATCCAGATGTGGCCTTCAATTCCTACAATTCCACAGGAGTCAACTTTGGGAATGGAGATCCGTATTCCTGGAGGTCATTCAAGTTATTATTGGGAAAGTTGGTGTAATGTAGGTAAGGAACATTTCCTGACAGCTTTCTCACCATAGCACATACACAAAGAGGGAAAGGTAGGAGAGAAAATTGGCCAAGGGTGGCTGAGCTAAAGTCCTATAGTAAAAACCTAAAAGGACTTGGATCTTTATGAGTACCTGATTAAGTTGATCCTGAAACTGGCCCTGACTTAGCATCTCCCAAATAGTAGCTGTAGTATTTGCACAGTGCTTGTGTGGTTTCAACAAAAAGTCTTAATAATAACAGTAGAGGAGGAACACAGGTGTCTACCTGTGCAGATTTTTACACAGAAGCTAGGAGTGTCCAGGGAAAAAAGACCTTACTCTAGGCTTAACCATTGTCCATGAAAGTTAATAACCATACAGTATATATATTATTTTTAGGACCATGACTCCTGCTTTACTTCCCACCCACACCCTTCCTTAAAATGTGTTGCATTTTAAAGAAAATCATCTGGAGTTTTATTGATGACACACAGATCTACACTTCCTTGGAATTCTCTTCCCACTTATCTGCTACATGAAGAAAACAGCTGCTGGTTCAGTGCTTCAGGTTCCATATATCATCCATGTACTAAAATTAGTAATTTCAATGCTGTGGGGAATGTATATTGTTTAGGTGGGCAGGAGGAGATGAATTTGCTATGACACAAATGTTAAGAAAGAAGTGAAAACTACCCAAAGGTTTGAATCATTTCACTCCTACAGAGTCAGTGTGCATTTATAGAACGGAAGAGACTTTCTTATCACTCCTGGAAAAGGAAATGAGACATTCCTCGCATACTAATAAATTGATTTCAGCATTACAGCTTTTTAGCAGAAAGTGTTTTGAAAAAGACAGAATTCGTTTTCTTCACTTTCCTGGTACCATCACGCCTAGCTTCTTTAGATATACTCATTTGTGTTATTTTAGAAATATGGTGCAAATAGCTTTTCTGCAGTGGAAATTGGGAGAGCCAGACATCAGGAGGAAGTAATATGTATTGTGCAAACCATTTCTCTTTTCCCCGTCCTCTTTCTCCTTTTTACTGCATATTAATTTCAAAAAGTTAAAGATAATTGGAGACAATTTGGAATGGTGGTTAAAGGCATCACACTAGAAATTTGGGAAACTGGGAGTTCTAGCTCTGCCTTAGGAATGAAGTCAGCTTGGAGACTTTGGGCTGGTTACACTTTCACAGTCCTAGGAAAACAGCACGGACAAGCCATGTCCACAAATTTTGCCAATAAGATTGCAATTGACTTGTTCAGACAGTCACTAGGAGTCCAAACTGACTTGAAGGAGCAAGAAGGAAAAATAGACCTGTTTAAAACTTGGATGGAACACCATAAGGATATCCCTGGGCTTCTTGATAAAGAACATTACATTTTTGAGTTATTTATTTCTTCTCTTCAATTTATATGATTGCCCACTTAACTAATTCAATTCTATGGGGCCTTCACTCTCCTACTTAATTCTGCCTTGGCTACAGTACCATAACTACTAAATAATTTAAAATACAGGCAATTGCATACGTTTTCACTTGGCTAAACAGTCTGTCATATATTTTGTCAGCCTCTGGATGCAATAAGTTACACAATCTGTTTTGCAGAAAACACAGGAGGCATAGAATTCTCACTATTTGCTCTAGAAGATTAGAGAAGCAAGATTAAGGAGATAATATATCCAAATGCAGAAATCTAGCAAGATGGCAAGACCATGAAATGATAATCAGGCTTACATGTGTTGCATTAGCTATAGTTGCATGTAGCTATAGTTTTATGGTCACTTATTTCTGAAAAACACATACTGTGCATATAACGCTATAGTTAAGATAGCAATTTAGAAAGAATCTTGGGTCTCCTGATTTAAGAAAGTTGTCTTCATTGCAGAGTGGGGATTTTATTCCAGATTTGATCAACTGTAGTTGTCCCTTGCTTTTTGTTTGTGCCACTTTATCTAGAAAGTAGGGGTTAATTTCACAAAGTCCTCTTTTCAGATCCAAAGTACACTCACTCCTTTTGATCTCAATAATCCGAATGTGATGTTGCCAAGGCTTGAAAATTAGGATTGATTCATCATACTGCCTGAATTTGTGCATTGCACTTAGTCATCTTACAGACTTTTTGGTTTTATCTTAGATATTGTGTACACCTTATCATTTTGTTCTGTAACCCATGTTTTGTGGCTTAGCAGGATAGGCACTCCACCACTGTGTCTTATTCAACAAAGCATGGTTTAGCCAGTTGAAAATAATCATAGTTCTGCATGATGTATGAACTGAATTTCCTGGACTGAGTTTTGGATACCATTCCTGCATTCAAAGGTCTGTACTGTCAATCACGCTTCGGGGTTGTTGTTGTGAGAAGAACTTAAACTTCCCAACTTAACAATGACCATCTGCAGTTATTGCCTCTGACTGCATTACATATCATTAAGATGAAGCTGTCCTTAGTCACTACCATCAATGGCAAAAGGCTGATGTACTAATTTGGTCTGGTATGAGCAGCTGTTCACAGTTAATATGTATGATACAAATTGCATGCACAAGAGTCTAGAGCCACTGTTGCAAGCAGTGCAGCATCTTGGACTTTGTTCAAATATTCATGCTATCAACACTTGCTCATTTGGTTTTCTGAGACTTCAAAAATGGACTTGAGGGAACAGTTGAACCAGTCTATCTGTGCCTAAGAGCCATCTCCTACTTACTTCCTGCCTACATTATGAGCTGGTGGGGAGGAGCCACTGTAGAACTTTGTACTCAATGTAAGTCTCAAAAATCCTTGTCCAATTGTTATGGCACATGACACTTCTTTCTCCATTTTGAGGAAATGGTGACAGAGGAGGCATTTTGATTGCTCTCGGGGAAAGAAATCTTTGTTGGGCTACAAATTTTCTCTCCCTGTTCTGCAGTATGCATCATTCTTAAAACCACCCCTTCCCCAAACAAGTACGCCGTTGCAAAAATAAAATCCCTGAACCAACTTGCCAAAGGAAGAGGAAGGGAAGTACCTTGGAAAAAAGTTGATAATTACTTGGCTGGTCTGAACTTCTATGTAGTCAGTGCAAATGAAGGGAGGAAAAATAGTAGAAAAGTTGTACACCACTTCCTTCTTTTATTCATACATAAAATACTTCCCTAGACAACCAAATTCGGTATGTGTGGGAGAAGAGATGAGAATGCAGGATGGGACAGAATTGAAAGGAGATGCAACATCTTACATAATAGAATATTCATCTCTGAGATGCAGGATAGGAAGGACTGAGAAGCCAAAGATGCATATTGTTGCCTTATCTACATCAATCAGAGGCCTCTCAGATAGAAATTGATGCTTTGCACATAATATCACTTACCTCCCTTAGGAATGCTGTTCAGCATGAAAGCCAGATGGTGTCCATTTAAAGTCTTTCAGGATCAGTTAGGGCAGGGGTCCCCAATCCCCAGTCCGTGGACCAGTACCGGGCCACGGCATGCCAGCGAAGCAAAGCCCCATCTATAGGATGCAGGCAGCACACAAAACCACGCCCCCTCTGGTCCACGGAAAAACCTCCACGGAACTGGTCCCTGGTACCCAAAAGGTTGGGGACCTGTGAATTAGGGCAGTCCTCGACTTTTGATTACAATTGAGCCTGGAATTTTAGTCTTAAGTCATTGTGGTCATTAAGTGAGGTGTTCATATGATTGCCTTGCTCAATGACCACAATCCAAGCTTCCTCCTTTGTGGTTGTGATTTGTGGGATTTGGGAGGTCCTGGGAGGTCCATTGCCCAACAGAATATAGAAAGCTGCTGCAGGCTGGGAGGCATTGGCTGGCTGAATCCACCAGTCACCAGACCCTCTCTCCACATCACCACATCACATGATTTGGAGAAGGATCCTTCCAAACCATCATGAGAATAATGGCACTCAGAAGCATTTTCTTTTCCAGAGAGGAAAAAGCCAGTGAAGCTGGCATTCTGAAAGGCGCTTCAGTCTCAGTGTTCTGAAATGATGAGGCTCAGAGCCTTTCAGAATGTTGCCTTTGCTAGCATTTTTGCCCAGATTTGAGGCCCATTTCCCACAATGTGCAGGAGGATTTCCCTTCCCCTACAGGGAAGGGAGGAGAAATCCCTTGGCGCACCGGGGGAATGGACTCAAATCCTCCATCCCTTCCACTTGCAACGGCTTTCTGGGAAAGCCAGCAGAGAAGATTGCAGATGGCAATCACATGATTGTTGATTGCAAA
The DNA here is from genome assembly GCA_023970755.1 of Azemiops feae. NCBI lineage: Eukaryota > Metazoa > Chordata > Lepidosauria > Squamata > Viperidae > Azemiops > Azemiops feae. Next base: position 5,301,397 of record JALGBA010004297.1, on the reverse strand, counting down.
GGGGGATCATTTGGCTGCCAGTTGTAAATGTGAACAGGTTGCCAAGCACCCAAAATGTGGTTATGTGACCAGGCTGGGGTGGCACAACATTTTACCCGGAAGTTATTTATAGGCTATAAAGCACCTGCTCCCTGGCTGTCTACCAATAGTTATTAAATCACCAGTCATAAGTTGACGACTACCTGTACTTAAAAAGTCTTCCACCATCAGGCATTCGTCTCCTTTCTTGAGGGCCTTCTAGGACTGCTTCCTCTATTGCAAGGCAGGGATAATCTTAGCTTCCCCTATTCTGATGCAGTGCAGAAGTTAAAATCTGTAGTTTCTGAGACTTGGCTAGGCCAGCCATTAAGTTAGGCATGTAAGCCTGTCACATGCCTGGCAAACTCTCTTCCCAGGGTCATATTCCATATATTTCTTATTTGTTTATTAGTCCAGGAAAGTTATTGTATGTTCTAGCAATGGGAGATTGGTATAATGGAAAGAAAGGAAGGAAACAGATGGTTTGAACTCATGACCTTCTGTACCATATCCCACAGAATGTAATGTGAAGCTAGGAGGTATATGGTGTCAGGTAAATGTTTTCTCCTTTCCTCTGACATCATCCCCCCAAAGTGTTTTACAAGTGCTTCCATGTTGGGTCAATGCTATTTGCTCTGCTTGTTTCTATACTCTGCTCTAAACAGTAACAATCCAATGTCAGCATTTCTGCAGAGATCACAGATGTTTCCACCCAAAACTCTGCCAAGGTTATTTTTTTCCCCTTCTCTGTCTCTGATTTTAAGGGTTGCATTGACAAGCTCTGGTTTCCCACTTTCTTGGATCTAGTATTTGTTGCTTCCCTGTTAACTATCTTTGAATGGACCATGATTACATTTCAGTTTTCCTTAAATTAGTGCCTCCCCAAATGGTTTGTAATATGAGGAGGGAACCAGAGAAGGGAACTTTGCTCTTCCTTTTATTGTTTCAGTCCACTGCTCTTGCCCACCCTCTGGTAGCCCAGATATCATTGAAGGATATGGCAATATTGAAGGATAGTGAAAAGGGATGAGAATTTTGACTAAGAACGATCCCAGTCTTCTCTGAGAACAGACCAGAAGATCTGATCTTCAGTATTTCCAGGGTTGTCAAGTTAAATGACTAGCTACCCATCCAAACTGTATTGGCATCACGTCCAGTCCCTATTCCTGATCCATATCCTGCAATTGCTGCAAATAGGTTTGGCTTGTTGCAGGTCCATAGTATCTGGATTTCATGTGTCCAAGATGTACAAAGCAACTGGTGAAACCCTTCAGCATTGCTGCCCTCCCACCTTGTGAATGTCATCAGAGGACATGAAACCATCTGCTGAACATGGCCACAGTCTGGGGATGGGTCTTGCGGGGGGGGGGGGGCTGAGCTTTGGCAGAGATCCTGACCCATGTTCCTGTGCTTTACTGTATGTTGTAAAGCAGAAGAGGAAAGGTCTGTTGCCTGTTCTAAAACCCAGTGGGCTGCTATTGAGAAGTCTTGGAGCCAGGAGGGGATGGGTTTTGATGCTCACCTGCTAAGCCATACTTTCAGGAGAGCAAGAGTTATTCTGAGTTCTCTCTTTCTAAACTTATTCAGCTTTCTTCAGTGGGTTGTGCAATGACATATTTTGAATTTGGTCAGAGGCAAGTGATCAGTGGTTTTTAGAGCTGATTTAGTCAAGTTTGTCAGGTTTTTCTAGACAAACCAAAATAATTTCATAATTTCAAATTCTGAAATCTGAAAGGAGGACATGTTTGCTTTATTTTTTAAAAAAGGTGTTTTAATAATGACCGCTTGACAAAATGATAGCAGGCTTGAGCTTTCAAAAGCTTTTACCACAGTTCTTGAGTGGTCTTTACAAAAAATCCCCCATGGTACCCATCTAGCAAATGAAAGTGGTTTGGAACTGGAAAGGACTGTTGTCTATAGCCAAGGTCAGTTTGAAGTTCGTTTTTGTTTGCTTTCAATTTTATTGTTTTTTTTTTAAATAGCAAGATTATAAAAGATAAACAGAGCACAAGAATACAAAAATAAGCAATGAAGGAAATAATGAAATAATAAGATCAAAAAACCCACCCAAATCCTAGACAAGATGAGTTGGAGTTTGTAACTTGCTTTTTAAAGCCAATTTGTCTAGCCCTTCTGGTGTCCTTGGATGCATCAGATAAAGGATTCAAAGAATAGCCAAGCTTATGCAAGCCTTGAATTCGGGCACTGAGATGTGATTTCCCTTCACTTTCTTATATGTGCTTTTGGGACTTGCAGAAAATCTATTGGGTATTTGGGGATGGAAACCTTGAACAAGGAGGGGGGAGAACAGGAAATGCAATTGATTGTATGTTTATAAGATAAAAAGGTTAACCGTCTAAAAGCATCGACAACAAATTCTGTAAATTTCTTCTGTGCAGAAACATATTAGTGCTGTGCAATTGAAGGGTGGAGAGTCATTTTGTCCACCACTAATAATGTGCTGGAAGAATCACTGGAAAACATAGTTCTCTTTCCATGTAGCCTCTGGCTTAACTGTAAGCACTGTAAGCATTTTCTCGCATCACTGCACAAATAAGCAGCCTTCTCCTTCCCTTTCTTTGAGGGGAAGGGCGGGAGGAAGAAGCTCATTCTGGAAATCCTTAAAACGGGAGTCAGGAAGAGGTGGGTCTTCATAGGAAGCACTACAGAACTTTGGTCATAGCATTTCCTCTGAAGCAAGAACTGCGGCAATTAACCTGTGGCTTTCTGAGATTGTCAGAAGCAGCATGGCATTACTCTCGAGGGCCTTCGCCTCTTGCATCTGGGAAGGATCACGAACAAAGGTTGCTTAGGACAGTGAGATGGGCGGCATACAAATTTAAAAAGTAAAATAATAAAATGAAATGAAAAAATAAAATAGAGTAGTAAAGAAAAGAAAAGAGAAAAAAAGAAGAAAAGGAAAGGAAAGAAAAAAGAAAATAGTTTTTTGAAAAATAAACCAGACTAATGACTTCTCTCTCTTTCTATCAGATGGGGTATCTATCATCTATCATTTATCATCTGTCTTATCTATCTATCTATCTATCTATCTATCTATCTATCTATCTATCTATCTATCTATCTATCTATCTATCTATCTATCTATCTATCTATCTATCTATCTATCTATCTATCTATCTTATCTATCTACCTACCTACCTACCTACCTACCTATCTATATCTAAATTGGGTAATACTTATCAAGATTCATTAGGAGCATGCTATGAATTCAAAGAGAATAATAGAATTTTGGGGACTCGGAACCAAATTCCAAATATTTATCTAACTGATAAATAAACGATACTTGAACTGTGAGACAGAATGCCTACAGCGGGATGGAGAAACAGATCCTGTGAAGGCTGTGCTGTTTTTTCTTCGTATTTCCTTTCTCTCTTCCTGCTTCACATCATGAAGGAACTGCCAGATGTTTCTCTGAGAGAATGAGAATTATTCTTTTTAGGCATTCATTTAGGAATGCTGATAACTGGGGAAATATGTGGGACTCTCTCTGGGTGCTGCTTCTGTCCCAACCATTCTGCTGCATTAAAGGAGGCCTCACCTGGGTGGCTTGGCCTCCATGTCTTTGCAATTCTTTCCCACATTCACCGATGAACAGCCAGAAGGGCTAATATTCTTCTTAAACATGTGGTTAGATGATTGAAGACATGATATAGCTCTCAGCCTTCTTGATTAGAAGACCAGTAAGGAATTGGGGAATTGCTATATAGTATTTCTGTTAGGGAACATTGCTCAAAGCTTATAAATTCCCATGAAGTGAATCAGGAACCCTTCTATCAATCTTATATGGAGATGATGTGTGAAGTGTGCTTCCATTATTTTGGAAAATATTTGTGCCCACCTGTAGGGGATACATTTTACTTTTATGCTTCTTTTCTTTTGAACTTGAGGCCACTTGTTGGAATATTTAATATTTCAGTTTTGCAATTAACAATTTATCTAATAACTGCTCTGGTCCTACACTGTTTGATGAAATAAGAGTTCTGTGTGCCTTTATTATACTTTTTTTTTTAAAATCCAGAACGACTATTGTTCTCAATGTGAAGCCTGCAAACTACAGCTTGAATCGGAATGGATACTGCTGAACACTTCTTCTTCTCTATATAATTCTAATAAGTATCGTAAAGTAGGGAATGGAATCCTTTCTGCCAGAATTGGAAAGGGACTCGTGTGTTATAATGCAATAACCATAACAGTAACATAACTAACACTCTCAAAGGAACATTTTGTTTATCACAAGGGAATTAAAACTGGACTGAGCTGCACGTGCCAAGGAACAGTTTGAAGACTGCGTGCTGCAAAATATGCCTAATTTGCTTTGTTATGTCTGTTTGCTTGAGTCAGTATTTGAAGGAATCTTCCAATCTCTGACTTTACCTAATATAATAGGAACTTACATAGTTTCCAGAGGGACAGATATGTTACTCTGTGGCAGCAAAATGCTGGTGAAATTTGGAAAGCGTACAATGTTTATTACAAAGTTTCTATAGCAGTTAGAAACTTTAATTCATTTTTACTGTCCAGCTCTCTTAAACATATTAAACTGTTGGCTGCTTAATTAATGATAGCTTTGCCTGTCATTGTCTTCAGTTAGTAAATTAAGATTCCAAAGAGGATTCCAATCTGGTCTGAGTTGAACTGCCCATTAAAAAAGCAACTTTGGGGTTGGGAGAAAGGAAGAGAAAGAAATAGAAGGATTGAAGAGAAGACTAATAGAAGGACTCAGTGGAAGAGAAACAAAGAGGCATTGGGAATATGCCACTTGATATAGATTTATAACATTATAATGCTATGTCCATTTACTTTCAAGATTAGTTTTGGAAGTTTTGCTTGGGTTAGATTGCTAAGAATTCCTTCTGCTCCCTTTCAAACATAGTTTCAACAAAAAGGAATAATTCCTAAAACATTCTGAGGAAAACATAGTTAACTAGTACTATAGTTGAAAACATTTAAACTGCTTCCTGTTAGATCAGAGGTGGGTGACAGATACACACACACACACACACACACACACACACACGTTTCTAAACATTTTAACTCCCACTAAATTTTACTTTCTGGTAGCCAAGAGATATTTCACACATTATTTTTTCCAGCATGGAATGTGTATGATAACATGATAATGTAAAAGAAACTGCAGTGGGCTGAAGGGTTTTTGGCTCTGCACATGTGAGGAGGAAAAAACAGATGTATTGCATATATGCGATTGTGAGTGTGTTAAGAAACACAAGAAGAATAGGGACTGCAAGCCAGATAGATATATTGGGATAGATCAAGAGTGCAGATTAGTCCAGCAGAATCTTCACATGTTTTTCTTACGTTAGTGTTCTCCATCCTGTCAGCCTCCAATGTGTTTTACTATAGCCCTAATAATCCCTGGATGCCTTCTTTTGTTCTGGTAGGAACTATAGAATTATAATGGTTGGGTTGGAAAAGATTGTCTTGCCCAATGTCCCTTTTCATGAAAAATGTTATCTCTAGTGTGTCCTAAAGTGACACTGTCTCAAAGGAGGGGAGGAGGAGGATATTTATTTCAGAGGATAAATAGTAAAAAAAATTGTGTGTGCTCAGTTGCAAGTAATCTGGCTAATCATTACCCCCATAGAAGTGCAACAACCTGATTTAGTAGTTATTCTCTAAAGTTCCAATGTAGTGGACCACATTTTTGGTTGTTCCAGAAATCAGGGTGGATAATAATCGCTGATTTAAAAAAAAAATAATCAGAAAAATCGGATTTTTTTTATTTAAATCAGATTTTTTTATTTTTATCAAATTTATTTTAATAAAATGCTTTTCGAGTAAAAAATCTATCTAAAGATAGTTTTCTATTTAAGATAATTAATAATTTAGTTTATTCAGCATGAAATGGAGCTTAGATATGTAGCTTGAGGCTGTATATTCTGCATATTTACATTTTTGGTAAACTCATTCAATGAATCCAAGCTCTGCAAGCTGAGATAACATGCACTGTATTGATGCATTCACACAATTTCACAGTAACCATGAGATAAATCATAAAACAAAGTTCAGGAATATTCCTTTATCCCATCGTTTTGCAAATCTATGTACACTACAAACTGTATGATTGTTTGAAGAGAAGTTCATCTGTACCAGGCTCTTAAGTGTTTTAATTAAATAAAAGAATTTGAATAATTCTCCAACTGTGTGTGATTACCCTATTAAACTAAAATCGGTTCTGATATTGCTGTTTTACTAACCTGACAGCTTATTATTCTAAATAGGAAACCTTCATTTTGTTTGCAAATAATATTATTAAAGGTTCTAATTACCAGCAAGAATGAGTCCTTACATTTAAAGAGCACCTCTCATTTCAGATCCATCATGGCACGCCTGTTAGCGGGCATCCACTCACCTGCTGCCCGCCACGTCCCTCACCTTATTGTGTCACTGCCACATCACCAGCCGCCCCATTAAAGTGAATGGGACTGTCGGTGAGTCAACAGCAGGTCAGAGGAGGAGCCACTGCGGGACAGAGATGACAGTTGCTCTTTAAAACTTATGATTTAAATCGAGTTGATTTAAATCAAGCCTTTTTACTAGTGATTTAAATCGACTTGATTTAAATCAAATCCACCCTGCCAGAAATGCAAGTATGAAGGACAGAGAGTAGAGCCACTTAGTCTTGATTTGATCTTAAAAGTCCTTACATGGAATCATGAGCTTTTGTTTTGCTGACTTGTTATGACTCGGTTTTCTGCAGTAATTATATTTTCACTGTCAGAGATCAGTGCTTGGCTCTTAGAATAGATTATGTGTGGGGCTAGGGCAGGGGTAGGCAACCTTGGCTCTTTTATGACTCCTGGACTTCAACTCCCAGAATTCCTGAGCCAGCATGGAAATAAAAAGAAAGAAGAATCCATCAGAAAATATGGAAGTATCACAGAGGGAAGACAATGACATCTGACAGCCCTATTAAAAAAAATCTTTAAATGGGACAGGATAAATTGCACAATAAAAGCTTCCTTTGGAAGCATGCAAAATATTTTAAGGTCTTACGTCTTTGCTCTCTTGATTCCTTTGCAGTTCATGAAAGGGAGATAGATGGTGCTTGCCTCTTTAGTCACATATGCCTTTGTAACTGAATTTATTTTGTAGTTCTAAAAGTCCGTGGTATGTCTAGCACATAACTGCCTGACAAGATCCTGAGAGAGATTTTAGAAGAATTATGATCAAATGATGTCTTGGGGGATTTAGGATCAAATGATGACTTGGGGGATTTCTGCTTTGGCCATTGGCCTAAAAATATTGAAGGTCTAGGCTTGAGCCTTCCTTAGCCTGCAGTCTTCAAAATCCATGATGGCTCTCCACTTCCAGAATTCACTGTGACTTGAGAAACTCTTGAGAATAAATAGTAGTACTTTAGGGGCTGGTTGCTTGTCTTTTGCTTGATTTGCTTGAGCTCACCTTTCTGATTGTGTACCTCCCCAGTTACTGGCAAACCTTACACACTCAGCTGGCCAGTGTTCCTAGTTGCCATTCCCAGTTTTAGCCAGCTTCAAAGTACTCTAATCTGGGTCAGACACCTTTACAGGAAAATTATTACTTGGAAAATCATCTAAGGAAACTTACCCAGGAAAATTATTACTCGGAAAAACAAGCAATAGCAAAAGACATGTCTGCCTGACATCACATGTGCCTTTCCTGCTAAGCTTGCAAGTTCCCCAGATGTCGCAATTGACATTAAGAGTAGTAAGTCAAGGTACTTCTTTTATTTCATTGCAAGGTCAAGATTCATGAAGTGGGGGCCTTCCGAGTGGTTTCCCTGCCTGCCCAGTCTCATTTTTATAATGTTCCACCTTTCTAACATCCCCGTAGTTTTAAGGTATGAGGAGAAATATAAAAAGAATCCTATGCAAATAGGTGCTTTTTTTTTTTTTAAAAGGGTCTGACTTTCCTTGTCAGCTCTTGAGTTCACTATGTGAAAATTGTACTTGGAAGAGGAGTAAAGGGGCAGCAGGAAGAATGACTCTTTTCCCATGACTGCTCCTGTTAGAACTCTCTGCTCATTACACTGCTTGTGTTTGTTGAACTTTGCTTGCTTGCAGTGGATCCCCCTTGTCCTACTGACCTTTCCTTTCCCTTGCAGCTGGGGGATGGTTCTGGTGATTGGTCAGCCACTTGCTCTCACTTTCCTCCTCCCCATCCTTTCTGGAGCAAAGAGAACTGTAGTTGGTTTCCTATCGTGTTGCTGCTGTTCCCGAGAATGATCTAAACGTGTGTTTATCAAGCTGTCAAACGTTGTGGGGGAATGTTTATATTTTAATGCTGCTATGATCAAGCTGTCTTGGGAATGCATAACTTCACCAGGATTTCCCCTGGAGGAGCAGTAGCCAGAAGATCTCTGTGTAAATCTAGGGATTTGAGGAACTGCTGTTCATATCCCTTTACTATGTATCTGTATCTGTTACAAAAGCCTTCCCAATCTGGGGCCCTCTAAATAAATTGGAATTCTACTGAAGTGCAAGTATTATACACTATACTGACTGATGAGTGGAATAAGTTCCTCTATGTTTCAGATTTTCTTTTTCCAGATTGTGATAAAAAAATTTTTATTCTTGCTGTAGTAGTTTTCCTTTGGATATGTATCCTTATGGCAATGCCCAGGTACAGTGTAGGTGGTACCTGGCTCAGTAGTAGTAGCTGTGATAGGGATCTTGGAGTCCTAGTGGACAATCACTTAAAAATGAGCCAGCAGTGTGCTGCAGCGGCCAAAAAACAACAACACAGCTCTAGGCTGCATTAACAAAGGGATAGAATCAAGATCATGTGAAGTGTTAATACCACTTTACAATGCCTTGGTAAGGCCACACTTGGAATACTGCATACAGTTTTGGTCACCATGATGTAAAAAAGATGTTGAGACTCTAGAAAGAGTACAGAGAAGAACAACAAAGATGATCAGGGGACCGGAGGCTAAAACATATAAAGAACAGTTGCTAGAAATGGGTATATCTAGTTTAATGAAAAGAAGGACTAGGGGTGATATGATAGTGTTTCAAATCTAAGGGGTTGCCACAAAGAAGATGAGTCAAGCTATTCTCCAAAGCATCTGAAGGCAGGACAAGAAGCAACAGATGGAAACTAATCAAGGAGAGAAGCAATCTAGAACTGAGGAGAAATTTCCTGAAGTTAGAACAATTAATCAATGGAACAACCTGCCTCCAGAAGTTGTCAATGCTCCAACACTGGAAGTTTTTAAGAAAAGACTGGACAACCATTTGTCTGAAATGGTGTAGGGCAGGGGTTTTCAAACTTGGCCTTTTTATGACTCGTGGACTTCAACTCCCAGAATTCCTCAGCCAGCCAGCGTGCCTGGCTGAGGAATTCTGGGAGTTGAAGTCCACAAGTCATAAAAGGGCCAAGTTTGAAGACCCCTGGTGTCTGAGCAGGTGATTGGACTAGAAGACCTCCAAGAACCCTCCCAACTCTGTTATTCTGTTAATCTTCTAAAGGTCATAAAATGACAGGGGTTACTTAATGAGTTTAATGGTTGAATAGAAATTCTTAAGTCTAACTGACAGGAGTGACTAGGACTCAGATGGAGACTTTCTTATCTTCTGTGTAGCTGATCCTTGTAATAAGTAATAGAATTGCTGACTGGAGCAAATATTTGTGGAAGTAGAATTCACATCCTTGAATTAGCTCTCTTTACCGAAGCTGACAATTACATGGAAAAGTTTCTTCTTTGAATCAGACCATGACTGATCAGCAAGGTCCTATAAGCTGTTGTGAATCTCTGTGGGTTTTGGTGGTCCGTTAGTTTAAACTATTATTCCACATTTCTGGACTGCTCCTCAGTTTGTCGTCTTCCCTGTTCCCATGGCTCTCCCTCCCTGGCTTAAATTGTGGTCCATGATGCATCTCAGGCAGCTGCCTACAGTCCTGCCCTTGACTTACTGTACAAAATCCTTGGGAATCATTCTTAGTGTTATCTCATGAATGCAAAACAATCCAAAATGTTAAAAAAAAATTGCAGATGAAACAGGAGATGTTGCAGATGAAGCAGTCATTCTCTTATTCAGTATATGCATATTTTACATTTTGTAGGAAGTAAATTCCCCTTCCTCCATTTTTTATCACTGATTTCCTGTAGGAACGTCCTTGCATATGTTTTCTGTATCATTTGAGTGGGCTCTTTACAAACTTCTTTTGTTCTCTGTGGATTTTAGCCAGAACTGCTCTTGCAATGAAGTTAATAAAGAAAGTGATATCAAGTTTTATTTGATCCAGCTTGAACAGATGGAAAGAGTCTCTTGGGAACTTAAGGCTTGCAGAAAAGTGTTGTAACATAGACAGGAAATATTTGAAGCTAATTTAAATGAGGTGAGGGTGGTTTTTTTTTTTACCTTGAGTATCAGATACTTTAACTGCAAGCTTGAAGATAGAGAAACCTGCCTCAAAGATTATGCGTCTTGTGAAAAAGTGGAAGGCTTTGTCTGGAGTTCAGTAGGTAGTTGAATCAAAGTTTCATTTGCCCGTATCTTTTTTATATGGATATGAGACCTTTGTTTTGGTGTACATGTCTTCTCCTAGTTGAATGCATCACCCTTTAAGCATCATTGGAATGGATGAACTACATGTGTGTGTATGTTGGGGGAGAAAGATCCATATAGTATGATCAAATGCAACTTTCTCCACATGGTTTGGGAATTTAGAGAACTGGAATTGGAAAGTTCTATGTCGAAGAAATCTGATCTAATGTGTATCAAAGGTGCTTCTACAAAGGCAACTTGAGGAAGAAGAAAATGTTTTGCTTCTCATTCAAGAAACTTCATCAGTTGGGATGGTGGAGGGATGGAAAGATAGGTATTGACGGTGTCTATGGAAATTCTCAATCATCCAGGTCATGGTTGTTCCAAAGGTGCTTTTTTTCCGTTCTGAAGAACTAAAGAAGCTTCTTGGATGAGAAGCAAAATGTCTTCAAGGAAAAAACAAAAACAAAGTCCAGTTCCTTTTAAAAAAGCACCTTTGGGACGATAGGTACTGACAGTTGAGACTGGGTGGTGGTGGGGATGGAAGGATAAGTTCTGACAGGATGATAATGATGATCTAATGTGTACCATTTCATGCTTCTGTTCAGCAGAAGTATTTCACTGTGCTTGAAAGAAGGTAAAGTGTTTGATAAAAAGTTCTATATATTGCCCTAGGAAATACTTTTTACTTCCACATGTCTATATTAAAATCATGATAAACTTATGCTATCCCAATATAAGATTAAACCGAAATAGTTCAGTGTGTATTTAAAAAAAAAAATTAAAAAAAAAAGATGAAATTGAAATATTTCAGTGGGTATTTTTAAAAATAAATATAACCTCATTTAATCTGTCCCTAGGCTCATGCTTGTTTTCTTAATTGGAATCCCCCCTTTTCAAGATAATTCCCAATGAAATTTGACAATGGTTTGGCATTTAGTGGTAGAAAATATAACTTTAAGGTTGGAAATGCATAGAAGCTTATTGTTAATATGTGTGACTAAATAAAAGTCATAACTTTGAAGAAGCAGGTTTGTTTTGTTTCTGTTGTAAACGGACAGAGCTTGGGAGAAGACAGACAAGCTTGTGGTGTAAGATGTTAAGTAATTTTCTTTAAGCTTTCAGGAATCAATTTTTCATAACACAGGCACATTTTGAGATGCCTTCTTTCAAAAGAGGCAAAGCTGGTAATTAAGATTGGTCTGTTTGCTAATCAGCAGTAGACATTCAATAATTATAAAAAATATTTTAAGACTGAAGCAGTTAGAAAGCTTGCTTTGTATTTGTGGTTGAATCATGTTGTATTCTTTATACATAATTATATGGGAGTAAAGTCAATTGAACTCAGTTGGGTCTACGAGTGGATATTTATAGGATTGTACTGTAAAAGAAGCTAGTTCATTCATCAACTTGAAATAGTTCACAAAGATTCTGTGTTGATTTATTCATTCCATATATTATTGTTAAAGTGGCTTTTGCAGACAAACAAACTTGAGGTATATTAGCTTATTTGTAGTTTTAAATCTCTTGAAAGGCAATACAACAGGATGTCTTTGACCACATGTATTTGTTTTTTGCCCTTTGACAATGTTTGTAGGGCCTTCTTTTTGCCTTGGTTTGGAGATAGTTGTTCAAATTGTTCCTTTTCAACCGGCTTCACACCAGAGTGGTTATGTAGATGTTATTGAACCTGAGCTCCCATCAGCCTTAACCACCATGATTTAAAGTGGAGGGATGATGGGAATCAAACCACATCTGAAGAGCCATATATTGCTAACACCTAATCTATAGCAACCAGCAAATTCTATCTTTAGCCATGCAGAGAAATAAATAAAAGAACTTGGACGATTTTCACTAGTCTCTTTTCAAACTCAGCTTCTTTTAAGACACCTTTTGCTCTTTAAGGCAAATGGTTGTGGAGGTAGGGAATAGACTTTAAAAAATGGGATAATATAATTTTTAAAAAATTACATCATCATAGTTCTGATTATATTTATACCCACCCCCCTTCTTTTTTGTTCCATTCAGTCATGTCCAAGTCTCGGAGACTGCCTAGACAAGTCCCTGACGTTTTCTGGGCAATGTTTTCAGAAGTGCCTCCTTCCTCGGGCTGAGGGAAAGGTGGCAAACATATCCAATATACCTTACTCCTACTACCTTACTCCTACTATTTTCCACACAACAACCCTATGAAGTGGGTTGGGCTGAGAGAAAGTGTCTGGCCCAAGGTCATCCAGCTGGCTTTGTAGCTAAGGTGGGACTAGAACTCACAATCTCCCAATTTGTAGCTTGATGCCTTAACCACTACACCAAACTGGTTCTCATTTAGCCCTATTAATATAGTACAGGGATCTTCAGACTTGGCCCTTTTATGACTTATGGACCTCAACTCCCAGAATTCTGGGTGGGAGTTGAAGTCCACAAGTCATAAAAGGGCCAAGTTTGAAGACCCCTGATATAGTATAACTGCTCTAAAGTTAAAAATAGTGGGAGTCCTGTTCGCTTATCATCTCTTACTATTGGGCCTTTTCCAGGTTCTGAGTAGCTCTACGGGTTAAATATATTTCCCATGTGTGGAGCCAAGGTCAGTCTCCCCCCCCCAATCCCTTTTAAAGAGGCTATGTTGTCCTTGATTTGAAAAATCAAGAGCAAAATTTCTGTCATGGTGGCCTCAGAGTGGAACACTTCAGGTCAAACACAGATACGGTGTGTTGGGTCATATAATATTTACCTTTCTCTGACTCAGGACATATTGGGTGATTTCTAATTTCCTATTCTCAATTTAGGTTACTAGTTCTTGTAATCTATATTCTTCATTCAGTCATCTTTACTGAACTTCTCTTAACTGGAATAAGGTAACAGCAGGTGAAAATAAGATTAGGGCAATAGAACCCTACATTTAGCAGAATTACAGAAAATTGAAAAAAGGAAAAGCTTGGCTCAAGAGGCTAAGGTAACCCTAAGCTAAACTTGATTTTTCCTGAGGTTTCGGTTGGGATTTGTCTTTTCACACTGCTAGCTGTCAGAAAAATATTAATCTGTATTCTATCTCCCCAAACTGAAGAAAACAATATAGTGAACAGAGATTAATAAGTCTTTGCAAAACATTGTTTTTAGCTGGGGAGTCTTTCCTCTTCCTGCCCTCTCTCAAGCCAAGGTTTATTATCTCCTTTGTGGTCTGCCTGAACCTAGAAGACGTGCATGCATCACAAAAGTATAGCTCTGCTGTCTATGCTCGCTAAGGTGCAGATGCTATCTGGACACTAATGAAGGAGTTATGCATGGTGAAATGAAGTTAGACTAAGACTAAGATTGCTAGACTGTGTTGCATCTCCATTGCAGGATTTAACTTAAAGAACTGTAGATCTGAAGGGAATGTGTTCAACCAGAATGTTGTTGTTTTTGTGAGAAATGAGGCATGTTCTGGGTTAAAAAGTCAAGGTCTTTGTGATCTTCTGAAGTTGTGCATTCTGCACTAGATTTTACATCATCTCCAGCAGCTTGTTTCACACACATTTTTTTTCCTCCTTCTCCTTTCTGCCTCTCATTTATTCTTCAGACCATTGGCCCTCTATCATCATTTTTCCCCATCTTCCATTTCCATTTGGAAATATGTGACATTTCTAGAGGTCTCAAGATTCTTGCAGCTGTCTTTCCAAATCTGGCCTCTTCCAGGTGTCTTCCCAGCCAGTCGGATAATTTAGGGAATCTGCTGACAAAGCTATTCTTTCTTGAGACTCCACCCACCACCACAAACCACAGTTGTATGTTATTCTTCCCCTCCTGAAGTCTATGATCAGATTGCATTTCAAAATTAACTGGAATAACTCGAATTGATTTGCAAGGCTAGGTTTATTCACCCTTACACTGTAAGAGTACGCAATACCAGTTTGCTTCATTACCTTGTTTGTTTGCTGCTTGTCCCTGAAGCTCTTCTGAGTTTATTTGAAATTTTTGTTACTCATGGTACTGTTGTCTTCATTTGATAGCAATAAAGATCTGATGTTTTCTGAGTGATAGTTTTAACAGAATAGACACTTAACCTCTTTCAAAAAATAATGTATCTCATTACCTAAACTAATGCACTACAGCATGTAAACAGCTATTTATCCTAATTGGTGGTAATGCAGAAAGCAGGAAGGTTAAATATAACATTGCAAGCACACTGTGATGTTTGCAGGCTGCAGGGATTGAGCTGCTGGTGCCAGCAACGTGCCACTGAAATTTTAGAATAACGGTCTTCCTGTCCATATAATAGATGTGGTGTTGCATATTAAGCATTTCAGCCTTCTGAACCAATCTTCAGACCTCCACGTGTTGTGAAATTAAATTAAATTGATTGTAATAACGAGGTAATTCATAATTAAACAGAACCCAAGTTAAATAACTAGAGCAGTCTCAGATTTTTTTCTATCCTATACACATACCAATATTAAAACAATGTTGTGGTAGATACATCATCACACTGAGCTGTATACACTGTCAACACTTCATATATGTGGCCCTACGGATGTTGCTTAAATATAACTCCCAGGAGTCTCAGCCAACATGACCAATGCTTTTGAGGTGATCCGATTATATATCTATGCTCAGATGTAAATACAGAGAGAAGGGCTTAAAATTTGTGAATCCTTTTGAATTTTCAATACCTTAGCATAAACATGACCTTAAAACATGATCTATTCTCCACACAAGTCCTAGCTCATAATTTATATGCCACTGGATTTTCATTCTTTCTCCATTCACTAGATCAGGTAGTTTCAGTTTATTCAGGCTGCAAAACATTGACAGAAAGCTAACAAAAAGATGAAATGCATGTTTTTGTAATTTATGGAAAAGCATATATGGACATTATTTGAATTTTACAAAAAAAGATGCCTCAATTACTGTCCCAGAAGGTCCACCATTTATGCCAAATATTAAAAAGCAAGCTTTTTATTATAAATACAAAATGTTTCCAATGTCCATCAATTAAAACTTTCATTTCACAATTCCCTGGGAGTTTAATGTTTTAACCAAATTAATCATTCTCAAATGACTAGGAGGCAATTTTGACCTTTTCCTTAGGGGAAAAAAAATCTACATATGTCCCTAACTGTGAATTTTGAGCAAACTCTTTTATTGCCCATGGTCTGTAATGAACTCCCATCAAGTTCAATTTGAGAAACCCTGTTTTAGCTGCAGATATGATTTTTTTTTGTATGGATTTTATTGTCTATTGTCATGAGTATTGTCTTGCAATGTGGCCTATAGGTCATCTTGTATGGTGTCTTTGCTGTTTTCTAAAGTTTAGAATGAGGATTTTGTAAATGATTAATTTTCTATGTGATAGAAACCATACTCCAAAGTATGTTGTTGTTTTTTAGTTTGAGCACTACTGAAATTTGTGCTGCATGGAAAGCTCAACTGACCTAATAAACAAAATGCTTCCCTTTGCTGCTTTCTAATAAAACCTAAAAGGGCTAAGTATAAGGAAGAGGCTGACAGTGCAGTTTTTGAAACATGCCAAGTTGTCAGTGAATCTAAACCATGTGTCTGGCCAACTCACTCTTGGGAGTTGGACAAATTGATGTGTCAGACTTGTGCCTGATCCTGTCTATGTTTTATAAATGTTGATCTTGAGCTATTTTTCTAGACAGTGCCCTACAATTATTTTGATCATGTGACTGGAAGGCTTTGAGGCTTCTGTTGGTTTGGAAGACATCTGATACTTTGGTGGGACTATATTTATTTTAATAATTTATATGGCCACCCATCTCACAACAATGACTGTGGGTTGTATGCAAGGATTAAAACATCAGTTTCGACCAATGACCCATGATACCCAAGATAAACATTACATCCCAATCATAAAACCGCTTCAGCAGCAAAGCTCAGCCTAACATTCTGGCCCAAATGCCTGGGGAAATGTCAGGTATTCAGAACTTGAAAAGCTAACAGGGTCAGGGCAGGGTCATCTGGCTCTGTGACAGGATGCTGTTCCACAGGGCAGGTGCTGCCATAGTGAAGGCACAATTCTGGGGTCCATCAAGGTGATGGTGTTTGATAAAAGAGGACTGAAGCCTGTTAGATCTGGTGGGGCAAGTAGAAGTAATGGGAGAAAGGCAGTCACCCAAATAGTCTGGCCGTATCCCATGTAGAGCTTTATAGGTGAGAAGTAGCACTTAGAATTGTATTTAGAAGCCTACTGGAGCAGCTTGTGGAGCAGGGTGTATGAGTATGTGAAATTGACAAAACTGCCGTTGCTGCCGCATTCTGAACCAGCTTCAGCTTCCAAATGTTCTTCAATGGAAGTCCCATATTCAATGCATTGCAGGAATCCTAATGGGAAATGTTTGAGATGTGAGTTGTCATGTGCAAGGCCAAAGCCAGGGGACGACTTACAACCACAGCCACTTAATCTTAGTAGGGTTGACCCAGAGTTCTCCTCTATCCAGACCCTCATAGCCTCCAGGAACCAGGAAAGAACTTCAGTGGCATCACTCGGTGAGCCCAGGGTAGAGAAGCACAGTTGGTTATCATCAGTATACTAGTGATAAATGCACCCCACGCTTGTGGATGACCTTATTCAGCAGTTTCATGTAGATATTATATAGGAGTAGTGAGAAAGTAAGAAGCTAGAGGTTCTCCACGAAGCATGAGTCTCAGGTTCTAGTTCTCTCCCACCCCCCAACTAACATGAAATTAAAATAGCTGTGAATAAAGGAAAAGAACCATTGTAATACAGTGCAGGCCAGGCCAGGCCAGGCCAGAAGAATACCATGAACGTTGGTATTGACAGCCACTGAGACATCAAGGAGGGCCAGAATGGATGCAGTGCCCCCACTCTAGTCCCTCAGAAGTCCCCAACAAGTGCAATCAATGATTTCCCAGTATTATAGTCAGGCCCTAATACTAACTGGAAAGGATCCAGATAATCTGCTTCTTCTAGGACCAGGTTGGAGGCTGGATGAAAATTGTCCAGTTCTCTTGATCCATCAACAGTCTCTTAAGAAGAAGGCAGACAACTGTGTCTTTCAAAGCAGACAGAACAGCTTCCCACAGTGCAGTATTTTGCCACTGTCTGGACCCAACCACTTGTCACCTCCCAGGAAACCTTAGCCAGGAGGGAGAGGAATTAAAATACAGGTAGCTGAACTCACAGCACTGGGAACTCTGCTCATTTCATCAGAGCTAATACCTTCAATCTCTTCCCAGATAACTGCCTCAGGCAATTCCAAAGGATCTGGTCAGCCAGATTCCAACTGCAAAAAAACCCTGAGTGACTTTATCCACTAGATGCCTACAAGAGTCTTCATGGCAGCCCTGCAGTTATTATTGTGTCCTTTTTATCCACTCTGTAGATATAATAAGGGTTGAGAAGTAAGAAATCTCACTGCCCTTATTGCCACAAAATAATCTTTAAGAAAAGCTATTACCTATGTTTGGTGAGGTTCACTTGGGGTTTTTCTCCAGCTGCATTCTCAGTGTCTTTATGCCATGATATAAATGTAATGAGTGGGAGCAAAGCATATTTCTAGAAGAAATCTCAAGGTAAATGAAACTAAGATTTTCAAAAAGATGAAGGGACTTTACGGGGTATACATTTTTATACAGAATCTAGAAATCTTGTGAGACTTCACGACTCTTCAGACTGCCAAGAAGATTTAAAGTATTCCCTTACTTTTTCAACTGTATTTGGTAAAGCTTGAAAATCAGATTAAGTTTCCTAATAGTTCAGCACAAATTCCCTAAAGATCCAAAGACTCAACAAGTCATCTCCCTTTCTTAAGTATTTGAATTACCAAAAGGGATATCATCCAATTTGAGGGATATCATCCAATGAAGTACAATGTTGATAGATAATTTGCAACTCGATGACACTAACTATGTAATTCTGATAGTGTTGTTTAAATTCCATTTTTTTTATATCTTTCAGCTTTGAAGAGATCCTTTGAAGTTGAAGAAGTAGATCAGTCTTCAAATTCTTCTACTCCACAAAGGCGGACACCCAATCCTCTTGTAAGGTCCACAGTGTCCAGTTCCACACAGAAATTCCAAGATCTTGGGGCCAGAAATTCAGAGACTCCTTCCAGACATGGGGAGTCTCCAGCACAAAGATCACCCAAGTCTTCTTTAAGGAGAGTTGAGATTTCTGGGCCAAAACATCCTGAACCAGTGTCCAGAAGAACAGAAATCTCCATTGACATATCATCTAAGCAAGTGGAAAATTCCACCTCAGGAGCATCAAGATTTGGCCTCAAGAGAACAGATGTGTTGGGACACAAGCCTCTTGAGACTCCTCCCAGAAGGACTGAGATCAGTATAAGTAAGCCCCAGGACCAAGCTCTTCGCAGAATGGAAGTCCCCTCAAAGATCCCTGAACCAACCCAACGCAGAGTTGAAGCCACTAGTCCGCCTTTGCCTGATGTTGGTACCAAACGTGTGGAAATCCAAGTAACAAAATCTTCTGAGGTCCCCGTGCCACCAATCAGGCAGACTGAAAATGTGGAGCATTTTTCAACCAATCAACATCTGCCACCAGAACCAAAGATACAGCCAATGGTGACTGAACTGCCACACAAAGGCCAAGAAGGTAAGTAAATAAGCAGTTTTTCCTTTGCAGTTCTTTGTCTGTCTCTTCCTTTCAGAGATTTTTTGCCAGCCACCAGGATTATAATCAGTTACTATTCTAAAAAAAAGAAAAGAAATGAAAAAAAAAATGGTGTATTAATTCAGGGGTATTATTTCAGTTATAGCTGGCAACACATATAAGTGGCAACACATATAGGGCTCCCTTTTCCTGTGTGGTATGGTGGGCTAAGGCAGACATGTCAAACTCGCGACGTCACATGACGTCACGCAACGTATTGGGACGGTTTTGCCACTGCCGGCAATGGGGTGGGCGCGGCTTCCGGATGACGCGTCCGGCCCGCGGGCCAGCAGTTTGACACCCCTGGGCTAAGGGATCTGCCCAAAGTCACCCAGGGAGCATCTATGGCTGAGAGTGGAGTAAAACCTCTGTCTGTCCACTTACAGCCCAACACCTTAATCACTATACAACACTGGCTCTTATTATTTGTCTGGATTACTTGAGGTAGCAATAAGATTTTGATTACTATGGTAAAAATGTAATAAGTGATACACCACTGCCCATTGCTTTTATATTAATTGAGGGATGGAATTGTGTTCATATTTATTTTAGACTACTGTGGATGAATTGTGTACTTCTGAATTGGCACTGGATTTCTGTGTTGGTTTACAGTTTGCAATTAAAAATCTGAATTTTATAATTTATAACAGAGTAAGCAAATGCATTACATTCATTGGATTTGAGATCATTGTTACCAAAGTAAATCACCGGATCTTTCCATTTTGACAATGGAAGATTCTATGTAATGTGTTTTCCATAAGCTAGATACATTGTATATGAACAGTATAGTTTCTAGTGGTCACAGGACAGTAGAATTACCCAAACTGTGACTACAATTCTTGAGCCTTGTACTATATGGCCCCATATAGATAACTCAGGCAGAAAATGTTCAGAATTGCAACCAAGTTGCATTTTTGGGTACAAAATAGATTGTATAATGTCCAGGATTAGTGCTCAATACTAACACTACTGTGTTAGCTTTGAAATAAAGTCCTTCTTAAAAGAGCTGTCATATCCAGATAGAAAAGGTTTGTGGGGCTAAATTTGGAGATCTTTAATCACAATCTGATTATAATAACACAATTATTTGTTTATGATTTGCAGATATTTTAGTTGGCTTTAAGAAAGATATTAGTATGGCGGTGGTTTTTTGTTTTTTGTTCCTTAATAACCCACTTACACTTTTTGAAAGATTTCCATTACAGTTGTCCAGCTTGTTTTGACTAGTAAGCTAGAATTTAAAATTACCTACAATTGTATATAATTAGTATTATAAGTTATTATCTTAACCATGCTGGCATTTTATTTGGTGCCAGGCATAAGACTGGGATCTTGAATATCCTGACTTTCAGATGGCAATTCAGAGACAACTTTGCAGTTTAAGAGGATGAGAACATTTCTGGCATGGCATTTGCCATGTTTTGACCTTCCAAAGAGTGGATTTCATAGATACTCTTAAAATATCTTTTGTAGCACTAGGAACACACTATGAAGGAATGCAGTCAATCAAAACATTGTGATGAAATGGTATAGGGTTTCCTGCCTGAGCAGGGGGTTGGACTCGATGACCTCCAAGGTCCCTTCCAACTTTATTATTATTATTATTATTATTATTATGTGCATATGCTCTGCATTGTGTTCCCTTTTTTTTATTATGCTTTAGTATGCAGAACTGTTTTATAGTAACAAACAACTCAAATAAAAAACAGTTGTTTAAGAAGATCCAGGGCTTTCTGGCCTCTTGCAACTGAAGAGTAATGGTTTTACTATAGACAAAAGCAGTAGTTGGACTGTACTTAATTTTCCCTAGAGGGAAAGTGTTCAAGAGGTGAATGCTTCAAAAATTGGGGAGTAGGGGCTTTTTTAAGATTTAGGGAATCTTCCTTTGTTCTTTAAATGTTATTAAGTCTACCTTTATTTTTGCATGCTGTACCTCAAAATATAGAAAAATGTGTTGATTTTTATATTGCCATAGTAGGATGGCACAGAGCAGAGTTTTGGTGTCACAAAAAAGGACTTGGGATCACATGCAGTATTAGGGCTATTTGTTTCCAGTCTTAGATGAAAACATATTTTAGTTACTTCCTTGCTGTACTTTTGTTTTTTCTCATTGTCACTGAACTGATACGAATTCAGTTTCCTACTCTCCTCTTGAAGATTTCATATTCTTTGCTACAAGACTCTCTTTAATGCTTCAAGGCCCATTTGTAATAGCATTTATGGTTTGCAAATATTTTAGTTGGACCTAATGAAAATATTACCATGGTGTGGTTTTCGGTTTTTTATTTCTAACATAGAGAACTTTCCTTGAATGCCAGGCCGCTGATTCTCTTTTCTACCTTCTTCTGCTAACCAGATCCTACTTTTCCCTTTGTTAAATGTAATGTATTTAGAAGATTCCTACTTTCTGTTGCAGTTTCCCCTTAGTATTTATATGTGTGCTTCTGCTTCTCTGCACAGGTCTGATAAAAAAAGAGATTGTGAAAAACATTAAGGGGTAGACTCAGATTATTAGAAAGCTGCTCTTCTACAGAAAAAACATTATGTATAGTGTTTCAGATTTTTTTTTTAGTTATGAAAAAGAATTGATAAGAATCAAGAAAGCTATATCTAAACTCATGCATGATATGGATAGTTTTGCTTCCTCATTTGTAATATTGAAACTTAGAATCATTAAGTGAAAGATAGGATCGGTGCTAAAGAAGTACCTCTTTATATAAAATATAATAAAACAATGGGTACTGAATAGCAATTTAAAAGGTTTTTAAAGGAGTCAAAGTCATATTCTCAATCAATGGCAAATGGTTTTCATGGATGCTTAGTAAGTTCAGAGTAACAGGCATACATTTTGTATACTAGTGGCTAGGTAGTAACAGTAGAGATAGAAGTAGAAGAGTGAGTTGTCCATGTTGTGAATTAAATGAGTGAATTAAATCAGCCACACTGAGGACTTCCGGTTTTGTGCAGTAGCAATACAGCCAAGGGATCGTGGGGTTCCGCACCCCACGGCTAGTTTTTGCCCTGCCAGGGGACCTTTAAATGGGTCTAAAGTCGCCCCGAAGAAGGAGGGGCACCCTGTCGATCACGGAAAGACAGTGGTCTTTCCGTTTGATCTGGGGGAACCCTCCAACCCGACAGGAGAAAGGCTAGCCACACCCCGATGTCTAGCCCGAGCTACCAGCACCAGAAGTCCAAAAGCACCAACTAAGAACAACAGTGAACAGCATGTTGGAAACTGGATAAGAACATCAATCTTCTCTTCTTTAATTTGAAACTGATTTCCTGGAAAAGATCCCCAAGAAGCAAAAAAAAAAACCTCCGAAAGTGAAGGAAGGGGATTACACCCCTCCATAGACGGAAGCGGCAATTTACTTTTTTAGGGGACAGAAATATATTGAAATGGACTAATGTAAAGTTATAATCTGGAAAAAACTGAACACTATGGAAATTGGCAAGACTTTCCATTTGAAAAAATATGGTTGAAATTATAAGAAAATATTTTTTTTTCATTTTGGAGATTGGAAAATAAATAGATACTGCCATCTAGTGGTGGACTAAAGTATAGAACTATAGTTGCCCTGCATCAGAAATTGGTAAGACGCCCAGAAACAGAGCACAACCTGTTCCTTTGATCATCAGTCTAAACAAAGAACAGCTACAATAACATTTATAAAAATACAGGAAGCACCCCTTGGTAAACTGAATACACTGATTCAGAAAATTTCTTGTCAAAAGAAGAAGGCGAGAGATAGACCTAAGACAGATGACTCAACCTACCAGATGGAGTATTACATAATTAAACACCTGTTTGAATATGGTTAAAGGAATAGTTAAATTTTGGATATGAATGGGTTCTATGGCAAATGTGATTTATATGTAGTATAGTATTTTTTTATGATATGGGAAATGTAAAAATAATGGGATGACTTAGATGAATAAAATGTTTTGGATACTCAAATGTAATCAATTTGGAGAAAATTATATTTGATAAGTAATGTTTTGAATACTGAGGGGAAACTAAGCTTAAACAAGAATAGGCGAGAGCCAAATTTAAGAGAGATGATTTGAACTACTAGATGGAGTACTATATGACTAAATACCTATTTGAATATGCATAAAAGAATAGTTAACAAGCGTACAAAATGTTTTGGATATCTAAATGTAATCAATTTTGAGAAAATTATAATCGATAAGAAATGTTTCAAATATTGAGGGGAAACTAAGCCTAAATAAGAATTCTGAAAACAGGACTTATAGCGATTTACATAAGATGATTTTTTTGCAAAAGTAATTGTAAAATAATATGTCTAGAAAAGATGTTACATACTGATGTTATTGTTATCTATACAAACACTAGAAAAATGCTTATACTTAACTATGTATGTATTGAAAGTACCAAGAACTATATCTGCTTAATGTTGGCAAAAGGAGAAATTTATTGGAAGAAGAGAAGATTAAGGAAAGATATTTCTAGTTAACATATTGATTATGAAATTATAAAAATTAACTATTACTGATGGTTGTTAAATTTATGAACCCAGACAACATGTTGTTTACTAAGCACTAAAGATTATTATTGTAAAATATATATATTTTTAAAAAATAAATCAGCCACTCTATGTCATTAGCCTAATTAAGAAAAGCCCATCTTATGTTTTCATTCTCCAAGTTTCACTGCTACATGTTTTAGGGCAGGATGGGGCTTTTAAGTAAGAACTTAAACAGATGTGGTAGATACAACTCGTCTACTCTGTTCCACCCAGTTATTTCTTCACTTTATTGAATGATATTCCTGGCACTCAAGACACCTTTATAAATTCTCCACCTGTTTTTGTCTCCTATTGTCATAACATCTTGGGATACATAGTGCTAAATATCCATTTCACTTGTATACAAAATAAATTAATGGCTAGCTTGATTTAGCAGTACTTAGGGGCTCCTTTGCAGCAACTGTTTACTATGGCATAGTTCAGAGGCATCCAATTTTAGTGGACATGTCCTCATGGTTTAGCCTTTGCCTCATTCTCCAGCCCAGTGTGGAGACAATCTAAATTTGTCCTTAGCTGTTCCAGTTCTAAAATAGTGCTTTCTCTCTTGGGAAGAAGGCAATTTCATTTTGCTACTTTAGTTCCATTTTGCAATCTTAATGGGATCTTTCCCAGGTGCTTTGATGCCAGTATTGTCATTCTTTTGCAACATTTGCCACTTTGGATTATTTGATAGTGAGCTATTAAGTGACAAAAGGTCTGCCAGTTTTTTCCTCTAGCCTCAGGAACAGAAAGACCAGCAAACCTGCCTACTGGTCTTCTGGAAGAGTGTAAAGTACTCCAGCTGAAAGGTTGGCGGGATAGAAGATAACTGGGATGAAGTGGGAAGATGGTTCCTCAAATATTCAGTGAAGCTTCTTTTTGCTTCCTCTCACATCCTCGGCCCCACCAACCTGGGTGATATTTGGTCGCTGGCCTACATGTCTTCTGGCAAACTGGAAGATCCTTGTTCAGAAATGATCTAAGTCAGGGGTCTTCGAACTTGGCCCTTTTATGACCTGTGGACTTCAACTCCCAGAATTCCTCAGCCAGTGTGCCTGGCTGAGGAATTCTGGGTGTTGAAGTCTGCAAGTCATAAAAGGACCAAGTTTGAAGACCCCTGGTCTAAGTGATAGGTTACTATCACAGAGCATTTCCACCCTGTCATTTGGGCACTTTGAAAGCTGGCTAAAGTCCCAGGTGCTCACCCACCTTTACTCAAGAAAGTGCCACATATTTTAAGGGCACAATGACACAGCCATGGTTAAAAGCCCTAGAAAGCATGGGCTACTACCAACTTTCAGTTTTTGGTTGTGACTGTTGAATTCTCATAGCTCATGAACTTTTTTCGTCACTGATATACTGGAATATATTGGAATTGGAGATGTCAGTAATAAATCAGTGCAATAACATAGAATTCTTCAAACCATACCTTTACTAAAACACAGTCTGGAAGGATTGTATACCATTATGTACAATTAAGAAGGCATCCGTTTGCAAAGGCAAAACATGTTTTCATCCATGCTCCCATTCACAGAATAGGCATCATAATATTGCTTTTTTTATCCTCAGCTTTTTAAGCAGTTGTGCATAAGAATTACTAAGAAGATAATTGAAGGAATACTTTTTCAAAGGATATGGATATTATTTTAAATAGAGCTTTGAAAGTGATCTTGTATCTCCAACAGGCTGCACTAAGATTCTAACAAGGTAGCTGATGAAAAGGGGTTAAAATGCATTAAATTGTTTTTCAGGAATAACAAGTTGGAGTTGGAAAAACTAAAGCTTTGAAACTTGTGAAACTAAGACAGGAAATCCCCTATTTATCTATTTCTTTCAGTTAGTAAGAAGAGGAGACTCTCAATGGAACATTAAAATAAAGTAAAATAAAATAATCTTGATTGGCTAATTTATATCCGTTAGGTCACAAAGAGATGAAAGCAACTGAGTAACAAATTAATATCAACATTAAATCAGAGCTGAAGGAGGTGGAGAAAAGCATTTTCTTAGCATAAAAAGGACATTTTAAACAAATGTTTTTGGGAATGATGCAAATATGCTATTTACTAATTTATCCCTGATAGACTATAAAGCATTGTCCATTAATGGAACTTTTTGTTACTTTGTAGCAACATTTTATTTATTTGATTTATAGACTTCCTATCTATAAGAATATCCTAGACAATTAAAACATAAACAACATAAACAATACTAAATATAAATACTAAAAATAAATAGCTATATAAACAATAAAAACATTAAAAACAATTGAACAATGAAAAGCCATACAGTACAATACAATCACCAGGAAAGCACAGCCATCAAGAACAGTACAGCCATTTTATGGGCTCTACACCACTCTCCGATCCCCAGGCCAGATGGCAAAATCAGGTCTTCAGGCCCTTCTGGAAGGTCATCAAGGTGGGGGCCATCCTGACTTTGGGGGGGGGAATGATGTTCCATAGGGTAAATGGAGCAGTAGAAAAGGCTCTCCTAGGTCCCATTGGATGACACTCTCTAGTGGATTGAACCTGTAACAAGCCTCTTCTGATGTACCTGATGTAACAGGCAGATGTCATTAGGTTGAGGTGGTCCTTCAATCTGACCCCATGCCATGTAGGACTTTATAGTTTATCACTCAAAGCTTTGCAAAGACCCTCCTAGCCACAATTGCTGCCTGCTCTTTGAGTAGGAGTCATGAATCCAGAATGACCCCCGGATTTTGCACTGGGTCTGGGGAAGTGCAACTTCATCCAGAACCATAGATGGTAAATTCTTAGATCCAGGTGGTTCCAAAACTCAAAGTCACTCAGTCTTGCCAGAATTGAGCTGAAGCTTGTTGTTCTCCATCCAACCCCCTTCTGTCTCCAGATACGAAGACATGGCAGCGTCTCCTGCTTCATTAGGGCAGAGATATATAACTGAATATCATCAGCATACTGATGATATCTCATCCTATGGCTATGGAGACCTTACCCAGCACATTCCTGTAGATGTTAAACAGGAGCAGAGAGTGCTGAAACCTGTGGCACACCACAGTTTAGGGGCCGAGGGCAGAATCTCTTGCCCTCAATCAACACTGACTGAAACTGACCCCTAGAGAAGGAAGACAACCAACTTCACACAGTGCTGCCCACTCCCAACTACTGCAGCTGATCCAAGAGGATACCATGTACTTGAAGGCAAACAAGATGTCAAGTAAGGCAAGGATGGATGTATTACTCCCATCCTACTTTTGCCAGAGGTCATCAAAAAACATGACCAATGTCTCTCAGTCCCATACCAAGGTCTGAAATCCAACTGAAAGGGATCCAGATAATCCGTTTTCATCCTGGACCCTTTGAAGCTGTTACACAATCATTTTCTCAACCATCTTCCCTAAAAAGGAGAAGATTTTGGCTTTGTAATCATCTAAATGTCTATGTAACATCATCATCATATCACAACAATTGTGTAATCACAACTGATTATTTGTATTCACAACTGATTATTTGTATTCCCTCAAAAGAAGAAGAAACAAACCAGAGAGGATATAATTGTTCACATGATATTTTACTTTGGAGCCAAACAGCTACAAAGAGATGCAAAGTTCTGAGTCTAAAAAAATGATTCAGGAGAACATTTGGTTCATCTCTGCTTACAAATTAACAAACTACATGGAGACATAATTCATTTAATCTGAGGCAAACCATCAACTTAAGTTACCGCCAGGGATGATATAAGCATCGTTGCTCATTCAAGACTCAAGATAGAATCTGAGTCCTAGAGTTGGTAACAGCTGCCTGAAGATGGGGAGATGTTGATTTAAAACCAACTCTGGCATCCCTGGGACAGCTGCTTAGTATAAGACTTGAACAATGAAAGCAGCTGTCTGTTGGGAGATTTAAAGCAGGAGACAGCCACATTCAGTGCAATCAATAACAAAGCGGTCTTTCACTTTCAATGAGGTCTTGTATATAAAAGCAAAGAATAAAATAGACATGAAAGATTCTTACAGCACCCCTTTATCTGCTCAAATTTACAATCCAGGTATAAAAAAGCAGGGTTATTTCAATTTTCTTCTAGCAGCCTTTTCCACCCTGGTGTCTTCCACATAAATGTCTTGAGGCTGAAACTCTCTGAACTCCCTGCCATCAGCCTCAACACATTTGATGAGTACCTTCTTGAACGGAAAGGCACAAATGTTAGCTTAGTTCCAATATTCTCACCTCTTTCCCTCATCTTCTTCCCATCTAACTCCCATCTATTTGAGTTTTGGAACAATTCCTTCATTTCATGGACCACAGCTTATTCTAGAAAAATATGCAACCTGAATTTAAGTCTTTGGTTTTAATAGTTAGAATCCTCATTTTCAGTTAGGTAAGTATCAGCATTGTAGGCACAGCCCTTCAAGGAAATCATAGAATTACAGAATTGTAGGTCTGGAAGGGACCTAGGATGACTTGTAGTCCAACCACCTACCCAAAACAGGAATCCTTATACCAAATGGTTGTCTTAACGTTTTTTGTGAAAATCTCCAGCAATGGAGCACTCACAACTCTGACAGGCACCTTGTTCCATTGATTAATCGTTCTTCGTATCAGGAAATTCCTCCTTATTTCCAGTTTGGATCTCCCTCTGATGAGCTTCCATTCACTGCTTTTTGTCCTTCCCTCAGGTGCTATGGAGAATAAACTGATGCCCTCTTCCCTATGACAGCTCTTCAAGTATTGGAAGACTGTTATCATGTCTACCCTTTACAATTTCTTTACAATTTATAATTTCTTGAACTGATGGCTGTGATTAGAGAAAAGACATTGGCCAAATGTAATACCAGTTGGATGCCCCTTTTGGACTTCTGTGCAAAAGAGAGGAAAAAAAGATGAAACAATGACATATAGATTTGATTACTAGTAATATTTGTAAATTATTTTTTTTTAAAATGCATGCTATGCTGTAGTTGTAGAACAAGTGTTAAACTTAAGTTTTATTTATAGCTGCTGTAAAAGAAGTCAGAAGTCATTGTTTTTTGCAGATCTCTCTGTATTTTTTTTATTACACCTCTTTCTGTTATTTCCTTCTCTGTTCTTACTTTCTATTCTACCTCTTGATTATTAATTTCTTGTTAGTTTTTTTACCTTTACTTTAAAAACTTAATAAAGTTATATATAAAAAAGAAATTTCAAATTCTTTCCAAAATATTGCAGTTTCCTACACATTACTTATAAGATACCCTTTCATTTACCTCCATCTTAATTTCCATCATAATATGGAAATGGAAGTCCTTATAGATTTTAATTAGATTAGAATTTTGGTTTGTAAGGTTACACAAAGGTGTACCTGGAGAACAAACCAATGACTTGCTTATTTGGTAAATATAAAATATAAAATCCAGTCATAAGCCACTGATATTTGTGATTAAAATATATAGATGCAACTTTTATGGCAGAGCAGAATCAAATAACATATATATAAATAATTGAAAAAAGCAAACCTGAACTTTTGTATCAGGTACTTTTCTAAGCTTTCCTCAGCTTTTATTTTGTTTATGATAAATTTTCTTCCCAATTATACATATTGGGATGCAGACAAGCTCTTTAAATAAATTCTGCTATTGATTAATATGCACACCATTAGGGCCCAATAGTCATGAATTAATAAACTTATTTCATTCTTTTTAAAACAAAAAGATCATTCCAGAGTGATTTTGAGTTTGAAAGAATCCTTCACCTGAACTGAAACATTCACCTTGTTTTACCTGAAGAAACAAAACAAAATTGGAGCCCTTCTGATAAGTCAGGACACCATTTAAAATAATTTCATGTTCAAAACATTTAGTATACTTTTACAATACATACTTAATTACAATTCTAATTAAAGTGACTTTTGTGGGTGATATGTTATGAGGGACGATCTCTCCAACTCAATCCCCCTTTTCAGGGGTGCTCATTTTATCAAACCAAGGTTGAAGTCAATACTGATTCTCATAATATTTCTCATAATACTTCTCCCCAATACTTCTCTTCAATTCTGCTATTTCTAGGTAGAAAATAAGCTGTTTTTTTTCTTACAAATGCTGATCATATTAAAGCATCAATTCTGTGCTTTAGAACTGGGGAATGATCTTCCTCTTCTCAGTTACAGACAATTTACTAAAATTTGTTATCAGTTTCAGTAAATATTGGGTCTGAGAGAAAATAATAGCATATTCTCTGCACTGAGCATTAGTTTAAGTGAATTTTAACCTAATCTTGAATTTTAAAGCTTTTTATATTCCTAGACTTGTTTAATTCCACAGGCTGCCGACTCAGTAATGATCTCATGTAACATAGAACTTTATCGATGGACGCCAGCTTGTAAAATGTTTTGCTTGTAAAATGTTTATTAGAACCTCAAGTTGTAGATAATCCAGTGAACAAAACTTATTGGTTTTCATAGCTATCAGAAGAATTTACTTGATTTCCAGCATTTGAGTTTCTTAGCTTAATGCAGTGCTTCCCAAACTGATAGGCACAATCTGTCCTGGTTCCTAAGCCTATTTTTTATAGGAAGTCACTTTTTCTACAGGATTTCTTTAAAATGTGCAGCCAGCTTAATGGCATATAAATTATAGTTTTATGGCCCTTTACACATTCTCAGAGCACCTTAACAGCAGCTTCACCTGCCACATTGAACAATAATTGAAGTGAAGATTGATATCTTGTCAGGCACTTTTGTTTTCAGATATGAATACATACTAGTTCAACATCTGTCGATAGAAAAAAAAGCAATTTAACAAGAATAGTCAATGAATTAAATATTGCACGTTCAATAGCCTATATTGGAGTTTAATGCAGACATGACCAGTGAGGGTAAAGCCTACAAAACTGGCTTGGGCAGGTATTTCAGTATTAAAAACTTTCAAATTAAGTAGTTGAGCTAAACTATCTTTTAAAACATCTTTGCCACAGAAAGCTGTAGTTGCTGTTGTTTTGTCTCCAGGGTGATCTTTGGGTTTCATTTGGAGCAGGAAGGAATTGCTTCTTCTGCCTAACAAATTCTCAGGGTCTAAATTGATGTTGAATTCAAGGAATGATATTCATACTACATGGCTTCTTCCAGTAGATAACTGACAAGAACAAAGATAATTTATGAGCACAGCAAATGCAGGTATTCACTGACTTTTTAACCTGTGCTTCCAGTTGCCTGCTACTCTATTTTTATGAACTTTAACAGAATTATTTTAAAAGAATTAAGGTTTCATTGTAGCCTATTGTCTTTGTGGCTCAGAAGAAGTAGGGGATGAAATCTATAGTGGATGATAAAGATCAGGGTAAAGGTAAAGGAGTTCCGGCAGATTTTACTCTGTTAGTTGTTGCCGCCTATAGGGGCCAGTGCTTATCTCCATTTCAAGGCCATTGAGCCAGCAATGTCTGAAGATATTTCCATGGTCATGTGACCAGCATGGAGCACTATTACCTTCCCACCAAAATAGTATGTATTTATCTACTCATGCTTTGCATGCTTTTGAACAGCTAGGCTGGCAGGAGCTGGAGCGAGGAGGGGAGCTCACCCTGTCACGTGACATTCAGGTCTTGGACCTGAGCTACCGGCTTTTCCAGCTGACAAGCCCAGTGTCTTAACTACTGAGACATCGCACTGATAAAGATCAAGGAGGCCAAAGAATAATCTGCCGATGGGGAGACTATAATATCATGCAGTTATGTGGCTGATAGGGAGGTCAGCATATTGCTCCATATTTCCTCCTCTTTTTGTCTATTGTCTAATAACAGGCAGGACATTCTGATAATGTTTAATATGCAGTTTCTATTTATTGTGAGTCATTAATTTGTTGGCTTCACACATCACACAAAATCATATTATGCTATGTTTAAATCTAACTACTATAATATAAAAACCCAGTTGTGTGAATCAGGCCATTGTACCTTTCAAGTTCTTCAATAAAACATGGCTTGAAAAGTCTTATCTTGTCTTTACATGAGAACTTAGTCTTTTCTTTTTATTTTGCAGCAATTGCTTGTTACAGAACCTACTGTGAAATGAAATTATACATTTAGCAATAACTAGAACTGGGAATATGCTCTCCAAGGGATTGAGCCCATTAATGTTCATTGCTTCCACTGAAACCTCCAATCTCAAGAAGATATTTGTCAGTTTATGAAGATTTACTTAGAATTTCCCACCTCTATTAGATGAAGTAATCTCTCATCATGCCAACTCTTTAAGAGTCTATCTTCTCTATAGATACTATTGGGGCACTTTGATCAAATGATCAGAAAAATTAAATCCCAAAAAGATAATGTACATTGTAGGAGAAGAGTCTTGTTAGTCTATGGTTGCCAAAAATTAGAAGGAATCTAATATTAATGTATGTGAGCTACAACACTTAAATCTTTTAATAAAATTTATTAATTTGGAAATATGCTACCTGGTCCTCCTTATTTTTAACAAGAAAGCTTATTTGCCAGAATCAGTCTACAGTGCATAGCTGAAAAAAAAAATGTCATGCACTGTACCTTGTGCTCTATCATATCATATAAGCCACTTAGAGCTGCTACTCGAATTGACCATCCTCTCCCAAATTTTCTTTAATAGGCAGCTAAGCATGTAGAATTTTCTTGAAGAAAAAAAAGTATGGAAAGGGTTTTATGATTGTATGAATTTGAAAATTCTCCAACATGCAGTGTTTCCCAAACAACCATCTTTATGTTAAAATTATTATTGAATAATAATTTTATCTCAACCATCATTGGGATCTGTGATGTCCTTGATGTTCTCTATGCTTGGTTGTTTACTTGCAGACATTTCATTATCATTTCGTTCATTGGGATTTTCCTATTCTTGTAATTTAATTCTCTTTCATTAAGCCCATGTGCTGCACAAAACAGTCCATAAATTATATTTCCTCCTTGTGTTATACTAAGACCATATCTGGAAATTTCTAAAATGCTGCAGCCTGGCAGCTATTGCAACAGATCTGACGTCTTGATTGTACTTGGTTTTTCTGATGTTGTCATAAGAGATAAAGCAGTGAGATTAATATGGGGTGTGTGTGAATGTGTGCTTGTGAATATTTTGTTTTCATGTTCCATTTTATCAGATGGAACAAAACACCATACAGACTAAATTTTTACAATTATTGGTGGTATGGTCTTTAAAGAGAGGTTTAAAGATTGTTTTAATTGTAGTAATAAGAAATACTAAATGTTTATTATTTATTAATTAGAATTAATTATATCCCTCTTTTCAGCAGAAACACAAGGGATTATTTGCTGTTTTTAGTTCATTTCGTCTTTTCTCCAATTTCACACTCACAAAAACCATATGAGGTTAATCTGAGATAACAAATCCAGTGGTACCTTGGTACTCATCATTAATTGTTTCCTGGAGGCATGATGAATACCAGAAATGATGAGTACCAAACAAATGTTTCCCATAAGGAATAATGTAGTGAGGTACAAGGCAGCCAACACTGACAAGTGTCGGCTGCCTTGTAACTCACTACATTATTCCTTATGGGAAAAATTGTTTGGTACTCATCATTTCTGGTATTCATCTTGGCTCCAGGAAACGATGCGTTGTGCGTTGGGTACCAGACAAACTATAAGTACCAGGACAAAATTTTCACATCAAAATGTGTTGAGTACCAAATTCAGTGAGTTTCAAAGCAGTTGAGTACCAAGGTACCACTGTACTCCAGAATCATTCAGTGGCAATTTGGATCTAGGACTTCCCATTCATAATCCAACTGCTATGTCCCTCCAGTTACTATATCACATAGGCTCTGCTCATTGACTCTTCTCTTCCGATACATTTTAATTGTATAGTAAGTATACACATTTACAACCATAACATAATTAATACCAGTGCTTTCTTTTTCTCATTTTGGGAGATTTCTCCAAAATTTATATTTTTTTATTTATTGATTTGTTTATGTCCAGCTTTTGTTATTTTTACAAATAACTCAAGGTGGCAAACATATCCAACATATCTTCCTCCTCCTGTTTTCCCCGCAACAACCCTGTGAGGTGGGTTGGGCTGAGAGAGAGTGACTGGCCCAAAGTCCCCCAAATGACTTTCATGGCTAAGGCAAGACTTGAACTCATGGTATTCCACTTTCTAGCCTGGTCCTTAACAACCAAACCAAACTGGTTCTCAAATTAGATGCTTTAATGTGGAAGTGCATGAACACATCAAAGTATCAATATGTTGAATACCTTTTGATAGTCCTCTTCCTAACATCTCCAATTTGGTATTGTCCACTCTCTTAAAGCACTAGTATCAGAAACCAAGAAAATTTGCTGAAAGAAAGTATTTGAGGGGCTGCCACAAAGAAGAAGATGATCAACTTATTTTCCAAAGGACAGGACAAGGAGGCAGGACAAGAAACGATGGAAACTAATCAAGGAGAGAAGCAACCTGGAATTAAGGAGAAACTTCCTAACAGTGAGGACACTTAACCAGTGTGCCTTCAGAAGTTGTGGGTGCTTCATCACTGGGGTTTTTTAAGCAGATGACAGCCATCTGTCTGAAATGGTATAGGGTCTCCTGCTTGAGCAGGGGGTTAGACTAGAAGACCTCCAAGATTCCTTCTAGCTTTATTCTGATTGAAAAAATATGCAAGAGGTATGAACTGGAATCAAAATATCTTCTGCCAGAAGAGTGAAAAATCTTAAAGTGGAATTGCATGAAAGGAAATCCAATGAAGAAAGGTCTCTCTTATCCTGGAAAGAGAGAAAGAAAGGGAGATTATTTGGTAGAACAATTGTTTTTTGATAGTTAGGAATGAAACGTGCTGATCAAACTTTCAGGGATATATTTTCCAAAGCTTTATTGGTCCCTTTCTTTTGATGTTCACTCACGATTGCTTAATGGTGGCCAGCAGTTTAAAGAGATTTAAAGGACAATAAACACAACAAGTTTTATCAAAATAAAAACCAGGCAAAAAGCTGTGGATTAACAGTGAGTAATCCTTTCCAATTCCCTGAGCAACTTAGCAGTTTAATTGCACTGAGAAACTAAAAGCTGTTTGGGAAATGTTTCCTTAAAACCAGATGACACATTTGGGCTAGATTATGTGTGTTGATATTGTTTTAAGCAGGAAAGAGCTTTCAGCCCTGAAATGCTAATTCACAGAGAGACTAAGTGTGTGTGTGTGTGTGTGTGGTACAGGAGGAGCCAGGGGAACATGCAGTCTATTTCTATGCAGGGAAGGCAGGTGCTGAATGTGAGATAAACTGAGAGAGGAAATAAAAGCAATGTTTTCAATTTGGAAAGAGATTTAATGAGCCAAGGCAGAAGAGGCGAGGAAAAGAGTTGGTAGGGAAATATGGGTTGGGGGATTTTTTGCCTCACTGTTTTGATTTCAGCTAAACCACACCTGTTCCAATTGCTCTTATCAGAATGATGGGAGTGAGGTCCCATTTCAAAAAGCATTTGGAAAATGCCCAGACTGAACTGTCAGTTTGGTAGAAGGCTCCTCAGGAATTTGGATAGCTACATTTAAGTAACAGGAATTGCAAAGCAATGGTATCATCTGCAATAATGGAATTAAATGAGTAAATTGTACTTTCTAGGCTAAGAAAGTACATCCTTATGCAGTTTGGTAGTCCTTTTTCCAAACTGTTCATAGATGAATTAGGATGGAAAAAGCAAGAAGGAAATTTTTGGAGAACCACAAGTTGATTTCAGTTTCCTTCCAGAAAAGCCAAGCTATGAGCATAGGAAGGGGAAAATTTAAAAAATTATCTAGATACAGTGTGTGTATTGGGTGGGGGTGATTGTTGAACTTTTTCCTTTCCATCCTTCATCTGTGCCATAACAGTCTATGGAAGTAAGGTGTCTGAATATCAAATCTGGGCAGCTACTTCATATATCCTTGGGAACAGTGGAATAAAGGAGATAAAAGTTTAAGAATGAGATGCTGATTGGCAACTTGGAAGGGACAATAGGAATTTCAATTGGAACATGGAAAGATTGGTGGAAAACTGAGCTGATGAAAAAGTCAGCTCTTTCTTAATCGGGTTCTCACTGTATACTCAAGGCAGCAGTTGTACCGGTAGTAGATGAGAATTAGCACTTTGAAGGTGGCAAACCTTGTTTTCTTGTTCTGGAAGAATTTCCTTTACCAGCAGAAGTGAAAGTGTAAATAGATTATCTTTAAACTGTTTCTGAAAGTTTTGGAGTGAGGGGTGAAAATAGTGATGGTATCAACATGCTCTAAATAAAAATTGGGGTATAGAGAATGTTATCTCAACAGAGACATGAACTAGTGAGGCCTCATAACTAATTCAAACAGTTGTTAATAATTTTAACCGAATAATAGAAGTTCACTACCCTGAATGTGTATTACAAGCACAACTCAAAGTAACAGATAAGCCATATAACTGTATAACATGTTTATAATACAGGAAGGAACTGGAGATCCCATACTCAGCTCTCCGAAGGCCCATTGGACTTACCACTGGAGACAACTATAATATAAAGTTGAATGGTCCCATAAATAATGTTGTATGAGCATAATTTACATAAGTCTTACCCAAGCTAGCAATCCATCAGATGTATAGCCATCAGACTTCTCAGGAATGTGGTATCTTGGTATCTAGCTTGGAAAAGGCTGATTTATTTGATTAATTGACAACTAGCACAGAACAGAAATATTGGCCTTGAGTTCCCAGGCCTGCTGCCTTCTAGATGTGTTAGAGATAAAAACCCAACCTCTTATATCAAATTGATGACACTGCAGGAGAAAACAAAATTGAGGAAGACAGTTCTAGACCACATGGTGAATTCTTCTGGCCACAAAGTACAAATTGTGGCTCACAAAACTACCCTTTAAGATGAATCTACATGGGTATTTATCTATCTGTACAGCTATCAGTGCTTTCAATCCAAGAACATCCAGTTTTCAAAATCAGTATAGCATTGTTTAGGATGCAGAGACATTACAATACATACTTGTAATTTTCCTTAATATATTATTCTACTATTGACATAATTTAAATTTGACAATATGGAAATGTATTTATGCCAAATCATTCTCAATGTATATAATCAATGCTGTCTTTCTGATATATAATAAAGAGGTAAACATATTGTAATAATTATTACACATTTTTATCCTTCCATTATAAAAGGCTGGTTGCACTCATTGATAAGCATTGTGATATTACTACTGATTTGCTTGCAATATTAAATTTTCAGCATGAATATAGCAGAAATTTTGGTTCAAGATTTCGTCTTTACAATAATAATGTCTGATTGTACATTATATACAGACATTGTATACATTATACAGTATCTGTATTTACAATGCATGCACATTACCTGATTAGCCTAAAAGTAAGAAATATATGTACAGAATGAATTTTTTGCAGGTAAGTCCATTAGAGCAGTTCCAGAGAAAAAGCCCGAGTAGACCTTAGATAGTATTCTTTACCCTCAAAGAACTGAAATGTTCAAGATTTTAAAATTGTTTCTTTGTTTTTAAGTTAACACACATGGACAGCAGTTATAACTTAAAAATAACCTGGTCTGTTTCCCTTGCCCTGTTTCTTTTGGTGGGTGCTAATGGTGGTGAGATTATTGTCTCAATTACTCAGTCCCCTTTTATAAGCCTTAAATTGCAACTTGGTGTCCTAGGACAGTGATGGCGAACCTTTTAGAGACTGAATGCCCAAATTGCAACCCAAAACCCACTTATGCATCGTCGAGTGCCGGGTGGGTGTGGCCCATTGGGTGGGCGTGGCCCATTGGGTGGGCGTGGCTGCGGTGGTAATGGCAGACTGGGTGGTAAAAGTTCAATCAATCCCAACTTTGCAAGATTTTTTGTTCCCACGAGAAGTTGAAATTGACTGATTGAACCTTTTTTTTTTTTTTGCACACGGTGGCGGAGGCCTAAAGCGAAAAGGTTTTATAAAACCCAGCTGAAGGCCTAGGACTGGGGCGATGGCGCGCACGCCCACAGAGAGGGCTCTGAGTGCCGCCTCTGGCACCCGTGCCATAGGTTTGCCACCATTGTCCTAGGACCTAGGTGAGGCCTTGGTGGTGTCAATACATTCCTTTGTAATTTACAAAAAACAAGAAAGGAATGGTTTTGTCACAAACTGTTTCTAACTATTTGTACAGATCTGGTTCTGCCTCATCACAAAGCCTTGCAGTTTTTGGCCAGGATGTAATAGGACTAAAGATTAGTAACATGCAAACATAATAAATCAGGGGAAAAGAGTTAAAGCAGTGGATTAAGACTGCACAGAGACTGATTGTTTCCAGGAACATCAAATCTTATGATGATTGGACAAGATACCTTGACAATTAGCCAATTTCTAGGTTTCTTCTTCCTTTCATCCTTCTATAAAGCTGTACATATTGTCATAATTTATTTCCTAGTGGCGGGATGTTGCAACACATCTACACTCAGTATATCAATAAATGGGAAAAAATACATCATGGAATGAACCAAATTAAACTTTTGGGACCATTTTTCCTTTGTACTATACAGGCTTTTAATAGTGTAATAATAAAGATAATCTTTCAATTAAAAATAAATTGTGAATTCTAATTGAATCTGGACTTCTGCTTGAATCTGGACTTCTACTATGCCAGTACAATACAATATCCTTGGTTCTTGAGAACTCAATGCATACTAGATAAAAAACTAGCAGCTGTGATTTCACATTTTGGGGTATATGCAGCAATAATAAAGAACCGGCGAAAAAGTACCAAGATGTAAAAATCAAAGGTGAAAGATTATAATATAAATTGCTGTGGTGATCCCAGTAATTATCGGCACATTGGATGCCACATCAATAAAAAACTTGGACGACACTTAGGAAATCTGTGCATTGATAAAATTTCCATCTATTGATTGGCAACACTATATAGTGGTTCTGGTGTTCTGGTGTTTCTAGAGATGGTAATTCTCCAGAAATATCCAGGAATTTGATTTCATATATAATAAAGGCATATCAGAAAGGCACATGTTTTTCCCTTAGGCATTTGTGTATAAAAGGACTTTTTTATTTAAGATTTATTGATATTTATGTGAGCTGAGTTTCAAGAATTGTGGAGCAACGTGACTCAATTACTTAATCCCTGTTTAGTTCATTCTTGTGATAGATAAGCAAATAGTTCAAGAGTGAAATTCATATAAAATGTAATCAATCTGACTCAAATTGTGGTCCATTATCATCAAACTGCTGCAACAAATGGAAAAAGAATAAAAACAGTAAAAGAAATAGTTATAGAACAATTTTTTAAAGGATTTGGTTTATACCTAATAGCTATCTCTCTATTATACAGTGATTGTATAATATATGTAGAAAATGAACATTTTAAATAGATTGTCACCATGTAGAATTAGTATTTTGTCCATGCAGATGTACAGTATTTTTTCTAGCTTCATGACTGGCCTCAGAAGACCATTTGACAATTTTCTCCCAGGCTCAAGATTTAGGAATCGGAAATTTTGGACCAGTTGAAGTCATCTTCATGAAACCATTAAAAGGATAGTAACTCTTCCAAAAAAAAAAAGTAATTATGGCCTTAATTATCAACAGGGTAGATGGAATCTACCCCAAGCACTAGAGTGGGATGGGATTGAGTCAGCAGATTAATAGTTTGCTTGATCTTTGCTTTTATTCTTGTTTTTATTGCTTAGGATCACAATGTAAGATAGGCAGTAATGCATGATCTAAACAAACAAACAAACAAACACACTTGGAGGTTGGTGGCCAGGCCTTTCATATCATAAAATGTCTCCTTTAAGTCACACTTGTTTCCTGGTGACTTTATTGATACATCCATGCAGTTTTCTTGGCAAGAAAATGGGAGTGATCTTATATTGTCTTTTTTGGGATGATTTTTGCAATCTAGTCTACAAGAACCAGTTTGGTATATGCGTTAAGGCCGCAGGCTAGAAACCAGAAGGTGTAAATTCTAGTCCTGCCTTAAGGAAAAAGACAGCTGAGTGACCTTGAGCAAGAGCCTGAGGAAGAAGGCAAGGGCAAATTGTTTTTGAAAATCTCAAGAAAATGACAGGGACTAATCCAGACAATTGCCAGAGTTGAGGGCTCACTCAAAGCATGCACACACACAATCTAATTGACAGCCCTAGTGGACTCTATCCACATACTAATTAAGTCCAGTCCCTGCTTAGCTTTTCAAGATTAGTCCAAGATGGCTACGTGCTTCCACTTATCTGTACGTATTAGGCTAAATCTAATGTATCCTTAATCTGTGAATTTGTAGGACAAATAGTAGCTATTCAGTACAATGTCTTTTTTTAAAATATACTATAGTAATATTTTAACTTGCTATTTTCATGGATTTACTAAAAATGTATAACATATAAGAGTACGTTACAACTTACTGCCAGGTGTATAAACTTCTGTTTTAAGCATTTTAGTGGCCACGCTACTATATCCCGAGACTGAAGTCAGCAAGAGACTGTATGTTTTCATTAGCAGATGTTATTATTTTTCTTTTTCCTCTTTTTACACCCTTCCATTCTATTTCCATTTGTAAAGAAAAATTCTGGTTTTACTAGCTGGCACTTCTATATTTAGTTCATGTTTTGTAATAAGGGATAGATCAATGCCCCTTTAATGTTCATTCAATATCACTAATTCTTAATGTTAGCAAGCAGAGTCTTTTTCCTTACTGGTTTCAATCGAAAACAAAAACGCTTGCTTAAATACAGATTCTGAATTTAAAATACAAAATCAAAGGCAGCATTTCACCTAATGATAGTTTTGTTAATCCTTCAATGTTACGACTGCCCAAGAATCTTGTTGGCTGTCAGATATGCCAAAGGGATATAGCAACAGGATCTGCATGAAGGGCCAAATAGGCAAGGATGCTGAAAACAATACTGCATCATGTTGTCATGACTAGCCCCACTCATTTTGTGTGTGCTTCATGACATTGCATGCACTACTGGGACTGAGCTTGTGGCAAAACAACATGATACTGCTTTCATTATGTTGATGAAAATGGAAGAAGCCTCTTAACCTCTCTAAACCTTTGTTATTCCAAGTATGACCTGTTCTGATTCAAGGGTAAAGATAAAATAAGTCCTATTAAAACAAAGAGGATAATAAAATGGTTTCTGCCTGGCAAACCATTTTTATGTTTATATTGTTTCCCAATAAAACAACTTGACATATCTATGTATGATTCATGATTTACCTCTAGAATCATAATGGCTACTAAGTTGAATGGCTTAAAAAAAAACATTGAATACATTCATTGAGGACAAATCCATCAAGAAGAACTATTAATCTTGAAGACCTCTGCATTGGGGACAGCATGCCTTCAGATACCAGTTGATGAGTGGAAGTAGAATAGCCGTGGAAGTGGCCATATATCTTCATCTTCTGCTTGCATCTGATTGGCTACTGAGAAAATCAGAAAGCATTTGGAAACACGATTTAGATAGGAGATATCTATAGCTTCAGATTTGGGAGGATAGTACCCAGGAAGAACACTGATACTAGCAAGGAGATTCAAAATTATATGGCAAAGTTTTTTTAAAGTTAATTTATAGTTGTATTACTGCTCTACCCAGTGCTAAAAATTGGCTATGTGTGTGTGTGTGTGTGTGTGTGTCTGTGTGTGTATTTGTACTGTGAGACAAGATTGATGTCACCCCGTTCAGGTAAACCAGGAAACGTGACTAGCTGAGCTAAATCTACTTTATTAACAGAATATGGCAAGTCTGAAGGTATAAACTTCCTACCGCCACCTGATCAATTAGGGTGGGTTCTTCCTAAGTTTTTTTTAAATCATTAAGTCCTTGGGGGCTCCTCCTCCTTCCTACACAGCATATCTTCCCCTCATCCCCCAAGGTCACCCACACATTCCATTACAAATATAAACTAAACTTAAAGTAATAAAATAGAAGGAGTAAAAAGTGCAAAGGAAAAGAGAAAAAGGAAAAAAATAAATAGAAAATAGAGAAAAAAATATATAATGAAGTTTCTTCCAACCTTCATTACAACAAGTATAAACAAATTTAGTAACTCTTCACCCTCTGTAAAGTTACATTTATCTCTTCATCCCTTATTCCATCTTAAACCTATGTACAAATCCATAAAACATAATATTTTCAGTCTTGGTGTCAGCATAAAGTCTAAAAAAGTATAGCCAGAAATAACGATATATCTTATTTTATTCCTTATCAAATAAACGAAATTTAAATTCCTTCCTTTTACTTCTAACTGTCTTAATCTTCAGTTCATTCAAATATTGTCATAGGATTTGATTTATCTTCAATTCTAGTTTATCCCATCGCACAGTGTTCTTCAAGACTTTAACAAGTCTTTGTTCTAAATCTAGTAGGAAAAAAAATTATCCTGGTCACTCTCTTGGTTTTTCATTTGTATTTCCTTTTTAAATTTTA
The DNA here is from genome assembly GCA_023970755.1 of Azemiops feae. NCBI lineage: Eukaryota > Metazoa > Chordata > Lepidosauria > Squamata > Viperidae > Azemiops > Azemiops feae. The sequence continues at coordinate 5,259,331 of JALGBA010004297.1, read as the reverse complement.
AAATCTCAACCAGTTTCTTTTGTAGATTCAGGGAAACATCTTTTCTAAATCATTCTGTTGGCCTGTCAGTTATAAATCTTATTTTGTCAGGTAAAATTTGTTCTACATCTGACATTTCCTCAATACTATCTTTTGGACATAGTCTATGCATAGAAGCAAACATCATTACTGACTTTGTTAACTATGTGGCTATTATTTTCTGATTCCATTCTTCAGAAGTCTCCCTCAGTATTTTTATTGTCATAACTGTCCTGCAGGCCTATATATCTTTCCTCTACCTAAACACTCTAGTCCCCTCTAGTGTCCAGTTTTTGAATTTGTGAAATTATTTATCTGTGTTGTGTCTTGGGAAAACCAAAACATGATCTATTTCCCATGAGAAGCTGTTTGTACTTTATAATTAATTTCAAAATCTTATTGTAGAAGTTTCATTATTACAATTTTATCTGCATCCTTACTCTGTTTATAACTTTCTAAGATCAAAATCTTATTTCACTTTTTGCTGTTTATTTTATACTCTTTAAATTCTTAAGTTTATAATTAAATTTTCTTTCATTCAGGATTAAATGAAATGGCAGTTTCAAACTTGTTGTTCCAAAGGGCCTGTAATAGCTTAGTTAATGAGCAATTTTTGAAAGTGATTAAAAAGTAAGGTTTGTGAGTTTAGTGTCACTTAAAAGTCTCTGCCACAATTATGAACAAGTTGGCTAATACCAGTGCTCAGAATACCACTGTGCTGGAGTCTCCTCAAAGGGAGCAGCCCTCCAGAGCATATGTGGGTGATCTCCCATTTGCTCCTTACTTGGAGAGGTTCTAAGGACCAAGTCTAGTCTCTAGTTCCTTGATTTTTGCTGCAGTCATCAGCTCTGTTTTTGCAGAGATATCTTCAGTTCACCATTCCTCCCTTGGAAGCCTATTTTACAACATATATGATTGAAATAGAACCTCTTCTCCTTATAGTTATGTGGGTGTTTCTTCTGTGAAACAGTGAGCGTGGGTTTGAGATCTGCATTTGCGTGAGAGAAGCTTTCTTACACAATAGAAGAAATTCCTATGGCAGGTCATGCTCTTCTGATTATTACCTTCTTTTCCTCAAATGTAGTCACCTCATATCACGTCGATTTTGAAAATGTTCAGATCAAACCCAGGCTTTCTATAAAGTTTTTTTGCAATCTGGGCTGCAAAATACTGCAAAAGAGAAAGCTTGAGAAAGCTATGTTACTGCTGCAGAAATTGTTTGTATTGTTTCCTTCTGTGCTACTCATCTTGAGTTCATCATTGCTGAAACCAGTTTTTCTTGGCAAATGGAAAAAAAAGTTCACAAAAAAAGTCCAAATACCACTTCAAAATGTTGTTGCTTTGCTAACTGCCATCATCATCTTTCCCTTTTGTGCTTTTATGGCTCAATGTCATTCATATGTGGACAGGATCTGCCTTTTTGAAATAAAAGTTCACAAGAATACCTTAATTTTATTCAATTGATTTTATTTACACTGTATCAAAAAGATGTTGAGAAAAGAGTGCAGAGAAGAGCAACAAAGATGATTAGGGGACTGGAGACTAAAATATATGAACGATTGCAGGAACTGGGTATGTCTAGTCTAGTGAAAAGAAGGACCAGGGGTGACATGATAGCAGCGTTCCAATATCTCAGGGGCTGCCACAAAGAAGAGGGAGTCAAGCTATTCTCCAGAGCATCTGAAGGCAAGACAAGAAGCAATGGATGGAGGCTTCCGGTTCCGGATCGCGGCGCTGGCGGACGCGCGGGGAGAGCACTCTCTCCGCCGCCCGGTTTCCCTTCGTCGGGCGACCCTGAAAAGGGTCATAAGTAACCCTGGAGGGGTGACGACTGTGAGGAGGATCCTTGATAGATCGCGGAAGCCCTTCCGCTTGATCCGAGGCAGCTCCTTAGGACCGTCGGAGAAAAGATCAGCCATCAACATGGCCGATCACTAAGCCGTGCCAGCCGAAAGCCAAAATTACTACCAAGCACAATGAAAGCACCGCAGTGGATTTGGGCGAGACCTTACCTTACCTTTCTTTTGCCCCAACTACCTTCCTGTGAAAGCCTCCTGAAATTTCTTCCCCGCCTTTAACATAGCGGCGTCTGCCTATCCCGGGAAATTAAAGCCTTGAAAAGAAAAGAAAAAAAACAACTAATCTAAGGAACTAAATAACTGGACTTGTATTTTCTGGATATTTTGGGGTCCCAAAAAGCTCCTATTATAGGGACCTATTACCTTATCTACTTGTTAAGTTGGAAAAAAAAATTTTTTAACTGCATAAAAGCCTAACTGGTGTCTGGAAAAAGATTTCATAGCCTAACGGGGACATCTTGTGGTGAAGCCTGGTAGAGCAACTGAATTTCTTTGACTGTGAGGCCTGCTTACTCCCTAGATTTGTCCTTCGTACTATCTAAAAAAGATAACAACTTGAAACAGCTGGGTGGTGAAAACAATTTCTAGGAATAGTGGAGGTGGACATTTGCTGACCTTTATTAAATATAGCCTCCACTAAAAGACTATCTCTAACCACCACAGAAATGGAGGAACCCTACCCACAACTTAACTATAAACTTATACTTGAAAAAACTCTTGAAGCCATTGAGCTAATGAACTCCAGAGTGAAAGACAGAGATGTCATCTTAAAATTACAAACTGAAACCCAGACTCCAACTGATGAACTTACAATCCAAAAAACAACAGAAGAGGAACAAATTAACACTAAAGAGGATTCTATACAACAACAAGTACAATTTACTGAGAACTTTGATAGTCAAACCTTGATTTCAACTAAAGTGCCTGTAACCCAAAAAAACAACAGAAACTGAAGAAAGCAACACTAAGATGGAGGATGCCAAAGATCAACAAACACAATATATCGAGAACTTAGACAATCTAGACAATCAAATAATAATTACAACACCAGACATGATGTCTTACTCTAGCCAGATGAAATTGGAAGAAGAAGAAGACCAGACTGAACTGATGACAAATATTTTAAATCAAACATGGAGATTTGAACTATTAGGACAACAATCTAATGACCATAAAGGGGCCAGTTCCTTTGAAAAATTGATGACTGGATGCTCCCCCTTGATTCAAACAACATGGGTAGGAATGAAGGGAGACCCATCTGAGGATTTAAAGGCACTGGTATGGAAGCCTGCCTGGCACAAAAAGAAAGCTAGAGTTAGATTTAAAAATGGGACTTTTCCCCCCTCCTTTTTCTCTTTTTTGCTGATTGATGATGGAACAGCTTAGAATATTATTTAATGGGTTAAGGAGATTTTTAAAGATACTGATTGATTTAATATTTAGGACTTAGATTCATAAAGGAAATGAAAATTAGCCATTAGATTATAGTTTTGAATTGTAACATGGAACTGGGTTTGTGACAATGAAAGATATTTTATTAGTAAATGCTGAGCTACTAGGACCAGAAATAGAATATACTTGTGAAATAAAGTAAGACTGTAATTATCTGAACAATATGTTTATTTTAGATGCGATAATTATTTTGTAATGAAACTAGGAAAATCTGGGTTACCCAAAATTTGTGAATGCTCCAACACTGGAGGTTTTTAAGAAGAGATTGGACAACCATTTGTCAAAAATGATATAAGGTTACCTGCTTGAGCAGGGGGTTAGACTAGAAGACCTCCAAGGTCCATTCCAACTCTGTTGTTCTGTTCTATTCTATTCTATAGATAATAAAAAAACAGATCTGCGAACAACTAGAAGCAAACAAAGTTATAACTAGTAGCCAGCGTAGGTTTGTTAAAAACAGATCATGCCAAACCAATCTTATTTCATTCTTTGATAAAGTGACTAAACTAGTAGACCAGCAAAATGCTGTGGACATAGTATACTTAGATTTCAGTAAGGCATTTGATAAAATAGACCACAACCTACTTCTTGGTAAGCTAGAAAAAGGTGGAATAGACAACACCACCACCAGATGGATCTGTAGCTGGCTGGCAAACTGTACTCAACAAGTAGTCTTCAATGGCACTACATCCACATGGAGAGAAATAAGCAGTGGGGTACCACAAGGTTTTGTTTTAGGCCCAGTACTCTTTAATATCTTCATAAATAACTTAGATGAGGGAATTGAAGGGGAACTCATCAAATTTGCAAATGACACTAAACTGGCAGGAGTAGCCAGCACCCCAGAAGACAAACTCAGGATCCAAAAAGATCTTGACAAACTTGAACAATGGGTCCTATCCAACAAAATGAGTTTCAATGTGGAGAAAAGCAAAGTTTTACATTTAGGCAGGAAAAAGCAAAGGTACAAGTACAGATTAGGCGAGAACTGGCTTAAAAACAGTAACTGTGAGAGGGGCCTTGGAGTCCTAGTGGACGATCACTTGACTATGAGCCAGCAGCGTGCAGCAGCAGCCAGAAAAGCTAATACAATCCTTGGTTGTATAAACAGAGGCATAGAATCAAAGATCACATGAAGTTTTAGTACCGCTTTATAAAACCCTAGTAAAACCACACCCGGAATACCAATTTTGGTTACCATATCACAAAAAAGATGTTGAGAGTTTGGAAACAATTCAGAGAAGAGCAAGTAAGATGATCAACAGCCTGGAGACTAAAACATACGAAGAACGGCTACAGGACTTGGATTTGGCTAGTCTAAAGAAAAGAAGAAATAGGGGAGATATGATATCAGTATTCCAGTATTTGAGGGGCTGCCACAAAGAAGAGGGAGTCATGTTATTCACCAAAGTACCAGAGGGCAGGACAAGAAACAATGGTTGGAAACTGATCAAAGAGAGAAGCAACCTGGAATTAAGGAGAAACTTCCTGACAGTGAGGACAATTAACCAGTGGAACAGCTTGCCTTCAGAAATCGTGGGTGCTCCATCACTGGAGATTTTTAAGGAGAGGCTAGACCAGGGGTAGGCAACCTTGGCTCTTTTATGACTCATGGACTTCAACTCCCAGAATTCCTGAGCCAGCATGGCTCAGCTTGGAAACTCTCCCTTTCCCCTCAGCATGGCTGGCTCAGGAATTCTGGGAGTTGAAGTCCACGAATCATAAAAGAGCCAAGGTTGCCTACCCCTGGGCTAGATAGTCACTTGTCTGAGATGGTATAGGTTCTCCTGCTTGAGCAGGGGGCTGGACTAGAAGACTTCCAAGGTCCTTTCCTATTCTATTCCTATTCCTATTCCTATTCCTATTCCTATTCCTATTCCTATTCTATTCTATTCTATTCTATTCTATTCTATTCTATTCTATTCTATTCTATTCTATTCTATTCTATTCTATTCCATTCCATTCTATTCCATTCCATTCCATTCCATTCCATTCCATTCCATTCCATTCCATTCCATTCCATTCCATTCCATTCCAAAGTGAAGGAGGTTGCCTTGTTGGTAGATAGATATGGTAATTATGAGGGTCTAAGTCGGGGGACTTGCTGACAGCTTCGGAAATTTTCTAGGATCAGAAAGGATAAATAAATTCCTTTCCCCCCCCCTCCCCTGATTTTTCCCTTTTTATTTTTATTTTGTATCGTTTTGAAATTTAATAAAGTTGATTTAGAAACACAGAAAGGATAAATCAATTCAGTGAAGTATCCCAGCAGGTTGGTTCTAAATTATGGGAAGCATAGTATCAGGGAAATAAATTCCATAGAATAAATAAGAATAGAGAGTTACTAGCAACGATAAGACAAGCCATTGGTTTTAGGATCACTTTAAAAAGTGATTCCCTTCGCATAATGTGGAGGCCTATTTTTGTTGTACTTCTGTTGCTTGGGGATTTCAGATTTCCAAAACAGAACAACACTCCATCTTCCTCCAAAAAAGACAACCAGTTTACAAATTTACAAACTTTACAGTTTATAAACAGGATGACTATAAAAGTCCTGAGCAATGCGTCCACTTGCAAACCCACTCCTATCGGGGGGGGGGGAAGCAAAAGACATTATCTAGGTTTGCTTTTCTTGTTATTCATAGAACTTCATTTGTTAGTGAAACAAAATACAACTTCACAACTGTCCAAATGCTGGTGATTAAAAGTCAATGTGGTTCTTCCACTTGTGGCTGTCTCTTATGACTGTTTAGAAACAGGTTTGTTTATTTGTTAAATTTATATGTCACTCAGCTGGCTTCGAGAGTGACTCTGGACTGGTGAAGAATGCTACAACTTCAAGGCTTTTCTTTTGGATTTCATCAAACTAATTCAAACTTTTAAAAATCCAAATCTCAAAACAAAAATCCTATTGAAATCTACAAGGAAAAAAGAAAATGGGTGGATAATGCCTAGATATTTATCTAATGCACAAAGTAACTCCAAAAACAAATTAAATTGCTTGAAAGTTGTCTCCTTTGATGCTTCCATGAAAACCTCCAACCCCAATTCAAATATTGACAGATCACTTCTATCAGCAGTCCACTGTTGCATGTCTGGCATAGATTTCTTCTTCTAATATTGTTTATTAATTCTTTTGGCTATCCCCGGTGTATGAAAGATTCATACTTCTTGATGTCTAGATAGATTCCAAATGCTGGGGAAACAGCCAAGCAGAACATATGGATCTTTAACCAGCAGTAATCAATCTAAAATCATGTTAGCAATCTGTGGATTTCAGCCCCAAATGTGCCAAGAGTAAGATGAGCCCAAACTCTATAATTCCAGCAGAATTCAACTGCATCCAAACCTTATTAAACATTCTTTGAGGTATCCAATATATACACAAGTTTCTGCTGCATTAGCTTGATTTTAAAATACAAAGATATGAATTTCACATTCTTTAAGGTAGTTATTCACTGATGCAAACCTTTTTAATTATTTGAATTATACTTTTTGAAAAACAAAAATGAACAATGGTACTATCAGAAATAAAGTGGTGGTTATTCAATAAAAAACCAACCAACATTATAGTGGTTGAAATAAATTAAATGCAAAAAAAAGTTAATTTAAAAAAATCCATAAAATAGCAATTCAGTACCAATATGGAATTAATTCAATCCATAATCTTATCATCTAGTAAGTTCATACAGAAACATAACTCTTCATCTTTCCATTTTTAGGCTACAGAGACTTTTCAAAAATAGATAACAGATTCAAATTCTAAATGTATTACTTAATATGAGGAGGATAGGTTCGTTTCTGCTTATGTAAGATTATCCTCTTGTTAGAGCTAAAGCCTTTCATGAAATGATAAATTCCAAAGGCTGTTCTCTCGTGAATTTCCATGTCTTCAGTATTGATGCACAGAGTTCAGCATAATTGTGTGACTCAGGCAGCAAACTAGGATTCAGCTTTTTCTAGGGGCTAGTTTTGATATTACAGCGATTACTCTCTCTTAACAAAATAATAATATAATAATAATAATAATAATAATAATAATAATGATAATGATAATAATAATGATAATGATAATGATAATAATAATGATAATAATAATAATAATAATAATAATAATAATAATAATAATAATAATAATAATAATAATAATAATAATAATAATAATAATAATAATAATAATAATAATAATAATAATAATAATAATAATAATAGTTGGAAGAGGTCTTGGAGGTCTTCTAGTCCAACCCCCTGCTCAGGCAGGAAAGCCTACACTATTTCAGACAAATGGTTGTCCAGTCTCTTCTTAAAAACTTCCAGTGTTGGAGCATTCACAGCTTCTGGAGGCAGGTTGTTCCACTGATTAATTGTTCTAACTGTCAGGAAATTTCTCCTTAGTTCTAGGTTGCTTCTCTCTTTGATTAGTTTCCATCCATTGCTTCTTGTCCTGCCTTCAGGTGCCTTGCGGAATAGCTTGACTCCCTCTTCTTTGTGGCAACCTCTGAAATATTGGAGCAGTGCTATCATGTCACCCCTAGTCCTTCTCTTCATTAAAGTAGACATACCCAATTCCAGCAACCTTTCCTTATATGTTTTAGCCTCCAGTCCCCTAATCATCTTTGTTGCTCTTCTTGTTCCCAGCTACAGACAAAGTTGCTCTCATATTGTCAGCTTCCAATATCATTTCAAGGATGGATGGATGGATGGATAATGGATGCTTGAATGGACAGATGGACGGATGTAGTTATTTCAGTCCATGTCAGCATAAATCCAAATTGGGGTCAAGGAACCTGTGCATTATAATTTGTATTTCTTTTATGCTAAAAATGCAAATAAACATTTTAACAGTGCAGGATTGAAAAGTGTCTTTTGGTCCACAAGTTTTGGGAGATGCAGAGCAGTTCATATTTGATTTAGGATTCTCAATTGTTTACTAGTACTATTGGCCTGTATAGTTATTGCCTTTTGCTATTTACTGGTCATTTTAATACATTACTTCTCTATTTGGTTATCCTATGTGGAAATGCATTTGTCATGTTGCATCATGGATTTCCTGTTTGTTACTTATGACATAGTAATTAGCATACAACTACTTTGTCAGGATGCTTGCGGTAGATGGAATTCATTGCTATTTGTATATTTTTTGCTTTGTGCTTTTTAAAGCTTTTCTAGCTTTAAGCCTGCACCAATTCACTAGAATTTAATATCAGAAAAATACTGTGTTACTTAAACATGCTTTCCTGTGGACTCTGTGAAGATGAATTGTGAAAGGAAACTTGAAGGTTGGGCAAGGAACATTAGGAAATGGGGAAAGGATCTGATATACTAAAGAGGCTAGTCTCTAGCATAAGTTTCATATCCTGTTAATGCTAGGAGCTGCATTTCAGAATAGCTCCTGTAATGATTTAGAACATTTTGCAATGTTTTTTATAACAATAACAATAATACAGTTGGAAGGGACCTTTGAATTCTTCTAGTCCAACCCCCTGCTCAGGCAGAAAACCCTATATCATTTCAGACAAATGGTTGTCCAGTCTCTTCTTAAAAACTTCCAGTGTTGGAGCATTCACAAATTCTGGAGGCAGGTTGTTCCACTGATTAATTGTTCTAACTGTCAGGAAATTTCTCCTTAGTTCTAGGTTGCTTCTCTCTTTGGTTATTTTCCATCCGTTGCTTCTTGTCCTGCCTTCAGGTGCCTTGCGGAATAGCTTGACTCCCTCTTCTTTGTGCCAACCCCTGAGATATTGGAACACTGCTATCATGTCACCCCTAATCCTTTTTTTTCATTAAACTAGACATACCCAATTCCAGCAACCGTTCTTTATATGTTTTAGCCTCCAGTCCCCTAATCATCTTTGTTGCTCTTCTCTGTACTCTTTCTAGAGTTTTTCATCATGAAAAACTCCTGCAAGGGCCCCAGAAACCTGTGTGTATTCTAGATGGTGATGATGATGATCAAGGTGGTGGTGGTGGTGGTGGTGATGATGATGATGATGATGATGGTGATAACAACGACAACTAGTCAATCCAAATTCACATTATATGGAAAGAAATACTTTCCAAATAATGTGAATATTTAACAATGAATCAAGGCTTGTACAATACTGGTGAAGATCAGCCTCTGTGTGAGAGTTTTGAATTTTACAATATCATATTGTTGCATTTTCAGAAACTAGTCTTCTTGTTTATGTACTATTTTAAGAGCAGCAATCCATAATCTAACTAACTTGGGGGCACATGGATTTAAGGAAATGTATAAACATGTAATAAGCCACATTTTATCCATCTGACTTGATACTGTATGAGATCAGTATATATCATTTTTACATCACATAAAGAAAACCAAGCTTAATCCTGAAAGAATTGCTTACAGAGATGGGTGGCGGTAGATTTGAGAAATATGCTTGATTATGCAAATGCCAGAATTGGGATAACCTCCCCTCCTTGCATACATATACACACACACATGAGAGACAATTTGGCCTAATGGTTAAAGCACCAGACTAGAAAACAGGAGATTGTGAAGTCAAGTCCTGTGTCAAGGTTCCGACTAGTGAAACCAAGTAAATCAGAACTCCGAGGCAGGAAAATTCCTCAAAGAACATGTTTATTGGTTACATAATATCGGCACAGTCAAAAGTGAAACCAAATCTAAACTTTCCCTCCAAGAATCAAAGTAATACAGCGTAGCAATTCCCACCCCTCAGCTAATGCTGCCCAATAGAATGGCTTGACGGGCTTTCTGACTAAACAATCTTCCTTCTCCACGACAATATGAGAATGACCTTGGTTCCCACAAGATTAGCTTGTGTTTAGACTACCAGAAATGCCCAAAATACTGTTTCCCCCCTCCCTACCTTGTGGCAACCTAGAACAACAAATATGGCTGCAACCAGGTTTGTTGTAGAGTTGACATCCTGCCTTAGCCTTGAGAGCCAGCTGAGTAACTTTGGGGCAGTTACTCTCTCTCTCTGCCCAATTTACCTCACAGGGATGTTGTGGGGAAAATAGGAAGAGGAAGATGTGTTGGATATGTTTGCAGCCTTGAGCTATTTGTAAAAGTAATAAAGGCGAGATATAAATAAATGAATAAATAAATAAATCAGTAAGTCAGTCAGTCAGTAAATAATCTGGCCCCTGGGCAATAGACTGAGTTCTGCTTCTGATTCATACAAGGATGGGCTAGCCATATCATTCATATCAGCAGCATCATAATAACAGAGGTTATTGGCCAGCTCAGAGCCCAAGCCTGTCGAATTGGGCCCTTTCAACATTCATTCGATGAAGCCCAGAAGATTCTAAGCATTCAAATGGAAGCCCCAAAGACTGTTTCATTTCCTTGGTAAATAGAAAACAGTATAGGGAGTAGTTTTTGTACCACAGTATGATGGCTTCGCTGGTGTGGGATTTAAGATTTATTGGTAAAGTCTTTCAAGAACATATTGGTTCTTCCCAGAAGATGGATTGCCATTTTAGTCTCCAGGACATCAAAAATATCCACAACTGGTGATGGGTTAAAAAGAGTTGCTAGATTGCTGCTTCCTCACGACAGGGAAATAGTTCAAAGAAAGCTTTTAACAGGAAAGTAGTTAGGGAAAAAAAAAGGGGGTAGGAAAGGTCTCACCCGGATTCTCCACGGGGGTTCTTTCGCTTAGATGTTCTTCTGGCTTTCAGCTGGTGCGACGAAGTGATCGTCCATTTTGAAGGGCGATCTTTTCCTCCGGCGGCCCTAAGGAGAAAGCTCGAACTGGGGAGAGCCGCCGCTCTTCCCCAGTCGAGCAGGAGCCTCCTCTAGCGGTGGTCGCCTCTACGGGGCGACTTTCGACCCGATTAAGGGTCTACCGACGAAGGGAAACCAGCCGGTGGGAGAGAGAGATCTCTCCGTGCGACTGCTGGTGTCGCGATCCGGAACCGGAAGCGTTTGAGCAATGGGGAAAAACAGCGTTGGAAAAAAATATATATAAATAAAAACCAGTTAATTTCGATACTATTTAAATTTGGGAATACTGAGGGGACCTGAAAACATTCTATTCTTGACTATTATTGTTACAACTACGTATTCATTATTTTGAACCCTTTCTTCATCTCTTTCAACACGAAAAATAAAAAATCTATTATTTGGAAAGGAAAAAAAAAAAAAAGGATTTTCTGGTTTGCTGAGGACATCTTGTGTCGAAAAGTGGTACTGCAATTATATTTCTTTATGGCTGGGAATGGCTATGACCCTGAAAGAGCCATAACTACAAGATAACGATGCAGCTGGCCTATTGAAAACTGAAGGTGAATGTTTGCTTGATTCTTATGAAGCAGAGCCTTCCTTAAAGATTAAAGATTAAAAAGCCTTATTACTATCGATATGGAACTTAATACACAACTGGACTATGATCTTATATTGGAAACAATTCTAGAAGCTGCAAAGGATGTGAGCTCCTATTTTCAATCCCTTTTCCCTACACTGAGAGAAACTGTGGAAACCACAAAACAAACTAATTTTATTCAACTTCCAACACAACCTATCGAGAAGTCTGATGACTATACAACAACTTCAACAGAGATGTCTGAAGCACCAATACCAACATCAACAGAGACTGACACTCAGATACAACCTATTGAAAATCGAGAAAAGGTGGATAAACAATTGGCAAATATAACATGGAATAAAACAGCTTTTACCATCCAAAGGCTATTAGAAGAAAGGAAAGAGAACTTTGACCAATTTGAAGCGTTAAAGAATATGGACCCCTTAATAGTGTGGTTTGATTATGTAGGAACCTCACTATGGAAACCATTATGGCACAGAAAGAAGCCTAGAGTTAGATTTAAAAATGTATTTTAAAGTCTTATTTAATGGGATTAAAAAGGCTTTGATTTCTTGACTGACTTAACAACTAATGGAATACGTGAAATTTTTAAGAGGATACCCTTTGTAATATTACTCTGTCCTAGATATGATATATATTGGAGAAGTAAACTTTATCTACTGGTTTAAAAAGATTTTTATAGATATAGAGGCATTGATAGAATATATATTTAAATTAGATAGAAATTTATTTGTTGGCCTGATATTTTTATTTTAAGAGAATTATTTGGAAATAAAAGGAGAATAAGAGGGATGGGTGATAAGAGAAAAAAATGGTATCAATGAAGAAGATATGGGAATGTTGTTGCGAGAACAATATACCAGATATAATTATGTAAAAAAAAAAAAAGGGCACCCGAAGTGTTAATAATATGTCTATTTAAGGCTAATTGAAATATAGTAATTGTAAGTTAGTAAAGCTTAAAAACAGGATTTGGATTTTTTAGAATTGAAATGTAATTGATATTTGATAGGACCGTTTGAAACTTATATAGAACTCATTAATTTGAATATGTAAAATTAAATGAGGGAATTAGAGAGGGAAGCTTGAGTTGAGCTATATATCTGTGATTGTCTTCCTTTTTTTGGATGTTTAATATACCCACCTCCATGGTGGTTCCTAAGCACCTTAATGTTACCCCTGTACCCCTATAAAATTTAATAAAATATATTTAAAAAAAAAAAAAAAGAGTTGCTAGATTGCTTATAATAAGAACCCCTCAGATTGGACTTGTCGATATTTCCACCACCCCATTCTTCTATCACATGCTATGTGACTTGTTTATTTGTTTTTGTCAGGTACACAAACTTAAACTGGTTCGTCATATTTTTGGCATCTGATTTGTATAATAGTAGAAATTCCCAGCCATTTTGGGCAGATAGGCACATTTGGAATTTTAAGAGTGTTTTTTGTAACTAGTCTAATAAAATTGTAGCTATGGTAGGTATAGTTAGCTATAAAATACCCTTTCTTAGAAAATAAACTGATACGGTTATTCTCCATCAACAATCTCCATGCCCTTGGGATGCTTCTTACCTCTGCTCTAATAGTATACTTTGTTGTTGGTGGTGGTTTGTGCCTTTAAGTTAAATTTTCACTCCTGGTAGCAGCCTGTACTATTTCCTGCAGTTTTTTTGGCAAGGTTTTTCAGAAGTGGTTTGCCCTTGCCTCTTTTCCAGGGCTGAGTGAGAGTGATTGGTCCAAGATTACCAGCCTGGCTTTGTGCCTAAGGTGGGACTAGAACTGTCTCCTAGTTTCTAGCCTAATGCCTTAGCCTCTACAGCAGACTTATTCTCAGTGGTGTTCTATGTGGACCAAATTGGAACTCTTGGCTATGCAACCAGGCAGCAGAATTTTGTATCCATTTGTTGTGTTGAAGTGGAGATTTTAGAAAGGGTAAGAATGGAAGGCATTTCTTTGTGTTAACATGTCTCCTAAAGTGGCTGGAGAAGTGGTGAAAAACTTTGTCAAGCCACAGGATTGCTATCGGCCAGCAAAACTGAAGCTAGCTCATCGTTTTATAAAAACGTTTTTCTATTTAAAAATGGAAGGTTTTGAATGGGGCTGGCACTGTTTCACTGCACGCTAGAGCTGCTCCCTGGTCAACAGTGTCAACAGAAGGAATCCTACAGAACTGTTTTTGTGTTTGCTTTGAAGCTGTAAATGTTGTGGAGTCAGGACAACATCTGTTATGCGCTGTGGGGTTGTGATGCCCTGGGAATAAGTGCTCTGCAAGAAAAGATTTCCTTGAAAATAAAAGCCATCTGGCTGCTCCACTGTAAGCATTAGGGCTTGAGTTTGCAGCCTTGCTTTAAGAACTAAATGTTGCCTTTGGCTATAACCTGAGTGCATCAGGAAGGAAGCTACATCCTTCCTGTGCAGCTAAAAACCCCAAATGTAGAGCACTGCTGACCTCTATCTCTCTCTACAACTCAGATCCTGTCTTAAACCCAAGCTGCTGGCCGGACCAAAACATGTCCAGTCATGAAATTAATAATCAGATGTAACATTTATACAGTACATCTTAATAATGAACTCCACGTTGCAGCTGGGAAGTTGGCACTGAGAGAAGAATAGCTTATAAAAGCTGACTGTGAATTTGTAACTGAGGTGATACTCCAGTGTGAGTTATTTCATTCTTCCTGCAGTTGCTGCTGCTCTGTGTTAGCGCTCAAATTCTAAAAGGGGAAGTAACTGCCCAAAGTGATTATGTTTGTTCTGAGATAGTCTCCCAAAACATGCAATTCTGTTCCAAAATCAATTAAACAGAAGTATACCGACATAAGAAATTTTGATTTCTCTCAAATTCAATTGGTAACATTATTCTCCAAAATCAGCGGCACATGGGGCCCTAACAAGGGTAAAGAAGTCTGGAACCATTTGTTCATACATTGTACAGAAAATTAGATCTGAGTTAGTAGCACTCTGCTTTGTCTGTTTAGTCCTTCAAGCGCAGTATTGGGGAGCTCTAATGTCATAGCTCATTGGCTAGGTCCTTGTCTTGCATGCCAAAATACTCTTGTTCAATTGCTCATATTCCTGATACTTCTAAGTGTAAGGTTTTACCCCCACTAGTTGTGACCAACTTTAGGGGGCAGTGTTCATTTGTTTCTTAAGCCAAAGACCCAGCATTTTCAGAGATGTTTCCATGGTCATGTGGCCAGCATGACATCCGCTGCAACACAAAGCTTATGGTGGAACACTATTACCTTCCTGCATACTTATACAATATGTGATACCTATTCATCTATTGGCATTTGCATGCTTTTGAACTGCTAAGTTGGCAGGACAAGTGACAGGAGCTTACTCCATCTTGCAGCACTTAGGTCTTGAATTGCCAAGCTGTAGACCTTTAATGGCCTAAGACTCAGCATCCTAACCACAGAGCCACCATGTCCCCTCAGATACTTCTAAGTAGGGTTAGAAAATTCTGTGTCTGCATCTCTAAAAGTCATTGATACTCCCTACCAACTCTGCTTAGCAGCTTTCAGTGAAACCTATAGTTATAACTAGCATGAATTAAAAACCAAAGTTTACTTTCGGCAGCAACTTCAAAACCACTCAAAAGGTACAGCTGATCCAGACTGTGACAGTATAGACGGTAACAGTTGATGTTGAGGTATAATTCAAAGTACTGATTATCACTTATAAATCCCTTTATGGTCTAAAGCCTGGTTAATTGAGGGTCTGTCTATCTCTGAGCATTTCTGCCCATCCAGTAAGATTTGGCAGACCCCTTTGATTAAACAATGTAGAAAAAAATATCTTACTGACACGGTGCCTGTCCTCTGGAACAGCATCCCCCTAGAGATGACTCCCACATTGAAGACTTTCCAGAAAACTTAAATTATTCTCCCAGACTTTGAATAGGATGATGGTAAGCTCTCTAAGATTTGGTTGTCTCTGACATGTTTTTCCTTTCTCTGGATGCATATTTCTTTGTTCCATTACATTACTGTTCTCGCCTTTCATAGTATAAACTGCCCAGACATATTTGATAATTGATGTTTTTAAAATCTGTAAATAAAACTTTTTCTAGTCTCATAGCATGAAAAACAAACTGAAACAAAAATCCCTAAAATCTCCTAAAATGTGCACCTTGAAAAAAAAAAGATTTGATGGGATGAGTGCACTTTTGAGTGTTGTTTTGATTATTCTTCCTTAAGATACTTTAGCTTCATTTACCTTAGCAAAATGTTAATCTGGAGGTGGTACATAAACCAAAGTGGGCAACCTATGTAATTTTGATTATAGCTCTCATAAGTTCCAGCAAGCACCACCAGTATCATTACTTAAACATCTAGAGGGCTCTCAGTTACCCGTCTCTGATTTTAAAAATGTAATTATCTGTTTTAAACTGAATTTTCTGTTGTTAAATTAAAAATAACTGAAAACATGCCAGCTCCAATTGGTAAAAATCAATGCATTATACAATGGGCAACACTTGATGTCATTCTGGTATATCCATATATATTAAAAGAAACCCTTTTGCTCTTTTATATCTTAATTGGCATGGCACTATTGAAATTCTTGTCAAGAGCACTCAATTCTAATTGGTTAAGAATTCGTAGTGAGTGTAAGTATAACTACACTGAGCAAATTTAATCTTTATATTTTATGGACATTGATGTGGAAAGTAGGAAGGTGTGTGTGTGTGTGTGTGTGTGTGTGTGTGTGATTTAACTAGGAACATGAACTTCATAGATTTCTCTGTTATTGGAGCTAAAAGTGATCATTTTGCTTAGATTAAAGGAGGAAGGATCAGATATGCCTTCCAATATTTCCAGTTTGACATTGGCATCAGAACATGTAGCATTTAGCTATAGCATTTTTCTTTTATTTAGTCTCCTTAAATAGGAATAATATTTGAAATCTTCTGCCATTCCTAATTCAAAATTTCTGTGGGAGCATTCCAGATCTTGCCAGTACAGGAAAGGGAATTTTCCAATCTGAAATGAATAGAAAGAACATGGTTAGAAGCAAGTAAACAGAACCTCTCTCTCAAAGGCTAACATGCTGGTTTTCAAGATGCTGGATTGTTACAGGATAAAGTAAACTCTGTACCGGTATATCTTCTGAAACTAAGGAAGTCTTTGTATATACAGACAATGCTCACCTCATTCCCCTCCATGAGGTGGGAAACATATTCCTTCAAACGTTTCCCAGTGTCCAGGAAACTAGGCTGTCCTCTGTAGCTCACAAACTTGGCACTTCTTTGGAACAGAAAGGAAGAACTGAGCTGCCCTCTGGAGGTGAGAGAATGTCCTAGTAGTTCATAAACATTTTAAAATTTTTCTTTAACCTTTCCATGAGCACACATAACTTACCTATGTCCCACAGAGGTATAATGGAATTACAGGTCAGTAATCTCAGCCGTTCACTGCTGATTTGTTTGGAATTTGACTTCATTTTATTAAAGGCTTTTAGGTCATCTCAAAGTCTCTCCCATTTTTTTGTATTTTATATATTTTTTATATAATTCAATCAAAATATATTTATATTTTGATTGAATTATATAGGCACGGTGTAATAGAAGGTCTGCATTCCAAGCTTCGTTTACTATTCTACTGTTTGTCGTTTAATATGCTAGCTGCTAACTGGGTGAAAATTGCTTTTCTGTGGAGCGTGGCTGGGATGGTTTCAGACTTGTCTCAATCTTGCCATTCATAAAAGAAGAGCCTTCAGTTCTGTTTGCAGTGAAAGGAATACTTTTATTAAGGCAAATGGTTACAAAGCAGAGAAAGCCAGATCTGAGATTTGTGCACGAAAGCTGCCTGCTCACTTTCTCCTTTCTCTGGTTCTTTCCCGTTACCTCCCTAGTGTCCAATTAGATTCAAACTTATTGTTTTGGTAACAGTTCTGGTGTTTGGTGCCCTCGCGGTTGGTACGCCTTCCATTCCCAGGCTTGTGGCCTTGGGGTCGGTCAACTCATGGGCTGCCCTCAAAGTGGTTTCTGTTACTGGTCTCCCCCCTCCCACCTGACAATTCCCTTCCCCCACCATTCATGGCAGTCTGGCATCAGTGTAGCAGCAATGCGGCAAAGTATGATGGCAGCACTGGCAGATGGGGGGGGGGAATGGAAACCAATAATAGGCAAATTGAGCAACCTTCCTCACAGAGTTGTTTTTAGGAAAAATAGGAGGAGGGAGTACTGCATATGCTGCTTTACACACCTGCATAGAAATAGAACATACTTTTAATCTAGAAACAAATCAATTTCTAATGACTTAATAGTCATATCCATATCCATATCCATACATATATATGTGCGTGTAGAGGCAACCACCTATATATTGTTTACTATTGACTTCCCATTGTGGTGTACATTTCCTGGTAGCTTTCCATTCAAATACTCATCAGATCTGAGCCTGAGCTTAGGATCTAGGATCAGCCAAGTTAGCTAAGTGCTAAAATACCAGAAGCTAGTTTGAAGTTCACCTGTTCTGCTCATCTCTTCTGCCTCTTATCAGTTTTTTTCATGTAAATATGTAAAGGTATTAAGCCATGTATAATTTTGCACGCAAAAAACAAAGTAACAGTGCAAAGCAGAATGCTGTACACTCTTGATCAGCAGCGTTGCATATCTCTGATTCTTTCCTGCAGAGCAGACTTTCTGGCCTCATTGGCTGAGCTATAACCATGTAGACATTTTAAGTAACCATTCACATAATATTGCTGGACTCTGAATGGTTCATTTTTTTCTAAGTCTTTCTACTCAGTAGACGTGGATGTTGGCTTACTTAATGGGCAAACTACTAAATAAGTAATAAGTACTAGATATATAACATTCCAGTTTCCATGGCGTGTATACTATGAATGTATATCAACTTTCCCTGGTATGCTGTCTCCAGACTTAGAATGTTGGTTGGGTATTATGAGAATTGAAATACAACCTATACAAGACACTATCATCGGGAAAGTTGTTTTGTAGGTATCTGTAGAATAATCTAATGTGTGGAAAATCCTTGAGGCTTAATCAAATTTAGAGAAGACAAAGCAGGTGAGAATGGAAAGAATGTTGTTCTTATAATCTTGTCAGGTTAGGAACTTGTTCCTGATTTTGTGCGTGACTATCCAGTGCCCATAGAATAGATCTCAGATAACCCTATGCAAGAAGTGATACTGTTGTATATTTGTTCTTTGCTAGGCAAGAATCCCACAAAACTGTTGCATGCAGTGGCTAGTGTTTTCCACTTAGGAACTTCAAGCTAACCCTGTCAATTTCATCATATGGATGAGTATGAAGATGGAAGATATGATAGTCCTTGTGGACCAGAGTAACATAAAATTGCATTGGAAATACTTCCCAGTTTCTATCTGAAGGCTCCCTCAATTTGGTGCTTATCCAGATATGCTACAATTACAACTCCCAAATCATCAACCTTCATGCATGAGGATAACATATAATTGCATTCATAGCATTGAGCTTTAAATGAGGCAGCTGTGGTATTGGACGAATTGATAAGAAATGGGCTTCTCTTTTGCTATTGTAACATTTAAAACAAGAACTCTTCAATTGTTGGTGAACTTCAAAGCATCACATTTGGTTATCCAGCATCTTCTGAAGGAAGTGGATTCTGGTATAGAAAATGAAGATACCCTAGACTAGAGAATATTTCATAGAAATGAGGAAAAAATATGAATATAATGATCTATATTAGCAGCTTATAATAATAACTTACAGTAGCATTTTGAAGATCACAAGTTCAAAACCTCTGATATAAAGAATTCCATATAGCTGATTTAAATAAAACTAGTTCAGGATTTCAAAATGCCAAGGTCGGTCCCTACATTGCAGGAGAGTAGAATTATTCTAAATACTGATCAAATTCTTCACATTTTAATATCACATTCTTTGAAAAGTCAACTCCAGGTTATTGCTTATCCACTATTGTTTTTGGCAGTCCTTTTCCTTTGTGGACTTTTTCCTATCTCAAATATATATTTCCCTATATCAAATACATATTAAAGAAATAGATCTTGAATTTCTGAAGCTGTACCCTGGAAGAACCTGGAAAGAATGTAAAAGCCCACAGTAAAATAGAATATATATGTTATGATTGTTGATCCAGTGCATATTCCAAGAAAATGTGGCATATACTGTCAATCCACAAAATAGCTGATGCAAGCTTTTACCCATTGAAATTTCCATCAATAAAAATCTGAAAGGAATGTGCACAATTCCTTTACTTTAACAAACGTTTTTCATTGATACATGGAATGAAATTAGAGAAATTCTTTAGAGCAGCATTGTCTTTGCTTGTTTTGGTGCTATTTTTCATTGCTTTGTTTTTCTGGTTTTTGGAAAAGATGTTTTTAAGTTCACCTGACTCAAGGGTGGTCAACTCTGGGAGTAAAAGAGAACACAAAAACAAAAAGTAAATAAGGATACCACAAGATTAATTTATAAATTACAATATGGTTATAGGATGGCAATCTGGACAACACTTTTTAAAGATTTTTAATGTTTTGAAATATTTTATAATGTACCTTGAAAGTGTTGATTGCTGAATGAGTCCTGTTTTGTAACAATAATCTATTATCGTTCCACAAACAGCAAAGTTACATTCCAGTCAGGCCTTGATGGCTTACAGTCTATGCCCATAGCTGTGCAGTTTTTATGGTTTTGTATAGCATTGTCTTCATCTAGGATTAAAACTTCAGAGAGCTGTCAATGATAAAGCCTATGATTCCTCACATTGAGCAGCTTTAAATTTCTTCTAAAGTCATTTAAAAGTAAAAAAAAAAAAGCTTACAAAAGAAAGCAAACAGATAGTCTGTGTGAATTATAGAAGTAAATTAAATAGGAAAAAACTGACAGGATTTGGGCAGCTCTAGGTGGTATGAGAGTAGAGCAGTTACAAATCATACACCTAATTGTGTTTACAGATTTCTCCACAAATTAGCGTAATTTTGTTATGTTTTATTCTGGAGGCAAATTTATAGACCTAGTGTAAAATACCATTCATTCTTCTAGGTTAAAGATAATAGATAAGAAGAAACATTGCTCTTGGCAGCCATTATCTTAATGGCTTGACAATTTCATCAGTCAATTTTCTCACTTTACAAAATTTGGAATATCAGCTCAAAGGACCCAAATCTGAAAAGAACAATACCATAAATGCTATTGAAGACAACAGGATAGCTGATCATATTTTTAAATAAATAGATCATACACTTTTTCCTCTAAAGAATATATTTATCTGAAAACCAAGATGTCCATCTTCACCAATCAAGTAATCTCTAACTGCATTGGGAAAACAAATCCCAGAATTACCAGCCAACATAGTCATAGGATGGACAACGATGAATGGTAACATACAAGTGAATCTTGCATTACATTTAGTTTCTAAAATCATTCTCCCATTAGAGAAGGATTCGTTATAGGATCTCCTAAAGTCATCCACCCATTGCTGGGTGAGGGCATGATTTATATCACTTACTGAAAGTTGGGTGATGCAATGATGACTGTAGTCAGGAAATGACCTACCATTTCCTCTGTAGAACACTAACTGTTCCTCTGTAGTATTTTTATGTTGTTTTTATTTATTTTGACTGACAAATGCCTTGTGTTTCCTAGAAGCAGAAAGGTGGAATAGATACAGATGAATGATACCAATGTTGGTTTTGATAACAATATTCCATTATTACTCTTGGACACTCTACCTTCCAATTCCATTTTTTCCCCAAAAGAAAATAACTCATAAAGCAAATAATTGATAATAGACAATTTGTTCAATAGTTCTTTATTCAAATTTAAGATTGCTGGAACTTTATTTAAAATGTCATTTAAAGTCAAACTTCTTACCAGAAAATAATAGAAGATGAATATTCACATCAATTTTTGAAAAGAATTCCAAGAGGGCCTGGAAAATAAGAGGCCAGTAGAGTAGCTTACTAGGAAGCATTATTGAGGCTTTATTTTATGTATAAACCTCACTGAGGGGGAAAAAAACTCCTCCATACAGCAAGTCTTAAGAGAAATATTTAAAAAAATAGAAAAAGAATGAATAAAACCTTTAGGTCAGGGAACCTCCTTGAAAGATTCTGTGAAAAGGGTATAAATAGAAAACAGTTTTTGGACTAGTGAAATTCGATTCTTCTTGGTCTAGATTTTGTTTAATTTCTTGAAATTTAAGACATAATCTGATAAGATGGAAAATGGGTTGAAAAAGTGATGGAATTGGCAGAGATGGCAAAGTTCACTTTTAATTAGGGGAAAAATATATAACTAGCTTTATTTTCCACCTGGAAACAGCTTCTGGACTTTCTGCTTGAAAGAGATAAAAATGAAATTTTGATTTTGGGTTTTGATGATTAAATTGCTTTGAAGCCAGAAGGGCGGCAAACAAATTTAACAAATTTAATAAATAAATAGATTGTTATAAAAGTGGCTTACTATTCTTATATAAGTAAAAAGTTCAGATTATAATTTGACTATATAATTTACTGCCCTGAAAAAAGTTGGAAGTCACTATCTTCTTTTCCCCTTTCCCTCACTCTTTTCCCTTCCTATTTTTTCCTGTTGTCTTCATTTTTGTTGTATTTTATATTAAGAAAAAAACTTTTAATTTTTTTTTAAAAAAACAACGTATAATCCAATAAGGAAGATAAAGCATCTGAGAGATTACTTGGTTTATCACCACAAAAAGGAAAGAATGTTCCAGCAAAAAAAATGGCTGAAAGGGTGACTGTGAATAGGTGACTAGATGGCAACCTAGTCTGTTAGGGTCAGAGGAAATTTCATATGTCTGTAATTTGACTTAATTCATTTATTTGGGCTAAACTGGCAAACATCAGAATCTCCAAATTATGCCATCTGGGTTGTAAGGTTTTGTGACAGAGGGCAGACATTAGAAAACCTTTGCTGCTTCAATTTTGCATGCTGCTTTGTTAAACATTTTACAAATATTTTAGTATAAGTAGTATGTTAATGGTTTATAAAAGCTTGGTGTTTCTGTGACTGATCTCTAATGTAGAACAACATTTTGAGGCACAAAGAAAATTAAGTACAAAAGTCATTTCAAATAGCAAAGTATTACATTATTGCTTTATTAATCATAGTTAGTGTAAGCCAAACTTGACTATGTTCAAACATTACACAACGAGGAATTGTCTCTTCTTGCAGAGATCAAGCTGCACCACCTAGTACAGGTATTCAGTTATTTCTCCAGTACAATTTGGAGAAAAGAGATGTTCCTCATTGCTGATGACAAGTTCTGTGTGCAAATATTATCAAAATAGGACTTATGGCTTGGTGTGATGTATGTATCCAGCCAAAGTACTGAATATTGACTGCTGTGTTTGATTGACAGCCATTCTCTGGTGTGCTAGAGATAGAGAAGCTTATTCCAGCTCTCTTACTGGGATTCTTTTAGTTGGGGAGCAAGAGAAGTATTGAAGCTAGCAACCTCTAAATTCAAAGCATGTCCTCTACTTATTGACCTATTGCCCCTATTTGCTTTATAGACTTGATAAGTGAGGATAAACAACAGCTGGTTTAGAAACCCTTTTCTTCATTTCTTGAAGCTCCCTAGTATCTTTGTAACAATCTCTAAATGTAGCCCAAATGTTAACTGCTTGCTGTGCTGATTCTGGAACATCTCAAGCTATGGCATACCATGATAGATCAAAATGCAGATCATTTCCTGTTTCAGCTGAATGATGGCATTCATAGTTTAGCCTAATGGCCTTTGACTTAGTTATCAGTTAACCTCCTCGGTTGTCTCCCTCCTCTAAAAACCCAAATTCTGTTTGATCCTTCAATTAAGCTGTTGAAGCTGAAACATTGTTTGACTAACTACAGCTGTTCCCTCAATTTATAGCTGATAGTTGTATGTTTACATATTCTTCACTGCCATCTTATGTTGCTAAGAGGACAGAATATTAAGAGACTGAAATATTTTCAAACACTATTTTTTGGGCCAATAATTTCCTTAAAAACATGGTTTGGTCACATTCCTTTTAAGTTTCTTAAAATGCCAAGATAGTTTATTCTCCACCAGCTGCTTGGTACTATATTCTTCTGAAACCAGTGTCCAAATTGTGTAGGGTCTGGTGGCTAAATGGATTGTCTTTTTTTTTTTTGTCAGAGTACTGTTCTTTAACAGCTTTGAAGTATGGAGAGGCACTGATAGGAAAAGCTTCAGCTGTTGAATTTTATCTACCATATGACACTTGAAAAATAAGAGGGATCTTACCTAAGGGAAAACATCCATCAGTCCTGATATGAAAAGAACCAGCCTGTCTGATATGAATTGCAAGCTTACAAAATGAGAAAACCCCTCAACCATGCAAGCCTGCCAATAGAAAGTCATTCACTTTTCTTCATCCTATGTTTTCATCTTAGTAATAGACTGGTAACAACATTAAATGATTATTCCCCTTTTGGAATTCAAAAGGAGCTTTGAAATCCCATTTTGATAATTGTTGACTGTGAGGAACTAAATTGAACTAATATATTGGGGAACTAATTTTTTTCTCAGAACCATTAAATAACCTAATTATCCTCCACCAACAACAGCCATTTTATTTAAAGCTCACTTACAGTACTAATTTCTGATGTTTCCTCCTAATGAATTTCTATTCCAGTATCCAAGGCTTAAATACAGTTCATCCTGTGTTTTATCAAAACAAATTGTACAATTTTAGTGCTCCTTCCTCATAATATGCACTTTTACCTGCTCTTTTTTTTCATATTTGGTATGCTTGCAACGTTAAGCTAAATACAGTTGCTAGAAAAGCAGTTACATCAGGGGTGTCAAACTCACAACGTCACGTGACGTGTCACAACGCATCGTGACTTTTTTTCCATTGCTGGCAATGGGGTGGGCGCGGTTTTGGCATGACGCATCTGGCCCGCGGGCCGGCAGTTTGACACCCCTTACATTGATTTCAGGAATTTCCTGTGAAGTAATAAGATCCACCTGATCTTACGTGAAACTCATCATGGCTGATCTGGTTATATCAAACAGTTCAGGCATACAAAGCTCAGTGGTGAATAGTGCTAGAAATGCATTCCTGTGGTCCCAGCCACAACTGGCTGGACCTGTATTTGTCAGTCATAGTGCAGTTGAGAGCAAATGGCTTATTTCCTTCATCTACTCAAACCTGGTCTGAAGGGTTGGGGGACTCTCCAGAGACATTTTAGATTGCAGTTTTTTTAATACAACGGGACACCTGTTCACAGACCATTGGAGGTAGATACATAGAAATACACCTCACTATTTACTTTCCTGAATGCCAGCCTGCCAAAGAGGCTAGTTGCCCTCTCCCCCCAAAATTATTCAGTTTGCCTTCATCGTTTTGCACTTGTTTTGTTCACTTTTCAATATATTGAAGGATTTATATCCAGGACTGTGCCCAGTAGAAATTTATGAGTGTTTATTTTATTAAGAACCAATATTTTATGTGCAAGAGTTAAGACTCACAAGTGTGTTTGGGGTGTTTGATGGTGGGTAGCTCTGAGTTGAATCTAACACAACCACTTTGTAAAGTTAGATGTAAATAGAAAATGGTTTCAATAGAAGAGAATATCTATAGCTCAAGGTTGAACCGTGGAGCTATTAGTGCTCTCTGAGTTTGGTTGTTTGCTTGCAGCCATTTCAGTACCCAACTAGGTAATTCATTATCAGAGTATGATTATTTTTTTCCTGAATCAATAGCCAGCAAAAAAATTTTTTGAATCTGGGATTCCTTGATCAAACCCAATTCCTACCAATTTTTATCATTCACAAGAGGTGGGGTGTTGTTGTTTTTCATTTTTGTCCCTGCTGTGTTTAGCAAGACACACACCTGCTGCTTTGTCTCTACAAGCATCTTGTTTTGAATTATCACTCATACTTTTGAAGTTCGGGTTTCTGATATTGAGCATGTTGACTCACAGGCAAGTCCCAATGTTTTGCTTAAAATGTGCATAAGATTGCATAGAGTTTTATATTTTCTGTAAACCGGTCTAAAATCAGGATAGGGTTTCTGAGTCAGCCCTGGTAGCCGCCTCATACTCCGCTGAAGTTGAAACAACTTATACTGTACAGCCATTTCTTTTGAAAAACCTAAACCTCCTTTTTCTCTCTTCCCCCACCCCCCGCTCCCTCGCCCCTTTAGACGGTGCTGCTTTGCCATTTGCACCCCTGGGCAGCAATTATCCCCTCTCCCAGCTCCTGCCTACCTCTTTTGCACTGTGGGATGCTTATTATTCACAGAATGACAATGCTCCTTTGATCATTGACTAGCTGTCTGAACCATGTGACCCTGCGAGGGGCGGGTCTTCGGTAGTAACATAGCCAGGAGAATAAGAGAGTTTCAGCTGCTTGGGTAAGTCTCCTCAAAACTGCCTTTGTTCTTGGAGATAGAATTCAAACTTTTGCTGCTCCCCCCCTTACAATCTGCTGCAGAGAGTTTCTGCTAGCCTTTTCCTTCCCCTCCCTGGCTTCAGGTTGCTCTGCCATTCTGGCTTTGTGCAAGAGAAAGGAGGGGTGAGCAGGAAGGGTGGGCTGGGTTGGAGCAAGGGAAGAAATCCTTGTGTTTCGTGGGCTTTTTTTATGACAAAGCCATTGGTGTGGGTTGGAGGGGGGGGGGAAGGGAAGGTTCTGGATTTCTTTCCCATTCAGGTTGAGGGGTTGTGTGGCGTGTAGTTTGGGTTGAAGGTATGTGCAGGTTCTTGCGTTTTTAGATACACTAGCAGAAAGCCTTCGCAGCCTCATGCTTGGAACTCTGTATCCAGAGACACGGTCTGGAGAATGCAGCTTTCCATGTCTTAACCAGATTTCTTTCTGAAGGAAGAAAAGGGCTTTGTGCCTCACAGCTATCTCTTTGTAAATATTTGGCCAATACAGCCGAGTGTGCTAATTTCTGCTTGCTTTTTTTTCTTTCTTTCTTTCTCTGCTTTTCCCCCCACTCTGCCCAGTGTGTTGTATTCTAAAAAGGAGAGACAAGCCTCAACTATAATTTCCCCACCATCCCTCTCTCCCTCACTCCCTTTTATTACTTATTCCTGTAATGAACCATCTGGCTTGAGAAAGCAACAATATGGGGTGCCTGGCTTTTCCAGTTTTGGTCGAACGTAAACCCTGAACTTCTACGTGTCTTGGCTTTTAAATTCTGCCGTTTCTCTATGAACTTTTTTTTTTTTTTAACCAGTGAACTGTACTAAATGCAGCAGTGTTGCTGGGGTTTTGTCATTTCTTCGGGGGTTTCATGAAACAGCCAGGGATATTCCTATGCTTTAAAAAAAAGAAAGAAAGAAAGAAATGTGGTTTAGGGGAAGGAAGAAGGCAATATGTAAGGAAGGTGTTTGTCCTAAATTTCCTTAGAGCTGATTATTGTCTGTGGGACATTATATAGTTATAACAGTGTATTCAACATTGCTTTTTCTTTGAATGGGGAGAAGTTTAATATACCACAATTTCTGTGCCATTTATATATTCTTAAACAATGTAGCAAGTATTCCAACTTTGCAAAACTAATTTTGTCCTGAGTAAACTTTACAGTGAAATCTAATGCTGGAGGAAGTAATAAGGCCTATTGTAGGTTAATTGGGTATAGGGGCAGGATTGTCATCCGCCAACTCACTTTCTTTCTCTTTCCACCTAAAAACTCTGCTTTTTAACTTTGAGTACATGGTGATGGTGTTGCTGCTGCTGGTGGTTGTGTTAGTCTTGATAGTTGCATGGACTACACAAAAATATGGAAACTGCAATAAATTATATTGCAAGTGCAGAGCTTAAAAAGGGCACACAGAGTATAGAAGCATAAGGTGCAACGAAATACAAAATATTCTTATTTGTGAGGTGGAGGGCTGGGGATAAGAGAATCTGGGATTTCCAGGAATGTGTTAATTCAAATTATTGAAATGGAGATAACTGTTGCATTCTGCAGCCACTTTCTGTCAATTGCACAGAGAAGAACTTCAATAGTTCTTAAGATACCTCTGTCTTAAAAAAAGCTTTTCCAGTTCATCTGGAGAGATTCTGAATCAATTACCTCTTCTCTAGTGTTTTTTTAAAAAAAACCCCATAATGTCTTTCTTTTAAATCTTTTTAAATTTTGTGGAAGGAAAGAATAATCTTGACCATCTGCTCAGGTCAATATCTGAATTTATTTATTTATTTTGTTCCCTCCTGTACTTCAAATTCTTGACTGCAAGATCTTTGAGGCTTTGAAATATATACTTAGCTCAAACATGGGATGTCCTAGACTCTAGGAATGCAGGTCATATGCTAGGCTTTATTCTCATCATCTGTAATTTGCCTAGATGTTTTGATTGCCACAGCATAACTTGTATTTCCAAAGCTGTGGAGTGTTTTTGAAAAAGAGCACTGGAGAGAGAATACTCTTTTGGGGCACTCTCTATAGTTCTTTCCACAATCTAGATACCATTGCTTACTACTTGCCCCTTCTTGAGAGGGGCATGATTAAGATGCTGGATTTTCAAGCCCTACAAGCAGTGGGAGTCTGCTTCAAGGGAAGAAATATTAGCTTATTCTTGACTTCTCTGAATGTATGAGATTTGAATTACATTTCTGAGGAGGTCCCACACCTCACAGAGAGAATGCTCTGATTCTTTTATGTAACAATAGTTCAAGTCTATGCTAATAAAACTGAAGGTGCACTTTTGTTTTCCAGTTTTCTGTGCATGGAAGAAACTACCTCTTGAGTGAAGAGGCTGCTGAACAAGGAAGAGAGTGAAAATAAGGCATGTCAAGGGCAATACAGTGTTTGCTAGATTTTTGTTATACACATGCTAATCTCCAAGCTTTGGTGTAAGTTCAATGAATGTAGCATGGAGCATGCAAGTAAAACTCTCTCTAGCTGAGCACCAATGACAGGTTTCCTCAGATCATAGAAAGCCTCCATAATAAAATGCACATATATAGCATAATGCCCATAATGTGCTTCCTGTAAAATTTCGGAGACTAATTCTAGTACTAGAAGAGGTTGTGCCAGGAAATACCATATGATTCAATATCTGAAAATGATTGGTGCATGATACACAGATCTCCTGTCAAGGATTTTTAAACATGTATATTCAGCCTGTGGAAACATAGTAGGGTTATTCCTGAGTAAGCATGCTCAGGAATAACCTGGAGGAAAAGGGCCCTCTTGTTGAATATGCTTGCAAATTAGATAATCTGGCATTACTGGGGTGGGGGTTGGGGGGAAAGAACCAGAATAATAATTTGCATTCAGTTTCAGATTTATCTGACTAGAAATATGCAGAAGTAATAATACTAATCCTGGTGTAAAAAAACACCCATTTAATAACGGTAAGAAAATATATTCCTTGTCTTTTTCCATATATTTATTTGTGTTCTTTGTGAAATGTTACTACTTTCCGATAATACTTGGCTAATCTTAATGGGCTCTCAGAAAAGCTAAGCAGAGTTGAAAATAGTTTGCATTTAGATGGAAGACTCAGAAAATCCTAGTGCTGTGGGTAGTTAAAACAGAATAAGGCATTGGAAACCGCGTCCATATTTTGCCAAATAAACTGCATGGAAGTGTCATGTGGTGACCAGCAGTTGAGTTAAATCTTCCTCTTTGTCCAGATAAGTGGCATAACTTTAGCTGATCTGAAAAGCTAAGTGGAGTTGGAACAAGTTCATACTCAGAATGTGACACTATCCCCCAGGATATACCATGACTATAGACTAGAGTGAGAAATAAGAAAATATCAGAGAAGAAGGAAGTGGCAAGCTACTTCCGTAAATGAAGGCCAGCATCTGACATGAGTGGTTTTCAGTTAACTCCTCCTTTGTGTGCTTTTAAAAAAACAAGCAAAATATTAAACAGTAGGATGCTCTAGAAAGGGAGCAAACAAAATTAAAGTAGGAAAAAATGGAATTAAGTACATGGGATGAAGACACAAGTATAGTGTTATTTATTTGTTTCACAGTGTGGATATGAAGCAGGAATGCAATGGAAAACGGTACAAGCAGAAACATAAGATAATAGTGCTACTCTGTTTTCATTGATTATTTCTAAGTTGGATCTCTGAACCCAAAGATACAAACTCACTGGAAACTATTCACCTAAAAAGAGGCTTGAGATGTACAAAAACTTAATCACAGATGTACTTTAGCCTCAGGCAGAATTTTCCAAATGGGAACATGAATGGCAACTTCAGGGAAGACCACAAAAACTGTATTAGTAAAGGCACAATCACATTTTGGCCTTAAAACGAGAGACAACTCTGTTGTGATCTGGCAAAAAGGAAGTAGGCTAGGTAGCTAGCTATATTTCTCTGAAAGAAAGATAAAAATAGATTCATTCAATTTATATTACCACACATCTTCAAATGAATGACTTTGGGCAACTAATAATTAAAAAAACAAACATACATACATATATATATACACGCGTGCACACACACACACACACACACACACACACACACATATGCAGCTGAAGTTAAAAAAAATAACATATAGACTATACAAATATTTTAAAGCTAATTTACATTCTGACCTCCAACCTTTTTGTGTGTATTAGCTGAACAAAAGGGTGGGTATAAAAAAATAAACAAATTTTGATATAATGCTGGACATACTATATTTGTTAAAATTTCAAAAGCAAGGGAAATAACAAGGGCTGGCTAAAAAGTGCTTGTAAGCTCAGAGCAAATCTTAGCCATTTTGGTCTATAGTTAAGATACCAGACTAGATAACAGGAGATTCTGAGTTCTAGTCCTACCTTAGCCATGAAAGCCAGCTGGGTGACTCCAGGCCAGTCATTCTCTCGGCCCCAATCCATCTCACAGGATTGTTAGTGTGGGGAAAATGGGAGGAAGAAGGGAGTATTTGTATGTTCACCGCCTTGAGTTATTTATAAAAATAATAAAGGTAGGATATTAATTAATTTGGGATTGGGAACTAGGTACCTGTGTTTAGGAGAAGGACTAAATTATTATGTATGCATAAGTTCAGTATTGAGAGTTGAAAGTTTGTGAGGCAGATAGAACAAGAATGAGTGAGTTCAAATTACAGAAGTTACAAGTTAAGTGAAACTTTTCAAGATGTAAAAAGTTATGAAATGAGATATCTTGAGAAAGTATGGGGCATCCTGCTTTGCTCACTTTGGAAGAAAACTGAACATGCTATGTCAAATGTAGATCTTAACTGATGTATTATAAAATGGATTCTAGTCTTAATTCTTTGGGCTGCTTGGAACATCTGGAACCTGGATCCTTGACTATGTTTACCGTTGATTGTATGGCTATTCTGAGGAGGCTGTTCCTGCTGGGTCTGGTTCTCTGATTTCAGATATTGAGAACACAGGTTTTTTGGGTGTGAAGTCTTTCCCACAAAAGATGTTCACTGGGCAAAATACAGGCACCACTCTGTTACTGTTTCAAATGAGAAGTGCTTGGAGGTCGTGAAGAGAAAAGAATGCAATAAGTGTTGATGCTATTCCTTCCTCCAATATATTTCTGCTGTGGCTATTTGAAGTACAATTGAAAAAGAAGCTCTTCCCTTGCTTTTGTTCTCCTTGGTCTTTCAAGACAAGTAGAGGGTTGGATAAAGTGAAAATCCACCAACTGTATGCATTTTGCAACTCATGGATTACAGAGGAAAACAAAGTGAGTAATCTATCAAATATCAAGGATATTCTGCATAATTGCCAAGTTAGGTCCAGGTTGCCTGGGAGATGTTTGCTTTGGCACCAAATGTGTAATAAGGATAGAATATATTAGTTTCCCAGGGAAGCATTTCTTTAATAATGAACTGGGTGGGAGAAATGTTTTAAGCAAGACAGCACAAATTCAGCATTCAGTTCTGCCCATAGAGATAAACAGGAAACATATAACAACTAATTTGTCATTGCAAATGAAAACAGCTAGACAAGTGACAAAGCTAATCTACACTCACGAAGCCCAGACTTTCTAGTCATATCAGAAAGTTGTGGTTCTGAACCAAATCTAAGAAAATGATAATGTCTACTACCCCTCTTCATTCTTACGTGATTATTTTCAGTTCATTGAATGTGAGGATGTAGATAGATCTCTTGGAATTCTGGCCAATGAAAGTAGTTAGGAATGGGAAGGATATTTTTCATCCCTCACTAAAATAAAACCCACCTTAAATTTAAAAAGGATAAATAACTGCTAGCCTGTCTCTGATGTCTCTCGTTGGGCCAAATTCATGCAGTATGTGATGACATCACAGCTCCTTTGGTTTCTGAATGAAATTGGTTATGTGGATATATTTCTATTGGGATTCAGTTCTTCCTTCCATACTGAAATGGCCTTGGCTGCACAGTAATCTGTGTTTTGTCATAACATTTAACAACTGTATGAAGTTGCTGGGTTGTCATCAGTATGCAGAAAACATCTAGGTGTTTATCTCGTGTCCCTACAGCTCCTAGTAGGGAGTATAAATATTCTTCACTGATGTTTGCAAGCAGTGATGATTTGGATGAGGATTAATAAAGTGAAATTAAATCCAGGTACTCTCTGATACATCTTTAGCAGTTTATCTGACTCCAAATTATGCTGTACTACCCTTAAATAAGAGCCACATTAAAATAAAACCACCCAAATTTCTGTTCTATTCCTTAATATCGAAACTTTCCAGGAAACTGTAAGATCTGTTTGACCTCACATTTACTAACACTCCATTCTCATATATTCTAAGTTCTGGTTGTTTAAGATAATTTCTTCCTCATTCTCCTACTCTTAACCTAGCCTTTACATGTTTTAAGCAATTTCCCTTGTTCCGGAAGTAGATTTTACAGTTGTAAACATGATTATACAGTTCAGATTTAGGCTTTCCTCCTCAATCTGTGTATTGTGATCTCATGAATATCAGTGGCTGCATTGGACCAAGGATAAAGGACATATGTTACATAGAACAATGTTCTATTGTTAGCTATAGAAAACTATAGTCAATCTAATATGGGAAAAAGTATTAAACTGTTTTTAATAGTGACAAGTAGAAAATTATTGCGGGCAAGCAGTCAGTGCATTCTCTTGGATGATTCTATTTTGGTTTCCGTTTTGCAAGTGTTATTTGAAATTTTTTATCTCAATTGTCATAAGTTGAGGACTATAACAGTGGTGGCGAACCTATGGCACGGGTGCCAGAGGCGGCACTCAGAGCCCTCTCTGTGGGCACGTGCACCGTCGCCCCAGTCCTAGGCCTTCAGCTGGGTTTTATAAAACCTTTTCGCTTTAGGCCTCCGCCGCCGTGTGCAAAAAAAAAAAAAAAAAAAAAGTTTCAATCAGTCAATTTCAACTTCTCGCAGGAAAAAAAAAGATCTTGCAAAGTTGGAATTGATTGATTGAACTTTTTAGTCCCACCCAGGCTGCCGTTACCACCACAGCCACGCCCAGCCAATGGGCCACGCCCAGCCAATGGGCCACACCCACCCGGCACTCGACGATGCATAAGTTGGTTTTGGGTTGCAGTTTGGGCACTCAGTCTCTAAAAGGTTCGCCATCACTGATCTATAAAGAAAATAAAAAGTAGTCATGTTATTAGGAGGGCATGGATGCAGCAGAAGATAATTTGCTTGAAATTAACCGATTTAAAGATTGGAGAATCAGTGCTGTTTAATATACTTTGTGTAGAATCTAAAGTCTCAAAATTAGTATTGCTGTAATTATCAATGTATAATCCCAGGAAAAAGCATCTGCATTCCTGTTTGTTTAAAATTTCTCCCTAGGACATAATTGGAGATAAAACTTGAAAGGGTCACAGAAAAATACATTTTTAACCTATTTTTATCTTCTTTAATACTTGGAGATAGGATACAAGTAGATATAAGGGCTAGAAACTAAGAACAATACTACTAATAATTCAGAATGTACATTTCTTAAATCCTGGGTATATATCCTGGGGTAAAAACCAGTTAACTAAAGTACAGATTATTGTCCCAATCTTATTTTAAAATAAAACTGAGACAGTTAACTACTTAATTAATGGTTAATTAATTAATTGACAGTTGCTGCTAGTTCTGATAACATTTCTATAAGAATATTGTAAAAAAGAAAAGACTTCATAGTGTAATCTTTTAGATTTAAGTAGCAGCATAAGTCAACAAAGTTGTCCAAGGTACAGCTTTAATCCCATTATGAAACTAATCCTGGTACAGTAATGCCAGTTTCATTACTATTGGATGATGTAATCACTCTACTGTTATTTTCTTACATTAAAGATAAATACTGCTGGATTGGGTGTGTATATTTGGTTCCAAAAGTAAGAAAATATAAGCAGAATTATAGATGTGCTTATAGGCTAGAATGGGCAAATAATAGTATTAGCTTTTACAATTAAGGTTTGCATTAATTACTGTATGGCAGTGTATTGGTCCAGAAGTAATAGCTGCATAAACCACTTCTTCTTGATGGTTTGTGATTGATTCATTTACTTAAAATATTTCTAAGATATTTATTAAAAATAATCTCTCAGTGGTAAGAATGTGAAATACAAAGCTAATAAATCAGTACAACGAATGTCAAACCAAACATTACAGATTCTAGAGGACTCATAATCTTGGCTATTTGAAGTGAAAGACAATTAATGAACGCTTGAGATGCAATCACAGCTGTTGATTTGCTTGTTTCTGAAATATTAACATAAGCTCTCTGTCAGAATTGTACTGTTTGTGAATATGGGCAAATGCATGGTATGACAATTTGTGGTGTGTGTATCCATGGAATGGGACAAAATAAAAGTAACGGTAGCTTGTTCCAGATGGAGTTTTTAACATTCAGCATGTCATTTTGGCAGTGTTATAGGGCCTCCAGGTGATGTTATTACTTAGTGATTAAACCACATTGTATTTTTCTTTGATCCATTTTTCTTCATGGAACAGGGATAGGCCACTTAGGTAGAATAACCAAAGGTACAACTCTTCAAAAGTACAGATGTTTTGTAGGCATCTGGAGAAGGGTTAGCCTTGACATTAAGAGTGTCATGCATTCCCTCTCCCCTCTTTCTTCAGAAAAAAACATTAATATACTTTGAAATATGTGCAAAAGTATTTCATATATCAACATTTGCATTTCATTATTTTTCATACAGGATTTTTGGTGTGCTAAAATATTGTGGTTTTGAAATCAACCTTGCACGTCACTTCATGTCTATCTCTGTTCATTCTTTTAGTTTAGCTTTTATTTAGTTACATATCAAAAGGTTTTAACCGCCCATCTCCCTCACAGAGAGAGATTTAATCAGTACAATAAAATATTACACCCGAATAGTTTAAGATTAAAAATTTTAAAAATGTAAAACAATATTATAAAATTGCAAAAGATGGAGAGTTCTGAGATCCAGAAGCTAAGAGTTGTTTATTAATTGTATATAGCTGCCCATCTCACTAATCAATTTAAGACCCATTTTTGTTTGTCAGTTCTGAAATGGAAAATCTTCCTGTAAGAACTTATTTTTTTAAAAAAAATCATTATCAAAAATCATTAGGGTTTCGTAAGCCTAGAAATTCTCCATCTTGTGAAACAGATGGTTTTTACCTAGTCTAAAGTGGGAGCAGTGATTCCTCAAAACTGCTTTGAAATATCTTCATAAAAGCTACAGACAAAAATGGAGATAGAAGTTGAATTATACACATGGGGAGGTGAACTTGCATAACACTGAATTCCAGCTGAGGTGCTTTATTTTTCTAATCAGCAATGAACTAGGATTTTGTGCTTCAGGGTTTCAGAGTGCCAGTGTGGCAGCAACTAAAAATATAATATCCTCAGCTGTATAAACGGCTGTTTTGTACAATGTTTCAGTAAAGAAACAATGAAACAAAATTTGCACCACAGCTGTACCTCACAATTTATAACTTATAATTCATGTGTGTGTTTTTTAAAAAAACCACAGTAAAATATGCATGTTTGTCATTTTACAAAATGGTGCTGTTATAGATTAGCATTTTCTACTTCAGAAATTCTTGAAATCCAGTGTGAAATAATGAAAGTGTCATGCTTGCAAAAACAGCTTTATATGTGTTCATAATTTCTTTTGGGGAGGGGTTAAATGGACAATGGACACAGGAGAGGCTGTGTGAACAGGACAAGCATGTAAGTTTGAATATGCTTTGATCCGCTTACTGATATGGGTGAGTTACTGCAGATGCCTTTGAAGTGAAATATAGACTAGGAGCAAGTTAATTTTTTTCAACAACAAAAAATATATAGAAAAGTGATGGCATAATGCAAAAGGAAATTTGTGTCTGCACAGAGCCTATCATTGTGGAAAGAGAATATTCCCATAGCCAAAACCCCAGTTTTTGGGAATCAACCATAAAACACTTTATCTGCCCATTTGTTTCCATATTTCAGCAAAATAAGCAGCTTGTTGTAACTGGTGGTAGGATAGGAGACTTTTGAATGGTAGCTATTTTGTGCTGATGTTGTCCAAGCAAGAACCTATTGGATTGCCTCGTCAAATGCAAATAAAATAAAATAGGACCTTACTAGGTCCTATTTTCCTGCTTGACCTAAACCAAGTTTGGAAAGAAGTGAAACCAGCTGCTCATAGGCAAGTCTCATATTTGGCTTTGAGTGGAAGATTTTCACCAAGATTAAGGAGATTAAAATTTTTAATGCCCATTGCAGTGGATAAAATTCTGTTAAATCATAAAAAAGGTTGTAATTCATCTAAAAGTTTCTTGCTGCAACAGTGTCAACAGCCAGATTGAAGTTGGATTTCCAGCCTGGTTTACAGCACAGTGGCAGTGAATTTTATATTTGCTGTGTTTGTGATCCCTTATTGTTTGAGAAAATAAGATATAACTTGTTTAAAAATGACAAGCTTGTAATGCCATAACTCTTGGCAGCAAAATGATGGAAAGGAAAACAACTGAGCTGACCCAAATTTTTAATGAGTGAAAAATAGAGCACCGGGTGGGCATGGGAAATAAGACAACTAACAGCAATTCATCGTGGAGAAGGAATGCTAATTCTGAATATATAAAGGGTGAGACAGCTTGTGGCACTTAGCTATTGCGAACTGACCCCAACTCATTTGGTGTAACCTAGTTTTCATTAGTGGGGTGCCAGAATTTAGTGTCCAAATCTCATCTTGACCATGTGGCATTCACTAATTGTAGAAACTGAAGACCCTATTTATTAAGATTTCCAAGTAAACATCTGAGCAGGTAGACTGAAGATCAGGATATGTGTAAAAATAAATATACTAAATCAAGGTTTTCTTCAGATACTATGTAAACCAACGTTCCTATGAATGTTTGAAGTAGTTACTTTTTGAATGAAGGACGGTGTTTTTATTTATGAGCCCAACAAGATTTTTCAGGCTTTCAAATTCTCCAAAGGTCTTCATTGAAATAAGATAGTAATAAAAGCAGGAGAGAACCTGATATTTAAATGTTGGTGTTTGGACTATTTATATGGATGGAATAAGGAACAGCAGAATTTTAACTCATCAAATGCAGATAGGATATCAGGCTACATCTTGAACTTCCTAAAAGTTTGCTGAGAAAAAATAAATGTCTGATCTAATTTTATAAGTAAAAAAAAAACTACTGACCTTATTTTCTAGTATATCATCTAAGATTATTTCCAGCTTTATTAGTGTCAAAAGATTTATATTGCCAGATGAGTTGTGCCCGCAACTCATTTATTTATACATTTAGTTATTTGATTTATGTTCTGACCAGACTTCAAGAAGGCTTGAAGATACTCATCTGAGAATGGAGATATTTCACAGTAATAGCTGGATTTTATGCATTCAACATTGGGATATCTATCACAGTTTGCTTCTTTAACTCATCAGTTTTGGGAAATATCCTTGCAATCAATATCAACATTGGGCAATGCTTAATAAGCCTGATTAGACCAAAGATTAATGGTGGCATTATTACCTATGTATAAGTAAACCCAAAGAAACCATTGTGATCCCAGATCCCAATTTGTTTCAGAATAATATGGTGGATGTTATTAATCAATAAGAAGCCAGGGATGCAGTTCAATACTACATCCTTAGCTGCTTCTTATTGTTGGATATACAACCATCTGTTCCAATTTTGCTATTTTCAAAATTATTATGATTAATTAGATTTTATATAGCTACCTTTCTGGTCCATTGTTATGGTAGGGGGATAAAATGATAAAAAAGGTTCATATTCTAAAATAATGGAGAAGTGTAAAGTCTTATTTGACCCTTCTAGATTAGGACAGGTTGTTAGATCTCTTCTAGAAGATTTCAAAGTGTGTGTCACACTTTTTGGGAGTCTTTTACCTGATACTAATTGATACCCAATCAAGGTGTTACAGGTGATCTTTGCTGAGCAAGTTGTGAAAAGATTGTGTTCTGTTCCACTGCCAGCAGAGGTATGTTTATATAGTTTGATTTTAAAAGAACACATTTACTGATACAATGGTACTGTAATCTGATGTTGAAGTTTGATCCTCTATAGACAAATGAGTGGAAATTCCTTATGGAACTTGTCTGTCCCTTTCTGTAACTTTTATTATTATTAGCAACACTTCTCTTTTCAGGGAGCTTAAAAAGTGTGCAAGCCTTTCCAGTGTGTAGCATTTTACCATATGGTATTCGGTGTTTAGTTTGAACTGTTATCTTTGGTTAGTTGTCCTTTTTAACCTTGTTGTTTTCTTTGTTATAGAAGTCAGGGTGTCTTGCTGAGTTCACAGTTTATAGAATTGGGAGTTGTTGGTTCAGTATTTATCCCTTGCACCATTGTTGTTTTCTAACTTGAAGTTTAGCAATTTCCCATTTCTATCCCATCACTCCAGGCCATAGAAGAATGAAATGATGTCTAGAGGAAAAGAACTTGCCCTCTGGCCAATTTCTGGTGGAACTTGGGGCAGTGAGGGTTATTTCCAGCCATGCAATGGGAAGTTGATGAGTGAAACAAAGGACTGTCAAAATGGAGAGTTCAAGCAAGTTTGCCTATCTTATTGTTTTATGATAACTCTCATGCTTTTAGATATAGGAAGCCCTAAACTATGGATTTGGGGCATATTTGATAATCTTGAAGTGCATTATCTAAATAGAACCCAAATCAGCAGGTCGATAGAAGATATACACAAATAGGAGAGGAAAAAGATTTTATCCAAGATAATTTATCCGAGACAATTCTGCTTGTAAAAGAATAGTCCACACTAAAGGACAGCACAGTGTATATTAATTTGGATCATTAAACCATGGGATGAATGCTGATCTACATTTTTTTCCAGTAGCAAAAGCCCAGATGGAAGTATTCAGTGCTTTTCTGTCACACGTTCACACGAAACCCATCAAGTTACACATGAGATCCAAGAGGGGAGTACTTATGCTCCATCTCTTTTGTCCTTGCCTTGTCTATATAATTAATTTCCCCAGCACCATAAGAAGATCCTTTGTTTCCCAATCTCTGACCCCTATGGTTGAAGGCTTGCTTAGATGCTCCATATTGTTTACCATGGAATGAATGAGCTGTCTGTGTCCTTGGCAGAGAAAAAGAGAAGGGCCTCTGTGCTGACTAAAAATAGGAACACCAGTGGATCAGCACTTCTGCTGGTACAGTTCTAATAATGGCAAGGAGTCCTCCTTTGAAAATTTCCCCCATCTTTCTTTTTCTCTGTCTTTTATTTTTGATGGTCTACAGGGAAAATGATTTTTGATTCCGCTGTGAGGTTAGCGGGTGCCCTGTGTAAAGCATTTCAATAATTGAAGTACATTTCTCTGTCCCAAACCTCTTCTATTATTGAATTCATAGTTGTGTACTCTTGACCAAAAGAAGCCTCTGAGATCCAACTGTTCATGGCTCCTCATGTATAAACTTAACTGGGTGTGTTTGCGTTATGGAAAGCTAGGCCAGCATCCTTAGTATTAATGATTTCAGCATAGCATATTATGTTTCTGAAATGGTGAGATTGTTACCTTCTGGAGCAGAGGCCTGAACCAGGGTGATGGAAGTGTACTATCTTTTCATATTAAAGAAGATTGTGACTTTTCTTTAGTTACAACCAAAATAATGTTGTTTGCTTACTAAATCTTCTTCCTATATGTCCTTCCTTCCTTCTTGGAGCAGTACCTTGTGAAGTAGAGAGAGTAGTAACCTTCCCATTTAGTAATTTTCTCAGCCAAGGTTTCATACTCTCCTTCCTTCTGGGTCCAATCCAATCCTTTCTTTCTAGAGATTTCAACCATGGTTTTGAATCTTTCTCTGGCTTAGCTTGTATCGCTTCCCTGTGAGGCAGAACTGGATGGACTGCACCCACCCGTTCTCTTTTTAAACTCTTAACTGCTTCAACATTGCAATCCTTTTTTCCACTGTGTGTGTCTATTTTATCAGCCATTTGTATTCATACAGAATATTGCGAAACGTGAGTCTAATACTCTTTGTGAATGAAATGAGTTGTCACTTACAAATACAGTCTCTTGAGCGAAGAAGCCTCTAGTCTAGCCAGACTGCAGATCTGGGTCCTAGGTCTTTAACAAATGGATATATAATTTAGTTTTTATTGTCATATATTAGAGCCAGGTTAGCGGTTTCTGTTCCTTCCACTTTTAGGTCGCTTCAGCTGAGCAAATCTAAGCAGCTTACAATAATGAATAAAACAAATTATATAGCATGGAACAAGCAAAATTATGTCAGGCAATTTAAATTGCAGTTCAGTCACAAACATAATTTTCATAAACCGTAATAAATGGCATTGACGCATCCCAGATGTCTACTGGTTACATCCTTTATCTCCCTATGTCTGCTTAAAACAGCCAAGTTTTTAACTATTCTCTGGATGTTAGTAGTCAGGATGCAGTTCTTATTTCTGGTGATAGCTGGCTGCATAGGAGGGGAACCCTGCCAAGGAATGCTCATCTCTTGAGTTTTCTCCCATCATATCTTCCTGGGGGAAGAACACTTAACTTAACAAGAGCTCTCTACCAGTACACATCAGGCAGTTACATTCTGCATCCATCAGGCATTCTTATAGATATCCAGATACTTATTTCCTGTCTTTGTTCTCTTGTCACTCAAAGAGTCGTAGACGAAGAAGATTCTCTCCTCCTCCAGTCCTATCGTACATGGACTGAATTCTGAGAGAGTAAATATTAGGTTTGTAAGCAGATAAAATGTTATTGCTCATCTTGTCTCATCCTGTGATTTTAACGAAGGAGAGTGCAGAGGGTTGTGCTTTCCTATCACTTCCTCCATGTTTTCCTTTACCACAGATGTCTGTTGAAGGGGTAAAGATGAAAAAGTTGCATGATGACTTTGGATCTGATTGAACGTGTTCTGCAATAACCACGGTCACTTGTCTTTTCTACAGTAGTGTCTACCCTTCTGCAAGGAGAGCAGGGTCTTCCCTTCCTCTGGCCCATCTTTGTGCTCCTTTGACTAAAAGCCTGTCTGATCTTGCTGTCAACTTTAATTATTTCTGATTGTCTAACCTTGCTTGTTTTGCTTAGAACCAGAGTTCTTTGGATCTGATTATCAAAGAGGTGCTTCAGAATGTGCAAGAATGTTAAAGCAGCACCTCGCTGCAAATGACTAAAGTAACTGTATCTCTCCCCAGGTTCCACAATTGCCAGGAGGAGGTTTCCACTCTACCGTGTTTCCTCAAAAATAAGACCCAGTCTTATATTTCTTTTGCTTCCAAAAGCAGCATTAGGTCTTATTTTGGGGGATGTTTTATTTTCCGGGGGGGCTCACACACACACACACACACAGAGAGACACACAGACACATAACTGCCTTGTCTTGCGGCAGTGACCCACATGGCTGCCACCCCACTTCTTTTGCAGCTGCTTTCGCTTGCTTGTAGCAGGATACTGCATTGCATGTTTCATGCACCAATGCCGCTGCCATGAGGCTTGGCAGATACGCCCAATCTGCCCCATGTGCCACCTCCTTTCCAGCTCTGTTGCATTTCTCTGCCACCGCGGAGCTGGGGAGCTTGCCGCACAATCATCCAAATGCCCTCGCTTCCCCCAAGCATTTCTTCGCTAACCTGGTTTCCAGCTCTGCCGCATTTCTCCATCGTGTTTCTCCGCTGCTGCGTGCTGGGAAACAAAAGATGTTTGTGGGACTAAAAAAATAATAATTCAGTCAGACCTTCCAACTTCATGAGATTTTTTTTTTTTTTTTGTGAGAAGTTGGAAAGTCTGATTGAACTTTTTCTTTTTTAGTTCCACAAACTTCTTTTGCTTCCCTGCACACGGCGGCAGAGAAATGCAATGGAGAAATGCT
The DNA here is from genome assembly GCA_023970755.1 of Azemiops feae. Taxonomy (NCBI): domain Eukaryota; kingdom Metazoa; phylum Chordata; class Lepidosauria; order Squamata; family Viperidae; genus Azemiops; species Azemiops feae. The sequence goes on along the minus strand of JALGBA010004297.1, from coordinate 5,217,486 downwards.
GGAAATCAGGTTAGCGAAGAAATGCTTGAGGGAAGTGAGGGCATCTGGGCGGTGGTGCGGCAAGCTCTCAAGCTCTGCTGTGGTGGAGAAATGCAACGGAGCTCGAAAGCAGATGGCAAGGCAATCCTCCCAAGAGCATCAGGCGCTGAAACGGGCCCATCTCTCTCCAACAGCTGCCCAGGCCCGTCAGAGGGAAGGCCGGCATCTACTGAAATGCGGCGGCATTCTGGCTCTGGCAGGGAAGGGACAGCTGGCATGGATGCTGCAGACAGGATGCCCGCTCGCTTCAGCACCCTCCCCAACCCTTTGGGGCTCCACCTGCCACTTTGGTGATTGTGTGGACAGAGCTGCGAAGGGGGCCAGGTGGCCGAAAGCACCAGCAGTCTAGCTCAGAAGGGGAGTGAAAAGGAAGAGGCGGGTGGGTGGGGTCTTAATTAGGGCTTATTTTGGGGGTAGGGCTTATATTAGACCCACCCCCAAAAATCAAGCTAGGTCTTATTTTGGGGGAAGGTCTTATTTTTGGAGAAACACGGTAGTTAATCCAAAAATGCCAGGGAATTTCTAGAAGCCTGGCACTTTAACACAACAGACACATAGACATTAACAACATCTATAGACTATGCAAAAGAGACAAGCAATCCGCCAAAAAGGAAACAAAAAGAGGGAAGCACCTCTCCACCAGCAGTCATCACCCAGATCAGCATAGATTAATTCCAAGATTAACATCAGACCAACAATCAAATAAACAATACCCCAATCAAGAAACTGCCAAAAAGGCCAACAGTAAACAGCCCAACTAAAGAATTTCTATGACCCACCCCCATCAACGTTGACAGGGCAAGTCACTAGAATATAAACTGACAGCAAACTGCGATCCTTACTAGCACTGATGATGTTACCTAGTTAGGGTAATGAAACGTCTGCAAGAAAACAAGCTCAGAGAGCACCAAGGACTCCTCACTCTAGTTCAGATATGTCAAACTCGTGACATCACATGACGCTGTGAGACATATCGGGACTGTTTTGCCATTGCCGACAATGGGGTGGGCGCAGCTTCCGGATGACGCGTCTGGCCTGTGGGCCGGCAGTTTGACACCCCTGTGTCTAGTTACTTGGTCCTAGAGAAATACCATGCTGTTTTGAGGTTGGTGTTTTATTTGTCCTCCTGCCCATTCCAAACAACCCATTTCAAACCAAATAAAAAGATCTGCTCATTCTTAACAAAACTCCTGCCATGGTTAATTGAACTGCTAGGAATAGGTTCTCAGAATATATGTAAAGACCATTGGGTGCAATTCCTAAATACAGACTCTATTATTTTACTAAATTTGGCTGCTTGATATTTAGGAAAAAAATCATTACTAAGTGCACTCTCACTGATCCTACTTAGTTTCACTTTCTCAGAGAACAATGGTCAGAACATGGAAGTAGGAAAAAGAATTGCATTATGTGGGCAGGCACTGTTGTTCCTATTTTCTTTCAGGTTTGGAAGAATTTTCTTTAGGCTGAAGAGGGAAAGTATGTTTCATTCTGTATAAAGAACATGAAAATACAGATTCATGGGGGTCAGGGAAATAGTTTGGCTTGCTGCAGTGTTCCCTGCTTAATTTTTAAATAGGCAGCTGTGATAAACGGGAACAATTGTGGGCTTGGGATGTAATCAGCAAATTTGTTTCAGTTTATTTAATTGGTATGCTGTGGTTTGCTTTTTCAGTAGAATAATTAGTTGGTGCACTAATTATTATGGGTTGAAAGGAACACTTTCGAAGCTAGCAATACTTGGCCCGATTTTAGCTGTTGTCAGAAGATTAATTAGATTGTTCATGAAGTCTCCAAGTCAAGTTCAATCTGAAGGAGCCTTTTCTTTTTTGTATGATCTTTGACACACTGTACGTCTTTAGCCTTTGAGTTAAAGGCCTGAGCAGGTATGTAAGTGGCTTTGTTTAGTTTGTTTTTTTTTCAGTCCCTGCTTAGTTTTTAGTTTGTTTTGTTTATCTTTTTGTCACAGTTTATGAGATGAGCGGCTATATAAATTGGTTTAATGAATACATAAGCTGTAATTAAGTTGAAGAAAAATGAGTGCAAAAGAAGGTATAGGAGAGGGAATGGTAGAGTGTGGGGGTGGAGTGAAAAGGGGGATCAGCCTAGAATCTCTATGTAGCCACAAGTGAACCCTTGAGTGCTGTTCACCCTTATCTAACTCTCACTAGGTTCTGACCCATTAGTTGGGAAGATTCTTCTACATAGGCTTTTCGAAATAAATCAGTTAATTGAACTGATATGGGCCTGGTCTTTCACCTGACAGATCATTCGTATTTTGATAACTCAATTTATATTGTGATGACTGACTCAAACTATTGTTGTGGTGCTAATCAGAGACCCTTTCTCCTATACATTCATAGAGAGGCATCAGCAGGACAGGCTAGGAGAAAGCAGTACTCTCTTGCGCCAGTGTAAGGCAAGCTCCACTGCTTTAGTATATATATTGTGGTGATGTGTGCACATACAGAAGGACTATACTGTGCATTCTCAGTGAACAACCTTGCTTTTATCACTTTGATGAAAACACTGGGCCCTGCAGATTCCCCTGCATATATAAATACACACATACACATATTCACACTCATTTTCTTTGAACAAGTGCTCTTGCAGTCAGTCTCTGATTCAGTTTGTGACTTTGCCGCATTGCAACTTGTGCCCTTTACGGTTTCACCAATCCAATGGGCAACTTAGTTTTGATGGGAACACCCCCCCCCCCATTTTTCATCAGCACATATGTTTCATCCTCCCATGAAGCCTGGTCAGTGTTTCCTCTAGCTGACCAATGGATATAGGAAACTAACAACCAGTTGGTATTCTGTTCTCCAAAATTGTTTCCTGACAATTGTTTGCTTTTAGTAGTAAGAGAATAAAAGTTCCCAGAAACCTATTGAAAGAAGGAGCAAAATTGCTCCTTGGAGCAGCTGAGAAAGGTGGGGCAGGATAGTAGCAAGCTATTATTACATTTGGCTACAGTTGGAGATACAAGTCCCAAGAGATGGGATGAGCAGAAACTCCTGATAATGGGAAATTGCCCTTCCCCGTAGTTCCAGGGAAGGCATTTCAAACAGTGTTTGCAGTGTTTCTTAGTTAATTTTCCAACATCCAATCAGGTCCCACAAATTTGAGAGAAAACATGTGGAAGAGGCCACTATTTGCTCTGCATCTGCATTATCTCTCCCTCGCATGATTGTTGCGCAGAGTGCCTTTCTCCCTGATTCCCATTTTTCTCACGCTCGCACATCCTAGCTGAACAACAGGGATCTCCAATCCTACAGGAAGGGTGAGACTAAGGATGTGTATATACACACTCCTTATAAAATTGGGGTGAGTGGGAGAGACTCAGAAAATTCCCACAGGGACTTCCTGTTCTAAGTTGGAGGCTGCTGCTAATTAGTAATGAGTTCCTGTCATGGGACATGGGGGTGGAAATGGAAATTCTACCATCAGCCGAGAACAGTAGAAGGATTTAATTTTCTTCACTTTTTGCAGAACTATTCTTTTTTTTAAGCAAACACCTCACTCTTTAACAGACATGTCAAACACAAGGCCTGGGGGCCGGATGCAGCCCGCAAAGTGGTTTCATGTGGCCCACGAAGCCATCCTGGAAACAGTGAGGGAACGGCCCCCGCTGCCTTGGCCCTGGCCCAGGCCGGCCGGGAGTCAATGTACAATTTTGTGGTGGCCATCTATGCTGAAACGCACTCAGTCTTAGCTCCACAAGGCTATCTGGAAACAGCGAGGAACCAGCCCCTGCCACATCAGCCCCGCCCCCTGGGTGCATGCTGGGGAGGCTCCTCCACTGGACCATGCCTTGGCACTTGCCCTGGTCCCATCCCCTTCTGCCAGAGACCCTCAGATCTGTCCCACTCCTGCCCAGGCCCCCACAGGCCCCCTTGACATGAACGATGTAGAGCTGGCCATGCCCACCCAGTAGGCCACACCCACTCCATCCACGCCACCCAGTAGGCCGCACCCACCCTGGCCGCACCCATCCGGCCCCCTGAGGGCAACCGCAGTGCTGATGTGGCCCTCAATGAAATTGAGTTTGACACCCCTGCTCTATAACAAACAGCTTCCAGCCAGGCTTCACTATTAAACACATATTTGCTGCTTGCAGAAATACACCCAGATGGGGTAGAATTTCCTCTTGGGGAAAGTGCATGGGAACTGATGATCAATTGAGATGATGGGGAGTCATCTACTTATATGTATTATTTTTTAATAAGTTAAAGATGTCTCCAGTGACAATTTCTTCCATCACAAACTGGTGAACAAACATAGGGCGGCAAAGGCTAATGTAATTGCATTAAAGTCTTTTCTATAGTTTGATAACAAATCCAAAGTAGACTCGAAGTTTTAGAGCCAGGATATGCAAAGGTTCTCTTGCTTGCCCTTTTCCTTTCTGATGGAATGTTTCCTTCTTAGCCAGCTGGAATGAGTCTTTTCCCTGAACAGCAATTTCTGCTGCTCATGTCTCAAATGTGCTAACGTGTGGTGACGGAGAGAAGGAAAGATATGTGTTTCTGCTGGGATTGATAATATTCCTTTTACAGTACCCTAAGTCAAAATTTCGAATTAATCCTATGCCTGGATTACAGGCCTACAAGCAGTGCTTTGTTCATATGAATGAGTACACATCTATATTTTTTTCCTTCCCAGAATTCCTTTCGTATAGAAAATTAGCAAGTTAAGAATAATTCCTCCTTCCAGATATACTATGTGGATATTCTATGATCAAGGCTCTTGAGACTCAGAGTTATCATCTACATCAGAGTTCCCCAACCTTGGCAACTTTAAGACTTGTGGACTTCAACTCCCAGAATTCCTCAGCCAGGTTGGCTGGCTGAGGAATTCTGGGAGTTGAAGTCCACAAGTTTTAAAGTTGCCAAGGTTGGAGACCCCTAATCTACATAGTAGTTGTTCTATATAATGTAATGTAAGACAGTCCTCAACAGGTCATATAAAAACACTCTCCTCAATACTTTCTTACTGGATGAGAGTTCAGCAAGAGAATCCTGCCTGTTATAAAAGATACATTGAGCCAGCGGACAGAGAAATGTACTTGTGATTTAGGAGCTTTCTTGGTCTGCTAAGGCAGGGGTCCCCAACCCTCAGTCAGTGGACCGGTACCGGGCCATGGCATGCTAGCAACTGGTCCGCACAAACAAGCAAAGCCCCATCCATGGGATGCAGGCAGCACACAAAACCACACACCCTCCAGTCCATAGAAAAACCTCTCTCCACGGAACCGGTCCCTGGTGCCCAAAAGGTTGGGGACCTCTGGGTTAAGGTTTTACTGACATGGGATATTATATTCAGAGTTTAATTCTGAGAAAGTGATTTTTGTGCCATTAGTCCATAAATGTTCCACATGTCCCACATTGTGGCAACCAGATACATGGGATGTCCCTGTTGTCTCCTGGGTGTTAATGTTGGATGGTTGTTAACATCATTTTCTAAATCTGTTTCAAATTTTTATGTTTTACTTCTTGTTGATGACTTTTCTGGATAGTTACCTGCATAGCTGACTTCCCAAGAGGAAATTGGGAAATTTAAGCAGGTTTGAATGGATGCCATGTTTTTAAAATATGGTTTAGTTTTGGCCTAAATGGCCTACATTTGTATTGGCCTAGTTTTTCCTGGAACTTTCAGTAGAAATCATTATTCTTCTGTTCTCTGCAATCAGGTTCTGAAAAGGCATAGATAAAAATAAAAAGTTATGTGAATACATAGTATTTCGCCCTTGTCTTTTCATGTCATACATGAGTGTTTATTCAAGAGTTTCATGAAGACACATACCAGCAACTAGCAAAGAATAGGGATAAAAGAATGGTTCTCATTATACATAGATGTAAATATAGAGTTCCCTGTGGATCTAGATTGGAACCTATGCTTTTTAATTTGTTCAGAAATTATCTGGACTTAGGAAGGAGCTGGGAGATGGCCAGGTTTGTGGACCAAACCAGATTATATAGGGAGAGTAGAATAAAAAAGACACATGCATGAATCATTTAACCAGATTAATACTAAAAAAAACTTTTACAGAGTTTGTGTATTCAACTATTGGGTCTTTAATTGATTTAATTAAGTAAGCACATTGCCAAAGGGATCCAGTTGCTGGAGCAATTTCCAGATGAGAAAAAACATTTGAGGGTTAACGAGGAAGATAAGATTAGGGCAAGAAGCACATCTGAAATGTTCAGAGGGTTTGGATGCTCTGAAAATGGCTGCCATCATAGGCATAAAATACCCAGTTGCCAGAACACAAAGTAGCCCCTGGAATGTTCTTTACCATTCCAGAGGGGTCCAAATGATTAAAGTAGGTGTTTGCAAATGCTGCCTTTCTATTAATTATTTTGAATTAAGGTAAACTTGATAAAAAGATGCCTGTGGCAGATTGATGCTTGCAGATGTGACCTTCCCTGTCTCAGAAACCAGCGTAAGGTTTAAAAAATGTGTCATTCAGTTTCATTGAATGAACCAGATTGGGAGATACTGGATAGATTAGAAAGTTATTATTTGTACATCAAGTTATTAAAATTGAAATTCACAGGACAGCTCTCAAGTTTCCAACAGATTTTTGATCTGGTCCTACATGGCTTCACAAAGTTTCTGAATCTGAGACCAATACTACCACTTCTAGCCTGGAGTAACTATGCCACTACTGTGTTTCCCCGAAAATAAGATCCATCCCGAAAATAAACCCTAGCCTGATTTTTTGGGGTGGGCCTAATATAAGCCCTAGCCCAAAAATAAGCCTGGGGGGTGGGCGTGGCCAGCACAAGTGGTGGCACGTTTGCAGGGGCCGATGGTATCTGGCAGCAGCTGCAGCCCACCAGTCCCTTGGAGCAGTGCATATAAGTCCAGCGCAGAGGCAGAGGGGGGGAGGCAGGTGATCCAGACGTGCCGTGCTCTTTTTGCCCAGAGGGAGATGGAACTTTCATCTGCTTGCAAATGGGGTGGTTGGAAACCAAGGGATTTGCTCCGTTTCCAACCACCCCATTTGCAAGCAGACAAAGGTTCCAGTCTCGTCATTTCTCTATCCGGGTGAAAAGTGATTGGGCGCGCCTATGGGCGCTTGGAAACTGAGCTCAAAACGTTTTGCCCAGACAGAGAAATGACAGAGACTGGAAGCTTCGTCTGTTTACAAATGGGGTGGTTGGAAACGGAGCAAATGGCTTGGTTTCCAACCGCCCCGTTTGCAAGCAGATGAAGATTCCAGTCTCTCTCTGGGCGAAAAGTGTTTGGGTACCTATGAGGCACTTGGGGCAGTTCTACCCTCTCCCCCATCTGTCTCACCTTATGGCGGCAGCCCGGCACTGCGGGCTATGTGGCCTCCTGCCGTGAGCAGCCGCGAGCAGCCACAGAGGTGGGCCAGCGGCCACACCGGCTCCTGCTGGACGGGGCTGTTGGTGTCGCCACCACGAGGCGAGGCAGGTGTCAGGAAAAAAATAAGACATCCCCGAAAGTAAGACCTACTGCCTCTTTTGGAGGAAAAAAAGTACAAGACCGGTCTTATTTTTGGAGAAACACGGTAGAAGTTACAGGAGCCAGTGATGAAGAGGTAATACAATTTCTTAGTTTGGGGCAACAATTCAGTAGAGTCTCTTCACCAAGGTTAAAGAGTGACTGTATCTGTATTGTATCAAGACTTTGAGCCACATCATACTGGTAAGGGAGAAAGGGTTATCAGATTGTGAAAAGTTTGAGTAAATATCCTTACAGTTGTGTTCTTTTGATGGGGTGGTATGAAGCATTTTGTAAATGTATTGGCATTCTTACTGTGATTAACAACAGTGATATATTTCTTCTTCCTAATGGAGGATTCTGGCATGACGTGCATGCAGTCATTTATTGCTTTTACACTCAGTTTATTCTGGAACCTTGGGTGCTAAATTCATGCTATTGGCTTAAAGGTTTCTCACGTCCCCAGTGGCTGTAATGGATGGCTCTGTTTAAGATATTGCAGGAGCCAAGTCTTCCAAAGCTTTTATTGAATAGACGAATCCTTGTATCAAGGAATAAGATGAGATCATGACAAAGAGGCCTTGCCAACAGAGGGGAAAAGAACTAAGGATGTTAGCTGAATCCATGACAACTTGCAAACTTAAAAAAAAAAACTGAAAATACTATGTCATTTTGTAGTGAGAGGCCTTTAATTTTACAACGATGTGTAGACAACTTTTCTTATGTACATACACAAAGAGAAAGAAAAAAATGGAAATTGTTTTTTTCAGGCTTTGTCTCTGTTATGTTTTAAACTTGGGGGAGCATGTTCATCCCTCTGTAGCACAGGGGCTACATAGAACCAAGATAGAACTAAGCTTAACTACAGTAGGATTCACCACCAGCATTGCTAGAGAATCCCAAACTATTTGGCAAGGTTCAAATCAAAATATGGCTTAGCATTGTTCAGCAGTATGAGGATTAATTTGAAGGCTTGGAAGTGGGAAACTGGATAGAGGTGAAGCATCAGGAACTGGACAGATAGGATCTCAACTAACCTCCCTCTATGTCAAAAGCTTAGTACCTGCAGTGTGATTTTCAGATACCAAACTATTCCTATACTTTCCAGATGTGTTAATCAATAGATAGGTTAGAAGCCCGCCTCCCCCATGACTCAAAATATAATTATTTCAGCAGTCTTTGAGAGGGGTTTTGGCATTTGCCTCCTCCCTCCCTCATTTTTTGATCTAACAGTATTACCACCACACCATGTTATAAATCTGGAATCAGAAGGCATGTTGAGGACCTGAAAATCCTGGGTTTCTATCAATTCACATTTTAAAATGCTTTTGATAACTTAGCATTTAACATGGTACCAAGCCAAACAGATTACAAACTATCCTCAGTAAAAGATGTGAATACCCAGAGATGAAACACAGGGGGGAAAAAGCTGTAACATGCTACAAGATAAAGCAAGATAAAATCCTATACTAAGAGGAAAGAATGAGAAAAGAGATTGAAAAGAGATTTTTTTTGGTGGTTATCCCATTTGTTAAATTTATATCCCACCTTTTATATAAAGCTAAGTATTATACACAAAGGCATCTCCTCTTTTTTCTCACAAGCACTGTCCTTTAAAGTAGATTTTCCTTTCCTTTCCTTTCCTTTCCTTTCCTTTCCTTTCCTTTCCTTTCCTTTCCTTTCCTTTCCTTTCCTTTCCTTTCCTTTCCTTTCCTTTCCTTTCCTTTCCTTTCCTTTCCTTCCCTTCCCTTCCCTTCCCTTCCCTTCCCTTTCCTTCTATACCTATGAAGATATTTTAATTACTTATGTGCATCAATAATAGGTGAGTAAATATATTCTATTGATTGGCGGCCTGGTTTTTCACTAACAGGTTCAGAGACCATTCCCAATTATCCCAGCAGTGTGATGGATGCCACTCGAGATGCTGGCCTCAAGCAAGCTGCACCCGCAAGGACAGAGAAGCCAGCTGCCGACTTTGCCTACGTTGGGATTGATGCCATCCTCGAACAGATGCGAAGGAAAGCCATGAAACAAGGCTTTGAGTTCAACATCATGGTTGTTGGTAAGCCTTCTTACCTTGGTGTGTCTGTGTAGAGACTACATTGGTCACACTAGCTAAGATTCAGAACAACTGGAGGGTACCAAAAGTGTGCCCTTTGATTTCCCCACACCATTCTATTTTAACCCGTTCACTCCTGATGGTTTTCTTTTTACCCATGTGTATGAACAACAGTAACTAACATTTATGAATTCTTAAGGTAAAATGCAATTTGATAAATCCCTCTGTTGATTACTAAAATGTTTTATGCCCTGAATGTCAAGGTGATTATGTGTTTTCTCTAATAAGCCTCTTTGTCCTGACTGGGGCCTCAAAAGTCAAGGACATGTGGCCTTTAATCAGCTATTTCAACTTTGATAAGCAGCTATGCTGCTTGGCATTCTGTGATTGAATTTCTTCCACTAAAAAAATAAATAAAAAAAAAATACTGCTTGCCTGTGCCATTCTTGAAGGTTATTTGAAGGTGCTGTATAATTCTTCTTTAAAAGAAATAAAAATTCACTCTGTTATCTCTTAAAAGTAACAGAGATTGTTAAAAAAACAACTCCTTACCTAAATAATGACCCACTTCCTTTAGTCCCTTTTTAACCAATCAGGGTGGATAGGTAATCCGAAGTTTAGTTCTCATTAGATGCAAGCCTGTTGTCCCAAAATCATAGCTCTGACTTCATCCTTGCCCCTCTGTTCTAACCCCAACACACACTTTTTCTTTTATTCATGCCTCGTTTTCTTCTACATTATGGGTGTGTTTAGAAAAACCTGAATTTTAAAATGCCTGAAAAATCTAGCAAGTCTAGCACTTACTTGATCCTACATCAGCTTGTAATACTTGAAGATACATGCTACACTCCTTGCAAACTTTGACTTCCACTTCCTGGTTAGGTTGTGGCTTGCAGCTAGTTCTCTCTCTGATGCTTTGATAATAGGGTGAAACATGTTCCTTAAGGGCAATACCAAAGACTAATGACAGAAAAGGTCTGAAAGATGAAAGTGTTTGCCTGAAAAGACAAATAAAGGCATCCTTCAATTTATGCATTTACTCTGTAGTTAGACTTCACATAGTAGTAGAATGAGTGAGTGTTGCTGAAGAAGAATCTGCTGATCATTGACTGTTCTGGCCAGCTAAGTATAACATCACCACCATTTGTGTATGTTAGTTCAGGGAAACTATTTTCCTTCTAATATTCTTCCATGGGAACAAAGAACCTCTTTCACTTTTGGAGAGGGGGAGGAAATGTGTCACTTCTACATTCACTGCTTTGAACTTTGAATTAAGGACGAACAAGGATGAATACATGAAAAGAGTCTTTGCTCCATCAGAAAGGGTAAAATACCTACATTCTTGACTGTGAGCAATAGAGAACCAGTCTGGTGTAGTGGTGAAGGGGCTGGCCTAGAAAACAGGTGGCTGTGAGTTCTAGTCCTGCCTTAGGCATAAAAGCCAGCTAGGTGGCTTTGGACCAGTCCCTCTCAGCCCAACCCACCTCACAGGTTTGTTGTTGTGTGGAAAATAGGAGGCAGAAAAATTAAGCATGTTTGCTTTCTTGAGTTACAGATTTTTAAAAAGTAGGATAATAATCTAATTTCCATAAGCAGTTTTATTTCTGTTTAGAAAATAGGTTTTCTTTCTTTCTTTCTTTCTTTCTTTCTTTCTTTCTTTCTTTCTTTCTTTCTTTCTTTCTTTCTTTCTTTCTTTCTTTCTTTCTTTCTTTCTTTCTTTCTTTCTTTCTTTCTTTCTTTCTTTCTTTCTTCCTTCCTTCCTTCCTTCCTTCCTTCCTTTCTTTCTTTCTTTCAAAAAGCTCTTCTGAAGTAAAATCTCCTACATCAGGGGTGTAAAGCCTAATTGCATATGATGTATCGGGATTTTCTTTGCCTTTGCTAGGCCGGAGTGGGTGTGGCCTGCAACGGACCACATCCACCCCGCAGACCACGTGTTTGACATGCCTGTCCTACAAGATTGTTACAGTGACACATTGTTCATGATTGGAAAGACAATAGGAGATACTGGTATTAATTGTATGGTCAGTTTGATATAGCAACCTCATTAATTTTTTATTCTGGTAAATAGATGCTTTATGGCTGGCCATACCAGGTCTTTTGGGGGGGGAATAAAATGATCAGCCCCCCCCCCAAAAAAAAAAGACAGATCAAACATGGAATGGTGGCTAAAACTTAGCAATGTTCTGGGGGTGCAGAGTTGAAAGTACTGTGGCTAGTTTACATGTGAAAATGTTTTTGTGAAAGCAGGCTAAGGCAGGGAACGGAGACAGCTGAGCTGCAACTTCTGTTACAAAATAATTAAATTTGCTTTCTAGGGAAACAGAAGGGAATGTTTCATTTCCAAACTTATAAGTCAGTCCTGCTTTACCTGATTATCTTTTGGTAATTCTTGTTCACCCTGGCTTATCAGTGAAAATGATTCATTTCAAGTTTAGTTTAAACCTTGAAGATAACTAAATTGTCCTCCTTTGTTCCCCCAACCATTTATAGCCCAAGTAGTTTACTGCCATCTTTCTAAGAGTCTGTAAAAAAAAAAAAAAGTTCATTTTTTTTCATTTATTTCTTCTTTTTCTAGGATTTTATTGCAGACTGGGTGCATATATTATTTGACAAATATTTAGCTCCAGATGGTTAGCAGATTAACAAATGTAGAGAGTTTACATTTATTTGAGGGTGGTTAAAACTGCAGTTTTGATGTACACACATTAACTGAATACTTGACTGTTAAAAATACTTCATTTCATTCCCTTGAAGGGGTTGGTGCACCGTTTTTAATAAAATCTCAGAGTCCTGGCTCAAGCAGACTCAATATGCTTAGGAAATGAAGCATTCAGTGTAGAATTTTTCTGCTTTATTTGTGGCCGTTTGGAGGGCAGTGCCAGAAATATGGCCGTATATCTGGTTTCCTGGGTTTTTTAACACCCATAAACTTTTCATTTCTCTTCACTTCCCTGCATTTTAATATTCTTAGGAAGATTGGATTCATTTCTGGGTCTGTTTATTTTTATGGATGAACAAAATTGTGTGCAAAACTAAAACTGCAGTTCTTATACCAACGTTTTTCAGTTGTAATCTTCTCACTGTTTATACTGCATAGTTATATACATGTACAGTGTATTAAATCAGGCTGTAGAACCAGGACAGCTTTTCTTTGGCTGTCTCCACCCCCCCCCCTCACCCCCAGCCCTCACACCAACATTCAGAGGAACCCCATCCTATTAGCCCTTCAGTGGGCCGTGAAAACTTGACATTTCACTCGGTCTTATCTTGCATAATATAGGCAGCCATATAGGTTCCTAAATAAATAAATATAAACATAACTATACATACAGGAGGAAGGTTGGAATTAAATTGGGTTAAAGTATGAAGTTTTATTAGTCCTCAGTTGGCCTTGTGCTATAGGATGTCTCTGCAAAAGAATTAAGAGTTTTTCTGGACCTTTAAAGATGGGTGTTTGGTTATAGCAGTTTGTGCCTCATGGCAGGAACAAATACTGTATATCAGGGGTCCCCAGTTGGCAACTTTAAGACCTGTGGACTTCAACTCACAGAATTCCCCAGCCAGCATGGCTGGCTGGGGAATTCTGGGAGTTGAAGTCCACAGGTCTTAAAGTTGCCAAGGCTGGGGACCCCTGCTGTATATTACAGCTTTAGAAACAACATGTAATTTTTTTAAAAAAATTGGCTATCCTTTGCAACTGAGCAGGATGAAAAATAAACTTTTTGACTAAATATCCAATCTACTATTCCTAATAGGGCGTTCATTTATTTTATATCCTTTCTGTGTCACTCTTTCACACAAGATGATTTATTTATATATTTAAACCATTTATATAGCCGCCCATTTTCTAACCAATTCTGGATGGCTCCCAATCAAACATTAAAACAACGTATGGACCTTGGGCTCATGTATTATAAGCATAGGGCCTCTTGGGTAGCTTCAGTGTTGTTTTCAATTGCTTATGGTCTATTACAGGGGTCTTCAAACTTGGCCCTTTTATGACTTGTGGACTCTCAACTCCCAGAATTCCTCAGCCAGCGTGCCTGGCTGAGGAATTCTGGGAGTTGAAGTCCACAAGTCATAAAAGGGCCAAGTTTGAAGACCCCTGGTCTATTATCTTCCTTATCTCCCATTTGGTATTCTGTCTGCTGTGATAGAATATTTTGAATTCTCTTCATTCCCCTTTTTATAGTAAAATAAAACTTGTACTGTTAATTAAGGTATAACATATTTACGTGATTGATTGTGTTAGACCAGATATTTCTTTACTTTTATAACCACATCCCCACTTCCTTTGTGCAATCTGTATACTGGGTTTCAGTGTCCGTGCATTAATATCCCAACAATGAAAAACAATAACAGCAACTTTCTTCCACCTAGTTCTTTCCAGATCATTGCTTTTTCCTAGCAAGGTGTGGTAGTACACACTCACAATGCTTTTTTTTTAATTAGAAGAAAGAAGTGAAGATTAGGAATAGGCATTTTAAAATGCGCCTTGATTTTGATGTTAAAAGGACCTGGCAGTTGAGATTTTTTTTAAATGTGTATTTTATTAATTTTTTTACAGTAACAATCTTTAGTATTTAATAAGCAATACATTGTCTGGGTTTATGTATTTAACATTAATAGTAATACAATTTCCATTCCTACCCTTTATTCTGTTTTTCTAACCATTTATAAAAAAATTTGCATGCTTGAAAATATCCTGAATCTTGCTTCCCCTTCATTTTCAATGGGAGCCTATCCATTTCTGCACAGTCCAAAATTTTCTTAATTATGTCTTCTTCAGATGGTATTTCTTCATTTTTCCAGTATTGAGCAAATATAATTCTTGCTGCTGTTAATATATGTAATATTAAGTATATACATTTCTTATCATAATTTTCTGAAATTAATGGCATTTGAGATTTTTGTAACTCATACATGCAGATTACGTTTCCTGTGTTCTGGGTAAGACTTAACCACTATAGCAATCTCCTTAAACACCTCTTATCTAAATAATAGCATGCTCATGTATTTTTTTTCACTGACATTTTTTGATCTTTTAGCTTCTTTGAATTTTGGTTTAAGTTGTGGCTTCAGAAGACGGTTGAATTCATTTAAAAGAATGTCTGGACTTTCAAACTCAGAATTAGCATTTTGGTCTAGTACTTCGTTATCCTTTTCAGCTTGCTAAAAAGCAGAATTCATGAATAATTTTCAGAAACATGAGCTGTGTTCTCTCATTTTTATAAGCACAGGTTTACTATACAAGCAGAGTATCAATGAAAGGAGAACAATGTTTTTGCATACCTTTTTAAAAAAAATAAAAGACAGCTTATTTTTCCATCACTCATCTCAGCCCGTTCTCTGAAAAACAAGATATATTTATTTGTCATCTATGCATATTATTTCCACTAATAACAAGTATAGTGCTCCCATGCTGATAGCAACAGAAGTAGAATGGGTTTTTTGAAATGAACAAGCACTCCCCGTTTATATAAAATCTCCAAATTTCCCTTAAAAGCAGGGAATGATATGTCTTCAGACCAACTTCATGAATACTGAGCATACACAGTATACATGGAGCACTGTGGCATTCTAAGTTGGCAAAGAAAAAAATGGAAATTGGAGACCGGGTGGCTGACCAGAATTCCTGTTAAAAGGCAAGCATAAATTGCAATATTTTTTGTGGGACTGCCTTGTAAAAATTCCTATATACTGTCAATATTAGAAGAAAATAATTTAATGCCTGTCAGCCATGTGGGGCACTGACATTACAAATTGTGGAAGTGAAAAGCTACTCATTTATGAAGAAGGTGGGATACTGAATTGGAAGAAGACCAAGCCGAACATGAAACTTCATTTGAAATGCTGTTGTGATTTTTTTTAACTTATTCATTTAACTGGGAATTAAGCACAACCTACTTAATTTAAGCCAAACTAACCTTGCTGTTTGTCATCTAAAATTAGTTCATAGAGTTGGACCAGGAAATCTATGGGCTCCAAATGTTGCTGAATAGCCACAAATAGCTCCAGTTAGCATGACCAATTCCGGTGTGGTTAAAAATGCCACTTTGAGTTTCTCAGATAACAGAAAGCATGCAGATGTAACCAGGCCTTTTTTTGTCATAGAACGCACAGAATGGCGTTCCGGCACCTTTTTTTGAACCGAAGAACCGGTTCCTTCTAAGCTGCCAGCACGAGTCCAGGTATGGCTGCAGAGCGATTTTGCAGACCCCCAGCAGCCCGATCTGGGCTCCGGAGGCCTGGAAAAGGCCTCTGTCGCCCGGATCCATGGTTGCAGAGCGATTTTGCGGGGGGGGGGCATGGCCAATCCGGGCTCCGGAGGCCTTTTCCAAGCTTCCGGAGCCCGGATCCATGGCCGCAGAGTGATTTTGCGACGGCCCTGCGGCCATGGATCTGGGCTCCAGAGGCTTGGAAAGGCCTCCAGAGCCCGGATCGGCCCGCTGGGGGGCCGCAAAATCACTCCTTAAAGTGGCTTCTTCTCTCCCCCCCTCTCCCCCCACTCCATAAAGGGCTTTCGACTGGAGCCGGAGCTGTGCGTGAGTTCCAGCACCTTTTTTTTTTTTTTTTTAACTTTTACAAAAAAAGCACTGGACGTAACTCAGAAACACTCTTCTTTTTTTGAGTTAAAAACTATGTACTTCTTTCTCCTTGAAGTTCTCATAAAGACTTGAGAAGACTGAAATGATTTTCCTAATGTAAGAAAACATGGAGAGAATATTGTTTGCTTCTTAGAAAATGGGGTTAGAGATAGTCATGCAAATTACAGAATTGGAAAGAAGAGAATAAACCAGGTTTGTAAGCCAAAGCAAACACCAGAAATTAAGCATGTATTATAAAAATTGGCTTCTATTTTGCTTCTTAATTATCCTATTAATTATTCTTTTATTTTTGCAAACTTAACAAATAGCTTCAGGCAAGGTGGTCTTCTATATGTAATTCCTATGACTTATATCTGGCATACAGTTTCCCTTAATGCTTCTTTTGTAGAAACAACCATTTTGGCCATGAAACAGGACAAAATAAATGTCCTAAAATGTAATCCAGTTAGAAATTTTTGTGTGTATCATCACATGTTTTCCAAGAAGAGTTTGGATGTGCTCAGCCTAGCCATGGGGTGGCTTGACTAACAAAATGTGCCTTTCTGAAATTTGTCTCCTGCTATCTTTTAGGTCAGAGTGGCTTGGGAAAATCGACTCTAATCAATACCCTTTTCAAATCCAAGATCAGTCGCAAATCAGTGCAACCAAGTTCTGAAGAGCGTATTCCCAAGACAATTGAAATCAAGTCCATCACACACGGTGAGTGTTGCCAGGAAATTGTCTGCCTGTTTTTTTGTGGAAAGTTAGCAGCCCAGGAAAGAGTCACCTTTTGGTTGACTAGGATAGAAGATCCTTGAAAGGTTCAAATGCTTAACCTTCTTTATGAAGAACATCAATGATAAACATACACATAAAGAGGGATTTCCCACATACTCAATTGCACTCATCCCAAAGTGATATGTTGCTATTTAATTTCTTCACATTCCATTTCAGATATTGAGGAAAAAGGTGTTCGTATGAAGCTGACTGTCATTGACACTCCAGGATTTGGGGACCACATTAACAATGAGAATTGGTAAGGGACTTTCAGTGGGAAAATGCCTCAGGACAAGGAGACTTGGTACTTTAAAAACTCTAGCGATTCCTATAATGTGGCTTACTCTGTTTTTTGTTTTGACTGACCCTGATTGACTGACTGGTGCAAAACCAGTTCAGACCAGACTTTCTCCCACCTCTGTGCTGGAAGCAAAAAGAGAAGAACTTAATCAGGATAAGAATAAGGAAATTATTTTGAGTTGAAGTTAGTACTGTTGATGACTTGACTTTCTATTTATGTTCTTTGACAAGCAGACCCCCTTAAAGTTAAGAGAGGAATGAAATCTGAAGCTAATTTGCATTTGAAAGAATACGTTTCACTTAGGAGGAGGAGGCGGCTTTAGATGATAAAGAGCAAAAAGATATGCCAATATTTATTGAGTTTTCCAAAAGCTAGGAAATTTTCTAAACCAAACTGTACTTTACGGACATGGAGATTTGCAGTTACTTATACATGTTTTCTCATGAGGATTGGCGTAACCAATTAAATTACTCAGAAAAGAACTATGATGGATTTCCTTCTATAATGTGTAGGAAAATGTGATGCCGTGGTGCACTACTAGCAGAGGGTCACCTCCATGATTGATGTGAATTATACGAGTGGAGGAACAGGACTCTTGAGAATACATCTTGCTGTTTCCTTACTCTTTTGCAAGGGATCATCTGGAATAAGGAATATCAAATGACATCAGCCTTCCAAAGTCAACAAAACAATGGTGGCATGTCTCCAAATACAGCAAATGCAAATTAGCTTCAGATTTCATTCCTCTCTTAACTTTAATGGGGCCTGTCTGTCAAAGAGCATAAATAGAAATTCAGGGGAGAGATGAAGGCTCTATGGTAAAGAGACCCTGATACTGAGCACTGCATGCTCAGGAAACTACCTTTATTTGAATGTATATGTATTTACTTTTTTACAGGACTTATATGGCCATCTCATATCATGATTCTAGGCAGCTCAGAACAATCCATAAAAACCTAGCTAAAAGCAGAAGTACCTCTCCCCCCCCCCCCAGGTGTAAGAACAACAGCTTCCCAGCCCAACCTCCATCCTATCCCAATGCGCAAGGGAAGAGTCAGGACTTTACGGCCCTCTAGAAGCTAAAAGCATAGGGATCCCTTGGATGTCAGGTGCGGGGTCCAAAGAGCTGTGGTAGCCACCATGAAGGTGCACTTTCAATGTTTCATCAAATGATAACATTAAGGGTGGGGACATGGAGTGTATCTATCCCAACTTTTCATAGGAAGCACTTGAGAAATTCTGTTTAGCAGTACTGGGTGACTGTGGTGTGCCTCTACCAGCAAGAAATGAACTGCTATGTCTCCTGAAAAAGTCCAAAATGGAAATGTTAGCCTGCCTAGCAATTCTGTCAAAATGAAGTGTAATGATTTCTTATTGCTCATAATAGTATACTTAAAGCAGGCATGAGTTGATTTGGTGATTCTTTGCCTGTGCACTTTTTCCTGTAAAGTGCTAGCAAAGAAATGTTTATAATTGGCCAACAGTTTCTCCTTTTATTAAACTCAGTATGCTTAAGAGACAGTCTTAAGAGAAAAATCTATGTGGTCGCTAGGAGTCGAAAACAACTTGATGGCAATCAAATCAGGGCTTAAAAGCTTGAGAAAGTGAATGAACTGATTTTTTTTAGGGAATCTCTGCATAGAGACATTTGCCTCTAATATGTTATATTTCTTTCCTTGCGCAGTTGGCAACCCATTATGAAGTTCATCAACGATCAATATGAAAAGTATCTCCAGGAAGAGCTAAATATTAATCGGAAGAAGCAGATCCCGGATAGCAGAGTTCACTGCTGTATATATTTCATCCCTGCCACTGGCCACTCGTACGTATGCTGATTCCGAACTATAGCCTCTGGTTTTCTGTAGGCAAACTCAGTGGCACAGAGGGCCACCTCTCTCTGGAACCAGACATCCAAGAAAATATCTGCTCGTTCAGTCCCTGCCTTCAAATAAGCCTTACATCATTGCTAGCCCTGTTTTCCTTCCCCCTTGCAAGTTACACAAACACACCTTTTCAGTTGCAGCTGGACATAGGTGCTGATTCACAGCTTGTCTGGCAAGGAGACCTATCCTGCCTTGAGAACCAACATACTTCCACGTAACAGCTCTTCCCCTCTATAGCCATTGAAACATTAGACTGCCTGGGAGAGGCTTTCTAATTGCGCCCCACAGTTTCCCTCTCACCCTGCTGCTTGCGTTGTAAGCGGTGCCTAAAAGTCTGCCTAGTGTATTCCTCTTTTCCCAGAAACATGTGTTTCCAATATAAGGCTAGGGTTTTGAAGCTATGAGACACATCATTTCTGACTTTCATGTAGTTTGATATCCCTGCTGGAGGTTAGGCCTAGGTGTTCTTTGGGCCTCTGCCCCAGACAGTTCATTCTAGGGCTTTGCTTTCCTATCCCATGTCAAAAAAAAGACATGTGGATTGAGGGGGGGAGGGGCCGTTTGGCAAGAGTTAGCAAGTTTATGGGAAGGGTCGAGTTGCAGTTTGCAGGCAGGTTGTAAAGAATATGGGAAGAGTCAGGGAAAAAATATGGACATCCCCAGTCTCTCATTGTCCCCCCCCCCTTAAAAAAAACCACTTTCTCTTTTTCTGCATCCTTTTAAACTTTTCCATAATTGCTCCTGGTAGTTACGGGTACACTGTGAGTCTTTCTGGTTTATGATACTGTACTGAGGGTTGTATGGCTTTTGAGAAAACTTTCAGGTTTAACTATGCACCTTATATGCTCGTGTATAAGCCCATCTGCAGATAAATACACTGACCCCGTATTAACCAAAATACCACAAAAAATGAACCATCCACAAGTAAGCCAATGCATGGATCTTTTTTTTGGGGGGGGGTGTTAATTTTCAGTCAGCTTATATGTGGATGGCACATTTTGGTTATTTATTTATTTTAAATCTGCTTATCCATGTGTATACGCAGAACATGTGGATACTTTTTAAAAAGTATTACTTGTCGGTAAGCCTATCCATGGATAAGCCGAACCCAGTTTTCTGGGTGTATTTTGGCACCTTATATTCTGTGAGTATGTACAATATATGACAAGTGTGCAGACACCCGTTTCCACTCTCAGTTGGTTTGGCAGCGTCTGCGCCTCAGTGTAATTTTTCTGTTCTTGTGCATCAGGGAGGAGGATACAGAGGGAAGCTGAGTCTGCTCTTTGTTCTACTTTCCTTTAAAGCTTTATTTCCCCACCTCCATCAGAGCTGCATCCAAGACCCTTTAAGTACGCAAGGAAGTACCCTGCTTGCATGTGCTCTACTGCATGAGTGTACAGATAGTCCTTGACTTGCAAGCATTCATCTCGTGACAGTTTGAAGTTACGACAACACTGAAAGAAGTGTCTTACACCTGGCTCTTACGCTTAGCGGTTGTCACAGCATCCCCACCACGCTCGTGTGATCAAAATTCAGGCCCTTGGATGAAGTTGAAGTCCACGAGCAGGGATTTATGCTGGCTGCAATGTGCCAGGTCACTTGATCACCATTTGCAACTTTACCAGCCAGCTCCCAAGAAGAAGAGTCATTGAGGGAATGACTGGATGACTGGATTCACTCAGTGACCACATGCTTCCCTTAACAACCGTTGCCATTCACTTAATAGCCATGGGGAAAAAAAGATAATAAAATGGGCCGTGACTCATTTATTAACCCAATTGTGGCCATAAATTGAAGACTATCCATAGTGAAATTTATTGGATGAAGTTTCAAGTGCCATAATTTAGGGAATATCAGCCCTTTGAGATTGGCTAGGCCAAGTAACACACTGCGGGATTCCAAGAATGCTACATTATTGTTGCAGGATATATCAAATGAATCTTGAAAGCACTGTGCATAATCTTCACTGCCCCCTTTTTAAAGAGAACAGGGTCAAGGTGGGGTTATTCTGAGCACTTTTCCAGCCTTTCAACTTTCCCAGAGCTGAGTAATCATTCATCTCATTTTCTTCTTGAGGTTAGGGCGAAATTCTTTCCCCCACTTGTATATTCCTTCACCTGTCCCTCGAATGTATTCCTCTACATTAAAATGAGGGATAAGGGTCCATTTGCAGGCATTTCCACTAAATCTTAGTAGGGAGAGTATAGTCCCCCAAAGTATACTCTTTATGTATACTAAAGAGGGCAGTATACTCTTGCCAAAGACTGAATTCTTCTTGATTCTTCCCTTGATATATGTTTGTTTATTTGGTATATTCAGGTCTATGCCATACATCCTAACACAACTGAATTTGTTTTGGGGGTGGTTCTCTGTTTAGATGATACTTTCCACATTAATCTGTGGGGTTGGATGACAGAACCTTAAGATGACTAGACTTTTCAATTAACATATATTTATATAAGAGAAATGGGATGCCTTATACATTATAGCAAAGAGTTTGTTGTCACTAACAAACACTTTAGTTCACTGAGTTATAGAGAGAAACATGTTGATTTATGAACAAGACTTTTTTTTCTTATTCCTAAGGGTTTGACATGACTCTTCCTTAGAAGGTTTCTACCACAGGTAACATTTATGAGCAGTATAACATGCATGCCTGCTCATCGTGCTATTGCCTTTCCAGATAAACAATGACATAGAAAGTGCATAAAATCACACTTTTCTTATTCCGTGTTCAAAGTTCAACCATTAACACAACATTTCACTTATTCTCACATGTACAGTACTGTACTTCTCTTGTGTACTACTCTTCCAGTACTCAGTAACCAAACTTCAATTTTATACAGTATATTCATACAATATACAACAGCGTTCCGTGCGCCTCGCGTATACTCATGCTGGCCACATGACCACTGAAATGTCAGCTAATAAACAGAGATGAGCACCGCCCCCTAGAGTCAGACAGGAGACAGGGGAAACCTTTATCTTTACCTTTATAATGTATTCCATAATTCAAGCCTATCATAAACTTTCTCTAAGACGCTAAATATGTTGTAAACATAATTCTACACATACATAGATTTCTGATGACTTGCTAAAGAGCCACAATTCAGCACTTTCCTTGTCTAACATAAAGGCAGACTTTTTGATCAAAATTCAGTGAGAATTCTGCCACATGGCTTTCCTAGGCATGCTTAAGAAACTAATCCTCCTATAGCTTTTGCATTTACTCTTATTACCTTAAACAATAACGTTTTTTCCGGTCATTGGGCATGCATGCACTTTTCACGCACGCATTATACAAGTCACGGAGCCACTCCACTACATCCATCAGCTAACGGTTCTCTAGTTGCATCATCGTCAACAGCTGTGACTGTAACATTTTTCAGTACATAGTTTCTATGACTTCCCTCTTCATCACTCTGTTTGTGGTCACAAATGTTTATGGCATTCATTTCTTCAAGATACCACTATATTTTAGAGATATACTGTAGATCTCTAAAATATCATTTCTGACATTTTTAAAAAAATTCAGCTTCGTCCTAAATGATTCCATTGCTTTAATTTTTATTGTCATTCAGAGTTTTTGTTTAGCCCTCTTCATCCACTTTCAGATTTTTTTTTTAAATCCATTAAAATTGCTCTGCATTTTCTGTGCCTTTTTCAAACTTAACTCTTCCTTGGAAACTTTGTTTATATTCTTTGCAGCCTTTTTTATATCTCCATACAAATTTATCTTTCTCTTGAGGTTTTTTTTATTCTCTTACATGCACTTTTTCTGATGCACAATCAGTTTCAGTTTATCATTCCACTAAATCTCCTTTCTCATATTTCCCGTTAGTTTTATTCCACTAAACTTTGTGCCTATAAACTTATGCATCCTTTTTCCTTTTACCCACTTTGTATCCGTTCTATTGAGAGTGCAATATTTTTTTTTGTTCACTTCTCCTTTTAAAAATTCATTCAAGTCATACAGATGCTCCTCTAGCACAACACATTTTTTCTATCCAAATTTTCCCTTTGACACTACTTAAATGTGGTCTTTTTCAGATTCAGGCCCTCTCATCTCCTTTGTCATCTTCATTAATTCTAATAAACTATCAAATACATCATCTTTTTAAATTTATATTCATTTCATTTACATATATACTCATTAATAGCAAAGTATTTAGAACAAAGAGACCTATTTTTAAGTAATCACTCAGTTTAATATTATTATTCATTCTTGAGTCTCTGAATGGCCCAATCAGCTTTTCTATATTTGCTCATTGCATTCCCATTCATCTATCCCTATTATATAGAAAAATAACACCTTTTTTCTGGATCATGTTTATTCAGTATACTGTGCAATTTTTTCTCAGATTCACCCCTGATTCTTTTATTATCACCGTTCATTGGGGTTAAGATACTGATATCACCGACTTAGGGAGTTGTACTTATACACATCCAAATGCATCAGCTCATATATGTTAAACTTTTCATTTATAATAAAACCTGTATCTTCACTTTCTTTTCTGCATTCATCAATACCACTCTACAAGATCAGAACATTCAGATATATTACATATTTCACCTTTTTATTTTACCAACTTACAACTTTTCATTTCATTATACTGATTTAAACTTTTTAGCATCTATTCCTCTTATATTTAAACTAGCGGTCTTCCATAGGCCATTACAGTCTCCAAAAGGGTCCATAAATACTGACTTGTACTGGTGCCCATTGTGACTTTGGTCAATTGAGGCTTTCTCATAATGCTTTTACTAACAAAGAGGAGGTGTAACCTGGTTACTAGCCTTGATTTTACCGTACTATATACAGCATTGCCTGCTAACCATAAAGACAGCTGAGCACATTTGGGCCAGTATGCCATATGCACAAAAAGCCCAGGTTTTATGTCAAGTTAACACTATTTAAGTTTCTATCTGCAGCATTTGGGTTTACTATGATTAATATAAATTAAACTTAATTTTTCTTTGGGACAAGGAGACTAGCTTGCAGTACAGTGTTTGAATTTGGATTATATTTAGTTCTGTTTAGTTTTCTCTCTCTCACACACACACACACACACACACACACACTTTCTCTTTCAACAGTCATATATTTATTGCATATCAATCTAGGTGAGAACAGAAAAGTTCCAAATGAAACTTTTGAATCCTTTGCTTCAGCCTTTATGCCAGAGGCATTGTCCCATCTCATTAGAGCCCTCCTTTGATGGATTACTATCTTCCTTCTTTTTCAAAACTGGCTAGAAGTGTTACTAAAAAAGTAACATTTCTTCCTCTTTCTACAGAAGGTTGTAGTGCAAAATACAGAGATCCAAGAGCATGCTGACTGTGCACCAGCTTTTTTATGGAACAGCACAACCACATACACTCTGGTTGGTATTGTCCCAGAATCACAACCCATACCCACTCCGTTTTTTAAGGATTGTTTCATCTATGTCTCTATAGTCAGACCATTAAAAGCCTCTAGGTACTGGAACAAGACTTCCACTGCAACTTCCAC
This sequence comes from Azemiops feae, assembly GCA_023970755.1. Lineage (NCBI taxonomy): Eukaryota > Metazoa > Chordata > Lepidosauria > Squamata > Viperidae > Azemiops > Azemiops feae. Next base: position 5,192,858 of record JALGBA010004297.1, on the reverse strand, counting down.
ATAGACTGTACTAGAGATGTATAACAGAGTATCATCTGCATATTGATGGGTGACTTCCCCCAAAAGTTTCCTGTAGTTATTGCATAAAGACGGGAAAAAGAATCAAGCCTGAGACATCTCATAGTGAAGTGCTCAAAGGCTTGGCCTCTCCTCTCTCCCATACACACTGATTAGACCCACACACTTAGTCAATGAACCACCCAAAAGATGCTTTTCAATTTGTAGCCCTCATTGCTAATTTGAAAAGTTACCATAGTTCATAGCATTGAAGGCTGGAATATGCATCTTTCATCTAAGATCTACCATGTGTTATCAGCAAGAGCAGTTTCCATTCCATGCTTGAATCGAGATTGGAAAAGTTCTGATCATCCATTTCTTCCAGAGTCCTTTGCAGCTGATGGTCCATCACCCTATCAATAACCTTTCCCTCAAAAGGGAAATTAGATATTGGGTGGTAGTAGTTCAATATAGCTAGATCCGGAGTCAGTTCCTTAAAGAATATTGCACCAAAGCCTTTTTCAAGTATATTGACATCTCCACCCTCCCACAATAAGGTTTTATAACCACCCAAACCCAGTTTCCTACCATCTCCCTGGCAATGTAGGGATCAAGCCTACATGAGGCAGAGCTCATCTCCCAAAGGATTCTATTTGCTTCCTTGGGATTAAAGTTTCCCCATCAAACATTGCTAGATGTTACACTTAGCACTTCTGTTTCTGGGTTTCTAACTTGGAATGAATACAAGTAATTTTGCCAGAAACTCATCCCAAGTCCTGTTCTAGGTCAGGAACAAGCAAGTGATCTGTGCAGTTGAACTGGAGATCTAAATGTCCATCAGCGTAACTTAAATTCATTATACTGATGGAATCTTATTTCACCGGTCACTGCCATTCGTTAGCATCCTGGCATCCCCACGCAGATTTCTCTTTTGACCCAGCAAGGACTAGAAAGCTGCTTATTGGCAAGAGATAAAACACTGTCACTGTTTACTTTGTGGAATTTCATGCTTTGGGAGAGTCTTTTGCTGCCATTTCTGCTCCTGCTGCTGCTTCATGACTTTTCTTGGATGTCTGTGTTTCATATTTGCATATGCATATGCCGATAACTGACAAAAATGAGAAGCAACGTAGTTTCTGTCACCATAACTTTGTCATGGAGGTTAGGTGCTGATTTCTCCAGCTGGAAGATAACTTGGGTTGTCTTGGTTTTTTATTAAAAAAAAAAAAGATAAATAGAAACAACCATTTTAAAATAACTCACATAGACTGTGTGAATCCATCTGCCCCATTTGCTTTGTCCTTTTATTGTATACGCAATGAATGTATGAATTTCTAGTTTAGGGTGAACATAATAATGCAGTATCCCAGGGGTCCTCAAACTTGGCTACTTTAAGACTTGTTGACTTCAACCCCCAGCTGCTGGCTGGGGAATTCTGGGAGTTGAAGTCCACAAGTCTTAAAGTGGCCACGTTTGAGGACTCCTGCAGTATCCAATCTAGGTCGGTCATCGGCACAAGAGTTTTAGTCTTCCAAGCTTTCAGACTCGTGTTGAAGCCCATCTTCAGGGAACTTCTCTCTAGCAGAGTGTCATAGAGTGTGTTACACTCTGCTAGAGAGACGTTCCCTGAAGATGGTCTTCAACATAAGTCCGAAAGCTTGCAAGACTAAAACTCTGGTCCCGGTGACCGGCCCAGATTGGATCCTGCAACATTATCTTGGGACACGTATATTCGCCTTCATTCGTGAATGTAGTAAGTTAACATGGGAAGAAACGAAGGCTGCAGTTGCTAAGGCAGGACTCCAGCATGTTCTTAAAGAGCCAGCGATCAGCTTAACCAAGAGCATTTTGTGGCCCAAGAGAGTGCATCTTAATATATATTTTCTAGCTATCACTGTGATTAATGCTGAAATCAATAAGGATGCCCACAGCTTTCTTTATAGATCACAGCAGTTGGGCTGGAAGCTCTGTCATAGATAGCAGAATGCAAATAGGAGTTTCCTAACATTTTTAGTTATTTATTTTACTGGGGAGATTTACAATCCACCTTTCAGAACATGGTTCTCAGGGGAGAAAGCAATTGTTATAATACAAAGTACCTGAAAACCACTTGGCAGAATAGCTGCTACTCAGTTAATTAAAGCCAAATACAACTAGGTTGGAACTCTAAGCCTCTCAAAGCTTTTAAAAGCATTCTTTGCAAGAGGTAAGTGATTTGGTGTATTTCCATGAGAAATTGGCTCCATCTTTCTCTGTTTGCAGTAGGATGGACTGAAGTCAGAATATATAATAATTTAGATTGTTTTTATCCTTCCTATTATTTTTATAAATTACTCCAGACAGCAAACATACTCCTCTTTTCCCCACCACCACAACCCTATGAGCTGAGAATGATTGGCCCAAAGTTACCCAACTGGCTTTCATGTTTAAGGTGGGACTAGAACTCACAGTCTCCAGATTTCAAGCCTGGCACCTTAATCACTAGACCAAAGTGCTCCCCACCCCATCCCCCAGCTGCGTCTCTGGAGTATACTGTTTTTCCAACCTCACTGCCTTCCCTGCTTTCCCTTGTATAAAATGTATCCTAATAGCAATAGCAATAGCACTTAGACTTATATACCGCTTCACAGTGCTTCTAAGTGGTTTACAGAGTCAGCCTATTGCCCCCAACTATCTGAGACCTCATTTTACCCACCTCAGAAGATGGAAGGCTGAGTCAACCTTGAGCCGGTGAGGATCGAACTGCTGGCAGTCGGCAGAGTTAGCCTGCAATATTGCATTCTAACCACTGCGCCATCATAGCTCTAATCTAGCCTAGTAGAACATAACTTAATAGCCTCATGGCCTAGTACAGGGGTAGCAACCTTGGCTCTTTTATGACTCGTGGACTTCAACTCCCAGAATTCCTGAGCCAGCATGGCTGGCTCAGGAATTCTGGGAGTTGAAGTCCACGAGTCATAAAAGAGCCAAGGTTGCCTACCCCTGGCCTAGTAGAACACAGCAACCTCCCTTGCCCAAGATTACCTGGTCACTTGAAGTTTAGCCTTGAAGACTAAAAAAAAAACCCAAAACAAATAAACCCCAACCCAATCAAGAAAGAAAAACAAATGCAGGAATGGGGGAGCAACTAAGTGAAATGTATATGTTGTTCTTTTTTGTGAGGGAAAAAGAAACACGTGGGATTTAGATCTGCCATCCACCAGAAGGCAAGCCCATTGTTTTGAAGAAAATAGCATAAGCCTTCTAGCCAGAAGTTAAGCTCTCATTTCACTAGGCCTAGATTACTGCAAACTAAGGATTGGCTTGGGTTTGCCAGTTTTCCATATTTTATTCCACCATAACTGTTATATCCAATTCCATATACATTTGCAACATATTAAAAACATTTTTTAAAAAAATTCCTTTTGCATGCAATTGTGTGCATTTCTGCATCTGATTTTTGAGCGGGGAACCACACTATAAAAGTCACAACACAGACCAAAGAAGAATGATCTGCCTTCTATTTTTGCTGGTATTTATACAATGTAAGCTTTGCATACATTTTTGAATTTGAAATATTCACAGAGTACAGATGTGACCTGGGTTACAAGGGGACATAGCTAAAGTAAAATTGTATTTTATTTTTTTATTCTAAAGAGTTGAGGGCAGCATTCAAGGACTCACTGTTTGATTTGACTTGTTAAATTGCTGCAATGAGTTAGGCTGAGAGAGTTAGCAATATATCGCTCTGGCTTCTGAGGTAGACAACTTTAAAATGGGATTGGAGACATTTACCAAATACATTGCTGCCAGGATAATTTTTTAATCAAGATACAAGTATTTCGGTGTCCTAGGCAGCTTGCCCCTGGGTATAAATTCTTGACAAACATGGACTACTGCTCTCACACTGGTTGTGGGTTTTCCTTAGGCATCTCCATGACTTTGTGAGACCTTGTGGTCTGACTGTATACATTTGAGTGGATGGATCAGAAACGTGAATGGCTGTGTTGACATTCAAACCTGCTTGTTGACTTTTTTTTTTTTTTTCCTTGAAGTGTCCTAGGGCAAGGGGAGCCATTTCTTTCTGACATTTCTGTGCTCCTGGGGCTAGAAGGATTCTACTTTCCTGGTCTCATTTAAGAAATCTCTCCTCTTATCTTGTTTTCAGTCTCCGGCCGCTTGACATTGAATTCATGAGACGCTTGAGCAAAGTAGTTAACATTGTGCCTGTCATCGCCAAAGCAGACACATTAACCCTGGAGGAGAGGGACGCCTTCAAGCAAAGGGTAAGCAGGATGGGATGGGACAGGACAGGGCCCTTCCTGATTTTTTCTAAGTCTCTTCTCTTTTTTTTCTCCTACGCTATCCTGTGGCCCCAGCACAGTCCTTGGGCCACAGTTTGGAGCAATCTAATCTGATAAGAGGAAAAGCCAGGCACTATATGTGTTTCTTTTATCTTGCTCTGTCTTCAGGGTGGGGAAATAGACTCAGTGGACCCTTCCGGTTTGCACATCTTGCTGCAGGTGGATTTTAAAAACAGACTTGCTCTGAAAAGACAAACTTGCTATGTGTGACTCAAGAGTAGTCAGTAGCTTTTCTCATTGTTTAACTGTACCACCCACATGCCTGGCCCTATTTGAAAGGATATATATCTCTGCTCTCATCCCGCTGATGTTAACCAGCCTGTGTGTCTTCATTTGCTTTGTTTTGACCCTACCATTAATGGCTCTACTGTTTAGTGCTGTTAAAGGGCTTCTTATTTGTTTAATTGTTGCATTTTTCCTATGAACGTGGAAAAAAAAGATGGCCGCTGGCTTCTGCCACAGATGCCAAAAATAACTTGGCTAGTTTTCAGTATTTTGTCTCTTGACTTGACAGCCTAAAGGAAGTTATTCTCATTTTGGACCAGCCTACAGATGAAATACATTTTGTCTTCTTGCAGGAGAAAGTTGAGTCTTTGGGCCAGTTTCCCAACACTGATGTTTTTGAGGGGTGGCTTAAAAGGCGTAGTGTATTATCATCTTAGTGCACAAGGACTGTCTGAAGCTGCTTTAAACAACCTAAACCCAAGAGACATACCGAGATCCCCATGACTATTGGGTGTTTCATTCCAGTGTTTATCTAGTTAACTGTATTCACATATGATAATGGTTGACTGGTTGGTGTCTTTACTCCAGTCTGTATCCCTTTCTTGGATGGCAGTGTATTCAGACATCCCAGGCTATTCAAACATTGTTTAAATTTACTTTCTTAAATTCAGCAAAGTTGCCTTAGTCCATACTTTGCACGTTCACTGTGGGTGATAAGAAAGTGACCAAATATGTATAGCTCATTCAATAAAAACCTTTTACTGCTATATCTGTCTAACCACTGTCTTACTATGTTCACTGTTTTGTTTTTTGTTCTTAGATTACAGCAGATCTCCTTGCTAATGGCATAGATGTATATCCCCAGAAACAGTTTGATGAGGATTCTGAAGACCGATTAATAAATGAAAAATTTAGAGTAAGTGTGTAGATCTCTTTTATTACACATTTTGTTTGTGTTCAGAGATTTACAGCAGACTTTCAGGCTCCCAAGAATTCTTCTCAATGATTTTAATTATTTCAGTCTATTAAATTTCTGAATCACTCTTAAAAATCTGCAAGTTAGTTTATTTCCTTAAGTTTGATGTAAAACTGATCTTGATTTAAGGAATTGTTCAGTTAGGGATGCATTGAAAAACACTAAAATGAGCATCAGGGAAGTTCTTAGAAGAGATGTTCACAATTTTTGTTGAGAGGATGACAACCTTCCAAAGCAGACCAGATTAGCAAATCAATGCCATGTAGATGAGTACTACTTATATTGTAAAGTACTACTTATATTGTAAATGTGTTTTCCCTCTCCCTCCCTCCTTTCTTTTATCTTTGGGTGATCTAGGGAGGGGTTTTTCTAAGAGGTTTACTCACATAACATTCTTGGCCTGGCTTCAGGTCCCTTTTCTCTGACTGTTGCCTTGGTAGCAGTGGTTCTTCTTCCTGTCCTTCATGCTTATTCCCTCTGCCCTCTACATTGGGGGACCATCTAAGTTGTTTTTTTTATTGGTTTATTTATTTACATGACTATGGGGCTGCCCCGATCAGCTAACTCTGAGTGGTGTACAACTTCCCAATATGTAATTGGGATTAAACCATACAAATAATATCAAATTAAAAACAACACGTAACTTTAAATTAGGAAGTAGATGTGAACCACTGCAGGTGAAAGAAGACTCATTAATTTCTCCACAGTGCCTGGTTCTGATTAGCAGTCTTGATACTATATTGTTAATCCTTGGAAAATAAGGGGTTTTTCTCTGAAAGCCTAGAATTTACCATTCTTCATCAGTACTTCACACAAAAAAGCATAGTTTCTTGAAATAAAACCGCCTTATATTTAATTTGACTCTTACTTTCTTTAATCTGGGCTTTTGTTAATCCTAAAATGTAGAACAACTCTGGTAGAAGGACTAGACCAAATCTAAAACATTTCAGAAATAAAGTAGGGGACGGACATAAAGACATTTGTTTTAATTGTTTAATATATGCATTGTTTAATAGAATGAAAAAAAATGCCAGATTGTTTCATCTTCCATTCTGACCCAAACATTTCACTATAGGAAATGATTCCATTTGCTGTGGTGGGCAGTGACCAAGAATACCAGATTAATGGAAGACGAATTCTGGGAAGGAAAACAAAATGGGGCACAATCGAAGGTAAGATTTCCTGTTTGTTGTTTTCTTGCCATTATTGTGACTTTCGATTTGCTAAAGTAACATCTTGAATGTGCAAAGATGGCAGTGTGTGTGTGTGTGTGAGAGAGAGAGAGAGAGAGAGTATCCCTTTTTACAAGACTGTGTGCTCTGCTGCCCTCTGCTGGGAAGAATAAGAATCGTGTTTTGTGGGTAGGTTGTTCAGTGATTGCTTGAAAAGGGATTAAGAATTGCCAGAGTAAGAGAAAACAGCTTTGATTTGTTGCTTCATCAGAAATCTCCACTACCTCACGTTTCATTCTATATCTCCACCCAAATTCTCAGCCTTTAGAAGTTGAAGAAATACAAAATGCAAAAGGGAGATTTCCAGAATCCCAACCTGGTCCAAAACTGTTGAAGGAAAAGGGCTTCATGACAGCGTGAAATGAGGCAGCATCCTGAGACTTTCTGAAAGTACAGGGGTCTTCTTGTGACTGATCACTGGGCAGTAGCAGCAGTCTTTGGGAGACTAGAGGAAAGATAGTTATGGGATGTAACTTGATCAACATATGTTAACTGCAAGTGGCAATCATTCTGGATGTATACAAACAATTATATCCATTCTCTTGCTGTTACTTAGCTAAATCTTAGCAATTTAAAACCAAGTTATAATATAAATTGTTGCATTCAGGGGAGAACACAATTATGCTGTGAAAGACTATAAATACTGCTTTAAAGAGCAAGCAGAATAGCAAGTATAATTATTAAAAGAGCAGAGATGCCCTTTCTTCCAATCCTTTCTCCCTTCTTCCTTCTCTCTCCCTCGTTACATTTTATGTGAAGACTTGCCATACCTTACTGTCCCTGAGCTTAAGCACATGCAACACTCAACAACCCCAGATTCATTCTTCCATCACCCCCCCCCCTTCCCTCCCTTCCCTCTGTTTCCCTTCTGCTGAATTTTAAATTGCTAAGTTTTCGTGGCATGGACCTCTCCTCCTATACGGCGAAGCACCACGCGGACTATTAGCCATGCATAAGTAGGATTTAATTCACGCCCTGTAGAGATTTTAATGTATTAAAACTGGCGGCTGTGGAACCAAATGAGTTGAAGGAGATGTTCCGGGGTAGCATCCCTTACCTCTTGCTCTCTCATTATTGACAGTAAACATTATTACAGTTATTGCATTCTTTGTAACAGCTAATACAAACAAAGCTGGAATCTCGCTTCACTGAGAATAAAGCAAAGGAGACAAAGAGAACTTTAGCCTATTTCTTTCTCTTTTTTTTGTACTATGTGTTTTATTACTTTCTTGAAACTGGATTGTGATTCTATTGTGACATGAATGCCCTCTGTACAGTAGAAAGATACACAGGTAGTCACCAATTACTTAGCAACCATTCGAAGTTTCAATGGACCTACCTAGGTGGTACTTAGGACCCAGATTTGAAGTTCCAATGATCAGAGCCCTCCCACACAGTCACATGACTGCAGTCCAGGTACTCAGCAAGCGGGCATTTAAGCCACCTGGTGCATCCTTTGGTCACGTGACTGCATCTTATGAGCATTTTGCCCCAAATCAGCATTTACTCCCATTTTTCAGCAAACGAATTGGTTTGCTTAACAACCTGTGCAAAAAAGGTTGTTAAAAAATCAGGTCGGTAACGTGAGTGGATCCATTTTATGACCACCACGAGTTAACGACTGTGATGGGCAGGCTCCATTACAGTTGTAACTCGAGGAATATCTATGTTTTAATTCTCCCTGAATCTTTGAGATCATAATAATCTTCCATCTTCCTTGAAACGGTTTTGAGAGTACAGGATTGCAGAAGCATGTTTGCTAAACATATCTTAAGCCTGTGTAGATGATCACGAATGGCAGACGCTTTTCCAACAGTTGCTGTAGATACTGTTGGCATTTCTGTGTCAGTATATATTGCTTCTGCTACAAAGTTTGGATGTTTATTTTTAAAATCCTGTGAAGGAGCCCCAAGTGTTAAAAGTTGAACTGCAAAAAAGGATTTATTTGCGTCAGAGGACTGGAATGGACAAGCAACCTGGCACTAAAATAAAGTACTTTTTCTTGAAAGGGGGGGGGGAGGGGAAGGAAAGTTATTTTAAGCCTTCTGCTTCCACCCTGTGGCCAGTTCTTGTACCTCATGTAAATTGTGAGGGTGTTGGAAGGCCAAAGTTTGTGATAAAGTGATTTTGGAAACATGTCATCCAGAGGAATAGCGAGAGGTACAGTCAATTGTAAGACAATATAATTGGACACTATCGAAGAAATCCTTCCACCTATTCTAGCCTATTAGAATTAGGGAACTGCACTATGCTTAGAGCTGTATATTCTTTATGAACTGAATGGCGTTTTGAACCCTGCCTTGCTCTGGAATTCAGCAGGTATGAGTTTATGCTAATTGTCTGTTCCATTTTCTGCCTTGACAGTTGAGAATACAACACACTGCGAGTTTGCTTACTTGAGAGATCTCCTGATCAGGTTGGTGTTAATTTCCTAAGAGGCAATTTGGGTGCTTCAAAGGCAATTTACTTTTCAGACTGGGATTATGAGGGAGATTGCACCATTCTATAGATCTCATCATCAGGGACCCTCCAGTCTGATTTTGTTCCTACTATTGTTGGAGATGGTGCACGTCACTCAAGGTACTGAAGTGGGATTTGGCTTTGCATGCGTGGTCTGCCTGTTTTTGTTTCTCATCCATGGCTTAAGGCCTGCTACCCAGTAGTTTATTCAATAAACCTTGCTTAAACCATGATTTAATATAGTGTGTGGACAAATCAAAATTTGCAAAAGCATCAGACCATTTGTTGATTTATTGCAATCTTGCCAATGTTAAGAAACAGCAAAATTTACCACATCTAATCTTCCTATCTCATGAAAATGGCAAGATTCAAACTTGGATATGGTAAAATGCTTTGCTATTGTATTATAGAACTTCTTTTACATTCTAGTATAAAATTGCTGTTAGTTTTACCTCCAACTTTGGACCTGAAGATCGCTCTCTTCTTTTGCTTTATTTTAAAAATATTCTCTTCTCTTTTTCCTAGGACACACATGCAGAACATCAAAGACATTACTAGCAGCATCCATTTTGAAGCCTACAGAGTTAAGCGTTTAAATGAAAGCCAGAATGCGCTCTCCAATGGTGTGGTTGACAAGGAAGAACTGGTGGCCAATGAAATGTAATGCTCTGCAGTTGCCCCTCTCCCTTCCCTGTCCCACCCCACTTCCTTTAAAACACGATCCTATAAATTCTTTGCTGGTGCCATTGTCCTTTTCTCCTCTTTGCCAATGGTATCCAGGCTGCTGATGTTAATTGACCAAATAACAGTGCTTTCCATAACAAACATCGTATCTTGCTCTTTTCCAGCCTCTGTGATGTGAAACATCTCTCCTGTCCTTCCTTTTAGGATATAGTAATGAATTGTTATAGGGACAGCAGATTCAGGATAAACTCTCAACAGGTGGGGCTTTTCTTGAGTTTCGATAGTATGGTGACCACTTTAGCGTAGATTCTTGACCAGGACTGGTCCATGTTCCTTTCTTGCAGCTAAGGAAGAGATTCCCAAACAATTATAGTAATTTGAGTTTCCTGAAACCGAGATGAGCAATGATTTTCTTTTTCTGTTAATCAGGAATCAAGAGGTCTTTTTCATAGATTCCTGTGCTATTGTTTAAGCCAAGTATCGTTGGTTCAATTATTTGAAGTGATTGCTAGTATTGTCCCAGTCTAGTAAATATGAAGCATAGCTGTGTTAATAAGAAAAGAAGGTGCTATGCAGTTCTTACTGTCTCCATGCAGCTGTATTCCCAATTAAGCAATGGCATATCAGAACAATGTTGAAAGGGCAAAATCAGATCTGGACAGGGCAGCTTTCTTTAGCAAATGGACTGGATGAATGTGCCACAGGATCTTCTTCTTCTTCACTATGAGTAGAACATAATTTTAAAAAGTCTATTTCTGCTTTTTCTGCTTCAGTGCCTCGGATCCATACAAATCTTTGCAAGCCACTTGGTATATCTAGTGCCAAAGTTTATTGTTTTCTAAACCTTGGAAAGAACAGGGAGTTTTTTCTGTTTTATTTCCAGTATGGGTGGGTTGGGTGTTTTTTTTTTGTTTTTTTTCCCTTTTGCTTTATGTATCTAACTCCACCCATTTCAGATGAAGTTTGTTATGACTAGATACATTTTCAAAGACGTGGTAGAGTGATAGAAAGATGTATGATGGTTGCATGGCACAATTCTACACAGCACTATACATTTTTTATTCCAGCATGCCTGATTTCTTTCCCCTTTTCCCTTAAAATGACAACAATAATAGAGAGCTAGCAGACTCAATAAAATGTGGTGGTCTACTGTGGGATAATATGGCAACTCTATTTTAAGAGTAAGCCACCCTTTGGAAACGTAGATCATCCTGACTTTAAAAAAAAAGCACCTTTTTCATCCTCCTCATCCCATCTTTGCCTTCATCAGGCCTGAAACCTCAAAACCTGTTGACTATCCAGAAGTGAAGGGGTTCATCATACATTTGATTTAGACTTTTGTTCAAGCACTTTTGGTGTAAGCTTTCCTATGGTAAAAGTTCATACGCTTTGAAGATCCCAGTAATTAATGTTGCTGTGCTTAGCTCCTTTGTTCTTCAAAATACCGAAGACATTATTGAGATCTGGATAGGCTAAACTTATCTCATTGTTCAGTTTGTGAGTGTAACCTTTTTAACTGAACGCCTAAAGCATCCCAGGTATGCATCCGTAGTCATATCATCTAGGATGTTCATCTCAGTCTGAAAAGCCACACTGCATTTTTTTTTCTGGCTTCAGATTTGTTGGGTTTCAGACCACATAACTCCAAATGTTAACCATTAAGCTGAATATCCAACCCATTGCACAGGAAAGACTTTGCAAACGTGTGCAAAAGGCTGTATGAAAATATCTCACATACCGTATGCCGAAGGTTAGTGAGAAAGTTCTTTTAATATAGAATTCATTCTCATTCTCCAACCAGTCCTTATGCAGTAGAGGGATGTCTATATTCCTAATGGGGGAAAGGTTTTCCTTTGAGGAAGCTGGCAGAGGCAACTTCTCCATAACAATGAATGCGGGGTGAGAACTGAATTCTAATTTGATCCAGGCTTTGCTCAGTATTTATGATTAATCAAGCAGTCCATAGGTTATAGCATTGTTTTGTTTGAACAGAGACTCAAAAGAGCCAACTCTGAAGGACCACATGCTGTTAAGACTCCAAATTGCTCCTTTTTCAAACTAGAAAGCAATACTGCCCTCTTGTGGAACACTCTAAAAACAATAGCCTATGTATTGATTCTTGACTTCCTCCAACATTAAATGCTCTGATTTCCTGTTGCTCATTTGGGTACCCATGGGGCCATTCTCAACAGGCAGAAATGCCTCACGATAAGACATCAAATACCAGCTGTAGGATGCCGGCAGATGAACGCATCTTCATGCAGGTCTTCTAAGCGTATAATGTCGTCTTCCGCTCAGACCTCTTGTGAGCCATTACTGCGTCCTTCCTCACCAGGGCAGAGGTTTTTCCCCCTGAATCCAAACTGTCAGGAGATGCGCTTCTTGTCTGTTTGTCGTTCCTGCCTGTGGTGAATATGTCTTCAAGTACTCTTTGCTCTGAGGCTGTTACATATGTGTTATTGCAAGTCAATCTAAACTGCCCTTTTTAAAGTTTAAGTTGCCCCTTCCAAGCCAGAAGAAAAGGAAAATGGAAAAACTTTACTGAGCTGTGTTAAGCTGAGGAAAAATATTTTTTTTACTTGCTGACTTGCTATATTTTAGCAAAATAAAAATTGTGCATTATCTAAAATATATATAAATATATATATTTCAAGTGTTTATGAAATCGATAACTAAGAAAATGGAGAAAGTCTCCACACCCCATTTCCATGCATTTCAGTAAAACAAAAAATAAAAGTAGTTGTATCATCATACCATGTTTGCCAGTATTTCAGCCAGCAAAAGCAGGACTAAAACAGCTTTCTCCTTTTATATTGTATGTTTGGAGGAGTGTTTACCGAGTAAAGCCAAAAAAGTTCGTCCAAATGATTAGAAATGGCCTTTTTGAGAACAGTATGCATTATGATAAATTTAGTCTTGTTTTGTATAAATAATAGTGTTTAATATGTATTTCCAAAAATAAATGTTTCAAATGGAAATAATCAGATGAGGCTTTTTGGGGTGATGGGGAGGTTGGTCTCAAAGAGTATATATGTAAATCCTTTTTTTCTCTCAACACTTCTACATACTGATCAGGATATTACAGCCATGGTATGTTAATAGAGTAACAGAGTTGGAAGGGACCTTGGAGGTCTTCCAGTCCAACCACCTGCACAAGTAGAAGACCCTATACCATTCAAGACAAGTGGCTGTCCAGAAAGAGAGAGAGAGAGAGAGAGAGAGAAAGAAAAAGAGAAAGAGAAAGAAAAGTCTTTAAAGGAGGACAGTTAAGAAACTATGTCTTAAGAGAAAGCTGGAAGTGCTTTATATTTTACACATGGGTACAAAGTATATATTTGAATAAAATAAAGAATTTTGACTCTCAGGAAGATCAGAAGAAGGCTTTGGAGATTCTCCTCACTGCACAGACATAAATCCATCCAACTGTTGTTTATTCACTTTATGTGGTATCCAATTCCAGTTTAAAGATATCTTTATTCAAGATCAAAGTGCTCTTGAACAACAAGTTGCCAAGCCTGAATTTGAATTCCATATCCCATGACTCCACAGTTGGCTAACAGACCACAGCTAATCCAAGGTTACAAATCAGACAGGTTCATAGACCCAACTCAGCTAAATTCAAAAGCTAGCCAAATGATAAAGCTACCAAACAGAGCCTTAGCTATCACAGTAGCTTCTATGTATCCTTGTCCTCCACAGGAAAAGTTTAGAAAAGATGTCCAGAATTTTCTTATATGCAGCGCTGTAGAATTTTTTTGCTGATGAGCTGAACCATTCAAATATGACTCCAGGAATAATTATCAATGAGTGTGTTTATCCCTTCATGATTAATACAAGCAGCAAAGGATCCTGTGGTACATTTAAAATCTTGACAGTTTTATTGTGGCAAGCTTTTTAGCACCCACTATGTCAGCAAACTAGATTGGTCTATGAAAGTTTATGCCACAGTCAGTCTTTTATGAAGCCACTTGATTGCTTTTCCAGCAACAAAGTAACCCCCTATAACTTTGCTTTTCAGTCAATGGCATCAAATCCTGCCAAAATAACCTTAATAAGATCAATATAGGATTTTAAGTCTTAATTCTTTAGCTAATCCATTTTGGCAGCTAGGTATGTAAGCTCAACCCCTAGTGCTAGACATTTTCAGGTCAACTTATTTTAGTGGACTACCGAGCTCTATTGATTTCTTGTGGCTATATTGTGAATTCCTTGTATTTTCTTAAAGCCTAGCTCTGGCGATCAATGCAGTGATTTCCCCTGTAGGGAAATGTGAACTGTGGAAGTATGGGATCTCCTGTAAGGCATAGAGGTAGAGCTCTGCTAAGGCATGAAATGTAGCCATCTTGGTACAGTGAAAAATCTACAGGTAATTCCCGAGTTACGAGCATTCCCTTAGTGAAAGTTCAAAGTTACGGGATAAGCGCCCCCTACTTTGGCCACCTAATGAGAAGGAAGGACTCACTGGAGAAGAGCCTGATGCTGGGAAAGATTGAGGGCAATAGAAGAAGGGGACGACAGAGAATAAGGTGGCTGGATGGAGTCACTGAAGCAGTAGGCATGAGCTTAAATGGACTCCAGAAGATGGTAGAGGACAGGAAGACCTGGAGGAACGTTGTCCATGGGGTCGCGATGGGTCAGACACGATTTTGCAACTAACAAGTGTTTACGAAAAAGTCCCAAAATTACGAATGTTGCCACACCATGGCAGTCATTCACCCTTACGAACGACTGCAGTGGCACTGCAACATTCACCCTGGTTATTCCCTCCCCCTTGGGTCTCCCTAGGCACTAGGCTTGTGGATACTCATCTTGCAAAGATCAAGAGATTCTTCGCTTTCTTGGCTGCTCCAGGCCTTTGGTGCGTTCGCAGAGAATGAAGGCCTAAAGTAACGCAAGATCACGCGAGATCAGTGGTGCGAGATCTCATGCTACTTATCTCACGTGATCTCATGGTAGTTTAGGCCTCTGTTCTCTGCAACAGAGAATGGAACGGAAGCCAGGGGAGGCTTCTGTGGGCCTCTGAAAGCCCAATCCAGGCCACTGCTGCCCAGAAAAGAGGCCGGGGGACGCTTCAGTTTTCGGCCTCCTCCGGACCTTGGAGGCCCAGAACGGAGGCCGGGGGAGGCTTTTGCCAGCGGTCTGTTCTGGGTCTCAGACCTCCTCCAGGCCTCCAAGGCTCAGAATGGAAGCCATGGGCGGCAGCCATGTGCTTCTGGAGGTTCTGGGCCTCCGAGGCCTCCCTCTGCTCTTGCTGGGAGCAGAGAAAGAAATAGGCTGGAGAGGAGACAGATCTTCACAAGGTAAGTGACCCGGCGTGGCAGAATGGGGCAGGGGAGCAATTGTGGTTATCCCAGGGGAGGGAGAATGAGGTATCTCAGTGGGGAGGAGCTTGGGTAGTCTGAAGCAGGTGGCCTGTTCCATCACTAGGACCCCCATGTGATACTTCATGTTCACGTAACCAACTGTGCATTCACCCATGTATTAAATTAGCAAATACGTGGATGAAAGCTGTGAGTGAATCATGTTCAAGGTACGAGATTCACTCCTATGAATCCTTGAGTTACTAATGGAATGGGCAGGCTCCATTACATTTGTAACTTGAGGACTACCTGTATTCCTGCTTTCTCCCTACCTCACTTGCTCACAAGCCTTGAGGCCTAAACCTGCCCACAAAAAAGGGAGAAAAATATTGGTTGCTCTAGAAGAGCAATAGCTCTCAAATTTTGTCCTTGATATTGAACTGTAAAAATATTCACTATCATCACTTATAGGCTGTGTTTGTTGAACTTTTCTTCATTAGTCACCAATAATGAAAAAATGGATGGATGGATGGATGGATGGATGGATGGATGGATATTTAAACTTTTCTGAAAGAGCTCAAGGTGATGAACTTTGTACTCCCATCACAATACTCTGGATGGGGCTTAAAGTGATTGGCCCAAAGTCACCCAATGAACTTCATGGATGACTTGAGACTAGAAAACAATGGCTCCTAGAACACCATCACTTAATACTCTCACTGGCTTCATGTACTGGCTTTGTTAAGGTCTGCTGATGAAGGTCATCTTTTAAAACCCTTTTTAGGACATTTTAAACTGCTTTTCTCAAAATCATGAAGGAAAGTGGCTCTATAAATTGAATAAATAAACCAGGGCAAACCATCCAAGCAGCAGAAAGCCAACAGAAATTTCACAGAACATTACATTCTTTACAGGAAAACTGTTAAATGTATATAAAGATGGTATTTGTATTACACTTGAGCAGATGCTGGGAACAGCACACACAAGATAACCCATAAGTGAAATTCAGGATGAGAATCCAGTAATTTCCAGAAGTGAATTTTTCTCCCCGGGGACAACTTTGTTCAAGTCATTTCTTGCCCCCCCTTTTTTTCTATAACTGCAGTTTCACAAAATGAAAAGTGCTTTGAGTGCCATGAGATTTGGCTGGAATATTTAACATATATTTAAGGAAAGTGGCTTTGAGGAGGGGGGAGAGCCCCAATTTGCTGATTGCTGCCTATAATGAATGGGAGAAAATAAGAGGCAAATGTAGATAAAGAAGCCTGATGGAAGTCCCAAGGAGAGATTATAGGGAAAATATGGCCAAAGAATCCCTATGGCTACTACCTAAAGAGAAATTCTGAGAGAAAATTTCTGAGAGAGGGTGACTTGTGATGGAGATGGTTCTCAGTTCAGGATGAGTGGCCCCATTGCACCACACTGTGCCTGTATAAAAGAATCAGTGATAAATAATAAGAATAAAAGAAAACATAAATAAAGTGGCTCCGAAAAGGTCTGCCTGATTTAAAAACTAATTACTTGGAAGGTAATCATCACTAGAAATTGCATACCTTTACCCACAGTGCTGTTTTCCCGGTCCCTTCCCCCTGCCAGATCCTTCTATCTCCTAATCACTATCCAGGACATCAGTATTCAGGATTATCTTTTATCGCTTGCAGCAATAAACTGGACTTGACTCTTCCATCTCTCTGATTAATAACGTCATTGGAGTCATATCCCAAAGTGCAATAAATCCTCAATAGGAATAACAATCTAGGAGCCAGAGTTTCAGTTTTTAAAGGCACCCACCAGCCAGTATTCTCACTATCAGAACAAAGGGGTATCAAACTCTGATGTGGAATGACACAAATGGAAATTCTCTGGCTAAACCCACACTAAGATAATAGTTTGAAATTTAATGGGAAGAGATGGTAGATCCAGTCCAACAAGTTGACTTCTTTTTATTAAAACTCCAATTTTGGTAAATGAGTGGGGTCCAAAATGGTGGCTCTGGAAATTGAGGACATAAGCCCAGAAACCTACAATAGAGTTTTTACAATTCAGAGATCCCAGTACTCAAATTCAGACTTTTAAATGGCCACAGAGAAACCAGGAGTGATAGTGCAGGGCCCACCTTATCTGCGATCTTCCCAGGGGGCCAAAAATAATTTCAAATATGCTAGTGCTTTTACAAGGTCTCATGAATCCTTTGCGATCTAATGATACCTGGCATGAGAATTCACAAATCTTACAAGATCATGTGCACAATCATAAAATCTTATGAAATTTTGTGCTCTCACAAGAATTGGAACATTTTTAGGAGAAAACCTGCATTAATGTGGTCTTGTGCAGCTAAACAACAGAAAAATGAAAACCCTTGCTGATTTACTTCGAAACACTAAAATCTAAGAGCCCGTTCTGATCTGTGTTGAGATTATATCTGCATGAAGAACTCTCTTGTGTAAGAGAGAACCTAGTCCCAAATCAATATAGCTTTCCTTAAATTGCTGCTGTCTGGATGTGCTGGAATTATATTCCCTAGGGAATGTGTAACATCCAGTGGAGACCACTATGCTGGAAAAGACACTTTGGATGCATATAAGAAGGGTGTTTGGGAAGATGGGGAAAGAAAAGCTAGATCTTCTGAAATTATTTTATCTAATTATTGAGGATTTGAGAATTGCCATATTTTTTAAAAAAAAATCTCTGATCCTGTTGTTATGCTTGGTATGAATATTTAAAAAGTATTTAAGCTAAAATTAAGTATTTAAAACTAAGCCCAATTATCTCCAGGCTAAAAAAATGATATGAATGGATTCCAAAAGTTGAGAAGGGCAACAAGGCACTCTCAACTCCAACAGACATGGGCAATTGAGCAGGAAAGCCTGAATGGTGAGCCAGCTGTACAATAGTTATAATCCTGTAATGTGTTGAAATGTAGTCTTGATTCCCAGAAGGAGAGGCTGCTTCCCAATAGAGAAAGAAGCAGGACAGCTTGGAAAGCCTGGTAGGTAGGAAGAAGGCTAAAACATCCCCTCCCTAGCACCTCAAAGTATATCTATAGTTATGCAGATAGTTGCTTTAGTCTGGCATGAATCAGAACAATAATAAACTATTCAGAAGTATCTCCATGTGTCGTTCTTGGTTCGTGTGGCCTGACATGTGCAGACTCAATAGATGCATGTCAGGGATGCTAAATCAGAGAGTTCTGGGCAATTCTGCAAAATAAAACACCAACCCTCACTATCATTTCCACATACACATTCCACATACATCTGCACTTCTGGAAAGCAAAAGACAGCAGATGGATTCCAAAGATGGTTTGTAGACATGTTCATCTGCCCAGAAACAAACTAACGTACCTATAAATATAAGCTAGAGTGAGAACACATTATGACAACACAATGTCTTGATTTGGCCTTTTGGTAAAGGAGTATTAAGTGCCATCAGGACCATCATGGCAACTAATCTGTAAAAAGACAATGCTTCCATCATGACACCCTTGTCTGGGAGTGCCCAGAGCATACTCCTAACAACATGAACAAGGGCACAGTAGATTTGAGGTTCAAATCGTGTTGGTACAAGTACAAACACAAGTGTAGTGATGATAGGGAGGGGGAGAGAGAGAGAGTAGATAGAGATGATAGATAGATAGATAGATAGATAGATAGATAGATAGATAGATAGATAGATAGATAGATAGATAGATAGATAGATAGATAGATAGATAGATAGATAGATAGATAGATAGATAGATAACACACACACACAGTGTGTTTGTGTGTGTGTGTGTGTGTGTGTGTGTGAGAGAGAGAGAGAGAGAGAGAGATGAATGCTACATGTAAAATATTTCTAAAGAAAAAATAGTTCCATGGTGGAAAAAAGTAAGTGGGATGACATGTATATAGATTTTGAATTAAATATTAACTTGCTCTATTGAGTTTATAAGAATAAACACTGCTATCAATAATGCATCTACTCATTATTAGTGTGGCAGCAGATCACTATAACTAAAATTGCACAAACAATTCCATTCACTCCCATTCCCCTTTCCCTAACTCCATCCCATTTATCATTCATATTTAATGATGGCGTGCCCTATCTAAATAGTTAATAGAGGTTGTTTTCTTTAAGAAACGCTTGGCTCAACTTTTATAGAGCTTTATATACAAAGCACAGAGCTTGCATGACTGTAGGAAGTTTGGGGGTTACATTTGGAAGTAGCAGTTCTTCCTAATAAGCAAACAAAGCAAGTGGGAATCCTGAGGCAAATCCAAGAGAGCCAAAATTTGTAACTATGAAATTAACGAAATCGATGTTTTGTCAAGGTATGGTTGCATCTGAATCATTTAAAGGTCTTCAGATGCTCTATGTTTCTTTTCTGAACCACATTCATTATTTCAACCACTTCAACTTCAATACAGAAATCAAAATCGGGTGGAAGATGAAGGTTCATCGATCAGGTCACCAAGTTTTATTTACTCATTTTATATCTCAGTCAATATTCTGAACCATCAACATTTTTTTACAAAATGCAGAAAGTAAAAGTAAACAATATATACTATATATTGTATGCATTAAAGTATGCATTAAAATGAATAGCTTATTAGATGATTCACACTTATTAGATGATTCACACTTGACAAAAGAGATGTATCTTTTACCTTCAGAAAACCAGGGCAACAACCAGTGAAGAAAGCTGTTGCTCAGATGGTCACCCATCTAGAATAGATTTGTAAAGGAGAAGTATTTGCTCAGACATTTAGACCTTTAAAGGTTCACCGTAACATCTCAAACTGTGACCAGGGGGCATCATCATAGTGCCTTGTGGTCCATGGACTTTGCACTAGATTCTGTATTTTTCATTAGTTGCAACTCCTAATCACTTTCACACAGTCAAGGCAGAAGATAAGAACCACACAACTATTCCCAAATCCAATCTGCGCAAGAACAGTTATAGTACGTTAGACAATTTGCTTGATCAGCTCCTCTTATAACAATGTCTATGAATCCAGAGAGGGCTTAGGAACAATGAGAACTTTCAGGCTCCACTTTTTCAGAAGGAGTGTAATCACTTATGACAACACACTCACCTTGACTCAATTTCAGTGTTTTTCACTCTTATCTAGCTTTGGTGATGTTCAAGAGCGTAGATTACTGAATAATAAGAAAATAGGCTTTGGTATGATCAAAATAGTAATGGCACCTCACCTGAAATTTTCAGATGATCTTTCCATTGGTTTCATATAGTTGTTGAATAGCACAGGGGACAAGAAGAAATCCTGTGGAACATATGTCAGCAGCCCAGTTGTTGAGTCATAATTGGTCTTAGATGTGGTCTGACACAACCAGAACTACTGCAATGCTAAATCAAGGCATAATTTTGCCAGACCATCCATGACTGATGGTATCAAATATCTAGAAGAACAGAAAAGGCCACACAATGGCTGCCGATTTGCAATTCCCAGCAACCCCAGCAAATAGGAGCAGTAATAATGGAGTTGAGAGTTATCACTCAGCAATATCTGCCATAATTTTGCTCACTCTTTTCTCCAAGATATAATTTGTGGTCTTTCACAATGAATTTTTAGTGTGCTGGGCATTTCCCCTTTATTTTAACACCCAGGCTCAGCCATTTTAAAAATGCAGACTGGCTTAAAATGGCATCTATCTCTTTCCCCTTAGTAAGTCATGCCTGAAAAGGGTACTTTGATTTAATGGAGACTATATTAATAGGCAAGCAAAGCCTCTCATCTGATTTCTCTTAAAATATTACAATGTAGAGACCCCTGTTTTGTGTTCCAGTGGAGTTAACCTATTAGCAATAACCACTGGGAAATGATTCTCCTATTTCAGTTGGAATAACATTCATCATTTTTTTTCAGCAGAAGCTATGCATTCCCATCAGAAGTAAACTTGCACAAATAACTGTGAAAGCAGAACTCTTTTTTTCTCGCCTTATTTATTAGATTTATACCCCTCATTTCCTTCCCAAATTTAAAAAAGCTCATGTAAGGGCCACCTCCAGAGAGAGAGAACAACTGGCCTTCGAAAGCAGCAGGGGGATGTAACTGAGAGAGAGAGAGAGAGAGAGAACTGGAATCTGCAGTGAAATAGTCTTTTGCCACACTGTCATGGCCTCAGACAATATAATTATAATACAGCAGGAATGTAGTTTTCATTAAAAAAAAAAACCATCTACGATCAGATCAGGTCAATATGTACCCCGTAAAAGCTTAAAGCATAATAAATTGGGTAGCCTTTCAAGAGCCAGAAGATAATTTTTGCTGCAACAATCTAATCAGTCAATCCCTTGAAAATGAATATAAAAATGTTGCCCTTGAATATAACCTTCGGTTAGTGTCCTTTGCCACTCCAAGAAATTAAGTGACAACCTTATCAACAAGGTATAGAACTTTCAAAGGAAGCTTCAGTGCAAAGAAGACTTGGTTGAATCCCCAACTGAAAGAGTCAGGAACTGGAGTCGGGGTGGGAAAACCAATTTGATACAACAGGTTGAATTGGGGTTATGAAATACTTCAAAGCACATTGCTCTTTCAGTGACATCTCTGGTATTTGGTGGGGGTTATAAAGTTATAGTTATAAAGCCTTCCTTATATGGCAAATGCAGTAGGGGGAGAGATGGGTGGGATGGGCTCTCCGAAGCAGACATGAGCAGCTGTCCAATGAGATCAGATTGTCTCATTCAACCCTCTTCACCAAAGCTCTTTGGGGGCAGTAAGGCTTACCTTGTGATAGGCTTTATTTCCTCCCTTATCTCTTGGTCCTTTGAACTGAAGGCAACCATAAGCCTTAACTTTGCAATCTCTGATACTTCTTCACTGGTCCTTCCAACTCAAGCAAGACTTCAGCTCTCAGCATGATGATTATGGGCTCCAGGGGAATGAATCCAACAGACACTCATGGGTCAGATTTTAATTTTAAATTGGGCATATTTGGTTTGGATTTAAGACTATGAAAGCGTCTTAGACTAACATTTCAGATGCTATTTACTTTTTTTTTTTTTTTAAAGAATAGGAAATGGAAAGGTTAGGAATGACATTTTCATTGTACCAGCTTCTTTTACTAGGACTTCCTATTTCCGTGCTACTGCCTTTTATGTGCAACTTTTTTTAAATCATACCCTGTGGACACCCATGATTGAATGTAACATCAAAACTGACATCCCAGAACAGCAAGAGGGAAAAAAAGTTTTAATCCAGTTTTGGAGAATGCTCCCTGCTTGTAGTTTTTTTTTTTTTTGCCGGCAATTTGAAAGCTGCAGTGCTGTGTTTTCGTCATTCCTGCTATCTCTGCCTCCAAAACAAGTGCAGAGGGGATGTTTCAACAATTTATTACAACGATCCCCTTGAAGGCATCCTGCTGAAACTTGCAGGGTTAATGTCCTCTAAATTATTCCCTACTGCTGCTACTTTCAACTCAAACTGGCCAAATGTAAAGCAGCTGCAAACATTTTTATGCTTCCCCATTATAACATATGGCT
Source organism: Azemiops feae (assembly GCA_023970755.1). NCBI lineage: Eukaryota > Metazoa > Chordata > Lepidosauria > Squamata > Viperidae > Azemiops > Azemiops feae. Next base: position 5,170,155 of record JALGBA010004297.1, on the reverse strand, counting down.
GAATTTTTTATTTGAGTCAAATCCTGAAGCAGATTGTACCAACTCAGTTTGCTTTATAATCTCAAATTGCTATATTTAATTGAATCATTCCATGGTTAGATCTTGCTCTCCAATTCAACTTAAGGGAGCTGATTTGCCCAGGTCTGGTACGTATCCCATAATGACTGGGTTCACATATTTCCCTAAATTGAAATGAAGTTTGGTTTTGGCTTAGTATGTGAACCCACCCAATTATAGTTTGTAAACTACAGTATATGGCCCAGCTATACATAGCTTGTTCAACAAACTATGGCTAAAACAAACCATTTCTTATCAGACTCTGTAAACCCAGTCTAAAAATTCAGAACCAGAATTTAGACCATTTTTAGATTTGCCTCTCTGAATGTAGGTTTCATACTGGCTATTCCGATGGCCAACACCACTGAAAATTAGATCTGCCAACAAACTATCAATACATCTCCAATTCTAAATGCTTTCTGGTATCACAAGACCTGAGAGTATGAAATGTTGTCCCTTTTAGTGGTGTAATATACTTTATGATAACACACACATTGTAAATAGTACAATTTAGTCTTGGCCAAGTTGGGGATTGCCAGATGTACTGGATGTCAACTCCATTAACTTTCAGCCAGTATCACCAATGAAAATGAACCCCAAAGAGCACCAGGTTGGAGAAAGCTATTCTGTGGGATATGTTGGGCAGATTGAGATCAGAGATGTTGTTCTGGACCAACCAGTAGCTAAGAACTGTATGTTAGGATGTTTAGCATTTATAGGGTTAAATGCTGTTTCCTTAAGAAATAGCTTATGGGTAATGTAGTTCAGCAGTCAGTTTATCTAGTCAGTGGGAGGAGTTCAAAGGTTTATGACCGTACTTCCTGGCTCTGTGCCTTTGTTTGATTCTCTTCACTTCGGGATCCAGCCTCATGGCTCGGACACAGCTATCATTCAACATGTGATTAGCAATTATTCAACATGTGATTTATATACAGGACAGCAGGACATCACTGTCTTTCAACCTAATGATATGGATCCAGATTAATATTGCATTCCAGATGTATTTACAAAGGCACAGAGCCAGGAAGTACAGTCATAAACCTTTGAACTCCTCCCACTGACTAGATAAACTGACTGCTGAACTACATTACCCATAAGCTATTTTTTAAGGAAACAGCGTTTAACCCTATAAATGCTAAACATCCTAACATACAGTTCTTAGCTACTGGTTGGTCCAGAACAGATGTCATTAACTTTGACCAACATACGTTGTCCTGTCACTAAACAAATGAAGATTATCAACTATTCTGTCTAATGAGATAGCAATAGGAGAACACATTTGCTAGTGGTCTGTTTACATATTCAGGTTTTCAGACTTGTCAAATGATGGGCATACAAAGGAGGCTAGGAGTGCTGCAACTGTATTTTTCAAGACCTGGTCATAAAACAGGTATCGAGGTAGCTCCACTTTGCCTGCCACTTCTATTCTCAGAAACCAACATTGCTCTATGATAAGCTACTTTCAGATCACAGCATCTCGCGTGACTACTTAAATTGTCAGATTTAACATTTTTTATTATTTGTAACTGTGCTGTTCCCAGCACAATAGTCCTTGGCTAGGTCCTCTAGGTGCTAATGTAGTCGTAATAATCATCATAATCATCATAATAAGAGTGTCAGACTATAACTTAGGACTCCCTGGGTTTTGTCTGCCAGAGTCAGCCCCTGCCTATTATTAAAGTTGGGGGGGAGGTCAGGGTTGTGTGCAATGAAGCAGCCACACTATAATTTAGCAATTACTGTAACCCACACTTGCAATTTGAATGGTTTTGTACAAACTCTTATCCGTGCTTTCTCTCCACTTAGTTTAATGCTTAATTTGATAAGCTGCCTTTAACCCACTCAATGCTGGCTGTTATCCTAATGGCTGGAGGGAGAGATGGGTTACAATTAATTCAACAACCCGGAAACTAAGAGGCTTGGTTAAAGTCTTTTGTGGTCTGGCTTGGGAGCTGGGAGAGTGGATTGGCTGTGTAACCTCCAGGAAGTCACCTTAAGCTCTCAGAGCCTCCAACAGCACATCTGTACCATGTCATTAATTAGTGCCTTACCTTGAAGCGGGTTATATCGAGAAATGAAGTATAATTAGCAAGAGTTGGTATTAGGAGACTTAAATGCAATGTTTTATCCCCTGCTGTTCAGTAACTTATATTTATCCTTCTCAATAGCATTTCCCATAGATTCAAGTATTCTGAGCTGTGATTCCTTCAAGCTTAGCAGTCGAGTTAACCAGTCATTTAGAAGTCAACCTCTATTTACACTTGCTGCTGTACTGCTGATATTAGTAGAAGACTTCTGTAGGGGAATATGGCTAATGCAAAATCCTTGCAGCCTTCCAACTTGGGACTCTTCTGCCTGTTGATAAAACTACCCAGAGTACATAAGAGCAATATGAATTTTTCATTGCTTCAAACAGGCAGCTGGGCCTATCCTGGTATTGTCACTCCCATATTGTGGGGAGGTAGAAAGGCTTTTGTGAAATAAGGGGGTTTCTTATATTTCAAACACTAAGTTTGAAGCACGGGGTGAGAACCGCAGGGCTGCTGTCTGAAATGTGTGCTTCTGAAAGGATCTGTGGACTCTGCACCTACTTCCACATTTATCAGAGCAAAGGGAATCCTCGCATTTGCATTTCAAGTGCAAATTTGTATTATTCATGAAAAGCACATATGTTATCCTCATTAATAATAAATATGCTAATAACTCATATCATATTGTTATGAGGTATAAATAATAGCCACAATAAATGTTCTTAAATATAGTGAGAGGGTCTCAGAGCTTTGGGATTCTATTGGTTCCTAGGTCGTGACCTGAGATTCACTTACATTAAGGAATACCCACTATGGAGCTCGATCCTGGAAGGGCTATTTCAATGACCTGCCATCTGAATTTCTGCCCCCTCCCCCTTCTCTGGATATACGCATAGAATCTAAGGTGTAGAATCATTATTTATTTATGAGTTTGTGCCAACCACAATTAAGGAGGAGATTTTTTTTTAAGCCTTACAATGCCTCTATAAAACAATGCAACAAAATACTCGTACTGTAGTTCAAAAGCAAACAAAGCTTAAAAACAGTGTAATTACTGTTTTACTAATAAAAAATTGGTGATAGGACTTCCTACGCCAAGTGTTCTTTGGAATAATTTGTTTTTCATGAGTTATGGAAATGTAGCAATTTGAGTGGCACGGTGGCCTAGAGGTGACAACACTCGCCTCCCACTTGGAAGGTTGAGAATGTTCAGTCCTAGGCAGCATCTCTCAGGGTGCAAAGAGTAAATATTTGCAGTGAATGCTACATAGGTGCAGGAAGGGCATCCAGCCAGCAAACTCTCAGTTCCATTCAGTCACTCTGACTCCACCCTGATAAAAGGGATTACAGGTTGTAAAAAGAAAAAAAGTGGAAATCTAGCAATGTGGGAGGTGATCATTTTTGTGTGTATGTAACAACCAAAAAAGTACTTCCTACGAATTTCCATCACCTCATTTCTCAAATCATTAGCAAATTATCTTGGCACAAGCTGGATGGCTGACACTGACTGGGGAAGCTGATCCTGTAAGTATCTTTGTGCCAAGTTATGGAGGACTTCAAAAGTTAAAACCAACTCTTTGAAGGCCATGGGAAGCCAGGTCTCAGTTTCCATATGAAACCAGCAGAATTACATTCCCTCCAACTGAAAAAAAAATATGAGAGAACAATATTTAAAAAAAATTAGGAAAGGGGAAAATAGCTATTTCCCTTTCATTTTCTTGTGTTCTGTACTAATCCAAGGTCTTAGGCAAACAAACACACTTTGTTATGATAATTAATCAAAATCATTAAAATGTAAAGCGAGAAACTTTTATTTTACTGAAAATAAAAAAATGGAATTTGCTATGATATAATTATTATTTGAGGAATTCACTAGACACTAATACAAAATCTGGCTACTTTTTGGGGTGGCGAGTGTTTGCTAGGCACATGAAGAGGGCCGTAAGTTTCAGTGAAGTGCCCTTTCCATCCCCTCTACATTATATGGATGCAAATATATCAATATACTGATGTTACTCAATGATAGGTTGACTGAGTGAGGCTATCAAAGTCCTATTTAAGTGCCTGGAAGCTATCCTTGATGGGGAGGAACTGTCCTCAGCTTAGTCTACCAAGACTTATTGACTAGTAGGAGCCTAAACATTAGTAGGACAAAATCAGCTTCCTCCAGCAAAATGGATCCCATTAAAAGTATGTCTCCTAAGGATTTAATTTAATGTGTTTGATTTAGGCACCAACCACTTCCAAAAGACTCTGGGCAGCTCACAGTACAAAACAATAAAATACAATACAATACAAAAACATAATTAGCAAATAACTAATAAGTAAAAGCAGATTTAAAAAACAAGATGGCAAATACAGCCAGCAACAGAACTCACAAGGGGATCCATCCACTCTAACCCAGAGCCTGGAAGAGGAGCCGAGCTCTTCAAGGCCCTACAAAATACCATGAGAATATAAGCGATTTGCATTTCAGAAGGCAGGTGCTGCGACACTGAAATCCCAGAAGGTGATACTGTTTAATTGAAGGGACTAAAATGTGCCAACCCTGTTGGTTCATATTGGTCAGGCAGACACCATGGGAGATAGATTATCTCTCCAATAACCAGGCCCTCTGTCAAGTAGGACTTTGTATGCTATAACCAGCAACTTGAACTGTACCAGGAAGCAGACTGGCAGCCAGGCCAGCCAGGGCAGCTCACAGAGAAGATTCATCACATGGGCATGCCAAATGAAGCTTCTAATTGGTCCTCTAGGGCAGCCCAACATATTGCAATAGTCGAGCCATGAAATGGCTAAGGTGTGAGTGACTGTCTGAAGGGTCTCCTGATCCAGGAAAAATTGTATCTGGCACATGGGATGAAGTTGTGTATCCTCAACTTCATATCCACAACTGGGGAAGTGCCAATCAACCCAAGGTCAAAGTTGGAATCTCCCCAGGTCTAGGACCCCTAACAACCATAGCCAATAAGTCTTGGTAGACTAAGTTGAGGATGGTTCCTCCCCATCCAGGATAGTTTCTAGGCACTGAGATAGAACTTTGATAGCCTCACTCATCAACCTATAATTGAGTAACATCAGCACTCTGATGATAGCAAACCCCAAACTAGTGGATGATCTCACCCAAAATTTTCATGTAGAAGTTGTATAGGAGGGGAGAGAGCCTTGATCCACTCTACAAAGGAGGGCCATAGGGATCAACCTCTCCCACACCAACCAACACAACTAGAACTGTGGAAAAGTACCCCAAGAACTGATCCAGAAGACATGGTGAGTTTGATGTAAAGCTGCCAAGAGATCAAGAAACACAAGAATGGATGCACCACCTTCCTCCCAACTTTGCCACAGGGACAGTAAGGTTAATGATGTCATCTACTGTGGCAGGGCTTTTCCCCCAACCACCTAGACCAGGGGTGTCAAACTGCATCGTGCTGAGGCCGCACCCACCCCAGCTCTGGCAATGCAAAAAAAGTGATATGTCGCGACACGTCACATGACGCGCCGAGTTTCACACCCGTGACCTAGACAATAATATCTAGCTTCCAGCTCTGACCTCTTTGTTAAGTCAATATTACCTAATTATTTAATCACTACCTTAGGTTCATGCAGTAACAAACTCAAACAAAATTTATGCACTGAGATTTCTTTATGCTACTGTTTTCAGTTATATTGGAAGCCATTCTATTGAATTAGAAGCATCAGGCCAGATTAAATTAAGACAGATGAAATACACTGTCGGATCCTAACCTCAATTTTGTCTGTTCTGACTCCAGATGGAATACGCTTGGCATATAATTCATAACCATTAATAGATTTTTTTTTTAAGAAATTACCCTCCTGCAAGGAGGCTGTACTTGAAAAACACCTGGAAACTACAGTTTGTACAAAATGTTATGGGAGTGCAGTAGTGTAATGATAAGTGCATCCTAATATGCTCTGGTGACCCCACTAGTTTTGGAACTGAAGTGTTTGTTACCAATTGACTCTGGGTGAGATTCAACTTGCTAGTTATCTTTAAGGCTCTTTGAATCTGGTTATCTGTGCACTGATAACACCGTGCATTCTCCTGCATTCATCAGCCCATCCAATCAGATCAAAGACGGTCATCTGCTTCCAGATCTGCTCACTGTAAGATTATCACCAGATGAGACCTTAAAAGTAGCCACTTCTACTCTTCAAAACTCCCTCCTCATTGAAATCTGACTAACCTCAACCCTTCTAGGCTTCAGGAAAACTTTGAAAATCTACCTGGTCTGTCTTGCAGAGAAGGAAGGAGCTCTGTGATTTAAGTGCATTGCATTTGTATTTGTAGGTATTTATGTCCCTGATTTTTTCCTCCCATATAGTTGGGGTCTGGGGTTTTCTGGGATTTTTTTGTTTATATTAACTACCTCCTACATCCTACAGGAATGTATGGCATAGAACCAAGGGATCAATCAAATATTTTCTTTGGAATTATAATGTTTAGTATGAAGTACCTCTAAAATACAACAGTTCCGTGTGGTTATTCTGCCCATTTCAAAGACATCCCAGAGCAAACCTTATTCTAAACCTTAATCCCATTACCTTGCCACATGCTAAAATTATTTTTGCTCTTGAATGATGAAATCTGAATGAACGGCCCTCTGCCTTTTTCTTTCGCTTCCTTGTGCAACAGAGAAGCATGGGTAAAGGGACACATACTGCTAGGGCAGGAGCCCTAGTGGCTCCATGCTCTCCTAGCACTTTGGAGAATTTTAAATGGCAGGCAGGCAACATTTTGAGGTGATATATGTAACGGTTGGAGGCCAGATCTGAAGAGTAACAAGTGACAACTGCAATAATTATATCTTCTGGCAACTTTCCAGCCAAAAATATTAGCTGTGAGGTGACCTTGAGATACAGGTGCTAGAAGACACGGGGATCAGGGCTTCTTTTAACTGCAAGTGCACATGTGTTTTGAAGAGCCATTTTAACACATTCCTTCTATTTCAACCTCTCTAAAATGGGGCCGAGATGAAAAGCGTATTAACTTCTATAATGCAAGAAAAGTCTGTGACCAAGAGAACTCAAAGCCAGCAAGCAATAAGTAATAGAGCAGCCTGCGGAGTTTTATATTAAAACCATTCCTTCTGCTTCTAGTCCCTGACAGCTGCCACGGTGAGACCATTTCAACAGCTCTTCTCAGCACCTGTGTGACCCCCATTATTTTAACAATGTCATAATCCAGTGGGAAGGAATCCAAATGTTCAGTGTGTCACTTTTTCTTTCCTCGTAGAAAAAAAGGAGGTTTTTTTTCCCCCCACAGGCATGCTTTCAGTTCTTACAGTCATTGCAACTTCAGAAAGATTCACAACATCTTATGGAAAAGGTCTTTCAGTGCCCTTCTTCCCTCATCCTATGAGAGAGTTTCCCCAAGATTCTCACCTCTACAAGTTTATCCACACTTCTGCAACTTCTCACCATATCATTTCCACCCAACAAAACCCTCAACTTCTCCAGTTTTCCATTTAATCATTTGACTTGCTAGCCGGTAGGTCTGTACAAATCAGGCAAATCTAATCTGAATAGATGATTTTGCTCAGAAATTTATTCTAGTTCAAAAATGTGAACCAGTTCTGAAGATCAATTCAATTTGGGTGTTTGGATGAAATTATCAAATTATTTCAGTGTGGGTTTCCAGATTGATTAGGAAAAGCCTGGTGTTACACATGCACAGAAGCATTTGAACGATCCAGCTTATTTGAGTGATACCCAGTTTGATTATTCTATGGCTTGGAAAGTCAATTCTACTTGGAAATACATTGCATTCAATAAATTGGATCTCTTAACTGAATATTCACACAGCCTTACTAGCTAGCTTCCCAAGGGCTTTTGCTGAATTTATAATAGACAAATAGAGGAGGGGGGGAGGGCGGGGCAAGAAGGAATGAAAATAAATACAAAGAAGTTACTTTCTTCTCTTTTTGTAGAGGAACATGGAGTTCTTGGTTGTCACTCCCTGATCCTAAACATGCTTAGAAGCAACAAAAGATGGATCTGCAGCTGGGCAAAAAGTTCACTACTGCTCAATCTCTAAACATCCCAGCACCTGAACTCGATGGAACAATATGAATGCTAAACAAAAGTACTGAGAATCCAGTTATTATTTTATTTATCATCGTGTTTGCAGAACCTAGGTAAAGGATGAGGCACTTCTCTAGTTTACTGTAATTCAAATATTGCATGAAAGGGAAATATTAAATGTGGAGGAAAGCCGAAATATAATTTCTTTCTCCCATTAAGACTGGAAAAATGATCTGTGTCAGTATGAGCATGTGTATTCTACGGTCTTTGGTTTCTGGCAGTCTTCTCCAATCTATTTTCATTTAGACGTTGGAACTACAATCCCCATCATTCCCAGCCACCATAGTCAGAGCTTTGGGTATTTCAGTGTCCTTATCATGGGATAAATCATGCAACCCACCTGATAATTACAATCAGAAACACTCATTTAGGCACTTCATGTGTTCCTATTAAAATACGTAATTCGCTAATAGCATCTTAGCAAGCAGTCCCTTTCCTTTGATAAAGTGGCAACATTTCTTCTGCAGAAAATGAACCAGGATGAAATCTGAGGGCACTCCCTTTTCAGACAGCCATTTCAAAGGTGCACAGCCGATTCCTTGCCTCTACCTCTCAAGCACGAGAAAATGGCGGCACTGAACAATGTCTGCGGCTCTTCTCTCTTCCTTGCGGTGACACGGTTCCTATCTCTCCTCTTGTCATCCTGACACAGATGGCTGTAAATCTCCTGGATGCCAATTTGGCGCCCGCAGGTTAAGCGTGCTGCCTTATTAGTGCTCAGTTTTGTTATTCAGCCATGTGGACCAAGAGGGAAAGGCAAACAGTGTTGCAGACTCAAACAAATTTACAGCCGGGCTTCCTTGGCTTATTTGCATAGCGCAGCTCTCCCTTTCCCCTACCATGTGCATCTTCGTGTAATTAACTAATGCCACATTCATCAGAATTTAATTCACGCAGTGCACAAAGATGCGCCATGGCCAGGAGGGGGATAACATTAGTAGGCGGGCGAAGCCTGGCAGGGATACCTCTTGGCTTCGGTCTTCTACCTCAGCTTCAGCATGAAGTTTGGCAGAGCTTAATTAGACTGCAGGATTCCATTAGATCATTATCTCCAATCCTTACCTCATGTGCTTGGGAAATATTTTACCCCCTCCCAGCCTGGATCTGGCAATCACTACTGTCTCCCAGAGTTGGTGAGTTTGCCTTTGTGTGTCCAAGGGCACGACAACATGTGCCTCCCAAATCTTCCTGATTGCCAGTGGGAACAGGCGAGCGGGTGTTGCAAAGAGCAACGTAGCGTCTGCCAGGTTCCCCACTGTAATTGGATGTAGCATCTTGCACAAAATAAGTGAAAACCACAATCGGACTGTAACAAGCCCCCGATATGTCTAGTAGTTGCTAATGTGCGTCTTGCTGGGATTCCTTTCTCCTTTTTTTTCCCCCCTGGTTTTTAAATCACCTATTTTCAAAAGCAGCAGCAGCAGCTCCTCGGGGATTGAAAAATAAACAAATAAATAAATAAAAAACCCAAGCTCCCTGGGGCCAGAACAAGAATGCCTGCAGGAAGGGAGAAATGGATGGGCATCTCTCTTCCCAACCTCGGCACTCCAGTAAAGACAAATGAAGTTTTAACAGGGAAAAAACCCAAATCTTGACCAATATGAAGTGCTCAGAGACACCCATAGAGCCTCGAAGACCCCCCGACAAGCCCATCTAACCTTCAAGATAACTAATTGCCTGTCGTTTAATTAGCATTGGTCTACCGAGAGTATTAGGATCTACGTATGTTGTGATTTCTCATTTCATTAATCCCATCTCCTCCCCCCAATATTTTGTAACAATGCATTTATCAACAGTGTATAAGAGAAGTCACAAAAGGGAGGGGGAGGAAGGGTTTTTTTATTGATTATAAATGCAGTTGTAAGTTGATTGCAGAAAAAAAAAATCACCGTATCTCTTCAAAAGACATCCTCCTTTTTAATTTTTTCTATTTTTTTCTTTTTCTTTTCTTTCTTTCTTTTTTTTTTTGCACTGGGAGATTCAGTCTATTTGTTTACCCCCCATCAAATAAAGCAAAAACAGGGTGAGTTCAATTTTAAAAATAAAAATGGGGAAATAATGGAGGCGGAGAGAAAGGCTAATTAAAAAAATTCATTTGCCAAAACAACAACAACAACAACAACAAAGACTTAGTCAAACAAAAGCAGCAAATATACTGCCCGGTATGCTGAGATATTCAGTGCTGGATCGGGCTCCTTGCCAAGTGAATTCACAATACGCGGTTTCAATGTGTATGCAAAATGCCATTGTCTTAGCTAATGGTTGTGGCGGAAGAAACCCCACCATTTCTTGATTGCTGTGGAGGGTGACTTGTTACGGGAAGAGAGCAGGATGGGTGGAAGATGAGAGCAGAATACGTATCTGGACAGGTTCGTATCTTGCCTTATCTTTGCCCTACTGTTTTCTTTAAATCCAAAATGGCTGGTCATGCTCCCCCATGACTGCCCACTTTCAACTTCCTCTGCCCTATTTTCCTTTTCTTCCCCCCCCCCTGGTATTTTTTCTTTCTTTCCTTCCTTCCTTCCTTCCTTCCTTCCTTCCTTCCTTCCTTCCTTCCTTCCTTCCTTCCTTCCTTCCTTCCTTCCTTCCTTCCTTCCTCTTTTCAAGGCTCCCTCTGTGGAGCGTCATAGGTCCTGAGCTTGAAGGCAAAGGCTGCTTTCTGTCCGTCTGGCACATCATCCTTGCAAGATGCCATCTCGCTCGCATTCTTCCCAACCCACTCCAGCCAGGGCTGAGGAATCTGAAAGGCATTGCTGATGCTCCAGCCGCTTGATGCGCCTCGTGTACTTGAGTCGCTCGATTTGCATATGCCGTGCAGCCATACTTAATGAGTGTGAGTAATTATGCCAATCAGACTTTCGGGTTGTGTGCTGTTGTATTATTTGGGGTTTTCATTTCTTCACCCGCCCCCCCACCCCTGCCCAGCCGATGGCATTAAAACTTCACTACCTCTTTGGCGGAGGGATGGGGAGGGGAAAAGGGGGGGTATGTTGGCACAGCAACTGTTGTTAAGGGAGAAGAGAAGCAGCTGCCAGCCTGCATAGCAAATCTGCAAGACTTGGCACCATGCCAGCTTCCTTGAGGGTTTCAGAGGGATGGTATGTTGGACGGTAAGACTAGCTAATTAATCTTCCGGCAGGGAACAATGTAATATCAGGCAATTACAAAGGCAGAATGAAATTACAGTGGTGGGAAGGCTGGCATACGAATTTCTCATCAAGTTCTCTTCCTTGGCTCTGCTGTTATAGATTTTTATACCTCGAGATGAGCAGTGGAAGGGGGGGGGAGGAGGGAGGAGGAGAAAACAAGCACATTTGAGCCAAATGCACAGGAGACTTTCATTTGGTTTGCCCAGAATAATTTCCACTGGAAACAGTTTGGAAGTTGAGGCTGGGAGAACTAAATGCAATTGGAAGCATACTTTTAAAAGATGTATAAGACTCTGAGTTTCTTATCTCATTTTTCCTCAGTGGGACTCTTCAGTCACTCGACTTTTCTGTCTCTGGTAAATGATAAGGTATAGTCAAAACGTGCTTTGACAGGAAAGGCTGAGATGATTGATTGACAAAATGAGGGTTATTTCTCCCTCAAGCTGGCAAGTAACAAATTCCACAGGTATTTCATTTCTACAGAGATGGCATGGCCAACGTCTACAGCTCAGTCATTCCAGCCATTGGCATCTCTGCCACTAGATGATGAGAAGCCTTCTCTTCGATATAGGAACAGAAAACAGAAAGGGATACAGACTTCAAGGGGGTGAATTGCAGCTTCTCCCAGTATTAGCATGAGTAGGCCCCACGCCCTAGCTTCCCTTTCTTTGCAGAGCTTTTAGCCTTTTGTATCCTAGAGGAAGTTGAGGGCAAAATTCAGGGAGTTTGAGTAGAGTGATTAATGCATAAAAAGAAAGAAAGAGAAAGAAAGAAAGAAAGAAAGAAAGAAAGAAAGAAAGAAAGAAAGAAAGAAAGAAAGAAAGAAAGAAAGAAAGAAAGAAAGAAAGAAAGAAAGAAAGAAAGAAAGAAAGAAAGAAAGAAAGAAAGAAAGAAAGAAACTGGGGTGAGTGGCAAAAAGGCATGGGTTATAAAGACAGAGTTAAATCAGGCAGGACTGAAAAAAGTTTTTTCACCCTCAAAACTTTTTTTTTTAAAGGGGAGAAGAAAGCATGCACAATTCACTCTCTTCATTTATTCTCACCCATAACCAGCCTGACATTTTCCAATGAATATTTCTCAAAAGAGAAACACTATTGGTTTCTGTATCTCAGTCCTTCTGTTTGCTAATTCAGGGATGCTGTAGAAATCTCTACTTGATTTGCTGGACTTGACAATTAAGAATGTGAATTCCATTCTCTAGATAGAACTCAGTCTTGGCACTGAGACTCTTATAAACATCAAGAAGTGATCTTTCTGAAGTCTTCCTTAATAGCCAATATAATCTAAATACTATATTTCTGGGGATGCTACCTTGCTGGATAATGCTTACAAACTTAATAAAAAAATGGAAATAAACATATGGTAAGATAATAGAAACAAGTATCTAAGAAGACACCTCTTGATGGTATTAATATCAAGGAATGCCTTCCATATGGAAACTACTTCAAATAAAAAAACATCACTTCACCGACCTATTCAAACTCTCCAAATTCCTCAAAAAACTCTGATGTTTTTCTATCAACCCTTAAATTACCCAAAGAATCTAAAATTCACCCATCTAAAACTTTCCCTGCTCCTCTCCTATTATTTATGCTCTGTAGAGAGTAAAACTTCCCTCTAGGTAAGCTCACCTCCTGGTACCAATTTGAACGCAACAGTGTAGTTTTAGTTGCAAAGTCACAGGTGTGTTTACCTGTCTTCCAGGATATTTTCCTGACTCTACCATCGCTCATCCAGCCTTGGGATTCCCTGGCATTCTCCCAATCAAATACTACCCAAATACACAGCCCCATTTAGTTTCTGAGCTGAGACAGTGTTGACTAGATGCTAGATACTCGTTGGGATTATACAATCCAATCCAGTTACAATACAAATGTAGTTTGTAGCTGACTTCCTGCCTCATGATTATTCATTGAATCAAATTTATATTCACTGATCATTACTCAACCTGCACAGATATTAACATCACACAATTTCTAATAAATCTCTCTATATTCTGTTCTTGAGGTCATATCTAGTATTAGTTCCTTTTTCATGGTTAGACTTGACCTACTGCATTAGCATGAAGTTTATTCTGATTAATTTCATGTTGTTAATCTTGGTGCTAGTAAAAAAAAAAAGTCCATTGAATTATTTCTGCTGAGCAAGCATCTTCCCTGCTTTGCTGTTCTGTGCATTTCTGCAGAAACCTAACATGGTCCTGTTGGTCTGGATTAGACAAACTCTGTTTATAAGCCAGGTCTCTGGGCTTGCCGGGATTTGGAATCTATTTATAAGGTTAGATAAAGTTAATTATGATCCCATCTGTGAATGTGTGCACAGGGATATGTGTATTTGTATATTTGTAAATGAGAAACTCACATCTTCTGAGCATTAGGTCATGAGGTCTCTGGCACACCATGGATCAATTACTGCAAGTCAGGCTTTCACATCCTCTGAAATATGTTACATCACAACACTTGAAAATTGGAACCATACATTCATTCCTTTGCAAGAAACTTTGCAAGAATAGGACACTGAGCAGTGTCCCAGTACAGCTACTGTGGTCAGATTTCTGAGTTTCTTTATCACTAAGAGTTCAGGGATGTTCTCTAGAAACATATTTAGTACTTTAAAAAGGTAACTTCTTAAATATGGTCTGAAATTCTGACAGTGACTCTGAATAAATTCTGGATATGGACAGCTTTATGATGTCTTCTATAAATCAGTGATGGAGACAGCTCATCTCGATGAAGACATATGGGAATTCCCTCAAGAGAAAATGAGTTGTAAAATGTATGGGGTTGTTAGCCTTTTGGGGTTGATTCATTACTAGATGCTCATTGCTTAGAATCTAGTCCCAGCTTCTCAGGAAGGCAATAATAATGATGAGCTAGGAGAATGGTCCCAACTTAAAGTTTATATAAAGTTTATAAAGTCATATGAAATAGTAAATAAAGAAAACAAGAAATATTGCAGATAAAAAAAAATTGGTCAATTTCTTGAAAGTAATTGGTTTTTTTTAAAAAGCAACCAATTAACAGATTTTTTTTTAAATCTTTATTGGAAAGAAAGAGTAGGGTGGATAATAAGGAGATGAGTGGTCCCAATTCCACAAAATTCTAATTAAAAATCGACCAAGGAAGGCTTTGTGGCACCTGACTATGGTTTTAGAGTATATGCAACATGTATGTCTAATAGAAAAGGGATATCATTTGTGGACTTCTAATTACAGGATCCAATCTGGGTCGGTCACCAGGACCAGAGATTTAGTCTTCTGATCTTTTGGGCTCATGCTGGAGCGCATCCTCAGGGAATTTCTCTCTACCGAAATGTATACTTTGGGCTATTCTATGCATAGTATTTATGTGGTGCCTGGTTGGGTGTGGTTTTTTTATTGGTTGATTGGGATGCTGATGGCTGGCTATTAAGTCATTGGCTGTTGTTTCCTTGTGGTGCCAAGTCATATACTGTAAATGATGACATTAAGTCTCTACTTCCTCCTTTTCTTCTTCAAATAGATGTGAATGGGAAGAACAAAAGAGGTCCACTTGCCTTCTGAACGTGAGATGGATTGGAACACTAGCTAACTTAATCTTTCCCAATTTTCCTCTTTTTCTCTGTTTTTCCTTCCCTAGCTCTTTGCTGATGACCATGTTCCTAGAAAAGGAAAGGGAACAGTATCCAGCAAGGCATTTTCCCTTTTATTAATATTGAATTCTTCCAATCCAAGCCTTCGCTAGTAGGAATTTTAACCTGTAATAAATAAGCAGCATAATTTATAAAAATTAATTCCATACCCTAACCATTGTACCATAGATTTTGAAATAAATTGGCTACGGTGGGTATTACAGTTGGTTACACTGTGATACCTAGGATAACATGATAATAATATTTCTTGCCATTTTCTTTTTTCATAAACCCTTTCCTTTGCCCCAGACTTAAAAGACATATTTATTTTAATTTATCTGAATTTACCTACTTCTCTGAGATTATTGTAAGGATGGTGGGAGGGATGACCATTGTGGTTTGATCATCCAACATAGGACATGCTGTGAATTTATTATTAGGGTTGTGCAGTGCTTTAAACTTGATCTCCAAAATATGCTTCAGAATGTGGGAAGATTTGATCATAACACTGTCTGCTGCATCTTTGGGAGATGAATGTGAAACATTGCCAACCCAATTTATTTACCAACAAAAATGCTTAGTAACCTGTTATCTGATATTCCTTAGTTGTCTCAGTCTACTTCCATCTGCAGATACTACTCTCCGCTGTGATTTCTAGGGAAAATTTAGAAACATGTCATATCAACCAAGGCTAAGTAAAACAGTATGGGAGAGCCATATGGAAAACTTCTGAAGCAGGTGGAAGATGGTGTAAAGAGGAAGCCGTGAGACTCTCATTGGCTGACACAAAGCTTGATTAACACATAGCATTCTTCCTCTGTTTACCTGTTACAAGTCTAAAAAAGGGACATTTTTAGCTTACCAAGAGGGAACCTTACCTTGTTTTTAAAAATATATTATTGCTTTTTAATCTACAGTCATAAATGATAACATAAAAAACAAAGCAAAATATACCAGAAAATAAAATATTTAAAAAAAAAACCAAATCATGAAATAAAATAATAAAATATAATGGTAAAACAAAGTTCAATGACATTCAACCTTCATCATATAGGACATTTATCACATGTCACCATAATATCATAGAATCATAAAGCTGGAGGGGACCACAAGAATCAACTACTCCAAGCTGATCAAATTTCCCATAGAGTTGGTAGAAAGTCAATTCATATGTAGAAAATGGAAGTATGTCTTTCGCTGTGAATTACTTTCTGTCCAAGTAAAGTATTAATCTTAGCTTCTGCCCATGCACAATAAAGTTTTTCATACTTTGATAGATTCCAAAGCTTTGAAATACTGTATTATTTAACAATGTATTCTTTGATCTTTATTTTTTTAAAAGCTCTGTGTACAACTGTATGAATAATAAATCAAAGCTACATTAACATAGAGCAAGCCCATTGATCTATGTATGAGTCAGAATCCCATCCAATATATTGCACTTCCAAAATACAGAAGCTAAAACCAAACCCTACTATGCTCCTCTGTGGTGCCTAATATACTCAAGAATTTGCTGAATTAATTTTACTTTAGGGGCATATAAAAACTACTTCCACATACTTTTAGTCCATTGATCTGCTAAAATAAAATATTCTAACTCATTATTTCAATACCTGCAAATTGTGCATCTTAATGCATCTTTTGCCATTGTGAATAAAAATAAATTGTAGGTTTAAGGACTTCAAATATCTTTTCTACTGGTATTATTTGTTTAGAAATGTCAGAAGCAACTAATACATCTGGCCCAAATTGTACTATTAAGACATATTTTAATTGCATAAATTGACACTGAGTAGACTTAGGTAATTCACTTTGTTGATAAAAAATGTGACATATTTTGAAAAATGAGAGTAAGGTGGTTTACAGTATTAATGCCTTTTTTCTTGCCCATGAAATTCAGAAAAAATTGTTGTCAGCAGTCTTTAAGTTTTCTTTCCAATCTTTGATTTTTGAGGTGTTGTAAAGAAATAATTATGCTAGAGTATCACAGATAGGCTGAAACTTCTGACACATTCAAATCTATCAAACTGGAGAATTTTTTTTATTCTTATATCAAGAAACTATTCCTTCAGCTCATTTCTAGGAAAAATGGAAAGGGAGATGCTCTAGTTGTTCCTTCACAGAATCCAGAAATATGAACCTGTGGAAGTTGGTTGTGGGAAGTTTGTACTTTCAGACTTGCAAGATTCTGTTAATGTAGTCTTATAATAAAGTGGAATTAACCCATCTAGTTGTGTTTCATGTCTGGTTCACCAGGAAGGGCTGACATCAACCTTACATGTCTCATGGTACAAAGTTCCTTCTGCCATTTGTAACTTCCTGATTAATTGGGATGGGTCCTTCTTAAGTTTCTTTCTCTGATCATTAATCCATTGGGGTCTCCTCCCATCTCTTGTCTGATTGTTTCCTAGGCAACATCTTTTCCCCTCATCCTCCAAGATCATCCACACATTCCACAACAATATATGTACTCCTTTTTTATTGATAAGCTGCCCAGCATCACTTAGGAGTTGGGTGGTCTCAAAACTGGATAAATGAATGAATACATCCATTTATTTTGTTTAAAAGGTTAAATTACAGATCAACACCTTCTATCCAACCTCTTAAGCAACTCACAAAGCTAGGCAGTTGTTAACCCAGAAGCAAATGAATGATGTGAATGAAATATCTACATTAATAATCTTTCCAAAAGACCACTCTAGGAAATTACATAACTGGGAAATAAGTGGATTGAGAGCAAACTGAAATGGAATTGGATTCAGTAATACTCTTGGAGAAAATTGATTCGGGATGATCTTCCTATTATTTGGAGAAAACAAATTAATTTTAGGGGAAATTAATTAGAGGTCATTTGAGGAAATTAGTTGGGTTGGTAAAGCAGGAAACAGAAACAAAAATGCGGTGCTAGATTTTGTGTCTCTGAATTCATCTCTGCCTTGAAGTCAGGTTCATGGGCAAATTGCTACATTCCAATGATCATCTATAGGCAAATATAGAATGTTATGTTGAAGAATTGGTATTTTGTCTTTGTGACTCCAGTTCTCTTGTGCTCTAGTATTGCCATTGCCGTGCCTGCAATGTTGCAGTAAGAAATTTAGGAGTGCCCAGATCTTGAAACAATTTTTAAGTCTTTTAAACTACTCATTGTTCAGAAAGATTGAAAACGCTTGGATCTTGAGTACCATATAAATCAGCAAACTTTAAATTAGAATCTATAAAATATTTCATTAAAATGACAATTCTGATATTTTCGGGTTCAAGTATACTGTATGGTTTGGTCAATGAAAACACAATAATTGAAATCATAGAAACTTTCAAGATTTTGGACTGTATCTAATTAGCCTGCCATATTTCTTTATTTTCTATTAGGCTGCACCCCAGGAACAAATATCTTTCTTATGCTTGTTACTATTTATCTGAGAATTTTGATTGTCTAGCATATAGACAACACTATCCTAATTAAGTACTGTAATATTGAAGTCTGTACACTGTAAAAATATTGAAAGTAAAACTATGAAATGCAATTTCTATAAAATCTTACATATTTCAAAACATTATCAAATATTTATATGAGAACAAGACACACTAGGAGAGCTAGAAAATATATAACAATGCAACTGAGGTTGTTTTAATAGTAAAACCTTTTTCTAAAATCTTTTTTTTTTTAAAGAGTTTGGGTTTCACCAAGGTCATATTTCTATGGTACCTCAAAAGTAGAAGAGAAACCAAGATGAACCATTTTGAAATCATACAGCCTTGTCCTGAATATCTCTATGATTTTTGATGGTCCAGTATTTAATAATTTACTAAGAAAGGAACTTTCTTTTTATAGAGCTGCTCATATGATCAAAATTCCCGAGGCTATAGTGCATTCCTAATGTTTGCTAAGTACTTCTAAACCAGGGGTTCCCAACTGGGGGTGCGAGACGATATTCCAGGGGGTAGGAAACTTAGGTTTAGACATTTCAAAATTATAGTGTATATGCATAACCAGGTATTACTTTTGTAAGGGGTGCGAGAATATATCAGAAGCATTCTAGGGGTGCAGGGTATAGGAAAGGTTGGGAACCACTGTTCTAAACAATAGCTGAGATCTCTTTCATTGATCATTATTGTATCTATATTGAGTTACAACTGTTTTGAATTCTTTCAGATCTCTCATTTGAAATTTATATTTCTTTTCATCCTGAAATTTGTAGAACAATCACTGGCTTCCTTTATAGCAGACATGTCAAACTCGCGATGTCACATGACGTCACACGACGTATCGGAGCTTTTTCCCCATTGCTGGCAATGGGGTGGGCGTGGTTTCCTCATGATGCATCCGGTCCGTGGGCCGGCAGTTTGACACCCCTGCTTTATAGCATACATTAACACCGGCAAGCTAAAAGAACAGAGAAAAAAAATTCAGTGAATAGGTATTGACTCACAGTAATATTAGAATGCTTCAATCCAAACATTTTCATAACATATTTAGTAAGATACCAGGATCAGGAATGATAACTAGCAACAGGTTTTGCAAACTGAAGCAGCCTTACAGAGTTTATGAAGTTGAAAAATATGAGAAAAAGAAAGCTCAAACAAGGAGACAAAAGTGAAATTAAGAAAAACAGCAAATGAAGTTCATTTTATCCCCTTTTTTATTTCTATGTAAACTCTCTCCTTTCTTCAGTCTGATACTGATTGGGGCTCACCATACTAAACAGGTTGAATCAAAACCATGGTCGAAAGGGCCAGGAAGTGTAAAAGGAAAGGATCACCCAAAGATTACCTAGCAAACAATCTGATATGCTTGATATCTTTATTACGGTCTCTGGCTAGTCTTTACAATAAAAGAGTACAGTACAGATAACCAATCAATAATCAATCAGAATAGAGCTGGAAGGGACCTTGGAGGTCTTCTTGTCTAAACCCCTGCTCAAGCAGGAGACCCTATACCATTTCAGACAAGTGGCTATCCAGTCTTTTCTTAAAAACCTCCAGTGATGAAGCTCCCACAATGTCTGAAGGCAAGTTGTTCCTCTGGTTAATTGTCCTCATTGTTAGGAAGTTTCTCCTTAATTCCAGGTTGCTTCTCTCCTTGATTAGTTTCCATCCATTGTTTCTTCTTTTGCCTTCTGGTACTTTGGAAAATAAGTCAACTCTCTCTTTTTTGTGGCAGCCCCTCAAATACTGGAATACTGCTATCATGTCACCCCTGTTTCTTCTTTTCTCTAGACCAGAGGTCCCCAACCTTTTGGGCACCAGGGACCGGTTATGTGGAGAGAGGTTTTCCATGGACCGGAGAGGGTGTGGTTTTATGTGCTGCCTGCATCCCGCGGATGGGGCTTTCCTTGTTTGTGCAGCCCAGTTGCTGGCATGCTGCGGCCCGGTACCGGTCCATGGACCGGGGGTTGGGGACCTCTGCTCTAGACCAGCCATACCCAATTCCTGCAGCCGTTCTTCATATGTTTTAGTCTCCAGGCCTTTGATTATCTTAGTTGCTCTTCTATGCACTTTTTCCAAAGGCTCAACAACTTTTTGTAATGTGGTGACCAAAACTGGATGCATTATTCTAGGAGTTATAAGTCCTCGACTTACAACAGTTTTAGTGACTGTTCAAAGTTACAATGGCACTGAACACTTATGGCACTTATGACCATTTTTCACACTTACAACCATTGTGGCCTCCCCATGGATACATGATCAAAATTCATACGCTTGGCAACTGGTTCATATTTATGACAATTGCAGGGTCCCAGGGTGATCATGTGATCCCCTTTTGGGATCTTCTGACAAACAAAGTCAACGGGGAAGTCAGTTTTACTTAAAATGGTGTTACTAACTTAACAATTGCATGGATTCACTTAACAACGGTGGCAAGAAAGATTGCAAAACGGGGCAAAACTCACTTTTACAAATGTCTCATTTAGCAACAGAAAATTTGGCCTCAATTGTAGTCGTAAGTCGAGGACTACCTGTAAAAAGCTAAATAGTTTAATACAGCAATTTGTTATTGGGGATGGGGAAAAATAATAGTACAATAAAACAGCATATCTAATTAAACGTTTTGCACAGTTGCATAACTTGGTGAAGATATTTGGCCACCTGAGGTGGTTACATGACAGCCATTACAAGAGCTGTGGTGGCACCCAGTGGTTAGAATGCAGTACTGCAGACTAACTCCCTGCTCACTCCAGGAGTTTGATCCTCACCTGCTCAAGGTTGACTCAGCTTCCATCCTTCCGAGGTCAGTAAAATGAGGACCCAGATTGTTGGGGGCAATAGGCTGACTCTGTAAACTGATTAGAGAGGGTTGTGAAGTGGTATACAGTATAAGTCTAAGTACTATTGCTATTTGCAGCTGAAAAGCACTATACTGGCCAAGGACTTAGTAATGCAGATTATTGACAGTGCCGAACAAATGTAAAAGAGATTCAGGAAAAGTAATGTCAAAGAGAATCAAGCCAGATCTCAGCACAGCCCAGTGAGTACAGTTCTTTCTGTCTTTAGCCGGAGGATCCTTTCACTGACTGAAGTGTGTCTTATTAAGCTCTCTCAGGTTGGTTAACCTCCCATTGTGCTTGTCCTTTGAAGTGCCACTTAGCTGGACTGGGAACACATTGATAAAAAGTTAATTTCTATTTGCTGTTGCTTCGTAATTGGATGAACATGAAAGCAATTAAATATTAAAACATACAAACAAATAATGAAGTCGCAGTAATTAGCCCAAGTTTGATCACTGTCATAGTTATTTAGGAGGGGATGATATGCCTCAGCAGGTGACGTTTTAAACACTCTGGGATACTCCAGATATGCCTTTGGAGAATGCTGAATTACAGACCGGGGATTTTAATTACAGCCCACTGCAAATAACTGATGATGACAGCCACATGACAGTCACATGATGGAAGGAAAATTAGGCCATGGTGAGAGATATCAATGAAACAAATTTGGCAATGTTTAGCTCCAGCTTCTGGAACCAGTAGTTCTGGGCCAGCTCCATGGTGTCCAAATATTGGGCCAGAAATAATGTTTTCCATTCCCTTAAAATCTTTCTATCTCTGCAAAAGTCTGTCTTTATTGGCAAGGTATTTGAGAATTTCTTTTCTTTTCATCCTTTTCATTGTCTTTTTGAGCTTGAGCTGGTTTGGTAGAGATGTTAATCCTGTATTCTGTCGCCCTGCCTATTTAACTTATATGCAGAGCACATCATGAGAAAGGCAGGGCTAGATGAATCAAAAGTTGGAATTAAGATTGCCGGGAGAAATATCAACAACCTAAGATATGCAGATGATACCACTCTAATGGCAGAAAGTGAAGAGGAACTAAAGAGCCTCTTGATGCAGGTGAAGAAGGAGAGTGCAAAAGTTGGCTTGAAACTCAACATCAAGAAAACCAAGATCCTGGCATCCGGCCCTCTCAATTCCTGGCAAATAGATGGGGAAGAAATGGAGGTAGTGACAGATTTTATCTTCCTGGGCTCCAAGATCACCACAGATGGGGACTGCAGCCAATTAATTAAAAGATGCTTGCTCCTGGGGAGGAAAGCTATGGCAAATATAGACAGCATACTAAAAAGCAGAGACATCACCCTGCCAACAAAAGTACGTATAGTCAAGGCCATGGTTTTCCCAGTTGCAATGTATGGCTGTGAAAGTTGGACCATAAGAAAGGCTGAGCGCAAAAGAATTGATGCCTTTGAACTATGGTGCTGGAGAAGACTCCTGCGAGTCCCCTGGACCGCAAGGCGATCAAATCGGTCAGTCCTAGAGGAGATCAACCCTGACTGCTCTTTAGAAGGCCAGATCCTGAAGTTGAAACTCAAGTACTTTGGCCACCTAATTAGAAGGAAGGACTCACTGGAGAAGAGCCTAATGCTGGGAAAGATTGAGGGCAATAGAAGAAGGGGACGACAGAGAATGAGGTGGCTGGATGGAGTCACTGAAGCAGTAGGTGTGAGCTTAAATGGACTCCAGAAGATGGTAGAGGACAGGAAGGCCTGGAGGAACGTTGTCCACGGGGTCACGATGGGTCGGACACGACTTCGCAACTAACAACAACAAAATAGATGGTCTTCATTTTAGATGCACATTTAGTTGCTCTATTGCTCTGCAGCCCATGATTCAGTATCCAGAAAAGCATCCTTGAAAACTGATGACTTCTTTCTTTAAAAGGATCTTGCCCAGGTGTTTAATTAAAAGGTTAGAATCCAGGGAGGAGTTTTCTGGAAAAAAGATTGAAGCAACAGCTCTGGCAACATTTTATATATATATATCCACTAGCCATTAAAAAAATGTTACCAACATTTTGTTTCCCACTGGAAGAAAAGACATTTTTTTCAGTGAAGTAAACAAGCACATTTTTAAAAAGGCAGAGCAAAATTTCAGCCTAAAAACTACATGGATTTTAATCTGAAGGTGATTCACTTCAAACCTGGCAGCTGCAGCACATTTAAACAATTTGACTCTTGGGAAAGGGAACAGCAAATCCATAAAATGGGTAGCCTTCTCCAACCTTTTGCCATCTAGCTCAATTGTCCCTTCCATCATTCCCAGACCTCATAGCTATTACATCTGGAAAATAACATGGTAGGAAGAGCGGAGGAGACAAATATGCAGAATGCAGCTCATTCTTGTAGCCTGCACTGTACAGTTATTGCTTGTTTTTAACTAATGATGTGATACTGGAACTTTTTTTGCAAGTGTTCATTTGCTGCACCATAGGAGATGGAGTCTGAAAAATGCCTGCAGACTCCATCGTAATATGGGTAACTTTTGTTCCTCTTGCAGTCTTCTTAGAACAATCTTTTCTAGCCACACTCCTCTCTCTTCTAACTACACTCCTCAAGATGTGTTAGTATACGATTCCTAAAATTCCAAGATAGTTTGCTTTCCTCAGGAAGAAAATATCCATTTTTTTCACAGTTCTTAAATATATTTGTGCAATTAGATTGAATAATTCAGTCAGTCTCCATCTTTATAGAATGGCACAAGTTTCAATACAAAAGTCAAATTCTCTGTTCTCCAGAGTGGCCAGTACTGACCCTCAAAGTTCAGTGGGACTATCCAAGGGGTCAATGTCGTGGTGGTGGTGGTGGTACTATTGGTTTAATAAAGTAGAATTTATTAAATTATTTTTATTTTTACAGCTAGGTATGTTTTACTCATAATACCCCAAACTTGTATACCATCAAATTCATTATAGATTCTATGCATCCAGCACAATAAAATACAAATTAAAAACAGTCACAATAACCAGAAACGTCATTCTGACTTTTGATAACTATCCACCTTCCTCTATCCGCAGCTCCTTTCAGACAACTGGGATCCCTTGTACTGAAAGCTCTGTGGAGCAGTTTTGTTTTAATGCTGAGAGGCTTGAAATTGAAAGTGGGATTTTATGCCCCCCAAACATGTCTTTGGACGTTATGTGGCCTGTATAGGATGAATTAAAGAGGAAATGGAAGCCTTTGCAACTGTGTTTCAGGTACCAAATGTGTTGGTTTCCAAGATTTTGCACAGCTCAAAAGAACTCTCTATTTAATGTCAATATATAATGGGCCTTTCCAACTAGAAAATTTAATGAATAGCCCTTAGTCACACAAATTGCATTCATTGTAATGGCTGCATTAAAACCAGAGCATAGTTGTTAAGATTAGGAATACTCTATTTAACAGGTTTGAATTCCTCAGGAGACAAATATCCAGCCTTATGAAGCACTAAGGGGAAAGTTTTTACCACAGTTTACATGTAGCCCTCATTTAGAGGCTGCCTTGTTTAGCAACCATTCATAGTTATGACAATGATAAAGAAATAACTTTATGACCAATCCTCATGTTTATGACTTTCACAGGTCTATAAAGCAAATGAAAGCTGAAGTAAGAGCACAAACACAGCTGTGAGTTCACTTAATTACCACGTTTCTAGTCCCAATAATGGTTGCTAAACAAGCAACACTATTTTAAAGTTCATCTGTGAGTTTTATTACTAGGTCAACAACGTTGATAGCTTTATCTCCCTAAAATCTGGTAATCCTTATTCTTTTCCCTTATTTTGTTTTGAAGGGAATGGCAATCACAGAAACATTTGTATATGCACATAGGTTATGCAGAATGTTGGATTCAAACACCTAAAGGTGTCTTGGAAATTGCCAAAGTGTGACTGGAGCACCTGCCAACCTTACCATAAAGCAGTTTAGCCCTTTCTCAAGATTGTGAAGTAGCTATAAAAGGTATCCATGAGCCTCTGGGAGTGGACCTAGTTGCTTTAAATTATCCCAGAGATGTCTTGTCTACCTTCCTGCACATTTTGAACCATCCTTTAGAGAACAAACACTGCACAGCTTTAATGTGTGTGCCTGCATTTATTACCTCCTTTTTCTTTATTAGATAGAAGTCTGATTGAAACCTCAGAATTTATGTTATCTCTATAAAAAAATACAGTATACCCTATTAATATATATACATCATTCAGGACAGCAAAAGGATCTCTTATGAGAGATAATTCTTACAATTTGCCCTTTAGAGGGAAATATCTATCATAGCTAGTGGAAGGTGATATAAATCTGCTTCCTAGCTAGGGAAAAACCAAATCTGTATATGCATGAAAAACTCAGCATTTTGGAAGAAACAGAAAGAATATAGGACCAATAAAAAGAATATCAACAGAAGGAATATGGTGATCAATAGAAGAGAATAATAGAAGGAATATGTCTATGTACATGTGTGTTTGTATGCATATGCACAGACAGACATGTAAATATGTACGTGTGCTAAATGTTCACTGCCTGCATATTTGAATTCAGCAGGATCTCTTTCTGGGATCTGACACTCTTTCGTGCATGTTTCCAGCATGAACATCTAATGTAAATAATTTAGCAAGCCTCTTCTCTGTATTTCCCCCCCCCCAAAAAAAACCCTCAGACAGCACAATGTCAATAACTTCTTAGAGCTAAAGGAAATTAGTAATACAGATGGTGATAATGTTTTTGTGCTTCACTTCACCCAAAAGTTCTATATTCTACATCCATTTTCACATGAAGAAAGAATAACGCAATAATCATCATATGCAAAATAACAAACACAGAAATCTAAATGAAGATAGGGCGACATGCTATTTTAAGTCAGAAGGCAGAACTGAGTTGTTTTTTTCATGTTGTGAAAAATATGCTACCCACTTACACTGAAGTGACTGTAGGAACCAGGTTAGATTAACCCAGCGAGAGTGGTGAGAGTAAAATGTGATCATCAATAAAGACTTGCCTTTGCATTTTATGCACTCTGTTTGCAATTTAAATTTTTAGTTGCTAAACCTATGCCACCAGCTGCTGAAGACTATTCAGTGATTCAGAAGTAAAACACTGCATGTTTACTTGTGAACTCAGCAAAGTATTTTGAAGAAAATGAAAAGGGGAATTTTGAATTTCCAACATGTAGTCTGGAATAAGAATGATCAGGAGCTAACTTTCAACTGATACAACATTCTTATGTGAAGTTTTCTCAAGCAAGCAAGACAGACAAATAGACGTCTCTTGTTGTCTAGTGAAAAAGTGAGAAGAAACCAGGGAAATGGAATATGTATAGTGTCCTGACAGACTTTTTCCTCAGGGCCCAACACATTCTATCTTAAGAAGGAGAAACAGTTGTATTGATCTGTGAAAAGATCCAATATACAGTTTTATTTAAATCAATCTTGTTTTTTTTCTGTCTGTATTTATATCACTGTGTGGTTATCTGCAGAAGTGACTTACAATTTTTTGGGAAGATGAAGATGCATCCTGATTAAGTCACCTCCCCAGCTAGCCAGCCCACAAAGGAATTGAGAAATTGACCCAATTCAGAGATTAGGCAGAAACATGAACCAACCATGAAGTAGTTCTATGGATCCTCAGCAAGGGTGAAAATTGCACTCAAAGGAGAATAATAAATAGTTCAAGGGGTCTTTATCAAACTAGACTGAAGTATAAAGTGAACTTTCATTGAATACATTTCAACATTTTCATTAATAATTTTGATGAAAAGCAGGAAAGAATGCTTAACAAGGTTAAAGGCGGTGCAGAAATGGGCAAAACAGTTTATAGGACTAAGAAGGTGTTAAGAGGTACTTCAAAGCTATTTCAAGAACAACATGCCCCCCTGCCTCTTCAGCAAATTTGAGGCCCAGACAAGACATCTGTACACCTGCACAAAATTCTTCTTATTCTTCCAGTCAGCTATTATAAGCACCAGAAAAGTAATGCACATAATATTCTGCAGATTTCAGGGACAAGATCTTGAACAGATAGAACCTCTGCACTAATTGTTTGCCTCCATGCTGGAAAGAGAAAGTTCTGTGAGGGGTGAATATCTCAGATGAAACATAATTGGAATACTCTAGAGCAGGTTTCTCAACATTAGCTACTTTAAGAAGTACAGACTTCAATTCCCAGAATTCCCCAGTCAGCATGCTAATTGATCAGTAAATGGGTTCACACTTCTTACCAAGTTAAACAAAAAAAAACCCAACCACATTATGATTTAGCATGAGATGTAATATCCAGTCGGTATCCCTCCTTATAAATGGTTAAAACTAGTCTCATTTTCCTTACACAGGAGAGCCACTAATCTCCAGGAGGTTCCTGATGGAGGATGGGCTTGAATGGCTTTTCGTGGGAAAGTCAGCATCAAAGATTCTGCAGCCCAACCTAACCAGGTAAAATAAATTATGTGAACTAGGATTATAGCCCAATTTTGTTGAAACTTGATGATGCCTTAGATATTCAATTCTCTGTTATAGAAGAAAACAGATGTCATGATTTCCAGCTGGGCCATTTTTCTGCATTCAGATCGATTGCTGATGTGCTCAGAATTATGGCTAATATTGGATAGATTCCAACTTCCCTTTTGCATGAATTTGTTGACTGTAATCCTAACTGCTTTATTAAATTATTGTCTCTTCAGCTGAGATAGTATTTACAAGATTTTGGAAACTTTAGAACTTGTCATGACATTTTAAATTATACAATGAATCAAGTTCATCCAGTGATAAAAATATATATCTTTATATGCTCTAAAATAGTATATATAGAGAGAGTATGTTTTTCATTTATTTTGAAGCTTTGGGAGCCATCCAAAATACATGCATAACCAGATGTTTAAAGTGAAGGATATGATAGTTAAGAAACCAAGAAACTGGTTGGAATGATGAAAAATAACATGGATAATGAAAAAAGGTTAGATCTGAAAATTCAGACAACTGGAGATTTTATGGTATTTTGAAGTTTCATATTTCAAATATTTTCACAACTCATAGAAATCAAATCTCACTTTAAGGGTTGATCACAACTGTAGCATGCAGAACTTACATAACACAAACCACAGGTAGCTGTTTTGGTTGAGCAAATCAAGGAAATGGAAATCTGGATTTCCATAAACAAACAGCAAAACACTTTATACATTATATTTCCCCTGCATCCTTTTTAAAGGAAGACATATGACTGGGGAAGTAAAAAGGTTCTGGTCCTCTTGTGCAGTTTGGCAAAGGTAAGGAATAAAGAGATACAGTGCATTTGCAGGATGGGAGGTGAGCCAGTGTTTTTTTGTCCCATAATGGCTGACAGAAAAGCAACTTTTCCCTTGTACCTGGTCCATTGCTTGTCTTCTAATTTTTCTTTCTCCCATCACTTTTCTGTAAAAATAGAGCTAATGACTGCAGCAACAACTGAATAACCATGAGTAGACAGGTTCCTCAGAAACACTCCAGCAAAGAGAGGACTGGAGATCGTACACATGTGCTCCATACAGCTGCTCCTCATGAGCAGACCACAGGACAGTAATTTTCCATGAGTTTGAACACTGGGATAGGAAGGGATCAGCCATTTTGCTTGCAACTGTGGCAGAGCATTTTAAGGACACTAAGATTGTAAGCCTCACTTTCTAATCACTTTCAGAAAGTTCTCATTAATTACTACTATTAGAACGCTTCAGAATGACAAGTTTGAAAAGCCATCAAGTGAGTTTATCTTCAATTCTGAACAAAAGAAAACTCAATTACAAGCTACGGAATTTTAAAGAATCTGAAATACACAGCAAAAAGCTAAATAAGATTGTGAATTAAGAAAGTTATAAATGGATTAAGGATCCAGATAAACTTGGACTATTGACTTTTACTATAAGATTTTGGAATTAGCTATAAAAATAAATAGGTTCTTGTGGGAAGCAGATTTCTTTTGACTCTCCTGGCTACTGTAGGTCATAACAAAGATAAGTCACTTTATGGTTTTACAGATTGGATACTAGAGGAGGTTAAAGATTCCGAGCAGAAGGGGTAAAAATACAAGCCTGTTCTTGATGTCAGTTAATGCTGGGACTTACAAACATTGGAAACATTAAAAAAGATCTTTGAAAAATGGAGTCATAAATTAGTAGCTACAATATCAACATTGTTAATAACAAGATCTGGTTCTATGGATAGGCTTTGTCCAAAAGATATTAATGAAGGAAAAATAGACATGAAACAAATTTTATCTGACAGGACAGAGGAAGAATCAAAAGTGGAAACATAAACAACAAGACAAGAGAAAAAATTGAAAGAGGATGCTTTACTACATATACAAAAGAAGCTGGCTTGAAAATAAAGTTTTAAAAATTAAAAGAGAAATACAAATGATAAAGTAAGAGAATGCCATAGAAAGTATTTTTTTATTGGATCCACAAAAAAGGCTTATTAAAGTTAGAAGAAATCTGTCTAATGAGAAAAAGAAAAACTAAAGAGAAATTAAATCCTCTGATAATATTTGATTGAATTAAAATTAAGACTGATAGAAATAAAAGGAAGGAATATGAAGTTGGTTTATTTGATCAAAGTTAAAGGAACACTTTTTTTTTTTTTTTGGCAAAGCTCTGACAATCCTATATGGACTTTTTGCTGATACCAGAATTGAAAAGTTGGTGTTTTTTGAATTTGCATATAGACAAGTGATGGGATATGTGATGAAGAAATATCTTTTTGTAACTGTATAGGGGTTAAAGAGTTACTAAATTTGTACTTGTGATGAAGGTTGAAACTCCTTTATATATTTCTTTTCTTTTTTATTTCATTCATTCTTTTGTTTCTTTTCTTTCTTCCTGTATTTTTATTCTTCCTTTCCATTTTTCTCTTTAAATTTAGTTTGCATTAGTTTTTGCTAATGCAATCAACATTCTTAATAATAATAAAAAAAAAAACAGGAAGAGTGACTAAGCATAAGCCATGCTTCTTTTAGGGGTGAATCATTGTCCCCCAAATATTGCTAGCCCTATCTTGAACTGGCCTCCAATTAGAACTACTGAGTATTTCTCATCAGTCCCCAGCTCCATTGTATCCTTTTCACTGTTGGTTTTTGAAGATTAACTCCTCCATCACACTTTCCCAATTGCCCAATTAAAGAAAATGTCCATTGGAGAGTTTCATTATTGGGGATTTACTTCCTATTACTTGTTCTGCTGTTGTGAATAGCAATATTGTAAGCATGGTGAACAAGGAAGGATAAAGAGCCATGGTGGTGCAGTGGTTAGAATGCAGTATTGCAAGCTAATTCTGCTGCAATTCTCACCGGCTCAAGGTTGAGTCAGCCTTCCATCCTTCCGAGGTCGGTAAAATGAGGACCCAGATTGTTGGGGGGCAATAGGCTGACTGTGTAAACCACTTAGAGAGTGCTGTAAAGCATTATGAAGCAGTATATAAGTCTAAGTGCAATTGCTATTGCTATAAATGCTGGAGAAAATATTAATGTGCATTTCTATAGTTATGATACAATGACACATGGCAAACTCCTATGAATTCCTTGCTGGATCACACCAAAGTTACATTTGAGTCTTTGACAGTGCTGAACCAGTTCTTCCAATGAAAATTCCAAAATCCCAATATTTTGACTGTGGTAACTTTGAACAGTCACTATATGAACTGTTGTAAGTTGAGGACTACTGTTCTTAGTTTTGTATCCCCATTTATATTTACTGTATTTTCATTTAGATTTAATTCTGAAAATTCCAGCATTAGGTAAAATAATCTATATAAATAAAACGAGGATAGCAGTTTAAGAATACTTGATTTTAAACATTATTTTTGAGTTTTTCAACTAAGGCCATCCCTATTTTTTAAGAAATAATAATAATAAAAAACAATTCAAGGGCTTTAGACTAGAATTATCCCTGCACGTTGTATCAGGGCAGTACCATTCTTCTTGACAATGAGAAATAAATAGCTGTCATCTCAAATCTGTATGTAAAAATGTCTTAGAAGACTTGAAATGATAAAAACAATATTTGGCTCATGACCTGTTTATTCTGCTCCCATTTCATAGATCCCTCACTTTTGAAATATGCAGCTGTTGAAAAGGCACATTGAACATATATAATAATCAAGGCATGAAATTATCAATGCACCGAGACCCTGGGATTATGTTTCCTGCCCAGGAAAGCTGAAGTCATGTTATCTAGCTGTCATGCTATACCTATATTTAAAGAGAAAATGGCATAATGACTGATGCCCTCAATTTTAAAATATAGAACTCAGTTGTTTCCCAGGCTTGTTTTTGAGACAGGCAAATAGTTCTGGTTTCCCTTTCATGGAGCTAGAGCGTTTGGTCACCTGGAGAGAGTAAACCGGCTGTTAAAAGTAGTGCACAGGGAGCCATCTTGTGGTGAACGTTAAAGCCATGTGAAAGGTATTTATATTGATTTTGTGTGCACAGCTAATGAAGCTTTTGAAGGGCTCTTGCTGTTTTTATTTTTACTTATTTCTCTTATCACTGTTTCCCTGATGACATTTCTACAGAAACTTCAACTATTATTTATGTGAAAATGTTTATTTCAACGGGGGACATGTGTGTTTGCTCTCTCTGTTCTGTTAATGTGGTAGGAGGGGGAAATTGTGGAAGGCGTTTATAATAATCCTTGGCCTGATACATAGATTTTAATAGTGATGATAGGGCCACACAGAAACATGATGACCAGCTGGTTTCATGAAAGAGTGTACAGATAAGATACCAGCATGCTACCTGTGAGGATTAATCATCTATAGTATATGATTATATATTTGTGATGTCAACTCTAACTAAAATATTCATTTTTATTACCACTGATTTCAGGTTAACAGTGAGAATCTTATAATTTGTTGGAGTGAACCAACGATGTTTATGTGGCAGCACCATAAATATAAGTGAGAACAATTAATCAGTTGGACAGCTTAAGTTGTAGATGCTCTATCACTGGAGATTTTTAAGAAGATACTGGACAACCATTTATCCAGAATGGTATAGGGTCTCCTGCTTGAACAAGGGGTTGGACTAGAAAACCTCCAAGGTCTCTTCCAACTCTATTATTCTGTTTTATGTTCTAAAAGCCAGAAACTTAGTGAAATCTAAAATGTAGTTCTCCTTTTTCCTTCTTCCTGAAAAGTTAGCTGGAATAATAATCCCCCCCACAGACACACACACACATTTTGTTTCTGTTTTCTAAATAAAACTTGTCCAATCTGACACCTTCTGAAAATTCCCAGTTAAGCATTCTGGGAACTATCATTCTAGCTACCTCAAGGCTTCCAGGTTATTATATATCATTAGGGAACATGAGACTGTTTCTATTCAATGCATACTATAGAATAGTTATTATTCATTCATTTTTGTTCACTGCATTTTTTTTTCAGTAGGAAGAGAGCAGAAGAGGCTTACAGTCTCCTCTTACTCACCTACCTACCTTCCTAGCCACCTGTCATACAATTTCCTTTTGGGGTAAGCAATGCTATGCAGGCTATAGCAAATGCACTGATGAGGCCACCTAGTTTGGGTTATGAAATGCCTGCAAGAAAACCACCAAGCTCAAGAGCACCAAGGACCCTCTCATTTCAACCCTCAGCTACAAATATTCTCCTTTATCGACAAAATATAGTAAGAGATGGTAAGCCAAAGACATTAGAGGCATGATATAAGGAAAAAATAAAAAGAGATATAGCTAAATCTAGTTAACTCCCAAGACCATTCACTATACTTCTTCATAGCTTTTTATCCTTGCAAATCACCCTTGCTTCCCCTATGCCAATAAACTGCTTCGTACATTGCCTGGTGCCCAAAAGGTTGGGGACCTCTGGGCTATTGTCTACAAAGGAGAACTCTGTGCTAGCTTTCTGTAATTTTAGAATTCTGACATTCCAAGATTCTAAAACTTGTGGAAAGTTGGTGGGGAGGAAAGACTGGCTGTATGCATTCCTCCTCATCTCCACTAATCTCAACTCTTGCTTCTTAGGTACAATTGAATAAGCCTTATGCTATATACCAGTGGTGGCGAACCTATGGCACGAGTGCCAGAGGTGGCACTCGGAGCCCTCTCTGTGGGCATGCACGCCAATGCCCCAGCCCTGCCTCCCCCCACAGCCCCCTCCTCACCAGCAGCCCCCCCGGAGGAGAGTCACCCCCGGGTGCAGCCCGCACGGAGCAGCACAGCCAAGCACATGGCAGCTGGGCAGCAGATGATGCTGCGGGATGTGGGCGGAGGGCATGGCCAATGCCCCATGGCACTGCAGGGCCACCTGGGCGATCGGGCCATGGATGGCCCTGAGGGTGGGCAGGGTGAGGGCGGAGCAGGGTAGGGGTGGGTGGAGCAGTGGCAGGCGGGGGGCGGGGCGGTTTTTGGGCACTCGGTCTCTAAAAGGTTCGCCATCACTGCTATATATCTTTCACAACACAACCTGTGCTGACTTGTATCACCAAGAGTGACACCTTGTGCTGCCTTTTTTTTAATGCATAGAAAGAATGACCTTGAGGAACAAGAAGAAGAGCTGCTACCAAGACAGTGGTCAGATAAAAGAAATCTGAGTCTGGGGCAGAACTGTAACCTGAGAAATTATATCAGTCAAGACTCTGCTTAGTTCTCTTTCAAGCTAAGGGGAGGGAAAGGGGAAGTACATGCATACTTGCAAGATTCTGTGACTATAATCTTATAATGGAAGTAGTATGAGTCTGCATGACTTTGGTTCCCTAGTCTGGGTCTACCCTGAAGGGCTGATGCTTACTGGCAATTGGAAAGGCAAAAACAGGGAGTGGAAGGTGAATAAAATAATTTTTGTAACACAATTTATCATGCATAAAGATGTGTTTCTAGAGCAGTGGTGGCGAACCTATGGCACGGGTGCCAGAGGCGGCACTCAGCCCTCTCTGTGGGCATGTGCGCCATCGCCCCAGTCCTAGGCCTTCAGCTGGGTTTTATAAAACCTTTTCGCTTTAGGCCTCCGCCGCCATGTGCAAAAAAAAAAAAAGGTTCAATCAGTCAATTTCAACTTCTCGCGGGAAAAAAAAGATCTTGCAAAGTTAGAATTGATTGATTGAACATTTTAGTCCCACCCAGTCTGCCATTACCACCGCAGCCACGCCCACCCAATTGGCCACACCCAGCCAATGGGCCACACCCACCCAGCACTCGACGATGCATAAGTGGGTTTTGGGTTGCAGTTTGGGCACTCAGTCTCTTAAAGGTTCGCCATCACTGTTCTAGAGGTTTCAGCTCTTCATTGGGAGACAGAGCAGTTTCACAAACGACAAACAAAATTAAGCTATTTTGTCAGTAAAACACCACATAGCTGATATATGCAAATAAATTAATTCTCGTTGCAGAAAGCCATCCTTCAGAAAATTATTAATCTAATTATCAGAGAAAGGATCACCAAGGCTGCACAGTATCTGTGAGGAATTCAAAACAATCATTGCTTGAGCTCTGAGGTTTCAGTGAAGGACCTTTTTTTCCTTTCAGTTATTCCACTATCCAGCCCTCCTCTTTCCCCTTTCCCCTACCTAGTGACCTCACTTTAAGGACAGCACTGATCTTGAGATGCAAACCGGAAAGTGTCAGAGAGAGACCACTGTAAAGCTTCCTTCCAGCATTGGCTAAATTTCTCTGACAGATTTCTATAGAGATTTTATGGGTGAGCGGAATTGACAAGGCCCTGAGGGCTGCCTCTTCATTCACAAGGAGCCTTCTTTCCCCTTGTACATTTTCTCTTGTCAGCCGAGATAAGGCCTTGATTACAGTGCTTCTCTCCCACTCCTTTGTGGTGTCTTTTCCTTTCCTCTGCTGTGCCTGCCTGTCTCCAGAAAGTGGAGGTGACATCTCCATATCACTTGTACCTTACCCTGGTGAGCAGGGGATCTAAGGTAGAAGAAAGGCAAGTGGAAGAAGCACCAGGCTATATTGATTGCTCCCAGCCAAGCCCAAGCTTCTGTTTGTCTGCAGGAGGGTAGATGACCCTGGGTACAGAGGCAGACATAATTAAAGCCCGCGGAAACAGTAGGGAGATTTCCGCCTGGGAAATTTTGCATTTGACTACGGATGAAAACAGATGTTCCCCTCTGTGGCTGTTTTCTGAGCATGCACCGAACAGATGCAAAACAACCTTAAGAACAGTAGCAAGGTTGTAAATAATCACTCCTAATTACTTTGCCAGGTAACACCACTGGCAGCAAGATAATCACTTTCTCTTTTTAGGAATATTTGCTTTTTTTTATTTATTGGTTTTTTTCTCCTCCTCCTGAAAAATATTCTTGTATTATGGGGGCTTGAAATAAACTTCCCCACCTTTGAATGAAACACTTGGGTTTCTCTCTCTCTCTCTCTCTCTCTCTCTCTCTCTCTCTCTCTCTCTTCTTGCCAATAAAGATCCAAGGTGAGATTGAGCTGTGGGAGAATACAACTTGAAATTCAAATAAAAGGTGGTCATAGATGTTGATAGGGAGGCTGGGAGGAACAGGGACTTAACTCTAGTCTTCCAATTATCTCAGTCGAATTTGGTCAGCCCACATGGAAGAGCATCTTAATAAACCTAATACAGTAATGTCCTGATGGTGCCAGCTATACATTTTTAGTACAAAATGGTTGAATAAGGAAGTGTCCTTGAAACTTGTTGAATTCTCTCAGAGTGGAAACCATACATAAGAAATACAGTCAGGGATTCTGATACTCCACTCAATGATTTTTTTGGATGTTTTCTTTCATTCTTCCTGTGATGGACCTAACTGCACCTTAACAACAAATTGAGAAAAGTGAGTATTAAAAAAAAATATGCCTACACAATTGCTATATTAGACTTAAGAAAGAAACGTTAAATTATTCGTAAAGAATGAAACATCTTTTGACCTATACTGGATGTTCACATGATCCTGCTACCTTTAAAATTTGTATTAAGAAACCTAACTTGTCTGTGGTTAAAGTAACAGTCCCCTCATTTTTCCTCTGACCTGAACCCTTTGCTGCAGAGTTATTCTGCTTATGGTCACTCTAAGCATCTAACATTTAAGATGAATGTGAAAATTAATAATGGTCAAGGAATTCAGGCATGGCATTTCAGCTGCCTAAACAATATCACTTATCGCACATTTAAGATCATTCAAAGCATACCCATTTATAATACAATATATACTTTGATTGTCTGAGAATATAACAGGCTGATATTATCTAGACATGCTTATAACAATCCTGAACCATTCTTATGCTCTGTATGCTCTTATTAGTCTATATAATTAAAGTGCTGGTGAAAAGTTGAAGTTCAGAGGTGGTGATTTTTCTAAGAGTGTTTAGTGCAAAACAACAGGCTGGAGTTATCTGGGACTCTAGCTACCTTACCGGAGTTGGTGTTGGGCTAGAAATTTGAAAGTTACAATCCAGCTTCTGAAGGTCACCAGATTGGGATTGCTTGTTTGGTTGGCTTAAGTAAGGAAGCCTTTCTGTTTTACAAGCCAGATTCTGCATCCCAATATTACTTCCCACTTCTTATTTGGCAAGAATGGAATGGAATGGAATGGAATGGAATAGAATAGAATAGAATAGAATAGAATAGAATAGAATAGAATAGAATAGAATAGAATAGAATAGAATAACAGAGTTGGAAGGGAACTTGGAGGTCTTCTAGTCCAACCCCCTCCTCAGGCAGGAAACCGTATACCATTTCAGACAAATGGTTGTCCAGTCTCTTCTTAAAAACTTCCAGTGTTGGAGCATTCATAACTTCTGGAGGCAGGTTGTTCCACTGATTAATTGTTCTAACTGTCAGGAAATTTCTCCTTAGTTCTAGGTTG
Source organism: Azemiops feae (assembly GCA_023970755.1). Taxonomy (NCBI): domain Eukaryota; kingdom Metazoa; phylum Chordata; class Lepidosauria; order Squamata; family Viperidae; genus Azemiops; species Azemiops feae. Next base: position 5,133,146 of record JALGBA010004297.1, on the reverse strand, counting down.
CTTCTCTCCTTGATTAGTTTCCATCCGTTGCTTCTTGTCCTGCCTTCAGGTGCTTTGGAGAATAGCTTGACTCCCTCTTCTTTGTGGCAACCCCTGAGATATTGGAATACTGCCATCATGTCACCCCTACTACTTCTTTTCATTAAATTAGACATACCCAATTCTACTTCTTTGTGATCCAAGATCTTTGAACTGTTTCAGGATTAAGAACCACTCTCTCTCTCTCTCCTGAGTGATGAAAACCTATATAAATGTACTGACCATACATATCTGTGATGGTTGCTGCAAGCTGTATGGCGAAAGGCAAAAACTAAAAATATATATTTTAACAAGCCATCCTTACTGATTTAAATTGCCACGAGACATTGACCAAAGGTGCATTAATTAATCAAACTGTGATTTCAAATTGATTATTGCAAATTGCCAGCCTTTATAGAATTCTCATAATGGAGTCATTAAAAAAAGGCAGCACATCTGGCTGTCCTTCGTTCTTACCTTCAGGTGAATGGACAACAATGGACACTGCAGAGGTTTTCCTGAGAGGGCCTAACTTTGTAGCTGCCGCCCTAAAACCAAGAAGCTCCTAACCGAAGCAGATGTTGAGGCTGCTGTTTTGAATCACACATGCACATTCATATAGATACACAGACACAGACACACACATACATACACACACAGAGAGGGACACACGCCTTCCTCTTTACATCATGTTCTTTTGTCTTGTCCGCCACATAGTCAAGCTGCCACTAATTGGCAATGTGCCAGCCAGATGAGCTTGGTTGTGGATGGCTGGCATTTTCCACACTTAGGAAAGTGGCAGCCCTGTACACTTCTACGTGGGTTTCCTTGGTAACCACATCACTCTTCCAAAGCTCGGGAATGTCAGAAAATAAAAGGAGCTGACACTGGAAAGCAGCTCACCTCATTTCTCTCCAGCAGAAGGCAGGGAAGTTTGGAGAGTTTATGTTTTGGGTTTGGTATGAGATGCTGCGGGTGAGCAACGAGGCTCATTCTTATTGTCTGCCCAAATACATTGCTCAGATGTCAGGCAGATACTTGCAGGCTTCTGGTATACAAAATGGCTCCCAAGCACAAAGTAGGCTGAATAATTCTGGATGACCGCCCAATGGGAGCCAAGAAATGTTGAAAACCTTCACGCCTTGCCATCACTGAGCAGTGTCAAATTGACTGCATCTCAGCTCAGATAGAGACAGCCAAGCGAAATGAAAGAGGATGGGCAGATTTCATATCTCCAGAAGGCCTGAATGATTTAGCTGCTCTCTTTTGCTTCTTCTCCGGTCAGGGAATCGGTCTTAGCACAGTTGTGGGTATCAGAAGATCCAGAGACAACAGAAGAAATAAAATAGAGGTGATACAGCAAACTAAAGCTGGATCACTGTTCACTTCCTTAAAAAGGAAGATTTTCAAAGCCTACACAGCACTTAAATCTAAGGAAGTAGCTCTAGTAAAAATGATATAAACCCTGCTTTGAAAGATCTTTTGTTGAAACTTTAAAAAGAAAAAGAAAAAAGAAGAAGTCAAAGGGATGGAATAAATGCCCAGATTGAAAAAGTTTTGTGGAACATTCCATTTGTTAAGCAAATGTATTTTGAATTCTTCAACTAGTAGAATTGGATATCTGCTTTTTTTTCAATGGAGAAAGAGAGCTAAGGTACAAAGCCGTCTAATCTTCCTGGCCAAATTATTTTCTTAATTCTTTGGTACACGCTTTTCTTAGCCATTAACCCCAAGATCCCTTACTTGGGGTGGCAAGAATTTCTATAAATGAGCAAGACTCATTGCATGGGTCTTGCCCATAAATATGGCTGTGCACATTCTTGGAAAATATGTGGAACCTGGAGCTTAAGCTTGAAGTCTACCACTGAGCCCAAAGGAGAACTACCTATTGGACAGCCAAAACAACTTCAGATGGCTCTCCGTGAGTCATCTTTTTTCATAAATCAGTCACTGGGAATGGATTACCCAAATCCCACAATGGGAAAACATACATTTCCTCCATGTACTAACATTTAAGTGAATAAGAAGTCAAGTAGAGAATAAATGTATTAGTGTTTGGTTGTATTACCAAGTTCTTGTCTAGGCAAATGAAGAGTTGTGCTTAACATAGGAGGAGAAAAAAAGAGCAAGTATTTGTAGAAATTATTAGCATATTTTCATCCTTGTGGCATCCTTGTCACAATAATGCTTTGTTACTTCAAGGACTGCTTTGAATGGAGAGAAATAAAAGTGTTTATGAGGGCTTCTCCGAGCTTGGTTGCATTCCTGCAGACATTTTACTACCCAAACTACCAAGGTCAGAGAGCAAAAAGGACCCCTCATTTCAACCCTGAGCTACAAATATTCTCCTTTATTGATAAAAAGTGCTAGTCATGAGGATTTTTAATATTAAAAATATTTTTCTCCCTTCTAATGAACAGCATCAAGAGAATTCATATCAGCCTTCTCTAGTGACATCTGGGAGGCTTAGAATCAGAGCTGCCACCGCTTCAGTCGCAGTTAGCTGGAGGTGGCAAAAATGGCAGCTGATATCGTGAACATTGTATTGAGGCAGGCTATGACATTTCAACCAGTAAATTACATCCAACAGTTGCAAGCATTTAAAGTTCTGCTCAAAGATATTTGTGCTTTTTTTTTTTAAAGCAATTTTAAGTTTGCTAATTTATTTCTTAAGCCTTGGAGTTTAGTTAGTAAGGAAATTATTTTAATTAAAGCTGGATGTTTGTCTGATTTATATTTGACAGCTTTTTTTATCTTGAAATATTGTGCTTTATTTAATTTTACATTGTGTGAAATGGTGCTAATAGGGGATGGAAGGAAGAATGATTTGCAAGAATGGAAAGAAAGGATAGAAATGTCATATTTGGGCTACAAAAATTTGGACAACGTGAGATGGGAGACAAGAAATAGTAACAAGAAATTAGACTCTCTGGTGCCACCTTGTGGTCATTCAGATTCAGCAGTCCTAGTTAAGAACCAACCCTCTTACACAATGATTTCTAGACTGGGTTCAAACAAAGAAAGGGGATGCCTCCCCATCTTTTTATTTTATTTAAAATAATAGAGAGCTTTTGGGTCATTATGAGATCAAAAGACATTATAGGGTATATAGTTCATGCTGGAAGATGCTGCCTGTAGCATGGTAGATTCCCATTTGTTTTAAAAAATACCTTTTGTAATTTTCCAATAAATGGCAATGTGAGCTAAGAAAGTTTGGCTTTGGAACCCAAGCTGAATTGTGAAGCTTCCAATAAAACACATTTAACAACTGCTTGAATCCCAGAAATCTAGCTGTAAATCAAATCTTGAGGTTGATGTGTATCCCTAGTTGAAAATACCATAAACTAATATAATGATATTTATGTAATATGGAGCGAGAGCAGCAGTTGTAGCTTTTAAAAGCAGCTCTCTTTTTAATACTTCTTCCAAAACACTTAGAATATGAAGATTTCTTTGTTATTTGCACATGAGATTTTCTAAAACTAAAGAGCACTGAATGAGATTCAGGGGGCATATTCCCAAACCATTAAAAAGTAAAATAGGATAGTTGAGATAAAAACCGTTAAATGTCATCTTGAAATAAGCACTAAGGAAAGCAATCAGAAGATTGTAAAGGCCTTGCACAAAAAACAGTGTGTCAACTAGTTCTTATTTTCTCCCCTGGCCATTTCTGTTTCTAATCAAGTAGGTTGAGTATGAGATGTTCAAACAAGGACAAGGTTGTTGTTTTTTAAATTTATTAAACGTTCCATTAAATTATGTTTTGATCGCACAACACACTAAGCAACTAAACCATGGAACTATTTAGGTTTCCATGCTATGCAAACAGTAAATCATCAAGCAGCTTTTCCTAATGATGTTCTCAGGTGTGCTTAGATCTCCATTTAGTAGTACTGCATGGGAGTTTGGGATGGTGAGGTTAGTAGTTCAAGCCTTCGGCAGGGACCCAGTCTTGGTAGCATAATCTAAATGTACCCCAAAGCTTCATAACTGTTTTTCTTCCTTGGTTTCTTTTTCCTTTGCACTTATGATTTCTTGAATTATAATTCATCTTGAATCTTGTTGTTCTGTATGTACATAATTAATGAAAGTAAGCATCTAATGACACAAACCCTTCTTTTTATAATGCTTTTGCCACAAACAAAAGTTGTGTTTACTAAGCGTGAAGATTTTTAAAAAGATACAAGGATTTCACCTGTAGCAATAATTATATTTAGTTGCATTCTTAATGAGGAACTATATGATCCTTCTATTTACAAATAGGACATAGATGGTTTAATCATGCCAACACATAAAAATTATGCATAATGGCTGGCTCTAGATTTACTGTCATGCACTTCATAGACCTTTGGAATCTGCACAGATCTTACTAGTTTCCTGTCATATTCCCCATTTAATTATCATGAGTTTAATGGAAAAAATAAAGAGTCAGATACAACTCATAAAACAGGAATACCAAATTCAGAGTGATGGGAGGGCCAAATTATTCATGCAGAAAATCTACTTGGGTTACATTGATACAGTAACTCTTCGTTTTTCAAAAAAGTCAATTTTATCTAAATATAATGCTGCATTTAATGCCATACCATTAAAAAACTAAAATTCAGATTTTATTCTTTGTACTTCCAGTAAGTGTTGAATATTTATAGCATGGAAAACTTACGGATTTTTATAGTCTATAGTGCAAAACCTCAAAAGTAGTGATACAGGCCAGTAGTATGTTTGAAATAGAAAGTAGCACTTTATATTCTCTAAAAATTATTATTCATAAATGCTGATATAGAAGTTTAATTTTGTTTTTTTGTGCAAAAAAAATAGTAACTGCTTTAGAAGGTGAAGAACTGTCAAGGTTTCTTGGTTTTGTTTTATAAGCTACCGAAGGGATCTGAAAGTGATTTTAGAAAAAAGAACTTTAGAAAGAGAACTACAATAAAATACAAGTGCTTAAAAGTCAAGCAGCAAATGAAGCTTGAGATTTTTACAGAGTGCAGTTAATTTTCCTTTGTGCTTTTAGTTTTGTCATTTTTGGATTCAACTATGGAGATTTAAGTCCTCTTATTTCTGTAGCTTCTCTAAACTGAGAAATCATGTCTACAAATAGCTTTGAGCATCTCTTTTCAACCAGCATATGGACCAGGGCTTTCTGCAGGTGAGGGTAAGAAAAATCAAACTGGTGACCACAATAATGTGACTGAAGTTCCAACTATATCCTTATGTCTGCACATAATGCACGTGCACATACAAAACAGTCAGAGCTTTGATTGCAGCTGCCATCTTGACTTTTTTTTTTTGATGCATCTTATCCTGTGAATACAGTTTGAACTTCTTGTACCTGAGGAAGAGAACAGGATTCTTAGGATTGTGAGCATCACCACTTTAGATCTATGCCTCTCCTGGTTTGTTGAAGAGGCCTAGGGAAGGTATGTGAATGGGTTCTAGCAGTGGCTAATTCTTCTTTGAGTGAGGGAGTTGTTCTGTTAACACTTAAAGAGGTTTTAGCTTGCCCTCTCCTCAAAAGGCCATTTCTGGACCCCATCATAATGGACAATTTTCATTCAAGATTCCCATTTTGGGGAAGATGACTGAAAAGGTGGTTGCACAGCAGCTTCAGAGGACCTTCAGATTATTTGAATTACTTCCAGTCAGGATTCAGGTCAGATGTGAAATGTAAATGGCATTGATTACACTTCTCCATGAGCCCTGACAAGGGTGAGGTAGGGATTATGTGTCCATGCTTGCCATACTTGACCTCTTGGCAGCTTTCAGTACCATTGAACATGGTATCCTTCTGGATCAGATCAGAAGATTGGAGGCGAGTAGCACAGTATTGTGCTGGTTTGCCCCCCCCCCGCTTCTCTCGGGTCGATTCCAATTGGTGGTAATTGGGGAGGGGAGATCCCGCCCTCAGTCTCTGCCATGTGGGATGCTGCAAGGTTTTGTGCTCTCCTATTTAATATCTACATGGAGCCTCTGGGAGAGCTCACCCTCATGGGGTGAGGTATTATCAATATGCCAATTACCTCATGATATACTGTATTTGGCAAGCTAAGCTATGGCATAAATATCTTATCCCAATGCCTGGAGGTTGTGAGGGTTCAGTTGAACCTTGGCAAACTGAGTTTTGGCAAAACTGAATGGCTTTGGGGTTGGGGCCCTGCTGATTCTAGGATTGTATCATCTTTGGTGCTGGATGGGGTTGCATTGTCCCACACAAACCCAGTACACAATCTGAAAGTCCTTCTGGACTCATGACTCCTGCTCAAGGAGCAGGTGGCATTCATAACTAGGGGACTTTTGTACAATTTTGTGTTTTTTTAAATTAATATTTTATTAATTTTATAGTTTTGCAATCATAAGTACTTAACAAACAACTTGTTGTCTGGGTCCATTAGTAATTCAGTGGTACATATTAACTTCCTCAATCTAGATCCAATACTACACCATCCAGTGCTTCCTCTCTTCTTCCGGTGGTATACATTTTTCCACACTAGGCAAATACAATTCTTATTGCTGTTAATACATATACAATTGAATATCAACATCTTTATCACATTTTTCTAATATTATACCTAATATCAATAGTGTCAGTTTAAAATAAATATCTTTTCTAACCAAAACATATCTCAATTGCATTTGCACTTAAAAGCCATTTGTTCAATTAATATCCTGTTTTTCCCGCTTTTTTAAAATTTTGATTTCCCATCAATGTTCAAAGTGTCTCTATCGCTTATAGTTTTCTCATAATAAATTATATTTGGGTAATCAATAGCTTCCCTTATTCAGACCCTCTTAGGATTTTCATATTTTCCTTCTCGTACCAAAATATAGTATTCTAGATGCAAATCCTATCTTTCTAGTTATAATAATACTTTTATTTCTAACAATTATCTATTCTCTTGGCCATGTTCAGACATCTATTTAATAATATAATATCCCATCTAATGGGTCAAAATCTCTATTTTCTTGAGTCTTACTCTAGCTTTCTTCCTTTGCCAACTAACTTTCCAAGTCAATGCATTTGAATCATCAAGTAGTTCTTCCTCTATTTTTGTGTATATTGTTTGGAATAAGAAAGACAATTTGATTAAAGTGTTTTTGGAAGAATGCTCAGCCCATTTATATTCATTAAACAGCCTCCTTCTCCAATTTTCCACAATTCTCCTGACAGCTTTATCTTCCCTTTGATCAGCTCTTCTTTCTTATCCTCAAGTGTGTTCTGAGATCTTGACAGGTAAGATATCTTTTCTATTTCCAATATTATTGCTACGTCTTCTAATTCTTCGTTTGTCTGAGTCTGTCTATTGCTTCCTTCCTTTAGGTCCTCCATCTTTGGATCTGCTTCCTCTAATTTTCCTTCTGTTTTCTGGATTACTAGTTCCTTCTTTGTAGTCATTTTCTGAATTTGTAGGTTTAGATTAGAAAATTGTTCTTTTATCTCCTTTGTGTTATTTTTAGTCTCATCATGAGCTAAAGCAATTGTCTCTTGTATTGATTTCAACATAGAAATAATTTCTTTCGGAGATTCATCAACATTTTTTTGTTGGTATGTCAAGCTGGGGGCTTTGAAGACAAGTGTTAGGGATGGGTTTTTACAATTTAAGGCTAAGTATGGAACATCCATTTTGTTTTTGTATGCGATCTTTATAGTTCAATCTATTTAGGGATTTAAAAAGTTTCAGTCCATTGTCATTTGAATTCCAAATTATCGAGCCAGCCTATCAGTCCATCCTTAAGCCTCCCCTAAACAAATATAAGCAAAATTCAAGTTTTTCTGTCCAATGAAAAACATATCCTTTCTGTCCAGAGAGAAAAAAGCAATTAAAAGTTGTTCATCAATCAAAGGTTTATAATCCAAAGTACTGCATCATCTCAATCAGTAATGCATGTTTCTTCTACAGGGAAATAGCTCCACGACACAGCTCTAAAAGTCAGTTAGTATTTGTATTCGTAATGCAGGCAGCCAATTTCAAAATAGTTTATCGTCTCTGCCAGACAGATAAGCAGCCCAAGAGGGTTTCCCCCCCCTTTTCCCAGCTGCAGTATTCAAAAGTGAAAGTTTCCAAGGACAACAAAAGTCTTATCTGAGTCTGTGCTTCAAGCCAAGTTTCCTTTAAGCATAATAGATTGTAGTGCCGTGGTTCACCACTAGATGTCGTTGATGACATTTTCCAGCTTTTTAAATCCAAACTTATATTGCAAGCTTTTCAAATCTTTTTTTCTAAAAAAGTCTCAAAAGCACGTTTAGTTCCCAAATTTCAAAGATACATATCTGTATTGATTCCAAATTAATCTTGTAATTTTTTCTGTTTTTCCCCAAGCAATTAGTTCGCCGCTTTTCTTTTCCTGAGGGAATGGGGCGGAAATTCCCCTTTCCTCTCTCATCGGGGGGATTCTTTGCTTTGGGCATTTTTTCCCAGGAAAAAGTCTTAAAGTCATAAAGAGAGGATAATGTCTCACCCAGTTCCATCCACATTGCTCAAAAGTTGCTCGTTAGTGCTTATTTTCTTTGGTTGTCAGCAGCTTCCGCTGGTTTGGAGGGCTTCCTCAGATCAAACAGAAGGGCCGCCGCCCCTCCACAATCAACGAGGGTTCCCTCCTTCTTCATTGCCTCTCCGGGGTGACTTTCAACCCTTTTTAGGATCCCCAGCAGGGCGAAATCGAATGTGGAAGATGGACCCCCATCTTCCTGCACCCGTCATGACGTGACGTCTAACCAGAAGCCCTTTGTACAACTTTGTATTGTGTGCCAGTTGTGCTTGCCCTAGATTAGAGGGCCCTGCTCACAGCCACTCATGCTTTAGTCATTTCCAGATTAGATCCTGTAATGTGTTGCACATGGGGCTTCCCTTGAAGAGTATTCATTCAGCTGTTGCAGAACGCAGCAGCACAGACAGTTATGTGTACATCTAGAACAGCACATGTCACACCTCTGCCCCACAAGTTGGTTGCCAATTTGCTTTTGGATCCAATTCAAGGTACTGGTTTGAGCCTTTAAAACTTTCATTGCATGGGATCGGGTTACCTGTGGGATTGCTTCTCTCGAATTACATCTGCCCACCTCATTAGATCCGGCAGGGATGATATGCTTTGGGTGCTATGTTCTAGGAAGCCTACATTTGGCGAGTCTAAGGAGGCAGGACTTCTCTGCCATGGCAGAATAGAATAAAATAATAGAATAATAACTTTTATTGTCACTTTGGCATACATTAAAATGAAATTTCATTGCATACAGCTCTCAAAGGGTCACTACATCCGATATACACTACATAAATATGACAAAAATAAATAAATAAATACAGAATTATGCATATAACCACATATATTATATGACACAGAGAAACAACAGTCTAGTTGGGGTTATGTATACATGTGCATGGCGAGAAAAATAAATCTTGTGAGTTTACCAGACGGATAGCATAGGGAACAAAGCTACTACAGAATCGGGTAGTCTGCTAGAAATACTTCAAAACCTCCTCCCAGAGGGGAGCAACAGAAATAGACTATAAAGTGGATGTGTGGGGTCTCTAACAATGCTTTGAGCTCTAAGCACATAGCGCTTATAAGCAGCATCCTGAATACCAGGGAGCGAGCTGAATACCAGAGTAGAACTCTCTAGTGGAACATTCCTCTAGTGCAGGGGTCTTCAAACCTGGCCCTTTTATGACTTGTGGACTTCAACTCCCAGAATTCCTCAGCCAGGCACGCTGGCTGAGGAATTCTGGGAGTTGAAGTCCACAAGTCATAAAAGGGCCAGGTTTGAAGACCCCTGCACTAGTGGAACATTCTTCTCCCCCATACCTCCCAAAAGTATGGTTAGCTGCATCCCTGTTAATGTTCTGTAGGTCCTCAAGATCTGGCTATGTCAGGAGTCCTGGGGAACCAATTACATTTTACAATATTACTATCTACTGTCTCTTGTGCCTGATGGTGTGTGTGTATGTGTGTGTGTGTAATTTTATAATTTAATAGTGGTTGTTTTTATATATTTGTTGTTTTATATATTTGTGGATACGTTTTTATATATTTGTTATGCTGTTTAAATGTTGTCTGCTACCCAGAGTCATTTATTTGTGAGCTAGGTGGCTATATAAATTTGATAAATAAATAAATTCTAGTAGAATAATATATTGAGTGCATGAGATTTCCATTTTTCTAATCACCTCATATTCCTTCTGTCAGCTTCAACATTAATCCATTCTGACAACCATGCCTGTGAGACAAATACTCTTGTCCGTGTTTTATTTTCTAGGGCATCTTACTTTCTCCCTTCCATAAAATGATTTTTCTGAGGCCATCTGGGTAGCCTACCAAACATTTTCTCCACATTAGAAAATCAGCAATTTTTGGCTTTCAGTGCTGCAGGAGATGCTTGAAAAACAGGGTGATGCTAAGAACGGTCCTTTCTTTCATCTTCCGTGCATCTTTTCACCTCTAAGCCAATGGCTCCAAATGGCTCTGTGGGAACGTTCATTCACTTGAACCAGAAAGTGATGATATCATCATCATCATCATCATCATCAACTGCTGGGTGAAAACATTGTTTGGTGTTGGGTGAAGTACTATCAATATGCAAATAATATCCAGCTTCACCTCTCTGCCAGACAAGCCAGACAAATGAACTGGTACAAGTCCTGACCCAATCCTGGAGGTACTTAGGATCTGACTGGGGAGAGCAAATACAGGCTGAATTTGGAATGGCTGTGAATATGAAGGTCTTTCAAATCAAATATATGGACCATTGGTGATGGTCTATGGATCAGGTCATGTTCCCCTGTTTAAGACTAATTTCTAACCTAGGGATTCTATGACAGATGCACCTAAATTTGCCCTTGTAAATCCTTACTCTGGAAGTTGTGTTGGCTGCCAGTCCACTTCTGGACTGTTATTATCCTCTGAAAGCCCTACATCAGGGGTCCCCAACCTCCGGGCTGCAGCCTGGTACTGGACTGTGGCCCGTTCAGAACTGGGTTATGTGAGTGGCAGGTGAGTGCATACCTGTGCGAAGCTCCATTTGTGAGAACAGCAGGTATGTGTGCCCACTGTTGGCACAAATGAAGCTGCACCCACCACTCACACAGAACCATTCCCTCTCCTCCCCACCACCCCTACCACCACTGCTGCTGCCAGTCCACAAAGACAGAAAGGTTGGGGACCACTGCCCTGCATGGTTCAGGCCTGGATAACTTCAAGATTACTTGCTCTAGATGTCCTAGCCCTGAGGCCTGCTTGGAGGACATAAGAGCAGAGATCTCTGCAATAGTGGTCCATTGTGAAAATCTACCCCTCCCCCCCTCCCAAAACATCGAAAGGCTTCTTCTATGTTTTTTTTAAATAATCTGTTAACATATTTTTTGTTCCATTTTTAGTGACTGGAAGTTTATTGGCCCCACACCTTGATTGTAAAAGATTCGTTTCTCTTATTCTTCATTGTCCTGTATTCAAAATTTTAAAGTTTTGGAATTATTTTCAAATCTTGAATTTCGGGTGATGTTGGGACCTTTCCAAGGACAAATAATAAACTTTGAAAATCCTGTAGCTATTTAAAAATGTGGAACAGGAAAAAAAAAAGTAAATAAATCCATACTCATTCAATGGAAATAATCTTTCAAGTGCTATAGCAAACTATGGAAGCCAATTACTGTATGCAAGTAAAGAAGGAAAAGATTATATTACTAGAATATATACTATACAGCTATATATAGTTTGGACAGCATCCTGTATCCAGTGCAGTTCTCTTGTTTGCCAGTCAATTCAGGAGCAAAGAATGGCAGGGAGTTTAAAGTTGCTGCTACTTAGTTGATCGGGACAATAGATGAATTGCAGCAAAGAAGAAAATGCATCCTCTAGATCCGCTTGAAAGGTTCTGCAGTTAGCTACAGGCAGTTTCCCTCCAGTGCCTGTTTCCATCTCTGTCTTTCAATGGCTCGATAATTTTAATTGTGGATGGCAGATCCAGTAAATGTCTGAATATTTCTTTGTAAAGGAAACAGAAATTTCATACACATCAGGTAGGGTGTGTTTTCACATCAGCTTCCCCTTTTCTGCTGCTTAATATTCTTTATTGACTTTCTTATATAAATTTTCTTATCTCCAGTGTTCTTCCAATTACAGATAGTGACCGAAAATCGGCCATCAGTTTCTGAAAGATCATCAAGATACAATATCCATTTGGGAAGAGAATAACTTATGAAGTTAGCTTGTATAAATTAGGGAAAGACAATCGAGAGCATCCTGTCATACAGCATCACAGTCTGGTTTGGAGGCATCACTGCTTCAGACAGGAAGGCGGTGCAGAGAGTGGTGAGGATGGCCGAAAAGATCATTGGCAGTTCCCTCCCTACCATCCAGGACATAGCACAGAAGCGTTGCTTGAGCAGGGCCCGCAAGATTTTCTGGGACACTACACATCCTCTTCACAACCTGTTTTCCCTGTTACCTTCTGGGAGGAGGCTTCGTGGTATCCATAGCAGAACATCCAGATTCAGCCATAGTTTCATTCCATACAGCATTAACCTTGCGAACTCTCAAACTTCCTCCTTGCGTTATATATTCAAGATGGACAGTATTTAATATTTATTTGCTATGTATATGTAGGGATGTGGGTCTATATATATGTTGTACATAGTATGTTTAGGTGTGTGTCATGTATATGTTTCACTTTGAGAGCGGGCAACTAAATTTCATTTTTTATGTGTGCCATTGTGCCCACAATATAAAAATGACAATAAAGGTTATTTATCTTTATCTTATCTTTATCTTTAGTTGTTCTGTACGTATAATTGAGCCTTCTCAGTTATCCCTTAAGGGAAGGAGCATATACTAGTATATAGGAGTATATACTAGTATATTGCTCTTGCATACTGAACCTGCAAGAAGCACAAATGGCAACTGTCGCAGCAACTGGCTGTCATAACCATGAAAGACCTTCCCATCACATAGCCTTTCCATTTATGCACATGTCTTTTCTGACCCCGTCTTGAATGCATTTACAGCATATAATGAAGTCATTTGAAAATTGTTTTCTTGGATAACTGGTGATAGTAGCTGGATTTACTCTTTAAGTAGGCAAGACCATTTGCTTCACAGCTCCTGGTTTTTCAGAGGCTCTTTTCTAAATTTTAATTGTCATGACCACAAGGAAACAACAATACTTCGATTATTACTAGAAGCCTATCACCACAGTCACAGTCTGGAGCATCAAGATGGAAAGTCAAACCTTCCTGTTGAAACACGTATCTTAAAGCTTACTTGCATTTCTCAGTTTCTCTCTCAACAGTATAGGCTGGAAATCATTTCTAGAAGGCAGGAATGGGCAACAATTTCCCCTACTAATCCCTGTTTACCGCCAAGGTATTTTTTTTCATCTTCTAGAGCACTTTCTCATACTATATCAACCTAAGTGAGTCTTGTCCATTTTGAATGGCATTTATCAGTTTGTGGTAGGCTAACTGTTCACTGACTACTTTGCAGAGGCCAAAGCACCCCTTCAGCTGAGTTAGTGTTTACCATAGCTTCTAATATCCTTTAGGACTGCCTAATTACAGTGCTAAATTTCTTTCCCTGAGCTTCTTATTATACTTTAAGAGAGAGAAGAGAGTGAGAAAAGAAAAGAAAGAAAGAAAGAAACCCTAACAGCACACCATTTTATCATGTTTCCAGTCATGTGACGTAGAAGATGATTACCTCCAAGCTCCCAAATGGCCTGTAGGTTATTTGGGCGCTGAAGGTGAATGACTGGAAAAATAATTAACAATGAATTGCTGAACTTTAAATTTAAACAAAAGTATTGGGAAGTTCAAAGGGATTTCTGTATTGACAAAGTTAATGTGTTTTGGGGGGGGAATTATAATATAACTAAGAAACAGTGATCAAATCTATATAAATTTATCCTAATAGTAGGATAGGCTCTTTGTTGTTGTGTTTTTCAGGCAACACTTTTAAATGAGTCTGATCCAAAGAGAGATATAAATATAAATATATAGATACATTTGTTTCAGTGTTTATGATAACAAGCCTAGTAGCTGACAATATAAATTGAATTGACCTCCTCCCCCTTTATGTCATATATATAAACACTCAGAACACACACACACACACTCAGTCACACACACACACATATCTAGGAAAATCTGTCCTCAGGAAAGAAAGCGCTTGGTCACTGATTTTCTAGAACAGAAAAATGGGATGGTAGCCAGAAGTCCAGACTGGATACGTTGCATGGAGTTGTCAAAGTGTCTCAGTCTAGACAGGATTTTCTTAAGATATTTTAGAGTTCAGCCATCACGGGTTAAGGACAGGAGCAGCTTAAATGATAAGTGTAGACATGCCCATAGGCATATCAGGTTTAGCTAAGTGCCAGGCATTGAAAAGCCAGTTTAAGGAGTCATTAGTAAGGCTCCTGTTGACTAAAGGTAGTAAGAGCCTATAAATGCTTCTCTGAAAATTTTCAGTGAAGGTTTGAGTGGAGCTCTAACAATTCAAACTTTATGGTGGGTCTGCTGTTTACTGGATTAATGTCGGCCCTTCAGCTCCTGGGCCTCAGTCATATACCAGCTCTGGTACTTAAGAACTCTGGCATGTGATCTTCCCTTGAATATGTACTGCTCTTTTACTGTGAGCCTCACACTTCTTTGCATTTATATGCTGGCTCATCCAGATGCCTTCAGAAGCTTTCTAGAATGGCAATCAGGCAGCTCTACTTGATGCAAGACAGCGTGTTTGATACTTCTTTAAGTCAGCTAATCAGCTTAGCTATGTGAGGTTGACACCAGAATTAGGTTTCTTAGAAATGAAAGAGTAGGCTGTAGATCCTTCAAATTATTTCTGTGTATTATATCTTTAGTCCTGGCAGGGCCTAAGGCATGCTGGCTCAGGAATTCTGGGAGTTGAAGTCCACAAGTCATAAAAGAGCCAAGGTTCCCCACCCCTGGCCTAAGGATAGGCCTTCAATGCCAGCAGGTTCCGCTGTGTTATTCGTTGGCATTAGCAATCATATGATTTCATCATAAAAGGGTAGGGCAATCTGTCTTCCCAGTTCTGATGAATGTCCAAACCTCCTGCTGAGGTCAGCCCATCAGCAAGCAATTGCCACAAGGGATCCTTGAAAAGCAATCTCTTCTCATTTTTTTTTCTTTGATGGAGACAATGTCCCTGAGATCTCTTCCCATTAAACAAGTCCAACTTCCTTATTTCTTGAATAAAATAAATCTCTGAAGATGGGAGCTGAAGGCTTTATTTTATTTCTGTCTGTGGTCAGTCTCTCCTATGCAGGAAACTGAGCCTGCATAATAATTTGAAAGGGGACTATTTAAATTAGAAAGGTCCGCAAGCTAGATGGATAAATGTTTCAAGGGTGATAGAGAGCTGGAGAACCAGGGCCGAGGGATAAAGAGACATGCATCTTTTTGCATCGTCCATATCTCAGGGCAAGGTTGCTCCATACTAATGAAAATCCTCATGAATTATCTTTCGCCTTTATTGTCATTGCTACTAGAAAGGGGGAGGAAGAGAGCAAACCAACTTTTTTTTTAATTTGGACAAACTTAAAGAAGTGGCATCAAATTTGAAGGGCACCCTATCAATCTGTTGTCCTAGCTGCATGAAATTGTATTTACCTGCCACTTCATATCTTATTTGCAGCAGCTGGGCTGTAAGTCACTGGTGATAACATTCTTTATTATGCAGCCGTGTTTATGAACTGTGCCTGGAAAGAGATGATAGAAATATGCAGCAATATGCAAAGAGTAAGGGGAGGGGGAGAAGGAATGGAGGGGAAATAAATGCTAGTTGCTAAGGCAACCAAGGGGCTATTTTGAGCATCAAAATTTTGCAAATGATGAAAAGCATTTTCATGCAATGGTTGGTCTTGCCACACTGAGGAGTAGAGGGTACACAGTGAGTAGTGCAATCCTATTTGGAAAAGCAGCAGCTTGTTTTCTTTTCCTATGTTTAAATTTTTGCAAGATCTAATTTTGCTGAAAAGAAATTGGTTTCTGCCAGCTTTGTGTGAGTGACAGATATTTTAATTAATAAATGTGAAGACAGTTGAGCAAGTTAATCATCTTTCCGTATCTCAACTCTTTGACAGAGTTCTTGAGAGCTCCAATAAAACTTCTCTCTTCTGAAAGTCTGGGCCCAATAATTCCCTGCAAACCATCTTCCTGAAAAGAATCAGCATGCATCATAGAGAAGATGACCATCCCCTTTTCTGGAATTGCTTCCTTAGCCCCACAATGGAGAATTAAAGAAGCTAATTTAAAAAATGCCCTTAGGTTTCTCTGGGGATTCTGGATGGTTAGAGAGGGGGGGAAATAATAAAGTGAAGGAGTTCCTTCCTCCCAACAGATTGGCAAAGGCAACAATGGTTAATATTAGGAAGAAGAACCAAATATGGAATTTAAGCCACCACCACAGAGTGGCATTCTTATAAATTATGTAACAGATTCAGGATTTATTCATTAAGGATTTAGAAATTGCTTCATTAGAAAATTCTGGGTGGATTGACCAAAGGATTAAGATGTTGAAGAGCCATAACTGAAACAAAGCTAGAATTTTTTTTGAATTTTTATTTTAAAAAGGTGAAATGACCATTTCAATATATCATGGGTGTCAAACTCGCCGCGTCACGTGACGTGTTGTGACGTATCACGACTTTTTTCGCATTGCCGGAGCTGGGGTGGGCGCAGCCTCTGCATGATGCAACCAGCCCACGGGCCGGCAGTTTGACACTCCTGCAATATATAGTATTTCATCATTGCCAATCTATCTCTTTGAATTCACATATTTGAATCCCACCACTGCTCCCAACCCTTTCTGTTCCTCGAAAGCAAAAACCAATCCTTTGCCTTCTTATGGGCTGGTCTTCCTGAGCATTCAAACTTTTATACTTGTTCACATATAGTCGTTGTGGGGGAAATAGGAGGAGGAATGAGTAGTAGGTATGTTCACCAACTGGAGTTATTTATACAGAATAATAAAGGTGAGATAAAAATCATTCAAACAAATAAACAAATGGTATGCATCCAATTGTTAATGGATGTCTCTCATGTAACCTGCACCTGCATAACTGGCCTGTCTTCCTCCCCTTTCCCTCCGTACTTCATCCCAGTTTAGACCCTACGCCTAGAGGCTCCCTGTATGTCATGAAGGGAACTTCGGCTAATGAAAGCTTATGCCTTTTAACAAAATGTGTTGATGAGAATAACCGAGAACTAAGGAGAAAGATCTTAACAGTGAGAACAATTAACCAGTGAAATGGCTTGCCTTCAGAAATTGTGGGTGCTTCGTCACTCAAGGCATTTAACTGGACAGCCACTTGTCTGGAATGGTAGAGGATCTCCTGCTCGAGCAGAGGGTTGGACTAGAAGACCTCCAAGGTCCCTTCCAATCCTGTTATTCTGTTCTGTTCAAATATAGGTGCTACCAGACTCTTTCCTAAATAGAGAGATTTCACTCCTAGCTTCCAGTTATCTTCTATCCATCAACAAATGGATCTAGAGAGTTTGAAAGTAATGCTGATGGCTATGTGGAAATCCACAAGTGTCAGCATGTCACTGACACCCTGATCTAGTGTGCATTAAGGTTACACACTAACACAAAAAGTGCTCTTTGGGTCAGCTGTCTTTCTGGGTCTATTTGCTTCGATTTCCACGCAATCTTCCTCTGTGGGTTTGGGGTTGTTTTTCCTCACAACCATGTCAGAAAACATTGGTGTTCAGCCAGCATACTGAATGCTGCAGCAGCAGCAGCAGCAGCTCTGTACTTAACAAGCCATAAGAACAACCCTGCTGATTTTTAAAATCAGTCTTTTAATTAGAGCTTAAATACTTGGTTTTGGCTGTCATTTGGGGGGGGGGGAAAGTTCAAATATTAATGAATTCCTGTTTAAAAGAAAGGGTGTTGTAGCTGAACAACGCAAGGGTGCTAATTAAAACACACACAAACACATTTCTAATCACCAGTTTAGTATTTTTCTCCCTGTTTTTCTCCCTAATTAAACATCTATATTGATAATCCATTTTAAAAAATCATGGAGAATAATAAGCAATCAAAGATAAAATAAATAATATAGGGCTGTAGAGGATTATTTAAGGGGTTTTTTTTGCCCCAAATGATTGAATTTACTCAGTTTACTCAGGATTCTTCCCAACATAATAGGAAGAACATAGAAAAAGTAAATACTGTAGTGTAGTACATCTATTATAACTCCATTTGTAGTTTATAAGGAGCCTAATATCTGGAACCAGCCTAAGATAGGGCTCCCTTTCTCCCATCTATTCATCCCTCCATCCCTCCATCCCTCCCTCCATCCCTCCATCCCTCCATCCCTCCATCCCTCCATCCCTCCATCCATCCATCCATCCATCCATCTATTTCCTCAAACTGCTCATGTTCAAAGCGATTTATTATTTCTAACCAACTTCCCATAAAACTGAGCCTTTATTTTAACTATATTTGCAGGAGTCAATACAATTATTTATCTAAAATACTGTTCTGTTTTTCAGAATAAATCAGATACAACATTGCTATCTCTTCTGGACAGATGGCCAGAAACTGACCTTTACCTCGCTATTCTTTTATTGCAATGTGTACTGTATCTATTTTAGCTCACAGCTGAATTAGAATGAGGTGGGTATAAAAATCCTGTTTTAAATTTCACCCCCTCAAAACTCAACATAATTTGCTAATAAGCATTTAATAACTTGTGTCCCAATTGTAGGACTTTTCAAAACATATAGAGTCCTGCAGATATCTGCAATCTAGCACTAGCCATATTAATGGAGAAACAACAATCCCATATCTTCTGCAACATATTTACACTATTGCTCTTATAGCTGTGAAAATAATGACCACCCACCCCCTGTTAACAAAATTAATATAACTGAATGTGCAGTGAAATGAAAAAAGTCAGGAAACTGCAATCAAAATAATGCGAATTTGTTTTCTTAAATAATCATAGGTGATTCACTTTGGGGAATATAGCATGCTAATAAAATTTTTGGCAAGCTGGCTGTATTTTTCTGACATCTTATCTTTCTTTGAAGGCCTACTTTCTCTTCATCTGAAACTTTAGTTTAATTTAAACTCAAAACATTTTCAGTGAAACTGAAGCACTGTCAGAACACTTCCAATCAGGTTGAAATAAGGCATGTTGAGCTTGGACTGTATCAAATTCAAAATATTTTGCACACCTCTATTAACAATGTTGGATGTTGACTTAGTATAATAGTGGAACCGATGATTTAAAATTTTAATTGCTTTTCTATATATCTTTTTATGTTGTGTAGTCACTCTGTCAGGGAGATGGGGGGCATATAAATTTAAATAAACAGACAGACAGACCAAGGATCATATGAAATGACTGACCACAGTGTGCTACATTTTTCTGTACAATTTCTCTTTAACATTATCAGTGGCATTCCAAGGAAATATCATCACTTTCTGAGTGTACATATATATTATATCAACTATCTTTATAAGTATCGCAAGGGACAGCAATCATTATTTCTATGTATCTGTCTGTTCAGAGGAGCAGTGGATTTCCTGAGATTGAAAGAGAAGGACTGATCCGGGTCATGCATAGCTGAGGATGAATTTGAATTAGGAACTTCTAGAGCATAGCTCATTCTTGTAATATGCCCTTTCCATCAGCTCCCTATGCTTTCTCAATGCAAACATGGGTTTGTATTTGTCTTATGCTTTGGGAAATATAATTCAAACCATATTTACTTATTTTTTACTTTTTATGCATGCTTTTCTGAGCGTGTAATTCTAAGAGGCTCACAACAGAATACTAGTGCAATATCAATATAGAAGAACCATAATTTAATAATAAAAACTAATTCATAATTATAATGGTCTCACACATCTCCATTACGAACCTTCCATTACTCATGTGTCAGTCCCCAAAGGCTTTCTGAAAGCTTTTTAAATATCAGGGTGAGAGTATGAATGAACTTAGATCTAGTATTCTGCAGGAGGAGACCTTCTACAGAAAAGGCCCATCTCTGGGTCCTTCTTTCACCACATTGCATGAGGAGTGAGGATTCTTAGCAAGCTTTCTCTAGAGACACACCATGGTTGAGCTGATTCTACTTGAACGAGTGGCTTTAAAAAAAAAGATAACAATTAAACGTTTCAATTAGCACCTTGAATTGCATCCAGAAATAAAGTGGAAAATAATGAAACCCCTGCTGTACTGTTAGGTGATAGCATGGAGTTATCTTTGCTAGTGTGTGGGCTGCTACATTTTGCATTAGTTGTAGTTTCCAGATGGTCTTCAAGGGTGGTCCCGTGTAGTGTATTACGGTGCTCCATCTGTGAGGTCACAAGGACATAGTGATTGTTGCCAGCAACTTCCATTCCAGGAATGGCCACAATAGACAAAGACTTCTTGGTTACAGCTTCCACGCTGTACCAAGAACTGAGAATCCAGGAGTATCCCAATTTTAACCCTACTCTTTCTGAGGGAGCACAACTCTCTCTAGAGCATTAATAAATGGTTTTACTTGTAGTCAGCTTTTGAACCTGCAGCATTCCATTGTGCTAGCATTAAACCCAAATGTATTTCTTCCTACCCAAGAGCTTTCAGCCTCCAGACATCGGTCAAGATTTCCATTGCGTCTCCTGGATGCTCTGAGGCAAAAGTATACGGCTGGATACCATCTACATATTGATGAATTTGAACCCTAAACTGTTTAAAAACCAGCAATTTCATGTGGATGCTAAATAAGATGAGCGAGCTGAGCCCACACTGGAATACACAAGAGTGTTATTTGTCCTCCTGCATGCACACACTTCCCTTCCTTCAGGAAGGAATGGAACAACTAGGGACCCTAATTTCCAACCCTTGCAGATGGCCCCAAAGGATCCAGTTTATTTCTGGAGACAATTCAAGGTGCTAATCCCCAACTCCAAAGAACTATGATACTGAAGGCTGCTGAAAAATACATACCTCCAACCTTGGTTCTATCTTAGATTATCAGTGAGAGTGACCAATGGTAGACTGTATGAAAAGCATGCAGACAATTTTAGGGCCCTTGTAGCTGACGTCACATCATCTAAAAAGGGAGGATTACACAACCGGGTGAGTAAGTACAGTAGGATCCAGGGTCAGCCTGTTAAGGAGAGGGCACACAATGCCTCTTTCAAGAACAGTGGCATATTTCCACCCACGGTGAGATATTCACAACTGTACAAAGCCAGCTCACCCACTCACCTCTTCTTGATAGCACATATAAGCCTGATGGAGCAAAGACTGGAGGTGGAGGTTTGTTTCACCAAGGACTCTTTCCATTTCCTTAAAATCAACAGGCTCTAACTATTCCCAGAAAACATAATACAGCAATGTCTTACAGGGCCTTTATTATGAACAGTTACTTGCTATTGCAGATACTCTCATGTACTTTGTCTCTCCTGGGTTTCTTCTGCTACTTCCTTGTTGAATGATGTAGAGCTTATCACAGAAAAATAGATTTCATTGTCTGCCATAAGAATAAAGAACAAGTAGCTATTTTTGAAAATAGTTTTCGCAAGAAAGGATCGGTTCAGATCAACACAAGCTCCTTCAGGGGAGAATGCTTGGAAACAGACAGCGGAGAATAGGAATAGGCACTGCAGGTTTACTCAGATAAAACTGCCATTAGTTTATAGAAACATAATGAATGAATGTATGTTCAGCAACAACAAGCGAAAAGAAGGCCAGGAATGTCTTTCATTCACTTCCAACCATTGTGTTTGCTTGCTTGCTTCTTTGTTGGTTTATCTGAATGTAATGCGGTCCAACTCTAGAGCGACTCTGGGGAGGTTCACAGTACAACAAACAGAATAAGAAACACTATAGCAAAACCAAAGCCATGCAGCAGAAGAAGCAGACCAGAAAGGAAGGAAAGCAACAAGATGGTAGTTGTGGCAGATGACACAGAACACACACCACCACGTGTGCTGCCATACAGAGGTAGAAGAATCATTTCTGCTTTCTTTTCCTTCCTTGTTCACTTCTCCCAAGCATAGCGGTAAATGTAAATACTATTCTTTTCAAAATCTGTATGCACACTTTTTTTTTAAAGCTATTTTAATTGTTCTGTGCTGGAAATCTAGAACTGCAAAATACTCACAGACTAGCACGAGCTTTTCTAAGATATCCTGTCACAGTTTTGGTGTTTCCAGTTTTTTGTGGGTTTTTTTTGCAATAATAAAATCCTTTTTTTTTTTTTTTTACAAAATATTAGCATTTTTATGTATCACCTCCTTCCTTCTTGAAATCCAAGGAAGGATTTATAACAATCAAAAACCAAGTCAAACTCAAACAGGGGTCTTGCTTGTGTAGCTGTCTTCCCTTCATAGTAGAAGCATATGTTATATGCTAAAGTATTTTGGTGTCAATCTCAGCTCGGTCGAATGGTTGATTAATGTAACATTAGTGTAACATCAATAGTGGCTAATTCCTTGGATTTTCTCTGTATCATACTTTGACTTACGCAATTTGAATCATGAAGTATTATTCAACTGCTGTAAATGCATATGTATGTATAGTCCGGTAATGCCCAATTAAGTCATGCTATACATAGAAATGACTGACATTTGACTGATGAATTAATCTTTAGAAACTGACAGTTGAATTCTTGACCTCTTAATAGAAGGCCCCAAATAGCAAACAACTCTCTAGTTTTCAATACAAGATTTTCAATACTTGACAGTAATGGGAAGGCACTCCTTTTTTCCCCCTAGGACATGGAAACAACTACTTGTGAATTTAAAACCAAAGAAAATGAGACACTCTGTGAGAACAACAAGGTTAGTTTCCATATTTGTTCTACATAATTTAGTTGCTGCACCTTCCCAGTCAATATTTATTTGGAAACTAAAGTTGCTTCTCTAAGAAACAGCAACCAAGGAGGTGCAATCAAGACGTCTCGAACAAGAAGGAACATTTGATTTGATTTTAAATGATGGGGATTTCCATAACTCATAGCATACTAATTAAGGTTGTATAAACTTTTTGAAGGAATTTGCACAAACATGGTAGAACTGTGCTTTTAGATGCTTTGATATGCAACAGAGTTGGAAAATATTAGCTAATATGTATTGGCAAGTTTATATAAAAAGACAATTTCATTTATATCTAACCTTTGCGTTAGATTTTATCTGTTTCGATCTGACTTTAAGGTTAAGATGGCATCACTGGAGAAACCATAGAGGCTCCTTTTCCTTTTTCCCAGTAAGATTTCCCAGTAAGATATGTAGTTGTCTGCCAATAATAGATGGATCGTTGAACTGGTTATTGTCTGTCCATTGGCATCCTTGATGTACAATTCAAGGTTGGAACCACCTTCTGAAGTCATTAATGAGTGCCAAATAGCCTGATCTGTACCAATTTCAATATTGAACTAAAGCCAGGTTTGATGAAAAGTTGTTGCTGAATTATTTTTTTCCTCCGAAACCTGCTTGTAGGATATAAGAGTCTACATTAAAATATTGCAATCTGTATTCTTTTCTAGTGGCCAAGAGATGATTTTGCTAACAATGAGCTGCTGTGAGTAATTATTATGCCTGCAACAGTCACTTAACTTGCCCTTTGAAGATCCTTAACAGTGCTGACTTCATTGAATTTCAGAGTCTGTTTTTTAAACTGTAAACTGTTCCAAGATTTTCTTAATGGAAGTATGTAACCCCCTTCTTCCTTAACTAAACTGTATCCAAACTCTACAATTAGCAGGCTTTCTTATCTAATTTGTACGCATCTTTCTATCAGATCTCTAGCAAACACTGCATACATTGTGATGCCATCTGGGTGCCAATGCAAGATAGGATCTAGACAGAAATGTGTCTATTTCTACACACACACACACAAATATACACAAATACCCTTAATAAATTATAAAGTATATTTTCCAATTTTCTTTTCTATTGTCATTCATACTTGATACTGTATATTTGAAATGCTTCATATTTCTAATGATAGCTCTTTTATGAAATGAAAACCTTTTGTATTTCTATTAATGATCTTTTCATCTTTATGCTTCTTGATATTCTGAATGCAGATTCAGATTTGTACAAGTGAATAGATCAGTAAATATATTATTGAGATTTTTACATAACCAATTGATTTTGCTAGACCTGAATACAACATATTATCAATGCCACAGCGTAGATTACCAGTTCCGTCCTTTAGATAAAGAACAAGCCACTTTTAGGGTTCCAAGGGACATAGCAAATGCATTTGGATATTGATGTGCTGTGCCTCGTAATCACAGAGATAAAGGGATTCTGTCTGCCTTTATATACACACCACCCCAAAAGGTTCCCTCCTGGTAATTCATTCATTCATTGATTAGAGAACTACCTGGCATAGGTGGACATAGAAGTGATCAACAGCACATTCCCCAAATGAGTTCCGAGGACTGTTTTGCCTTCCTCGCTTGTCTTTGCCTTTCCTCCTGCCTCTTAGCCTCGACTCAGGGACCCACATTTTGAACTGAATCTAGCTGCATTCTATCATTGTGCAGGCTATTCCCAGTTTTCTACAGTTCTTTTAGCCTTATGCTTCATCCCTGCAGTTAAAGACATGAAGCTGGAAATAACATAGAATGCTATGCAAACTTGGCTATCAAGTGTAATTCTTTCTCCTTTCTTTTGTCCTTCCCATGTGTTGCACTTCATATGTTGCCCTTCAATTCCCATAGTCCTCAATCAGCCTGGCTACTTTATTTGAAAAGCACCAGGTTGGGGAAAGTGGCTTTAAGCTATTAAACAGACAGACCTGTAGTCCCTTACAAGCATCACAGTTCGTGGGGAAATGTAATTACCCATTCCCTTTGTTATTAGCACTCAGAGAGGAAATTTTTAACCATCCTTGCTTTCATGGAATTTCAAAGCTTATTCGTAAGATGCATTCCTGATATTAAATACAATGAGATGTCCTCTTTTTTAAAAAAAATATCAATTAAACATATGCCTACTGTGACTCTTTATTCACAGCAAATTGTCTCTGTAAATAATCTTCATCAAAAGTCAGAACCAATCCCCATTAGTTGTTTAGATTAATTAATGAGTCCCCCTGGAGCCACCCAAATGAATTCAATTTAAACGTCAACAACTTACTATGGAGTTTCCCAGGTTGACATTAAGACAATATTAAACCTGCAATAAGTCACATTTAAAATGTTAATTCGAAGAAGCTCTCCATTTAGAGCACTTAATTAAATCCTTAAATAAACTGCATGGTCTCAGTACCAGATGGCTCTGCATTTTCATTGCAGCAAAGAGCCTTGAAGTCATTGAGGGAAGTAATATTGGAGGCATGGAGAAGATAACCAGGATATATAGTGTAATAAAATCTAATCTTGTTTCCAGCCGGGAGATTCAGTGTATGTACACAACCCAGGATAAAAATGTAAGTTAATTACATTAACCCCAGTGTTCTCTGATATCTGAGCAGCCAGGAGACAAAATTAGTCTTTTCCCATCATAAGATTTTTTTCAACTTCAGTATATTAATTTTTCACCCAATACTTACTCATAAGGAAAATTGAAGTTAATGTAACCAAAGACAAAGTAATGCAGTCTTAATATTCTGAAGGGATTAGAAAGGGCTGCATAAATACACTCAGCAAATGTCATTCACTTGGAATGGGTTTTTAAGGAAGTGGAGGGAGGTGTGGAGGAGAAAAATTATAGCACCCTGCTGTGATATGCATTGTGTGGAGGTGCTCTGGAAGTTAACAGTTTCAGGAATGCCAGACCTATCCATTAATTGCTTCAAAATAAAGCCTCCCAGTAAGAAGTCTAGGCTCCTGAATGAGTGCCTTCCATGGCTGGAGATGGCACACCCTCTTGCTATTGGATCCTCCGGGACACACAGTCCCTGGAAGTGAACAACAGAAACTGTTGATGACGATCAGCAGGATAGCTCCAAGAAGGCTTCTTCTTTAATCTTTCTATCTTCTGAAAGTTAAAACAAAGTACCAAATCCCCTCACACTTGACATTTTAATGACAGGGAAATGATCACCACAGACCAAAGAATGTTTTCAATGTCAAGGATAGATTGCAGCATGAGACTCTCTTTGGAAACTAACCAAAGAGAGAAACAACCTAGAACTAAGGAGAAATTTCCCGACAGTTAGAACAATTAACCAGTGGAACAACCTGCCTCCAGAAGCTGTGAATGCTCCAACACAGGAAGTTTTTAAGAAGAAACTGGACATCCATTTGTCTGAAATGGTGTAGGATTTTCTGCCTGAGGAGGGGGTCAGACTAGATGTTCTCCAAGGTCCCTTCTAACTTTATTATTATTATTATTATTATTATTATTATTATTATTATTATTATTATTATTATTATTATTATTATTATTATTATTTTTATTTATTTATTTATTTATTTATTTATTTATTTATTTATTTATTTATTTATTTATTTATTTATTTATTTATTTATTTCCTGATGGTACTGAGGGAAGAAAAGTCTTCATCCTGGTTCATCCAAGCCGGGAATAAATAAAACAACATGGCGACTGCTTTGGGAAGAAGGTTACAGTTTATTGAAGAGCCAGAAAGATGGTTCTTGCAGGAAGGAGGAGAAATCAAGGAAGCAGGGCTGAGCACATGTGGAGTAGGTTTTTATACCCTCTGAAAGCCTTTTGTTTGGAAGTTTCCTGTTCCTGTGGCATGAACTTGGAGGCTATTTCCTGTGTCACGTATTCTGACCTGAGTTTAGGTGTGCCTCTCTAGTATTCTTGATGATCCTATTATGTCCTGTCACAGGTGGGGTATGCAGATTTTAGGTCTTTTGTCTTCTTGATTTCCTAGCTGGCTCCAGCTTTCTGATGGTTATATCTGCATTTGTATAGGGCTGGCTCCTGCTTGGGACAGAGATTTGTGGGCAGGGTTGGCTTCTGCTTTTAAAAATCCTTTTGAGGAAATATATTTTTCTGCCCTTTTAATATTTCCTTCTCTGAGGGGCTGACTTCCCACAATCCCTGCTTTGTGCCTTAAGTGTGACACACTTATTGGCACAAGATTAAAATTGATCTGGTCAGGGAGACTTGGTAAACAAGCTTTTAAACTGTTAAGCCAAAAAAATAAGACACTAATGGAGGCAGCAGAAAAAGATCCCTTTAGTGGCTCCCAAAAGAGGAGCTTCCAACCCATAAAGTTCTAAAAGTCAGGCCAAAAATTTTGTTAGGTGGAAAAGAAATTTATAGTGTCCAATATTCTGTGCCAATCATTTTCAAATGTTGGATGTCACCTTTAGCTTCCAGTCAGGTTTGCATATCCCTCCCAAAATTCTTCACAGCCATGGTTTTCCTTAGTACATAACCACCGGTTGCCAATTTTCAGGGGTTGTTTCCTGCCTTAGCTCTTAGTTCAGTGCATCCAGGTTTGTAATGTCCAATTGAGGTTAGCCAGTATTACAAGCCAGCTATCAAATTTTTCCTTAAATTGCACATAGTGAGCTCTAGGAATCCCAATCTGAGTCCACCAGTGCAAGATATTCAGGGCTGAGGTTTGGGGATCTCTTTCCTGCTACTTCCTCACTCAGGAATTGCAAATTACCTGAGGGGCAAATTACCTGGTTCCCTCCCCCTTGGAATTTTCTGGCAGTTGTGCATGCAAAGCTTTGGTGCAATAGAGCAAAAATCAGACTGGGGAACTTTACTGAAGGTAGGTGAAAGAGACTCAATGTGATTCTGAATGTTGTGTGCACGTGTGTATGTGTGTGTATGTGTGTGCAGCTACTAATACAAACAGGCAATACAAACATTCTGGATAAATTTTCCCTCCCACCCGATAGAAGTCCAAGGTGTTCAGTACTTGCTGTGCCAACTATTCCCAAATGCCATCATTCCATAAATACGTTCAACTGGCTTGTTACAATACAAATGGGCAAGAAAGAAAAACTTTACAATGAGTTTCCACCCTCCCCCCATAGTCTTCTTCTGAGGCTTCACATGGGGACCAATGGTTCCAGGATTCCTTCTTTCTGCAGCTCTTACAGGCATCTGGGGGAATGGTAGGACTTGGGAAGATGTTCCACTCAGGTTGCATGGCGGCCTTTTTAGTGGATGGCTGGATTCAAAACCCAATTTCATGGTTCAAATGGATGGAGGGAACATCTGGGTCAGTGTGATCTGCTTCCAAAGGTTGGGGGGTCATCTATGCAAGGCTGAAAGATATAAGAACAAGATCTCCCCCCCTTTCTGGGTGGATTCTCCCAGGAGAGGCAGACAAAAGGTATGGAGAACAAAGGACAAGAAAAGGATTGGGAGGGGGGGTAGCTTGCAGGCAGTTTGAAAAGGCATTAATATTGCAGTGGTCAAAGAAACAGATAGGCAGACAAAATGAGGACATTCCAGAGGACAAAAGAAAGGCTGGATTCTGGTAAGAACAAAAAAAATGAAATGTTTCACTTTGAACTTGAACATTTGCAACATGTTAAAGATTTCAACTTGGAAAAGAAAATACTAGGCAGCTTGAGAATGCTGAAAGAATATTTTAAGGTGTGCAATTTTCCAGGGGCAGGAGAATCTACCTTTAACATTTATTCTAAAATAGACCACATTGTTTTAGAGATTGAAAAATGCTTATATGTTCCAGGATTAGCTTCATAGTAGTTTCACCAATTAGTGATAGGATAAGAAAAGTAACTTAAGAAAATTATTTCCCCACACAAGCAGACTTGAGCTTCAAAAGGCTCTTGTAGCTAGACACACATTTTTCAGGAAAAGGATAGATAGATAAAACCCATTTAGAACACAAACCCATTTACAACACATTGCAGAATGATTTCCAGAGCTTTGGGGCAGGAACCCAGCAGGCAGGACACCCCCTCCTGACCCCAAAGAGAAAATACCTTGGCAAATACAGGAAGAACCCAATACAAACTAGTCTGACCCAACAGCAGCCTGAGGCTAAATAAAAAACACTTAACACACACTGGCTATAAGGAATGCAGAACTGGCTAACAGCAATTAGAATTGACAGAATTAGAATAGAAACACCAAAAGGTACACAACAATAAAATAATTTAACACTGGATCCCCCCTGGAATAAAAATTAACACCTTTTAGACAGAATTCAGAAGGAAATTAACCCAACAACAGACACTGACCAACAAAATCAGAAATGACAATTTTGGAAACCATGAACTCATGTTTGAGGACCGTTCTGTTTAGCTAGCAGGGGATTCATGCTGAATGGTCATAATGTATGTAGCTGGTCCAATGAAACAATGTACAAAAGAAACGGTTTGCATCTATCAAAGAAAGGGACTGAATTACTTGGCAATAAACTCACAGATTTTCTGGAGGAATATTTAAACTAAACAAGGGACAGTGAGTTAATTGATACAGAACATCCCTGTCCCCAGCAAACAAAAAATTACAGGGTTTGCAGTGCATGTAACATACATGTGTGTGTGGACAAGAATATCAACCTTGCTATCAAGCAAAATCAAGCTTTTAATAGCGAGTGTCACACAAAGTGCACTAACCAAACAGATGGTAAGAAAATAGGGAAACTCCGGCACCACATAGGTGTCAGTCATAAAGGACTCAAATGTCTATACACCAATGCACAGAGTATGAACAGTAAACGAGGTGAACTAGAAATTCAGGTAAATGAGGGCAGATATGATATAGTTGCCATTATGGAAACATGGTGGGATAAAACCCACAAATGGAACACTCAGCTAGAGGGATTTGAATTATTTAAGAGAAACAGACCAAATAAAAGAGGAGGTGGAGTTGCTCTATATATAAGAAATAACTACATCTCTACAGAAATAGAGTACAACAATGATAATGGGGGACTTTAATTACCCTGACATCAACTGGGAGACAAACTCTGCACCAAATGGAAGATCAAACAGATTCCTGACAAACCTAGCAGACAACTTTGTCTCCCAAAAGTAGAGAAGGGAACTAGGGGATTAGCCATATTGGATCTAATTCTCACTAACAAAGGCAAAATGATAGAAGGTGTGGAAGCCACAGGAACCTTGGGGGGGGGGGTGATCATGCAATATTGGAATTCAACATTATGGAAGCACAAGCAATAGAACACAGTCAAACTAGAGTCTTGGACTTTAAGAGAGCTAATTTCAATAAACTTAGAGAGGGCTTGGGAGGGATTCCATGGATGAGAATTCTCAAGGGGAAAACAAGAAGCTTGGGGAAATTTTTTTTAAAAAATAAATAAATAACCCAGTCTAGCACAATACTAACAAAGAAGAAAAATAATAGCTCTCAAAAGAAACCAGCATGGCTGCATAAAGAACACTCTGATAAATTGAAAGATAAAAAGGACAAGTACAAAAAGTGGAAAGAGGGGGACATAACTAAAGCAGAATATTAGCAAATAGTCCGAGCCTGCAAAGATGAGGTGAGGAAAGCTAAGGCTCAAAATGAACTAAGGCTTATGACCAAAGTCAAAAATAATAAAAAAAACTTCTTTCAACATGTAAAAAACAAGAAAAAAGTTAAGGAAATGATTGGTCCATTAGTGGGGGAAAGTGGCAAGAAGGTGACAAGCAACAGGGAGAAAGCAGAACTATTTAATTCATTATATTTTTGCATCTGTCTTTACACAAAGGAGGGGAAAAAACAGTCCAACTTATCAAAAACAGTACCATAAAAAATAGATTAGAAACACAAGTTAAGATAGGCAAGAAAATGGTAAGTGAGCACCTGTCTAGCCTAGAAGAGTTCAAATCACCAGGACCAGATGGATTACACCTCAAGGTTCTCAAGGAACTGGCAGATGTGATCTCAGAACCACTGAACTATATTTTTCAAAGATCCTGGAGCACAGGGGAACTACCAGAGGACTGGAAAAGAGCTGATGTAGTTCCCCTCTTCAAAAAAAAGAAAAAGAAAAAATAGATCCAGGAAACTACAAACCCATCAGCCTGACCTCAATATCTGGGAAGATTCTGGAAAAGATAATCAAACAAGAATCAGCAAACACCTAGAGGCAAACAAAGTCATTACTAAAAGCCAACATGGGTTTGTCAAAACAGATCATACTAGACACATTTTACTGCATTCTTTGATCAAGTGACAAAATTAGTGGACCAGAGGAATGGTCTTGGACTTCAGTAAGGCATTTGGTAAAGTTCGTATAGGGTTTCCTGCCTGAGCAGGGGGTTGGACTAGATGACCTCCAAGGTCCCTTCCAACTTTATTATATATTATTAAATGCAAGAGTGAAACCTTTCTAGCAGATGAACTTAAAACATTCCCTCCTGCTAACTTTGGGCTGTTCTT
The DNA here is from genome assembly GCA_023970755.1 of Azemiops feae. NCBI lineage: Eukaryota > Metazoa > Chordata > Lepidosauria > Squamata > Viperidae > Azemiops > Azemiops feae. Next base: position 5,101,862 of record JALGBA010004297.1, on the reverse strand, counting down.
AAGAGTACACAGAGAGAAAGGGGAAAAGAAAAAACAAACAAACAAACAAACACATTTCTCTTCACTCTGTTTGTTGGCCAGACAAACAGAGTGAGGGTATTTCCTTTTTGTGGCTTATTTTAAGCAGAATTTCTAGCAGAATTTAAAATTCTTTTCTCTTTGGATTTGAAACAGTTAATAGTCACATTTACCTCACACACAAAGACTTTGACAAACATATATACACAAAGACAAGGAAAACAGAAAAAGAAACAGAAGTCTTAGTTTTACACATCCTAGACATTCCCACCATAAATTTCAGATAACTCAAGTTAGGGAAGGCACAGATCTTAAACATACCACGTGGTTACAGAGAGAGAGAGAAAGAAAAAAAGAGAATCACTATTTCTTATACTTTAATTTCCTTTTAAGTACCTTTATTTAGCCAAATTGGTTTCCCAGCAAAGCCCTAGCAAAGCCCATTCTTCACAAATTTGTCTTGCTCACTTCTTTTTCATTCCATCCAGGACAGGCACTCGCCTCTCGTCCCACGCCTCGAGCAAATCTCCAATAAGTGTCCTAATTCCAACCCTCGAACTGCAGCTACCCATGTTCCCCTTCCGATGTGGGGTTCAATCTGGCTCAGTCGGGTTTTTTTTTTTCCCCTCTAGCAGCACTTCCCAGCCGCTCTCAGCGACAACAACCCTGCCGTCCCGCCTGTCAGTTTTTGGGCACTAAAAAATTGCCCAGGAAGACTCCGGAGTTTCCTAATCACGGAGTACTGGTCCTTCCAGGTTAGGGAACTCCCTGCCGTCACTTTGTGGACCTCAAAAATAAATTGTCCAAGGAGGACCTGCCGCACAGGTACCCGACCTCCGTTTACACACCACCTGTCAGTTTTCAGACTTAGGAGAAGTCTGGGAGGACCTGTTCTTTTTTTGCACTTGAGTACGGACCCCTCCTACAGGTGGGCTTTGCTTTCAGGGCCTTACCAGCTGGTTGCCCAAATCCAATTCTTTCATTCACTCATTCCATTCCATTTTCACACAGCCTCTCCCTTTTCCCTAGCAAAAGGTCCTGCACTTTGGCCAACCCCCATGCTTTCCAGGGTCTGCCACGTAAACAGATCCTTTCTGCGGCTAGAAAAGACCAGAAAGAGCAACATCCAACTGTGATTGGGAAAAAAGGGTCTTCTCACTCACACACAGACAAACACATGTTTCCTTTGTTCCCCTGGGCTTTAAAGTTAAAATTTAGAGGTACTCACCTTCACCTTCTTTCCAAAGCAATCCTTGAGCTCAAACCCAAAACTCCCTCTACTACCTTGGCTCCACATGGGCAAGGCCTGGGAAACCCATCTACAGATACAAGGGGTCTGCTGCCGGCAAGATGGGGCTTACCAGTCTCAGTCCATTGGAGAGGTTAGCTTGGAGTCCCATTCCTGGGGTGCCAAATTGAGGGATGAAGTCTTCATCCTGGTTCATCCAAGCCGGGAATAAATAAAACAACATGGCGACTGCTTTGGGAAGAAGGTTACAGTTTATTGAAGAGCCGGAAAGATGGTTCTTGCAGGAAGGAGGAGAAATCAAGGAAGCAGGGCTGAGCACATGTGGAGTAGGTTTTTATACCCTCTGAAAGCCTTTTGTTTGGAAGTTTCCTGTTCCTGTGGCATGAACTTGGAGGCTATTTCCTGTGTCACGTATTCTGACCTGAGTTTAGGTGTGCGTCTCTAGTATTCTTGATGATCCTATTATGTCCTGTCACAGGTGGGGTATGCAGATTTTAGGTCTTTTGTCTTCTTGATTTCCTAGCTGGCTCCAGCTTTCTGATGGTTACATCTGCATTTGTATAGGGCTGGCTCCTGCTTGGGACAGAGATTTGGGGGCAGGGTTGGCTTCTGCTTTTAAAAATCCTTTTGAGGAAATATATTTTTCTGCCCTTTTAATATTTCCTTCTCTGAGGGGCTGACTTCCCACAGTACATCATTTGCTGGAGGTTCTTGAGAGGAAAGATGTTTGCCTGACTGGTCCCTATCCAATGCATTGGCTGGTAAATTCCAATGCATCACATCACTTCCCCCAGCTGCCAATCAATCCCCACTCTTGTTCTTTGGTGTCCTCTCTCTTCAGCATTAGCACTTGGACAGGCTGCCTTTTTCTCAGGAACATGCCTGGAAGAAGAGTATGCCATTCTTACACTGGCAGAAATCTCATATGTTTAATTTCCCTACCACCATAGGGAATAGGCATAAAAGTGAGCTAAGTCAATATCCTTGTTAGAAAAGGGGAAGAGGGAACAAAGAAGGCAGATGCTGCTCCAATGCCTGAGCTCCTTTCCCTTCTTTCTCTCTCATGAGGAGGCTCTTCCTGATGAGTTTCACTGCTACAAAGGCAACAAAGGAAGTTCTAATTTATGGGGGACAGTTACACCCATGTGCTATTTGTGGAGGGTGAGTTGTGAATGATTAAATCTATACCAAGGTTTGCAAATATCCCACTGGAAAGTCTAATATCCCCTTCTTTGGAACTCAGCTGCTTGAACATTCATAACTATGTTGATAAACCTGTTAAAAGTTAGATTTGGGATAAGATATTTTCTCTCTCTCTTTGTTCTCCTCTTTAGGATGTCTGTTTATACAGATGGGAGAATGCAGGCAAGCATGAGATGTGGGAGGGCAGATGGATGACTTAAGTCAAAAATTGAAATATAAATTAATCAATAACTAATCTATTGAACGTTTGGCAGTATTTACATCTTAACATTTCCTTTGAGGCTTTTCCTTCTCTTTCTCTGCCTATTTTATTCTCGAACAACTCTCTAATGTTAACAACTTTGCCAAATGTTGCCTAATAAACTTCAGGACCAAGTGGAAGTGGGTGACAACTTGTCCACGAGAAGACAGAAGTACACTGCACGTATTTATGTGCACACATCCTCCTAATACATGTGTGCTTCTCTGAACTGTAAATCATGTCAGTATCCTCAGACGTTTTCGTGATGCTCTGCAAATATAGTTTGGTTTCACTGATTCTTTTCCTCTTCTTGTAGAAGAAGAAATATTTATCTTCTTTTGAAAATGTTCTGCAGCCATGCATTCCTCACACATCCCTGGTTTTAATTGGACCCATGTGTTATGAGTTGCTGGGCCTTAGGTGGCAAAGTGAACTTGACTTCTGAGTCAGATGCAAAATAGCAGTTTTGACCTATACAACTCTGTAGAACATGGCATCTGAGTTCCTCACTCCTGTCTATATTTCAATGTCATCGGCAGAAGCTCTTCCTGAAAGTTTCCGGATTCTGGTAGACGAGAGGACGCTGCTCATAGAAACGAATTCACACTTCTGTCTTTTTTAGTACCAAGTTAGACATTGTTCTTCCTGACTTTTAAATCATTCTAGAGTTAATAATTTGGCATTTTAATATTAAAAGATAAAACTCATGTGCCTCATTATATTTTTAATTTTATGCTATCAAAGATGCATACCTATTCAAACACACAGCATTTATCCCGAGTTGGCAAGACCATCAGTTTTATATTCTATATTGATCCTCATTGTGATTTTATGATATAATCCGTTTATTTTAAATAATACAGTAGAATGCCTAGAGGACTTTATTTCCATGAAATGTTTAAACAAATAAATCAACCTATGATTTGCCTGGAAGTCCTTTCCTAAGCATCTCCAAGTAGGGAACCACCACCAATATTAAATTAATTTGAAAAATGGCCTTGTAAAGTATAATACAACTGTCTCTGTATGCATCTTCTTTGTAAGATGTTTTAGGAAAACTATTTCTGCTGTTTTCGGCTCCTAGAGCCACCTCATTTTCGCTAAGACAGAATTGTAGACCAAAGAAAGCAGAAGTTTAGCTGAAGGAGGAAGTCTATTCTTTTCACCATTGTGTGGGCTTTGGTTTGGGGAAAATGGTGTTGATGCACTCTTCCCATTTGTCATGCCAAGTGCTGAGGTATTTTGGAATGTGGTACTTTATTGGATCTTAGGATTTCAAGGTACCTTTAATTAGGTTTTATGGATTGTTGTCAAGAATACCCATGTAAGTCCAATAAATAAATAGCTTTCCTGACATCTTTTATGGAGGTCTACTTCTAGGGACGTTGTGTGTGTCTGTGTGTGTGCATGTGTGTAAGTTGGCCAGGATACCCAGAATGGCATGCAAAACAGAAAAACTACTCAGGTGAGAAACCCTGCATACAAGCAGAACTCTTGGCTCTTTTGAGAATTGGTGGAGGCTGGGATTGGGGACATGTGGCCCCTCATTTCTCCCACAAGTGTGTATTTTCATCTAAATGTTTCACTAGAATTACAGCTGTCAAAGGAACAGTTACGGGCTTTCCCCTATCCTTCATAAATATGTGTGTCATAATTTCCCTTTTCCCTGAATTTAATCTGAAGGCAAGTAGAGCATGTGGCCTTTTCCCATTCTACCCAGACAGTGGTCCATGAGTCTTCAATTGTCAATTGTTCTTGTTTACATTTCTTTTGGAGTAGTCAGTGTTTTTAAACATGTCCATCTCAGGTTGCTGTAAGGCAGACAAGGAGTTGCACCCTATATGTAGGAGGGACACTGTATCTGTAATTGCCATCAACCAGTAACCTTCCTGCTCCCCTCTGGAGTGTTGTTGGGCACCCCTCAAACCTTTTGGTAACTATTTACGATTTTTCAGAAATTGTGTTTTGCTTGATATTGTCTCCTTCTCCTATATCTGCTTATGCAAAGGGTTAATTTGGGGTTCTCGTGAAAAATCATCTCGCAGTGACCTTTTCAGCACCCTGCACTTTGACTTCTCTATTTCCCCAGATTATCCTTTGCCAGGTATCTGGATGGGGGATGTTGAACCCCCCTAGCTTTTGGTGTTTGCATGGCCAGCTATTCATGAACTGCCACAAAAGTACCAAATGGAGCGTCTTGATCAAAATGTTCTCACATAGGCCCTGCCAATGAGTGTCAAATGCAGCTGTGTAATAACCCGACTGCACTGTTATCTCCCTGTGCTCTCCGGGTTCTTGCAAGTGACCTACTCACCCAAGCAACAGTGAGAAGTGAGGAGATCTTGACACATTTGCAGAATGTCAAGCATAACTCCATTCAGGGATCTTTTCCCACTTTTGACTAATTGCTGACCTGACATCTTTCTGATAGTAACCTTGTTTGGGCTGGTAATTCAGATATCTTTCAGTGTCAGAAATAATAAGTGCCACAGTGAGATGAACAAGCAGAGCTTAAGTTGAGCACAGATTAATGGGGTTTTAATATTCCTAATTTAATCACTCCTTTCTGTCTGAATGTGTGCAACATGATGTAGCAGCTAATTATTTTTTAAGCATGATGGGGATCTTTCCTAATCATTTTTATATTTAACATGGATGAAGGGAAGCCAGTGATTAATGAGGGAATAAATCCTAAACCATAGCCAAAGACAGGGTCAGTTAAAAGTATGGCAGAATTTTTGCTTGAATTCCTATTTTCCATTCTGCAATGGCCACCAGTCTTTGTCAGGTCCAATGGTAAGATTTTCCAATCTTGTTCAAACGAATAAGCTGAACATTGTATTCTAAACTTGTTCCAGGGCAGATGTCTAGATGCCAACTGGTTTCTCTCTCTTTTCCTCTAACAGATTCAAACCATATACTTGAGCAACAAGACAGATGTTTTTTCAAACATTTTTCACATCAAGGTGCTTAGAAATAGTTATGAGGCAGAAGCTAACTTCAGGAGCCTATTGCATGATTAAAAATTCTATTGGCTGCTTCAAGAATCCTATTGTGCTGGAAAGAAAAAAAAACAGTGGGTAAAATCCTGTATATATAAGGCTGAAGCTCATTTCCTGGAGAGAAAAGGGCTTTGCTTTATTGAACCATCAGATTTGATCTGACAAATGGATTTTTAAGCATCAGGTCTGCATAGGTTCAGGGTCAAGAGTGGGATGTGCATGAGTTAAAATATTAGCATTTATCTAAATGCCCTTTTTTTCCCCTATGTATGTGAAGTACTCCACATTCTCATTATCCTAATAGCAACTTGGTACAGCTGTCCAGGTGGTAGGAAGCTAAGACTGAAAAACAATCAGCAAAGAACACTCTACCAGAGGACTTTTAATTTAAGAGCAGGTTTGCACTAAGAACTTCCTAATTGCATAGTTGCAATTTTATAGCTGCTGTGAGGTGGGTTTTCTGGGAGCAAGTAGGTTATCGATGTGATAAACGAACAAAGCTAGAAATCTCCAAACTCTGTTAAGGTATTGGGAATATATGGAGGGGAATAGGACAGTATGAGTTCTCTTTTCTTTCTGGCATCATTGCAGATTTTCATCTCTTTTAGCAGTAACTATCGATATTTGTTTTTGTGCTCTTGTCCAGAGTTAACATCAACCATGTTCAGATATGGATGCCATGTCAAAAGGCAGTTTGCAAATCTAGTTCTGATTAGGGCTAGTGTCAATATAATTCTGGTGTCAATATAATTAATATAATTATATTATATAATTCCCAGAAAAATTCCCAGAAAAATACGGCATACTCCATTTAATCCTCCAGGGAAAGATTGAAGGCAAACGAGGTCCAGGCAGAAGAAGAACATGATGGCTTCAAAATCTAAGGGACTGGTTTGGACAAAACTCAGCAGCACTTTTTTGTGCAGCTGCTGATAAAAACAGGATCGCCAACAGGATCGCCAACGTCCGATAACGGATATGGCACAAGAAGAGGAAGAAGATATAATTCTGGTATCAATATAATTCTAACACCTACTAGAGGATAGATGGAGGACTGAAGTTGTGTGTGTTGAGTGTGTGAGAGAGACAGTGTAGTTCATTCCCAGGATCCTGATTATAGTTGAGAGAATATAAGTAATATTTCTTTACTGAATCTTATTCATTATTCTATTCCATTACTATTATCAGTAATGCAAAATAAAACCTGATATTTTGGGTTTCAAACAGTTCCCATTAAAGTATGTTTCAGGTTCTGCAAAGTCAGCAATCTGAGTGTAAAAAAAATACCTGATAAACCTCTGATAAATTCAATTTCATAACAAATCTGCTCTGCAAAGACAAGGAAATCTCATGAATATGGATACAGTGTTCATTTCAGAACAACACAAATAAAACCCAAATGTAGTTGTAACATCTGATTGTTAGCCACTTACATAATTAAAGATAGGGAAACACAAGCAAAGCAGTTGTAATATCTGATTTTCAACTTAATATTTATGTGATAATGAAGAATATTGGAAGACAGATTTACTAAGCATGTACATTTTCTTTCCCAAATAAAATGTATTGCCTAGTCTTCCCCATTTATTCTATAGAATATTGCACACATTTGTCTTTCAAAAGTTTTTTCATTGAAGGTATTTATTTTATTATATCCCTCTATTTTCAAAGAGAACCTTAATGCACAAGTATTAATTATCAAATTGCTTTTGACACTGCCTATCTCCTCTGGCCTAATTATGTCTCTACTCCAAAGGTTACTTCTTTATGTTGTTCTCTTTTTAGTTCCCTCTTTGATTCTTTTGGAATATGGCTCTGTGCATCAGTTCATAATATAAGACAAATCACATTATAGATGAAATTGAGGTTGGCTCTGCTCCAGCACAAAATTAAGCTGGAAAGTGAGGGCAAGGGAGGAAGTATTGGTATAATTGTGTTTCCCATCAGTCCCGTGACTTAACACAAGCTTTATAGATATTTATCTGGAATTGGGTCTGAGAGATAAGGCAGAGTAAACTGAGGCAGTCTCAGAAGCAGGATTGTAAGTTACTTTGAGAGCAATCTCCTTGTTGCAACATCATCTTCATGGGCAATGCATTTGAAAAATTGTTGGCCATCAACATCTTCATTCTTGGAGGGTCCAGATTATCTAGATCTATTTCAGTTGGGATTTAGGACTGGTTGGAAAATAGAAACTTCATTGGTGACCCACATTTCCATTCACATTTGGTACTTAATGAACACAATTCCAAAGAAAAGATGGAGTACAGCTCTATCAATCCTCTAGGTCAGGCATGTCAAACTGCCAGCCCAAGGGCCGGATGCGTCATGCTGAAACCGTGCCCACCTCATTACCAGCAATGGGGGAAAAGCTGCGATACGTCGCACGACGTCATGTGACATCGCGAGTTTGACATGCCTGCTCTAGGTCAATGTTTCTCAACCACAACAACTGTAAGATATGTGGACTTCATGCTGGGTGGGAAATTCTGGAAGTTGAAGTCGACATGTCTTAAAATTGCTGAAGTTCAGAAACATTACTTTTGGATATCTTGATGGCTTTTTATATCTTTGTCTATGATATCTTCCTGATTCAATCACCTGGTGCTGGAATAACATTATTATTCTTCAGTAGTTCTTGTTTCTATCTCTATGGTTAGCTGGAAAAGATGGCTTTGCTGCTCAGTCTTGTGAATGCTGGGTTGAAGGCTTCCACAGAGGCCCATTCTGTCCTCCTTGCTGATTTATAATTATATGAAATCACTGAATGTCTGCAATTGGTATCATCAGTACTCTGATATTTGTTTCTTTTTGATATCAAAATCAGCTGAGGCACTCCAAGTATTCACAGACAGCAAGTAAAATGGATTGAATCTCAACATGGCAGTGACCCTATAGATTAGCAAATTGTGGGCCAAGTAATTAGATAAATCTTCAGATTTGGATGGGGTTGTACTCCTGAAAAAGCACCTGTGTATGCTGCTTTGATTTACTCTCCGAATCATCTGAATCAATAACATTTGAATGCAACCTTTCTTAGACTGGTGTGTCTTGGTAGCAGATACCTATGCTCCAGTAAACTCTGTTTTGAATGAAGTTGGTGAGGCAGCAACTGGTGTTCCTATGTCAGAAAGAAAATTATTTCAAATACCTAGGTACATTTCAAGGCCATCAAGATATCAGTCTAGTATACGTTAATTTGCAATGGCAGAAGTAAAAAGGCTAGAATTAAACCCATGAACATACACATAAGGCAGAGGTCCCCAACCTTTTGGGCACCAGGGACCAGTGCCATGGAGATAGGTTTTTCCGTGGACCAGAAGGGGTATCGTTTTGAATACTGTCTGCATCCTGAGGATGTAGCTTTGCTTGTTTGTGTGGCCCACTTGCTGGCATGCTGCGGACTGGTGCCGGTCCATGGACCGGGGGTTGGGGACTCCTGACATAAGGTCTTTAGTTTCTATATAGTGGAGTGGACAAGTGTAGCTGTCAAGATTCACACAGATATGGCTGTAGTGCTTTCCAGAGATTGACTGACTTATTTAGCAAAAAGCTCATAGACGTGATTTAACCAGATTAGTCCCTGTTACAGACAAAATGCTGCTATACAGACACAGAAGATTTGCTCACTGTGGTGAACATGAATCAAAGCTGTTATAAAGGCTGCTGGGTTTAAATGCCAGGCTTTTTCCTTCCAACTTTCCATACCAACACCTTCTTTACCATTCTTTGGATGGTTTTGGGAGGCACCTTACCTAACTGACTTACAGTTTCCTTCTGCTGTGGGAAATATTGGTTCCTGCCTTACCAGAGTCATTCACAAAGCTAGACATTGTCAGTGCTGGCTGCCTTGTGACTCCTTATGGGAGTTTTTGGAACTCATTGCACTCCCGGATCCAATTAACAATGAGTATTGAAGTACTAGTGTACTTTTCAAAGACCATATCACATCAGTCCAAATGTAGAGGTGGATTGAAAGTTCTAGTAATGATGTTTTATACCCTAATATTTGAGGGAACTCCTTTCTCAATATATACTGTACTTTCCCCAACATCCCACTGCTGGGAGAGGCATGTTATGAGAGAATGCAGGAAAAGGACCTATTTGTTGTGTATCCTCACTTAGAATCCTGGCCTGGTGGTGGTGGGAGACATTGGGTGTATTCTGGTACCAGCAGAGTCCAGGCTGATGCCAACATGATCTGCCTTTTGGTGCCAGATAAAGACCTGTTTCTTTCCTCTTTAAAAAGCCTGACTATGCCTTTTATCCTTTAAGTGCCTCTGCATTAATGAAACTTGTTTATTATTGTGTGTATTTAAAAACGTCTCTTTTAATTAATTTGTTATCTACATTAATTACTACTATTGTGACATTTTGTTCTTATTATTAACCTGCCATGAGATTCTCTTGATATGGTGCAGACTATAAATACTTAAAATAATAATTCTCTTTTCTCTGTGTTCTTCCTTTGTCCTTCTTTCTCCCATTAGAGCTAAAGGCATAGGCAGCTATATGATATAAAAGGACTAAAAGTAACAATATTTTATAATTAGACCGATTTAAATTTGCTAGGCTGTATCCTTGATGTAGGGAACTTAATTACAAATGATAGCTCAGTCTCCATTATGGGTAACTGAGAAGGTGTGAACCCATCAGATGTGTTGAGTTTTAATTATTTTCTTAATACAGATATTCATCTTGCAATGGCTGCCAGTGATTCCTTTCTAAAGAGACATATAGATGATCATATTTGCTGAAGTATTATACTCTCTGATTTCAGTGCCTTTAGGGTTTCCTTTATCTTTCCCATAACCTGCTGGCAATCTCTTGGAGTTCCCTAAGGTTGTGGATTCAGTCCTTGTGATGACTCCCCAGGACGCTTCCCCAGATACCTCTCCAGATGTCAGCTCAGACGAGGATGAACCAATTCTGGGCACATCAGGAGGTAAGCTGGTCAATGGCTCCAAGCAGCCATCTGAGAGTGATTTGGCTAAGCACAGATGCAGCAGGATAGCCCTGAGGCTTCAGGGGGGAAAGCATGCAGCTGCAGCTTGTCAGTGATGAGGAAGAGCAACTGCCTTCTGCACCTGATCCAAGAACACATAGAGCATAAAAAAGGCAGAAGCAGTAAATGTCAGCCTGATTATTCATGAGGAGGGCAGCCTCGTCCCTCTTGATGGGCTGCACCAGAAGCTGACTATTTAGCACATCAGACAGATGGAGCTGATGCTGCGAATGGGCTTGTTTTCATGCTGTGGGTTCTTTTCTTGAACTTTGGATTGTGTCTCTTCTGCTGTTGCCTTTGCCATGCCTTTGTCTTGGAACTTGCTTTTGCCTAGTGGAGTGGACTTGCCTTTGCCTTGAGGACTAGTGTTGGCTTCATTTGAGTAGCCTGTGGAACTCATTGGGGTTGAGCTGGTGCCAGCACAGGGAATTGCTAAGGCTCGGAAGCCTTAATAAAGACTCCTTACACCCATGGTGTATGTGTGTGCTTGAGCGGGACAGCACAGTCCTCCTTGATATTTAAAGCCACTCTGAAGTACTCAAACACAAAAGCAAATGCGATCCAGAGCAAAACAAAACTAAATGCATTATAAAACATTGTTTAGAAATTGATTAAAACAAAGCAAAATAATAAAAATAAAATAAAAGTAAAAACATAAACATAAACAAATTGCCAAACCCTTTATACCAGAGGTGTCAAACTGCCAGCCCGCGGGCTGGACGCGTCACCAGGAAACCATGCCCACCCTATTGCTGGCAATGGGGAAAAATCTCCAATACGTTGTGCGACGTCACGTGACGTTGTGAGTTTGACGTGTCTGCTTTAGACCGAACTACTCACTAATCATTTAAAGTTGTGATGTAAGTAGAAAAACACAGGTTCAGCATAATCTGTTCCAGAGCAAGCCAGGGCTGTGTCTGTGTCTGCAGGATGTCCATTCCATCAATCAATTTTCAGAAAACTTAATAATGAACTTCACAAGATTTGGAGACGGGTTGGTTTGCTTAAATATCAAACATGGGTGCAATTTAACTTAATTTATATTCTCTCTTAATCAGTGGTGGGATTCAAATATGTGAACAACCAGTTCTCTGTGTGGATGCCGCATCCGGAAGTCCATTCTGGGCCTGGGCAACAAAAAATTAGCTGCTGAACTGGTGCGAACTGGCTGAATCCCACCACTGCTCTTAATTCAAAAATATCTCTCCCCCCAAAAAAAATAAAATATACAGAAGAAGCACTTCATTAGGATCTATTGTGCTAGGTAATTCTATTCATTTAAATGTCTGACAGATGCTTGAACTAGAATTTGGTAACTTGATGTGATCTTGCAATTCAAAATACACACATTGGACATTCTAACAACTGAACTGAAATCTTCAGTTCTCACGCAGATTGAAGTTCTTTGGTGACTATGGCTTGTTTGGTGACTATGGAGAAACAGGCAAAAATACAGAGATGAGCTAAAGAAACAAAAAACAAAGAAACTGTGCTGTAAATTGGGACTAAAACCCTGCTCAAATCTACTCAAGGGCTGTTAACAATGTTTCTAGTTCTGCAAAACCTTTCTCTTTCCCTACTACTGGATGTGATTGGTTCACAGCTTGGCTTGTTAGAGCAGGGGTCCCCGACCTTGGCAACTTTAAGACCTGTGGACTTCAACTCCCAGAATTCCCCAGCCAGCATGGAATTCTGGGAGTTGAAATCCACAAGTCTTAAAGTTGTCAAGTTTGGGGCCCCCTGTGTTAGAGGAAGTCCAAGTAAATTAACATTCTTTATTAGACCCTCACTTGAGAAAATGAAATGGGGAAAAAAGGCTCATGAAAGCTCTGACAGAAGAGTTCCTCCACAGAACACACGCAGCCATCGGGCTTGGCCACATATAACCAGCTCCCAATGAGAGCATTTCAGGTAAGGTAAGAGAAGGCTGCAGGGCTCAGCTGTGCAAGCTGAAAATAATTAGATCCTGTTTGTCTTTATCTCAGACCTGTGAAAATGGAAGTGAGGGATGAGCACCAATTTATTGGGCAGGCGGGGAGGGCAGGAATGCTGCTGTTGGTAAATGTTAAGAGCAGAGCTTTGCTGGGTTCCCACACCAACTCTCTTCCTGTTCTTTCCTCTCTATAACTGCAACAGCAAAGCCCGGCATAAGCATTGAGGGTTTTTTTTTTTTAAAATCTCTGCTGAAACCTGAAATAGTTCTGAGACTGCTTTTCCTAATCATTGGATTTGTTAAAATCAATGTCAGAATCTTCCACATTAGTTTTTTTCCCTGTTGACTGATATTTCTCAATGGCTGTAAAATCTAAAGATGCTTTGTTTTCAAGAGGCAGATGGCATCATCTAAGATTTTATATCTAACATTTATTAGTCCCCTACAGGAAATAGTATGGCATACATATAATAAGAGAGAAATACCGTCTCTTCCTTCCAATCTTCTCTCTCTCTCTCTCTCTCTCTCTCTTTATCTAGCATCTAGCTAGCATCTAGCTAGCATCTTGTTGACTAAATAATTTTAGCTACTCCTCATAACTATCATTACATGTTTATTTAAGCAAAGATAAATGAACCTTCTGTTTGAACAGGAAAGGTATATGAGTTTTTCAATTATACAATGGGCTTTCTTCTTGCTGTTCTCAACTCTTGTTGAACCACACATACAACCTGCACATCTATTCCCCCATACATTATTATGCATATATTGTAAGCAAGCCATTCCTTTTTGGTTTCTTTCCTTCAGGTTCCTGGCATGTTCATTTAATTAGGTGTTCAGTGCTCCTCTTCTTCCTCCTCCTCCTCCTCCTCCTTCAGAAGGTCACTTACTTTATGCCAGGGGTCCCCAACCCCCAGGCTGCAGCCCATTCGGAACTGGGCTGCCCAAGTGGTGGGCAAGAGCACGTGTGCAGCTCCATTTGCACGAGTGGTGGGCTCTCATACGGGCAGCTCCATTTGTGCAAGCAGTGCGCACACATGCCATTTGCACAAATGTTGCAGCTGCTCATGCGGGCACATGCCACTCACATGGAACCATCCCCTCTCCCCCCCCCACTGGTCCACCATGTTGGAAAGATTGGGGCCACTGCTTTATGCCATCTTGAAGCTCCTCAGGATTGGTTCTCACCAGTCACAGTGGTTTCTATGATAGGTGGAAGTAGTAGTCAGCCAAAACTGGACACAACCCTTGGCATGGAAAAGAAAGGAAGCTTCAAACATGACATGACATGAGTGTTAACCAGTCAGTGCAGTGGAAAACTGACACTGACATAACATCTTCAAAAAACAAAAAGTAAAATAAAACTAATTTCCTTGAGCACTGTTTGCATAAGAAGACTGTCTAAATCAGGGGTGTCAAACTCGCAACGTCACGTGACGTGTTGCAATGTATCGTGACTTTTTTGCCATTGCCAGTAATGGGGTGGGCGCGGTTTTGCTATGATGCATCCAGCCCGCGGGCCGGCAGTTTGACACCCCTGGTCTAAATGAGAGGGAGATATGTTTATAATGATCTTGACAAATGAGATAGTATTATGAGTCAGCAAAATTTACATTATTGTAAACATGACTCATATAGCTCTGTAAAGCTATCTTTCTCAGCTTTGTGATTTTCAGATCATAAATTATCTCCCATAATTTCTAGACAACATAACCATTGGCCATGCTCAGTGGAGGTGATGGATTAATATTGTACTGCCATAGATCTAGAAGGCATCAGATTAAGGAAGGCTGCTTTAAAAAGGCCATGTCTGCCCTGTTTGTATAAACTAGTTTTCCACAATGAAGCCCTCCTGAGACCGTGTACTTCAGTTCCCACAACTCACCAGACCAGACAGTGATTGACTTTACTGAAATTCAACCCATCCTGAGGAACCAAGTTGGACAAAGCATTTTCTTTCCATGTCACCCAGAGACTCTCTAAATAAAAACTAAAGAACAGAAGAACTACTTGCTTGAGAACTATTCATCAAACCCAGTGTCCTAAGGTAGGGATTGGAGCTAACTTTAGGAAAAAGGTAATGAGTGTGTTTGTGTGTGTATGTGGAAATGCCACTCAAAGTGTACAAAAGACAGTAACAAAGGTTTAAAACTGGCACATACAAAAGAAACAAAAAGTAGCTGCTGTAATACAGAGAAGAACACTTGAACATTGTAAGACTGGAATATCCAGGGACATATTACTTCTTTTTCATGACCAGAAGGATTCTGTTACTGCTGGAGTGATACCGATGCCTTTTTTCCTGTTTAGTTTAACTGAACATTAAAAATCACAAAATGACTGCTCTGTTTTGATACTAAAAGTGATCGAGTCTCACAAACAAAATGGAAAATGATTAGCTGTTTTACCATCCTCAAATCCTCCTCCTCATTATTAATACCACAGGTATATCATCATTGTTGTAAGAATCACCCTTGAATGTAACAAGAAAGTGTGTTCATGGCATCTGTTTGATTGCATTTTGTGTGTAGTTAGGTCCCATTATTCCAGCAGAAGAACAACAGACCTCCTGGAATTTGACCTTCTGATGGCTTTAGTTGTCCTGTAGCTGTCATGGCAATTTTCAAATAGCAGATCCCACCATCTGAAATTTAAAGAGATCAGAGAAGGCCGTTTCTGTCTCCCTTCCTTGGACTTCTCCCTTCTACTTCCAGAGGAACTTCTTTAGATGGGCCTTTAATGGATAGAAAAGACACTTGCTGCCAACTGTACTCAATTTCCGAGGACTCTCCAGAATCTGACTAGGCAAGGTGGTTGCATTTTTCCAAAGTGTTTTAACTTTTTTAAGCAATTCCTTTTAAAAAAAAGTGGATCCTATCTTTCTCAAGGTGTTAAGTTGAGCTTCCTTTAAATTTTTATGTTGTTAGTAACCACTCTGATCATGTAAATATAGCTAATAATGAGCTAATGAATACAAATTAATTCAAGTTGAACTAACAGAAATTCATTGTGGTGAATTTTATATTAATCCCCTCACACTAGCTTGGGGTGCTCCTGAACCTAGTAATCTCCTGCATAGATGGCAGCACAAGGAAGGAATTCCTTTACCAGATTTGGCTGATTCCTAAATAAGACAAGAGCTGGCCCTAAACATTCAAACTGGACAAATGCAGTGCCATCTGCATGCAATTACATAAAATTGAACTAGTTGAGAAATGCCCATTAATTTAATATTCAGATCTGGAAGAACAGATCTGAATATTGATGAACCTTTATTAGCTGTCCATTTGTTTCCAAAATCAATTTAGAGCTAGGATCAAATTTCTACCAATCCACCATTGCCTGTCCAAACCACCTTGATTTTTAAGAGAAGCTTCAAGAAGTTTAGTTCTCCCATTCCAGAAGATCAACATCAATATCGACCCTTAAAGGTCAGACAGAAGACACCCCAACAACAACTGGAACTCTGTTGTTTTAGGGTATAACAGCAGTGTCTGAATTATTGGATAATTTGAGAGAATTTGGATCTCATGACCTTCAAATTCCAAGTAGTCCTACAATACTATGACATCCTAATTACGAATTTACACCTAAATTTAGAAGCTGCTCATATCCTTCCCAGAGTGACTCTGGGTGGTATACCAGTAAAATATAAAAACATAACAGCTTTTAATTGATCTTTGTTGCTTTTCAAGCTCTGATGGATTCACTTAATGTCCAGGGTACAGCTGGAGTTTTGTGGACCATCCGCAGTCCTTCGCTCCCAAATAAAAAGATTTTCCTGTTTTTAAATCAGCTGGGTCTAGATTTCTAGAAGATGTAATCCTGTCTAAGACGGGGTGGGGGGGAAACATATGCTCAGATGGTGAATCCCTCAGCTTTGGCAAATAGGTCTCTTGCTCTGTGAAAGCCCGTTGCCATGGCTACCACAGGGTGCAAAGAGTTCCTCATCAAAGTACTTTCTTTTGCTGCCAGCATCACTCCTGTGCACTCAGTCGAGATTGCAGGCAAGGGGCATGCTTGGGACGGCTTCTTGGCAGGAGCACAGGGGCAGCATCAAATAATAGCATCCAAATAGCTTTGTAATTTGAACTGGAGGTGGGTGAAGGAGAGGGGAATGGGGGAAAAATATATATGGAAAAGTGAACCCGCCAGGATCTTGATAGAGCTGTCAAATGCAAAGGTGCTATTTTCTACTTGAGAACAATGGAAACAGGGAGGGTGGCGAAACTGTATACGTAGGATAGGAATTTAAGTAAAAAAAGAAAAGCTGGATTTGGTACCTGTCTCTTTCTTTCTTTCTTTCTTTCTTTCTTTCTTTCTTTCTTTCTTTCTTTCTTTCTTTCTTTCTTTCTTTCTTTCTTTCTTTCTTTCTTTCTTTCTTTCTTTCTTTCTTTCTTTCTTTCTTTCTTTCCTTTTCTTTTCTTTTCTTTTCTTTTCTTTTCTTTCCTTTCCTTTCCTTTCCTTTTCTTTCCTTTCCTTTTCTTTTCTTTTCTCGCTGCCCTTCTGGGTGAATCAATCTTCTGATGAAGCAAGTCAATTTCCCTGTTTCTTCACCCCTAAAATGGGAATAATGGCCTTTTCCCCAGGTGTGCCAAGCACTTTGCAATTTATCAGCTAAAACTGCCATATATGTTATAGGTGTTATTATTAGTTGCATTTGCTGTGGAAAGTGGCTGTATGCTGGAAGGGATGGCTAGATTATGTGTGAGACACACCAATTTGCAAATGGGATAAAGCCTTTTTTATTCATATTAAAATAATAAATACCTTTTACTCATATTAAAATAAAATAGAGTTATAATTACTTGGGGAATTAATGCTCAGTCAAATTTACAAATTTAAATCCACTTACAGAAATAATTGTTTCTTCTAGTTTCTTAGTTGTTTCACCCCTTCACCACCCCACACACGCACAAAAACCTACCAGAAAAATAACAAGACTATTTACTATGCTATCATTCTGAGGGTGACATGGGTGGGAAGAAAAGGATTTACAAATCTCTCTTACTGTGAGATCATGGATTCCAAATCAGTGAGGGGGAGATCTGTGAAACTCACTTCCATAGTGTATTGGAAGTGATAAAAGTGTAGTTCTCACATCTTTCATTTTCTATTGCTGTGTGTTTTATACCTGTTATCTAAAATTTCAACCGTTGGCAGGTTCATGTGTGCAAGGACTCAATCATAGTCTTTTTTTTTTTAAAAGGAAAATCACCATTGAATTTTGCCCCAGAAGACATCTCTGAAACTTAATTATCACAATTCAATAAATTTTCTGTATTTCCATTTTGGAACTGGATCCAAAGGTGCTTCTTCACATCTGCAGAAGAGTTGTAGATCCTATGGAGGCTTTTTGGAAAGGAAATGGAGAAGATTATTTTCTCACTTCACCTTGTAGTTAAGGTCACCTCCCAGGCTGTTCCAAAAGGTTGCCCCATCTTCTGGAACAAATATTTGGCAGGTATAAGGACACAAAAGAGCTGGCACCTAGGAGTTTGCCATCCAGGAGTATGGAATCTCTGTGTCAACTTGTGAAGCGAACCTGGCTGAAGCCATCTTTGTCGTTCACAGTTGAGGCAGGAGTTGCTACACCTAGTAAGAAGGCAATTCTGGTGATCAGGAATGATCTAGAAAATAGCGCTAGGCAGACAAGAGAAGAAGAGGCCACTGCAGTCCTGCCAAACACAATAAAGGGAGGCGGGTGAAGGGAAGGCACCCGGCAATGTTTCCCTTCCCAGGCCTGGCCAGATGAGAGGCTCTTGAGCAGCCATCCCCCATTACAGCCAGTGCCTCCAGCCAGTCACTGGGAAGTCAGCCGGGGGAGGCAAGGCGGCCGCAGTGGGCGCAGTGGAGGGTTGCAGGCAGAATAAGATAGTAATCTAACAGAGAAATATTTTCAGGAAAGAATAGAATAATTTATCAGCAGCTGAATCTTTTGTTATTTTTTAGCCAAAGCCACAAAGTTCCTACCAAATCTAGATGACCTGTACATGGCAGTATACATCTGCAATTTTCTGTATCTTTTTCCTGCCACCTAGGGGTTATCCAGATTTTTGTAGCCCAGATTTAGAAGCATTAACTCACAGTCTAGTGTGCTACTTTTTGTGTGAGTTCAGGTTCTCAAAGTGATTTTTATTCCTTTATTCCAAATCCATGCTGAGTTTTACTTCCGAACTAGGAATAATAGGGCCCAATTTTGCAACATTTCTTTGGCTGATGCCTAACTGAATCGCAAAATTGAGTTTTTAGAACTGGAACACTTAGATACTGAAATAACTTTTCCCACCGGACTTGTCAAAATGCACAGGCTTTTGTTTACTAGATGACCTTCAAATGTTAAGCATGATAAATGAATATTTTTTTTCGTCTTCCCTGTTGCGGGAGAACTAATCTTCAGGATCTCCCTAGGATATGGGGCATAATACAATATAAAGCTCTGCAGCTGGTCATCACCAGGGAAAAGAAATAAAACGAGAAAAGTTATATATAGGAGCTGTTTAGTTTCACTTTGGGGAACTCTACGGTCATCATGATTTTTCTTTCAATTTCAGTTGCTATTAATTGAAGATTTTTAATATGAAACTGCAGTGGATTGTCTTATTAAAATGGCTTTGTGAGGCTGGAAGCTCTGCATTTTAACAAAAACCTTGAAAATCCCCCCTGAGCTGCGATGTGGAAATCCAATTCTTTGTAGCTGATGATTCTGTAAATACATTTCCTGGAATTCACGAAAGCCGCGGAAAGCCTCACAATCATTTGAATAAAGCAAAAGACTATTTGCTGGCAAATATTCTCATATGCATATTCAAAACTCTCAGCTCTATTCTACAGCAGCATCTTTTTAAATGAATAAGGCCATCAAGAGGCAAAACCGTAGTGCTAGGAATTTAACCAAACATATTCCATTTAAATGAGTTGCATATGCTCCTTTCCTGCCAATCCAGTCCTATTCCCTTTTGGTGGTGCTCTTGTTAAAAAAAGATTTGTTGGACTGCTGTTAAAGAAAACCATACAATTCTATCTCTGAATTAGACAACCCCGAGACAGGAGAATATTTTGGAGTTTCCTTAAGAGCAAGATAATTGCTTTTCTGTCTTGACCTCATCAAGGAAATTAAGTAACTACAGTGAATGTTGTCATTAGAAATGCAGCTTTCATCTAATCCCATTCCAGCTCTTTGCAGACTGTCTACCCCTCCAACTTAGCTTCATGTCTTCTCCCAACCTTTCTGATCCTGCCTGTTCTCCTCCACCTCCCCGTGCTGTCTTGTCCACCCTGTCACTTGCTGAAGCACGGTTGCTTCTGTATCCCGTACACCCACATAGAAAAAGAAAGAGGGAGGTGAAGCTGCACCATCCCCCCCCCAATAAACACTAAAATAGTTTCATGGGATCCTTCACCTTCACTTTTTTCAGCTTGTGTCCTCTGTTTCTTCCAAAGGTTAAAAAAGCAGCAATTCCCCCCCCACACCCACAACCGTACAGCGTACAAAATAGTCTTAACATCACAGTGCTCTCTACTGTTGAAGAAAAAAGCTGCAGGTTCCTTAAAAACAGGCTTAAAACTTAAATAATAAATGCACAAATAAAATAAGGTTGATATTTATTTATTTCATACAGAATGAAACACAGAGTGAAAAGTAATCATTCCCACTCACTTTGGGCCCTCAAGCCAATGCAAGCTGGTTCAGAACTAAAACAGAAGATTCGGTTATTTGTATTTCCCTCTATGAAAAAATCTTAACCAGTATCATAGAACATAGAATAATAGGGTTGGATGGGACCTTGGAGGTCTTCTAGTCCAACCCCCTGCTCAAACAGGAGACTCTATTCCATTCTGGACAAATGGCTGTCCAGTGTCTTCTTGAAAACCTCCAGTGATGGAGCACCATAAAGAGACTCTAAGTGGCTCGTGAGTCTTTGGTCTGAATTTTTTGATGTGCATAATTTTCTTCTTCATGTGGACGTCTAATCAATGGAAAGCTGTGCATTGATTAAGACTCCACACACAACGGCATTCCAGTATAGAGAAAAAAACAAACTGAAACCCAAGTCTGTGTATCAGTTCTGGAATTAATTTTACAAATATTTCAAGTTAAGCCTATGGAGTTAAGGATGGAATTGCAATGTACTGGGTCAAGCCAATTTTGGAACTAAAGTGGGGAAAAAATGTATCTGTCTCTACTGGACCCCAGTCTGCCACATGCTGATTCCATATATATTATTGTATTTGTGCAACAATTTTCTTCTTTCTAAACCATCTGTCAGGGAAGAGCTTAATCCTCCTGGCTTATCTAAAAATGATAAAGTGTTTGTTAAAGTTAAAAACTATCTCTATTTGTTTGGACTTTACTGCCATATTTGGTGGCTTCTCCCACCAAGAATAAACAAACATCAAGCGACAAATGCACCAGAAAGGAATCTTCCCAACCAGAAAAGAATAAACCATTAAAAACCAGATTTATTTAGCCCTAATTTTGCAACAACTTGGTCTCTCCTGCAGATTGGCAGGTTCCGCCTCCTTGGTATCACTGTGGGATGATGCATTTCGTGGTATTTTAAATGGGGAAGAAGTAGCATTTCTGATCTCATTTTCCAGTATTTCAGCTATGCCATAATCTATTTACCACACAATTTGTGTCACTTTGATAAGCGGCTGCTTCAAGATGGTAGTTATTAAAATCAAGAGCAGGACAGCTTTCAGGTCTCTCCTATGTTGTAATAAATGTTTGAAATTAGTTATTAGAGTGTTTGGCATGGTTCATATCATCTACTCTATCCTTGAAGACAAATGATCGTATCTGAGAAAAGCATTGTTTGCTGTTTATGGACATGTGATCAAGATACCTGTTTTGGATTTCAGAAGGGAGAATATGAGAAGAATTAAATTCTGTTTGGCCATTAAAATGGACAGTTTTTGGGAAAGGTGTCAAATCAGAGTGAACTATAAAACAGTTGCCAATCATCATCTCTGGAAAACAGCTGTCCATAGAAACAATATATTGACTTTTATTTTATAGTTAAAACTGATTTTTTCCCCCCAAAAGCAATTGCATTTCATTTTGATACATATACATTTATAGTTCACAAATAACTATTTAAATCTGGGTCTAAAATATATTCTGTTACAGTTAATTTACATTGCTATTTCTTTGTGGAATCCAGCTAATATGAGAATCATTCAAGCATTTACATATCTCCCAACATCTAATGCAAATTCATAAACAGGAGATCTCAGCCAAGACAAATCTATTTGCTGCAGATACAATATTTGTACGATCTGATCATGGCAAAGATATTTCCAATTCACCCTTAACAATCTTTGGTATGTATATACTATAGATTCATTCCAGCATACTGAACAGTAATTAAATTTTTCTCATTGTTTTTGTATGTTGATATATTTGACAATATTTTAATGTCTTTTCAAATGAATATCTGTCTGTCTCTAGCCACACACATGCATGTGTGTTTTTGTGTGTATACACAAATGCATTAAACACACACACAGAAACATTATAAAAAAGAGACACTTATTAAGACAAATATTCTGTCTCAATTCATTTCTTTCCTCATTTTCCCATCAGGAACATAATAGCTAAATTTATAGTGTTGAGCCTGGGCTATAAATTCTATTATTTTCAGTCACGATATCCATTATGTCTTTTGAAAGGGCCCCCAGGGCAAAGGGGAAAAAAATCATATATATATATATATATAAATTGGAAGGGCTGGAAAAGTATGATTTCTCTACTTTCAAGTTTCATCTGTGCATTATCACTCTGTTTTGTCCTAAGTGAATCAATCAATCTAGTTTCTTGATCACCAAGTATTATATTCCTATCCATTCCATATGACAGACAATTCATCTGCAATGAAAGTATTTAATTATAAAGTAATTTATTGTTTAAATTCAAGCACATATAGTAGATAGGGGAAAAAAGAAATAAAAAGAATGGCACTTTTGAAGAAGAACGTTCATAAATTTTTATTGTGTCAGAAAAGAAAATAATTGCTGCAAGTTAGGGTTCTGTTAGGCAATTTAAGAACATTATTGACTGAGCTACTCAAAACAATATGTCAAAACAATGTGTCAATGTTGTCTTTGGCCAACAATCCCATTTTGCCTTTGAATGGTGTGCTAGAAGGACAATAGATTCGGCCAACTTTGAGAGTAGTAAAGATTGTACTCAAGGTTTTGGTTTTTGCAATGAAAATACAGTGCATTCCTTACATTTGCTTTTATTTCTGAAGGAGGCTATGTCTTTCCCAAGATCATGGCGTCACTTTTGGGACAAATTCATAAAGGCATTTTCAATATTTAGAAATATTTGCTTCACATCTGAAGCAGAAATGGATAATTGCTTATCTGTACTCAGCTAGACGTTCCACCCCATGTTTATCCCCCACCCCACCCCAGTCAAGAGTACCAACAAAGTCAACATAAAACAATAATGCTAAAATTTTATTTTGGTGTGAACCACTAGATATATGTTTGGAAAGTGTAGGGGCTGCCCAATTAAAGAAACGTATGTTTATTACAGAATATCTTTATTGTTAAAAGCATAGGAGGGCAACTTCTTCAGCAAATAATACACATATATATACACATTTCTCTTCGCCCTCTTTTTTTTAAAGGGGGGGGTGTTCATTTGAGTCAGTGTTCACTCCTGGTGACTTCCTGGACTATCCCCTGCAGCTTTCTTGATGGGATTTTTCAGAAGTGGTTTGCCATGATTTCCTCCCTAGGGTTGAGTGGGAGAGACTGGCCCAAGTTCACCCAGTGATTCCATTCTGCCCATGGCAGGACTAGAAGGAACAATGTCCTGATTTAGAAAACAGAGTTGGAAGGGACCTTGGAGATCTTCTAGTCCAACCCCCTGTTCATGCAGGAAACTCTATACCATTTCGGACAAATGGCTGTCCAGTCTCTTCTTAAAAACTTCCAGTGTTGGAGCATTCACTACTTCTGGAGGCAGGTTGTTCCACTGGTTAATTTTTCTAACTGTCAGGAAGTTTCTCCTTAGTTCTAGGTTGCTTCTCTCCTTGGTTAGTTTCCATCCATTGCTTCTTGTCCTGCTTTCAGGTGCTTTGGAAAATAGCTTGACTCCCTCTTCTTTCTAGCTTAGTGCTTTAACCCCTACACTAAACTCGCTCTACATCTTTTCATTCTCTCCCTTTTCGAAGGCATTTTTAACTATATTTTGGATTACAAATATCCAAAATTCAATATTTACATGACTTGGATTTTATGTATCAAGTACCATAAGAACTGTAAAGAAAAATGTGCTAATCAATGATGTTCTTCCACTGAAATTTCTGAGTGTTAAGGATTTCAGGGGCAAGTGGCTCTCCATTGAAATGAAATATATGCCACCGCCCCCAAACCAAATGTATCTTTCCTCTTTCCATTTTTCTCTGGGAATTGTTTCTCTACAGCAAAAGTCCACTTGGTGCAACCCATGAGGATTCACAGCTGACAACTGCATTGGAAACCGGTTCACTCTGGTTAGCTTTTGGTTTTATTTTTAATTTCCTTACTCCCAGTTCTATTTGCATTATTATTTCTGTGCTTGAATGAATCAGTTTTCAATCACAGATGCAGTTTTGTGAACCAGTGGATTGGTTTTGAATTGAGATGAAATCTGAGGCAGTCAGCATGAATAGGATGAATTTGAAGAGGCCATGGAGGATCTCAGACAACAGAAAACAGTTTGAGGATCACTGTCTAAAAATGCCAATGTTAAAGTTGTGCTAAAGTCCTCAAGAGAAAGGATTCTTGGTCCTTTAGCTAGAATTTATTATGCTGGCATCATTCCCCCATTTCTTATTCTTTATAATTTGGGAGGAGGGAACAGTTGCAACAGCACTCCTGGTTATCCTGGGGACATTAAAGTAGATTAGTTGGAAGTAACTCTGCAAGTCAAGTTATTAGATTTAAATGTCCAACATGGAGAGGCATGACCACAGCAAACCCATATGTGTCCTGAGGGAAGCATTAATGATATGGCCAGGAGACAATTTATTTCATTTGCTTTTTACACACAATAGAATGCCCATTTCTTTACACTCTCTTATCCTTTATCTGAAGAAGTCAGCTAGTTTCTATTTCATATACAGCTCCTCTGGTGATTAACTTCAGGCTACTGTCTTCTTCATGTGCTTATTCCAGGAATTTTATTCATGCTAACTTCCCCATTGTCATGATTTTATCCAATGAGAACCTGCTGAAATAAGACAGATCATTTGGCAACCAAGCTGTTACACCTTTCAAAAAGGCAACCCTTTCACACTGCCAAGGCATTTTCCATCTCACGGCATCCACTTTTAAATTCATGCAGATGAGATTTAGACATGCAGATCAGCATCCCTGTTTTGCATGAATATTTGACCTTGGGCAGAATCGCTGGATAGGTGACGGGTGCCTTGTGGTTGCATTAATCATCTGAGTCAGAGATGAAGTCATGAACCCATCAAGGAAAAGAAAGGAAAGGAAAGGAAAGGAAAGGAAAGGAAAGGAAAGGAAAGGAAAGGAAAGGAAAGGAAAGGAAAGGAAAGGAAAGGAAAGGAAAGGAAAGGAAAGGAAAGGAAAGGAAAGGATTAACGTGATTAACATCATGGATTAACATTTTTAGATTATGTGAAATATTGTATTGAATTTCATTGTTGTCAATGGCTTAAACCTGGGCATTATGAGTAATGGATTGCTGAGGGGTCATCTCTTTCCCTACCTCTTATTTTAGCATCCCTTTTCTCCCCCATCACAAGAAACTATAAATTGCCAGAGGAAATCTCTCTCTCTCCCCCTCCCTCCCTCCCTCCCTCCCTCCCTCCCTCCCTCTGTGTGTGTTAAGATAGTCCTTAGCCATAGCTGCTATCTGAGCAGCTTTTCTTGGCCCCATACATATGGATAACAAATACTGATGCAGTAAAGCATGCCGTATGACTTCCTACCCTGAAAGGAAGATGCTAGTCAATGATTAAAGATATAGGAGAATAAGGCCATGTCTTAAATTATGGAACTTGAGGATAGAGGAAGGCTTGGGCAAGCCAGGAGCTATATCTTTGTCTTGGCTCCTCATATGATGTAATGCTCCTCTCCAAGGGGACTGGGTGATCGTCTCCAGTGTTTGATTGCTGCAGATACCTCTGAAGTCAACCTCCCCTTCCAGTATGGGACTGACACCCATATGTTCAGGACTTAGCAAAATAAAGCATCTCCATCTGCTGAGTGCAGACAAGTGCTTAGATCAGAGTCCTCTGACCTGAAGATAATATACTGCAGGAAAATGATTTTCCCATCCGTGACTCTCCAGTTTTAATGACCACTGAGTTGACCTCCATTGTGTTGCACTGCATAGCTATCATTAAAGCAAAGTGGTATAAACCAAAGTGGTATAAACCAAATTCAAAATGAAGAGCCACTGAAAAGCAACCTTAAGCATCAGCCAAAAAATGTTCATTCAGTAATATGAATTTTGGTATTTGTTTACATTTTTTTCACCTTTTCCCACCTTTCAACCAGTGGTGGGATTCAACTGGTTTGCACCACTAATTTTTTGTTGCCCAGGCCCAGAATGGACTTCTGGAAGCGGCATCCACACAGAGAACTGGTTGTTCACATATCTGAATCCCACCACTGCTTTCAACGAATAGTAGCACTTGGCTGATTCAAGCTGCACTCAGAGCCCCAGCAGGGTCTGGTTGTGGGAGTATATTACCAGGAGATCATCCTAAAAGAAAGTATCAGCAAAATATTGCTAAGAAAACTGCAGGGGTGACCATGCGTATCAGGAGTTCCGCTTGGTTCAAGACCTTTTTATTCCTAAAAATGGTTAACCATCTGAATAGACGGGTATAATACAAACATAAGTTTGAAGAAGCAAACAAATAGTCAGTGCCACTGGGTAGGTGGAAAGGAGGTAATTGTGAAGTAGACTCACACAAAGCAGCTATAGACACCTGATACCCCAAATTCAAATTGAGAAAGTAAGGTTTTTACATGCAGCTCGTGTTGGGAACAGAGGCAAATATACAGTATCCAATCCTAACAGGAGCAAAGTAGTTATTTTATTTTATTTATTAAATTTATATGCTGCCCTTCTCACTATCCAACAAGACATATAGCATGTTGGGTGATCATGTCTTAGCATGTTGAGTGAACCAGGCCATGATGTTGAAGTTTATTTTGGAGGTATAGGCTCTTAGGTAAACCCAACAATTGCACCTAGTTAGCCAGTATCTAAAGTTTGGTACATTGGGGGACATCAGCCCAGAGCAATAACAGTAAGAAAAATTGGCAATACAAGAAAATTCAGATCTCCAACAGGGAAAGGGGAATTGTAGCCACATCTGTCCCCGTGTCAATTGGAGGTGCACATGGGAGCATAGAACAGGCTACGCTTTGTGTCTTACTTTTTCCTTAAAATATTATTTGAGCTGCCATTGGCAATGGTAGTTCTATGGAATAGGCTCAGCTTTCTCTTGGTAGAGGTTTAAATGGAGTTGTAGCTAAGTTCCATTCCTTAAGATGAGAATAGCAATATTGTAGAACCTGAAAGAAACATATCTCCCATTCACAACATTCTCTAGCATTTTAAGCGATGACATGAATTAATCTGATCTATCAATCATTTTCAGTTCATCACAAAGCAATGACAATCCAATAGCTATCAGAGGCCAAAGATCTTGCCCTTTCCCTACTGGAGCAATATTTTTCAACCTTGTGAACTTTACGATGTATGGACATCAACTCCCAGAATTCTGGGAATTGAAGTCCATGTATCTTAAAGTTCACAAGGTTGAGAAACACTGGCTTAGAGAATAGGAAAGAGCAAGGAGCACTCCACTTCCTCTCTTTGGGCTCAAAATTTTCTCTCCATGCCCATATATAGACACACAAATATTCCTGCTGCTTTATTCTAGTCCCAAATTTGAGTATCAGGTTTTTTTTCCAGGAAGAGCAATTGGAGGGTGTAGAATTTTGGGTGGAAAATTGTGCAGATTTACAGCCCAAAGTTGCCTGACACCCATCTCTCCTCCATCTCCCACTGCTTCAGTGAAAAATGCCACCTCCATAGGGTGTTCTGCAACACGGAAAAAGCAAAAGCGTGGGGATGTTGGCTGCATTTACCTTATAATTTTGTCCTTAGCAATAAAAGAAACTGTGTTCCAGACCTGGGAAATAGATTAGTTGTAAAGCTGAGATGACAGTTCAGAAGATGAAGTATATTCCAGCTTCCTAATTACATTTATTCCAGCAAATACTGTAATATTTATATAAAGCAGGTGTTTGATTCCATGTGGAATCAAGTGTTACAAAGAATAATGTATATTAGACTTGAAGTTGAATTGCCAGCCCTGAAAAGTCATTATTTGCAACTATTTATAGCCTTGGGTTTAGAATGTCAGTAAATTTTATTCATATTGGTCAAAGTTTTTTCTGAGATGGGTGGCATAAGATTTTTATTTAAACACTTACCTTTTTTAAAAAAAAATGTGATTCGTAGGAAAACAGCACTTCTTGGTAGATGCACTGTTTGTTTTGCTTTGACAACTGATATTCCGCTTTGACAAGTGTTTTATTTTGAGGCATATAATTTTACCTTATACAGTGTTATTCTTATAACATTTCCAGGATTTCCTAAAGAAAATTAGGGACGTTCAGGATGAATTTGATTGTTTGGAGTGGTTTGCATTGCAGATTTTGAAATGAAATGTCAGTGCAGATCCCACAAATGTTCTTTGGGACTGGTAATCTTTGAAAATAAAAGCGATGGTCGCTGAAACAATAAACATGACTACAGTGAATGTTAAATCATATCTTGTTCGAAAGGTTTGTGGAAGAACACCTATTTTACAGGTATTGGAAGGGTCCAATTAATTATCTGCCTTTGCTTTGGTGTTTCATTATTGTAACAAGAATACAAAATGAAGATACAATGGTCTAACAGTGTAGTAGAGGAACACCTCTTATCACTTACAATGCTTAAAACATTCATTTGCAGCAATCCCGCAGAGCCGCATGACGGTCCAAATGCAGCAGGAGTGTTTTCTCCCTATATTGCAGACAAGAGATTGCGGCTGAGCAAGTAAAACCCTTTGTGGTTCCCCAGTTGGTTTTGGTCCTGATTTGAAATAGTGCCTCCCTTTCTGAGCTCTACCACTAAACCAATACCATCCATCAGCCCAGTTATGAAAGTCAAATCTAGCATCTATTGGCTTGCTTATAACTTCTGAAGGTTAAATGACATTCCAACCTGCCATTTGAAAGTTTGTTTCTCTTGATTTGCTCTAAGCCAGACATGTCAAACTCGCGACGTATCGGAGCTTTTTTCCCATTGCCGGCACTGGGGTGAGCGCAGTTTCCTGGTGAAGCATCTGGCCGCAGGCCGGCAGTTTGACACCCCTGCTCTAAGCTTTTTTCCACCTTCTGTTTTCCCTCTGTAAATGTTACCCTGCTCCCCCCGCAACCTCTCGCCCCCATACTTTCAAAAGCCTGCTTTCTGGGTGAACCTCGGGATTGAAACTGAGGTGAGTGGGGCAATGATGCCTCATGACTGGTGATGATTAGATGCACCAAATGAATGCATCCATCGCTCCAAAACTGACCAGCGCCAGTTCATTCATTCATTTTCTCTTTTAAAATAAGTAACACCCTTTTGTGTAAACCCGCCCCACAGTTGGCAACCTTGAGCATTAAACATTTACCATTTATAGCATTAATATGACATTGGATTTGGATTCATCCACTACAGCGGTGGACAGTTACATGCCAAAGATGAATTTCCTCCCTCCCAACCCCATTCAGATTGGGGGTACCATTGCAAAAAAAGGACAGCCGCTATATCAGAGGTCCCCAACCTTTTGGGTGCCGGGGACCAGTTCTGTGGAGAGAGGTTTTTCCGCGGACTGGAGGGTACGTGGTTTTGTGTGCTGCCTGCATCTCGCGGAAGGGGCTTTGCCTGTTTGTGTGTACCACTTGGTGGCATGCTGCGGCCCGGTACTGGTCCACGGACCGGGGGTTGGGGACCCCTGCACTATATAACACAACAGCCTTGGCTGCCAGCAGCAAAGGGCTGCTGTGAACAATGCAGACATAATGCCTCTGTGAGCATCTTCTTCCTTGTTCTTCTGCCAACACTTTTCCTGGAGCAGAAGATAAATCCCCTTTTTTAGTGCGATGGTGAGATTCAGAGAGCAGTTTCAGGGAAACGAATAGAGCAAATAGAGCGCTGCTGTCACTGCTGTGTTTACTGCCCAGATAAAATATTTACAGCTTCATCTTTGGTGTGAAATGTGACTTGTCCAACCCTCATGAAGGTCAATGGAAAGTCAGTAAAATTTATTGGTGGTTTATAGAGCTTTTTGCTTGAAAGGAAGGTTACACTAATGTATCCCGGGCACAAAGACAAAGAGGAGGAGAGGCAAGATGAGCGGCTTGCTGTACATCACCAGGTTGGCCCCTAAACCTAAGCATTATTTTTAATTAAATGATAAGCCTCAAGTAGCCGAGGGTTAGTGAGGCTTTGAACAGTCCATAACCCTGATACCATCACCAGAGCAAATGGATGGGTTGCTCTTGAAAGTTTCCCCTGTGCAATGCAGTGCACATACACACACACAAACACACACACAAGCACACACATGTGTGTACCCACACCCTTAATCATGAGGTTGTATGAATGGTTACAGATAAGTGTTCCTGTCTCTTTCTCACATACACACCTATTCTTATTTGCTGTTTTTAAGACATACACAACATTTCAACAAAGGGAGATAGTGTGGGAAAGTGTATACTTCAAAGAGGCTCTCTGAGGGGATTTCAATCCAGAGAGGGCTGGGAAGAACAGGAAAAAAAAAAACCTTCCTGCACAGGCCACAGCTGGATAGCAGGTGGGGCAAAAGGAACCCTCTCTAGTTTCTTCGGCTGTAAAGGAGACAATGGGAGATTTCTACTTTCAGACTTGCAAGACTTCATTAATGTAATTTTACAATAAATAGAATTAGCTTATCTGATTGTGTTTCCTGTCTGGTCTGCCTGGTAAGACTGACAAGAGCCAATGTCAACAATGTCGACTTGGTTGAACAAAACTTGGAATCCTGGGTCCCTCTTTATAGAGATGCCTCAATGGAAGAGATTTTGCCCCTTCAGTCCCAGTGCAGCATTTTTTCCATTCTTGTCTCAAAAGAACATGAGATTCTTGCATTTCAAGGGTAGAAAGTAAAGGAGCACGTGTGAGAAACTATGGAGGAGGAGCCTAAATCTGCTTCCTCCTCCTCTTTAGTGACAGCAGAATAAGGTGGGTTTTTTTTTTAGTGGATGAAAGAATGCATCTTACATTTCTGGGGTGCCTGGGTTTGCACATCTTACTGAAATATGAACTGGAATTTGACAAACCATAATATTTCACAAAACATGCTAAACCAAGACTTCCCAACATGGAACCCTTCAGATGTGTATATTTCTATGTCTACTTAGCAATGACCAGGATGGCTATGGGCTTAATATCCAGGTTGCAGAAACCTGTGCTGAACTCAAAAGTGAAAAACGCTATTATTGAATGCCACTGCAGATTCAGCTATTGTAGCATTAGAAGTACAGTAGTATTCAAAAAAATCAATAAAACTTGTTATATAAAAAGAAGAAGAAGTACAGTAGTATTATGCAGAGGCCCAGGGGATAGTAGGCAAAGTAAAACACAGAGGAGAAAGGGTATTCAAAGCAATCGGGATAGATACTCATGTCTACTTGTTACATTACGTGCTAAATTATCACGGTGTGCTTATTACTAATTATTATGAAAACTCTGTGTGTTGCTCTGTTAAGTGATAAGACTAATCATTTTTGCAGCAATCAAGAAATCCAAAGTAGTTATAAATGATGAAATTCTTATGAAGGCAGATTTCCCCCCTCTTTACTGCATATTATTATTATTTATTTATATTTTGCTTTTCCTCCAAAATCCAAGGCATTTTATATATAAGGCTCTCCTCTAGGTTTTGCTTCTAACAACAACCTAGTAAAGCAATTTGAACAGAGAGGTAAGGATTGGTCCAAAGTAACGACAGACTTGGACCTGTGTCTCTGCAGTCCTAGTGCAACACGTAAAGGAAGAAGCATTTGAAGGTCAAGCAATTACAAACCCATTGACTTTGGATAGCATCCATTTTAAAAATGTTTTACCTGGTGAAAGATGTAAAGGGAGTTACATCCAAGGAAGTATGTATAAGGTTGTAGATCCATATACAGGTGGATAAGCTTGACTTGTCCAGGTAAAAGAAAATATAGAACTTATATCCAAATAGGGTGTGGCTGCTATCATCTGCCAAATTTCATAGAATGCAGTTATCATGACATCTTTACCAGCATGTCCTTTGATCATACTGGCTGAGGATTATGGATATAGAAGTTCAACACTTTGGGAAGGAATCTATTAGGAAGTTTATAATTTGTAAACATGCTATCAGAAAGTCACAGTAAAGAAAATGCTCCTAGTTGATATACTATATCTAAATTATTCAGTGGTCTGTTCTCTCCAACCTCCTTTGCATAAAGGATTGTATTAAAGACTAGAAACCTAATTTCCTTCTGGCAAGGGAAGATGAAGGCTTTGGAACATCTGATGAAGGACTTTGAGTAGAAATTAAATATCACAATAATGATATAAAACAGTAAGCAGATCTGCTTGACATACCTGACAGCTATTTGTTACAGAAAACAGCGTTTATGATGTTAGTCCTATAAGGAAATGTGTTTGAATTAAAATAATTAGAGTCAATGGTATGACAAAGGCCTCTTGTAGTTAACTGAGCTTCACAAGCACACTACACTATATAAAAATTGTTTGGTAGCTAAAAGCAAGTAAGCTACAAAGATAGATAAATAAACTTCAACAGCTAAGCAAGATTTAAGGCTATTGCATTTGCAGATTGTTGCTACTTTTGTATATGGCCTTTCTAGAATTGCATTTCTCTAAATCACAAGCATTTTTCCCCAGGGAATCAAAGTTGTTGAGAAGTAGAGGTCATAAAACCTTTTAGGGCAGAGATAGTACAGAAGGATGTATTGGAAGGTAATTGAAATGTTAAAGAAGGGGTCATAGTTGCATAAAGAATAGGCCTTGAAAACCTGCCATTTGTATCACGTACACAAGGCATCACATAACCTAAAGACTGGGACTTCTACTGACTTTGTTAGAGGGAAATGGATGCAGCCAAAGACATAGATTTTTGGAGGCTCTCACTGATTATGTCATTTCATCAGGTCCTGGTCCTGATGTCATCCAAGATCTCAAGTGATGGGAAAAGGTCAGAGAGGGCTCCCATGCAGAATCCAATTTCACTGGATTGACTTGATCCAGATAGAAGAGAGGTCTTAGACAAGAATTCATATCCTTTGAGATTATTATGGAACTGTTTTCTTAGTATAATGAGAATTTCTTCTTAAAGCACAAGGGTTACATGTGAGTTATTACCGGACAGGCAATTTTTCTGGGGCTTGTTGGAGTTACATCCGCAATGCCTCTTAATTTCCACTCTCTCTAGGGGGGGAGGAAGTGGACCGTGAATGTTTCAGGGATTTGGCATTTGGTAGAAGCCTTACTTAGCTTCAAGGAACTCTTTTTCATTGATGACTAAATGGGCTGCCCTTCTAGTGTGATGCAAACACTAGATGCAAAACATTTCATGCAACTTTATCACAGAAAGATTTGTCTTAAGAATGTCATTAGAACCCAGCACCATTGCTTTAATTATCATGCTAACAACGTCATTTGACTTGTCAAGAAAAGGGTCTCTAGACTTCAGAGTATGGTTTGGACATACTGTATGGGAATAATGACAATCCAAGTCTGATATGTTTGTGGAGCAGAAGTTACTTCACAGGGGACTTAATCCATGGCTGCCAGTCTGGTTGTCTTGTTTTGACTTGAAGTTTAAGTGCTCTAAACCAGGGGTCTTCAAACTTGGCCCTTCTATGACTTGTGGACTTCAGCTCCCAGAATTCCTCAGCCAGGCATGTCATAAAAGGGCCAAGTTTGAAGACCCCTGCTCTAAACCATGCTCAAAGCAAGCACCAGCACTATTGTGCTGGCAGATGGTTTCCTGACAGCTAATCCGAAAGCAGGAGGATAGTAAAGCCAGAGAGTTTAATCAATGGCTTTGCTTAAAATACTCGGCATACCTGAAATCAGGACTCCACCAATGGGTGCAATATCAGAAAAGAGACTATAGAGAAAAGGGACTATAGGGATCAGCAGTGGGGATAGCAACTTTTAGACCAGACTAGTTTTCTCCTGGTTCAAGGATGGGTAGATGTGGGGAAAGGCTCTGAAGGCTAGCTCACTCATGGCCTGAAGACAAGATGAAAGCAACCTCATGGGATGTGGTCAGGGCATGCTCATATTGTGATGAGATTCAAGTTCAAATATGAGGTCATTCTTAGTTGTACCACTGTTAAAGCAGACACCATCCAGAGGCATTCCCAAGGGGCGTGAAAGCTGGGAAGCTTTGCTCCCTTGGAGAAAAGTCAGGTGACTTCAGTCCTGGGGAATATAGCTGACACACAAATATTGTACTCTATTGACATTTCCTCCACCTTCCCCCAACTCTACCCCATACCTTCTCCTCTGCACCTGTTTTTTAGATGGAGTAAAGAGATCCATCTTGGAATCTCTTAGATCAAATCTGGCCTGGGGCACAGTAAAATCTCCCTCAAGTCAGGCTTGATTTCAGGGATACAACTGGGTGGTTTTGTTTTGTTTTTTCACAACAGTTCAGGAGTATTTTGCCAATGCTTTCTTCCAGTATTTTGTTATAATTTCCCAATAAAATTAACAGCCTTGAGTCTCCCTGGTAATCTCCCATCTGAACATCAATCCAATCTCACTGTGCTTAGCTTTCCTAAGATCAGTAAATATTGGTTAGCTACGGAATCTTTTTAAAAAATGGAAGCAGACACATATGCACACAGACCAAATTCTCACCCCTTCATGGGAAATTCCCCCTTCAAATGCAAGGAATCTACATTGTTTCTGTAAGGAGCATCAGTCTAAAGACAGATGCTCCCTGGTTTTCTTGTGCACCAAGGAAAATGAATCAGAGTTACTTCCCCCCCCCCAAAAAAAAAACCCAAGAGGCACTAAACAGATTTGAAATGGCTTTAAATATTAGCTCAGTGAGAATGCCACATCCTCTTTGAATCCCATCAACAAAACAGCAGCAAAGCCACAAATTTCAACTTTCCCATTACAGGGGAAGCCGGCATGTCAAGATGAAAATAAACCCTTTCTTTTCCCCAGGATTGCACTTCCTGACCTGAAGCCCTGTGCTGGGCAGCAGAAAAACAAAGTCACTTAGATTAACTGTCGCTGTGCATTACACCCCTAAGGGGTTGAGCCATCTTACCACTTAATACAGCTAATCTCAAATCAGCAACTCACAGCCTTCTCTGCCTCTTGCAATTTGACGGCAACATCTGACATGTCCCACAACATAGTGAAGTCCACAAACACTGGGTGACAGCAGCATATGAATATTCTGCAACAGATATTTCCTTGGCTAAATCTTGGAGATTGGATGCTAATGGCTGCATATCTTACTAAAACTCCTGGCATAAATAGTTCTATTTTCTACCATTCTCCATTAAAAAAAGCGATGCTTAAAGATCCTGGAATAGATTGTGATGTCATTACTATTATTATGGTTGCTTGCATAATCAGCCAGATGTTTAGTTGGGATTTTGCATTTTTATCCAGCTATCAGGTACTTTCCAAAGACCTGGGATAGGTGGATGCTGATGTTTGATGGTGTTGACGGTACCCTTGCAGGATGTAAGCTGTTCTGAATAAAACTGCCTTTTGCTGGTGGGGATTTTGTCAATGTAGTGTTCATGTGGTGCTCCAATTGTTTTGGGATTGCACCTAAGACACCTGTTAATATTGGTACTATCTTTGATTGTTATTTTTTTGCCATAGTTGTTCTACTTGGTCATTGCATAGTCAGTAAGATGTTTGAATTTAATTTGCATTAAATTTCCATTTATTTTGGATGAATATTTTTATTTATGAATACTATTTCATTTAATATTCTGTTTTTTTATTGTTTTAAAATGTTTATTGTTTTATTGTATATTTATTGAATTGTAAGCCGCCCAGAGTCATTGACTGAGATGGGGAGCTATAGAAATTGAATAGATTGTCAACATCCAGCTCGAGA
Source organism: Azemiops feae (assembly GCA_023970755.1). NCBI lineage: Eukaryota > Metazoa > Chordata > Lepidosauria > Squamata > Viperidae > Azemiops > Azemiops feae. The sequence continues at coordinate 5,065,992 of JALGBA010004297.1, read as the reverse complement.
ATCCAAATAAAACTCCAGGTTCATTCCGTTTCCAAAAATCTTACTATTTATTGAATACACAGCATGGTAATGTTGAAGCAAAACTAACTCTGAGGTTCCAAGACACCAGTTCATAGAATTAAACAATAATTTCTCTAGCCAAACCCCCACCCTCTCACGTAATCCATGTAAACAATTTCACTTTGTTATGGGAACCATCTGCTTCCTCTCCACAGCTGGTGCAGTGTCCTTGGAAAGGTTTCAGGCTCTCATGGACTTCAGAAGAAATGTAGAGGTTTTGTTTCTCCATCTAACCAATTCTAAAGCAACACCTCCCTCCCTTTACTCTAATGGCAAGTTGAAACAAAGAGGCACATAGCTGCCAAAATTTCATTCTTGACAGAGAGAGAGAGAGAGAGAGAGAGAGAGAGAGAGAGAGAGAGAGAGAGAGATGCAAAATATAAATATTAAATCTGATTTCAAACTTAATTTAGGCTTCACAATGTTGCAAAGTCATAACACAGGACACATTTCTTAATTCTAAACAAGCCATCTTTAGGCTGGTGCCTGTAGGATGTGCTGAACTACAAGCACATCATCCCTTGCCAACAAACCCATTTGTTTATGAAGCTTGGGAAGTATATTATTGTATATGCTTTATTTAATAACCAGAATATTCATCCAGAATAAGAGTCTGACAGTGAAATGAAACTAAATCAGTCTTCCCAGTTTCAATCCAGATGGGAAGCTTTAATGTCAGAAAGTGCAAGAAAATCCAGTGCAGACCCAATGTTTGTTCTCAGCTTCATAATGTGTGTGTGCACACTTAATCATTCTTTGTTATTGTGTTTGTTATTTTGAAATTCTTGGACACTTTACATACAGAGTATCTTCCTATTTCTAAAGACTTTTCAGAGTGATAACCCATCGTTAGCAAGTTTAGGGATAGCAATAATATAAACCAATATATCAATAATATAAACCAATATAGCAATAATCAGAGGAACTCCTGAATGTCTGCTATTATGGATGGCATTAATCACAGCACTTACTTCCCTGCTATAAATTCTTAATAGGCACAGATCTGACCAAAGCCTTGTGACGTGGTCAGAATTCTCCCATCTAGAGCCCAATAGACCTATGCAATCATTATATAATTGTCAGCCGTCTATAAAATCCAGATTAGATTTGAAATTAATTGAACTGATAAGAAAGGGGAGATTTTATCTCTCTCACTACCATCTTCCCAACAAAAGTCATCCCTGAGAAAAATAATGCCTTTAGGTAGAAGATGGCAGAGTTGGTTACCTTGGCATCTTCATCTACTCAGCTTTGCTCGATCTGATGTCCCTCAGATGTTCCTGGTATGCCCAGGAACAACAAGTTGGGGAAATCTGCTTTAAAGATGTGCTCTGGGAAGGAAGAAACAAGATAAATGCTATTACCAGAAAGCAGCATGTTTCCCCTGACCAAATTCGGACTTTATGTTGAAGATGGCTCCAGTCTGTCCTCCTTACATGCATGCAAATGCAGGTTAGGACACCTTCAGTGCAATACATCTTTGAATTTCTCTGCTTCAGCAGCTTTCTGCCAGATTCTAGATGCAATGGAACAGATTATGCGTGTGTGTCTTTTGTGTGTGTGTGTGTGTGTGTGTTTGTGTGTAGAGTGAGTGTGTGCACGCTAAAGTTTAATTATGGTATGATGCAGCATTGCTTCTCCATTAATAATACACTACATTTCAGCAGCAGATTAAATTTCTTTATAGTAGTCTATTGCCAGCGAAAGCGGAGGAAAGTTGTGGTTGAGGAAAGTAAGTACATTATAGCTGCTTTATTAGATAGAAGCCCTTGGCATCAGGCAAATAGGCTCTGAGAAACACACACATATGAGAAAAAGAGGGACTGCATCAATCAGCTTATCAAAATCACTTAAAAGAAATGGGCTTCTGCCAAACATATGGAGGGTTGTGAAACACTGGTATAAACCTGGACATATATTAAGTAATGCTGGAAGATTATGATATTGTATGTCCTTTACTGGGCTTGCTTCTCCAATTGGCCGCTGAAACCTCCCATATCCTGCCTCATGTATTTTTGAAACATTACTTTTACTATCCTTGTTATATGCAGATATATAATAAAACAACACCAGAAGCAGAACTGCCAGTACAGGTGCTGAGTCAGTCCCAACCATGAAAGGTATAAGAGATATGCAGATTGGCTGCTAATGTAAAAGCAAAGCGGAGAAAATAAGCAAAAGGAAAGTGTTGGGCAAGTGTTTTTTTTCCCTTTTTATTAGCTTCACCTTGCAGTTTCCCCTCACCCATCTGCATTCCAGATTGTATTATTTTCACATTGGATATACCCCATTTCACCCTACTAGAATGGTAAACTAGGATGAAGAGACATTCAAGAGCAACTTGGTTCTTAAGGAGACCCCCCCTGAAAGCCAACAATACTGGCTTTAAAAGGCATAAGCTTAGAATTAAAGCATTCCAAGCCTAGATACTTGATTTTCAAAATTACAGATCTGAACTGAAATCAGAACCCTGAGTTTTGACTCAGTTATGACACATTCCAAACGTATCTCGTTCTGGCAGTTTATATATACTATATGATCTCTAGTATTTGTGAGATGCTTCTTTTGAATGTTCACCACTCCAAAACAGAAGGATTGGGAGAAAGATGCAGGGATGGTAGTGGTAGTAGTAATATACTGGAATAAATTTCCTTATAGTACATTGATGAATGACTCTTTAACCCAATTCAAAGAAACCTCAGGGGACACTACATAATGGACACTTCTGATTAATACAAAATAAATAAGAGAAAAGTATATGTAATTATTCCTTAAGTCATTTACTTGTTTCAATAATTGACCTGTACATTCTTTAATCTTTAAGATTCCTTCTAATCCAGCCTTAGGGACTCATAACATTTATTGATGTTTGTCATAGTAGAAGCTCTGGAGGAATCAGGTTTTGTTTGAAATCTTTTTAAACCCCACTCTTAAGGGTGAAATGTATTAATATTTGGGATTCTATAAAACCAGATCCTGATTTGCAAAACAAGCTTTGAACTATTCTGTGCAATTACACTGACTGGCACTGTTAGAAAAGTAGAAAGCCACAAGCTTTAGAAAGAAGTGGGGGAAACCCAGTCACTTCTCCTATGCAGCAAAGTTTGATGTGGATGTATGTATGAGGCAAGCATGCAGTACCTGTATAGATTTCCTTAAACAAGAGTGTTTTTTCCTCAGATACTACAGCTATTGTGTGAGACAATGGCACCAGGAAATGCTGGAGCTACTTTATGGAGATGCAGACTGGTGCTATATTCACACCACCATTTGCCCTGAAGAACTTGTTTGTCCTCATACTTGATGCACCACCAGCACAGCCCTGTGGGGTCAGTTCTTTAGGGAGACTGTAGCAGAATGACAGGAGACACTAACTGGAGACTGGGGAGAGGATACACCTGCATCAATCTGAAAAAACCAGGAAGCTCCCTTCTCATCCCATTCACTAATGTTCACTTGACTACCACTGTAGTGGCTGGCAAAGTGTGACAGATTCAACAAGCTGTAGGGCTGCCATTGAAAACTCTTATCTTAAAAGGGAAAGCATGCCTTCATAGGCTAAGAATGACTTAAGGCTATCTTATTTGTGTATGGATTGGACATGAGATGAAGGCAATGTGGTGGAAACAGAAAAAGGATGCTGCCACAATTGGTTTGGGCCATGGCTAGGCACATGTGTGGAAAGGCCCTTATTCCAACCTGATCCAACAACAGACTCCATAGGCCTAAAATCTGTTAGGCTTTGTCATTCATTTCCCTGGAGGGAAGTCAGAGGATTTGCAATGACTGAGAACCAAGCCAGGAAAGGCAGGGTAGCAGCTGACAAGGAGGAGAGCACTGAGAGCTTCTGCACCCAAGAAACAATTCCTTGTGTGTCTAATCACACTTGGACAAATAAAGTATTATGATTAAGATTAATTTCATGCCAACGGTGTTGTATGTTGACTCAGAAGGCTAGTATGTCAATAATACTCAGTCATCTAGGTGGAGTTGTCTGGAAGTTGAGTTATGTTAACCGGACTTCTTTTCTTGTTGGGTTTGAAATGTTTCACTGCTTATCCAAGCAGCTTCTTCAGTTAGGGGGACTGGTTCTTCAGTTAGGGGGACTGGTTCTTCAGCTTCTTCAGTTAGGGGGACATGCTGGCTCAGGAATTCTGGGAGTTGAAATCCACGAGTCATAAAAAAGCCAAGGTTGCCTACCCCTGGGTTAGGGGGACCTGATTGGTTAGGGGGACCTGATTATATGTCCTCCAGGGAGGTTTCATTTCTCACCTAGTCTGGATGGGCTTGTTAGATGGCTTTCTGAAGAAGTCAAGAGTTTGCTTTCTTGGAAATAACACCAATAGAAAGTGTTTTGAGAGCATTGGGGAATGATCTAACCAGTAACAAAGTGAAAATTGAAACAAAGAGTTCACCCATCATCAAACGCTCCTCAGCTGGACTTTGCATCCCTCAACTCTCTCACTTCCATTCCCCTGAAGATAATCTTACTTTTTGTATACTGCTTCCGCACAACAGGTAGGGAGGGCGAGAGACATGTTTCCCGCAGAGCAGCGGAGCAGAGGGACCTCTCTTGATAAACATGAAGGATTCCATTAAATGGAGGAGGGAGTCTTGGATGAGCGAGAGCCTCACCTCAGAGACATTACAGATTGTGGCACAGTATTTAAGTGGGCTAAAATTAGAGGAGAAAGAAGCACCAGCTAATTGGACATGTGTATTAATCATAGTCTGTTGCTCAAGTACTTCACCCATTAGAATGTGTTAATTTGGTAATTACAAATCAGAGGTGATGGGGAGGGAAAGTGGAAGAGGGAGGGAAGTTTCTGGTTGTGATCTAGAGCTCTTCAGTTTTTCTTTCCGATGTTGTGTAGTCTGGTGATTTTCCAGGGACGCTTCTCATTAGCAAGGCGACATTTTGCTACCTCTCTGGCAGCAGGGCAGTAGATGGATATACAGTACTTACAAACTTAGTTTAAACCCTACTGAGTTTGGATGAAATTGCAACTTCTAATTCTGTTCTCTAATGCAAATTAGAGAATTGCTCATCCCTGCTCTATTGTGCATTTTCAGACTCAGAGAATGCAGTAAATTATTTCTAAATATTCTGTTATCTTTTCCCAAACCCTAGGAATAATGCATGTGTGTTTGGGGTGGGGATTATCTGTTGTTTGGTTAATGATAAATTTTACTCACCAACCATACACATCAGTCTTCTCCATGATATTTAAAGCATGGCCTTTTGACTCTATCACAACATACCAGGTCATCTCAGATGGAAATAGAGGATTTTGAAACTGTTGTATAAGAAAAGAGCATTTTCACACAAAGGGGATATTAAATAGTTCTAGATTAATATGCATTCTTCTATTTGCTGTAAACTAATTTTCTACATCCCAGTTTTATCCCCTCATATTGAATGCAAGCAAAATGTTTCTCTCATTGCACAACAGTGACTGAAAAGATTTTAAAGGGAGTTGGTTGAGAAGCTACCATGGAGGGAGGGAGGGAGGAAGGAAGGAAGGAAGGAAGGAAGGAAGGAAGGAAGGAAGGAAGGAAGGAAGGAAGGAAGGAAGGAAGGAAGGAAGGAAGGAAGGAAGGAAGGAAGGAAAATATAAGATAAGAGGCAGCTCTCAAAAGCATATATTTCACCCACAAAATTTTTATTTAAGTTTTTTTTCAAAAAAAGCCATTTATATTGATAATAATACTTTTAACTTTGCAGATTTGCTTTAAAAAGACTTCATTTTTGTTTGTTGTTCTTAACATCATATGACAAATCATTGAATGTCTGAGGTGGTTGGGAGCACAAAACGCTGACAAATGAATGTAAAATTCAAGTAATTATGATTGCTGACCATATTATTCCAGTCATAGTCATTAATTTACAGATATTCTGTTACATATTCAACTCAATATCACTGAAAAATTCACATAATTCACTTTCATTCAGTGTTGTGGCAGTTCAGTAGGATTGGCTGGCTAAGCTCCAAGTACCATATAGATACTGAAAATATGCAGAACATCAGCAAGTGTTTGAATGATTATAATACTCATAATCAGGGCTTTAAAATGGTAAAATATGCATATTATCAATCTACTCTGAAATGGATATGAAGAAACCATCACACTCTTTCAAACCAGACTTGTTATCACCTTTTCATTAATGAGTACCATTTAGAACCATATAATCCATAAGCCTGCACCGAATTCTAGTCTGCTAACACTTTTATAAGTATTGTCTTCATATGTGTAAACAAAAAATAATAATTCATCCAAATTGAGCTATTTTGAACTGAACCAGGCAATGTTTAAGACGGGCAGACAAAGATATCAATTTGTCCTTTCCCTGCCTATGTAGATCTCATTTTATTTAATGCTGTCCACTTGGAGAAAAATGCTAGAAAAGAAGCAAGTAAATGTTGGCTAGAAGGTTGGCTAGGTATGGGAGCCTGGTATAAACAAGCCAATTTCCACACAGGATCAAGGAAAGACAAAACTCTTTTATTTCTGTGCAGAAGCAGAAGACAATGCCTCTGACTTTCACACCTAAGATGCAAATCAGAAATCAGGCTGAGTTATTTGTATACAATTTGGTATGGGAAACAAAAGAGAATTGCTGATTGGCTACAAAGTTACATGTCAGGCACACATGTGCCCTAAGCAAAGCCAACACATAAGATCCCACTAATTCTTTTATTCTGTTCCCTGATCGTATACATTGACTACCTCTGGTCTGTTTTTTACTATGCTGATGATAAACTTTGCTTACTCTAGACTACGGGTCGGCAACCCGCGACTCTGGAGCCGCATGCAGCCCTTTCAGCCTTCTGCTGCGGCTCCAGTCCTCTGCCATTTGCAGAGAGAGAGAGAGAGAGAGGCACTTGTGCTTCGCTTCTCTCTCTCTCTCTCTCTCTCTCTCTCTCTCTCTCTCTCTCTCTCTCTCTCTCTCTCTCTCTCTCTCTCTCTCTCTCTCTCTTTGGGCTCCTGATTGACCCTGTGCCCGGGCGCCCCACCCCCTGGGAGAAGCACAGCCAGGAAGTCCCTTTCCCAGGCTGGCCCCGTCCGAGGCGCATGTGGCCGGGGAGCCACGCAGGGCAGCCCTAGGATCCTCCCTGGGAGCAGCCCGCCGGAGCCTCCGCTGAGTGGGCCAGCCCTCCCGCAAGCTGTGGCCCCAAGGGAGCGCAGCCCCTGCGATCCCCAGCCGGTGCTACCATTGGCCCCGCTGGCCGCGAAGGCACGCTGGACTCCCAGCTGCCAGGAAGGTGATCGGCCCGCTCCTCTCCCATCGCCCAGAAAAGGTAAACAATTAGTCCCCAGTGCTAGGTTTTCCCCACATGCAGGGTTTACATTGGTGGCAGAGATGCAGCAAGGGAGGGAGGGAGGGAGGGAGAGAGAAAGAGAGAGAGGGAGAGAGGGAGAGGAAAGAGAGAGAGAGAGAGAGAGAGAGGGAAAGGAAAGAGAGAGAGAGAAAGAGAGAGAGGGAGAGAAAGAGGAAAGAGAGAGAGAGAGGAAAGAGAGAGAGAGAGGAAAGAGAGAGAAAGAGAGAGAGAGGGAGAGGAAAGAGAGAGAGAGGGAGAGGAAAGAGAGAGAGAGGGAGAGGAGAGAGAGAGAGAGAAAGAGAGAGAAAGAGAGAGGGGGAAAGGAAAGAGAGAGAGAAAGAGAGAGGGAGAGAAGAAAGAGAGAGAGAGAGGAAAGAGAGAGAGAGAGGAAAGAGAGAGAAAGAGAGAGAGAGAACGAGAGAGAGAGGGAGAGAGAGAGAGAGAATATGAATATATGTTGTCCTTACTGGACTTTTAGTAAAGAACGTTTAATGAAATATTTTGATTTTTTTTTTTATTAAGAGATGAGGTATGGGGATAATTATGCTGTATTTAAAGATGGTAGATAAGCTACTAAAATTGTTTTCACCTGTTGGGATGAAGGAGAAAGGTTTTTTCCCCCTCTTTCTCCTGCATAAAAATTTGTTTTCTTTGTAGCAGTTCATTGATTTCATAAATGCAACACACTATAGTTTTTTTATACATAGCATAAAGGTAAAAAAGGATATATGCAGTCTTATCTTCATTTTAGATATCAAAAGGGTTTTGTGGCTCCCAGTGTTTTCTTTTCTGGGAGAAACGGGTCCAAGTGGCTCTTTGAGTGTTTAAGGTTGCCGACCCCCGCTCTAGACCCTTGTCTGGACACCTCTAAACAATTGCTTAAGCTAAATGTCACCTTCCTTGATTCCAGTAACTTGCAAGGTATCTTAGCTGAGTGTCAAAACCACAATCTGTCAGCAAAAATGTATATAGAAATGGATATATGAGGAAGATATATTTGGAAAAAAGGGACACCCAATTTAATATGCATTATTCGTGTTGACTTTATTTTAAAAAAAAGCCAATGCACTTTAGGTTTAGAAAATGGGAGAAATGAAACCGAACGATTCCAACATCCCTGTGGTGCAAATATTACAAACAGGTACAAAAGTGGAACACGGGGAGCTGGAATCGGTGAATATCCTAGGAAATGTTGCAACCCTCTAAATTGACTAGCATGCCATATGGTGAGCTGGAGACTTGGGCAAGACAGCAAATACGAATGGCCCAAGAGGCCTATCCGCAGCACTTACAACCAGGGGGTCGCATTTGCCTTCAAGTATCAACAAAGATGATTTTAACCATTATACACTCACATCCACACAACTGTATATATTTAAACAGCTAGGTTGTGGGTCACTGCAATTTGTGACGGAGCAGCAGATTTTAAGAGCTATAATTGCATCCTGGGTTAGCGGTGCAAAGTGGTCATTTTAGTTAATTGCTTATCTATTCCATGGTTTTTAAGGCACGGGCAATCTGTCATCATTCTCTGTCCCATTTGCCGCCCCCACCCTCACCCCATCCCCCACCCTAGGTTATTACGTTGCTTTTAAAGCATATGCTTCCCTCTCCCTGGACCAGCTACTTAGCCGTATGTATAGCTAATGTGGAAGTGCAGTGATGTTGAGCTATTAATGTGCAAGATGATTGACAGAATGTCCCACTGCTCAAATACAGCCTGTGACTTCCCTCATGAAAATCTCGGGTTATAACAGGGTTTGTGTAGCTTGCAAGAGCTAGGCACAGACCTCATTTGGAACAATGTCCTTAAAAACAAGAAAGGAAGAAACCCACATAATTTTCCACTTCGACAGTCCCTGATTGGCTCTCTGAGTGCAGAGAACCAGAGGGACAGCTCTTTGCCTCCCATCTCAATAATTTGTTGGCTCATTAGTACTCATGCCTTAAAGGGGATCTTGGAATGTTAGCAGGTGTAAAATGTGATTATCTCCCCCCCTCCTCCAACTATCCTGACACCACCTGATACCCCCTTTGTCATTAATATTTGCATGTTACTTCTTCCCATTCCCTATTTCCCCTGTCTCTTCCAAACCAAAAGGCGAATGTACTTTTAATGGGATAGCTGCTTTCCTGCTCCACATCTACTGGGGTTTAGTGAAATAAAAAACGTTCTCATAAAGGTTTGCTGATTGGACGCAACTCTCAGCTTAGCACACTTTTAAAAATAATCTCATTTGTTGATCTATTATATTTTTTCTATTTCTCATTAAAAATTATATATATATATATATATATATATATATATATATATATATATATATATATGTAGGTCTTTGGTAATTCGGGTTTTCTCCCGTGTAAAATTGGAAGTGTCTTGGCGACGTTTCGACGAAGTCTCATTCGTCATCTTGAGGCTGGTGTCTCTTCGGCCTCGTGCTTCTAGAAGCAATGTGTGATCGCAGCTGTTTCTTCCTTTTAACTGCCAGTGGAGGTATGAACTGATTGGATGGGAGCTTGGCTGTGTTCTGATTGGGTGGAGGTGTGTTCTGATTGGTTAGGGGCTTGGCTGTGCTCTGATTGGATGGGGGGTTGGCTGTGCTCTGATTGGCGGGGTGTGTGCTCTGCTTGGGTGGGGGCCCTGGTGTGCTCAGATTAGTCTGAGTTGCAGGGGGATTTGAGATGGAGAGCTGCATTGCTGTTGTTTGGCTTCGCGTTCGTGGTCGTGCCACATCTTCAAGGTGGGTGTCAGTTTGCTTCACGTATGAAATGGAGGGGTTTAAAATGGCCAATGATGCAGCTGTGGTCTGGTTTCTGGTCCGCGGTTGTGCCTCATCATCGGTGCGGGTTTGAGTCTGCTTTTTGTGTGGATGTGTGGTGGTGACATCATGTGTGGTCTTCGTGAGTGTGGGTCCAGTGTTGCTCCTTGTGCTAGGGATTCGTCTGTAAATAAGGCTGGGTTTCCAAATGGCTGGTAGGCGGGAGGTATCATCTCGTTTATTCATGCTGTGTGGGCGTTTTTCTATCTCGATGGCTTCTCTGATTATTCTGTTGTTAAAGTGTTCAGTTTTGGCAATAGTTCTGGTATTTTTAAAGTCAATTTTATGTCCTGTGGCTTTGAGGTGTTGGACCAGGGAGGAAGTTGGTTCCTCTTTTCTGACTGAGTTCTTGTGTTCTTCAATGCGTGCGCTTATTCTTCTGTTGGTTTGTCCGATGTATGTGGTGGGGCAGGTGGTGCATGGGATTTCATATACTCCTTGATTTTCTAACTCAATTTTGTCCTTGGGGTTTCTTAGGATGGTGGATATTTTTCGGTTTGTGCAGAATGCTGTCTTGATGTTGTGTTTGTGGAGGATCTTGCTGATTTTGTCTGTGGTGCCTTTTATGTATGGGAGGAGGGCTTTGCCGTTTTCTTGTTCTATGTCTTGGATTTTAGTGGGGGTTTCTTTTTGGATTAAGTTGGTAATCTTATTTCTTTGGAATCCGTTGGATGTTAGTACATTAGTGAGAGTGTGTAGTTCGGTTTTTAGGTGTTGTTCGTCAGCTAAGCGTTTTGTTCTCGAGATGAGTGTCTTGGCTATGGAGTTGATCTGTGCTGGGTGGTGGTGTGAGAGTGCGTGCAGAGAGTGCGTGCAGATATATATATAAATAAGATGTACCTCAATATATATGCACAATATACAATTTTAAATCAGTTATCATTTATCAGTTATTTGCCTTACATCACTTTTTTTAAAGCTGGTTTTGCTTATTTTTATCTTTTCCTTTCTATTCAGTCACGGCAGATTCTCAGAGAATGACTGGACAAGTCATTGTAGTTTTCTTGGCCAGTTTTTTTCAGAAGTGGTTTGCCATTGCTTTCTTTCTAGGGCTCAGAGAAAGTGACTGGCCCAAAGTAATCCAGCTGGCCTAAGGTGGAAGTAAAACTCACAATCTCCTGGTTTCCAGTCTCTAAACTGCTACACCAAGATGATTCTCTTATTTTTAGTTAATGCTACCCTAAATATGAAAATGTCTTTGTTTTACAGCCATAAGAAGTTAAATGGAGTTTGGAATATCACATTCATAGGCCATGCAAATTCAACACAGTTGGAACATCTTTTTCCAAAATAGTCATTGGCATAATGTTAAATGTTTCCTAAGCTTGGTGATGGGTCACATGAGGTTGAATTAGCTAAGGTTAAATCCAGATAAAAAAAGAACACAGTTGGGTCAATAGAAAACATGATTCAAGAATTGGGGTTCAATTTGCTTTGGACTGGATTGTGTTGCTTTCAGGAACCGTGGTGGCATAGGGGTTGAAATGCAGTTTTGCAGGCTAACTCTGTTCACTGCCAGGAGTTTGATCCTGACTGGCTCAAGGTTGATTCAGCCTTCTATCCTTCTGAGATCGGTGAAATGAGGACCCAGATTGTTGGCAGCAATATGCTGACTCTGTAAACCACTTAGATAGTGCTGTAAAGCACTATGAGGTGGTATCTAAGTGCTTTTGCTACTGCTTTTGAACTTCCAGGATTGTAATTCAGAACCATTCCTTGATTCTATACCATTTAGTATTTTCTGGTGGCAGAAAATACACAGTTATATTGAGTGTTCCAGGAACAAATCTCTGTTAATTCCATTTTTCTTTACAGGACTATGCTGGAAAAGTGTTCCATAGGTTTAGTGACTTGGACTTTTAATGGGTACATCAATTATAGATCAGGTTATAGCAATATTGACAGGCCAATAATGGCCTTTTTCATTTCATGTGTTCCAAGCTCAGTCGATAGTGTTGGTTTGTTTAAATGACTGGGGTTTTTGAACTACAACTTGCGAATATTCCAACATCAGTATCTCCCTTCAAGAACAAAAAGAGAGTCAAAACATTTATTCACCTATCTTTTCCCCAACCCACCTAAATCACCTTTAAATTTTTAGACTTTAGAATGTAAAGGTTTTTTCCAGATTATTCTTTTGTTTTGTACAACAAAATCAATAAAGAAATCCTGAAATTCTGAAGCAATTCCACTTAGAGACACAATGGTAAATGGTAAACTAAATATCAGTTTAGATTTTCCCCCAATATAAACTTTACAAAGTTGTTTATAAAAACAGTGATGACAGAAACAGAATGTTCTTGTAAAAGCAAGTATAATACAGCTTCTATTTGAAAGAAAGTGCTGTCTCACCAAAATATTCAAATAGCAAGTCTTACCTTAACTAAATAGGAATGTTCCAGTAAAATTGATAAGGAGCTGCGTGAGATGATGTACTGCACTCAGGCTGTGGGCAAATTTAGATAACAGGAGTTTCTGCTATACCATCATTCTTTAAAATGCTCCTCATTCAGATGTATTTGGTGATCAAGTATTTGCTCTTTTAAAAATCTAAACCCAGCAAAATTCTTAATAAAGCAGCTATAGTAAATAAGAATTCTAAAGGGTGTGGGTACATTTTGTCCATATTTTAGCCAAAGATTTTATTACACCTTTAAAACAATGGATTGACACTAGGAAATAGAAAGATGGATTGGATGATGGCCACCCTGTGTGAGCTATTTTTTTCCTCACCTACTGGCTCCATTTAAATTGTGCAATATTAGAAATGCATTTTGGCATGTTTGTTAATAAAGACACACAGCTGAATAAACACTTTTCCTGTCATTGTTGAGGGGTGGATTTCCCCCCCCCCCTCAGCTCCACTGTCTATCTCAAGAGAAATGTTATTGGAATCATATTGCATTTTCAGGTCTGATGAAACTCTAGTAATATAAGCATTTTATGCAAATATAGTGTGTGTGTGGGGGGAAATAGCATTTTATGTGCCATAAATCTTTAGGTAACTGGAGCTTTCATTTGCACTTGCTTTTAAAACATCTCAGTGTAAGACAATTATAGTTAGTCTTAGAAGGTCTACTCATTTTGCACTGAAAGTCATATAAAGTGCAGTCTGGAGGGCTGTAGAAAATCTTGCATTTTATCTGCCCCAAAGTATTCTGTAGCCTTTCTCTGTTGTTTCCTTGAACATAATGGCTGCATTGTACTTCCTCAGTAATGTTAGCTTTCTGATGGGCTATCTGTCCTGGGCACATTTGGGATCAAAGGTTTGCACAAGTGAGAATTACGGAATTAACGTAACATGTAAGTTTACAGTTGCTTTTGTGACTTATTATTTGATTGATTATGTGCTCACCTCCCACTTGGAAAGTTGAGAGTTCAATCCTAGGCAGCGATAGATGTTTCTCTATCAGAGTGCAAAGAGAAAATATCTGCTGTTAACTCCCCATAGGCATCAGAAAGGGTATCCAGCCAGTAAACTCTCAATTCCATTTAGTTCCCCTAACTCCACCCTGAATAAAGGGATTAAAGGGTCGTAAAAGGGGGGGGGGTCATTTTAATTCCTAGTGACCATATAAATCAGTGTTTAAATCAGCCTTGGTAACTTTCAAAAGTGTGGACATCAACTCCTAGAATTTCCCAGCCAGCTGTTTGCCCTCTTCTCTTTCCTTCCACCTTTCCCAGCATTTTTATTCTCAAAATAATGACTGTGAAATGTTTTTTTAAATAAAAAAAAACCCCAAGAGTTTAAAAACATGCATTTAAGCCACTGCCTGTTTGACTCTGCTTCCAGTCTTTAAAGACATGATTGATATTAAGTGGGGGGGGGATCCTTATTAGGGTTCACAAATAAAAATGTGAAGATTTGCAATCATTTGTATGAGCCATCTAAGTATTTTCATTTTCCTGGCACTCTGCAATTGTTAGGGCTGTGTTAATTGCTCTGCTGGACAAGGATGGAGATCAAGCAGCCCTCTGGATACTGCTGAATTTCTATTCCCTGAAGTCCCCATCAGCATAGCCAATGACGAGGAATGCAAGGAACTGTAGTTCAAAACATGTGGAGAGCTGCAGGTTCCACATCTATTCCTCTGCAAGAGTTTGATGTGTAGCTAAATCTGCTTTCTGTCAAAAATTTAGAGACTTCCCATCTCTGTCTGGGAATTGTGTGATTAAAAAAACATAAAAACCATACTAAAATACTGTATCTCAATAAAGGTTCCAGGTAAAACAAGGGTAGAATAAAGTATAAGTTAAAAGGGGGTAGGGCCTTTTAACCTCAAACTTGGTTGCCTTTCTGGAAGCCCCATGCAAATCGGCAGAGCCAAGTCTTCAAACTCTTTTGAAAGGCCAGGAGAGTAGGGGTCCCGCCTCACCTCTAGGGGAGCATTTTGTAAAGGGGATGCTACAGCAGAGAAGGCCCACTTCCTGGATCCCACCACTCAAGATTTGTTAACTGACAGAGTCCATAACATATCTTCTCTGCTTGACTGGGTAGAACAGGAAAAATATAATGGGAATAAGACAGTTCTGCATGTTTGCCATTCTGAAGTGATGCCATTTATTTGAATATTGCTTAAAAGTAGGAATACTTTAAATGTAACATGATGAGTTCCTCAAATAGTCAAGGTGAATATTGATGGTGGAACATTTCAATGAATAACTCTGAGTAAGGCCCTTTCCTTATTACTAAGTTCAAATGTTCTCTTCCTGTCCTTGAGCTCACAGAAAACTATACAACATCATAGTGTGTGGCAGTGTCCCATTGCTGATCACAATGCTGCATTTATTACTCCTGTTTTAAATCACTACGGTCATTTGATTTCACTCCAAGGTAACGGATGATAAAGCCTGACAGATTTTACATATTTTATATACCTCAAGGCTGCCTTTGGACAGAGTCAAAATGAGGGGTAAAAGACTATTTCAATATCAGTGTAACTAAGAATGACTTAAGTGTATCCCATTCATGGGTTCGGAATGAGATGAAAGCAATGAGGAGACAACAGAAAAAATGCTGTTGTGACTTGGGTAGGTGC
The DNA here is from genome assembly GCA_023970755.1 of Azemiops feae. Lineage (NCBI taxonomy): Eukaryota > Metazoa > Chordata > Lepidosauria > Squamata > Viperidae > Azemiops > Azemiops feae. The sequence goes on along the minus strand of JALGBA010004297.1, from coordinate 5,050,752 downwards.
AAGTAGGGAAAATTGCTTCTTGCAACTTACTATTGCAGCAAGGGAATGATTACTTAAGTTCCTCTGCTTTCTTTGAGAACTACAAATTTAATCTGAATCTAATCCAATGTCAATAAGGCAGACAAATTGATTTGAAAAGAATTTGGGGAAAAAAATAGAACTGTAATACAAAGAGACTGACAGAATCAGGTAAAACAGATAAAAATTAATTTCCGACAGTTCACCGACTGAAAATTACAATAAGAAAGGTTTAGGATTCCTGGTTTGCATCACAATGTTGTTTAACATGCATATTCTCTCCCTTTTGTCCTTTTGCTACACGGTGGCCTTATTTTCTTCCACTGTCTTTGGTAAATCATAAGCCACATTTTGCTTTTTCAAGGACCACCTGGGAATGCTCTTTTACACATTATTAGTGTAAATTAGTGTCTGTACATACAGCAATAATTCTTAGGATGCTAATAAGGGCCAATTCTCCATTACAAATCTTAGTGTCAATGTATGGGCAAAGAGTCAAAGTAACTGTGAACATCCCTGTGGGTCAGATGCTCTCGCCTCCTCTTCCCAGTTTCCACTAACTGTAGTTTGCCACAATACATGCATTATTGATGGAAAGAATTCCTTACTTCCCAAATCAGCTCATCAGTTCAGGAGACTGAAGTTTTCCACCCAAATTTGTGAAATGCTTCAGGTAAAGTCTTTAAACTCTGGCATGAGCTAGAAGTAAGCCAATCATTATTTGCTGCAATTTGAATGTTTCCAGTGTTCCCACTGGGGAACTACAAAGCAGGTCTTTGTGTTTCTTACCTCTGTGAGCCACCAAGATTTTCTCACTTCCACAACTCTCCTGTCCCTTCCACCCACCCATCTGCAAACTTGTCCCGTCTTTACCTGTCTAACAAACACCATCTTCATGCTGATATTGTCAACAGAATAAAATGTTGTACTGCTGGGTCATCCTATAATGTAACATTTTGGGAAAAATAGAGATCTAGCTGAGTGTCAGACTCTTGGTAGCTAATTCAACCAAAATAAGACTCATAATGAGTCTTCTCTAGCAAGATTCTTTTGGTACGAAAAGCTTGTGTAAGAGCTAATTTGGTGTAGTGCTTCAGCACCAGGCTAGAAACTAGGAGACTGTGAGGTCTAGTCCCCACCCAAGGAACAAATCCAGCTAGGTGACCGTGGGCCAGTCACTCTCAAACCTAGGAAGCAGTCAATGGCAACCCACTTCTGAAATCTTGCCAAGAAAACTGTAGGGACTAGTCCAAGAAGTTTGCATTCGATGAAGTGACATAAGACTTATCTCAGGAATAGAAATGACACACCACTTAAGCTGCTTCCATAGTGGGCTAGCAATGAGACAAAGGCCTTCCTATGCGGAATGAGGAACTTGCCACAGCCAATTTGCCATGGTCAACTCACCATGGCCAACTCACCACGGACAGCTTGCCATAGCCAATTCGCCACAGGACACCTCACTGTGGGACAATTCAACGATTCAATTTAATTCTTTAAAATAATTAAAAAACAATTTAAATTTTTGTCATTCGCATTTCATTTTGTCCCTCCTTTAGCATCCCTTCTTTAATGATTCCACTGGATTATTTCTTCAATATTAGTGTAACTCTTGTCCCGTGGCAAATTGTCCCACGGCGAGTTGTCATAGACCCATCCTATGGGGACACCTATTCCTGTCAGGACAGACGGTGGCCACATTGTTGTGCCACAGTTAAGGGGATATGAGGAAAAACTTGGCGTAAAGTTTGCCCCAAGTTGTTCTCTGTTGTACCTGTTCTATCTAACAGTGGTGGCAAGTCATGCAAAACAAAGTGGGAATAAGCGCCAGAAGTAGGCATCTAAAGTTCACCAAAAATGTTCCCTGCCGAATTGGTTAACGATGCAAGAAGAGCAGCTCCTGTATGGACTGATCTGGTAAGCCTCTTCAAATATCCAACCTGTTGCAGTGTGATTAGGTTTGACTTTGTTCTAACTCCAGAGAGTGACAAAGAAGATCATGCCTGGGAAGAGTAAATAGAAAACACTGATGAAGTTAAATATGAAGCAGCCAGGGAAATCAAATATAATACCTGAGCCCGGCAACCTCAACTGATTTCATTGTGGCCAGGGAAGGAAGAAGTGGGGGAAATGATCTCTCTCTTCGTCAGACAGCTAAGCTGTTGGAGGTTATGAGATTCTTTTATTGCTCTAATTTGTAGGGCGATGTGCTGACAATCTCCCTGTTGCACAGAGAATATATAAATTATGCCTGCAGGATGATTAACTGTTTGTCCAGGCTAATTGTCATCATTAAATCTTGCTCAGTCACAGTTTTAAAGCTCAATTTAAACTCTATATCTTTAACAAAGCTTCATTCTCACTTCCCTCTCCCTCCCTCCACCACATCTATGTAAGTGTGCACATGTGCGGGAGTGCACACACACACACACTCCCTCCACAGGGGGGAAAAAGAAACAATAAAGATAATGGTTTAAGTCTGCTTCTCCTGTAATGGCTAAAGTTATAATTGCATGTGTGTAGAAGCACGGCATCCACAAATGGCAAGCCTATGGAGTCCCCTCTTGCCTTAGCCACTAACTCTTATTTCAAATCCCGTTGTCATTGCTTCCCTATATTAATTTCTGAATTATGGATTATTGTTCAGAGACCTCAGAGTCTGAAACAATTCCCCACTACTATTACTGCATAAATCTTTTTTGCCGTCTGCCATCCTGCTTAAAATAGCAATGATTCATTCTGAAAGATTAAGGAAGCGGGAACTTAGAAGACAATTTCTTACCTCTATTGCCATATTGAAAAGCGGAAAGAATTCCATGATTTGGTGGTGGGCGGGGGTGGGGGGATGGGGTGAGGGCAACCTGAGTACCATAACGCCAGAGCACTCATCTCCATCTGAGCCATTGCTGATTATGTAGCCAACCAGACTCCATACCAGGATTAGGACAGCACACCATCATGGCAACACACTGAAGGAGCCTTTCTCAGAGCTTCTGCATAGCACATTTTTCCTCCCAGCATTCATCCCACTGACTACTTATATCACGGGTATCAATCGACGCATCACGTGACATGTCGTCGCGACATATCGTAACTTTTTTCGCATTGCCGGAGCTGGGGTGGGCGCGGCCTCCATATGATGCAACCGGCCCGCGGGCTGGCAGTTTGACACCCCTGACTTATATTGTCTGAAAAGACACACGCACACACGCACGCACACACATACATTCAGTTGTATAAAGGCTTTACATTTTGAATTTATAGAGGACTTAGAGATTTAAAATAATTCTACAGGGAACAAATATGGGCATTCCTCTTCCCGCAGGATCCATATCCGCGTGAATACAGGTAGTCCTCGACTTACAACAGTTCATTTAGTGACCGTTCAAAGCACTTCAACGGCACTGAAGAATGTGACTTATGACCGCTTTTCACAGTTACGACCTTGGCAGCATCCCCATGATCATGTGATCAAAATTCAGACGCTTGGCAACTGGTTCATATTTACGATTGTGTCCCAAGGTCATGTGATCCCCTTTTTGCGACCTTCTGACAAGCAAAGTCAATGGGGGAGCCAGATTCACTTAACATCCGGGTTACTAACTTAGCAACTGCAGTGATTCACTTAACAGCTGTGGCAAGAAAAGTCGTAAAATGGGGCAAAACTCACTTAACAAATGTCTCACTTAACAACAGAAATTTAGGGCTTAATTGTGATCGTAAGTTGAGGACTACCTGTATTGACATTACATTCATATCTGTATTTTCTGTAAGACCCTGGAGAATTCATAGAAGGAGAAAAGGTTGCATGTACTTTATTTGGGAGTGAAGTTACTAGAGAGTCTCCACTGAGACCCTTCCTCCTTTGATTTTGCCTAGGTCGTGGGTCTGCAACCTTGACAACTTTAAGACTTGTGGACTTCAGCTCCCAGAATTCCTCAGCCAGCTATGCTATGCTGAGGAATTCTGGGAGCTGAGGTCCACAAGTCTTAAGGTTGTCAAGGTTGCTGACCCCTGGCCTAGGTGTTCAGATAATATTGATTCTGCTGGCTCAGAGTAATGGAGAATAGCAGTTTAGACAACCAGTTTAGAGCTGAATAGCAGGAATCTATTATGCTATGCTGGCCAATATATTGTTTCATCTGTACTTGAAGATTAGATAATTATCCGTTTAAAGCAATTGCAAATATTTAAATTGGCTTAACATCATTGTTCTTTTCCTAGCTGAGAACTCAAGGTCATTCTGCTTTGCTTGACGAATGAGTTCTACATCAACGCAGAAAGCTGCATATCCTTACCACTTATATATGCCAACATGACAATAAGACAGAGATATTTCTAGGACCCAAATTATTTAAGACATGGGAGATCAATGAAACATATCTCTTCCCATTTTTAAAAGTGTCTTAAGTATCTTCGTGGTTTTTTTTTGCTGTGAGTCAAATCATACCTTGAAGGGGGAATTTTAATTGTGAAAATGGCTGGGGAGCTAAGCATTAATTGCCATTCTATTGGTCCCAGTGCTAATCCATTTACGGATGCTATTCACCCTTGAGATATTCTACACAAATCTCTTTAGATGTATAGAAGAAAAAAAGATCAAAGCTGTGATTAACATTTTTGCCCCTCAAACTATGTCCTCTCCAAGGTTTTCGCCCTATGTCATCCTTTCCCAACCTGATATCTTCCAGATGTGTTGAAGCTGTAGTTTTCTTGTATTACCAGACTGCATGGACCAGTACATCTGAAGATGTGAAAATTGGGAGGGCTCCTCACTTACATCTAGATGGTCTCCTCCTTGTTCTCCCCCTCCAAAGGATGGAAAACACTTCTTAAATGATACCAAGTAGTCATATAGTGATCAAGCTTTCTATAGCATTTGCTACAGCAACCAGAGAAACGCCATGTTTTCTAAAATACAGGTAATCCTCAACCTATGGCCATAATTGAACCCACAATTTCAGTCCTAAATCATGCTGGTCATAAAATGGGTCACCATGTGACCATGGCCAATTTTACAACCTTTTTCTGTGGCTGTCATAAAGTAAACAGTCACAGTCATTATGCAAACCCGTCGTTCATTTAAGGGGCATTTCCCCCCCAATAAATGCCAGTTTTGGGGGGAGGGAGGTCATAAATCATGGTCACGTGACTAGGGGAAACTGAAAATGGCCCTAAATGTGGACTGGTTGCTAAGAGCCCAAAATGTGATCACATGATTATGGGTGGGGCTTGGATCTCAGAATTTTGAATCTGGGTCCTAAGTCCTTTTGGAGTCTGATGTAATTTTGAAGAGTTGCTAAGCGGCCAGTTGTAAGCTGAGGACTTCCTGTAAAAGCTATCCTAGGGAGTATAGCAACCCTAGAAAATCTTGTGATTCAGGTATATCCAGCTACTGTTCCAAAAGCTGCATTTTAGTTCCCGCTCCCCCACTTTTAAAACCTTAGTTATCTGGGGATAAGCAATCTGCAGCCTCAGCACTAACTGGAGCCTCCAATTCCCCTTTTTGCAGTGCACTATCTGACCATGATGGATAAAACTATATTTTCTGCCATTTTGAAAACAAACCAAAATTCTAGAGAGAGGCCCAAATAGATACAGTATATATCAGTTTAAATTTTTTTTAAAGAACTCCCCAAACAACTGGACTGCCCACCTATGTGAGTTGTCTTTATCTACTCTGTTTCTCCTAAAAACTGACATGCAACTTGTCTTGGCAACCAAAATACTCTAAATCTATTGTTTGAGGCAGCCAAACTGCACTGTCTCATGGTAAGAAGAATCAAGAAATTGGTCATGATAATCAGGAAAGATACTTTCAATCCATATGTTCAGTGGTGTCCACAGTAGGAGTCAAGTAAGCTAGTCTAACAAAAGCAGCATCATGCCATCATGCCACATGCCAATCTCCTTATGTATGCATGGTGTGACATTAAAAATGGGCATTTCTACCATGGACAAACTAAAAAAATAAACCAACCCAATTTTTAGTTGGAGCGCATCATTGAAATTCAGATCCAGAGATTATGAGGATCTTTCTTCATTGCTGAGTTGAACTGGTCTCCACCTATCCTTGACCTGGCAGAGAATTAATCAGTATGAAATTGCTTATCCTCACTGCCAGTCCCTATTCTGCCTATATTGCCTCAGTTCCCAGTCACTGACATTCATTATTTTTGATCAACTTGAGGCAGCATATATACTTAATGCTCCTAGTGTCTCACAACAACAAACCTACGAGCTTGTTGGACTTGAGAAAGAGTAACTGGCCCAAAGTACGCACTCAAGCCTAACGGAGGAGTAGAATTTATGGTCTCCCAGTTTCTAATCCAGCACTTAACCACTACATCAAATTGGCTCTCTGTCTTCCTTCCAAGGTAATTGTTAAGATTTTGCACACATTAAAGCTGCCCTTGGACAGGGATAAAGAGAAAATACTACTTTAACATCAACACAGCTAATGATTTCTTTAAAAATGCTTCACTCGTGGGCTTTGGGAAAAGATGAAGGCCATATCATGGGGACATCCCAGGAAAAAAAAATTACCTTGATGAAGCACAAGTGAAGAAAGGTCCTCAGTTAGTCACTGTCAACTGTATGCAAAGCAATGGATAAGTGGCACAAAAATGAAACAAGAAACTACAGGTTGCAGATCAAATTCTTACATGTGGATTTGATTAAGGGAGTAAGCATGAAAACCCAGAGACAGATTAGCCATAAAAGACAGTTGGGTGACCTTGAGCCAGTCATCTCTCACTCAGCCCAACTCAGAGTTGCTATTGTGGGGAAAAATAGGAGGAGGAAGGTGTGTTGGATATTTTGCTGCCTCCAGTTATTTGTAAAAATAATAAAGGTGGGATACAAATACATAAGGAATTGCAATAGTGGTGAATATCTATAGCTTGGGTGTAGGATGTGGGTGAAGGTTTGTTCTCTGAGTTCGTGGGTTGGTTTCTGAATGTTTTGTTACCAGGCTAGGTAACATGTTCAGTGGAGTTTAGGGGATGTCAGTATTCTTCTGTTTATAAGGGCTTCAGGTGTTGGTGTGTTGAGTGAGGGTCTTGCAATGGGTCTTATGGGTCAGGTGTAAGTCATTAGTGAGTCTTGTGATGGGTCTTGTGATGGGGAGTTTACATCAAGTCCTGGTCATTGGGAGGTGAACTGGTGGGGGGCTTACGAGGGTTGGCTGAGGGTCGGTGCTGTCTCTGGTTGACAGTGTGGTTGATTTGGATTCTGAGAGGTTTGTAAGCTGGTTGTAGGTTGATGTGTCTGTTGATAGAAGTGTGGCAGATAGTAGCATGGCTGATGATTTTTGTGTTGCTGCAATCAAACTGGTACTGTTTGGTGTTGGTGTGGGTAGAGATTAAGGATTTGGGATCGTGGCGTTTGACTGCCAGCCGGTGTTTGTGGATCCTGGTTTTTAATGGACATGATGTTTGTCCCACATAGAATTGGTTGCGATCGTTACATTTGATTTTGTAAATTACATTTTCTTTCGTCCTTCCTTATCTTGTTTTTGGTTCTGGATAATTCCTGCCAGAGTGTGGCTGTGGGTTTGTGGGCTATTGCTATTCCTATGGGTTGGAGAATTCTGGCTGTCATTTCTGACACCCCTTTTATGTATGGTAGACTTAGTTATTGTGTGCTAGTTGACTGTGTGGTGTTGTGGTTTGGGTGCTGTGTGTCAGAATACGAAATTTTTGGGATAGTTATGGAGAAAAACATAAAGTAGCTGTTTCTCTTCTGCTTTTCTTAGTGTTGTGGTGCTGCAGTGTGTCCTGGTCCTTCTGAAGAGGGTCTGGACACAGCTTCTTTTGTGTGTCACCACACAAGCTGAAGATCTGGTCCATGTGTGTGTGTTTGCGGTAGATGCGGCTTTCCAGTTCTCCATTGTCTAGTCTCCTTATGTCGATGTCGAGGAATGGGAGTCTGTTGCCTGTTGTCTGTTTTCTCTTCATGTGTGAATTTTGAATATAGCATAAGGAATTCCCTGTCTCTTCCTGATAGTGTTAAGACTATGAGGAGTATGAACCAGAAGCTACGTTGAATAGATGAACGGATGATCTTTTGGCTCAACAATGAGAAATGTATTCAAATCGTCAGCATCGACATTCTATTTTATCTCCTGTGCATGTGTATGTGTCATACAATAAATAAATAATTATATCTAACTAGACCCTTTAATGTTGTGAGTGAAGGAACAGCACTTTCTCTGCTTCTTAGCCTTCACTCAAAAAGGGCCATAGGTGAATCATTCAATGGGCATTTGTTAGAAATGGGCACCGGGGAACTGGGATTTGAATTTGACAACTTACAGTGAAACAAAACTTCTTTCTGTTCTTCTGTTCTCTCTGTTAGAGTTCTCCGCAATGCTCTCATTTTCTGCCTGCTTTTATAAAATTAGCAAGCAAAGAGAATGCAGGACAGAGGATTGGGAGGAGATTGAGAGACAAACCTACAGGTACAAATTCAGCAATGGAAAAGCTTCAAAAGCTAAACGGTAGTTAGTCTGGCCACCAATCTAATCAAAATCCACTTTTACTCACATATCACTGGGTCAGACAAGTGATCCCCTAGTCTATGATAGGGGTCAAATCCAGACACTTCAGGAAAATTCAGTAGCAGCACTCCATTCTCTCCCATTTGCATCTAATTGCCCCAATCTACAGGGCTAACTATATGTTAGAGACCACTGAATGTTTTTGAAAAGCTGTTTTAGAAAAAGAGATTTAGAACGGAGGAGAAGCAGCAGGAGGAAGCAGCAGTGCTTAACTCTTATTTCTACTTCTACTCACCAAAATTCAATCAGGTTCAATTCCAGATTTATGTGGGCCCTTCATTGAATGTGACATCATGTTTAAACATGGCACTCGGGATGTTTATAATCCAATTATGAGCCATCTACCGGCACTTTCGCATTAGTCCCTGGATTGCATGAAGTCATCCCATAGTCAAATGGATTTCATATCAATGCAACTGTCCCGATTTTCAAATTGCAAAATTCCCATTTCACGGTTTGAGACGATGGATTCTTTGAATCCTGAGGCCAGTTTGATGATCCTTAATTGGGAGAAAGAGGGAATGCTGGTCAGTTTACATGAGTCCTGGATTGTAATGGAAAACTCTAAGAGTATCTAAGAGTGCTTTGAGATGGGGCTGTACCAGAGACATTTTTAAATTGGACATTTTAGAGAATGGATCTTAACAGAGGTAAAATAACAGTTAAAATAATATAAACACAAATAAGTAAGCAAAGGATTGAAAATGTCAGGGAGCTTGCAGTTTTCCAATGTTACAGGAGAAGCGACAGAACCTGGGGCAGAGTTAAAAGAGGGATCAGCCTAGAACCCCTATGTAGTCACAAGAAGACTAAGTCAATTCCCTTGAATTCTGTTGACCCTTATCTAACTCCAAGCAGGTGGAACCCATTAGTTGAGAAGATTCCTCTACATGGGCTTTTTATCAAGAAATCAATTTAATTGGACCTTTACATGTGGACCTGTCTCTCATGCCTAACAAATATATCATTAATTACTTATATATTATATTCTACCATTTTAAAAGACTAAGAATCATTATTAAGCATTGAACTAAAAATAAATATTAGAAACCTTAATCAACACAGTATAAACCACCAACTGAAATGAGAAGATATAGTAAATCCAATCAGAATGAGAATATCTTCTTATTTTACTATCCCATGAAGTTAAAATATACACTCAGTATACAGAAAAACCCAAATTTTAAATAAGATACAAATCCATGTATTAAGTTATAGTCCAGAGTTGGTTTCCAATGAAAACTGGTTTTTTTAGGCATGGGGGACTATAGTAGTGATATTGTCCCAGTTGTAATTACTGTTCAGGGAGTAAAATAATGGTTTTCTGTTTGTATCTATTTTCCCTTCCACTAGCATAGGTCAGGGCAGATTTCAATTCTTCTCAACCTTCAGACTGCATAAGCTTTATGGGATCTGTAGTCCCAAACACTTGGAAGACACCACCATACAGTTTACCCCTGCTCTACTACATCCATATGAAAGCAATATTATGGTCTGTGATCATAATAAAGATTTGATTGAGTGAGTGATCTAAAAGTAAAATATAACATGAAAGCCATTTGCAGGAGAGTCACTATCAAAGAATATTAGGATAATTATGGGGTTATAGAAGAGCAAATCCCTGTGGCCTTGGTTGTAGCAGCTCATTCACTATGCTTCAGCAATACAAGACTACTCTTCTTTTGGGTGTAGGACAACTCATGGCCAACTCATCACAGCCACCTCACCGTGACCAACTCGCCAACTCGCCATGGGAAACCTCGTTGAGGCCAACGCCATGGGCCAAGTTGTCCCATAGTGAGTTGACCCATTCGGTTTCTTTTAATAGATGCTAACCATTCACATCTCATTTTTTTTGTCTAAGTTTAGTATGGTTATAACACTGGTTTGTTGGTTTGAGCTCCGAGCTTCGCAATTTGGTTGCAAATGTTTCATCACCATTCGAGGAGACATCCTCAGTGCACTTTGAATTGTGTTCGTCTGTCAGAGCACTGGCCTTTAAATACCTTTTTATGTGATGCAAATTGGTATGAATGTTATTTGTTCGGATATTTCTGAGTCATGGTCTGATTTCGGGCTGTTTGATTGGATGGTTGTTGTTGCTGGGCCACAGTCTTTGGTGTTAAGTACCGTCTGTGTGATGCAAATTAGTGTTAGTGTTGTTTGTTCCAATGCTTCTGAATCATGGTCTGGTTTTGGCTTGTTTGGCTGTTGTTACCGAGATGTGGTCCAATTTCTTGTGAAGAGTTATGATTTCCATTGCTGCCTGTTGGTTAGTTTTTAAATGCTACCTTCAGGATGGTGGTTGGAGTTAGTTCTTTCATTCTCAGCGGTTGTAGACTGGGTCAATGTCAATGTGTCTGTTTATTGAATTATTGATAGAAAACCAGGCTTCAAGGAATTCTCTTTCTCTTCTTGATTTGGTTATAACATTGATTTAGGACCGTTTTCGGAAAAAGCATGTTGTTTCATATTGAGCTATGCATTGTTTCTTCCACAAAGAAATGCAGTCTTAGATCATCCCCAAACTTTCTATTTTCATACAATGTAAATTGTCAAATTAATTGTTATAATATAAGGCATGGGAGATTCATATTGTAGTTAATACAATTGGATCAAGAGCCAATTTGGTGGACGGGTTAAGGCACCAGGCTAGAAACCTGGACACCATAAGTTCTAGTTCTACTTTGGCATGGAGCCAGCTGGGTGACCTTGGGCCAGTCGCTCTCTCTCAACCCTAAGCAGAAGGCAATGGAAAACCATTTCCAAAAATCTTGCCAAGAAAACTGCAGGGACTAGTCCAGGAAGTTGCCAGGAGTCAAAACTGATTCAAAAGTGTGTGTGCATGCAAACATATCACACACACACACACAAGCACACACAAAATTGAATAATTGCCAGCCAGATATCCTTAACAATCTAGATATTTTCCAGTGCATCTTAACCTATCCTCTGCCCAACCCTGAAGCAAGAAAAAGAAAACTCAACTCAAAAAAGTCACGAGGGTTTCTCTAATTGGCCTTCCCAGGGCTTCTTTTACAAAATGGAAGGGATTTTAACGGATTGAAATGGCACAAAAAGTGCATGGGAAAGGAGCAGGAGGCTTGGAGGTCAGCTGGCTGTTTAGGTTCCAGAGGATGGGACGTAGAGACGCTGGGAAACAGCCCTCTGCAGTAGGAAGACCATGCACTGCAGCACTGCAGGATGACCCCAGCCTTCCCCAATGGTGATGGGTCTTGCAGGCAGATGAGAAAGGGTGGGGGGATGGGGGGGAGAGGCTGGGGTGAAGGGTATTGAAGGGCACAGAAGGGTTTTTGCTTTGAGTCACATTTGCAAAAAGTCCTTTTCCAGCAGACAAAGAAAAAACTAGAGAAATGCCTTTGCAAAGGAACAAAGGAGAGTGGCATGAGATACCTGGGCTTCTTGGCGAAAGCTGGGAGGGAGCGGGGAGAAGGAAGAATGCTGGCTCGGCAGGGGAGAGGCTTTTCTTTAGAATACGCTCTGCATATTTTACTGCCAGCAAAGATGTGGTAATGATTTAATATGCAAAGGTAGATAGCTTGGCATTGATATGCATCCACCCTGCATAACATGTGCATACATATTTCAAAGGGGGTGTGCAAGAAAGCGGGTGGTTGAAGGCAGACATTTGTCAGGATTTAGCCCTGGGAAAGATTTTTTTTTTCTCCTTGAAATGAAGGTGGTGGCAGAAGGGGGGAAGGGGAAAGAAAGGAGAGAGGGAGGGAGAATCACGGTCAAATCAAATGATTGAGACCTTTAAAGCATTAGAAAAAGAAGCCGGTGTTAGCAAGCTGGGCACAGAATATATTACTTTTTTGTATATATTCAAGAGCACTAAATATCTGAATATTAAGCAACACTTTTGAGATGGAGTGGATGGAAAACAGGCAGCAGAATGTGAACATTCAGAGGGAAGCTGTGGAAATTTGTTTCTTAAACAAGGAGCTGGTTTACTGTGGCATTGCAGCAGGAGCTCCTGAGATTGGACCCCTTTGTCTGTGAACCTTTTCCTTAGAGACTCTACAACAAGCAGAAATAAAGAAACCAAGCAATCTTTGGGGTTTCATTTTTCCCTGCTTTAAAATTAAATAGTGTAATATAGGGCAGGGAAGGAATTGTGGTAGCTAAGTCATCTGAAAAGGAAAGCTTGAGGATATATAACCGTAACCATTTATACCTTTTTTTTTATAGCTAATTTCTTATACTACAGAATGAAAGAAAGTCAAGGAAGTTTCCAGGGTGTATTTCACAATATTTAAAGAATGTTCCTTTCCAGATAACATGCTTAATTGGGTTTTGGGTCTACGGAGCTAAGCAAGTTATGCAAATTCCAGAGAGAAGTTAATTGACTTGACCAATTAAACCAGAAGAGGGTTAGATCTGATCTTGTTTGGGATTAAATTAACTCCCCTGCCACCCCATACAAAGTCTTCACCAAAGAGTTCACCATCCTTTCCAATGTCAATGATTATGTTGATGGCCTCCTAGACAGACCTTTCCCAAAAAAGGAAGCCTCTCTAGGCACCCTTCCACAGCCACAGAAAGAGATGGAAAAAGGGAAGGTTGATTACACCCACCTTGAATTTGCCTTCAGTAATTTGCCTCCAGTCCTACTCTTTTGTTATGAGACAGAGACAGAGAGAGATGGCAGGAACTGGAGAGAATGGTAAGTCTCCTAGACACTTTAATGGTGGTTAGAAGGATTAAAAACATAGATGGCTGATTGAGTCATCATATACGCCTGGCACCCAAAGGTAATCAATGCACCAGGAGAGTGGATGGCTGGTTTGTTTGTGTAGTGTCTTTAATATAGCTTTATTGGACAAGCTGATCTTAACTAAGATGTGTTTGGATATTAGTAGCTCTGGTTGGTAGTTGGGCTGTTGGTTTGATCACCGAGCTTGGCAATTTGGCTGCAAACCTTTCGTCTCCATTCAGGGGGACATCTTCAGAGCACTTTGAATTGTGCTCATCTGTCAGAGCACTGGCCTTTAAATATCTTTTTGTGTGAAGCAAAAATGTAAAATCCTGGAAAAAAGCAGTGAGGGCCACCAACCCAAAGTCCCACTAACCAGCAGGAAATATAAGTTCATGTTAAAAGTGATCTACAGATTAAACACAAGAAGACATCGTATTGATTCATTAACTGTTCTCTGAACATACCCATTGGCTTTTATTAACCTGTAGTAAATTGTATGAACTCAGACATTTTGTTGCAAAAAGATTAAAATCCTTGCTAACCTATAGAAATGAAACAGATATTGATAAACAGATCACTATTATATTCATGTCCTGCCCAATCTGACCCCTTAGAACATAAAAAGATGCTTTGCTAAAGCAATCAAAAATGGCAAACAAGTATTTGTAGAATGGTACAGCTATATTGTGTGTGATAATCAGCTCCTATTTAACTCAAAATATTCCTAGCCAGGCCAGAAATGAAAGAAAATCTAGTCTATATCAGTGTCTCCCTCATTACTTTTACTGAGAGTTTTCTTGATTTAATGTTAACTCTTCTAAAGCATTATGGAAACTTTAAATTCCAGAATCTAGTTATGAGCAGGAAGATACAGGCTACTCATACAAATTAGTACAGAGCCCTCAGTCTTTAATATTGGATGATTTTTTTTCCCCAACTTATACAAGTGGCCCTTATTATCTGTGGTTTTGCATATCTACAGATGAAAAACACAGAGACCCAGTTTGGTCTAGTGGTTAGGGCACCAGGCTAAAAGCCAGGAGACTGTGAGTTCTAGTCCTTAGGTAGGAAAGCCGGATGGGGCCAGTCACTTTCAGCCCATGACATCAGGCTCAGGCAACAAGCCATTGGTCAATTCCTATCACAACCAATGGATCAATACTCAATTGGTCCCCCAAAAAGCAGGAAAAATGCTAAGAAGTTGAAAAACACAGACCCGACCTTATCACCTGCAGTAAAGATTTCACACATCTTCAATTTAGGGTATGATGTCTGTGTACAGTATTTTATATATGTCAGATGAGCTTTTGTGCATGCGTAAATATGCTTTTCTATGTTTTCATTAATCACAGTCTCTTTATCTATGGTTGTTTGGATGGAATGGAACCACCTGTAAATAGTGAGGCTCACCTGTTCTCCTCTGTGCATCAGATAAGAAGAATGCCTGAGAGAGGGAAGGACTCCTTTTCAATAGTGTGACATTGCCTCTATTACTGGAAACACTCCCTTCTCCATATATCTGTTTATATCAAGGGACAGATTGTCTCCAGAAAACTAGTTTTGGGGAGAGCAAGGCACACCTTTACATTCATCCTAGGCAGGAGGGAAGCTCCTTAATAAGGGAATAAGAAAGGAAGGGACTTCAAGGTTTTTTAAAAAAATAAAACAAAACAAAATGGTCCTAATAAGTGGAGGAGGTATTATCTGAGCTCCACCTTGGGCAGTAAAATGTCTTCAGCTGACACTGGACTCTTAGGGCACAGCCTCATATCAACTGCAACATGAACACTGAAAGGACCAGCACTTTTCTTGTGCAACACAAGAGAGTGAGCAGAAGAAATGGAACCAGCAAGAGAAAGAAAATAGAAGTGAAAATGAACACAAGTGAGAATAAGTGAGACAGACTAAGAAACAGCAAAGGAGTGAGATAGAGAATGAGGCAGGCAAAAAAAACATGAGGGAGAAAGTCAACAAGAGGCAGAGAAGCAGTGAGATAAAAACAAAAAAATGAGAGAGCAAGAGGCAAAGCAAACAATAAGGGAGAGAATGGGATTACAAAATGCCTAGCCAAACGATTGCCAGCGCACGCAGAAAAAGGAAATTCTCCAGAATTCTTTTCGATTTGTTCTTGTGCATTTGCTGAAAAAGAGTTGGTTGCAGAAATTGTTTTAGAGGATAATGTATTCATGTGTTATATTTCTATCCCACCTTTCCTTCAGGAATTCATGGTGGGAAAAATTGTTTTCCCTCCTCTACTTTTCCCCCACAGCAACACCTTTTATGAGACAGACTAGACTCGGAGAGAATGAATGGCCCAGCATGACTCAACTTTCCTTGAGGTCAGCTCTCCTTTTTCCTAACATTATGTGCTTACTTTGTTAGGAGTGGACCGAAAGTGGTGTGAATGTCCTGGTGTTTATTGTATGTACCCTCCTTTCTCCAGTTTTTTTTCAGCCTCCCTGGCTTGAGACGTCAGTCTCAAGAGAGGGCATCATAAAAGAAATTCACCCAGTTTAGGAGGTCCCCAACCTATGACTGTCATGCAGCCTGCTCATTACTATTGTAAATTGTGATGGCTGTAAAACAGGAAATCCTGTGATTGACCCGATTTTATGACTTTTTTTGTAGTTAAGAAAATCACCATGAAGTGAATCAGTGGCCATTAAATGAATGCCACAGTTGTTAAGCGAACCTACTGTTTACTAAGGGGCGTTTAGAAATAAATGCCAGTTTTTGGCAAAAAAAAATGTGGATATGTGTGGTAAATGTGGCCCAGTTGCCAAGCACCTGAAATACAATCACATGACTTGCTGTGAGTGGCCATTGGAGCTTCAGAACCAGGTCGCAAGTAGCTTTTTGTAGGTCTATTATAATTTCAAATGGTCACTAAGCAACCAGTTGTAAGTTGAGGACTATCTGTAGCTCGGTAGTGTTGTTATTGTCACTATGAAAGAGGAATCTTCCCCCGAGTCACTGTTGTAAAATGTCTTCCTTCAGTGGAAAAATTCAGAGAAATTATCTACCCAATATCTCTGCCCATAAATCTAGTACAGAATGTCAAAAGGCCTTTGGTAACCAGCCACTATATATTCATTGTGGAAACATTGGGAAGAATTAAGGGAAATATAGCACCACTAAACAAGATGTATGGCTATGCAATCAGAGGGAAAAAAGGAAGGCTTAAAGTCCCTTTGTTTCTTGGTTTCTCAGCTCCTCCAGCACACTAAAGGTCATGCTGGAACAAATATTTAAGAGGACTGCAGTAAGCCTGTCCATACATCAGCACACATGAGCAAGTGTTCCCTTTTTCTTCCAGCCTTCCTGCTTCCTCCTGCCTCATTGGCACACTTCCTAGTGTTTTTGTTGTGTGGCAAAATAGACTTCTTTGTATTATGGAGTATGTCAGATAACTGGCATGAACCAGAATGTAATTCATTCCTTGATCCCTTGACTTGAGCCAATTGCTTGGGCTGCTGATCAAATAAAGTGATCAGAGAGTGCCTCTGAAGAGATGTAGAATTCTTTGGGGTGAAAGATTGTATAGGAATGCTGTCAATAATTAAACATGTTTAACCAATGAGGAAACCCTTCCTGGTCTGAAAGCCCCTGAGATGGGAGCCCAGGACTACAGCAGGTATTTTCAGGGCAGCAGGACACCCTGGCAACTTAATCACAGCTCCCTGCAGACCTGAATTGCAACATCTCTATGGTTCCTGGGCAGCTGAACTAGGCATCAGGTAGTCAAAGAGAACAGATGGATGAAAATGCATAATGATGGTTCCATGTGGCCCAAATATGCTACAAATTGGTCCAAATGACACCAGAGAGTATGGCTGAGAACAGCATCTGTTTGAGTCAGCCGGTGCTCTGTACTGCTTCATTCTCTGGGGAGCTGGTTGCCAAGAGTGCAGCTCACAATGAGGTGTGAAGAATAGAGAAGGTTTAGGTGGTGTTAATAATGGAGGAATACGGTACACTTCCCGAGCTGTAGAAGCTGCTCTGAGTCAATGGCTCTTTAATTATCTGGAATTATAGTGCTGTTATCTCACCCTTTTTATGTTATAGTGAAGGAAATCGGGGCATGCACTAATTATCCAATCCGTATGTAACATGCCATACACAATTTTCCCAGAGTGAAAAGGTTCCAGCTTTAAGGCCTGTTTCATCTCTTAATAACGGGGTGGGGGGAGAGGGAGAGAGAGAGAGAGAGAGAGAGAGAGAGAGAGAGAGAGAGATATGATGATGATGGTGATGATGATGATGATGCTTGTCTGAGATGGTATAGGTCCTCCTGCTTAAGCAGGGGGCTGGACTAGAAGATCTCCAAGGTCCCTTCCAGTTCTATTCTATTCTTAAATATGCTGAAAGCAGCTGCTGGGTGAAGGTCCAAATTGGATCAATTTTCTCATAAGAGAACCTCAACCTGGATTTACTTCCCTTATAAAAAGGCTCATGGGATAATTACTTGCAGTCTTGGTTTTCCTCTGTCAAAGTTAGATGAGGAGAGGAAAGTCATTAGAAAGCAACACAAAATATAATACCCTGATATATGTTCATTCAGAAACCATGTACCCCAGCATTTCCCAAACTGGTATGCGCAAACTGGTCTGTTTTCACAGGTGAAGCAAATTCCTTGCAGGCCTGAATCAGTTCAACTTTAATTTTAAAGACATAAAAGAGGTGTCTGCTAGCTCTCAGAGAATTTTTTCTGAACCATTCTTTGATCAGCTTGGAACCTGATTATTCGTATAGTCTTTGGGATTTAAGATTATTTATTTTGGATTCAGCTCCTATTTCAGAAGCTGCTCTTACTGAGCTCACTTTTTCTTTTAACAGCAATTTCCAGCTTTTGCAAGGAGTTTCCTGCTATAGTTTTGCAGTCTTTGTGGGAGATCTGTTTTCCCATTAATGGGAATTCTTGCCTCTCCTGTCCCTTGCCTTCCAGATTCAAGCCAACTACTGGTGCAGAGTCCTGTTCTTTAAGAATCCACTCCCCCTCCCTCCCTCTCTCTGGTTCAGCTATTTTGACAATCTGCACAGTGGTCACAGCTATTGAGAAAAGCACCCAGTTGCAAAACTGCTGACATGCTAATATTCCATCTTCACCAGTTAGAGAGGCATTTAATTCAAATGGAAATTGGTGAGTGAGAAATTGGTGGGGACATTACCAATGCAATCTTCTATACAATCCACTTACCCTTGTGGATATTCCCAACACAGCAACTTATCCAATTCTTGTGCAGGCCACAAGACAAATGTACATACAAGCAATATATTGTAAAGCATAGATTTGGCATAGGGAGTGAGGCACTTACTATTTATTTTATTTCTTTTTTCATGAAGAATGGGTATAAGGGGATTTTTGTTACTTACAGCTGGTAAGAGCTCAGGGAAAAGGGTAGGAAAATGATTTGATAATGTTCTCTGCACTCACCTAGTGGTCTGGTAGTAAGTAAGAGGATGAGTGATCCTTGATTTTATTTACCAAATTTATATAGCCACCCACCTCTCAATGTGACTTTGGCTGCAGCACAACAAAACTAAAAACAGGTCTGTTTCTGTTGCTCCCCTCTGGGAGGAGGGTTCAAAGTATTTCTAGCAGGATACTAGATTCTGCAACAGCTTTGTTCCTTATGCCATCCGTCTTGTAAATTCGCAGGATTCTTTTTTTCTCCCATGTATATGTATACATTCGAACTAAACTGTGTTGTTTCTCTATATTATATATGTGTGTGTATGTGGGTACAGTATATGCATAATTTTTGTCACGTTTATGTAGTGTATATTGGAGGTGGTTACCCCTTGAGAGCTGGATGCAACAAAATTTCATTTTAATGTATGCTGATTAGTATCCATTTAATGTGACTATAAATTCTATTCTATTCTATTCTATTCCATTCTATTCCATTCTATTCCATTCTATTCTATTCCATTCCATTCCATTCCATTCCATTCCATTCCATTCCATTCCATTCCATTCTAAATAAATACTAAAGCAATCAAAATTATAATCATTAAAATATTAAAAAACTAAAAACACTCAAAATATTAGGTGAAGAGATACTAATAACACTGTAGCCACCTTAATAATTCACCAAATCCTCTGGGCCCTCCAGGCCTGATAGCACAACTAGGTTTTTAAAGACCTTCAGAAAGTCAGAAGGGATGAAAACAGCCTTACTCCTGGGAGAAGGATATTTCATAGAGTGGGCACCACAGCAGAGAAGGCTTGCCAGTTAGGGCGTCCCAAATGTAGCTCCCTAGATATTGGTACCTATGGTGTGCCCTCTCTGCTGGATCTCATGGGACAGATCAGTGAGAGATGGTCCCTCAGATAACGCAGCCCCTGTTGTATAGGGTTTTAAAGGTCAAATCCTTGACAGTCACAAAACAGTGTATCACCAAAACGGTTGGAAAACAGGATCAGCATGCTAAGAATAGATGCAAGTCAGCTAGAACAAATGAAAGAAAAGAAATTGAAGAACAAGAAAACCAAAAGATGCCTGATCAAAAAGTATCACCTAGAGACAAGGAAGATCAAGGAAGCTCTGGAAATAACAAAGCAGCAAATAACATCCATAACCAAGAAAATCATTAGATACAAAGCTCGATTTGAATACTACAGGCAGAATCTCCAATTTCAGTTGAATCAGAAATGTTTCTGCCAACACAACAATGCATTATAGTGCATTTGTTCACTGCAATGAACTAGACAACATATGACAAAGAAGACAAAGTGCAGTTCAGGCACAGCTATGGGACAGACCAAAGAAATCCAACAAGAATGCAGCTTGGATAAAGGAGATGAATAAAAAAAACAAGCTGAGACAAAAGAACTTGTAGTAAAAGCAGAACTGGTGGGAGAAAGGGGCAAGGAAGATCAAGAATTACACAGCCCCAGGTGAAGATCAACGGCATGGTTTTTGGTTCAAACATCTGACTAGTTTGCATCCATTCATTGTCAAGCAGTTTAACAACATACTGAAGGAAAGTGAAGTTGAAGACTGGTTAACATTTGGCAAAACCTATCTAATTATGAAAGATCCAACACAGGGGTCTTCAAACTTGGCCCTTTTATGTCTTGTGGACTTCAACTCCCAGAATTCCTCAGCCAGCGTGCCTGGCTGAGGAATTCTGAGAGTTGAAGTCCACAAGTCATAAAAGGGCCAAGTTTAAAGACCCCTGATCCAACAAAAGAGGCAGCACAAGGTAATTACAAGCCAATTACCAGCTTACCAACAACTTTTAAATTGCTAACCGGTGTGGCAACAAATGAAATCCAACAGCAGTTCCAGTCATTCAATACACAGCTGGAATAGTGGAGTGGAATCAAGCTGAACTAGAAGCTCTGGATAGAAAGACCAGAAAAAAATGACAATGAAACATGCCCTTCATCCATGCAGCAATTTTGACAGTCTCTGGAGCATAGGTGAGATTGGAATGTTGCAAGTATACCAGACAGTTGAAGAAGAAGAAAAGGACATTGGAAGAATATCTGAAGGACAGTGAAGAAGATGCACTGATGCTAGTACCCCCTAAAGGTTTACTAAATATCAAAAGGGTCAAACTGGCCTATAATAAAGAATAGAAAAGAAACTTGCAAGACAAAGTTTTACATGACCAATTGCATGAAAAAACTAGCAGGCAAAGCAGATAATGACAAGACCTGACAGTGTCTAAAAGCAGGAAAGCTGAAGAAAGACAGAAACAGGACTAACTCTGGCTACACAAGACCAGGCCGTAAGAACAAATGCATATAAAGCCAGAACTGAGAAGATAGCAACAGACAGCAAAGGCCATCTTTGCAAAAAAAACTAAAGAAATGGTGGAATGACTAGTTAGCTGCTGCACGAAGAGCACACAGTCTGACTACAAACAATCTTATGATAAAGTAGCAATAATGTGAGGACAATTAACCAGTGGAACAGCTTGCCTTCAGAAATCGTAGGTGCTCCATCACTGGAGGTTTTTAAAAAGAGGTTGGACAGTCACTTGTCTGAGATGTTATAGGCCTTTCTGCTTAAGCAAGGGGCTGGACTAGAAGACCTCCAAGGTCCCTTCCAGTTCTATTCTATTCTAATGGTGCACTGGAATATCTGCAAAAACACCATTTGCCTGCAAGCTAGAACTATGGGGGACTAAAAAATAGACAAAGTAGTAGAAAATGAAGAAGCTAAAGTGCTCTGAGACTTTAGAATTCAAACAGACAGGCATCTGCCACCCCAGACCTAACCATTGTTGATAAGAAAGAAAAAAAGTCTGGATAGTAGACTTTGCAATACCTGGGGACAGCAGAACAGCGAAGAAAGAACTGGGGGAAAAATCACAAAGTTTACAAACCTGAAAATTAAAGTAGAACAACTATAGCAAAAGAGAGCAAAGATAGTCCCTGAATAATACAGATAGTCCTCTACTTAGAACTGGTCGCTTTTCAAAGTTCCAACATCTGGGCCACCACTCTGAGGTCACGTGACTGCATGTTAGGGGGCTTGGCCTTCTGCTCACATTTATGGTTGTTCGCAGCATCCCACACTCGTGTAACTGCATTTTATGACAATTTTTGCCAAAAACTAGCATTTACATCCATTTTTAGCAAAATCGGCCCCTAGTGAACTATTTCTATTTTGCTCAATGACAGAAGCATTTGCTTAATGACCATCACAAAAAAGGTTACAAAATGAGGTTGGTCATGTGGGGAGGCTCCGTTACAGACCAATCTTTTTTTTGTGATGGTTGTTAAGCGAATGCTATTGTCATTGAGTGAAACAATGGTTCACTCAGTTGAGACTACCTGTAGGCGCCTTGGGTGCAATTCCAAACATCTGGAGCACTACTTGAACACTATCAGTATTGACAAAATCACTATCAATCAATAGGCAACTTGCTAAATATTCTTTAACAACTTCTAGCAAATTATTAACATAAATTGTGGTTGGTCACACAGTGAGATGTATGTTTAGACTAGACTTGACATTTTTATCCACCTATCAAATCCTTCCAAAGGACCTGGGATAGACAGATGTTATTATTATTAGAGGTGAGAATTCTTTGCCATGAGCAAAGAATCTGTAAAAATAGTACTGGTAAAGGAAAAATAGGAAAAATATAACATCTACACTTTGATAAGAAAAAAATTGTGCCAGATTTGTGCCTGAGTTAAATGTATCAAATTTGCAAATACAACTATTTAGCTACTCATAATAACTGTAGCTTAAAAATCATCATTGCATTTGTTGTCTTTTGCCACGAGGCTTCATGATATGCTGATATGCATGTCCTAATTGATGCCATTAATTCAATAAAAGGAACCACTTCACATGTACAAGTAGTGAAAGATTATTAAGAGTGCTATGCATACTATTGAGCTGTGTTAACGTCATGCTTATTATATTTATTGGATTAGATTAGTCGTGAAGTATTTGTATCAAAAAAAATGGACTCTGAGCAAAGAAAACAAAATATTACATTTCAGTTATCCATCTTCTTTATCTGTGTATTTTTAAAGGTAGAATATTCACTACCCAGGTAGAACATTTGACTTTAAGATCAGCAGATCTTCTTCCTGAAGAAACCCAAGAAGTTTTTTGTAATATTCCTCGGCTTTCTCTGATAGGTTGTGTTGACCCCCACTCTCTTCCCAGTTTCTCAATTTCATCTTCTAGAATTTAAACCTCTTTCTTGTCTTATTTCATTTCATTTTAAATATTTCTACGTTCACCACTGAAGCTTATGTTGACACTTTATTTGTAACTCTGCCACTAAAGATTTAACAACTATGCCCACCTCGCCCAATCTTGGTTTGTGTCTCTATGAAATCTATTAATTGCCAAGTTCCAAGCTCCTGTACTTCCCAGAATTCAAGTAGTAGTAGTTGGTATCTCACAAGATAAAGTACAGGCTTCTCAAAGGCCATAACTCCACAAAGTCATTCAATCATATTGAGTACTAAACTCTCCACACTGCTCTAAGTGGGAAATGCAGAACCTTAAGTAACTCTCTGATGCACCCCCCCCCCCCAAGTTCTGGAAGATGATGAGCCTCCTATTTTCCAGTGACCTCCTTTGAATAGCAGTTAACTACAGCTATCATACTCAATGGAAACAACCCTGATGTTGGGAAAGATTGAAGGTAAAAGGAGAAGGGGACGGCAGCGGATGAGATGGTTAGATAGTGTCATCCATGCAGTGGGCATAAGTTTGGGCAGACTCAGATAGACAGTGAGGACAGAGGGGGCAGGTGTGCTGTGGTCCATTGGATCCAAACAGTCAGACATGGCTTAGTGACTGAACAACATCAACAACAGTTATCATGTTAATAGATGTTCTTGCTTCATGGCAACATATCAGCTCAATTTCTTGATGAACATCAGATCTTCTTTTTTAAATGTGGAAGGCTTTTATTTTACATTCTCCCTCCCCTCATTCTTCTTGATTTCTTCCTCTGAAATGGATGGTGGCTTTGAGGAACTTTACTGGAATTTAGTTTCCCTTACCCAATTAAGCATGATGTATGTTGCCTGGCTTTGTTTCTAATTTGATCACCTTTCTTGTTTTACTCTTCTTTCTCTCTTAAATTATTGCTGTTCTGTCAGAGATGCTATTAGATATTTCTACCTTAACAAATGAAATCTTTTCCCCAAGTTTAATGTCAGCATGGCACCCTAAAACCTTGAACCTTTGGCTGTCATCTGGCTTAGTGTCCGCCTTGGAGAAGCATTTCTGTATTAGCTGCACACATTTAGATAGAATACAAATATATATCACGTTGTCAAAACTTCCAAAGTCTTGTGTTCAGGTGGAGGTAATGGGGCATGAATAAATCCTATATGCAGTCATTGTGCTGGTGGATGCAACTAATTTATCTTCTTATGACCCTGCTTCTAAGGTATGTTATGATCACAGACATTGCCTGCATTACACTTAGAATGATTGCACACAGCAGGTTTATCATATTGCCTTGATGTCAACCTTCTCTCAGATAGGCACCCTTCCTGATGATTCAGAACTACAGAATTCAAACTTCCCAGCTATGCAAGGACACCAGTAAGAGGAAGGCTGCTTTATCTGATCAGTAGGCAAACGTGCCCAGACCTTACATATGTGATTCTTTTTGCTCATCTGGTATTAGATTGACTTATGCCCAGAGGATATGTGTGTGTGTGTGTGTGTGAGAGAGAGAGAGAGAGAGAGAGAGAGACAGAGAGAGACAGAGAGAGAGAGACAGAGAGAGACAGAGAGAGACAGAGAGAGAGAGACAGAGAGAGAGAGAGAGAGAGAGAGAGAGAGAAGTGATTAAATAGTATTAGAAAGGTATAAGTCTTGAAAGCCAATAAAAACATGATTTAATGGGTCTGAACTTACCCATGAACAATATCTCAAAAGAGCTGTGAAGCATTAGCACATGACATAGGATCTTGTAATACGGGAGAAGGAGGTTTCTGGGACTTTGCTCTTAAATTTTGCATTTGGGGAATTCTGGCGTCTTCTTTTCATGGAGCTTTGGTCTTTGAATTATAGGTCTGAAATTTATGACATGTTGACAGTGGGGAATGCAGTCCTTTAGGTAGGCAAAGATAAATAGATTGGGGAATTTAAATTTGATTCAATTTAATTGTAATTACAAATACATAAAGGTAATTATCTAAATTGGTATGATTCCTTTTTGTGTCTGTTTAGTTTCTCCCCAAATCTTTTAGTCATATTAAAAATATAGCCAATGGGGGCTGGGCAAACCATACTCAAAGCTTTTGAAGGGTTCATATGAACTTTGGCACAGCTGCACAACATTCAGCTCTTCAAATGTTGCTAAATTATAACTCCAAGACATTCTAGTCAACATGGCTAATAATAAGAAATGCTGCAGAATCATCTGGGTACCCATGTCCTAGCTCTCAGGTTTATATCTTCTGCTTTAAAAAAATCATTGTTTTAAAGCAGGGGTGTCAAACTCTCAATGTCACGCGACGTGTCGCGACGTGTCGCGACTTTTTTTGCCATTGCCGGCAATGGGGTGGGCGCAGTTTTGCTATGATGCATCCGGCCCGCGGGCCGGCAGTTTGACACCCCTGTTCTAAGGGTCAACAAGGAACATCCAAACTGATAAAAAGTAAAGCACACAACTGATTTTCTATCTTACAACCATGGTCTGCATGCCTGCAACCATATGTCAAGCTGGGTCAGAATGCGGTGAATTTTTGAATAAGCAGAGTTTACTGATAAGGTTGCAACTATTTTTTACAGCAAGGCTCTGATGCATGACAACCCTAAAGAGGAAGGTTTTCTCTGCAGGGAGATGCAATGATGGGATAGGTTTGGCCACTGATGAGCCTAGTGACTCGTGCTATCCTTACAGCTTTAGCACAGGATGAAAAAAGGCACTGATTGAAGGATTCACTTGTGTGCTTTTTGCTTCTCACCTAGCATCACTTGGCAAAATAAATGCCAATTACTATCTTTAAACTGATGGATCAGGACTGGCCAACTAAGGGCAGTTGTCTAGCATGGAGAATTTAGCCATTCTTCAAATTATCTAAGTGCCAGGATAAAAGCATAGAGGTTTGTGTGCTGTTTCTGAACAGGGGTCTGTTGGTCTTCTGGAAAAGATCTAAACACATGCACAACAAAAATATGGCTGACAGATTGGGCATCAGAACATATGTGAGATGAGATGGAGCTCTCCCCTCACACAGGATCACCTGCCACCCACTTTGTCCTGTTTGTGGTCTTAATTTCTCCACTGGCCTGTCAGCCAAGCTATTTTTTGAAATGAATTAAGAGTTCCACCAGAAGAGTTTTTAAGTTTTTAAGAAGTTTTTAAGAAGAGATTGGACAGCCATTTGTCCGAAATGGTGTAGGGTTTCCTGCCTGAGCAGGGGGTTGGACTCGATGACCTCCAAGGTCCCTTCCAACTTTATTATTATTATTATTATAGTAATAGAGCCATGTTCAGAAATCCCCCAAGTGACGTGTCACTCTTTTGGTAGAGGGTTCCAGAGAGTATCAGACATCTCATTCCCACCTCATCCCATGGCCCCACTGTGCCTATGACCTCTTACTAATGCTAAAAGGAGAAGAAAAACTCTTGTCAAATTTCAGCGCATTCCAACATATCCCAAATCAATTATTTCAAATTTTGGGAAGAGCAGTGAGTGCCTGCAATGGCTGAACCCAGAAGTAGTCTATGAAATCATTAAAACAGTAGGCAAAATAAGGCCATCTCCCCTTCTTCCAAAGTAATATAAACAGTAGAAAGGATGGCTATGTAAAACTCCTTCTCAGCAGAAGCAATGAAGAATGTGAAATGCACTCATTTGGGACAGAACCAGCAAGACACAACTCTCTTCTCCAATTTAAATTGACCTTCTGGATTAGCTTTCTCTCCAGGGAGCATAAATACAAATCTAGCTGTCTTTCCCAAAACTGATATACCTGTGAGTATAAGAAATCTGAATACTATCTGACAGGTGCTTGGAAATGCACTATTTAGGTATTATGTCAGACGATCTCTGTGTGGAAGCCAGGTATCCAGGCCAAAATAACCACCAAGGCCTGTGCTCTGCAAATAGAGGTGAGGAGGGTTGACTTCATCAGTCTAAAGTTGACAATAGGAGTTAGAGCCAGCTCCCTTTGGGTCATCACCAACATTATCACTGAAGCATTTTAGATCCCTCACACGTCAAGGCTTTGTGTTGGGAGAAAGAGGGAAATACTACTTTAAAACTGGAACAATTCAAGGTAATTTAAGCTGTCTCTGCTATGAGCTGGGCATGAGACAAAGGTAATATAATGAGGGAGATGGGCGGTTTAGAAATAGGAAATACAAATGAATAAAATATGTCTGTTAAAAATGGTTTAGTAAGGCATCTTCATATTGTAGTTAGTGGGATATGAGGTTGAGACCTTTGTCAAGGTACATTTTTCCTTGAATCTGGAATTTGTGGAATTTGGAATTTTCACTTCAGGCTGCTCAGAATCTATAAGCAGATTTTTAATAGCTGAGAGCTAGGGCACATGATTTGCATGCCTCTTACCACATTTGCACTTTTAGGTGCTCTTTCATGTCTCTAGAAGGCTTTGGAGGAAGACTTTTGCAGAAGTATGTTGTGTGCCTATTGGATTTGTTGACAGTCTAGCCAATTGTTTTGCTCTATTACCAAAATGCCTCATTTGCAACAAATATACCAGACTTCTTTATGATATCTTTCCATACTACAGATGATTTTTTTTTTCTGAATCCTATCTTGTTCAAAGACCCAGATATTTCATGACCCTGGAGGCTTTTTTATATTATATTCTTCTAACAGAAGTTCCTCCATTCTTTCATAAGTTCTTACCATATCATTTGTAGCATTTCTGGTTTTCACTTATTCAGGCATTTCTCTCACACTTTTATTCCTGAGAGATCAAACCTGAAACACAAGTTTCATAGACTTCAGTTTCATTGATAAAAAGAGAAATCAGTATGTATGACCGTTTTTCTTAGCTGAAGCTAATAACAGGAATATGGAGTTGAGGACTGTATTTGATCTTTGAATAGCATGTCAAGGGTTAAACTCCAAAAAGTGGGTGGGTTAAGACAAATTTTAAATCAGAGTAAATTTAAATTAAAACCGGCTAATACTTTTCATATATCTATTCAGCAAATATTCACACTAACAATTATAGCGTGATGGTGATATTTGGAGTGATTGAGAAGCACACCCAAGGTACTAAATTTTGCGAGTGGCTCTAGAGCGAAAAGTTTGCATTTTTGATCGATTGATGGATTTCTATCCCCCCCTCCCCAGCTTTTAAAAAAACATACATGGAGGTTTCTACTAGTTCCCTCAACAGCAACCCTGTGTAAGGCATGTTGAGAGGAGTGATTGGCTCAAAGTCAGTAAGCAAGATCCATGTCTAGGTAAGAAGTTGAACCCAAGCCTCTTCTGTCCAACTCCAATATCTTAATCACTACAGTAATTAGTAAAGTGCCTGTATTGCATCTGGAACTTGTTTTGGAGTATTTAGTTCATTTCTCACAAGTTGTTCAAAGGGTCGTCAGATTTGGTATAGTGATATTGACCAGAAGGGAGAATTTCCACAGGGTTTTGGTTTGGTTTTTAATTAATCTGTTTTAATGCTTTTTTTTTTTTAAAGCAGCTCAGCATAAGCAAGCAAAGTTATCCCCCTCTTGTGGGTAATGTGGTGCTCCTGAACGGGCTGTGGGTTTTCTAATTATGATTGTGGAAGAATAAATGCAAGAAAGAATATGGGAAACGGGATAGGGAGACTTAGAGAGAGCCTGCTGTGACATTCTAAATGGAGAACAGGAGAGTCCTGGAAGGTTTTACTGAGCCCAGTGGAAGCCAGATGCCTGCTTTTAAGCAGTGAGAAGCAGCCATGAATCAGTTTCTACACGTAGTCCCAAGTTCCCAAACGGTTGACTGGCTTATAATTCATCCTCTCCTGTGCAACGGGAGAGAGCTATAAATAAGCCTCCTGATACCTCAACATTAATTAATGGTGGATTTCACTGATTTTATACTATTCTTCCCTCCCCCCCCCTTTGTTCTTTGGGTGGCAAATGAATCAAAACACTGTTAAGATTCCCGTCTTTTCTTTCACCTGGATTTGCAGGGCCCTTTCTGTTGCATATGGGAATTTAATTGTATTTGCTTAATTGATGAATGTAAATTGTTCAGATGGCTGTGCACCAGAAATGGTTCTGGGTCTTAGCCTGTGGTTCAAGCAGCTGATGGCAGCAGCTTACCATGTCATCTGCCACTACCAGTCATTAATTCAACACTAACCGGCTTTTAGGAAGGCCTTGGGCAGCACCAGTATCTCCACTGAGGGGGGATGCTGGAGGTAAATTACTTCACACAGAGTAAACATGGTGGAAATCCAAGAAGACCAAAAACATAACATTATCTGCATCATCTGTCTCTCCTCTCTCCTCTTTCCTCTCTCCTCTCTGGGAATTCCAACTGTGAAGAAACGACACCGACACTCAGCCAGAAGACTCCTTGGGGATTTAAGTGCTCCCAGCGAATGGAAATCACCTATTCCGATTCCTCAGGCTACTTTTGAAAAATAATTTCTATTTGTTAAAGAAAAGAGATTTTGAGTGACTTTTGTCTGGGTGCAAATTGACATGAGGGCTGTTATGTATCAGCAGAGAAAGAGGAATCGTATTGAAATACATCCCTCCCCACCTTCAAACTGGAAGAGAATATTTTTCATGTGAGACAGCAGCTTCTTTTATTGGTGCAACATAAAGGTGACATGCAATTGAAGTGTAGATGTGCCTTCTTCCAACACATCAGAGGAACACCATTCTACCTATTTTTAGACAACAGGAATCTTAATAATAAAAAATACTCTGATCCGTACAATTGGACACAAGTCTTTCAGAATTTCTGTATGTGGAAGTCTCAGTGTAATCACAGAGATACGGGGGACCGACAATGTAGTAGCAGAAGAAAAGAAAAAGAATTTTTTTTTTTATCATGAAAAAAACATTAATTAACTAAATTAAATGTACTCTGCAAAACCAGGTATTACACCTAAGGAAATAGGGCAGTGATGTAATTAAAAAAAGAGAGGTAGAGTTGGTTAAATTGAGTATGTTCATTTTAAAAATAAATAATCAGAAGATCTCTGTAAGAATGGCAACAGTTAAAGCTGACTTTCCTAGCTGGTCAAATACATACAATGTTTCTGGGTTCTTCCTCATGGCTTATCTACCTACCTCCTGATTTATATAGCCACCTATCTATCCAATAAAACTCTGGGTAGTGAACACAAAGAAAAAACAAAAAACAAAACAAGATGTACCCTCCCCCAAGAATCTCAGGATATATAGTATACTATATATATATATATATTGTCCAATGGAGAAACAATCACCAAACATTCTTTTTCAACAATTTGTGAAGTGAGGTTTGGCAAATATACCGGTATATAAGTGCCTGGTATAGAGGGGCTCAGGCTGCTGAGTGACAAGTTATAGGTGTTCCTCATCTGTGCAGGTATGCTATAAGAGGAATCTAGACACTCTTTTGAAGAATAGACCATAGACATTTATTGGGATATAACCTGGCAGGCAAGTCACAAATGCAGAGGAGGGGTTACTAAAAACATTGGGGACACTCTGTTTTGCTTTACCTGCAACTCCTCTTCCATGCATGCAACTTGCCACTTAGGCTAATAGATGTGGAGAAACAGTGCAGCAGAATCTGATTAGGGAGGCTGAGCCCTTGTTGGAATAAAAAATAAATATATATCCATTTTATTAATTTAAAGACTATAATTTTTATCTGTAACTTTACTGATACATTCTGTGAGATCCCATCTTCATTACAAATATAAACAATTTTAGTAACATCACCACCTCTTAAAATACAACAAATGATCTCTTTTCCCGTATCCCATCTATGAATAAATTGATAACACATCATCATTTCAGTCCTAGTGTCAGCAAAATTTCATTAAGGGTTACCAGAGATAATATCTATTCTAACCTTGACCAAATAAACCAAATTTATATTCCTTCCTTTTACTTCTAACTATCTCAGCCTTTAGTCCATTCAAATAATGTCATACCATTTGATTTCTTTTCATTTTTTTGCCCCTTCTCACAAAATTCTTTAAAAGCTTAACAAGCTTCTTTTGTAAATACAATATGGGAAAAAATATCCAGTTTATGTTTTGGACATGCCTTTTTAGTTATTAAGACATCAGGTGATTTCTTTTATAAATCCAGTGTAATATCTTTTTCCATGTCATTCTTGTAGCCCTTTGTAACTCCATTTTCAACTCACTCTTGATCTTCCCTCATCTCCCAGAGAGCTCTAAACCCACCAGAGATTGCAGAGAACTTGCAATCTCCTTGTGAAGAGAAGCTGTCTGAAGCGCTTGTGGGAAATCTCAAGCCCTCTCCTTGTTACTTGTGGGCTCTTTATTCCAATGTGGTTGTCAGTTCCGCTTTTCACGGAACTATCTTCAGTCCATCGTTTCTTCCTCTGATATCTGGAAGGAGCGAACTTTTACGATATCCATGCTCTGTTTGATTCTGTAGAACCTTTGGGAAGGAAAAAAAAACATGCATACCTATCTAATCCAGTTAATTAGACAATTGACTGAAAGAATTGATTCAGAGAGGGTTAGCTTCAGTCAGAAATATTCACAGTATCTTGGGATTCACTAAACATACAGTCCAACAAAAACTACATTAACAATGTCAATTCTGAATGAAGTGGCATGCAAACAACTTTTTGAGGACATACTTGCTGGACTTCAGGGAACAAAGAGCATTAGAAATTTGCACATAAACAAAATAAATGTGGCTCTTGAACTATGGTTCCAGATTAGCTACAGATTTTGCTTTCCACTTGGACCTAATGAATCAGGACACCCCTTTGTTTCCACTCATTGATGGCTACTTCAGGAGGCCCTGAATGTGAACAGAACTAAAAGTCTGTGTACTTTTTCTTGAACTTGTAGAGGGTGCAAAGCGTCTTGGTTTGAAGTCTGTGATCTCAGGTGAGTCTTGCTGTGAGCAACATGATTAACTTTCCTTGTTATTTCTTCTGATTTGGAGCGGACAACAAACAATGACCAAAGAATGACTCTCTTCCTCCTGCACTCCCCTCCCTCTCTACCACCTCCTTGAGAATTATTGCCAATCCTAAAAGAATTGCCCCTTCAGTCAAATGTGCCTTTAATGAAAAATACATATCCACAGGCTTTCTTTCAGCCTGTATTATTAATGTGACCTTTACTGAACTGTGTCCCTCTTCTTTTGATTTCTGTGAATAAATGTAATTAGGAGGGTGTGTGAGCTACAGCTGAGCTTCAGCAAGAGGTTCGAACTCTGCTTTAGGTGAGCAAGATGTTACCCAATTAACTCACTCAATAATGCAGCCATGGAGACAAGTGGAAGGTTCATGCGGTAGCTAACACTACTGTATAGGGGGAAAGAGATCCTTATTTAAAAATCAGACTGACAGGGAGGACATTTTTCTCCAATAGGTACAGCGGATTGAATATGTGAAGCTGGAAATTTCTCTGTTTACCTAGAGGTGTGAATTAATTTCTTCAAACATATTCTTAAGTTTAAAAAAAAACCCATGTTTTATAGTTCAGAAATGTTTTCTGTTACTATGAGGAGGGTTGGACAATGTGATCTTTTCCAAATGTTTTGAAAATCAATTTGCATCAATGGCAAGTGCATATAAGGCCTAATTCAAAATATGTGGAAGGCAAAAGTGTCCCTTTTTTTTTCTTTAACCAATTTATCAGCGTAAAACAATATTTTTCAAATGTTTATTTTCAGTACTAAGAAATCTTTTAAAAGCCATTTTTTTTTCTTCCAGACAACATATTATTTGCTAATTTTAGGGCTGGTTGTCCTACCTGTTGTCATTAGTTTGGTCTTCTTTATATTTAATATTAGTCCTGGTGGGGGTTTTTTAAGTTGCTCCTTAACTTTTCTTACTAGAGTTTGCAGATTTTTTGCATTTTCACCTATGACTATAATGTCATTAGGATCATTCAGGTTATTGGTGTTTCTTCCTCCACATTCATCTTCCTCCAATCGAGTTTCCTTTAATGTGTATTTTGTGTAAAGCTGAATATATAAGGAGAGAATTGACAACCTTGTGCACTCTTTTGCGAACCTGGAGCCAGTCCATTTCACCATGTTTTCTCCAGAGCAGGGGTAGACAACCTTGGCTCTTTTATGACTCGTGGACTTCAATTCCCAGAATTCCTGAGCCAGCCATGCTGGCTCAGGAATTCTGGGAGTTGAAGTCCACGAGTCATAAAAGAGCCAAGGTTGTCTACCCCTGCTTTAGACCAGGGCTTTTCAACCTTTTCACCGACTGTACCACTTTTAGGATATGGCAATATTCGAGTACCACCTAGCAAGGTGTCAAAAACTTGATGACCAAAAAAAAAAAACCTGTTCAAAGTTGCAATTGCACTGAAATGACTTCTGACCATTTTTCACACTTATAACCATTGCAGCATGCCCAGGGTCATGTGATTTATATTTGGATGCTTGTCAACTGATTCATATTTATGATGGTCACACTGTCCCAGGGTCATGTGATCCCCTTTTGCAACCTTTTGATAAGCAAAGTCAATGGCAGGGCTGCTGGTGGCCAAGTGCTAAGGCGGGACTTCCCTCCCTCCTTCCCTGCCTTCCTCTTTCTCATGCCCACCTCCTTCTGAAGGAAGAATTTGACACCCCCCCCCATATTTTCTCTCTTCCATATATTCATCAAACAAGGAAAAGCCTCCAGAGACAGAAAAGACAAGCTGCTGAGTGAACTAGCTTAAAAAGGCGCATTCCCCTTTAAGAATTAGCTACTGGCTAGAAAAGAAAGTTAAGGAGCCGGCAGCTGCACTTAAGGAAGAAAAAAACAAATGTAGTAAGTACTGGCTGCGGGCTAAGGCAGCCTCCCCAAATGGCTCCATTCATAAGTAAAGGAATGCTACAGGCAAAATCCATTCAGGAGAAAAATACTTCAAAATCCCTTGCAGCAAAACTTACAGCTAACAATAGCAGAGCAATAGAAGCTAGACATCAGCCATCAGCCAAATAGAAATGGCCAAACACTCCTTAAGAACACAAAGCCCTCATTGCACAAATCCCAGAACTTCAAAGTCACAAAAGCACATAAAAATCCTTCCACTCTCCATCTCCCTCCCTCCGTGTCTCACCTCCAGCTGATGCCACCTTTCTTCATTCCTCGTGGAGGGCAGCCCCTCCCCTGCTGCATTTCTTGCCTGTTTGTTGCTGCCAGCACAGGTGGCTGCCACAAAAGTTGTAGATACACTCATGGCCAGCCTGCTTGGCCTGCTTGATCTCCTCTCCTCTCCCCCCCCCTCCTCCTTCTGTGCAGCTAGAGCTGACTCCACCTCCTCCCAAGGCTGCTGCTTTTTTTCTCTCTCCCTCTCCCACCCTAACTGCCTCCTTTTATAGCCTCTCCTGTCTCTGCCCCCTCCTCCTCCTCCTTTCTCATAGGGAAGGGTGAGTCAGAAGTGAGCCTGGGGCCTTTGCCAGCCACTCTGCGGCTCCAGAGGACTCTGTCACAGTAAGTCCTTGCCTGCACTGGCTCTTTCCCTCCCCCACTACACTCGGCTAGGCAGGGCTGCGTACCACCTGTCACTCGTTAATGTACCACAAGTGGTATGCATACCACCGGTTGAAAAGCCCTGCTCTAGACTGTGGCTTCCTGACCTGTACATAAATTTCTTATGAGGACAATGAGATGTTTTGGGATTCCCAGTTTTATGAGCATATTCCACAGCTTGGCATGTATGTTGCAATCAAAGTCAGTGAAACACTTAGCAATATTGACATATTTATAAATTCACATATAAGCATACAATTTGATTCCCAGATACTGTAAGCATGAGTAGGATTGCAAGTATTCTTATGAAAAAGCTCCTGAGGCCATCCAGTTGCTTTGCTCTGTTCATCTTTTAAGAATAAGAATTTAAAGAAAGTATAAATGAGGATATATAATTGGCACTTGTATCTTATGGCAGAACTAAGATGTGGCACTGCACCTGCAGAGAACTACAGCCTTCAGTTAAGTCACAGGACTCCAACTTATTCCTTTCTCTTTCTATTTCTATGTTCCAGAGTAGTTGTTACTCTACACATGCACCCACACATACATACACAAGCTCCCTGCATCTGCTTTCCCGTGGTTGTATATATCTCACTGTCTCCAAGCTTTTACTGTTGTCAAGTACACAATTGCGAATTACATCCAACTACTTGCTCCCATTTAGAAACATCACTGAATCTGATTATTAACTGGACATTTAGATAACACAAGAATGGTTAATGGATAGTGTTAACAATGTTTCTACAAGGAAATCAGACATTCTATATACCAAAAGGAACAGAGCAATTATCCAACTGACGTTGGAAGGGAGCAGTCAGTGTGCATCAGAGTGAGACAATATAGTGTGTAACTGATAAAACAAAAACACAAACCATGCATTTTAGAAAGAATAATTTTAATAGATTAAGAGGAATCATAAGGAAGATGCATGGAAAGAAAATTGTTGCTGAATGGAACTTCCTGAAAAGGACATTAAAGATAGTGCTGTCTCAACAATGCAAATGAAGAAGAAAACAAAATAAATTAATGTCATTGAATAGATAACTCCTAATGTAGCTCAGACTAAAGGAGAATGCTTACCCAAAATGGAAGAAACCTAATGACTAAACACACCTTCAGGTCCGAATGTTTGAATGAGGTCAGAAAAAGCAAAGAGAGAATATAAACAAAATCTTACAGAAATAAAATTCAACAAGAAGGGTTTTGAAGGATTTCTTCAAATACATCGGTAACAAGAGTGAGACAAAAGAGGAGTCAGGCTCACTGTTTACCTCTTAATAGGAGACAAAGAGAAAACAGAGGAAATCAACTAATACTTCGCCTCTGTCTTTACACACAAAGGAACTGGTGATTTGAGTAGCATAGACTGGGAATAAAAACAACAAGTATAACTGAGTTGAAGTTTATCAGCCCACAGATCCTGACAAAATATTGAACATTGAAAAGACTAATTTAAAAAAAAATGTCAGGACCTCTCTCAATTCTCTTTGAAGTGTCCTGGGAAGTGCCAGAGGGCTAGAAAAGAACCAATGTTGTCCTACTCTTTAAAAAAAAAAGATGAGATGATCCCAGTATGGCTCTATAAATAAGTCTAAAATCAATATTTGGAAATACGTTAGAGCAGATAATAAAACAGGCTATTTGTAAACACCTTGAAGACAATGCCATAATTGCTAGGGGTTAGAATGGCTTTGTCGCAAATATTTCATTTCAAACAAATCTCACTGTTCAGGATTTTTATTAATGACTTTGATAACAGGATTGATGGGTTGCTTATCAAATTTGAAGATGACAGAAAATACGTCCATCTTACTTTACTAGGATGACAGAATGTGATTGCAATCTAATCTGGACAGGCTGGAAGACAGAGCTGAGAGCAATAAGGTATCTCTCAACAAGGAGAAATATAAAGTATTTCCATTTAGGAATGAATAATATAGTGCATGCATTGAAGATGGAGGATCCATAGCTTAGAAACACTACATCAGAGAAGGGCTTGAGTGTGGTCATTGACAACTAGCTGAACCTGAGACAGCAATTTGTGAAACACTTGCTAGAATAACATATGTACTGCCAAAGTGCATAGCTGGAACGGCTAGCACAGTACTGGGTTACAGTAGGAAAGCATTGTATCAAAAACATACAAAGTCCCCTCTATCCTGCACTGGTGATAGCACTGCTTTAGTGGGCACAGTCCTGAATAGCACATCATCAGAAGGATATTGACAAATTAGAATAGTTTCAGAGTAGGGTAGCAAGAATGATGCAGGAATTTGAAAATATGTCCTGTGAGGGCAGGCTAAATGAACTTGGGATGTTCAGTCTGGAGAAAAGGAAACTAAAGAGAAACATGCTAGTCAGTTCTCAGATATGTAAAAGGTGCCATAGGGAAGACTGTGATGAACTATTCTTCATTGCCACAGAAACTAGGAACAGAAGTATGTCTATTGGTTTCAGCTTCCTAGATTTTGTTTAAATATAAAGAAAGTCTTCCTGGCAACAAGATTTGAATAACAGTGTGTTAGTCTACCTATAGAGATTGTAGGTTCACTATTTCTCGAGGTTTCTGGATAACCACCTCTTAAGTGTGTCAGTTGATTTTCCTGTACATTGCAGAACATTTGAGCAGATGATCCTTACAGTCCTTTCTAGCTTCACAATCCTATGATTCTCTGGAACTTGCCTTCATTTTAGTAACATGATTGACTTACCTTGTTAAACATCGAGCAAGAACTCGTGACAGGCATAATGGATTGCTTATATTACTGACCTCCAGTGAAATAGCTCTCCTACCTAGATTATCAATATTGATGCCCTAAAGGAAGCTATTGATTAAACTAACTACAATTACGCTGAAGTGCAAGACAAGGGGGACAGCAGTTATCAGTAAATGGGAAGGATAGGAAGAAAGAAGTAAAATATTCTATTGTTGGAAGACAGTTCTATGAAAAACAGAACTGATGACTGTGTTGAAATGAAGAGCTTGCAAACAGACAAGGAGAGGACTTGAGATTGCCCACACGTGCTTCATACAGTTTCTCCTCCTCAGGAGCCTGCAAAGCAGTCATCTCTGGCAGGTTTATAGTTCTGGGTGATGAGGGACTAGGCCTCTTTTGCTCAAACCACAGTCGGCACCTTCAAAAGGATACTAGGGTTGCATACTTCCTTTTCTAATCACTTTTTGGAATTGCTTGTTAACTGCTTTTATGAACCTTTGGATAGACAAGATTTACAGCTGTTGGTGAGTCTCCTGCAGTTCTTAGCAAAATAAGTTTTAAATGCAAAGGTTTTTTTCTGGAATAAAGAGTAAAAGGGTGGGGGGAAAAGAAAAAAGAAACACTTTCTGGCATATGTTAAGGAAAACTTTCCGTTTTACAAAGCTGAGCAAACTAGTTTCCTTAGACATAATTCTTATCAACAGAGAGGTGAACGCCAAGTTACAGGGAGAAAAGCTATTTTACAAGCTATTTTCTAGATTATTCATAAATACAATACAGTAAGACGTATCACTATTAGTCCATAAGAACTCCACATATGAAATTAAAAAGTTTCTGTATTGGAGCAATTGAACAAATATATTCAAAATTCCCCCATATTTGAAATTACAAAATTGAACTCTTAGTCCTATTTGTCTTTGACTTGACCTGAATTAGAATGGTGTGTTATGTCTTTGTGAAAGAAGGTAGTTTTTATATGAACAATACTGGGCTTTTATTTTGGATCGTAAAACAAAGTAGTCACTAGATGCCAAATTAGATAGAGTTATCTAATTGGAGGGAGGGAAAATTTCCAAGTCAAGCTCATTTTCAGATTCTTAAAAGTGAATATATTGACACCATTGAGTATGTCAGGCCAATCCTAATAAAGGTAGAAACTCAAAATGAGTTATAATAGAACTGATATCAGAAAGCGGCAAAAGAGTTTTCTTTTCTTTTTTTCATACAATTTATTGATTTTTTTAAACATAAATCACTTAATAGTTGGTAAACAGTGTGTTTGCTGGGTTTACATTTGTAAAGAAAAATCATTAACAATTGGTTTCTATAATCCATAATCCACATAGCACATTTAGTTGATTTCCCCTTTTCCCCAAAATGTCTTCTTCGCAAACCTTGAAATAATACAGTTCTTATTATTTTGATAAATAACAGTTACATATATGATTTTTTCCCAATATTCCTAGAAATAATGATCACATCAATATAATATTTCTTTTCTATCTAATCATTCTGGTTGCCTCATCTTATATCCTATTACAGTCCTTATTTAGATTTGTTTCTCCCATAAAGTTCAAAGTATTCTTGCTGGTTAAGATTTTCTCAACAGTTAATTACATTTAAAGATTCAAATCCATTTTTCCCATATAAACCATCTCAACACTTTTACATTTCTTAAAGAATAGGTAAAAACAGTAAAGAAAAGGAAAAGAGAGCAAGAGTGAAGAAACATAAAAAGTAAAATACTACTTAAAATATATATTCCTCCTAAGCTAATATATATTCATTCCCCAAATTTCTTATTCTTTTTAACCATGATTAAAAATATATTTAATCTTTAAATATTCCATTTAATGTGCCTAGTCGGCAAAAGAGTTTTCTTATATGCTTTTGTGTTCTTATAAAGAAAAATGGCCGAATCATTGTTCAGCTTGTAGAAATGTAAAGCAAAGGACAAAGATAAATTATAAAGGAGAATGTTGAAGTATATCTAATACATACAGCAACTGAGACAATAGCTTTTATTTCAACCAGCTACTTTTCAAAAAGTACTGGCAGTGTGCAAGTTTTGCTTTGTGTTTTTTTTTTATTTCATGAGACTAAGACGTTTCAAGCACCGTGATGTACTCTAAAAAATCCTTAGGCAAGCTGAATGAATTCAAATAAGTAGGACATGACAAAATTCACTGACAAACATCTCAAGGCCAATAATTAACATAATTAAACCAATTCA
Organism: Azemiops feae; assembly: GCA_023970755.1. Taxonomy (NCBI): domain Eukaryota; kingdom Metazoa; phylum Chordata; class Lepidosauria; order Squamata; family Viperidae; genus Azemiops; species Azemiops feae. Next base: position 5,011,383 of record JALGBA010004297.1, on the reverse strand, counting down.
CAAGAACCTGGAATGTTCCTGACATTTTTTTTTAAAAAAATGTTATTATAATTTGACTCTTATGTCTTGGAAAATCATGTCGAGTTTAGTATTATCTCAACTGACTCTAGCCTTCCAAGTCATGCAAACATGAATAGAACTACTGTATCACTTGGTTTTCTGTTTTCCAAGAGAAATGTTAATTAGATTCTGGAATTTCATCTGTAGATTATTCAAGCATAGTTTTGTCACAAAGCTTCATCCATCCCTAACCTACTAAGGAATGCAGAGTTCCTGTCCAGAAAGCAGGCAGAAATGCAGATACCTGCTTTTGATAAGCATATTTGAAAAACCCAGTGATTTGCAGAAAAATCTTGCTGGAATGATTAATAAGTCACAAGAATGAAAACATCCTTTGCTCACCTGCTACTGATAACGTTTAATATTTTGTTGGAGGCCAACTGTCATTTTCAAAAGTTCCGCATGTGGCTATCCAGTTTCTTCTCCGTCAGCATGGGAAAACAGAGCAGGGCACCCCATACAGTTTCAGAGTGAGGTTTGCTTTCAATCGGAAAAAGAATCATTTTAGGTAAATGATTTGCCTTTAAATCCTTTAGCAATTTAAAAATTAAAATTGACACTTTGAACAATGTCTAGTATTTAATTAGTTATGTATGCATTTGCATGGCTGTCTTAATGGACTAAACAAGAAAATGATGATCAGAGCTGGAAATATCTACCAAGTCACCTATTAGGGACACGGCCAAACTGATTCTTGCTGACATACCAGAAACCAGTGGAGATATACCCTCGGGCTCTCAGTGGTTTAGGTGCTGCATTGTGCAGCCAGCTGAAATTTCTATAAGAAACATGCATAATATATAGTCTCTTCACCAGGGTGTCACCAAAACGTACATAACTGTGGCAAGGTCTGCCATCTTTAGCAAAGGATATTCCACTTTACAGTAGTGGCCAAAATTGTGGAAACCTTTTGGGAAAAGTGTGTTTTTGAGGTTTGATGGCTAATAACACCATTTTATTTTGGAATAATACTATAAAATTATATATCAATGGAAAGATAATTTAATCAAGAATGCAATGCAACATAGTTTGTTCAATTATCTGTACTGTATTCTATGAAAAGTTATAGCCAAATAACCAGAAAAAGGAAGCACAACTTGCTTAGGTTGGTATCAGGTAGCTTTCCTTCATCTGATTGTAGCCAATGAGCATGAGTGTTTAGAGAGCCAATCAGGTGTCATCTTGTTTTGGCAATGAGCCAATCAGATCACAGTAGGATTCAGTTATTGATGTCATGTATTGAAGCTGAGAGGAGGACATTTGTCAGTGTGTTATGTGATTGCTATCAAGTTTGTTGGGGTTTTTTGTGTTCTTTCATTTAGTGAGCTTGTAAAACGTAATAAAATTAAAGTAATGGTGCAAAGAGTTGACTGGTTGCCCAGAAAGTGATGTAAAATAGTATTATTAAGTGAACAAGACTACAGTTATAAAGAAATTAGAAGAAAAATTGGTGGAAACTTAACCAAAGGTGGCATTTCTACTGTACACTTTTCCCAAAAGATTTCCACAATTTTGGCCACTACTGTATATACTCATCGTGGTGGCTGCTTCTTTATTCAGAAGCAATGGTGCTCCCCAAAGAAATGTTAATATCGGGGAACTTTCTATGAGTTAAAAATGGGCACTAAGCCTTTCAGAGAGACGGTCACAATATGCCAATAGTTTGCTGTTTGCACTTAATTATCAATTCAGGCTCCAATTCAATGTACCTGAAAGAGGTCTTTAATGGCGTGGTGTCAGCTACAGGTACTCCTTGACTTACAACAGTTTGTTGAGTGACCGTTCAAAGTTACAATGGCACTGAAAAATATGACTTATGACCATTTTTCACAGTTATGACCTCTCTGCAGCATCCCCATGGTCACGTGATCAAAATTCAGATGCTTGGCAACTGCTTCATACTTATGACCATTGCAGTGTCCCAGGGGGGGTCATGTGATCCCCCTTTTGTGACCTTCTGACAAGCAAAGTCAATGGGGAAGCCAGATTCACTTAACAACCATCTTACTAACTTATCAACTGCACCGATTCACTTAACAACTGTGGCAAGAAAGGTCGTAAAATGGAGCAAAACTCACTTAACAAATGTCTCACTTAACAACAGAAACGTTGGGCTCAATTGTGGTTGTAAGTAGGAGGACTACCTGAATTTGAAGGAATTTAGGATCTTTATTTGAAACTCTTTTCTAGTTGATTCTCCTTTGGCAACAGGGGTGGTTGATAATCATGAAAGAGCCTTTTTGATAGTGGCCGTCTGCTTGGGGAACCCTTTTCCAGAGAAAATCTTTCCATGTATTGCCCGTATATGATAGTCTTTTCAGTATTAGATGAGGAGCTTTGTAAGAATGATGAGCTGTTTAGGATGTTTGTTTTGCTGCAACATTACTGAGATCTTATGGTTTATTTATTGCCATTATTATTGTTGTGGATATCTATTTTTATTGTGCCCGTGTACTGTTTTCCCTGTAGATTTCTTATATAGTTTTTATATTGCTTTATTTTTTAATAGTATATTTCAATTAACTGTGCATTGCCCAAAGAACTTTTATGAGATATAAAAGTACACTCATTGATAAATGGAATTGCACCTGGTTCTTAAAAGAAGCCATGACCTATCTACAACCGACTGGACATTTTCTCATAAACCATCAAATCCAAAATGTGTACAGTATCTACCTCTATAAGAAATCTACATAGTGGTTCAGTATAGCCTCCATGCTATACAAGATTTTAAACAAGATTTTTGAATTAAATACAGTAATGGATTCTACTTTGAGTCAATCTTCAACGAGGCACTGGAGAACATCGATGCTGGCATCAAAGTAAACGGTGTTTAGATCAACAATTTAAGATATGCTGACGATACAGTTCTGCTTGCCAGTAAGCATGAAGACCTTCAGCTCCTCATCAACAGAGTCACAGAAATATCTGAAAAATACAGTTTGAAGCTTAACACCTCAAAAACCAAGATCATGGTCATCAGCAAACAACCCGTTAATTTACCACCAATAAATTCGGAAGGAATATCATTAGAAAAAGTTGAAAGGATCACGCATCTCAGTTCTAATTTACATGAAAGCTGGGACATGACCACTGAAGTAAAGACAAGGATAGAGAAAGCTCGAACAGCATTCTTCAAAATGAAAAAAGTCTTCTGCAGTCACAACATAAGCCTAAGATTGAAAATCAGGCTTGTCAGGTGCTATATTTTTTCTATCCTGCTCTATGGAGTAGAGAGTTGGTCTCTGACAGAAGGCCACCTGAAGAGACTAGAAGCATTTGAAATGTGGATTTACAAGTGGCTGTTACATATAAGCTGGGTTGACAAGATCAGAAATGAGGAAGTGATAAGCGGCCTGGGAAAGCCAAGGGAAATCATCAAAACAATTAAAAAACAAAAGTTAGAATATTTCGGACATGTGATGCGACACCCAGAAAAATACGGCATACTCCATTTAATCCTCCAGGGAAAGTTTGAAGGCAAATGAGGTCCAGGCAGAAGAAGAACATCATGGCTTCAAAATGTAAGGGACTGGTTTGGACAAAACTCAGCAGCATTTTTTCGTGCGGCTGCTGATAAAAACAGGATCGCCAACATGATCACCAATGTCCAATAACGGATATGGCACAAGAAGAAGAAGAAGAAGAAGTGGATTCATACAGTACTTCCAGCTAAAGCCAAATAAATCATTCCTGAGTTTAGTGCAATGTATAAACTCAATCATTCAGCAAGTAGCAAAATTGTGATACCACATTCTTCACATTATTCTTAAATAGGGTTTTATTTAAGACTTGACTAATACGAGTAGAGGGTTTAAGAGTTTAAAGCTGCAGCAATTACAGGAACAACTCCAGAGAGCACCAAGACTCAAGATCTAAGTATACTGTAAGCAAACAAGGTGTACAAACACCCCTCCCAAGTCATGTGCTTGCATTTTTAAATTTGCATTTCTATTCTATTCATTTATTGCAAGACTAATATTCTGCCATCCCACCAAGATAGAAATAGTTCTGAGTACACCTGACGGCAATCACAACAGGTGTTGTGTCCTAGAACCAAGGAACAGATTCCCTTAGCCCACAGCTGTCTTGGCCTTGATAATGAAACAAATGCCACACTTTCCAGAAGGATCCTTCAACAGAAAGCTGTAGCCATAGGTCATTGCTGTGCTGTCTTTTCTCTTGAACAGAGGTCCTTTCAGAGATCTTACCAAATGAAATAAATGTTTTCTTTCTCTCTTTCTCTTTTAATTCTGGAAGAATTAATCATGCATTAGGAATGTGTTTCTGTTTTATTTTGAGAAAAAGAAGCATTTTCTTCCTATCGGATAAAAGAGTTGTTAGTACAGGCTAAGCCAGGTGATTGCTTAAAAAGCTGGTTCTATTTCTGGAACTGAAAATGGAATTTGCAACGTGGAAAAAAAATATATCTCAGCTCTGTATGGTTTGTAAAACGCACTGACATTTTCTTGGCAATTAACTTTAAAAACCACATTTTGAAATTACTTTAGTAGTTGTGGAATGGACAGGTCATTATGGTATTATTAAGATACAAAGAGACAAGTTTTTTCTCCTGCTGGTCCTTCACATTTCCTCATTTTCCTCCACCTTGCCTGACAGTTACTACATCTCTTTTAGTAGAGCTAGTGAACACATTTATTCAAGCTGTTGCTTTAACTAAACTGTTCCTGTTCTGGCACCCTCCAGATGTACTGGGACAAAGGTCATACTGACTGAGAATTTTGGAACCCTCAATCTGCTAGGTTAAGGAAGACTATTTAACTTATGAAAGTGAAATTAGTTTAAAACAGGCTGCTTTCACTTATTGCTCAGTAGAGCACAATATATGCACAGGTTTCTCTTAATGGCAGCCATCTAAGTAAAGGTCTTGAATAAGGCATCTGTACATGTTCCTATTCCTATTTAAAATAGCTACACAATCCAGGAGAATATTTAGATTTTATGATGGCGAATTTCCAATGAACCAGACTTAATGACATTCAAGTAAAGGAATTACTTTTCTCCCAGAACTCTGATCTTTAGTTGTTTTTTTAAAAAAAAACAAACCAAGAATTTGGTCTTTTAACATGCATATCTGTCTTGTATGGTCTTATTTAATCTTCAGCCATGATGATCTGTAATGTCTTAGAGGGAAAGCCAAAATGGAAAAAAAAAAAAAAAGGAGCAGAAATTGGTGGGAGGTGAACTCCGTTGCACTGCTATGGATTTTTCTTTATTGCTTACACTCTGGCTTGGGGGGGGGAAGGGAACTGGGTAGGAAGTGACAACATTTCATCCTCCTTCATAGCTGCTAGGACATTTGTAAAAGTGGCTACTACAATCTATCTGGCAGCCCTTCAAACTAGGCAAGATCAGGAAAAAAACATCGTGGATTCAGTTTGAAGAAAGAGTTCAATATTGAGGGGAAGAACCAGGTTTATTGCAACAATCGTTGTGTGTCTCAGGATAACAATGGGAAAGCAAAGATGCTTATAGAAGTTGAGGGCCCAAGCAATCTGATTGGTTGACTTGTTGGGGAAGCTAGGCAGCTCCTTGTCAGTGTACCTGGGATGAGTTCTATCAGAGTTAATTTTTTTATTCTATTATGTTTTATTCTCTCTATTGTTTTTATAAAGAACTCAAAGCAGTGAACATATCTAATACTCCTTTCCTCCTCCTAATTTTCCCACAACAACAACCTTGTGAGGCAAGCTGGACTGAGAAAGCGAGGGCACAAAGTCACCCAAATGGCATTCATGCCTGAGGGAGGACTAGAATTCACAGTCTCCTGGTTTCTAGCCTGGGGCCTTAAACATTAGACTAAATTGGTTCTGTTGTTAAGCAAAATAGAGCTTTCCAGGTGGCAGCAGACCTGAGGAGCTCATTGTTTAAGGAGATGGAATGTTGAGGTCTTCAGCTGATGGAGGATGGAAGCCTGTGGTTTCTCTAGGTTGCCATTGCCTTGCAACTTGCCTTTGGGCCATGCTGTGAGTTGGAGAGGAGACTTCTTTGTTTTGGAGTTCAAGAGGACTCCAGACTGGCAAATTAGGTGTGTGTGTGTGTGTGAGAGAGAGAGAGAGAGAGACAGACAGACAGACAGACAGACAGAGGGAGACAAAGAGAGGGACAGAGACAGAGAGACACAGACAGACAGACAGAGATTATTAAAAGTGGTAGAGCTTCCTTCAAAATATGAAATCTTGCCCAAATAAAAGCAAAAACAAACATAAACACTGACAAAAGATGCATTAAATTGGTAAAAAAACTGAAAAACAAAAGACTCTGAGGAAGACTCGGTAAAGAAATATTAAGACAAACATTGTTTTAAATCTTTAAATGTGTTTAAAATAAACCAGGAAGGTACTGTACAATAGGATCTAAAACAAAATAGGGAAATGGCAGAGAAATTAATTTGTTGCTTCTGAGGATTTAGGACAGATGCCCATGCCTGTGATGGCATTTTTAGCAGGAGAATTGGATGAACAGAGACAAATAGAAATAACAAAGATGACATTATTAGCCAAACTGACAAACTAAAAATGAATATATCCCCAAGACCAGATGGTATCCACCGAAGAATTCTTAAAGAACTTAAATATGTTGAAATAGCTGATCTTTTTACAAAAAAATATGCAACTTCTTTTTAGCGTCAGCATCTGTTCTTAAGGTTCGGAAAATAGTTATTATGTTCACAAATTTTACAAAGGATCAAGGGCAATAAAAGAAAGTAAAGTCCAGTTAACTTAACATCTATACGGGGGAAATGATTGAATAGTATTTTAAAAAGGCAAATAAATAAAAGAATGGATCTTCCTGCAAAGAATACACCATGATTTTCAGCAAAGATATGTCTCTCTCTTTTTTTTCTTTTACTTTTTTGAGGAGAACAGCAAACCTGTCAGCAAAGGTCACTAATCAATATGGTATACTTGCACTTTTAGAAAGCTTTGACCAAACTCCTCACTTGGGATCAGGTATATCGAAGGACTAACAATTGGTTTAAAAAGCAGGAAATAGAAGGAGTCAAAGCACTGCCAGTATAGCAAAGTTCTTGTACAAATCTATGGTAGGATCACACTTGGGAATATTATACACATTTCTGGATGCCTTAAGAAGACTATTATACAGTGCAAAGTACAAAGAAGGAAATCAAAATAATAAGGAGTTGGAACAATTCTATGAATGTTATGGTTGGGTTTCTTTAGCTTGGAATGAAGAGTAGGAACAGATAGATGAGAGCTATATAAAATAATACTTGAAAAATGATGTGAATTTCTGTGGATTTTTTTTCCCCTTCCCCCTTTCACAAGTCCTGGACTCAGAGTCATCCGCTGAAAGTAAATGCGGGGAGATTCAAAACTGGAAAAGGGAAACACTTTGTTCACAATGCACAGTTCAGCTGGGGACTTTGCTGCCTCACTAGTGATTATGGCAATCAATTTGGGAAATTTGAAAAAGAGATGGGACAGATTCAAGGAGGATCATACTATCAATGGTTAGTTATATCGAGGGCTGTTTACTACCTCCTAAATCATAGATAGAATTCCTAAATACCAGTTACCAGGAAGCAATAATGGAGGAGTGCTATTGCCCACCAATCCATGATTGGGATTATTTAGTTGATCACCACTTGACAAAGTTTGGCTTAATATAGCCACACTTTTCCTATGTTCTTATTGTAACCTTGATCCTTGATATAACTACTTATTCACTTTATAACACTAAATCCTCCTTAATGGCAACCCTACAGCCAAGCAAGGGGCATTTTTACTAACTGTCCATTTTCAGACCTTGCAATATACACATCAATTCAGAATGGTATATTTTCATGCACACCGTATGTATATATAACATGGTAGCTTTAAAGTGCTTGAATTTTCTCTGATGTAAAACCTGCCTTCAGACTGTATTTATGCAAATTCCAAAGCTAGACACAGATCTAGGGAATATTAGGTTCTTATTCCTCCCAGAATCCAAGATATAACTAGGTATCTAGAAAATAGATATTAAAAGTTTTCTTCTACGAACTAAAGTTTAGACAATAAAAGTTTTTGCCAAGTGCAAAACAAAACAAATATCCACAAACAGCTTTCACAATATGATTGACTTTAAAATTGTCTATATCCCTCTTAGACACCCCACCCCAAAAAAGATTTTATTTTTAATCAATGGCAGCATTTTCAAAAACTTACTGAGATAATAGCTGCCTTTAGTTCTGGGATGAGAAAAGACATAAAAATGTTGCATATATTTAGGAGGGTGATTTGACCAGCCCTGTAACCTTTACACACAGAGACACACTTTTCTCCCTCCAATGTGAATCTAGGGTGCAATGTGAAAGTATGTATGTGTGTATAATAATCAGGAAGGTTACACGCCATTGCTGATAGACTTTTTTTCGTCTGCTCTCTAATCCATTAGAGTATTTTTCTTTTCATTTTAGATCTAATCACAGTGAGCAGAGCAGGTTGAAGCAATTCAAGTGATTTCTGTTGCCTTATCCAGCTGTCCTTTTAAGGTTGTTATTGAACACTAGGGCTTGTGTTGATTTGCATGCTATTTTCCTTTTGATCTCCATAGCAACCACTACCAAATGGCCTGAGAATAATAGCTGTATTTTTTATTGTGGGGGAGGGGGGCTGAAAGCAGGCTTGGGTGCAAGAGACCAATGCTGGAAGATTGTTGTTATTGTTTTAAAAATAACATTAAAATTGAAATAAGCCCTTAAGGCTAGTGAAGCAATGGACTATTTTTTCCATTTCTCCCCCCCCCCTCTCCAATTTCATACCTACCTTTTGTACTGAAACATATAACAGGTGTTCATGAAGGCCATTTAAAAGAAAGAAATGCCTTCAGCAAAGGCTGGAATAAACATCCTGAATGACAGAAAAGTGCATTGAATAGAACATGTGCAAAATGCTTTCCTCTTGATATTAGATTGGGACTTTCCAAACTTTGAATTGGCCAATTCAGAGGGCACCCTTTGTCAACCTTTCCCATTTAAATACCTGAGGATTAAACTATGGTAGTAATTCAGTCCCTGAAAAGGCAAAACAGAAAAGATGAACTAATGTCAATGAGCCTTTATAGCAGCTGAAAACCTCGGCTGCTTGTCCACATCAGAGAGTCACGGGATTGATCTGTTTTTCCTGCTTACCCCAAAATGAGGATGGGCTACATGTTATCTTAGGAAGTCAGGAATAGATGATATCCTCAGCCCATCATAGCCTGGTGTGAATATGAACTCCACCCAGGTTTTCTTGCATCATATCAAAGAGCAGCCTGGTCCACCTGGTGAGTTTTATTCCTGTTTAATCAGATGCCTCAATTCCAAATGGAAAGGGGTGGTGTGGGCTTTGGTGGGCACTTTCCTAACAGATCCACTCTCCACCTTTGATAGCCATTTTGTACCCAGATCTATCTGGCTACCTGACATTGGAAATGTGAACCTTTGTGGATTTGGGCAGGAGGAGTGCATTTCAAGAAAGGAAAGGTGAAATTTTCTTTTCCTTTGTCTTGTCTTGTCTTGTCAGAATAGAATAGAATAGAATAGAATAGAATAGAATAGAATAGAATAGAATAGAATAGAATAGAAAGGGACCTTGGAGGTCTTCTAGTCCAGCCCTCTGCTCAAGCAGGAGGACCTATACCATTTCAGACAAGTGACTATCTAACCTCTGCTTAAAAATCTCCAGTCATGGAGCACCCATGATTTCTGGAGGCAAGCTGTTCCACTGGTTAATTGTCCTCACTGTCAGGAAGTTTCTCCTTAATTCCAGGTTGCTTCTCTCTTTGGTCAGTTTCCAACCATTGTTTCTTGTCCTGCCCTCTGGTGCTTTGGAGAATAGTTTGATGCCCTGTTCTTTGTGGCAGCCCCTCAAATATTGGAATATTGATATCATGTCTCCCCTATTTCTTCTTTTCTTTAGACTAGCCAAACCCAATTCCCACAGCCATTCTTCATATGTTTTAGTCTCCAGGCCTTTGATCATTTTAGTTGCTCTTCTCTGAACTTTTTCTAAGGTCTCAACATCTTTTTTGTAGTATGGTGACCAAAATTGGTTGCAGTATTCCAAATGTGGCCTTACTAGGGTCTTGTCTGTTTCTTTCTTTTAATAGGGTGAAATTGACAAGAGTTCTGCCATGTTTTCTCTTGTGTCCCAGCTGACAGAAAGAACTGTAAAATTATTGCGGTTCCCCACAGCAAATTGTTGTGTTGTGCTTTGAAATTGGAAGAGGGAGTACTTTTTATGCTGTCTTGAATTCATGGAAGAAAGGTGGGATAAAATTTAAAGAATAAAGCAATAAATAATTCCTTACCCCTTCCACCTCATGCGTAGACAAATTGTTTGTGTCTGTTAGTTCCTGATGCATAATTTTCTGCTGCCCTGTTATTTAAGCTAAAGGTGAGGCACCTTTAAGTGACTTGAGACAGATCCACTGGTGGGATTCAGGTACCACTTCGGCAGAACCAGTAGCTAATTTTTTGTTGCCCAAGCCCAGAATGGACTTCGGAAGCAGCATCCACACAGAGAACTGGTTGTTCATATATTTGAATCCCACCACTGGACAGATCTAAGATTCTTTGGGAATAATAAAGATGTTCAGGGTTATCTGAGGATGGAAAGAAGAAGTAGCTATGCCATGGGAGGTTGCTAGGGATGGGGACATTTCTTTGTATTGATAAAGGAGAATATTGGTAGCTCAGGGATGAAATGAGGGGTCCTTGGTGCTCTCTGGGTTTGGTTGTTTTCTTGCAGATGTTTCATTACCCCAACTAGGTAATATCACCAGTGCTGAGTAATGAAACATCTGCAAGAAAACAACCAAGCTCAGAGATCACCAAGGATCCCACATTTCTTTGTTTTGAAAAAGCGAAGAAATTGTAGGGCTAACATTGCTGTCAACTATATATTCCTAAAATACTATACACTACTACAGTATTTGATTGTCTGTAACCTTCAATTGAATAAAACAGTGCATTTGTCAGCTCTCCTGGATAAACCAGATAGGAAACCAGACTAGAAGAGCTAAATCTATCTCACGGTAAGGCTACATTAACAGAATCTTGCAAGCCTGAAGGTTCAAACTTCCTACTGCTGCTTTTAACCATCTGATCAATGGGGAAGGGGTCCTTCCTACCATTAAACCCTTTGATGGGTCTCACTCCTCATGTCTGATTTTTACCTAGTCAGCATCTCTTTCCCTTGTCCCCCAAGGTCATCCACGTATTCCATTATATCATGATAGGGCAAGCATTTTTGAATCAACACACCTCAAATGGACTACCTTGCAGAATGTGTCCAAAATCTGATACGCATGAATCTTGTGGGATTGGCAAGGTTGTGGCCACTTCAGTTCTGTCATGCTCCTGTTCTGCCATGATGATGCCATGATCAGCTGCAGTCACACAAATGTCATTTCCAATGCTCCATGCCAACTTCCTACAAGGGAAGTCAATGGTAGGAAGTCAGACGTTGCTCCCGTTCTCACTGCTTTTTTTTGGCTAACCATGATTATATTGTTTCTCTGTTTAGATAAGGAAATATCTCTGAAACAATAGCTCAACAGGCCAAGGGTTGCACTATTTAAATGGCAGTTGTAGTTGGATTGGATTCGGGAGTCACAAAAATGGGTTTGGAAGCTGTTTGCTGGAGTCACAGATTGGCTTTTTATAATGCTTTTAATTGCCCTTGTATTGTACTCTGTTCCCTCACGGTTCTATTCTACTTTTAAATGCCATGACATACTAAAGCAGGTTTCACCTGTAGCATGGATGGCAGTAGTGAATGGAAATGTCTGTAGTCAATTGTGCCCAGCAATTAAATTCAGTACAAATCAAGTTTCTTGAAAACCATTGTGCCTTTTGGAAAAATGCATAAACCTGTATTCAAATGTAGTTGAATGTAATCAAAGGATTATAAAGGAGTATATTGACGGTCATCAAATAAACAGAAATCATACAACAGTATTGTAAAGGAATGCTGACTTTTACAATCAAAGGACTTTTCTTGATAAAAATAGTGGTTTGTCATGGCAGCTGCAAAGTTCTAGGGAGCATCTGATGAAAAATCCCTAGCAAAGGATTTTAAAACTCACTACTACGGTGATGTCAGCAATTTCCACCATTACAGCCAATACTGCTGTAATACAGTTTAATAGTCAGTTGAGGATCTTCCACAACTTGAATATGGGAGAATGAAATCAGAAAACTTGCTTTTGAAAGATGTGTGCATAAAAGCTGAGTAGTTCCATTCAAACAAAAGTGAATCTTGGAGGTTGGAGCCACGGTGGGGTTATGTTTTACTATTTATATACATCTGGAGGTATCATTGACTTCAAAGATGTTTTCATTTCTATTTTATTTTTCCCTTTATCAGTTGCTCCTGGCCATAGGTTGATTTGCTTTCCTATGGAGGCCCATTAATTTTTATACTATTGAATATATTTTCAGAAGCAGACTGGGCAAGACTAATAATAATCCATAAGTGACTTGGAACTTGGATATAATCTATGAACAGCTGTTTATTAAGAAGGCTGGCAGGAAAAAAAATAGCTGAGAAGATACTGACGGGATAAAATAAATTACTTTCAACAGGCAGAAATTTGGTACTAGTTAGTCACAGAGTTGCTTAAAATGTAAGTCTGCCCTTGAACTATGTAGACTGATGAAGTCCCAAACAAGACAGGGGAAGCATGCAGAACATGGCTTCTTGAGTTCTTCCAATCTCTTTAGGGCCACAGAGGGACTCTTAGTTTCTCCTTGGTAGTGAAGTAGCATGTTGTATTTGCATGTGCTTTTGAATTTTCTGTACGCGCTGGGAAACAGTGAAGGTCTAATATGTCCCTCTCTGACCTCATATGACCAGGAAGAGGAGGAAGGATGGAATGGAGGAGTTAGTAGCATTCTGATACACTAGAAGAATGCCTTTCTGGATTGCTATTTTTCTGCAGGGAGATTAGCCCATTGTTCAATTCAATCTCTCTTTTGTCAGCTTCTCTGCATGAGCAAAATTTGGTCCTACTCTCTTAATTTCTGAGAGGCAGATTCCAGCAATGGATAGGCAGGGAGACTGAACCCCTTTACATAATTTCTTTCCAATGTTCCACTGGGTTGGAAAGAATAATAAGAATAGCAGATTTCCTTCAGTTTCATTCTTCCCTACAACTTCTAAGATGCTGAGATGCTGTTGGAAACCATCTCCTCTTCTATGACCTCTGCATGAAACATTTAATTAAAAACTGCCTCTCCATAATGTTATTGTGAATACTTTAATTGCTACATAATATTGAGTTCAGAAATAATTTGGATAAATAAGTATACAATTGTTTTAATATACTTTACACATAGAAATAAAATGAAACTTCCTTTTAAAAATTTCTTTTTTTTTCTGCCCAGATGAAGGTTCTGCTTCTAAAAACATGTCGGATGATAGCATTAATCTGTTCTGTATTTGTCCACTACCATTCATAGATATTCATAGTTGAAAAGTCCCCATGCAATGAATAATAATTCTCAGATTCTTGTTCAAACATGCCCTGCTTGGTGAGAAAATAATTTCCTTCCACTTTTTATTTATATGAGGGGGAAAAATAAAGTCATCACAATTATTATTTATAAATGCAGAGGCAACATGGAATAAAATAACACCTCCATAGGAGTAGGACTTTCCTAGCTTATTTTAAATGTTATTTTTTTCCTTGGTCCATCCATATATCTTGATGGAGAATTGGGTGCCATCTCATAAAAAGTATTCAATCCAGGGTTTAGTGTTTTATTAATAACTCTGCAATATAACACCAAAAACCACCACAACATCAGTAAGTAACTAAAAATTAAACAGCTTGCCTGATTTATGCCTGTCCTACAACAGAACCTGGATTGTTCATCCTTTGTTCGTTGGGGTAGGAAGAGAGAACTAGATTAGTGTACAACTTAGCATAAAGATTCAGTATTATTATCCACAGTGTTTTTTTGGCATCTTGGATTTTAGAATTATATTTCTGGTGCTCCAAGATATACAGTTCACTACAGATTCAGTGCCGTTGAATACTGGGTTGAAGAAAGAAGACAGGTATAAGGAAAACTTTAAATTGGTTTCCAAATGGATGCTAGATCTACTGCTGGTTGAAGTAAGCCTAGAAGCAAGGAAATGGTAGACCTATTCTATACATTTCTCCAAAGTCAGATTCTTCTACCTTAATAGACATTGTACTGAGGATCCACCCTCCGTCCGTTGGTAGATTTTCCAGAAGTGGGAAGCTAGAAATAGTCTGTGCTGCTTTGAAAATGCCCCCAAATGCCCATGTTGAACTATTATGGTGGCCTTTCACTGCTGATATCCAAATTAAAACCCTTGACTACCCCCCAAAATATGTGTAGCTTTTAGTCACCTAAAGTTTGCTTCATCCTTACTCAGCAAACATTGAAAAAGATAGAGTATATTGAGTGCTGCCCTCTATCCTTATAAGAATGGTTTTGGTTGATTGTGACAACAAATCTTTCCACCCTCAAAGTAATCAAGCAGTTTGGGTTAAGTGAAGCACTACAAACATTTGACTTCCTTTTCTACTTTCTGTGCTCAGAATGGGGACTTTAGATGCAAATGCTGGAGGGAACTGTAAAGCCTATGATTTGGAGCAGCCCTTGCCCTTTGGGAACTGCCTGCCAGACCCATTGACTTGCCTGCCAAGTACCACCCAGTTTCCTCCTCTTTTAATTAACACAGCAACCACAACTTTGTTACCCCAGCATGAAAGAAAAACTAATGAATCATGTCATACTTCGAAGCTCTGTTAGGGCTGCAATTGATACCCGTCCTTACATCTTTGTCAGCACCCACCCACTCTTAATTCCACCTCCCCTCTACCAGCTGAAGTCCAGGGCTTCACACTGCCTCCCTGTCATTCAACAGAAGAATTTGCATGTTAGTTAAGCTGTTAGACTGAGTAATTACCGGGAGGGTCAGCAGCTCCTCCCATCAACCCAACATGTAAAGCTTAGCTTCACCGAGTGAGCAACTGACGGCTCTATGTGTCACATGAGTGCTTGGCAGCAGGTGGAGGGAGAGATGCATGCCAGTATGACTCAGGGCTAATTGTTCTCTTACAACTGTTGTTCAAGCAGCTTAATTAGAGAAACAGGCTGGCTTTTCCGCTGTGTGAATGGAAACCATCAGAGTCGATGGGGAAAGGGCAATCAGCAATTCCACCGCCTGCCAATAACACAATCTGTAATTGTCTTCCAAAAGGGCTTCCCCATAGCAGATATTTCGTGAAAGTGCCACAATTATCATGGGGGTGGTGTCTCCTCTTTCTCTCGCAATTACAGCTTAAGGCGGAGCATTTCCACAGTTGCCCATGACATTTTTAAGTTCAGCCAACTCCAGGACAATGAGACAGTGTGATGGAAGCAGGCATGCCACAAATGGTGACTCAGCCAACCAGCCTGTCAGCCAGATGTGGTGGACCAGCAGATGCTTGATACACGGGCATGCTTTGTTGCCTGCCTAATACTGCAAAACCAATGTGTGTGAACATGCAATTGTTTTGTCCATCACTTATGCTATATGGCTGGCAGATTGCATTCAGTTTGATGGATGACAGGAAGCATCAGCACCTGAATCACTCTTACCTTTATACAGAGACACAGGGACTCGTCCTACGGTCTCTTATAGCACTGGTGTACCCAGTTCAGGTCCCCCCAAACTGAAATCATGAGCAGGATGGTACGAAGTCTAGTTCATTAGCCTGAAGGCTGCATCCTGAACTCTTTTCACACCTTGATACAAGAGTCTCCAGGGAGTCAAAAATGAAGAGTATTCCAGTGTGCTATTAAACATACCCATGTTAAAACTTTACTACTACGAACACAGTTCCTTTTCCATCATTTCATTTTAGCCACTTACCTAGCAGCATTCTTCACGACACCAGGGATTTGGCTTGGTTGTTGTTAAACAACAACATAAAACCTTTCAATGTAATAATCTGAAACTTGGCAGGATTTACCTTCTTGAAAGAGGCAACTATGCCTGAAAATTATTTCCAGTTTTCAATATAAATAAAAATTACATTGGCCGTTCTCTTGTAAAGAAAAAAAAAAGACATGTTTTGTCTTCAGTTTGGCATATCTCACCCTCCCTTAAAAGGTTATAAATCCTGCCAATTCCATTCAACTTCAGAGTATGGTTAATAAAAACCAGGGTAAGAATTTATTAAATAAGTACCCTGTCAAATAGAGAAAGTGAAAAAAAGCAATTTTCATTTGGTGTTCTCCATTTTAATTTCCACTGGAGAATCATAAAGGTTTATGATTTTGAAGAATCATAAACGTTTAGGATTTGAGTTTCTGAGAGTTGTCATAGATGAATGTGACCAGTCTGGGGCAGAAACCAGAACCAGCTTCCTTGGAATGTAGAGCCAGGATTCACAAAGCTGGGGAGAGAATAGGGCCAATGTGTGCCAAAACCACCCATTTGGCCATTGCTTCTGAGAGTCAGTGTGAAAGATTCTGGAGGAGATAGTGAAACAGCTTGAGCAGCTGAGTTCACTCGGCCAAGTTTGCCCCAGGAGTTCATCCTCCTTCTGTTTCCTTCAGACATGTTTCCCTCTCACTCAACTTTCCCTGAGTTTTATGAAAGAGGCATCACCATTCTTGCCTCCCACTTTTCCTTCTACAATTCTTTTGAACTCCCACAATTGGCTAAGGAGGTCAGGGAGAAACTGAGTGATGTCAGCCTCAGCTTTGCCCATCCTGCAATCCCCCTTCTTTTTTCTAAGGCAGTTGGAAGGGAGCTTCTGGGAGTATGCTTAGAAAAATTGGGTGTCAGGAAACTGGGGGTGTCTGTCCTCCCTACCTCAACCACTGTTCATTTCTTTGAGGAATTTCGTTCCTCCCTCTTAGTTGGCCACCCTAAAGAAGACTACCTAGCACAGAGCCCAAGGTAGCCACAAGTCGTGTATGAAAGAAATCTTAGCCAGCATGGGCAACTGTTTTGTGGCCTGTAGCCTGAAAGTCATAGAATCCCCTATGAGGATGAGGGTGAAGGTTCGTTCTCCGAGCTTGTCGGTTGGTTTCTGAACATTTCATTACCAGGCTAGGTAACATCTTCAGCAGAGTTTAGGAGATGTCAGTATCAGTGTTCTTCTGCTCATAAGGGCTTCAGGTGTGGGTGTGTCAAGTGAGAGTCTTGTGATGGGTCAGGTATGAATCATCAGTGAGAGTCTTGTGATGGGTGTTGTGATGGGAAGGTCACATCAGGTCAGGGTCATTGGGAGGTGAATTGCTGATGGGGGACTTGTGTGGGTTGGTTGAGGGTCGGGGCTGGCTCTGGCTGGCTGTGTGGTTGATTTGGATTCTGAGGGGATCATAGGCTGGTTGTAGGTCAATGTGTCTTTGAGGGAATTGCTTGTGGAGAGCCAGGCTTCGATGAACACACAAGCATGGTGGGGGGTAGCGTGGCCAATGATTTTAGTGTTTCTCCAATCGAACTGGTGTTGTTTAGTGTTGGTGTGGGTAGAAATTAAGGATTTGGGAATGTGGCATTTTACTGCCAGCCGGTGTTCATGGATCCTGGTGTTTAACTGACATGATGTTCTCACCATAGAACACTATTCATTTACGGAAGGCTGATCTAAATTATATTGAGTTGGTTCAATGTCAAAAATGACATTGCTGGACAAGCAGTAACTTGGAGTGACTTTAGACTGACTTCCTCAGCAAAGTAAATTGATTTATGCTAATACAAGCCTTAGTTCTTTCCAAAATACTAAGGTATGCTATATCCATAAAACTGCCTTCAAGACAGATTGTATACATTTGGGATTCTGTTATTAGCTTACGGGATTTTTTTCCCTCTCGTGTTATACACATGGAGATATTAAATGCTACTTATTTCAAATACTTGAAGAATAGGTCATTTATTTCATTCAATGTGTGGAAGGTTCTTTTTTTAATCTTTTACAAATAGCATTTGTTCAGAGAATAAATTACAATTGTTTGGAATGCTTAAACTTAAAAAAGCTATTCTTAAGGATTAATTTTTAAACAATTGAATCGTGAGTGTAATATGAATGTAGTTAAGATGATAAATGCAACTAATTTTCTCCCTCTATTAGCTTCTTTCATATGCTACTTATAAATGCCAGTCAAACTCAGCAATCCTTTCATTTTATTATTCAGTGATGAGGTAGCTAGATTAAAAATACATGATGGCATTTTCCAAGTTGGATTTATAAGTACCATGACTGTTTAATTTTGGCCTGCCATTAGCTATAAATGGGCGAAAGAGTAGTTTGCAGTCTAAAGACCACTACGGGAAAAAAAAAAAAAAGGTTAGACTTGAGTAGTACCTTTTATAGCTATGTCACCACATGCCATTTTCAAATTGCAGTTCTGAAATATTATGCTCAAATCTCTGTTATTAGTGGGCAATGTAATTGTAGCACAGAAATAACATCCACTCAATTTAAAAGTTCAAATTTCGGAGAACATCTAACAAATTTTAATTCCTTTTCTTGACTCAACACTCTTTTTCCTCCAGCTTTCAAGAGCCTGGCTTATCCAGAGCTGAATCCTGCTGTTTCCTTGTTGTCCGCTATAAGTAGCCCGCCCTGTCAATTTGATAAAACTTGTGAGGTTTCTCTACTAGCACAAAGCTCCATTTTGGTTTACTTTATTTTAGATCAGAAGTGGGCAACCTTTTTAGAATTGAAGGCCATACTAGATGTGAGGTAAGAAACTGGTTAATACCTGAAGGCCATAAGGAAACCCTCTAATTGAGGTTGGGAAGTTAAAAGAAGACACAAAGAAACCTTCCAAAGCAATGGCAAATCATTTCCACATTGATGCCAAGAAAACAACAGACGTGTCCATGAGGTTAGCAGGGGGATGATTTGAGAGAGGCTTTACTTTTATCTCGCAAAAACAAGCTTTTTAATACATCCCAGCAACAAGTTTGCCATCATACGATGGATTTGGATAGCAGAGACAATACCTGGGTCCTCATAAGTGCTTGTTTTAGTGCTTCCAATAAATGGTAAGGAAAATAGATTGTGGCTGGATTTTCTTAGTTTTGGAATATGCCTAGCTCTTTCTGTTTCTGAAATTTAATTGTTCAGAATTCATTTCAGTTGTGAGGGAACCAAGTCCACCAGACAAAACAGGATCATCCTAAATATTCAGCTTTTAAAATAAGGTATTCTTTCCACTCTATATAAGTGTGTGGGGGTGCTAAATCCAATTATTGAGATAGAATAAACTGCTTCTTAAACTGGCAAATATGAACTCACCTCAAGGAATATTTGTGGTTGCCTGTGGTGTCCCTGAAGCTAAAAAGAAAAAGTCACTGCATATGTTTTCCACTAAATAAATCATATAGGATTGATAACAGAAATGAAAGCTATCTCTGCCTAAAACCCACAGTCAGGTGGCTTTGCAAAAGTTGAAGCAGTAATTGGTGTGAACATTTTAAGGAAATAGGTTGAAAAAATACAATTTCTACACCTTTCCTGATTATTCACATGCATTGCCTATGTTGTTGGTTTGTAAAAAAAAAAAAAATCCAAGCCATTTCTAATGATTCATACACAGATTCCCTGTGTTGGTAGTTTGTTTTCTTTCATTGCTATTGTTTGTTTCAAAAGCTGTTAATTTTAGTGTGCAGAGGGTAAACACCATAAAGATTAAGAAAACTCAGCAGGCAACAAGTAGGCTGTTGGAGTCATAAACTGTAGTATTTAATGCCTTTAAGGGCCATTCCCAATTGCTGAATTGAAGTGCCATCCACTCATCCTTGCACCTTTTCTATTTGCACTTAACCACAGCACAAACATGCCCTCAAGGATGATACTGCAGTTCAGCTTGGGGAAGTTCCCTTTGAGTCAGCAGAAAATGGTGATAACCTAACATTAATTGTCCCCATGGCTGATCCTTACTTTGCCTCTGTGACTGACATTTCAACTCACTACTCTGACGCTCCTCCGAAGTAGTGGGTGCCAATGCCCATATGCCTCAAGATTGTCACCACACACACACACACACACACACACACACACACACACACATATGAACATGACTAAACATGAGTAAAACACAGTAAAAAAATTAAATTAAAACAAGATTAGCAATAGCACTTAAGACTTATCTACCGCTCCATAGTGCTTTACAGCACTCTCTGAGTGGTTTACAATGTCAGCATATGTCAGAATCCAACAATCTGGGTCCTCATTTGACCAACCTCGGGAGGATGGAAGTCTGAGTCAGGATCGAACTCCTGGCAGTGGAATGCAGAGTTAGCCTGCAATACTGCATTCTAACCACTGCACCACCACGGCTCAGGTTAAATTTTACAAGTTCAAAGTGAAAATCAAAGTTAAAAAATTCACAAGGCTAAAAGGTTAAGCAAGGTGGAGGGAGTGCCGTGAAATCACTAGCTACCCCCAGAGCTGCATAATGCTCTTAGACCTTCATGCTAATTGGCAGAGCCAGGTCTTAACATTTTTCCAGAAAATCAGAAGTGTGGGGCTTTGTCTCACACCTCTTGGGGTAAGATGTTCCAGAGGGCGGGGGCAAGAGGAGACAAGGCCCTTTTCCGGGGTCCTGCCAGTGGGTGCTTTTACATATACAAAATATATGACAGGAAATGATATTTTGAGTTGACTTATAGAGCAGGTAAGGCGAATGAAAAAATTAATTAACAATAATAATTGACACATGTACAATAGGTCAGGACTTGCATTGTAATAAATGTCTTCATATCCCTCTCTTACTCTCACTTCTCATTCCTACAACTTGTCAGCCAACAAAGCTTTAATTAGATCCCACTCTTATAGCTGAGGTGATGTTGTTAAAAAAGTGTGTGGAAATATTATTAGGTATAGAAAGTTTGTTGAAACATCAAAATAAAAATAGCTGCTAACTGGTAGCTTATTTAGTCCAAAAGTGACATATCAGAAAATGCCGTCAGTGTATTATACCTTTAGGGTGTACTTTCTTAACACTTTTATACCTCTGATATCTTCTTTCTGACATTGGTTTCCATGGTGATTTGTTCAATGGACTTATACAAAAGGTCCCCACTCTGTGAATGAAATCTATGTACACTTAAGCACTTGGCGAGTGTGCCATAATTAATATGGCAATATGCCTTCTAGTTTCCAGCAAAAACAGGCCCATACCAAATAACAGATTTTCTTAATGACTACCCATGTTCACTTAATGACTGCCATAAAAAAGGTCATAAAATCAGTTCCGGTCACATGGTGACCTGCTTTACAAATGTCATGACTTACCACCATGATTTTCAGGCTCAGTTATGGTCTTAATTTGAGAACTACCTGTACTAGGAAAGTGGTATATTCAGTGTAGTCAGGCCCCACATAAATACACCTATATACCAAGTGTTCTATACATCACAGAAAATACATAAACCACGTCTATTGAATAGATTTCTGTGACCTTTTCTATCACAAGTCTGGCTTTTGCTTGCCAGTGACAACGCATGAGGTTTTGGTCACGACCATCACATCAAGTAGTGGTACAACACAAAATCATCATCAGTGAATCACAAATGGCCCCTATCAAGAAGATTGATTATATGCCACCAAGTTAGTGTCAACTCTTAGTGACCAAATAGATAGATGTGCTCCATGATGATAATCTCCTTAACCTGATCTTTTATGTCTTCATCATTCTGCTATCAAGAAGACTGTGTTGAATAATATAAAATCACTGTAAATTTGTCTGCCACCTCTAAAATGAAAGGCACTTTCTGGACATACAGAATGCCAGGAGATTTGAGGCCGTCCTATATTTGTCCCAATATTGTACTAAGTGATAAAATTTCTACTTAAGTTGAAATCTTTCTCAAGAAGCTAGAAAATGATCTGAGATTTCTTTATGTTCTTTTTTTTTTAAGTTTTCTTTGTGTGTGGCACTAACTTTTATTGACCCTCAAACAAGAAGGGTCACATAACTGAGGAAGCTTGTGATTTTTATAAATTACTTCTGCATCTTTTGTAAAGGCTATCCCTTCAGAAGATAAAGCCAAAAGAAGCACACATAAGTAAAAACATTAAGGTCATCCTGGAACATCCTGGAAAGTTAGATATCAATAGATTTCGATTATAATGGGCAAATGTCAAAACTGCAAATGCCAATATAAGAACATGAACTGTCAGGATTTTTGCATTTCCTGTAAATGTATTTCTACCATTCACATGGGCTTGATGTTTTTAAATGGTGCTGCTGGCGTGAGAAGCAACATCTTGAGATGCTCCCTTTAGGCCACTGGTTTATTGTATTTGGCCTAGAGGGTACGACATAACAGTTATGCAAAACAAGGTCTCTCTTTTGCCATCAGTGAGTTTAAGGCTTATAAGCCAAGGTTAACAATCTATATTTATGAGTGGTAGCCAGCTGCCTCAATGTTTTCACATGTGTTTGTTAATGAATGGTAACCTGCAGGTCAGGTTATTATGTAAATAACCATTATCAAGGGTAGAGGTGAAGAACCCAGTAATGAGTTGTTTCTCCATTTCTCTCATAGGTTTGTCATGAATACTGGATGTTGCCATTCATAAGGATTTCTTATTGTTGCTTGGTTTTCTTTTTTAACTCTGTATTTTTCTGAATATGGGGAGCAGGGTGAATGAAATTTGCAATTAAGCTTAAGCTAGGATTTCTTTTCTCCATCAAGCACATTCCCATCAAAATGAGTTGCATTTCTGGCATTAGTTCCTCTTCAAGGTTTGGATAATCCCAGATTTCTGCCTTATGCACAGCCTCCTGGTTCCCCCCCCCCTGCATTTCCTGGCCTGCTGTACTGCATCTAACCATTTCTTTTAGATTCTGCATCTTGAGCTTAAGATACCCACAAATCAGCGGTCTGCATCTTTGCAGATAATGCTTAACTGTGAAGCTCAGCCAGCAAGCCACATAAAAGGCTTTTCCATTAGGGAGTTAGCAGCAAACCTTTCAGAATTATTGATAGGTTGTGAACAGAAGGTATAGCCTCACTGCATATGCTTTTTAATATCATACCACGGTGGGATGGAGGAGAGGTGAGAAGGAGGCTGACCTTAACTCTCGGATACTTTATGCTTTGCATCATGGCGCAAAAACAATACAGCACCCATTTACTCAATGTATTAGAAATCCAAATGTAGCAGCACAAGCTTTGTGGACCAAGTCAGTACTAATAGTAACCAATTTTTAAAAGTCCAGTATCACAATCATGTTCTTGACTGCAGTTTTTAAACTCTGACACAATTTGAGCATGGGGTTTCTCGTCTGCTAGATTCAAACCTTTTGGCTGACATGTCAGAATGGATCAATCCATCAGTCCAATGTTGGTCAATCAATTGCTCCAATGCAATTCCTCCACAGAAAGCAGCAGCCAACTCTTAGGAAAGTAGGAAGGTAAGTTATATTCTACTGCCTAACATTAGCCACAGCTCAGGGTGTTGGGACAGGAGTTTTCCCAAGCAGACCTGGAGAGAGCAAAGCTTTAATCAAGAATTTTCTGCCAGCCAAAGCAAATACTAATTTGCTTATAAACTAAATGATTGGATAGCATAACACTGGAAGTTTCATTAGCTAAAAGGGCTATCCACTGAGATATACTGTATCTCCTCATCTCTCTGTTCATCAAATCTTTTTAAGGCCATCAAAGCTAATGGGCAACACCACTTCTTCAGGCAAGATATTTTCTAGTTGATGTGAACTATTTTTTTCTCCCTGTTCTTAGGCTTCAGTGAAGCAACTTCATTGAGTGAGGCTGAGTTTTAGTAACATTTCCTTTAGTTATTTTTTTTCAGTGATTTAGCCTTTTCTTCAAGAAAAGATACTCCAATCCATTGATCATATGGGCCGCTAGTTTTTGCACCATTTTTCATCCTATGGACTTCTTTTTTTTTAGAAAATGGCATCAGTTCTTTACACAGTATTTCCAGGTGATTCTGATTTCCCATTTTGTTTTCATTTCCTTTACCAATAATAACCTTCCTATTATGAAGTATGCCTCCCCCCCCCCCACATAATAAACAGGTGCTTCTACTGAGCCAATTTGAACTTATGGAAGAATATTCAGTTCCCAGTAAAAAAAGAACATTTTAGGTGCACATAATAGATCTTTGGAGTTTGTAAATCTGCTTTCTCATTTCCAAAAGCAAGTGGCAGTAGGCGTAATGCAGCTAAAGTATTGATGTATGTGAAGTATTGTAGTATAATAATTCAGGTATTGCACCAATGTGAGTCCCCATTTAATCCAACAAATCATCGGGTAATCTTTGATGTATTAGAATCTGTTTATCCAACTTATCAGGTTTGCTGTTTTGAGGATGAAACAAGACCCCATCCTCCACATTTATTATTTTAATCTTGCAAAACAGAGGCTAGAAATGTAATGACAAATGCATAATGAAATGAAGTTTTATGTTATGGATAAAGTTGCATGGGTATATATTTTGTTAGAAGATGTTGTATAAGTGGTCTGTTTCCTTTTTCTGGTGTTCTGGATTGCTGCAGTGCATTTGTACCCATCTGAATGATGTTCTTATATAGCTTACAACCTTGTGAAAGGTTGGGTTGTTACTTGGATAATAGATCACTTGGTCAGTGTGGGTTGTTTTTTGATAGACTGTAATTTGCTGTTCCAAAGGTGCTTTTTCATGAGGCAACTGGACTTTCTTTTTTCTCTTTGAAGATGTTTCGCTTCTCATCCAAGAAGCTTCTTCAACTCTGACTGGATGGTGGGGAATGCAAGGATTTATATTCCTTGCAGACAGCTGGTAATTTGCATTCTTTTAGTGAGTCATTGATGCCATCTGGAGTCTTATCTATGTTGTCAGGGTCACCTGAGTAGTGCAAATGGGTGTGGAGCCTTCTTGGAAGGGTTGAAAGGACTGTGCTGTAGACTGAAGATAGATGGTGCCATATCCCTCCCCCTCTGTTGAGAGAGGGCTGCTCAGTTTTGACACAGATGGCCTCTTTGACCCCTCTTTCAAACCAGTGGTCCTCTCCGTCCAAAATGTGGACAACCATGACCTGGATGACTGAGAATCTCCATAGATAGTAATTTGCAGTTGTTTCTCTGCTGATGTGACTACACAGGAAAGGTAGTGTGTTGTGGTTTTCTTCTTCCCTTATGAATTTTATTCTTTTGAAGATGTTGTTGATTGTTTTATATGTCTTCTCTAGTTGTTCTTTTCTTATTCTGATGAAGGTGTTGTCTACATATGGGATCCATACTTTGGGTTGTATGCATGCAAGTGCATTACAGTTTCTGCTATGAGTCCTGGAAGAGATGACCCTATTGTTGTTCCTCTGATTTGCATATTTGTCCATCAAACTGAAAGAAGGTAGTGAGGCAGGAGTTGATGAGGTCCATAATTCCACTTATTTTAGTATATTTGCCTAGATCAGGTGTGTTCTGTAATACTGCTGCCAAGGATTTTTTACTCATTCTGTATCTAAGTCAGATCAGAATCTAAATTTAGATTTTAAACAAATGCAGCCACAAAGTCCAATACTGACTTCTATGTTATGCTTTCTTCATCCCCTCAAATTCTGTGCTCTCTAAAACAATTATCTCCTATGAGTATGCCAGATGTTCAACTCTGAGACAATTGTGCTAACAAAAGGAAGATCTGAGAACACTATTGTTCGATCTCAGAGTAGATTGCACCAGGGGGATCCCACATTCTTGTTCTTTTGGCTATATTAACATCTTAATTGAAAGAAAGAAAACCCCAGCTAGCTTTTTGTGTGATAGAACTGTGAGCTCAGTTTTAGTGCTAAAAACAATTTCCTGGCTTGTTCCAGAGGCACCCCATCCCTTATAACTCTCTTCTTCCTAACCAATTACATTTGGCTCTCCATAAGGCACCTCTAAGCCAAGTTTGCCATCTGGTCTCTAATCTGAATGTTATGAATTGTGATCCAATAGATCTAGAGAACCTAAGCTTCAAAAGGCTGAATTAGGATCTTTGGGTTTCTAGGACTTCACTCCAATGTTCAAGACTTGCTATGCCCACCGTTCCCAAATGCCATCCCTCCATAAATACATTCAACTGGCTTATTACAATACAAATGAGGCAAGAAAGAAAACCTTACAATGAGTTTCCACCCTCCCCCATAGTCTTCCCAGTTGTCTTCTGAGGCTTCACGTGAGGGCCAATGGCTCCAAGACTCCTTCTTTTATCTGCAGCTTTCACAAGCATCTGGGTGATGGTAGGACCTGGGAAGATCTGTTGCACTCTGGTTGCATGGTGACTTTTTAGTGGATGGCTGGATCAAAACTCAATTCCATGGCTCAAATGAATGGAGGCAGCATCTAGGTCAGTGTGGTCTGCTTCCAAGGGTTGTGGGGGTCATCTGTGCAGGGCTGAAAGATATGAGAACAAGGTCCTCTCCCCTCTTTCTGGGTGACTGTCCCAGGAGAGGCCTTGCTGATCAGACAAAGGCACGGAGAACAGAGGATAAGAAATGGAGAAGTAGAGGGGGGTAGCTTGCAGACAAAAGTTTGAAAAGGTATTAAGGTTAACATTGCAGATGTTAAGTGGACAGATGAAACCCACTTAAACACATACAGTAAGGGAAGAATGAAACTTTTTCTGTGATGAACTTAAAACATTCCCTCCTGACAACTTTGGGCTCTTCTTAAAAGTACAACGAGAAAGAAAAAAGCACATTTCTCTTCACCCTGTTTGCTGGCTAAGAGTATTTTCCTTTTGGTGTTTATTTTAATAGAATTTCTAGCAGAATTTTAAATTTCTTTTCTCTTTGGATTAGAGACAATTAACAGTTACATTTACCTCACACACAAAGACTTTGACAAACACATACACACAAAGACAAGGAAAAGAGAACAGAAAAGGGAAATAGAACTCTTAGTTTTACGCATCCTGGTCATTCCCACCATAAATCTCAATTAACTCAAATTAGGGAAGGCACAAATCTTAAAAATATCACATGGATGCATAGAAAGAGAGAGAGAGAAAATCACTATTCCTCTATTTTATTTTCCTTTTCCTTTTAAGTACCTTTATTTAGCCAAATTGGTTTCCCAGCAAAGCCCTAAGCAAATTCTTCCAAGCCCATTCTTCACAAATTTCTCTTGCTCGCTTCCTTTTCATACACACTAGGATGGGCACTTGCCTCTCATCCCACAAATCTCCAATGGGTAATCTAGACTCAACCCTCAAACTACAGCTTCCCATGTTCCCCTTACAATGTGGGGTTCAATTGGCTTAGTCGGGTCCTAGCAGCACTGCCCAGCCACTCTTAGCGACACCAACCCTGCCACCCTGCCTTCAATTTTTGGACAAAAAAAAGAAAACATCTGGGATGACTCTGGTTCCTTCACAGAGTACGGGCACCTCCTAATCAGGGAATTTCCCACCATCAATTTTCAGACCAAAAAGGGGTCTGGGTGGACCTCTGCTTTGTGCAGTGGTATGGGCACCTTCCTTCAAATGGGCCTTGCTTACAGGGCTTTACCAGCTGTTGCCCAAATCTGATTCTCTCACTCACTTTTCCATTCCATTTTCACACAGCCTCTCCCTTTTCCCTAACAAAAAGTCCTGCCCTCTGACCAAACCCCCATGCTTTCCAGAGTCTGTCACTTGAACAGATCCTTTCTGTGGCCAGAGACAGCAAAATCCAACTGTGATTGGAAAAAGGGTCTTCTCACTCACTCACACATACAGACATACACACATTTCTCTCACTCCCCTGGGTTTTAAAGTTAAAATTTAGAAGTACTCACCTTCTTTCCAAAGCAGCCCTTGAGCTCAAACTCAAAACTCCCTTTACTACCCTTGCTCCACATGGGCAGGGCCTGGGAAACCCATCCACAGACACAAGGGGTCTGCTACTGGCAAGATGGGGCTTACCAGTCTCAGTCCATTGGAGAGGTTAGCTTGAAGTCCCATCTGGGGTGCCAAATTGTTGAAAGAAAAATCTTCATCAGGGTCCAGTCCAAGCCGGGAATAAACAAAATGGAGGCTGCTTTAGAAAGAAGGTTGTAGTTTATTGAAGAGGAGAGCCAGACAGAAAGATGGCTCTGGGAAAGCTGACCACATGTTGCTGGGAGTGGTGGGTTTTTATACCTTCTGGGGCTTTTGGGGTTGTTTCCTATTCCTGTTTGAGGCTTTGTATTTCCTGTGTCATGTTCTTTGACTTGAGTCTGAGTGTGCCTTTTTGGTATTGGTGGGTTAATCCTATTATGTTTCCTGTCCTTAGAGTTTGGGTGGGGGTATGTAGATTTTAGGGGTCTTTGTCTTCCTAATTTCATCAGCTTCTAGCTTCCTGGCTCCAACCTTTCTGAAAGGATTATCACATCTGCATTTCTAAAAGCTGGTCTCTGCCTAGTTTCTGCTTGGGGGAAACGGTATGGGGCTGGGTTCTGTCTTTTTTTAAGATCATCTTCATTATTCCTTTGGGGAAATATATTCTGCCTTTTTAATATTCCCCCAAAATATTTCTTTCTCGGGATTCTTCCCACACAAGAAAACTTGTTGTTGTTCTTATGTGACACATCTGAATTGCTCTTTGTATTTGAAATTTTGTTCTGGCAACCATAAAGCAAGGTTAGATATGCACATGGGGGCACCTGCATTATATCTAATGGAGTCATTGGTGTGATTCATTGTTTGCAGAGGGGGCAGGATGGAGGGGATTTGTATGAACTATGTGCAGGAGGCTTATTTTAGCCATTTGAATAATGTGATGCTGCCACTAGGGTGTCTCGGCAAACAAGCTCTCATGTCTCCCAGGTTTTCTGGTTCCAATAAAAGCAAAATATGAGTGATGGTCTGACTTGCTCAGCCTCTGCTTTTTGCTTTTTATGATTGAGAAATAGTTGCTGAAATTGTCAATAACAATAAATAAAATCAAGCTGCCTGGCTGAGAAGTAGAGGGGATGGGAAGGGGGGGAAAACCTTTCTTTGCTGACATACTGCTTTGTTCTTTGGGGCATTATGTAGATGGCAAAGACACATACAGAGAGACAAAATGGTGAGTTTGCAGGGAGATAGGATGGGGCTTTTTATCATTTATGTAGCTTTAAGTCAACTTGAAAATTTGCTGGAGTCAGAGGCAAACATTTTTTACCGGTAATTGTCTTGTATAAAAGGGGTCCTTCAATGTCACCAAAAGATCTGACTTAAGAAAATAAATGGGCTTTTCATTTCTCATTGGCAGGAGGAGAGTATTGGGGGATGGGGGATGATTGGGGATCTTTTTCAGTCTGATAACCAAGACAAATAAGTGAGTGAGGGAAGGCATAATTCTCATTTTTATTATGTTTTTTCTGCAAGTTATATTATATGAGAACCACCCCAGAGGCTTTCCTAAAGGACAGTGGCTAAATCCTTGAAAGAGTTACAAGTAATTGTTAGTCATTACTAAGTTATGGGTCTCAATCGTAGCACTTGGTTTATTTTTTTCTGGACTTTGAAGCTAAGCAAGATTGAGCCTGATTACCATTTGGATGGAAGACCAAGATTGTAGGCTAGTCTAGAAAGCCCGTTTGCTAAGGCTCCAGGTTAGAAACTGGGAGACTATAAGTTCTACTGCATCTTAGGCACAACACCAGCTGGGTGACTTTGGACCAGTCATACCAGCCCAAGGAAGGAGAGAAAGAGACTGAGATTAGTCTGAGAAATTAGAAAAGTATCCTGAAAAGTAACCAATAGGAAGCCAATCGGAAATCATTTGTCCATTTATTTACTGGGAGTTGAGTCAAGGATATTTTTACCTGTAATAAGTTATGTGAAATAGTGAAACCTACAAACCAGACCTCACTTTCCAGTCTTGGTATTGAAGGGCATCCCTTTTCTCCACCCCAAAACCAGGGATGTACTTAGCCTTATTCCAGTGGTGGGATTCAGCCAGTTTGCACCAGTTTGGCAGAACCTGTAGCTAATTTTTTATTGCCCAGGCCCAGAATGGACTTCCGGAAGCGGCATCCACACAGAGAACCAGTTGTTCACATATTTGAATCCCACCACTGCCTTATTCCCTTCCATCCAACAATTAGGTTTTTTTTTTTAACTTAAAACACAGAGAGAGAGAGAGAGAGAGAGAGAGAGCATTTCTAGATTTGATCATCAGAGAGCCGTATGGCTACAGGCTGCTCAGTATTGCCAGAGATGAGAAACTACCTGGCAGCACAAATATGTAAGATCGTTCCACTTTTTTGCTATTCTTGCCTAAGGTGTGAATCTCTGCCATTATTAGGGACCCTCTCTCACTTGGCTATACTTTCATTTCTCTTTTTCTAGAAAGTAGAAAGTAATTTCAGAAGTGTCTTTTTGCTTTCTAAAGTTTTGTTCAGGCATTATTGAAATGGGATGTGAATGTACAAGGGGAAGTCCCCAACAATTTCTCTCTCTAATGACAAATTGCCTAAGCCAAGTGCCTGAGAAGTAAACAAAGAAAAATAAAAACTTTTCCCCCCAGTGCTGCCTTAAGAAACAGAAGTGAAGTGAAAATTAATAAAATATTTAAAAAAGAAAAGAAAAGAAACAGAAGTGAAGATGACTGGACAAG
Source organism: Azemiops feae (assembly GCA_023970755.1). Lineage (NCBI taxonomy): Eukaryota > Metazoa > Chordata > Lepidosauria > Squamata > Viperidae > Azemiops > Azemiops feae. Next base: position 4,980,770 of record JALGBA010004297.1, on the reverse strand, counting down.
CTCTGCAGTTGTTATCTTGTGAGACTTTTTGTGTTCCTTCCTGGGAGCACCTTGCTGTATTTTTTCAGGAGATGCAGGCATGTATCAATACTAGAAGAAAACTAAATATGATTAGAACAGTAAGGTCCCCCACCTCTTTTTATAAAAGAGGTAAAGATGTATTGGATCAAAGAAAGGAATTCTTACAACAGGAACTGGCAGAGATTGCAATGGCCTTCAAGGAAAAGAATTTAAAAGGAGCAAGACCACTATTCAAGAGGGACAACAGAAAACAAATGGAAAACTGCTGGAATTCAAAATAATGTTCAAGTCTTTCTCTTCCCCCCCCCACTCCTCCCCCCATAACAATAACAACAAAACTACAGATTCAGAATAAGAGACTGGAATGAACAGGAATTAAAAAACCTGAGGCCTAAAGAGCAGAGGAGCTACAAGTGCTATCTATAAGAAGAACAAGTGGCTCAAAAGTTGACAATAAATTGTAAGAATAACAAAAAAGTACTTCCTTAGATGAGTTCAAACTAAAAGAAAGATACAGTCTACTAGCTGCTCACTGAAGATGGCTAAAGGGTATCAAATAACAAAGAAAGATTGCAGCTACTAAGTTCCAGTTTTGATTCAATTTTCAAGGCAGTTATAAAGAACTGATTGAAGGAGCAGGATTCCTGCTCATGTTTTATAGAAACAGCTAGAAGAATTTGCTGGTGGCCTTGTCAAACCATCTTTCTATTTACTTTTGAGAAACTCCAGAGAGGTAGATGAATACTGGGTGAAGTATCAGAATACTGAAGGTGAGCAAATGTTTTCCCTATTTTCAAAAATGGGAGAAAGAAGAATCACAAGGGGTTCTATAAAATTTTATAAGCGTCATAACACAGTTAATCTGTAAGCCTCCTCAGAGCAGTGCAGGGTTACTAAACATCAGTATGATGTTCTTTTTTTAAAAAAAACAAAAACAAAAAAACAAGTCAGGTCATTATTTGGTCAGGCAATTTTCCTTAGCAGATTATGGGAATGCTATGATCATAATAGAGTTTGACTTCAGCATTTAACAAAAGCACTCCATGACTCTCTGATTAACAGACTGTTAATTAAATGTGAACCAAATAGAATAGTTATTAAGTAAATCCAGAGCTAACTTCAAACTTTCTTCAAGGAGCGCTGATCAACAGCTCCTCATTAAATTGGAATGAAATGGAATAACGTAGGGTTTGGTCCCAGGCCAATATTTTCATTACTGACCTAGATGATAAAGTGGAATACAATATTTCTTGAATTTGCAGATGAAACAAAATAGGGCGGGATAGATAATAATCTAATAAAGAGATATAGGATGCGGGGATAGCTGGCTTCATAGTAGCGTATGTGAAAAGATTGTCGGAATTATAGCTGTTTTTAAGCTCCCTGCTAAGCCAAACTCTTCATGAGATCCTGTTTTGTTGCCATGGGTGGGTTGGGTTGTTCCAAGAAGGGATGAGCGAAGAGTTCTAGGAGTGTATGCCAAGAGTATTTCCTCCCAGCAGTATCATCCAATGCATGAATGTCATCCCATAAGCTCTGGTGATGCAGTGATTAGAATACAGTACTGCAGGCTAACTCTGGTCACAGCCTGGAGTTCAATCCTGATGGGGTTTGAGGTTGACTCGGCCTTCCATCCTTCCAAGGTCAGTAAAATTAGGACCCAGATTGTTGTGGGCAATATGCTGATATTGTAAAGTGCTCGGAGAGTGTTGTAAAGTGCTATGGAGTGGTACATATGTTTAAGTGCTATTGCTATTGCTATCCCATATGAATGATGAAGCAAGCAGGAACCAATATCAGGCAGCAGTGATATGGGAAAATGCTGGCGACCGATAGTAAAGAACTCCTGTATTTTATCAAGAAAATCACATGGAGAGGCAGTAGAATTTCAGGTCCCTTTCCTTAAATGCTGTCATCTGATGGGACCTATTAGGTGTGCCTTCTCTGTAACTGCACCAGCCCTTTGGAATAACCTCCCATTTGAGATTCAAGCCCTCCCCCCATCTTTTTAGCCTTCCTGGAGTCTCTGAAAACCTGGCCCTTTCCCCAAGCATTGGGTTAGGATGGGGTTGGAATGGAATATGTGGAACTTCTCTTTTGCATCTCTCTGTATCCACTCTTTCCTGGTTTGTTGGCATGGAATTCTGGAACTTTTAATCCAAAACATTTTCTGTATTAAGGAACGTTGGATATAGCTTCAGTAACATTTGATTAGGGCTTCTGTATTACCCATATGCCAACTTAAGCATAAATATCATCAAATGGACTTGAATAGGAGTTATGATCACAGGAATCTGGGAAAAAATAATTCCTAACCAGAATCAGCCAGTGACATCTTGGTGCATGAGAAGGACACAGAAGGCAACCCAATTCTGAGAATGGCTGGCAGCATGTAATTTTTTTCTGCCAACAAGAGGAACAGTTAGAGGGCTCCAGAGGAAAGACAGACTGTAATACCACGCTATCCTGCAACATCTGCCATCTCAGTGGGTCATCTCCTTCTGAGGTGCTATGAAATTGTAATGAATTTGAGCTCAGATGGATTACTATAAATGCTGGAAGGGACATATACGGTCAGCTTTATAAAATCAGTTCCTCTTCCCCCTTTCACTACTATGAAAAGATAAGATATATATTTACATTATTACATATTATTGTATGACAGTCAATGCTGTCTGCAAGTTTTGTTTCCTCCAGAACCCTCTTCAGGGTGCCTCCCACATTAAGAATATAGTCAGACCCAGCAATCAGAAGATAGGTATGTTCCCACCAGAAAGATTGCTAAGGTAAGGAGATATCCCATACCTTCTCTTTTGATGAGAAACAATCCCAGAAATTGCTCTTAGCAAGGGACTAAGAAAGAGCTTTAATGCCTTGAGCTAAGTCAAGAAACTGAGTGCCAGATCCTTCTTCCTTTCATCAATTTTTTTGCCTGGCAACATGTGAGAACAATTCCTTCCTGCCAAGGCTGCAGAATTCTATAACTGGATGAATGGAAGAAACATGAAACAGTATTCCATTCCAGCAGATAGCCATTTTCTTACCTGTATTCCATTAGTTAATAGCCCAGGAAAAAAGTTATGGAAAACCCCCTTCCGGTTTTTGCATTAAGTCGCTCTTTTTCATCAACACACTGTGGTCTGTGTGGGGTTCCATGTGTACGTGTAGCAGATAAATAGGCTGAGCCCTAATCCTCTGTTATATGCTACAATGACATCAAAATGACAACATGTGGGTCATGATGTCATTCTGAAACTGGCATGATTCTATAATGTGTACCAGTCATGTCATGAAGTCTGATGCAAGCTTATAATTTGTGACATTTGCCCAATGTCACAATGCAGGTGTCCTCATTCCTCTTGCATCTCTACAGATACATATGAATTGGAATTATGGTGACCTGTTGAAATGACCATTGTGCATGTGGATATTTGAAGTAAAGTCTGAGTTATAAAAAAATAGTCCTGTAACTCTCAGAATGTTTTCCTTATATAAATCACTCATGATTACCCTTCCAGTTCAACTCGTAAATCTTTTAGTATGTATTATCTCAAGGTGAGGCATGCATGTGTGTGTACATGTGTGGGTCAGCTTCCTTTCTTAGGATTTGCAAGAAATCGGGAAATGCTTAAAAAGTTGCATAGGCCACCTGTGGCAGATTAATGTCAGTTCTCATTTCTTCCTCTGAAGAATTTTCACATATTGAAGACCCTAAGGGGTGCATTGACATTCATAGCTCCTCCAGGGGGAGAAACATATGGAAGCTCCATGGGGACGAACTTCATGATCTGAATTACCAATCAGTGTGTGTCTCGAGGCTCAGCTGGGGAAAGACGCGCAGATAACAAGACTTCATGCTTCTGCAATTCTCATTTTAATCGCCCTGTTGCTAAATATGGTTTTCTTGTCAGTCAAATCTACAAGAAGGCTCGGGGAGCAGCTTACTTATCCACTTTGCTAGCATACTCCATTACAGTTTATGCGACTACACGATGGCAAGTGATTAGTGATTCGCTGCTTTCTGTTCCAAAAGATAATAATTTTATATTGTTTCCAGGTTTTCAATTGAGGGCCGCATTCACAATAGCCAGAATCCAATGACAGATGTGTGATACTTTCTCCTTCAAAGGTGAACTGTCATGTTGCTTTGGGCAACTGGAGGCAAGGGGAGAGAATGGAGCCTTGTGTTTGCCAATGATAGCTGAGATCACAAAGTGTGCCAAAATACTGAAAGTTAATCATAGTTGGATCTTGTTGGTATTTGGATGGGAAGCCAGTTTGGTCTAATGGTTAAGGCACCAGGCTAGAAACTGGGGAGACTGTGAGTTCAAATCCCACTTTAGCAGTAAAAGCCTGCTGGGTGACCAGGGTTGTTGTTGTTGTTGTGGCAAAAATAGGAGGAAGAATAGACATGTTTACTGCCTTGAGTTGTTTGTAAAAATAATAAAGGCATGATATAAATTAAATAAGTAAGTATCAGGGCTGTAGAGTAAACTAGGAAATATTTTTTTAAAAAAAAGTCCCAGAAGAAGACAACGGTGAACCACTTCCATATTGGTGCTAAGAAGCTTGCTTGAATGTAGCCATGTGATTACTAGGATTAAAAGTCAACTTGAAAAAGGCCATTTTTTTGTTGAATAGGCTGCAATTGGCTGTTTTGACATTGCACTTTAGGTCATAAACAAATCACATTGGCTGAGTTTATAGACTAAGGGAAGCCAAACCAAGCAAACCACATTAGGGCTTAATTCAAATTGTAAATCAGGCCACAGGGAACATCTAGAGCAGGCATGATAATAAAGTAGGAGTATTAGGATAACCCCAAATCAAAACATCACAATCATAGCAGTTCTCACTGTTATCAAACTGCCTGGGCCTGATGGGAGTTGAAGTCCAATATTCTTGGAGGCCACTAGGATAATTTATTCAGAAAACTAAAAATAGACCTGGTAATAACAATGACCAGCTCTAAAATAATTCCAGGTCTCAGTATTAGCTTCTTCTCTTTTTTTGTATGTTTCAAAGACTATGAAATAATGTAATCCTTCCTCTGGGGCATTTTTTAAATATGTGGGTGCTTTAAAGAAAAATGAAGCTATCATTAAAATGACTCTCCTCCCCCCTCCCAAAAAAAAATCCCTTTCAAAATAGCAGACTGTCCAAACCTGGCAAGATTTAAGAAAACATAACAAACTAATTAAGCTCAGCCACAGAATAATAAATAATCTACTGGAATATGCCAGGCATTTTGCAGAAAAGGGAAGTCAGAATTATTCCTCTTGGCGTGTCTTTATAGTATAATAGTGTTGTAAATTTGAAGGATTTTGGCAGCAGAGAGCTGACAGAAGCAGAATGTCTGCAAATGTTCTTCAATAATCAGTAACAAAGTTGCCAATGTTTAATTATATGAGATATGGGTAGGGGGAGTTCAAAATTGAATAATTATATTGGTAACTGGTCATTTTTAAATCTAATATTTTGTATCCCAATGTCCTAATGTTACTCAGTAGTTTCTCCTAAGGGATTTAGTAATATGGAACTTTGCCAGGAAGTCTGAATGAACATATATTATGGGCTTTGTTTCTAAATATCCATCCAGACGTTAATCTCTTTTTCATAATAGCTCATCTAGTTTGAACCAGCTGGCTTTTTTGAGATGTAAGTTTGAAGTCATTACAAAATAAGTCCAGCTGCCGGACAATTTTGAGGTTTGATTGCTAAACCTCTGGCATCAAAAATGGACGTCATTTGCCTACTGAGGAAAATAACAATCCAGTTGCATTATAGAACTTGCTTTGCTGATGCTGGAATCCCATCCCTGTTAAAGACCTTGATCTCAAAATGGTACTTCCTAGCAGTATTTAATTGGAAATCAAAGATGTTTTCTTGAAATGCTCTTCTGTGGAAGAAAGTATACATATGTGCTTAATCCCAAGATTGTGCTCAGGAAGGCACAGTAGGTGACTATCTTCTCTGATTTCCTTCGGAATTCTGCAAGTAGAACAATTGCCTTCTCTTGTTTCTCTCCTTCACCACATTGTATATACCTTGTATTGTATAAATAAATACATTCTTGATACTTGGAAAATTTAGAGATTTTCACATGAATTTTAATCATTCCTCACAGCCTAGATTATATGGTTGGTAAACTGCCTTCTTTGGATATTGTTCTGTACTTTTTACTGTAGACAAAAGCACATAGTGTAGACCAGGGATGTCAAACTCGCAAGGTCATGTGACGTGTCGCGACGTATCGTGACTTTTTTTTCCATTGCTGGGAAAAAATGGGGTGGGCACGGTTTCGCCATGACGCATCCAGCCCTCAGGCCGGCAGTTTGATACCCCTGGTGTAGACATCTCGCACATTTTCTGAAGGGAGAGAAGCCTGGGTGTCTACAGAGAGCACATGACACAAATTATATAATTTGCTGCAAATTACATAATTGCATCATTTGAAGGATGATGTCATCGTTTGGGGATATTCATATGTACTTTAGACTATTGCCAGCCTCCCTGCTAGATATCACGATAGCTATTGTCATGCCTTTGCCCAATAGTCAGAAGATGGGCCAAATGTAGATTTGTGAGAAAACTTTACTAAATAAAGAAAACAAACCTGCATTGTAGTGTTTTTCTTTAAAAAAAAATAATGATCAGTTGGTTACTGCTTGAATATCATTTTAAGCCAGAACCAAATAGGTGAAGACTAGGATTATATTTTTCTTTCAACAATATTTTGTTTAATAGTGGATTCTCAAATAAAACATAATTAGCCAGGTTTGCATTAAATGTTGAACTATAAACCATGGTTTATAAATCCCAATAATTGGGTTCATATACTGTAGCACCTTAAACTGAAAAAACGTTTTAGCTTAGAGCACTATGTAAAACAGATCATAATATATATCATGATTTATAGTATAACATGAAACATGATCCTGGTCAGAACTTGCCTTGAAATATTACCAATATTATTTTAGTTTATCATTATTTCATTCCATTTAGACTATTAATCTACAGAATTTATATATAAACTGAAGAGTTGCAGGTACACTCTTATACAGGGGTCCCCAACTCCCGGTCCGTGGACCAATACTGGGCAGTGGCATGCCAGCAACTGGTCCACACAAACAAGCATCTGCGGGATGCAGGCAGCACACAAAACCACGCCCCCTCCGGTCCATGGAAAAACCTCTCTCCAGAGAACCGGTCCCTGGTGCCCAAAAGGTTGGGGACCTCTGCTCTTATATACGTACCTATGTATGTATGTATGTATGTATGCAGGCATTATTGATGTATTAATGTATTTATACATTACTTAATTGCACATGCATGTCAATAGCTGAAAGTACATTTTTATCTTTAAAATGAAAATTAACTAACAATACTGGAAATTAGTGTCATCTAGCAAAAAGATTCAGAACATTCTTTATACATATAATTAATTCATTAAATTCTCTGCCATAAGCTGTGATGATGGCCTTTATATGGCTTAAAAAGGGAACTAGAGAAATATACAAACAACAGTTCTAACATAGACTATAAAGATTCTACAGATGGTATGCAAATGAACACTAGCTGTTGAAGAGTTTTATAAGCTACTTCCATGTTTTGTTTTCTTACACACTTCCTGGAGACATTTGGATGGCAATTCTGAGATTCAGGTTGCAGGATTAGAGGATTTTATTCAGATGGTCCTTTTGTTCTTACACGTAACACTTCAATAAAGCAATCTGAACTATCTGTCTGATAATAGTAGAGCCCTGTCTATCTTTTTCATGCAAATAGAAGACAATCTTGAGGTTTTCATGCTTTAAAATAAGTTTTTAAACTCTGTGTTTGACTTTAAGCATTCTTAAGATATTGTGTTTCAATGCTGAATTGATTAGTAAGTATACCCAGAGAACGTCTGTTAATGCACTGCCACTCTATGTAAAGTATTCTTCCTCCAATGATTAAATGGTCAACATCAAAGTTCTTTCTGCAAGTATATTTAAAAACAGTAGAGATCATGGAAAACAGCCAATTCATAGCCTTACAGCATGGGTGTCAAACTCGTCGCATCACGTGACGTGTCGTGACATATCGCAACTTTTTTTGCATTGCCGGAGCTGGGGTAGGCGCGGCCTCCATATGATGCAACTGGCCCACGGCATCAATCAAACAGCCTGTAGATCTGTTACCACCAAAGCACATGGATCATTCTCCCTGGATATGACCATAAAAGTAGAATTAGCCTTGGCTAAGTAATCTTGTTAGCATGATTCAGTTTAAATGGATCTCAATTAAATAGAGCTTTATTCTATCCCAGCTGGAGAAAAGTCTTTGGGAGAAAACAGCAGAAGAACAGAAGAAACTGCTTTACTTTAGCCTGGGATATTTAACATTTTCCCCTTTCCCATTTCTAGTCTTTTATTACTGGCATTTTCTAATACAATTGCTCATGGATCAGTCAGAGACACAAACTGGACAATTCAGCTATCTTCCAGAAGTACAAAGATATGAATCTCCCCCATGTCTTCACCATTAAAGAAAGGTCAGACTTTATCTTGGCCTTTCTTGGAATTGCTTCTGGTAGATGGGATTCCAGACTCAAAGAGAACATATGTAGTTGGTTCTTACATTTTCTTTATATCTTTCTAACCTCTGTAATACAGCCATCCTTTCCTTCCATTTCCCAGTTCCCTGGGAACTCACATTATAGTTAGGCAACAATGAGACAAATATTTGGCATTCTAAAATTGATTATGTCCACTTTATAGTTCTTTATGACTTGCTAAGGAATTTGTTATCAAATTTCCATATATGATCTGAAATCATTTATTTATTTACAGTTCAGTGGCAGTCTGTCCAGTGTGAAGCTTGTCAGATAGCAAGCGATTCATCATAATATTGAAATTTAAGACATGATTTGAGACGGTTAGTGCCTCATCTGAGATAAAAGTTCATAAATTAGGGAATTCCACAGAATCATATTGAAACAAGGTTGGGAAGAAGAACCATTGCAGATTGGATGACCCTACAGGCATTTAGGTATATTTTCCACATGGCATTCTAGCCATGTAAAATAGACTATTTATTTGAATTCTATAGCTGTCCACCTCATCAAGTGACTCTGGGTAGTGTATTTCATAAAACATAAAAATAATTCAAACAAAATAGTACAAAATAAATATATATGGCATCAAGTAAAACTGTTAATATGGATCTTAATACAGCCAGAAAACGGGGTCCTAAACACACAATGTTATATCCCCAACAGCTGGAGAGCTACTCGTCCCCTAGCTCTACTATACATACATCAGAGATCAAGGTGTGACATGGCTAAACTTCTGCTAACCACTAGCCTTGCATATTGGATGAATCAAAAAGAGGCTTCACATGAAAACAAAATAATTATGCTGTAGTGTTATAGAACATTTGTGGAATATATGTTAGAGAGCCACAGCAAAATGAAAGTGAAAAGAGAAAACTTTCACTATATATTATGCTAAACCAAACTGTGGTTTGGTTGTGGTTCAGCATCTGGCATGAATCTAATCCTTGTAATTTGTAAATTACTTGTATGTGTAAGCCCAGGCAATTGTGTCTTTCTCAAGCAACAAATCACGATTAAACACACAATGGTTTAATATGATATGCAAGTTAAGTATGGTAAACTACATTTTGCTTAAATCAGAACTGGTTAGATTCACCTTCTGTAACAAACCTAATGTAATCATATTGTCCTTTGGAACGATATGTATATTTGGCTTCTCGTGGGACATAGGTAAATTTAAAGGGGAAAAAATAATGTTTATTGTCATAATTTTGAGCTATGTTGAGCTGTCTTTTTACATAGCCAAACATATTTTAAAAAATAGATAAATTTCCTTCACTTACACAAATGCCCACTTTTGTTCGCTTTTTAAGAAAGAAAACATTAAGATTTTTATTTTGGATGTCATCATGTTGCACTCTTAATAATGGTGAATCGTTCATTGTATCCTGCTGGAAACATTGACAGACATGTTAACTGACTGCTATTCATCCAAAAATTGATCTGTTGATTTGATGGCTATAATTCATGATAGTTCATACTTTAATAATACTGTAATGCATACATTAATGGTTAAGGTGCCACAAGACTGTTTGATGTTTTTGCTATAGTAGCTAATTCAGCTACTTTGCTGAAATCTATTTAAATATTCACTTTGAGATGATAATTTCTCAATGTTTTATACTTCATATTGGCTGATTGACTCTATTCATACTGATGTCCAGTCTACCACTTAGCAAAAAGATTTTGAGTTTGTGCTCATGCTGGACAATGGCCTATTTATTCCTCATGAGGGGCAACAGGATAGAAAAATATCACATCTGAAAATACTTCCAGATAAGGCTTGTCTGTAGTTTTCTGGCCTCATTCAGATGGGAGTATATTGCCAAGCAATGGCCAGGTGTCAGATAAAGTGGTTGTTTGAGGATCCAGAGAAAATAAAACACCAGCAAGCAAGAAGATTTTAAGCATTATTATTAACTTTATCAGGCAGACTTAAACAAAAACAGAAAAAAACATGTCATGAAGATAATAACAAATTTCCAGTCAGCTATTGGGAGCTTCAGTGAACCACTAGGGAGACCCCAAAACATCAAAGTTACTCAGCACTAGGTCTGTATCAAAGTTCCCAACTCAAAGGGCAATACCAGGGTTTTAGCAAAACCTGGTACCAAAACCTCATGACTTTGTTTCCATGGTAATGAGATTGCAGGACCTGACCTTGACTAGATGGTGCATTTGTTTATCATGCAAACCGACAAAAACCTGAGGTGTAAGCCGATGCCAACCTAAATAATCTTGAGGTTTTTCTATTGCTGTGTGAAGATTCCTCCCTTTCCTTTATTTATCAAGCCAGACTGGAAAACAAGGAAGTTAAACATTATCGTAACTCAGAATAAATTCTAAACTTCTAGAATCTTCTAGAAGGAGAAACCAAAAGATGTCATTATGCTCCTCGAAATGCAATGGTCTTCCACATGCCACTACAGGGAGATATCCGGGTAACCATCTTCTGTTCATAGCTCTCCCACCAATACTGCTATCATAATTTCCCCTGCATTAGGGAAAGAGAAGTTAGAATAGCTGCTCTTTGCAAATTCTTTAATTCTCAGCCAGGATAACCTTTGCTAATGGAGAATTTCTGGAGGACACTAGAATAGGAAACGTTGATTTTAAGATCAAATGCATTTGTGCATCAAAAAGCATGGAAACTGAAAGCCAAGAAACCAATTTAACTTGGGCTACCAACCCTCAGTTACAAAACTCCAAAGGGCTACTAGATGGCAGCCAAAATAGTTGGGTTCTCAGTGCATCTGACCTAAAGCTTCAGGTAGGCTATGGTTTTAGTCATAGTCTCACCCATATAAAGCTTAATAAAGGCAGCCACACAATCCTGGGAAAATACTCAGCTGCTTGAAAGGACTGCAAAATGGTGCCATATTTTCAGTCCTGCATATTCTGAAGCAGCTTTTCTGTGTGATTTCTGAAAAGAAGCTTATCCCTGACGTTCACCTTTGTCATGTATGGATCACCTTTAAAAACAAAAGTGGTAAAAGCAAGAGGAGTAGGAATGTGGCAGGCTGTAAAAAAAAAAAAAGGACTTGTAGGGGTGCCTTTTTCCCCTCCAAATACAGAATTTTGTCATAATGAAAAGATCTTGAAAAGTTTGCTAAGCATAGATCAGTATCATGTTGTTGGGTTTTTTTATTTTTCACATTTGCAAAAGCAAATGTAGTAAAGTATCCTTTAATGATAGGAAAGCATTCCCTTTTAAAACAAAAAATCTTTCATATCATAGATGGCCCAAAAGGGAATTGGGCACATAAAATAATCCCTCTTCCTGAACTGGAAGCAGAGAATCTTTTCCTTAACACATTGACAGAAATATGATAAACATGCAATTATTTGAATTTATCCTTAAATATCCCATTTAACATAGATTTGCATGCTTTTGAAATTTCCTTGGCATGAATCTGAGCACGGAGCAAGCAATCCATGTTAACAATGGCTGCAAATAGATGAGAAATGATATAATCTATTGGAAATTTCCTTCATTATCCCCCTAATCAAGCCCTCTATTGGGCTTCTTTTAAAAAGCTGCCAGAGAAAAAGAAAATGTTCAAGTAAACCAATGCTGGAGATAATTAATTAACTTGCCATCATCATCATTCACAGTAGACTCAATATCATAAAAAGGATGTGTCCTCAATTACCAAGCAGCAGTTTACCATTGTGCTGTGAATAGCCTGCAAATGTGTTGGGATAAATCATTTGACTAAATTTCAGGCTTTGTATTCATCAATGCCTAGGTTCCTGACTGTTTTCCTTTGCTAGATATTAAGTCCTAGCATTTAAGTTCTTGCTTAAAAAATACACCGAATGAAATGAAGCTGAAGGGTGGCGATACAAGAATGCAAGTTCAGAGAAGAGCAACTAAGATGATCAAAGGCCTGGAGACTAAAACATACAAAGAACGGCTGCAGGACTTGGGTTTGGCTAGTCTAGAGAAAAGAAGAAATAGGGGCAACATGATAGCAGTGTTCCAGTATCTGAGGAGCTGCCACAAAGAACAGGGTGTCAAACTATTCTCCAAAGCACCAGAGAGCAGGACAAGAAACAATGGTTAGAAACTGACCAAAGAGAGAAGCAACTTGGAATTAAGGAGAAACTTCCTGACAGTGAGGACAATTAACCAGTGGAACAGCTTGCCCCCAGAAATCGTGGGTGCTCCATCACTGGAGATTTTTAAAAAGAGGCTAGACAGTCACTTGTCTGAGACGATATAGGTTTTTCTGCTTGAGCAGGGGGGCTGGAGATCCCTTCCAGCTCTATTCTATTCTAAATATCCACAAAGTTGCCAGAGATGATATTTAATTTAATGTATTTGGTATAGTATAGCTGCAGACACTATTGGATTACAAAATCCCTTAAAAAAAGAAAAATAATTAAAAACATTTTAAACCCACAAAAACAGGCAGCCCAAATTAAAACAACAAAAACAAAAAGCAGTACAGAAAACAATACAATAGGAATTCCACCAATAAAGTACACCCACATTAAGCCCAGGTCTGGGAACAGATCCAGGTCTTTTTATAGTAAAAACTAAAACAAACTAAGAAAAGTGTCTATAGAGTTAATTCGTGTAAATATACAGGCAGCACTCGATTTACAACAGTTCATTTAGTGAACGTTCGAAGTTACAACAGCACTGAAAAATGTGACATGACTGTTTTTCACCCTTACAACTGTTGCAGCATTCCCATGGTCATGTGATCAAAATTCAGACACTTGGCAACTGACTCATATTTATGATGGTTGCAGTATCCTGAGATCATGTGATTACCTTTTGCAACCTTCTGACAAGCAAAATCAATGGGGAACCCAGATTCACCTAACAACTGTGTTCATACCTTAACAACTTCAGTGATTCACTTAATAGCTGTGGCAAGAAAGGTCGTAAACTGGGCCAAAATTCATTTAACAACTGTTTCACTTAGCAACAGAAATTTTGAGCTCAATTGTGATCGTAAGTCAAGGACTACCTGTATTGTGTATGCATGCAAATCCTGTTGAGTTCTGATGAATCCAAATAGCTGGACTTTGTTCCCACGTAAGACCAAGATATGATGTTAAGATTCTTTTATTCTAAGGTTGCTTAGAGTTATTTTAATAGAAGAGAATATATATAAGTCAGGATTTAACTACGGAGTCCTTAGTGCTTTTTAAGCTTGATGGTTTGCTTGCGGATAAACCATTACCCGACTAAGTAATATCATCAGTGCAAATAAGTGTGGGGTTTGCTTTCTGTTTATGTACATAACTTGTCCTACTCATGATGGTGAGGATGTAATTTTGTCCTTGGTCATTCCTTGCTTAGGGTATTAATTTCTGCTTGATTGGTCTGGTGTTAACTCCTGTTAATCTGGGTGCAGATTAAGTTAAAATATATTTTTGATTTTTTGTTGCTGTTTCTTTCTTGTCTTTTTGTTTCTTTCTTAGCTTTTTTCATTTTTCTTTTCGATGCTGTGTAAATGTGGTTTATCTCTATGTGTGTATTGGTGACTGATTTGTCTAAATGCCAAGCTTCCAGGAAGTCCTTAGCATTTTTGGATTTAGCTTGGTTTAGGATGCTCACAGTTTCCCAGTCGAAACTGTGGCTGAGTTTGTCCATGTGTTGTGAAATTACTTTTGTGTTGTGACATAATTTTCATCATGTCTTATGTCAGTCCTTGCAGTATGTCATAGATGGCACCTGATTTTTCTTCTTGAGCTATTAGTCTTTTGGTTTACTTAAGATGTTTTGGAGGGTTTTAGTTGGTTTGTGTGCTATGGTGATGTCCTGTAGTTCTGTTGGTTCTTTCTGAGATGTTTTTGATCTATGGTAATGTTATTTTTTTATATAGCTTGTGTTCTTTGTGCTGTAGTGGGTTGAGTGGTCAGGGACTTTTAAATAAATTTGCATGGATATCCATTTGGTCGGAAGATGTTGCATAAGTGGTCTGTTTCTTTTTTCTTTTTTGGTGATGGATTGCTGCAGTACATTTATACTTGTCTGAATAATGTTCTTACACAGCTCTTCAAGGGAGTTGGGTTGTTACTTTGGTAATGCAACAATTGGTTAATGTGGATTGTGTTTTAATAGACAAAAAGTTAAGATTGTTTTAGATAAGGAGGTAAGATTATCTCTTTTAGATAAAAATAAGGTTGTTTTAGTCTAACATACATGGTGGGAACATCAGGACTAAGAAAAAGTAAATACATTTCCCGTGATTCTGGTTATGTCAAAATCCCCCAAAAGCTGTTACCAATTAGATCTTCCCAGATCTAATTACAGTTAGGAGAGAGACTGTATTACGATGCCCTGGGAACAGTTAAGCCCTTTTCCATAAGTCTCAGAAGTTTCATTCTTAAAGTTTGTCAATATGTGGTAAGACTGGACAATTTGCTATATGCTATTTCTTTTCAAGTTCTCCTCAAGGGGATTTGAATCCTGTTTCCCCAAATCTACAGTGCTTTCCTGGTATGCTGGAGATAACTCACAGGCAGGTAGTTTTCAATTTACAACCATTCATTTAACGATAGTTCAGAGTTACAACAGCTTCAGAAAATGATTGTTGGACCACCCCCCATGACTGCAATATTGACACTTGGAAACCAGCTCACAGTTAGACAGTTGCAGGGTCTAGCAATCACTTGACTGCAATCTGGGACTTTCCCAGCCAGCAAAGTCAATTGGGGAAGCTGGACTCACCAAACAACCACATGATTCAAAATGGTTGCAAAATCAGGTCTGATCATGGGATGGTTTGTGTAACAACCACATAGCTTAGCAACCAAAATTTCAGTCCCAACTGTGGAAAAAATCCTGCCAATTTTACATCATTGTCCTGCTTATCATAGCCCTTATCATGGCCCTTCCCTTCCACCCCTCCCCCATTTTAAGTAAATGTGCTGGCCACTAAAGTTTGTAATTTCCTGATCTGTTGTTCAACATTTGATGTAGTCTGTGCGATTCAAATTATTGTACAGTTACACATGGATGAGCTCTGATGAAATACAACATCATTTATCCGTACAGAGTAATAACAACCTCTTTTTAGTTTTATTCTTTTTAAAAATGCATTGTTTCCTCATGTCTTATCTTAAAATTCTTAGGACTTTTATCAAACACAAGAAGGTCTGCTTTAATACTGTGCATGGCTCTTAAACATGAAATATCTTAATTTCATTGTGGGCTGAAGAAATGAAATGGGGAGGGCTACTGAAAGCTTTCATTTTAGGGCTCTGTGTGATTCTTCTTCCCAACCCCCAATTCTTGCTTTTTCTTATTCCAAATGCATGTTGTTCTCCTGCAGAAGAAAATGGCTTTTTTCCTGCTTGGGTTTAATGATAAATAATATCTAATGTTATCGCAATGCTCTGGGCTGATACCTAATAACTCAGAATCTTATCTGGTTCCCTAGAGCTAAAGACAAAATTCATATCAAAATTGTGTTTGAAGAATTTGCCTTCATTCTGTAGGAAATATCCATAAGCAATTTACCATTTTCCTCTCAGGCAACATCTGCAAGTTAGCTTTGACTCACAAGCAGGAACTACCTTTTTTAAATCCTTCCCTTTCCTTCTCCCCTTTCCCCCCTTTTCCCCCTCTCTCCTTCCTTCCTTCCTTCCTTCCTTCCTTCCTTCCTTCCTTCCTTCCTTCCTAATGCTCAGGAATGCAAAAATCCAGCACCCTATTTTAGACACTATGTTCTCAAGAATATCAACAGGAAATACTTGTTACCTAATACTTGTAACAATGTGAGTATGTCTTTGTGCACATGTATGTGAAAGAAGCATATTACCATTGATCAGAAACTGATTCCAAAATTATTCCAGGATTACCTTTTATGTGGCAAAGTACTGTTCCTCGGTAGGTCAACATCAGAGAGAGAGAGAGAGAGAGAGAGAGAGAGAGAGAGAGAGAGAGAGAGAGAGAGAGAGAGAGAGAGAGAGAGAGAGAGAGAGAGAGAGAGACAGTTTGCAGTAATATCCTTCTATCCTGGAGTTCTGACTTCAAACTCATCCATTTTGCAAGTTTTAAGTCCCTTCTATCTGGATTCAGGGATGTCAAACTCCCGGCCCACGGGCCGATTGCATCATACGGAGGCCGGGCCCACACCAGCTCCGGCAATGCAAAAAATCCTTTAGATAATCTTCCAATATTCTTCTTTTTTCAATTGTCTGATTTATTTGCAACATTCCATGCCCACCTATATTCCTTGGTAAGTATAGTCTGTCAACATCACTGCATGAATGAAGGGCATGATTCATTGTTGTTATTTTTCTAGTCTTCCTATCCAGAGCTTTTAGTCCTGCTTGAGTTCTGGGACACTATTCCAACAGTGCATTTAATATCTGGAATTCCCCAAGTGTTAATTGCTTTGATAATATTTCCTCCACTGAATTTGGGCTTTAAAATCTTCTTTGCTCTCATGATGTATTCACTTCCAACCTTCTTCTTGACTTCAGTGTTCTTGAGGTTGTCAGCTTGAAGGATGCCCAGGGATTTATAGTGATCATCTTCACCCAGACTCTTAATGTTATTTCCATAGGCATTTTGATTCTTTCAATTTTCATTGTTTTTTCCCCTGTTGATGATGAGGGTGGCACATTTGTCCAGTCCAAACTCCATTGCAATATATATTGGCTGTATAAGTGGACAATGTAGAACAGTGATTGTATTTTAGATGGTGATTGTCCATCTAGCTTCAAATTGTCCATGTAAAGGAGGTGAAATAGCCCGGCAGATGATTTTTATGTTTGGTAGCCATGGCCTGACTTGTTGAGTATTGTTGACGGAGGAATCAGTGCAGTAACAAACAATAATAGTAAGTCTCCTTGAAAGATTCATCTCTTAATATTTACCTCTCCTAGTCTATCACCATCGGCCAGCGCTGTGTCTACCGTGCCAATAATCTTTGCACAAAGTTTCTGATGTTTCTACTGACTCCTGTTATTTATAGGCAATTGATTATCCAATCATGAGGCAGGGAGTTGAATATTTTCTTGTAATCAGTTCAAGCTACTTTGAAATTGTCTTCCTTCTCTTGCAGTTTTCCAAAATCATCTTGTCAATTAGGAGCTGATATATTTTTTGTTGTTGTTCCTCTGCTTGTTGGGTAGTTTCCTACCCATCCGGTAGAAAGAGCTTGTTTTCAATGATAGCAGCTAGAACAATGGGGCATTATTTGATTGGGTGTGAGCAGTAGAAGATCATGAGCCATGATCTCCAGTGATGTTCTTTTTGTGCTGAAAGGGATCATGCTTGTGCTTCCTGAATGCTTGTTCTTGGACAGCTGAATCCCATTGAATTCACTTTTCCTGATGCATTTGGCTTTAACATGGAGCATGACATGCCAGCTCAAAATAGATCCTGAATAACGAAAATGGCTCTTTTCCTGGTCACCAGGCAACCATAAGCTGCCTGGCTTCTTGTTGATTATTCTGGTGAGAAAACCAATTTTCTCCTAATTTTCATTCTGGAGAAGACTGAATTCAAAGTGATGCTGCTGAATCTGTCATCCTGCAAACAGCCCTGCAAATGCCTTAAAACAAAGCAGCATCAAAGCGTGAGCTTGTAAATACATTTAACCTCTCAGCGGAATAAAAATCACCTCTTTTGTAAGCTATAATTCATCCCTTTGGCCTAAAAGCACAGAAAAATTCCTAATCAGTCTCCTTTCTCACACTCCTTTTTATCACAGCAACTGCTTTGTATTTTTTTTAATGGAGCTACTAATTAATTTTAAGCCTCTTTGTGTTAAAGCCTAAGAAAGGTTAATTTACCTAGTACTAGAGAGCCATCTGGGGGGTGGGGAGAGAGACTATTTCTTTGCCAAAGTATTCCTGATTACCTGAATGGAAACCTTGTTCCTGACATCATCTTGGTCTGCTGGCAGAATTAATGTATACTTGTGTAAGAAATTATCACCACTGAATAAAGTACTGTGAGTAATTCAGTATCCTCCTGATATACAGAACTTTCTGGTTGGGGCAATGGGGATTGACACCTAGTTTCCCCACCCTCCCCCACATGACAGGTTGGTTTCTGAGTAATTCTTCTAGGAATATTTTACAGTCCAGGTTAAATGGATTATAATCCAAACAAGTACTGTATGTGATCTAGTAGATTTATGTAAAGGTATGTGGAAAAGTCCTTGGGATACCAGATGATGTGCCTAGGGAATAAGAGACAGTATAGGCTGCAGCTAAATAGTAGGTGGAAAGCTCAAAAGGGAGACTCCCTAAATTCTTGGACTATTAAAGGTGATGGTAAGAGATTTGTACTTTTAGACTTGCAATATTCCATTGATGTAGTTCAATAAAGTAGACTTAACTTATCTGCTTGTGTTTCTTGTCTGATCTGAACATTTTTGATATTTTTAAGGTGCCCACTGGGTCATTTTTTGAGGGATTTTTGAGAATGGAGAAATAATGTTTCTCAGGTCTACTAGCTAGGCAGAATCCTATGAAACTCATTCATCCTTCCTATGGTGGTGAGACGTATGGATGAGCAGGAGCCTAAACTATAAGCCTAGTCAGTCAGTTGCATGCTTCTAATTTAAGATGTCATTTGAAATTAAGCAAGTAGGAGTAAAAAAGAAGTTATATTTAAATAAAACCAAACAATTACATTTTAAGCTAGTCTGTGCAGTGGTTACAGAACCAAGCAACAATTACAGAGTAGGTCTGTTTCAGATGAAATAAGTACAACTTCTTCCATTGTAACTTGGGTGTAGCAGGGAGAAAAACAGTCATATTGATATTGAATTGTAGGACTATGACAGGAGAAATGACTAATCATTTCTCCTTGGCTCAGATATTCAGGATGGTGAAACTTAGTGTTTTGATTTGCTTATATATATTGCTTTAAAAAGCTGGGGGGGGAAGTGATATTTTCCTTTCCCCTAGATAGAATCAACTCAAGAAAAGACTTATCCTGTGGAGTACTGTATTGCAAAACTTAGATTTCATGTCCCAGTAAATTTGCAGTTGAAAGAGAAAGGGTTCTTGATAAATAGAGTGAAAAGAAGGCTCAAATTTGAGGTGAGGTGAAATGTGAATACACCAAATAATTCACTATTTAGTAGGCCGCATCATTGTCTCCATAGGGGCATATTTACCATATTCCAAACCATTTCATCAAATAATGTATCATATTTATGTGGAACATACTACGATTACGAGATGGCCGATAGCATCGTTATACATCTATACCTATAACCCAAGCATTTGTCAATCTGACCTCTATGCCTCCTTATTAGATTTTGTAATATTTTGCTTTAAAATATAGCAGGTTAGAGCCTGAATACAACAGATTTTCAGATCAGCTACATCTGAAAATAAAGTAGCATGTAACTGAGAGGAAAGCCACAACCTTATCTGGACTTTTTTGGCATTTTTCCAGACCTAGTATATTAAGAGATAGGAGTCATTTTAATAAATTGCATCAGATGTTGGCTGGTTGATTGTGCCATGTATATTAGAGGAACATTTCCATGTGATTTTTATATTATATGTCTATTTTATGTATATATTTATAATTTAGGTGCAAATAATAATTTTAGCAGATATTGTTTGATGATAGTAAAAGATAAAATTTAGGAAAATGAGAAATTTATGACTTGAGTAGGATGTCTGAAGTAAATTGAATAAATGCCTATATTATAATGTTGTTGGGTACTGCAAGTTGTGTGTAATGAACTTGGCTCATGAGAACAGATTTCTGCCTAACTATAAAAATGCATGTATACACACCAAATACCGGTAGCATAATGTATAAGTTGTTGTGTGTTGG
Source organism: Azemiops feae (assembly GCA_023970755.1). Taxonomy (NCBI): domain Eukaryota; kingdom Metazoa; phylum Chordata; class Lepidosauria; order Squamata; family Viperidae; genus Azemiops; species Azemiops feae. The sequence continues at coordinate 4,960,371 of JALGBA010004297.1, read as the reverse complement.
GGGGGAGTTGGGCTTCATTTCCAAGTAACAGTGACAATATTCTAGAGCAGACATGTCAAACTCCTGATGTCACATGACATCGCGCAACGTATCGGAGCTTTTTCCCCATTGCCGGTAATGGGGTGGGTGCGGTTTCCTGGTGACGTGTCCGGCCCGCAGGCCGGCAATTTGACACCCCTGTTCTAGAGAGTAAAAGTTTCTTATTTTGACTGAGCCTATTCATCCAATACCAAGTATACCAAAGCAAGAACACATTGTTAAAAAGTAAAAATCATGTCACCCCTAGTCCTTCTTTTCTTTAAACTAGACATACCCAATTCCAGCAACCATTCCTTATATGTTTTAGCCTCCAGTCCCCTAATCATCTTTGTTGCTCTTCTCTGTACTCTTTCTAGAGTCTCAACATCTTTTTTACATCGTGGTGACCAAAACTGGATGCAATATTCCAAGTGTGGGCTTACCAAGGCATTGTAAAGTGGTATTAATACTTCACGTGATTTTGATTCTATCCCTCTATTAAAGCAGCCTAGAACTGTGTTAGCTTTTTTGGCAGCTGCAGCACACTGCTGGCTCATATTTAAGTGATTGTCCACTAGGACTCCAAGATCCCTCTCACAGTTACTACTATTAAGCAAGGTACCACCTATACTGTACCTATGCATTTGGTTTTTCTTGCCTAAATGTAGAACCTTGCTTTTTTCACCATTGAATTTCATTTTGTTAGATAGCGCCCAGTGTTTCAATCTGTCAAGATCCTTCTGTATCTTAAGCCTGTCTTCTGGATCGTTGGCTATTCCTGCCAGCTTGGTGATTTGATGAGTTCTGCAGATTTGATGAGTTCCCCATCTATCTCCTCATCCAAATCATTGATGAAGATTAATTCAAGCATACTTTTTTTCACAAACATTCATAACATCTTTTATCAAATAGTAACAATCATATTTCAGGAAAAGGTAGTAATTAGAGTGCAATCCAATCCATGTCTACTTACAGAAAGGGCTGATAAGTTCAGAGGCCTTATTGCTGTCTAAGTAGATATAGGCTTATACTGTACATCACGGATAGGGAATGATGGCCCCTTTATGACTTGTGAACTTCAACTACCAGAATTCCTGAGCCAACAGGAATGCTGGGAGTTGAAGCAGGAATTCTGGAATTTGAAGTCCACAAGTCATAAAAGGGCCCTCGTTTCTCACCCCTGTTCCACATGAACTACTGATATATATAAATAAAATATAGCCCATCTGTGGTACAGCAAACCATCAATACTTTATAGAATTTTCAATGTTTTAATTTGTATTATAACAAGATTTTTAAAAATACAAAAAGAAGTGAACTTACTACAAAAAGAAACCATAAACAAAAGTATAAAAATATAATTAATGATAAACAATAACATGCAAAGCAGAAACAAACAAAAAGAATATTATAAGACTAAACATATCACTTAGACTTTATTGTTTTAAATATTGTGAATTTTTTGTAAAGGGAAACACAATGCATCATTGCCTTTTCAAACATTGATATATTCATAATATGCTGAATTCATAATATCCAGAGTAATATTTTTCGAGTTTCTTAAAATAATTCTCTTAGCTATTCCCTATGCTTCATATAGCCATAGTTCATCAAAAACAGTCAAATCCCAAATGTTTGGAGTGACTTTCAACATAATATTGGCAACTTGAAACCACTAAGAGATTTCCCCATAAATCTCCAGACACACAAACACAAACACACAAACATAAGGATTTTTTTTTAAAGTCACAGCTCCGAAGACTAACCATATGAGTTAATGACCCTTCATATTGTTTACATTCCCAACAGAGAAATTCTGACATTCATCCCTTAAGCTATATTCTTAGGATGTCCAATCTTTAAAACAGAATCTTTTTGATGATTCAGTGTCAATCTTGAATCCAATGAGACCCGTTTAACATTCTTTAAAAATTGAAACCATTGACGTTCCATTGTTGTCTATTTCAACCTTTATGTCAATGATTTCAGTTTTTAAAATATTGCTCAATTTTTGACCCAAAGAGGATATAGATTTGGTTTCAGAAATTAATCCATCAGAAAGGAAAGCAGATCAGATTTCAAAGCAGATTTCTTTGAAGCAGCTAAAGCCTAGGTCTGTACTGAATGCTCAAGGCATGGCTATATAAAGTATAGTGCCACAGCCATGAATTAGGCAAGCAAATCCTATCTGAAGTTGAGATAAATTCTTAAAATAATCTTGACTAAATTGTTTATTTAATCATCAAATGTGTATGCTACCAGACTCCCAACAACTCTATGAGTTCACAGCAACTAAAACAAGAGAAATATAATTAAGAACAAGTGAAAAATAAAAGATGGCAAGATCAACAAAGCAGACAGGAACAAAACAAAGGGGCTTCATTCTTCCTCACCAAAGACCTGGGAATTTTAAGGTAACTATTCCAGATTTCACTCTTACTTTCCAGTAAAGCATTGTAGCCCCTATTTTAAAAAGGTGAATTTTTTTCCATAAAGTTAAATTTTCATAATCCTCAAAGTCAATACCAAATCTACAATACAGCAGAACCAAACATATCTATCTGCTCTCAGTCCCAGGAATGAAAGGTTTTTTTTTCTTCTATATTGACCTATTGTTAAGACTTTAGTGGAAATAAATAAATAAATAAATAGAATCCAGTTAGGTTCACAAACGTTTATACACTATTAAAATTTCATTCGCCTTAAATATGATTGATAAGTTGAAAATCCAATTATATTTTTGAAAATCTTTTAAAACCTTTATCATATGGTGATAATTCAGGTTAGAAAGTGAAATCTTTGATTGGCTGTTTTCACAGATAAATTTCCTCAATAATTTTGTCTACCTGAAGAAAATTACGTATTTGGATTAAATCTTAAACATAAATCAATTTTATCCCACTTATTTAATGGAATTTTAGTCCATCTATTGATACCTAAAGTGGTCTTTTCTAAAACCTTTAGCATATTTATTTCCAGAAATATTTTTAGGATTACTCAACAATACTTCATAACAGAACAGAACTCAGTCAATTTTCAATCATTTTAGAAATCATATAATATTATCATATAATATCATATGGTATTATTGAGCATGGACTGGTTATCTTTTCCATTTTAATTTGATTCCAAATATTGTTGCTCCAAATTAAATTTGATGGTTTCACTGGACCTTTCCAAACCATAGTTACTATATGATTTCCTACAATCAATATTTTATTAGATTCTTATATTGATATTTCCTTATGAATGTTCCCAATACTGTCCATTGGGACATTTTTATTACATAATTATTCACAGTGGCTGAATTCACATGTCATGTTAAATGAAATCAAACAAATCATACTGTGGTTTAGTATGATGTCATGGGAAAAAAGCAAGCTGAACTGAAAGGCGGAGTTATAAGTGACATCAGTTTAGAATCATTGCACTATCATAAGAGACCCAAATCCAGCCCCTGTGACCCTTATCTAGCATCAATTAAGCTTTGAACATTAGTTGACTATATTCTTCTGTATAGGTAGCAATAATAAACTCTTCTGTGCTTTGAACTCAATAAACACTCCTGGTTATTTGTGGCTGACAGATGTGTATGAATGTGTAGAACATTATGGAAATAGCCTTGAAGAAGATATGTAGCAGCTGTTAGGAAAGAATGAGCTTAGCCCAGAAAGACATGAGAGGTAAGAAAGAAGGTCAAGATAGTGTCCCCGCTCTCTTTAGAAATAAGAGGGGTCTTTTTCAAGAATCCGTTATCATAGTCTAGTAGTAAATATAGTCTAGTAATATAGTAAAGTTCTAGTGGTGTCTCTTTCCTGACCTGGTCTTACTTCAAAGAGCTGGCAGAATTCAACCATTGATTTGATAGATTTGATATATCTTGACACAAGTGACCAAAAAAGTCCCAGTTTGTTACCTTCTATCAATTTATTTCCAATAGGAACTACTTGTTTTGTAACTTTTGTAAATATGCATTGCTGCTAATATCTTGATAATATATTATTAACCTTTGACATTGATTTATTTTAATTCAAGCTTTTAGATGCCTTGTTGTGCCATCCCCAAAGCAATGTTCACTGTTAGTATGAACCTGTTTTATTTAAATCACTTTTGAATTACCACTGGAAATTTTCTGGTATTTCATAAAGAAAGCATTTCATATAAGAGTTCATGAATTAATGAGAATTAGGTTGAATGCTATAATTCTAAATATTGGCACAGAGTGGATAGGGATAGGAACTCATATGTTATTTAAACATTACCCCAATGAAAGTAATTTCAAAATGAATTCACAGGCTTAAACAGCTATGCACTTTTGAATAAAATAGTTTCAATCCACTAAAAACAAGGAATAGCATTTTTCCATTTACTGATGATGGAATAGCATAGCTATTCCAGGCCTGGCAAAGGGGATGTCACAGTCCTGATGGTATGTGTGAAGGTTGTAGGTCTAGATTAGTAAAAATAAATTAATAAAAATAATGTTCAAATCCCTGCAAACAGAACTGCTGTTGGTCAGTGATCAATCTTGCCTGAACTTGGTCCTCAACTTTGATTCTGCATTTCACTCCTCCTGAAAAAGTAGGTTGACAATTTAGAGGTCCTCCTGGACTCCTGGCTTCTGTTAGAGCAGCAACAATGTACAGAGATGACTTTTGCTCACCTCTGCCGATTCATCAGTTGCAGGCCTTCCTGATACAGGGTGCTCTGACAAGAATGTCTCATGCTCTCATCAGTTCATATGTAGGCCGTTGCAACTGTAATGATATGTGGGAATGACCTTCGGAGGCAGGAGGATCAGCCAGACTGGACAACATCATGTAAAAGTATCTAGTCCACAGAGGGAGGTGGGAACCATTTCATAAGGGACCTTCCCAAGTTTTCAGGGAGTAAAAGGAGAGGAGGGAGGAAATACTTTCAGTCTTGCAAGATTCTGTTAATATAATCTTACAATAAAGATAGAGCTAGTATTGTGTTTCTTGTCTTCATTTCTTTGAAAGTGTAATAGTGACAGGGTCAAAAGCTTCAGTTCATAATGCAGTAGCATGGAAAACCTACCTGGTCACCTTTTCTGCCCCAATTTAGCTACCCTACGTAATTCTCTGAGGGAAAGAATGGTTATGCTCCACAACCAATGAGAAGTGAGGGCATTGGCGTACCTTCTGTTCCCATCCCTTTGGGATCCCTTGCCTCTTGAGATAGGAAATGCCTCGATCACTTGGCTTTCTAGAAGGCTTTAGATTTAATGTTGTGGTTATTGGCTAAACAGTCAGGTGTTTAGACTGCATTTGACATTTTTATCCACCTTTTATGTTGTTTAATGTATTAAAAATATCATTGTGATTATTTGCAAAACATATGGGCACTCTTGGTTGGGGTTCTTGGGTTTTTTGGGTTCTACCCAAAAAATGTCCCAAATTCTTTTCGGAAGTAAATGATCAACAGCTAAGTCCGAAAACAAGTTCATATTAAAGATTCTAGATTAGCTGCAATACTGAGACTCCAGCTTTTGTGATGACTGGGGAAACCTGAGAGGTCCAGTAATATATATTTAAAAGTTTGGGCAAACTTGGCTTTTTGCATGGACATGTTAATGAATTGGATTGATAGGAAAGAACTACTAGGGGATTATTTTAAAAAAAATGAATACCCCCTTTTATCTGCTACTGTTGCCAGATTCAACTGGACCAGGTTCAGCTCAACTGAACTAATCTGAGAATAGTAAAAATCATTATTCAGGCTACATTTAGCCTCATATAAATATAGACAGCTCCCTTCTCTGCTGGAGATATGTATGGAGAGTGGAGTGGAGTGAAGGTTTCCTAGAACAGATGTCAAAGGTGGGGGGGGGAGGGGAGGGTAGAAAGTGACATAATAGGCATCCAAATTCTGTTGTGCAAATGATAACATAATTTACATAATTCATACTTATCATATGTTAAAACATCATTATGTACATGAAGTTTTGTACCAGATTGTATTTGTTTTTAAAATGTTGAGCTCATTGCACAAATATACTGTAGGGCCTTGTTGTTCACATATTTTTAAAAAAAAAACCTTCCCATTATTTACATTGGGGTAAACTGTCTTTCTTTGTGTTCAATGTTTCATTTTTCTTTCCCTCTATCTTTCCGCAGCGAATAAACTATCAGATAAGTCCTTGCCAGAAGGCAGCCTTTGAAGGAGTCAAGAGCAGGTAGGGATTTCACTGAGTGTAACATCAAAGTGACAAGAATGCTTGTGTGTTTTACGATGACACCAGGGCTCAAGAACGGCTTTGTCCTGTCATATGGTGTAATTTCTCATCATGATTTTGCCTGTAAGGTGGATTGTTTTGAATCAAGATAAAGGGCTGCTGCTGGCCTAATGGGAAATTTAAGCAAGAAAAAAATTATCTAGCAGAGCGTATGAGTTGTGAGAGTTCTCATATTCATATTTTAAAGCGCACTGAGTCATTAATGTTGTGTGTTCGGGTCTGAAGCATAGATAAGAGGCAGTGTCAGGAGGAGGACCTAGATGCTATACAGAAGTTTGGTTTCTCCCTAAGAGTTTGGACAGGAAGAAGTTCAAGATGAGCATTGCAGAAGGAACTCAAGATGAGTCATAAATCTAAGACTCGGCATTCACCCAACTTCAAGCTGTTCCAGATTGTACCTATAAATTGTGTCTCTGGGCATGAAATTTCAGTAAAAGGTTAGTTTTGTTTCTCTTAAAAGTAGAATAGGACAGCCAAGTATCTGCTATGAAAGGCAATTAATTTTGATCATGCCCAAATAATAAATCTGCACTCCCTATAACTATTGCTGATTTTAGAAATGAGACCTCTTCTTTCTAATACTGTATGTAACTTTCTTCTCTGGATAAGACTGCTTTGGGCAATATGTTCTTAGGACACAATTTTTGTCCATTTTAGGTATTTTTTGTCAAAACTGGAAAAGATACTAGTTTTCAGTGTATATATATATATTTCATTTTTTAAATTTATTTCAGGACCTCATTTGTGTTTCTGTGGACACCTCTACCTCTTAGGTTCCTTTTACTTCTTACTAATCTGAATTGCATCATTCTAACTCAGGGGTAGGCAACCTTGGTTCTTTTATGACTCGTGGACTTCAACGCCCAGAATTCCTGAGCCAGCTTGGCTGGCTCAGGAATTCTGGGAGTTGAAGTCCACGAGTCATAAAAGAACCAAGGTTGCCTACCCCTGTTCTAACTCAGCCAATGATTAAGAGAATTTTCAGCAAGAGCAGACTTCCTTTGTTAGCTTTCTAGGCATCTTTTTCAAGAGACTGGAGAGAGTAACATGCAATTTTTAAAAAACGGGCTCTTGAGTCTGGTCTGCTTTAATTCAACACTTCAGTTATATCTGTATTTGACTGACTCATCCAAGAGTTACTTAGGTATAGAAATATGATCAATAAAATAAATAAATAGATCTTAAATTATATCTACATATACATTTGCTCTTAGCATATAGATTTTGGTTCTTCACCAGGCCATTGGATAGAGATGTTCTGTGGAGGTGAATCTATTCCAAGCCTATTCATATTCTGTGAAATAAGATTTTAGAGAATTTTAATATTCATTGATGAAACTCAAGCTGCTAGCCCTCATACATATAGAGAAAGCATTACCATTTTGCAGGCAATTGAAATTAGGAAACTTACTGCGGAAAGGAAGAAAAACAGCCTATATCCAGATCAATTTTTAAAGTGAAGCATGAAAAACATTGAGGGAAGGGGATAGATATCCAGGTAGTGGGAGTTGCTGAATAAGAAGATTTTTTTGTAGCGAAATCAATTGTAGAATACAGGTAGTCCTCAACTTACAACAGTTCATTTAGTGATTGTTCAAAGTTACAACGGCACTGAAAAAGTGACTTATGACCATTTTTCACACTTACAACTTTTATAGCATCCCCATGATCATGTGATCAAAATTCGGATGCTTGGCAACTGGTTCATACTTACGACTGTTGCTGTGTCCCAAGGTCATGTGATTACCTTTTGCAACCTTTTGACAAGGCCTGATTCGCTTAACAACTGCAGCGATTCACTTAACAACTGGCAAGAAAGGTTGTAAAATGGGGCAAAACTCACTTAACAAATGTCTCCCTTAACAACAGAAATGTTGGGCTCAGTTGTGGTCATAGGTTGAGGTCTACCTGTAGAGAATGAGAATGATGAGAAATAAGTGATTGTTCAGTACTGACTGTGGAAAAGCTTCAAGGATTCTAGCTGATGACTGATTTCACATATGAATCTGAAGCCTGAAAACAGCAATTGACCTAACTAGAGGGGATTGGCTCAGTTTCAGTTGCATCTGCTTCAAAGAGAAAATTGGCATCCCATTCCGCTTGCAGTATATTGTTCTGGAATAAATGTTTGTCTTTAGGTTGAATATTATGATCAGTGATCTCATGGAGGGACAGGTATTTTTGACTGGCTTTTAATTCTGTAGTTATGAGTGATCACATAGTTGTGGGGAAAGGGACTAGTTATTTCACCACAATATTGAATGGAGAAGTAATTCCTGTCACCCTGGGACTTACTGACATTTGTATGTGCAAATACAGTTCTAGTCAGTCGTGTGAAAAGCCACTGTTATCTGACCAAGACTCATGTTATCAATGAATGTTTTATATCTGTATCTCTTTTTCCTGACTAGCTGTGAAGAATCAAGAATCAAAAGGTAACAACCACTTACATGGTGTGGTAAAATCTACAGATTTGGTGACATGGTAACAATAATAGTTTTACATTGGCACACTGATAATAAATTAGATAGTTTAGTGTTGCAGCAAATGCTATAACTAGCATGGATAAAGTTGGTCAGACTTCACTTTAAAATAATAGTTTTCTATTTTCATAAGCTGCTAAGATTTATGCTGTGACCAAATAATCTTTGAGTGGGCCATTACAATATCAAGTACTCATTATTAATATTATGGTTATAATAACACTTTCTCCCAGCAGAACAGAGGCAGCACTTCCTGATGTTGACTGATCTTGAAAAAAACTAAATAGTTTCAGACTTGGTTAGTATTTAACCAAAAATCCACAAGGAAATCTCAAAGCTGGAAAAAAACATATTTTAACAGAAACCTCTGGCTTGACTAGAGAAGGTGCTTTAGAGGAAGCATGAATATTTACCTTATAGTGTCTAATGAATGAGGAAATTGAGTCTCAAGTGGCTGTCTAAGGCTAATAACACTGACTCTTCAGCATCTCATGATCTAGTGACCACAGGGGAATATTAGGGGATAGACAGAGATTTCAGGGTTTATTCTGTGCCCCTCTCTTTATTTAAGGCTCTGCTTGCTCTTTGTCAAAGAAACTGCTGGGAAATGACCTGCTACGGTCACTTCTTTCTGCCTCCCTTCCCAGGCACATGCACACAAACACACAAAAAGCACAAACTCCTTGGCACTTCTTGTAGAACGTAGTTACCTACCTTCACCTAACCCTATAATGTGTTGCCTGTAAATAAGCTTTCTTTCTTCACTAATGATTTGCTTAGGTTAGATTCCTGCTCTCGGGAACACTCACGTGCACATAAGCAATGTTTCAACTTCCAACAAATTCCTCTTTTCCTCTTTCTGCATTGCTATGGAAGAAAACAGTGGCTTCGTTCAGGCCAAGGATTACCTGAAACGATTATTCTTCTCTAGATTGATCAGGGACCCAGTGTTAGGCTTCTCTCAGCTGACAAGGCAAACTAGTGTGACCTTTGTAAAATATTTGTTATGCATTTTTTCTATATACACAAAACTACACTACACTACAAATAAAATAATGTCTAAAGAAAATTTATAAATGATATAAAACAATATTATGTTATATATTTTAAATATTTCAATTAAATATTCCCCAGAACACAAATTAAGGAGGCATATTGTAATAAATCATGAAGCAATTTTTTTTTCTAGTGATATAGATGGTGCTCAATTTCTTTTGCCTCTTTCGTCTATCTGCTCTATGTAGAGCACTAGCAGTCATTCTTTCCCGTGGTTTGGTAATGGTGTGATTTACTATTAAGTTGTTTATTTCTAACTGTGTGAGAACCAATTTTCATACCATGATGCAGGAAGCATAAATTAATGATAGAGGAGAGTATTTGTGGTTCAGGTTGGTATAAAGGGTTAGGGTCCTTGGTGTTCTCTCACCTTGGTTGTTTTCTTGCAGGTGCTTCATTACCCAAATTAGGTACCAACACAACTAGGAAGTAAAAAAGTGGGGTTCAAGACCACTCCTACTGACCATGTTACCTAGTATGGGTAATGAAACGTCGGCAAGAAAACAACTAAGTTCAGAATGCATCAAGGACCCAACATCAGCAGTGTGTCAATGCTGCTAACATCGGATGTTCTTGCTTTGACAACAGATGGAAATGTAGCCATCTTTTTTCTTTCGCTTTTAGAGTTAGAAGATGCTGGGAGGGGGCATGTGAATGAGAGTCCAGTTAGACATAACATCAATACTCAGCAGTGGGAATCAAGGTTATTGAGCCCAGAGCTGATAAAGATTTGGTGGGCTGGAGAGCTGGGGAGAAAGCCTGCCTTCAAGCTAATTGGGGAATGTGATTTATGACAGTTAATTGGAGGAGGGAATAGTGTTTTGATACTTTGTGCAGGGAGGGAGGGAATTCAGTTTTTGGCTTCAACTATGTTCTTTTAAAGAGTTTCATCTGTCGGAACCATGACACAGTGCTAGTTGGGAGTTTGCTCCCATTTTATATTCCAGTAGCTTGCCCTGTCAGTGTTGGTGAGATGGTCTCAGTGTGTTTTTTTTAGTTGGGATGTTTACTATTAGCTTGTTTGGCAGTTCCTTGATTGGGGTATTGTTTGCTTCTTGATTGTTAGTCTAATGTTATTCTTGGTGTTGATCTCTGCTCACCTGGATGTTGTTTGTTGGTGTGGATGTGTTTTGGTCTTTTGTTCCCTTTTTTGGGTTGTTGATCGTCTCTTTTCAGTGGTGTGCAGATGTTGTGTATGTCAGGCCCACTCCCTGCTAGCACTGATGATGTTACCTAGTTTGAGTAATGAAATGTCTGCGAGAAAACGACCAAACCCAGAGAGCACCAAGCAGCCCTCATAAGTTAATGACATGCATGAATTTCCCACTATATTCAAGATTGAGTTAATTTAATAAGTGATACAGGGATAAATAGGTGTGTATTTCTAGATTCTGGAGGAGAGCTACAGTGCTACCTTGACCTCGATGAACCTGTTGGGAATCAAGAGAGACAAAAGGAAGTGTCACAAACTGATATACTCCCGGTGTTTGGTTAAAGGAGAGCACAGTTAGTGTGTGTATTCATAGCATAGGCCAAAGGTGGACTTCAACAAAGGTTTTCTATGGAGCTTCAGGATGCTGCATTATGCCAAGGAATTATGGCAGAAAATAAAATTGTAATTGTTCACATATGACCCCCAAAAAGAAGAGGAGAGAAGGGAATATTGCACTGCAATGACTACCATTCAGTCCTCAAATCAGAGTGATCCTGAACCATTAGTTATCCCCTTGTTTTTAGTATCCCAACATTCTGAGTAATTGTGTGACAACTGGCCTGATCTAAATAATTATTTACATTATGAAAAACATCAGTAAAACAATCTTTCGTATCTCCACTTCAAACACACATATATGGATCAATTGTATTGCATTTAGGAAGATTTCTTTATAAAATTATTTTTGTATATATTCAGTATTGACTCCTGTGACTGCTTGGACAAATCCATGCAATTTTCCTTGGAAAAGTTTTTTTGGAAGAGATTTGCCCTTGCCTGCTACCTAGGGCTGAGAAAGTATGGCCCAAGGTTACCCATCTGGCTCCATGCCTAAGGGAAGACTAGAATTTACAATCGCCTGGTTTCTAGCCTGATGTCTTAACCACTACACCCAACTGGCTCTCTATAAAACTTTTGCTTTATGCAATTTATTTATTTATTAAATTTATATGAGACGCCCCTGTCCCTGATCAAGCTACTCTGGGCAATTCTTCTCAGCGTATTTGCATTTTTTCCACATCTATTGAATGCTACAGAGACAGTTGCAAATTTCAGAATGTGCTACCTCCCCAAAATAGAATTATTGGCTACTTGAGAGAGAAAAAATAAAACAGGTTTTAAAGCAACGTTGCTCCTTTAAAAAGAAGCATTGACCTTTGTGGCATATGGTGAGCTTCATTCATTCATACACCTTCATCTTGCATACAACTATTTATGTTGTTCCCATGATGAATTTACTGGTAAATGGATCTAATTGAATCATTTTCTAAAATCCAATCTCAGCATATCTCTGTTGTTTACTAGTACTATAAAAGAAGATTTCTTTAAACATGAAGGACAATATCATGACTTTTCAGAATTTATCAGAAAAAAAAGAACAATGGTCTTCTATCTAGTGATTTGTATCGACATTTTCCTTTATTGTTAGTATAAAAAAAAGAGAAAGACATTAGTGTTCGAATGATTGACTTTTCCAGTTTGATAATTAATTTATGCCATTAATGCATATAAACAGGTCTACTGTTCTCTGCCCCTCCCCCTCCCCTCTTTTCCTTCCGTTGTCTCCTTCACAGGATGATAGAAAGTAGCCAATTTCTTTGTGGCCTAATTGCTCTACCACTCGAAGATTAATAAAATGACAGTGTGCCTATCCTAAAATGTAGCTGCAATTAAATTCCCCAAAGAGTTAATCAAGGGTTCCAATTAAAAGTAAGTTGGCAACCTGTCATGGCTAGCAAAACCTGGATTTTCATTCCAGTGTCTTCAGATCCTGTTTTTCCTTTGAATATCTGCACAAGGTAGCAGATCTCAAACTGTCAACTGTCTTACATTATGACCCCTATACCCAATTTCTCATCGGTGGTTTTAAATCAATGGTTTCATCTTGAAATCTACATGTCTTCAATAGTCAAAGACTGCTTTAATTCCCACCTGGATTTTTTTCTTCTTTATTTTACCTGCTTTTTAGTTCATTTTAAACTTCCATGCCTCAGTGACACATCTGCTGTGTATGGTACGTCTTCTTTGGTGCCTTTGAAAACTTAAGTTTTCACTCTTAAATAGTTTTTATACCTGGGAGGTCCTGTGACTGACTGGCCACTGATGTTTACCTTCTTAATTCTTTCATAGGCAAAGTGGAATGTATTCAGTGAATGTATTGCAACAGATCTAGTCTTCTCATTAGATGGAAACAGATAATTGCCTTAGATGACAGGTACAATGCCATAAGAAATTATTATAGCAGTGTCTATATCTACCTTGAAGCCTACCTGGAATCTCGTAACTAGGAAGTCCAAATTATTCTCGAAAATTGATAAACTTGTCCATTGAATCAGGTAGCAAAATATCATATTCTGCCACCTGCTAAAGTGGCAAAATAAATGCCAGCCAATCAACTAAATGAGGAGCAGTAAATATCAGTCTCCATCATTGCTTTCCTATGCTTTAGTAGCCCATTCAAAAATAAAAATGTAATCAAGCAATATGTAAATCACAACAGTTGAGTTCAGTTCAGTGTTATTTTGGCTGCATCTGGAAGAGCACTGTCTTGAATTACTCAGTCTGGGATCAACAGTGTAATTTTCTTTACAAAATAGTTGTTTTACTGATACCACTGGTTTTACTGATACCATTGTCACAGGACAATGAGATGGGCAGCAAATAAATGTAATTACTAAAATAAAGTAATAAAGTAATTGTTAAAGAATGGGGGGCGGGGGTTGTTGAAGCATGCTAAAATGGTTGGCTGGCCAGGAATTATTTTTATTTTAGGAGGCTGTCCGTTTAGCAATATAGTTTAATCTGATAGCTCATTGTGCTATTAGCAAAATCTCTCAAGAAAAATTAGGGCCACAGTCAAGATATTTTTTATTTCTTTGAAAATCAAGGTTGAAACCATACATCCTGCCACCCAATCTCTCACAAACATATCAGGGCTAAAAAAAACCCACTTGTTGAATATGGAATAAGAGCCATGGTGGCGCAGTGGTTAGAATGCAGTATTGCAGGCTAACTCACTATTCACTGCCAGGAGTTCGATCCTGACCGGCTCAAGATTGACTCAGCCTTCCATCCTTCCAAGGTCGGTAAAATGAGGACCCAGATTGTTGGGGGGAATATGCTGACTCTGTAAACTGCTTAGAAAGGGCTGTAAAGGCTTGTGAAGTGGTTCAGTTTGCAATATGAAATGACAGAAAAATAAAGCTGCTTCTTCCTTCTTTTCCCCCCAAAACCTCCACCTCCTCCCTTTTAATAAAGCCTTGAGCCCTTGTAATACATTTTCATTCACATGTAGTTAGTTAGCTTTTCACTTGGGAGGCCCAACAACCTAACAATCCTGCTTACATGGATAAACAGAATACAATAGCTGAATGAGCAGGATGGCAGGCTTCGAGCAATATTTGTCAGTGGGGGGGGAAAATGCCCTGAAGACTTGGAAGATGTTGTTGGTCAGTAATTGGTAGCTCATATGACTGAATGCACTGTCAACACACGACAGGGCAGGTGATACAAGTCACTTCAAAACCGTTTTTGCTGTGGGATTCCAATGGTTTTTAAAGTCTGTTTAACGAATGATTATTAGTAGCAATTGCCTTTGTACTGCGTAGCAACTGAAGATTAGAATTAGAATCTTTAATACCCAACAGTAAATATATTCCAGGGAATCAGACAGTTTTCAGAGAAGCCTGAAAGTGAATATGTACTATTCTTAAAACAGAGGGAAGGGAAATGCCTTCACAGTAGGTATAGCATTCTTGCGGTGTGCTCCCGCAGACTCCCCCTCCCCTTTCTTTTAATCCACAGTAGACCACAGTCCCAGGATTGATGGATTGAGGGGGGGGGGAGGCCGGGTCTGAAACATTTTCTCTCTCAGTTGCCTCAAAATGATACAAAAGCAGCCTGAAAAGAAGTTGAAAAAGAGGCATTGTTCAAGTGCAGTGACAGCCAAAGAAGGGGAATGGGCAAGCGGGATGGCAGAAAGGCAGAATGAAAAGAAACAATTGGGGGGAGCTGAGAGAGAGAGAGACCCAGTTTCTTCCTATCTGAAATGTGATCCTACTGCAATGCCCATTAGCCACGGGAGGGGAGGTAAGTGGGGGCTGGAGTGCAGGGAGCGCTGAACCTCCCAGGCTGAGCTTAGAGACTCCCTTCTGCTGCTTTCTGCCTCGCTGTGCTGCATTTGCAGATTTCGGAGCAGGGCAGCAGCGAGGAAAATGGATGTGCAGACTATGCAGAATTCCCTCTAGTTGGAGCGAGCGCAGGCCTGCAGAAAGCCACAAACACGCACCGTCCCTTCACTTTGCTTTTGACGCTGCGGTAGAGATTGGGGTGTGGGGGGGGGGAAGAGACCAGAGGTGTGAAAGGAAGCGCGCCCCGCGTATTCCGTCAGCGGGGAAGCGCGTTCACATTGTTCTTCCTTTGCCTTCTGCCAAAGACTGTCTGGTTCCAATAACCATAAATCAAGTCTGGCTCGTGCACTCGGCTGGCAGTTCCACGGAGGAAAACGGGAGAGGCGGGAAGGATGGGGGAGGGGAAAAAAAATCTTGCCTAGTGACAATAAAAAAAAAGGGGGGGGACACAAAAAAATGTCCCTGAGCTGCAAATACGAGCAAGAAGACAATAACAAGATGGCTTTCTTTATCTTCCAGAGCCTTGCCGTGTTGCCGTAAAGAAGGGAAGACGGACTCTCTGTCACTTTGCCTGGCTGCTGAATAGGGCAGCCCAGAGTGGGAAAATTAATTTTCCGATCTGCAAATATCAAGGGGGGGGGGAGGAGAGAGAGAGGGGTGTGCAAGCATATTGCTAATTCCAGGGCTTCTTTAAAGGAGGAAATAAATTAATCAGAGTCATTAAGGCTTCAGATGGAGGAAAATGAGTTAACTATTCCAGGCTCAGCTAGTTTTAGTTTGATGGTTTATTCAAAAGCCCAGCTGAAGGAAATTCCCTCTTCTACCAATATTAGGGGCCTAGGTTGAAATGAAGACCCTCTAATAAACACTCACACGTGCCCCCATTTAATAAAACCGGGCGAATGCTTGCCTCCCACCCACCCACCCCCATTCTTCAGCCATTAATTGACGTCTGCTAATTGCCCCTAGAGGCTGTAGCATGTCAGCAGGAGACCTGAAGACATGGCAAAGGATAGAGAAGAGTTAAACCTCAGAACTTCATATCTGCAGCTAGTAGAGTCATTAGGCTTTTAAGCAAGGATTGAGAATCAGCAGCTTGAAACTGCTACTGCTTGATGTTGAGATTCATCCTGGCCTCTGTAAGGATGGAGGAAAATAACCCTGTTGTTCAGGCTGCCAGGTGCCATGATATGCAGTTAATTATTGTCCAGCCTTCCAAAATACAGGGAACTTCCACGCTTCCACATTGCCAGTCTTCTCTCTTTCATGAAACAGTTCAAAATGGATTGGTGAATGGCAAGCTTCACTTTACTAGCCTCCAAACACGCAAAACAGGCCAGCAGCTCCTTGAGGCAATTGGTGGACAGATAGGGGAATACATTCAGTCTATGCCCCATGCCAAGCTGCTGACAGTCCTGAAGTACTGAATCTTCTCAGTTCTACAGCAGGTAGATCCCTTTTGCAACCTAAGCTCATTCCCAAGAAAACTGCAACCCTAGGGTAACAATACGGAAATGAGGGAGATGGGTCCTAAGTAGTCGCAGGAGCAGGGTGCTGAGGCTCTAAGACAAGGGTAGGAGAAGAAAAGTCCTAGAGCTGGGAAGTAGGGCTAGGATTAGGGTTTGAATTTTCTCAAAAAGCTACCAATTTGATAAAATGGCACAGAGTCTGAAGCACTGGGCTCAGTGCTGAATGAGCCAACCTCACATTAATCACTATGTCCACACTGATTTCCAAATGGCACAAAGCCTCTGTGTGAAAGTAGCACCTGTTTGGATAGGCAAGGCCTTCAGGCCTAACAGCAGCAGAAAGCATCCTTGAGAAATATTGGGATCTTTCCAGGCTGAACTGCTGCCAGGTTGTCTTTGCCTTGGCAATTAGCTGGGTGACAGTTGGGACTGTGTTTGTATGTGTGCCCATGTGAATGCCTAGGACAGTGGTGGTGAATCTATGGCACGGGTGCCAGAGGTGGCACTCAGAGCCCTCTCTGTGGGCACGCGCGCCGTCGCCCCAGTCCTAGGCCTTCAGCTGGGTTTTATAAAACCTTTTCGCTTTAGGCCTCCGCCGCCGTGTGCAAAAAAAAAAAAAGGTTCAATCAGTCAATTTCAACTTCTCGCGTGGGAAAAAAAAGATCTTGCAAAGTTGGAATTGATTGATTGAACTTTTTAGTCCCACCCAGTCTGCCATTACCACCGCAGCCACGCCCAGCCAATGGGCCACGCCCAGCCAATGGGCCACACCCACCCGGCACTCGACGATGCATAAGTGGGTTTTGGGTTGCAATTTGGGCACTCAGTCTCTAAAAGGTTCACCATCACTGGCTTAGATAGTATTTAGATGGGATTCCACCAGGGAATACTATGTTTAGCCAGGAGTGTCTGCAGAGTATATAGGAAAAAAATCAAGATGTTAGCCAGGATGAGTGATTGAAGCTCTGCAGGTTTTTTATGCAAGATGCACATAAAAATGGGCAGAGCTTTAATTGCACCATTGCAGCTGCAATCTTGATTTTTTTTCTTTTTTTTGATCATACTTTAAGGGCATCTCTGGTAGAGACTAGAATGGGAGATTGTAAATCAGCCTGGAAGAACCCTGCTTCTCTACTATGGCCAAAAAAACCTGCTAATGTCCATATATCTCCGGGACTCAAAAGTTTCTGTTTTCTCAAAAGGAAAATTATATAGCTACCTTTCTACTTTATTTTTATTTTTTTAAAAAAGATTCAAATCTGCATGTTTCTTAAAAAGGTATGATGATGACAAGATCTACTAAATACTTTAGGTGGAAATGGTACAAACGGAATAAAACTGAGAAATGCATTTATCATTTTACAGTCATTTAGCAAATTTTGCCAATTGCTTGGTGAAAAATGTGCAACATGGAATAACCCAAAGGACATGTGAACAAAGGACATTTTGCAATAAGCAGGGAGCCTGCTCTTGCAAGACAGTTAACATTTAGTTGCCATGTATGGGCATGCATGCATATGCATATGAAAATGGAGAATTATGAAGCAAATGTATTCAAAGCTGACGGATCAAAAATCTGTCTCCCCGCAATAGTCCATTCTGTTGCGGGGAAACTCTGTACTTGAGAAGAAAATTTCACATCACCTTTGTTCATTTAAAAGCAGAGATGCCAGCATTGTTTGTATCTGCATAAACCTCTCTATAGAAAGGAAAAGAACCCAGAGTTGCTAATGAAACTCAGGGATCATGGGCTAGACTTCATCTGGGATTGTGCGTAGCTAATATTCTGGTTAAATAAATACATTTTGCTAATTGGATTACTCGGAGAGCACAATATGTACTGGATTTCCAACACGGTGCTAATGAATTGTGTGAAAAACGTAATCATGTTAGCTTGCAAAAGGCTTGTAAAAGATGAAATTAAAAAAATAAGCAGAAGTTGACATCCACTGCATTTCGTAGTCTTTTTTTTTTTTTGTCCTCCTTCTTACCCTTCATTTCAGCTTTCTCTGGCTGTGTGTGTTTAATCTGTTTGCGATTAAGGAGTCTGGGGTGATTGAATAGACCCTGGAGGACAAAGTGATCCTCTTCTTGCAATTGTCTCGCCTTATGTTTATGCTGATTGATATCAAGATAGAAAGAGCAAGACCTTAAGCTGCCTTTCTAGAGGCAGAGGGGGATAGCTGCTTACTTTCCTGGACATATTTTGATGGAAATGAGGTCAGGAGGAGTAGACAGTAAGAGAAACTGTGGCGAAAAGACAGAGAGGAAGATGCGTGAGTCTGTCACTCAAAGAGGCACAGGTTCAAATATCAGGTTAGGTCATATTAAAAAGAGTGAATTGAATTGGCGAGTGCCCCTGGGATACTGAACCCAGCAAAATGGAGTGGGGAAAGCCTAAGGTGGACTCATGCTGGAGATGTGCATTCATCTCCATGTGTCAGCAGATGGTTGGGACAAGCTTGAGAAGCAGATGCTTTTTGTGCAACTGCCTTGGGGATACTCTTCCCCCCCCCTTACTTTCCTAGGACCAGTATAATCATGGCAGATATTAAACTCCTACACCACAGAGAAGCAGATGGCTTGGGTTGCGGTTGCTGCTATCTCTGGAGCTCTCCCGAATTCCTTGATCAACCCTGTTATAGTAGCTTGACAGTCCCTTGGGCTGTTACCTTGGAATCAGCCATATCTACCTTGCCCTGGGAGACTGTTGATTCAGGGATATTAGCTTCTCTGCAAACTGGGATCCTTGACAGTGTAAACAAGCCCCTGAAGGAATAGAGATTTCCATCTGCAGTTGCAAGTGATAAATGTGCTGTTAGGAAGAGATAACTTGTAGTCCAGTCAATAGAATAACCCTGGGAGTTATATATAACTTGGTATGTATTATTTATATGACAGCTTTTTTTCCGTGGCAGCATTCTTCTCCCTTTCTCTTTTCATTGAAATATGGCCCCATCCAAGAGCTGACTCAATCTTTACTACTTAAATGTCTGGATGGTTTTTGGGCTGTCCCATCCATGGTGAATTGGTCCATATTTATCCCATGTTTTCCAATTAGCCATTTGTGGACCCACCCATTAAGCTGCCTGGGGAGGGACAAAATGCTTCAGAAATCACCTAATGGTATTGATGGGCATTATCACTTTCATGCCCATTACTTGATTAGCCTTCTTATCTGAAGAGCTGATCAATCACTGTGCAAGTTATGTGCCAATTAGCAAATTTGCGTAACACATGGTTTCATCCGAAAATGCTTCTGCTTCCCTCCCTCGACCTTCTTTCTAGCTCTGCTCACCTGACCAAGCAGTTTTTCCCTTTTTCTGAAATTTTCTGCTAAGCCTCATCAATCTGATATCTGTATTACATATTTTAATATTTTATGACCTATTTGCTGTCTCACCACCCTGGGATCTCTGGGATGGAGGTCACTGAACAAATACTTTAAATAAATTGGTAATACAAAAGAGAATAGAAAATTTGTGAAATTGACTCTTGAGTTTTGACACACCAATGAAATGCTAGCCTGTGAGTCAGAACTTAATTCACCTCCTCCGATATCAGAAACAGAAACCTAGAACCATTTCTGCTGATGTGAACGAGCATCTGTCCGTCCCTGTGCTTAGAAAACTTATGAATTGGCCACAAAACAAGAGACAACATTCCCAATCTGAGAAGGTGAATTGCTACTGATTGCACAAAGAGGCCAAGCCACATTTCAGGTTCAATTATTGAAAATTTAAATGTACTGATCCTAGGCAATCATGGCTGCCTTGAATGTACTCAGGCTGAAACTTTGTATGGCTGTCAGGGAGGGTATAAATTCATACAAGTTCCAAACTAAATGCTCCAGATAGATGGCTTCTCACAAAGTTTTTATACATTTAGAGATAACATTTGAAAGAGAATGAATGAATGAATGAATGAATGAATGAATGAATGAATGAATGAATGAATGAATGAATGAATGAATGAATGAATGATGGAGATTTCTTTTGCCTTATGTTGCATACATCATTGGAAACGCCAGTTTTATTTGCAATAGTGGCAAATATCTATAGCTCCGGTGTAGGTTGAGGGTGAAGGTTCGTCCTCTGAGTTTGCGGGTTGGTTTCCGAACATTTCATTACCAGGCTAGGTAACATCTTCAGTGGTGTTTAGTGAATATCTGTGTCAGTGTTCTACCTATATAAGGGCTTCAGGTGTGGGAATGCCAAGTGAGGGTCTTGTGATGGGCCAGGTGTGAATCATCAGAGAGAGGCTTGTGATATCTCACACCTGGCCCATCACATTATGAGACATATCACGATTAGATTGAGAAATCAAAAAAACATCTCAGAAGAAGGCAAACTACTCCTATAACATTGCCATGACAAAAATATGAAGCTATCTGGCTAGTCATTAGGAGTCTTGACTTGATTTGACTTGAGAGAGACATTTTATCTTAGCACTTAAGACACACTACTTAATCTTCCTGTAAAGTCTTGGTTTGAGTCTCTGTCACCCAAGTAGTAGAATAATGTTTTTTAAGAGGATTGGTAAGGAATTTCTCCATCAAAGTTTTAAACTGTCTTTCACACACACACACACACAGAGAGAGAGAGAGAGAGAGAGAGAGATGCATACACATGCGCAGAGAGAGACATGCACATAATTATTATGGTACATATTGCTATGACAAAATAGACTCATGTTGTTGCATTTCTATATCGTTTATCTCGTAGGTGGGTGTTAAAAGCAAAACGAAATGCACTCAAGCCCCTGAAGAATATGCCAGATCCTTAAAAGAGCAGAACTTCACTGAAGTACTGAGCAGGAAGTTTTAAAATAGCTTGGCCAATATTAATGCTTCCCTGACACACATTCTCTTCCAGGTAAAATAGCAACATTTTACATGGTTCTCATTAGCATAGCAAAATTCAGCATTGAGAGAAGTAAAATGCTTGTCTTGTTTGATGGTTCCTCGTAATTAGCAACAGCAGTAATTTGTTCAGTCTTCCAGATTCCCAAACCACAAAAGATGGCAGTGATCATTTCCCCCAGATAATCCCTCATGTGTTATAACTGAGTGCCGTTTCTGACTATAAAGACCATGCAATGCATTTGCGCTGTTTGGGGGGCATTAATTCAAACAGACTAGCAGTACTTTTCAGACTAACATACTTTATTAAATGAGTAGGATTTGAGAACTGTAACTCCCTTCACCAATTGCGTGGAGTGGATAAATGCTACATCAGGTCAGCCACGTCTTGCATCTGATGAAAGCAGTTGCAGCTCATGAAAGCTCATGCCTATTAATTAAATGTGTTAGGCTGGTGGCACCTTTTCAGACTGTTCCTGATTCTTGACTGTCCTTGAACTCTTGGGGACAAGAGAGGAGAGGCAGAGATGAAGCTGAACACCCACACTTGCTCCTTGAACACCCACACATACTCCCTGAAGAGGTCAATCTGCCCACATCTCCCTTTCTTAGACACTTAAATATACACAGCAATTTCCCCTGAAGGGATCGCTGAAGGGCAAAATGTTTCAGCTTCACTATCAATGAAGCCCAGTGTAAGAACTCTATTGTTTCCCTACTACTTTTAGCATCTATAGATGAAACTGATTGTGGTTACTGGGGCAGGGAGAAGTCTTTAAAAAGGTTATTATTTCTTCATTGTCAAAAGTGGCAGAGAAACTGGCAAGAATCTGCTCTCTATTGTCCATCTATGAGTAGTCCTTGTCTGGCTGTCCCTCCCTCTCTAAAGGTAAAGAGACTAGAATATTTAATGAAGAACCATTGCTGCTTTCCACAAAGTAAAAGCAGTTTCTACTAGCACTGATGTTACCTGGTTTGGGTCATGAAATATTTGCAAGAAAATAATCAAGCTCAGACAGCACCAGCATTTTCTTCGGTTTTCAAGGTTGATGCCTCATTCTTGTCCAGTTTCTTATTCTAGATGTGGTTTTAAGAAGTTAAGGTCCTCTCTCTTGAAAACGATCCCGATCACTCTAAGAAGAATTAAAGCCCTATATATATTTTTTCTATTCCTTGGAAGCTGCAATCAACCCAAAGACCTAAAAAGTAGAGTATAGAGGACGAGGTGGTTAGAATAAGAAGAAACAGCATTGAGAAGATGGATTGGAGAAGCTGTGAGTGGGACTAATGTTGCAGAAGGTGGGTTATAAACCACTCATGAAATGTTTTAAAAATCTTGAATGTAATTTATTAATTTATATACCCACCCAGGTCCTGATGGCTCTGGGCAGTTCACAGGCAAAAAGATGAAAACAATTTTTAAAAATATCATAAACAAAAATAAAGAAGTGAAAGATCACAAAGATTGACAAAACCAGACAGGACTGAAAGAGAAGACCCATGCAATCCAAAAGGGGCTTTAATCATCCTTGCCAAAGGCCCTTTGAAACACCCTCAGGGTGGAGGCTATCCAGATGTTGAAGGGCACATCGTTCCAGAGCACAGGCATTGCCTATAGAGAATATTTGAATTTAACTTAAATTAAAAACACTTAATTTAACAATGAAAGAATGAATGAGTGAATGAGTGAGTGAGTGAGTGAATGAATGAATCTATTTAATGTAGATAAAATAATAACAAGATTCCAGATTGGTATAAAATCATAAAAAAATGACACCAACAGATGATACTAGTTCAGCTCTGCATTTGACATTGCTTTTGTTGGTTGTTACTCCAGCAATTAAATGATGCTCCTTCTCATCGTTTTCAAATAGCATCTGGCTAGATATGACTGCCTATAGGTGCCTCATTCCTGCATGTTTGTGAATTGGAACCCAGCATTCATTTCTCTTCAGTCAAAAGGAAGAAGGGAGAAAAGTTTCTTGTAAAACTAAAATGTACATATAAAGGACATTCTCTTTTCCCTGGTTATCTGAGGGGGGAGAGCATTAAAGCAAAAGGGACAATGCACCCCTTTGCCCTTAATTCAAGAGGGAGAGTCCTGGGGACCCCCAGATATTGAAGAACTACATTTCTAGCATGGCCAATTTATGTGGGATGCTGGTAGTTGTGGTTTAATTCAAGAACTGGAGGGCTACGGAATTCTCACCTCTGCTTTGCTTATTTTTGTCTCTGTTGACCACCAGGTGTGAGGTTTGTCATCATGGTTCACATCATTGTGATAAAATGTCTTTTTCTGATTTCCTGATTCTCAAATCACTTGAGAGCTCCAGGTGCTTCCTTACATCTCTGCTCTAGCACCATCAATTTTGGGCCCTTTCCATCATAAAGTCCACAAACAAAAAAACCCTTTCCCTCACACAAGAGTCTAGTCTAGTGTACTAGGGAATCACAAACCTAAACCACACCAACCATTAAATCTCTCTGACCATTACTACAGGCCTCTTATGAGTTTACCATTCCCATCTGGTGTGCTGCTATGCTGGAATAGAAGTTATTCATCAACTAACTGATGAAAGTTCAGGGGTTTGTTTGTTGTTGTTTTGAGATTTATGGTATGAGAATAGCTAAACAAAACATTTTCAGTATGAGATGCACTCTTGCTGGTAAAAAAAAAAATACCCGTCTCCTCTCACACATGCATAAACACCCTGTCGTGTGCCTAAAACATTCAATACCTGCCTTAATTCTTTTGTATAACGGGCTGGGTGAGCAAGAGTGTAGCTGAAAATAAATCCAGACTAGATGGAAATGTTGCTGCAAAGAAAAAAGTTGAATCCCAAAGTTGCACTTCCCCAGGAAGAGCAGGTTCATAATAGGGGAGGCTGTCACTGGATCTGTAGAGGAACAAGGGGCTTTAGAGTGGAGCGGCAGCTTCTTAGCTGCTACCCAGCTGCCTCTTCCATTGAGTAACTTTGGAGGGTGTAATTATTATTGTTGATCTTATTGTAATTACTTTCCTGCAGCTCCCAGTTTGATTCAGCCTATTTTCAATTTTTTTTTGCTGCCACCTCAGTTTTCAGAGAAGCTATCTTGTTGATGCACAAACACAATCCCAGACCCTTTACATAATTTCTTTCCAACATTCCATTTGCCTAGAAATAGTAATCAAGAAAAATATATAATGCAAAGCAGTAGCATTGTGCATAACTTTCCTGGGAGTAAACTCCATTTAGTTCTGAGGGAACAGAGGACACTTTTAAGGAACTATATTGAAAGCAACTGCTAGTGCCTAACTTGGGGAGCTGTTTGCTGACAGAATCTGTGTATCTTCTGAACATTGTGATGCTGGAGATGCAACAATGAATTTGGAGGCAAGATGTGTTCTACAAGGTTAAGCGTGTTTGCTAAAGAAATAGAGATTGTAATCTTATCATCTATGACCTTTGCAAGGCCTGGAGCACTGTCAGTAACAAAAGTACAATTTTTGAACAATTTTCACATTTGGGTATTCAGCCATTAATCGTGTTGTATGTGAATGACTCAATATTGTTTTTTCCAAAATTGTGGCATTCGATTACTTTCCATGCTTACATAAACTGAAGTTATTTGAAGCAAGAGTCTTTTATTTTTCTTGCTTAATAACACTTCACTCCTCCATTTATCGGAAAACTGGAAGAAAGTTACCAAGGCAGTGTGTCTGTGTATTTTAAACTGGTTGACCAGCCCTGCTGAATACACACAGTATATCAGTGATGTGCTTGTATAACCTTTACACAGCTTTCAAGCATCTTGAACCCTGGAATTGATGAATTGGGCCTCCTGAGACCCCAACTGCTGACATTGCATTTTTAAAGTAGATAAATTATATCTATCAATTCTGTGTCAAGTTTGCTTCTCGTCTCTTTTCATGACCTATACTGTACATAAAAAGAAAAACTATTTCCCAGTGTAGTATAGTAACTATTTTAAAATAATTCAGAAACTATTTCTCTCTTACATGAAGTTAAATGGAACATTTTGGTTTTGAAATGTTTGCTTCTCTCTTTAAATATATCTTTAATTAATAAACTTTGACCTAAAAGCTAGACCACTGATTTTGAAAACGATAATGTTCCTTCCAGAATTTGCAAGTAAGTCAAGTATTATAAACCCAGCAACCTCAGCAATCCAGACCCAAAATCATGTCATCACAAATGAACAGCCAATGACTTAAATGATCTTCTAGTGAAGTCTTCCTCAGACAGGTGCATTCCTGAAACATTTAATCAGTGCTGGCTAAGAATAAGGAAGCAGAAATTCACTGCATCTGGATGAGGGTGCGGGGACAGTTTACAGAAAACTGATTTAGAGCATTTTCCCTCTATTTAATGAAGTATGGTAAACATCCATAATATTGCAAACCTAGCCTGATATTTATTTAAACATCACAGATGAAGAGCAAATAAAACTGATCTTCAGTAAAAATGTTGCAGAAGAATTTAAATATTTGCTTAGTATTGCTGTTTATATCCCCACATATAAAGAAGCTCTTATATAAACCTTTTGCAGGAAAGAGAATCAAAATAGAATTTTCTCTATATCACATAACTTTGTCTCTTAGTTCTTGGGATTTAAATTCCAGTGAAGCCTATCACAAATGTTCACATTTCTGCTTTCATATTTTTCTTGTAAGTATAACGAAGTACTTTGAAATGTCTCCGACTTTCACACATCACATCATATCTCATTGCTCATGTTACATTTTTAGTTTTATTTATTTATTTATTATTTATTTATTTTCATATTTTTACATTTTTGATTGAGCTTGTTATTTAAATCACAGAAAAATGCTTATCAATCAGACATTAACATCATCTACACAGAAAATCAAATATTTTCCTGATACTCACAGTAGATATAAATTTGGGAGAAAAAATACTTAGGAAAAGTTAAGACTCTTTTTCTTTCTCCCAACCTCCAAGCCCTGTTTTTCTCTCAAATATTTAATTAATCTGACTTTTTCCTACTTTCTTACAATTATGCTGTGCAAAGTTCAAAGTGATGGCAAGTATGTCAGTTCCTCATCTAGCCCTTCTCTCCATGAGAAAGGTTATTATCAAGGGGCAACCAGACAGTCTGTCTCATGCCACAGAGTCAAACTCTGCTAAGTAACTAAATAAAGATGTAATTTTAATGATGATTAAATTGAAGCACCTCATTAATTTCATGTGAGAGGTGGGGAAGTACATAGCAGCTCTTTCTCTAAAATCATTGTTTGTCTGGCTGCAAACATCCTCTTGCAACGTCTGGTTGAGTCTAATTTAAGTATGTAAATTTAATGGTTCAGTAAGTAAAATTGCTTTTATTGTTTGGAATGGTTTGTGCAGTAATTTATGAGTTTCCAAGCTTCATTTGATGGGAGTGTCTGATAGAGCAGGTGACAACAGTGAAGGACATATTTATCTTTAAGGATACAGATAAGGTATGTGCCAGAATAAATAGCTTTGACACCAGTCTACATCTGAGCTTTAGAACTGAAAGCCAGCATGATGACATCAGCATCTTATACTCTAATTATAATCCTTTGATTCATAAACGTGTTCTGAAGTCACAAAAAGGTCATTGTATACTATTTATTTCATTTTTCAAAACTTGGATGTCTTCAGAGTTATTGGTATGATAATCCCCATGACTGTCAGCCAACACATCTGGAAACCAAGTTGGGGAATACTGACTTTCATGTTAATAACTTGAATGCATGTTTTGACATGTCTCTATCCAAGTATTGTGATTTTGGTAGTTTCATTGTTGACTCTTGAAATGAGGTTTAGCTGCCAATAATAAAAGTGCTGCATTTAATGTAGGTTTCTATTGGTAATGGGGACAGTTCACAGAATAGATCCAATTATATTGTCTATATGCTTCCTGATTATTCAACATGCTAGTTTTTGTCATACTCCTCTCATTCTGTGGTCGCTTGGCATTTAGAAGATTCAAAAAGGAGAAAATTACATGTATTAATAATCTTTGCTCTCCTGGCTGAAGAATATAGCTTTATTCAGTCAGATTTGGAGGTCACGTCTACTAAGATTCTATCAAACACTCTAAATGTCTACTAAAACCATTGTTGACATGCCTACCTCTGTTGTGAATAAATCAGATGACCACTGCATCTGTTCCTCACATGACACTAGCCAGTAACATCCCCATAAATTACTCTCCATTGCAAGGCAATATGGTTACTTTTTGGGACCCTGAGTTTCTTTTCATATGATTGTCTTGCGTTCTCATAGCTGCGTGTCATGGAAAGCATTGTTCCATATTCCAGGTTTTATAAAAATGAGGACATTATTCATAAGACCTTCAGTATTTTAGTATTAGTGGAGTTGACTGTGCTTCCTTTGAAAGCATTCCAGACCAGTTCTTTCTTGCCATTTTGGTAGCTGGTAGCTCTGACTGAAAACAATACCAGGATGGAAATATTATTCCATCATCTTTTATCTATCTGTCTGTCCATCCATCCATCCAACCATCCATGCATCTCAGGTTCTGGAATGCCTGGGATGTAAGCCATTTGATATAGACTAGATTGGAAACCAAAGCTATGAATGCAATACTAATAAAATGGTTACAGAAACAGAATCTTGCAAGGTTTGAAAACACTTCCTCCCTCTCTTCCTTTATATACATGAGCACTAGGGAGGGTCAACTCTGAAATGCTTTCTCATATTACATTTCTGTCTTGGACTCAAATTTCTTTTATCTGACACTGACTTGGTTGCAACTCTTCCACCTATTCCTCAAGGTCATTCCTACTTCCCATTACAGAAAGATGTCTTTAATTATTGTATTTTATTATTTGAGAAATAATTTTAGTATACTATATTCCTATTTGCTTTTATTTATTTTGGTTAAAAGTCAATTAAATTGAAATGCTTCATACATAAATAAAAAATAGCATACCTTCTAAATTTATATTTATTTGCATGGCTTATTTGATTATAATCAAACCAGTATGTTTTAATGGTTAAAGTGGCAGACTAGAAGTAGGGAAATCTGAGTTGATATAAAAGCCAGATGGGTGACCTTGGGCCAGTCATTCTCAACCCTAGGGAGAAGGCAGTAGCCAACATTGCTGAAAATGCTGCCTATAAAACTGCATGGGGACTTGCCCATATAGTTGCTGGGAATCAAACTGAGTTGACATTATTATTTATTATTTGATTATAGTAATGTTCTTCTCGGTTAAATGTCACAGAGATATCATTTATTGTTTTTAAGCTCTTATATTTTATTTATAGGACATTTGTACAGGAATATTATATTTATTTAATCAATTTCTTAGCTGCCTTTTAAGACTATAGTCATATCCCCACCTGTACCTAACCATGGCCTAACCATGCCCAGATATCCTTTTTTTCCCCTCCAATCGCTCCATTACATTGCTCTCATCTCATCCCCAGCTCAGATTTAAGACTTTTTTAGTTGTAAAAGTAATGCTTCCCCCCTTGTTCTGGTATGGCCCCTGAGCCTCCTCAAATTTGTTAGGATTTGTCATCTGTTAACCATGGGGGGAATTTAGTGACTGTCAGTGGCTGGGAACAGAGACAACAAAGGGATTGACAATGGGGATAATCAATTTCATGCCAGTAGAATTTTTTTCAGAGTCAAAGATCGGTAAAGAGCAGTTCTACTCAGCAGCAGAGAAAGGTCTTAGAATTGTCAAAGTTTCCAAACAGCATTGCAATTGTTTGACGCTCTGGTTTGCATGCATAAGTGATTGTGTACATAAAGCAGAAGTATCAGATTTATATAGATGCTCCCCTGTCTATAAATATGTGTCTGCCAACTCAAGGAAGGGTGGATTGCGCTATAACCTAGTAGAGAAGAAAGACCCATTGTGTTCCCAATATTAGCTTACACAATGAAAACAATTGCAGCTTATTGAATCATAATAAATATTACAATGTTTAAATACAGTTAGTTCCATAAAACATAATTAAAGAATGTCTGTCAATATTAGTCTTTGGTTAATGTGCCAATTAATGTGTTAGCAGTTTGTTTGTAAATTATCTTTTGGTACATGTTGCATAATTCGTACTTTATTTTAAAAAGGGCCTTGGGAGAAAATCAACATCAAATATTTTTTCATCTGAAGCATAGACTAAGAGTAGACAACCATCTACTACATGTTGCCCTTGAAAGCCTCAGATAGTGCGATGCCAAAATTCACCAGCAAATGTCTTTAAAATGAATATTATGTAATTTTTTTTAATTAGAAAACAAAAACTCTCCTCAAAATATAACTTGTCCTACAAGTCCCACTTATTCATAAATGTTATTATTGGGCAAAATAATTACCCTATCCACTCAAGTCCTTGCCCCTTCACCCGAAAAAAAAAACTGAAAAAAGAAAGTCCTTTCCTGATTAGCCAAAGTTTGCTGATAAAGTTTCATACTATCCAAACTTCCAAAGCCACAGCTAAATCAATAATAGTACAAGTAGTCCTCGACTTACAACAGTTCGTTTTAATGACAGTTCGTTCAAAGTTACAACAGCACTGAACATTGTGACTTATGACAGTTTTTCACAGTCATAACTATGAAGCATTCCTCATGATCATCTGACCAAAATCCAGATGCTTGGCAACTGGTTCATATAAGCAAAACTAGGAACCCTTGTTAAGAAACCATATCAGAGATATTTTTTTAGGTTTACCTCAGCTTCAGTGGTGGGATTCAGCCAGTTCGCACCAGTTCGACAGAACCGGTAGCTAATTTTTTGTTGCCCAGGCCCAGAATGGACTTCCAGAAGCAGCATCCACACAAAGAACCGGTTGTTCACATATTTGAATCCCACCACTGCTCAGCTCCCTCGCCATTTTTCTTACTTCAAAAATTAGCGAAAGTAGACATTGCTTGTCTAAAGCAACTGAGTTCACAGATACAGATATCTTCCACAGTCGGCTTCCTAACATTTAAAACAAAACAAAACAAAACACCTTTATAGCCTGATCTTGAAATAGGGAAAGAGAAGGCATCCGTGGTAGAAAAAGAGTCCACGTTCATGGAAATCATGTGGCATATCACTGTTACTGACCCTCTTACATTTACTTCTCCTAACTATTAATATATAACGCTACTGTATCCCTTCCCTATTGGAACCCCTGTAAACATTCCACAATTCTAAATAACAAAATAAAAGTCAAGATTTCTTCTGGCAGGTTTGGACCTTTTCTGTTTGATGTACTAAGAATTCTCAATAAGCCTAGGGGATCTGTCCAGACTGTGGTTTCCTGGATGTCTGGTTAGCCAATGGAATGTACAGCCAGGAGTGTGGGAAGTGTCCCAGCTGGAGTCCTTCCTTTCCCATAGCCCATTCCAACTGCGAGCTTCAAAATGCAACCCTCAAATACACCAAAATATACTAAGAATAAGGCATGACATGGAATCTCTTGTAAAGAGAAGCTTAAGGAATGGAAGTTTCTTTTAAGAAAAAACGTAAAGATAAATACTATAAAAGGAGGATGTCGCAGAGATTTACAAAATTAGGAATGTGTTGGAAAGAATTAATAGAAATTATTGTTCCTTATAAACATTATGGCTAGGGGTCATCCAGTTGAACAGGAGATGCAAAAATTAAGTTCAAACAAGCAAAGGGATGCATTTGTTCACATGTGTTATTATCAACTAACATACAACTAGTATTTAAAAGAGATTAATCAGATAAGTAGAGAAAAGGTCTATTAATGCTACCTAGTTGCAATACCAAGAAATGCAGGCTCAGTGCTGAGAAGTACTTTTCTCACAGGTGCTCTGAAAAAAATATTTTTGGATAGTTGCCATGGGCTGAGAGATATTCAGGATGCTGGGTAGTTATAAAGTAATGCATCTTTAAAAAAAAAACCATGTTCTGGATATCTTAAATATTCAGAATTTAGATATCTAAGCTGTGAGAAAGAAAGAGTACTGTATTCTCTCTCTCCCAAAATGTGGGCAACTGGTATTCATTCAGTACTTTTCTTCTCTTTCGCTTTATTTTGTGCTGTTGTCCCTAATAGTTTGAAAGTCTATTGTACTGTATGATTGGAGAGAATGCTTCAAATACATCTTCAATTTTGGGGGCCTTCCTCATTCTACTTCTGTGCAATGTAATCTCTACTTCAGGTTCTTTTGTTCTTATTCTTTACTCTAATTTTGTACTTGTGATTGAGAATACAGGAAAGGATTTCTTCTCTGCTATTTCCAAAACAGAGCAGGATTTAACACCCTATCTATGCTAGGAGTGGACATCTTTTAGTGTTTCTCTGTGCATCTGTTAAAATTTTTATTAAAAAAAAATACTGTTAGTAGAAAAAAACATTATATCCCATCCTTTTCCCCAAGAACTTTGAAGCAGTTTATCATTGTATTTTCATGCAAGATACAGCAGTAGAGAATTGGAGTTTGCTGTTTGCAACTTTGGACATTAATCATTTTGATTGTTTTAATTGTTGGTTTTAGCTTTGCACACCACCCAGAGTTACTGCTGTGATATGGGTGGTCTTATCTAAAATAACAATAACAACTTTTCTAATGCTGTCATATGATAATAGTTTGGGGAATTTGGTCTCTCCAAACTTGATGCCCTAAAACTGTGTTGGATTACAAAGATTTGGTGGGAATATAGTGCAATATAACCCAAGAGAATTGCAAAGGAAAATGCTTTTGTAGATCACACAAACTGATGTCTCTGCTCTGATTTCAAAGTGAAAAAAAGAAAAGCAAATTATAATTGTGAATTCTCACATTCCAGGTGTGAGAAAAGTAGGAATAAAAAAAGTTCTGAGTTACCTTGATGCCAACCACCACTTCAACATTTTGTTTTTTTATTCCATGGTTTTGTGTTACTTATTCTATCCCTCTTTTTTAGGCCAATGATGGTTAAAATGTCAGGTGTTGCTGAATTGCAGCTTGCAGTATCCATGGTATTGAGAGAATTCTGGGAATTGCAAATCAAAAACATCTGCAGAGCCACAAGCTTCTCACTCATACTTCTCTTGTCCTTTATGTACACTATTATAATTTATGTGCCATCCTTAGGTTGCTCAAGGCAGCTAACTGAAATAAAAACAAAAACATGATTTTTAAAAAGTTTCTTAGAGGTGGGTACTGGGAGGCTAAAAGCAAGTGTGTGTGTATTTGTGCAATTTAAAGATTTTAGAAAAGGAACATAACAGCTAATATAGACTAATATGAAGTAGGGGAAAGAAAAAGAAAGAAAGCAAAGAGAAAGCAAAAAGTGCAAGAAAGTTATAAGTATAATTACAAATTTAATTACAAAATATTCTATGGTTACAACTTTCTTCTTTCGGTATTATAGTCTGTCTAATCATCAAAACCATAAATCAAAAGTTCATTTTTTTCTGTTTTATGCAAAAAGTCCATAAGTATTTTCCAGTCTGTGATAAATATAAAAAAACTGTTTTTTTCTTTGATCAAAGAAAAAATGGTCAATTTGGCCATTTCAGCAAGTTTCATCATCTTTAGCAACCATTTCTCCATGATGGGAAGTGCTGAATCTTTCCATCTTTGTACATACAGTACATGCAATTATCATGTAAAAAACCAAAGTGCCATGACTATTTTCCAACAGTTTGTCCATCAATCCCAAAAGAAAAACCTCTGATTTCTACAGTAGTGGCCAAAATTGTGGAAACCTTTTGGGAAAAATGTACAGTAGAAATGCTACCTTTGGTTAAGTTTCCACCAATTTTTCTTCTAATTTCTTTATAACTGTAGCCTTGTTCACTTAATAATACTATTTTACATTGCTTTCTGGGCAACCAGTCAACTCTTTGCACCATTACTTTAATTTTATTGCGTTTTACAAGCTCACTAAATGAAAGGAGGAAAAAATCCAACCAACTCGATAGCGATCACATAACACACTGACAAATGTCCTCCTCTCAGCTTCAATACATGACATCAATAACTGAATCCTACTGTGATCTCATTGGCTCATTGCCAAAACAAGATGACACCTGATTGGCTCTCTAAACACTCATGCTCATTGGCTACAATCAGATAAAGGAAAGCTACCCGATATCAACCTAAGCAAGTTGTGCTTCCTTTTTTCTGGTTATTTGGCTATAACTTTTCACAGAATACAGTACAGATAATTGAACAAACTATATTGCATTACATTCTTGATTAAATTATCTTTCCATTGATATATAATTTTATGGTACTACTCCCCCCAAAAAAGTGGTGTTATTAGCCATCAAACCTCAAAAATACACTTTTCCCAAAAGGTTTCCACAATTTTGGCCACTACTGTATATTTAATCTTTAAAAGCTTCTGAATCATTATATGTATTAATATTCAAAATTTTCAGTTTTTTCCCTGTCTACCAAAATGATAAAATTTCCCTCCTTGTTCAAATTTCCAACATAAATTTATATATTGTAGATAATTTCTCTGGTGACATATCCTAACAGTACTTCATTTTACAAAAATTCTCTTTAAGATTTATAGCATAGTATAAATTTCAATCCTCTCAACCACATATTTTTCCATTATTCCATCTGCATATTATAACAAGAATCTTCAGCTCACTTTATCACATTTTTTTCTTCAAAAACATTCAATGCATGTTGAAATTTCAATAAAAGTATAGACAATTTAACAATTACCACATTCATCATTTGAACACAATTCTATTTCAAACTGAATTTTACAATGTTCAAAACCATAAACACATTTCTTTACTTCAAATCTAATAACTGCAAAGAAGAAAACATTGACAACTATATCACTCTGTTCCCAGTTCTTGTCTTGATTTTATTTTAAATTCCCCTTGACAAAATTCTAGTATCTCATAATAAATTAGCCATTTGTGTTTGCCTGTTATTTCTCGTGTACAAAATGCTTCTTGTGTTCAGAGCCACAAAAGTGTTTTCAGGCACAACATGGGTTTGTGTCTATTCCATATTCTCAATATGGCACCGCACTTCTAACATAAGAGGCTAAAAGCAGGTGTTGAGGGAAAACATTTTATAGATTACAGGCTCCTGGCATAGTGCTGATTTATTTCATGTCCTAGTGGTTGATGTGTATGTTAAAAAGAAAAGATGTGGGGGATAACTGGAGTGGAATGAAAATTTGTTTCAGATGGATTAAAACCATGAAGCTTCTGCTGAATCATGACTGCAGAGTATCTGGTCTTCCAGATGTTGCTGATCTGCAGCACTTGTCAGTCCAGCCCTTATATGCCAGGGGATGATAGGGATATTTGATTTTAATCCAACAGCACATAGAGGACCAAAGATGATCAGTTTTCTCATTTTGTTTTGACTAGTTTAAAATATTTCAAATTGATTCAATCAGCCACAGTGGTGGCTGTTTGCCAATATCCTGGGTTGCCCATGTCACAGTTTAGAATACAAGCCAGGATTTCAAGGGAATTTTGATTCTATGGTCATAAAAAGGAGAGAGCTCAAACAGACTTTGCTTCCAATTGAGAAAGCTCTGGAGCACTTTTATTCAATTTTCTGACAAAGTGTCTTATTCTGGTCCTGAGCCATTTTTATTGTGACAGGACTAAATCTCTCTTCATTTTACAGTAAAGGCCATTTGGGCTTCCTTGTCAGATCAGTCTGGACCTAAATTATGACATTTTTCATTTTGATCGAGAATTGTATCTGAAGTGAAACAAAAGCTGCAATTATGCCACATAAAGTTGGATGTGTGAAACAACAAGGCCAGTCATCATTTCACAAATGGATACACTGCATCCATACAATTCAGTTAAAAGGGCTTTAAAAGAAATAAAATCCTATCTCGATGAGATTCAGGGATAGAAAAACAATATAATTGCCACTTTTCTCAACTTAAGACTTTCAACTTGTTAGACTATAATGTCCAGAATGTCTAGTTAGAATGGCCAGTGGTTGACCTAGAGACAGATTTAGTATATCCTTCCCATATTCTTCTTTGCGGGGTCCAGAGCAGCTTATAAGGAGATTCCACAAGAGTTTTCATTAAGATATTGGCTGGGAGGAGATATTTCAAAGGTACAAGATATTCACATCCACACCAGTTTATTCCTTATTTTGCCACAGGCATGCCTTACAAAATTTAGGGATTCAGATTTGAAAACTGAATTTGGCCAGTTTGGATGAAATGATTTTTCATTTGAAATTATATATGCTTCTTTTAGATATAGGAAAAGGGATGAAAAAATCATGATCCATATAGGAATTTCTTTGCACGCATGCGCATGCAGGCACACATGCCTGTGCGTGTCGTCCCTTATTTTATAAAAGCACATAGCTCATAATCCCTACTATTTGAGCCCATTTGATTGCCTGCAGACTGAATCCTCCATGTTTAGTTAAGAATTTGGCAATACTTCCTTAGATGTAGGAGTTAAACAGGTTGAACGTAGACAAGGAGTTAAACAGGTTGAACGTAGACAAAACAGTGGAATCAGTTCATACGCAGACTTGGTTTGTAAGAAGTCAGATAAAAACAAGCTCAAGGACAGCATTCTTTATCAGCATACTTTACACTGCAGGAAATCAAGAAAGCAAGCCTCCTTGGCTCTACGTACAAGACCAGATGGATGTAGTGTCTTTAGTTGTATATTTTCCAGATTTTGTTGGGTGATATCCTCCCAAATATTTCTTTTAGGAGATGGCTTTTCTTTTTTCAGCATCCTTGCTTAGCATATGAGAGTCAGTTTCTTCAACCTCTTTCGCATTCAGCTAATATTCAGAATCATTATGCATGAGAAAGTTCTTGTATAGGTTTTCTACACTGTGGGCAAAGGCACAAGCTATTTGTAGATAGTGGGCTGAAGTTAAGACAGAAAGGCAGAAACTCATGATCTTAGATGAAACTTGATGGAAGACTTTTCTGCTCACATTCATTCAGTAGAAATACCACATGTCTCCACGGCTCCTAGATGACCCCTGCACCTATGGCAATAAATATGTCAAATAATATTGAGTACTAGATATGTCACTAACCCAGCTAGATGGCAGCACTTAGCTAATATTGAAAAGTGCATGCCCACGTAGTCAACAAGAGTCTAGGAAAGACTCTTAAACTTCATCTAAATCTGAAAGATGTTTTTCTTTTAACTTAACTATCCTTGGCCTCTGAATTCAATACTTCTCTATATAATAAAATTTTACAAATACAATTGTAGGTTTTGCGGACTCAGCCTTTATGCTCACCTTTAATGTAAATGGTATTGAGTACATAAGGTACAAAGTGGATACAATCCTCCCTCAAAAAACAAATTTGCACAGATAATTTGTTTGGTTTTCCTGACAGTCTGCTTTATTTCCTTATTTTCTAGTTATCTCTAGGCTCTGCTCAACTTTGCATCTTTGTCAACAAAGCTATATATAAATTCCAGCCAAGTTGTTTTCTGGGCTTTATACCCATTAAATCGTGACTTCATCTAATCAAAGATGAATTCACCTTCTGGCATGGCCATAGACAGAATAAGTTTGGGTTTGGATTGTTTTTTAAATAAGGGTTTGCATGTTTGCTAGAAAGCGAACATTTTCTTAATTCATGATCTGCAAGGCAAATAGCAGTGATGTGTCCCTATTTACACAATGTGCAAGGACAGAGAAAGGATGAGTTCCTGCAATGAAATGAGAATTCTGCTGATCATAATTGGCTACTGAACCAGATTGAGGGCAGACTGAAATGATAGACAATGCAGCTGCCTTCTACATACAGTTTTCATGGGAAGTTCTCTATGCTACAATGTTGGTATTCACAGAACCATTTTTTAAACCATATTTTGTGGAACAAACCATAGTACCCTCATTCAGTTAGGCCATGAATAATGATTCAGACTTGTGATGGCTGGATACATATGCTGTGCTAAACTAACCAATTAACCAAGCGGAAAGAAGGTAATTCTATTGATACCCAGCTTTATATTACTTTATTATTATTTACTGTATTTATATTATTTATTATTATTATTATTATTTAAGGAGAGGATGGAAGTAAACTAAAACCAAATTGAAGAAGTTAGAGATGTTCCTTAGGAAGTCTGTTGGTCTGAAGAGAACCACCAGCTAACCACCATATATACTATGTGTGTGTATGTACATACATACATATATACATACACAACTTGGGTAGTGCATAAAGGACAATTGAGCATGCTCAGCCCTCAACTCAATCATTATAAATGTTAGGCTAAAAGATTATCATATTCCTTCCTTATGTCTTTCATTTGGCAAGGAAGTAGTTGGCTATGAAAAATGCTAGAAACTTGGCATTATCTTCCAACAATTCAGCTAATTATCCCTTCCAGAATAATATAATAGAAAAATGATACTATTGGACAAAAAGAAAAGGGAGGGGAGAGAGAGGGGGGGATGTTAAGAGATGGACACCAAATAATTTTTTATTCTAACCTCGCCTCCTCCCTCCAATAATTAATTGTGGTTCTTCACTTATATGGAACATTATTATTACAAGTAAATTCTAGACTAGCAGTTGAACAGATAAGGCTCCAGGGATTTTTGAGAAGTTAAAGATGTCGTAAATACCATGGTATGGCCAAGTTTATTTATTTCTTCATATAAAAGCTGAAAATTATCAATATTAATTATAGAAATCAAACCTGTATTGAAGTTAATAACAAAAAATCTCCTATTAATTATTGATGTTCCCATAATGAAACTGAGCAATCAATTTAAAATTTGGGAAGGGGACATAAGAGGCTCAGCAGGCAGTGTTTATTGCTACCATGTGAGCAACGTCACACAGCTGAAAGAGTGATAGATTTCCATGCAGAAAACTGTAAGAAGTATCTGAAAGAATGAGGTCAATTTATAAAGCATACCAGATTTATGAAGCATAGCTTACGTGTTACCTTGCTGTAATTTTTACATCTATTGCCACAAACCACCACTCTGTGAGTCTGTATCCCCATAAGGCAGGTAAAAGTGTGCATGACTAAAAGTGACTGACTTGTAGGCCATTCCCTTGGGTTCAACCATATGCAAATTCTTACTCTATATATGACAGAGTACATATTGCCTGGTGAGGTAAGAAAAGTCTAGTAGATTTTTCCTGGAATATCGTATCTTTTCTCACCACTTTTGTGGCTGTTTTCACTCTTTGTCTTTCTATTGTATTCCATCAATTTTTCCTCCAGCATTCTTCAGTATAGAAAATTCTGCCTCAATTCCATTATATACTGAATCAAGACTAACTAGCTTGAGCAGGATACTGTCCTGTTCTGTGTCTGCATCAGCCTGACCTACAAGGATAAACGCCTTGTAATCACAATTGAACAATGGACAATATGAGAGGAGGCAGTCAGTCAGCAACCAGTTTGGTTCACAAGCTGTCCCCACTGGAGAGCTGGATGGTTTTCATTGCTTCAGCTTGTGATCTATTTTCCGGAAGTAGGGGGTGTAGAGGAGTATTATTCTGACAATAGAAAAACAGACAGCAGGAGTTCAAAGAAATGTATGTTCCTCTTGAAACAGGGATAAATAGACAATTTTTAAAAAATGACATTTGTGGCTGTTTGGCTGCTGGCAGAGATATGGAAAAGCCAGGATACAGGAGTGACCTGCATCAGAAGCAGGTATTTTTTGCATGTGATAATTGCAGATAACTTCATTGTTGTATGTTTAAGGAATGTCATCTAGCAGAACCCAGGAAGTCAGCCTTGTCTGCTGTTGTGTCTGCCCTTTGGAACATCATTCCTCCAGAGATTAGGGTGTTTTTTTTAAAGGCCCTGGAGATCCTTGTTCTTGGGGAACAAGAAGTTAGCAGAGCCTGTGCAATGGTTAGGTTAATCATGGTTTGAGGGTTTTTTTTAAATCTCAGCTGGTGATTATGGATTTCATTTTTGCAGTTGGTTGTTTTTAAGTGGGGTTAGCCACCCAGTCACCATGATGAGATGAGTGATGAAGGAGGGAGGGAGGGAGGGAGGGACAATAAACCAACAGCTTGAACTAAACCTGGAAATAAATTGGCTGTAACAGCAGCCAAAGATACAACTAGTTGAAGAATGTTCACTTTCAGGTTTCTTAACAACCTCCACCCATCCACCCACTCCACTTTCACGAGTCCTACTGTGCTGCCTCATTGTACGAGGGATGTGTGTGATCCTGGGAGAGATGGGGCGAAGAATGTCTGGAGTGTGTGTCATGAATATACAGTATATTCCCAGCAGAGTCACCCAAATTATGAAAGTCATCTCAGCTATCCAGATAAAGCAAGCATGCAATAACTTTGGGCGGCTGCAGTATACAAAGATGCTGGAGTCAGATTACCACTTTAGTGACAATAACAAAGGCACCAATTCATATTGGGAGAAGGTGAGAAAAGGTGATGGTATTTTTACCAAGAAAACCACATGAATAGAGAGTATAAAATGATTAATGATATAGTGACAGATGATGGAGTCCTCAGGTTGAATGGCACTCAATATGCTATTGAGGAAGAACTGAGGATCTTTGGTGAATCAGTGATGTCTATGACGTGACTAGATTAAAGACTTTAGAGTACCTAGTTTTCTTTGTTGCCATACAAAACAAGAAAATCTGAAGCTATGAAGACAGGATTATGGTAGGAATACTGAGTGTTAAAAAGTATGAACACAAAAAAGCTGAACAAAGTGAAAGATTAAATGAAATAACTATAAATTGACATCTTAAGTATTGGTGAATTGAGGACTGGGATTGGGCATTTTAAGTCAGAAGGGCACATTGCTTATTACTCAGGACATGAAAAACTAAAAACTATTGCTTTTACAGTTAGGAGGATATAGCAAGAATATTACTTGGCTATAATGTAATGGCCACATACTATCAAACAGATTTTGTGGACCACCTTTTAATTGGACAATCATCCAGGTTTATGCTCCAACTGTCAATGCAAAATAGGAAATTTATGATTAAATTCAATGGAAGGAGTATACTGAAATATTGTAGAGATGTCAATATCCAAGATACCTTGTAAGAAATCCCCTACTTACAAGCTCTAGTATTAGAAGATGAAGTCAAATCAGTACTCCTGTCCTTACCAAGTTGGAAGGCTACAGGAACTGATGGAATACCCACAGAAACAAGGCAATCCACAGAAGACTCAGTAATGATAGCAAATCTGAAGAATACAGTTGCCAGCAGACTGAAAGAGGTCAATCTACATTCCAATTTAAAAAAAAATGAAACTTAACAGAACATGCAAACTGTGCAGTGGACAGATAGTAACCAATTCAATAGCTTTAATTTCACATGCTTACGAAATAATGCTTAGGATCATCCAATACAGATTAGAGCCCTATGTGAAAAAGCTGCCAGATGTTCAAGCTGACTTTAGAAAAGGTTGAGAAATACAAGATATTATTTTTGATGCACGCCGAGTAATTTAGACAGCCAAACGATATCAAAAAGAACTCAGTATGTGCTTCATTTATCATAGAAAAGCCATTGATTGTATCAAAAATTGCATCGATTCTATCAAGCTGTGTAATATACTTAGAAAAATAGGAATTCCAGAATATCTTGTTATCCTCATGAGATACAGGTCAGGAAGCCATTGTATGGTCAAAACATGCGACTGGTTCCAGATTGGCAGAGGAGCATGACAAGGCTGTGTACTCTCCCCTTATTTATTCATTTTACATGCTGAAGCTGGATTGGAAGATAAACACCACATGCAATATACATGCACGAATTGGACTAGAGATGCCTATGTTCTTCCATCAATGATGCTGCCCTTATCTCAACCCTAGCCCAACTTTTTGGTAGTCTTATGTCAAATTTTCACCTTCCAGAAAATAACTAGTTTCCTGCTTCATAAATCACAGAGCACGGAATATAAACTTCACTTAATTACATCTCCTTCCAAGGCAACCAGCTTTAAAAATCATTGAGAGATTCCTAAGATGTGCTTGTATTTTAGGACAGAATACAAGTAATCCTCACTTACCAAACATATTTGGGACTGGCAGTTTCATTGCTAAGTACCACAGTTGCCAAGCAAAAATATCACATGATCATACTGGACTTATGACATTTCCACTTATATTGGTAACTGTATTACTGCAATTATTAAACAAGACATAATATGACCTTGACTTGTGACTTCATTTCCACATTCTCCATTTATTTTGCTCATTGGGAGCCGATTGTGAAGTTTGCACATGGCGATCATGTGACCATGGGATGCTGTGATGACTGAAAATGGGAGGGTGGTCACGAAGCTTTTTTTTTTTTTTCAAACTGTGGTAACTTCTAATGGTTGCTAAACAAGGCAGTAGATAAGCAAGGACTATCTGAACATGAAATACCTGCAATTGTCCCAATATTCTTCCTGCATCACCCACACACACACACTCCCAGTAAGGGCCATAGATTTTGTTAACCATAGTATATGGTTTCATTTTTTATGTGTGCCATTGTGCCCACAATATAAAAATGACAATAAAGGTTATTTATCTTTATCTTTTTATGACAGGACTAAGAATCAGGTAAGCCTATAGCAATTCTATTAAGATGGGCTACTGATAGAGCAAATTATGCTAATTGCTACTAGTAAAAGATTTACACTGTGTTGTGCAATTGCAGAAAAAGGTCCATTCACACACATATGCAGAGGTCACCATAAGCCTTATAATCATAGCAGCTCCCAGCTCCAAATACAGATGCCAGGAAAAAGCACAAATATATATTGTGCTTTCTGGAAAAGCCCTTGGAAGGAAGGATGAACGGAAGGATGAAAATCTTACAATAGAAAGATGAAAATCCATGGTTGGATTCATTTTCTTCTTGCATATGTTCATTTTAAGCCATTGTGGACACCAGTCTATTTCCAAGTGTTAAATCCAAACTATACCCAGGATACCTGTAAAGGCTTATGGTGACTAGTCCAGTCAGATTCAAGCCTGAGTGACTAGGGTAGAATGAGTCCTGAACTCTAATCAATCCAACCTTAGATTCACAGAACCACTAACAAAGTAAAGCGATGCAGTATCACTTGGTATCGACTGCCAAGTGGGCGGCACAACCTGAATAGGAAAAAAAGATGTGTGTGTGTGAGAGAGAGAGAGAGAAAGAGAAGAGGATGACGCCCACAGTGTGGCAAAAAGAGGGACCCCCGGCAGAGGGGCATGTGGGGCAATGTTTCTTCTTCCCGGAGCGCCTGCAGTAAAAATGACTCGGCCCCCATCGTTTCCAGCCCTGGTCGCCCTTTGTCTCAGGCGCGACGCCCGAGGGTGGGGCGGCGGGAAGAAGGGGGACGCGCCACAGAGCGGGAAGAGGTTTGGTTTTGCTTTTCCTAGGAACGGGCGGACTTGCCCTTTCCCCACCAGTTGAGAAGGCGATTTGCTCGGCTTTACGATCGGCAAAGGTATCTCGCCGAAGGGCTGTCGCCGGAAAGAACCGCACAAACCACCCAGCCTGCCCTTCACGCCTTTCGCTCGCCTTCCCCGAAGGATGCCGCACAAGGCGCCCAAGCGCGCCTCGACTCCAGCTCAGGCAAGGGCGCGAGTCCGCTCCGAAAGTCACGAAGGACTGCATTGGCCGGGAGGCGGCTTTAAAAATAAAATTTTAAAAAAGGGAGAAGCCATTTTGAACCACGGGGGACGCCGTACCGTTTCCTAAGCTGCCTGCAAAGGAAAAGCGGCCACCCGGTCAGGGGCTGCGTAGCCGCTCGCGTCCTTGAAAAGACGCTGCTATTTGCTTCGGGGCAGCTCTTCCTCCTCCTTTGCAGCGTCTCCACCCCGCCTTCCCTCCCTTCCTCTTTCCGCCGCTGCGTTCTCTCCTCGCTTCGTCGCAGCCTGGCTCCTTTACATATTGGCTGTTCCCACCACCGCCTCCTCCTCCCACCAAATCGCCTGCGCCACCGGCCGCTCGGCGACCCTGCGCGCTTCCCGCTGGCCGCCCCTCCTCCCTGTTTGCTTCTCTCCTCCCTCTTCCTCCTCCCCCTCCTTCGTGCGCTTTCTGCTGCCCGTCTGCGCCGCTGCGCCGTAATTGACATTTTCCATCTGACGGATTTGGGTTGTTGTTTTTTCTCTCCCCCCCCTTCTCCCCCTGCCTGCCGTTGCTACGGAAACCAGCGGCGGGGGCTGCCAGACAAGGGAGCGGTTAGCTCCCTTTTTAGGCTGCCTGTCTGCATCAATGTCACTTTCACTAATGAACGGTGCAGGAAGGAGGGGGTTCCTCCTCCTCCTCCTGTGTTTTAATTACCCCCTCCCCTCAAAACATCACGACGGCGCAACAAAAAGCCGCGTTATAGTGTTAAATTAAGGGGAAAATAAAAGCCTCTTTGTAGCACCGACCCTCTAACCTCCCAAT
Source organism: Azemiops feae (assembly GCA_023970755.1). Taxonomy (NCBI): domain Eukaryota; kingdom Metazoa; phylum Chordata; class Lepidosauria; order Squamata; family Viperidae; genus Azemiops; species Azemiops feae. The sequence goes on along the minus strand of JALGBA010004297.1, from coordinate 4,916,568 downwards.
GAAAGGTTTGCTTTCATTTCTCGGTGTGCCAAACAATTAAAAACGACGTGAGATCAACCGCCGACGTGGCTCCGGCCCTTTCTTTTCCTTTGCAGAATAGGAAATGGCCTTCACTTTGCCAACTGCATAGACGCCAGTAGGAGAATCATAATCGGTTACTTTGGTTTTGCCACAACACTTGGATGCCTTCCCAGGCAAGGATCGATTGTCAAATCTGGCTGTGACCATAGGCAAGGGGTCTTTGGTGAATCAGACCAATGGTCCGTTTAGCTCAGCCATGCGTCCTCTCCATAGCCCGAGGTTCTCCCTGCCCCGTTAGATTCCCTAAACTGGGGATTTAGGAACCCTTCTTGTGTTATTCGACCCTCTCCTTGGGCACCCAGGCTTCTCTCCTTAGCGTTTCTGGTTTTGGAGAAGGGGAGGGGGAAATGGGATATATTTTAGGAACATTGATCCTGTCTCTGCTTGCCTGCCAGCCCTTTTACATCATAAGCAACTTTAGCTAACTATCTTAACTTTTTAAAGCAAAGAATTCATCAGTTGTACGCACTCTTTAATTGTTTACATCAATCAATGGCGAAGATGAAATTGACCCCAAACAGGTGCTTAAATAAAAACAACCCAGTGTCCATAAGAATTTAAGGGAGGATGCCTCAAACAACCAGAAATTGATGACTGACAATCAGAAATTTGTGGTAATGAGGTAACAGAAACTCATGAAATTAGTCCCTTGAGCCAATGTGAAAAATACTTATAACCAATGGGATTTGTTCTCTTTATTAATTTTTTTGCACCAGTTTGAGAATAGCAGTCTTGCAAGGGTGCAAAATGATGCAAAAGTGGTAGCCTCATGTATCTCATGCTGCTCACCTCTTTTCGGCACCTGAGTTGATACGTTTCAGAGCCTGCTTAATTTTAAAATCTCTACAAAACTGCTATTTCCCTTTGATGCATTCTACTGACCTTCTTGGACAGACTGTTTCTGCACTGGCACAAGTTCTTGCCCATGAGCTGGTATTTCACTTGCATAGCTCATGGGTTTTTTAATTAGCAGAGGAATGGAGGCATGGCAGCTGTAAAATATGAGGGTACTGGCCTTCCTTTGGACATCTTTTCAACATAGCAATTTCTCGAGACTTCTGCAAACCCCCAAGTACAACAAATTTGTATTCTGAAAATTGTGGGGGGAGGTACTGGGGACAGGTACTAGGAGGTCTGCCAACTTTGTATAAAACAAATTTTACACATTAGGTGAGCATTGGATTTTTTTTTCATGATGCTCTTTGCTGCCTGTGTTTTAAGATTTGCAGAAGTGAAGATGATTGGGAATTAAATTAAAATACTTTTGTGAGTGATAAGTTATAGGAAACACTGGTAGTATAAAAGGACTTGTAGTCTTCCTAATGTCAGTAGTGTGCAGATGTGTTAGATGGTGAGATAGACAGGCAGACAGAAATATTTAAGCCCAAAGATATGTTTATACATGATCAAAGTTAGCCACAACACAATTTTTTGAAAATTTATCTGTTATTATCAACAAGCATTTAAACTAATGGATTAGAACAGAGTTCTCCAACCTTTCTGGGCTCACGGCCCAGAGGGGAGAGCAGCTTCCAAATTACTGCATGTGCACGCACGTGCACGCACGCAAACGGGGCCAGGCCTACTGGTGCAGTACTGGCGGCCACGGCCATGCGCATGTGCAAACGGCCACGCACTCCCGCGGCAGCTAGCACCCGCTCATGCATGCACAAATGGGCCGCGCACACACCCACATGCTAGCGGCCCATTCACGCATGTGCGAATGGCCCCCACACACACACACTGTGCTAGCGGTCCATTCGCGCATGCACAAACGGGGCATGCATAGACCCCCGCGCTAGCATTCCTGTTCGTGCCCGCGTGCATGTGCAAACGGCCGTGGGCGCTAGCGCAAGTGGGAGGGGATGCGTGCCCACATGTGTGTGCCCTGGACAGCCATTTCTGTGGCCCGCTGGCCAAGAGCCCATGGCCCAGTACTGGGCCGCGGCCCATAGGTTGGAGACCCCTGGATTAGAACATTAGGATCAAAGAGAAATCAGATGTTAAATAAAAACTAAAACAGTCAAAGTAAAAAGAAATCAAAATTCAACAAAATAAACACAATGTTAAAAAGACACAAATGTCCTGAAATATAAACCCTCATATTTTAGAATTACTACAGTATAGCAGTCTTCCACAATCAATCCAAGTAGTGTTTTCTTGGCAAACAATCTTTGGTAGCATAGAAAATTACTTTCTCTGTTATATATTAGTTTGTTCCTTGCTAGAAAGGAAAGACATATATTTCTAAATTTCATTTTCTCGAAAAGAAGTCCAGTTATTTCTATCTGATATTTATAAAATTCGAAGAATAGATTAGAAGAGTTACTAGGTCAAAATAGCAGTCCATATAAAAGGTGTAGTATATACATCACTGTCTCTAATTTCCCAAGTTCAAAAGGATAAATCCTCTAAGTCTGGATTTCTTGCTACTGTATTTCTCTTCAAAAATATCAAGGATAAGGTATTTAGCTGGGTTAAAAAGAAGGTTCTTCAATGGGTGCACAGAAAACATTAAATCAATAGTTAGCAGATATAAAAATGCTTCTGCTAGCCTCTTTTCATGAAATAATGGAAGTTGTACTCTTATCTTTGAGATGGTTTATATATTTAACAGTCCAACATTATCTGACAAATCTTACTGTCAAAACCCAAAACATGCAGAGTCAAAAGATACATTTCCTCCAGGATGAAGTTTAATTGTCTAGGAGTACCAGGGAGAGTGGAAATCTAATAAAGAAGATTAAGAGAAAATGTAAAATGACAAGTTTAACCCAAGGCACAAGGTCCCATCAATGCCAAGCCAAAGATTAAAAGTACCAAATATGCGAAGTTGGTTTATTTGCAAATAATAAATGATGCAAGAAACAGAGAGGGATATAAAATATGTTTTATATCAGAGATCTAGTTATAAAATAAAAGAAAAAATCAGAGTTTCTTGTATCAAAGGTGGTTTTTATTTTTGAAAAGGCAATTGGACTGATTTTTTGAGGAAAAGAAGATGTTTCGCTTCCTATCCTGGAAACTTCATCAGTTATATTGGATGCTATGGGAGATGGAAGGACAGTTATTGACAGTTGATATTAGTCGGTGGGGGGTGGGGGAATGATAAGTTCTGACAGGATGGTGGGGGGGATTGAAATATTGTGCTTTCTTTGCAGTCAACTGGTCTTAACACTCACCTAAATCAGAGGTGTGGAATCTTTTTGGAACAGCTAAAAGGACTGCATGGTAAATTGGGGAAGCAAAATGTCTTCTTTTCCTCAAGAAATCAGTCTAGTTACCTTTTCAAAAATAAAAACCACTTTTGATACAACTGTGACTTGGGTTACTGAGAATCTTCATAGACATACAGAGTCTCTTACTCTTGCAATACTACAAAAGTATTGAAAACATTTTGGCAGGCATATACACAAAGGGGAGATTAGAATGGTGGGCACAATTGTAATTGGAAGCCCCTCTGCAAATATGTTTCTGTGACATTGGCACAATAAAAAGGAGCAGGACTTCAATCTACACTTTTGCCCACCTTTTTTGCCCCTTTGCATGCTTATTACGAACCCGTTTGTATTTTGCAGTGCTATGTCTGTCTGGGGAACGTATGTGATGAATGGATTCTAGAATGCTGTATTCTTTGTATCTAAGTAATTGTATTGGTATATAAACAAACAGAATATTGTTACAGCCTGGGACATGCATTGCTGATAATAATGAACGGTTTTTTTTATTACTGTGCCATGCAAACTCATCCCTTGTGTTAAAAGTCAGTATTTGTGACTTAAAAGTATTGTGTGAATGCAGGCTGTGGTATTCAGTGGATCATAGTTAAGTAAAGCATGTTTTAGTGGTGTGTATGAATCCTATGATTTGTAGGCATGCCAACTTTAGATTTAGAATATTAAAATCTGAAAGTCTTATATTGCTGCTCTAGAAATCTCTCTAGAGATTTGCTCTTCTCTTTCTTCCTCCAGACATGGATGGCTGTTATAACAGATGTTTTTTCTGCTGCTCTTACTTTACAGGGGAGAATTTGGAAAAGAACTTGATTTTGTTGTCAAATTATACTGACAAAGTTTACAGTTCTTCAGTTCCAACTATCTTCAGAGTTTGAAGCCAATGTGATATCTGTTTCATGACAAACTGTTTAAAATTATGATTAGTCCATAAAGCCTACCAAAAAGTATTCACAAGTAAAAAAAAACCCACCATAAATATACTATATGTATGGGTTGAACCATAGCGTCGAACCCTAATTTGGTCTCCCACTTGCTAATCTGAAGAAAATTGCTGTTTCCAATTTTCAATGGGTATCCAACATGAGAATCTTTTTTACTAGAAGAAAAAAATATTCATATCCATCTTCATTAGAGAGTAAGCAGGGTTGTTGCATTGATTTAGACACTGGCTTGAGTAAAGTGAAAAAAATATATAAATCTTAAGTATCTTCACAAAAGGAACAGTCCGTAACGTGTCCTGAGGTAAGAAGCAAACAAACAACCTGTTTCTCTTCCTCTTCCTCCTTCTGTCCTCTCATAGCATTTGTCATACATACATACATACATGCATACATGCATACATGCATACATACATACATACATACATACATACATACATACATACATACAAAAAAGAAAACAGATTCCTGCTTCAAGGAGCACACACTGAAATGTCAAGAGTGTGGAGAGACATTGGGGAGAGTAAAAAAACAAACAGCAAGAAGAATCATAAGAATGGAAAAAACAAAGGATGGAAATGGTAGGATGCCTCATTTTATAGAGTAGCTTGATTTCAATTCACTCTGGACTGAACACTGAAGTGTTAAAACCTTTATGGAAAGGTGAGGTTTAAGGATTTGTTCTCCCATAAAAAATTGTCAAGGCATATATGGCTGCAGGCATTTTATTCTGCAGGCATGGTTCCTGCCACCTTCCCCTCCCTTCCTCCCCCATGCCCCCATTTGGGCAACCCTTCGTGCAGCTGTTTGTATAGCATCACATGTCCCATTGTTTCTCTTCACCAGCTGCCATGATTAGAAGAACTCCCTTCCATAGGAGATGGCAATGTACATCTCCTTTTTGTGACTGCAAAAAGCCAACGCAATCACTGGGTTCAGCCCTGACATACCTTGTGAACAAATGTTGTCTTTGGAGTGGCCACGTCCCTATCTATTGTAGGCAAGGAAAGAAGGGGGCAAATAGCTTCTGCCAGGAGAAAACTGGGCTTCATTGAATATTATCACATGAATGCAACAATCAAAGCCTGAATAATGCTAATTCCTGTGGGGCACTAAAGCTCTGCTTTTGCTTTCATTCCTTTTCTTCTTTTTTTTCCTACCCAAAATCCTTAACCCTTGGGTATTATTTTCAAATTAATTACTCTCATTGCATTAATTGTGCAAGTGGCTGGTCTATTATTTTCCGCCACTCTTCCATGCAGGAAGTGTAACTGCATGTTGCTAACGCCGCGTTACCCAAGGATCATCTTGCAACAATAAATCAGCAAAATAATGCCGCTGCCCTGGCATGTGCAATCCTTGCTCAGCAATTAATAAATAATAATAATAAATGCCTCTTGCAGACACCACTTCTCTTAGCAACACTGTGCTGGTAATTTTTCCTCTTGGTTCTGGCAAGTCTGCTTTAATCATGTATGGAGGGTCTCAATCCACAAGGGAACACGTTATGGTTCATGATATATGTGTCCACAAACAGTACCACATCCACACAATCAGCAGTGGGGATAGGCACAAGAGAAAGGATCTGTGCTGTCTTGGAAACAGGGCAGGTTGCAACAACGCATATTCTGCCTCTCTTACAGGCAGCTTCTTGCATGTGATCATGCAGAAATGAGATGCGCAACATTGTCGCCAAGGCTTTGCAATCGTAATGTCTTCTTGTATCATGCCATTGTACCATGCCATTTGATCAGTTGCCAGAAAGTCTCTTTTTGGCCCAGTATATGGCGCTGGCAAGGACATTGCTCCCTTATGCTTCAAGGAGGGTGGCTGGCCTCTCCCTAACTCCCAGCCCTGGGCTCCTGTCCTAACGGTCTACTGGCATGACTAGGAGAAGGTACCTGGATGCAGAATTGCCGGCATCGCTGGCATTATAGATCACAGAGTTTGCAAGGCTGTCAAGCTGATGGGAAGTTTTTGAAGATTTTCAATGTATTTGCTTATTTTTAACAACTGACTTCCACTCACACAGCTTTCCGTAAATACATTTGGAATATTTTCTGAAACAATGGATAAATGTTCTCAAATACAGGTATAGAATTCTATAGAACACAGGACAGGAAAAATATCAACCATCTATTTTCTACTTCTTAAGAGGGGGGACTTTTTTTTTTTTTAAGTATGGACTTGATTGGGAGAAAGCCATTTTGTTATTGGCCAGCTTGAACATGACAGTTCCTTCTGTGCAGCTATTGACCACAAAGGATCTGCAGACAGTTAAAGCTTGAATGTGTTTTAAACTGGAGTGAGAATGATTGGAAAATAGAAAGAGCCCTAGGACATCAGATATGATTCATTTCTAACTTTACTAAACTGTGAGACATTCCAGGGGACAGTAGTGCAGAAATATTGTTTTCCTATTGAAAGAGAAATCACTGAATTTCTTTCTTCCTAACTTAAGGATAAGCCATGATTTGGCTAAATTTGTAAATAATGCTATATTGTTTAGGGTGGTGAAAATGTTTGGACAGTTGGGGTAAAGATGATGTGTATCTGAATGTTGATTTCTTGTATTTACCACATATGTATTTTATTATTATATTTTCTTTTATCTATTTTACTCTGAAATTAGATTCTGTATTTTATTTTTGTTTTATATATTTTGATATGGTCATAAGACTAATCAATTATCTGTCTGTCTGTCTGTCTGTCTGTCTATCTATCTATCTGGTTTAAGAGAAATGGAATGGAAATATCTCTTTTTAAGATGTGTCTAGCCGTTTGAGCCTTTCTGAATCTGCTACAGAACAAGAATGGTGCATACTTTATTTGTCTCACATTACTGCACATGAGTCCCTGAACAGAGATTACCCTGCATGCCAAGAAAATATCATGCATTACTCTGATACTGTGGCAGGTCTGCACTACAAATGAGCTCCTTTTCTTTGCTAACTTCATTACACTTCAGTGAATTCTGAGATGCATCTGGTAATCGGTGCCTCCATTCACTTCCTCGGTTATGTGTTTGGTAGGAAAATATCATCTGTCTTTGCTGTGATCCATGGCTACTTGAAGGAAGGAAGACAGCACTATTTCTTCATGGCTGAGACTTTTCTAAATTTTTGAAAAAGCAATAGACAGAATATTTACTCCCTGGCTCTCTATGAGATCAATAGCTCCTGTACAGCTGGGATGAACAGATTAATACCATTATTTTTATTTATAAGGCAATGCAGCATTCATTCTGGCTAATTTGGATTGTTCCAAACAGCTCAGTTCAGGGTAGTTTGTTCTTGTGAGCACTAAAGAAATAACTTTTAAAAAACATTTGAAGTGTGTAAAATTTGTGAATACATGCAGCCCTGCAACCTTGCTGAGCTGGTTCCACATTTGGGAAGGGAGAGTAAACTGTTTCAGCAAGCAAAGTTCCTCCTTTTCCTCTTTCTACTGTTCACATGCTAGCTTGAATGGGGTGGGTTCAGGAATGAGAGAATATAATCTTGCCTGTATTATTTTCATTATGCTTAGAGGGTTTCTAAGTGTGTTTCCAGGACACCATTAGATAATTTGGTGCAGTTCTGAACCCATCGTGAAAACAGAGAGAAGCAGATAAGGGACAAGCCTAGCATACAGCTCCTCATACACCCTGCTCCTCATTCTTACTTTTACATTTAGGCATTCAAGGCAGGGCCTGAGCAAGATTTGTATATGTTGGCCTAACACAATTGCTTTCCTTTTGTTTCTCACAAGAGCAGAGTGCCATATGGGGGCAAATTCCTCTCCTCCCAAAGCTTCAGATTCCCAGTGCTTTATATTGCCCAAGGTTAGTAGACCAGAAAGTCCACAGCCCTTGCCTTACAAGGCAATGTCTTAGGCAGGTAGCTTGAGGAGAGCCTATTTCCAGAGGCTGGTTGACAGTGTTACCTGGGCTCAAGTAGGTCCTTGGCTTCAAGCACATTCATTGGGATCAGCAACAGCTCTGAGTGGATAGGAGGAGAAGTAAGTCTTTTCTCTAAAAACAGAATTAGTGGAGATTCCTGGCTGCAGAAGAAAGCTCAATTAGCAGCTGAAACAACTTTAGGGGTAGGGGGGAGGATTCTGTACTTGCTGCCCCAAACATAGCCACCTTCTGTTCTGTCCTCCTTTGAATTTGCTCTGCAGCATAACCATTGTGACCTGGCCTCAGTTATGCAGGCTATTTTCCCCTTTGGTGATTTATAGCATCATCCGACCATTCCTGTGCCGATATAACAATAATCAAGACAGGTCTTATGTTGCCATAACAATATAAATCACTGGAAAGGAAATGGCCTCAGTGAGAAATATCTAGCTGATATGGAATATGGGGGAATGTGCAAAAAGCACTGGTTTTCTATTAATAAAAAAAAAGTGTGGAAAATCTTGCACAAGTATGTATTTCCCTACCTTGCAAAGCCTAACCTCCCTTATGATCTTAATAGAAAATGTTCCTGAGAGGCAGATCTTTAATAATTTAACTGATAGTTTTAATGAAACTAATGATAAAAACCAAAGCAAAAAACCATCCAAGCAGGCTACAGATTTAAGGTAGATGATTGAGTAAGTGTTGTAATAAATTTTAATGTGAATATCCTGTGTATTCAAATCCACTGTATTACTTATTGTACAGCATTTGAGAGGAAAGATGCAGGAGAAGAACAAGAGACTGAGTTGCCAGGAGTTCTCTTCCTGGTCCTGCTTTGGCTTTCCATTTTTATTTTCCATGCATCTGTCCTTTCCCTCAGTTCTAATTCAAGTGCAGATAGAGTCAAGGTAAAATGAACTTTTTTGAGTACCACCATTATCAGTGGTGGGATTCAGCCGGTTCGCACCAGTTCGGCAGAACCAGTAGCTAATTTTTTGTTGCCCAGGCCCAGAATGGACTTCCAGAAGCGGCATCCACACAGAGAACCGGTTGTTCATATATTTGAATCCCATCACTGACCATTATGGACTTCAGAAGGGAGAATAGGTAAGAGAAGGCAGGAATTAGGACTACAAAAAAAAAATGCTGATATGTTGCTCTGACTCAATCAATCAGAATAGAGCTGGGAGGTCTTCTAGTCCAGCCCCCTGCTCAAGCAGGAGTCCCTATATCATTTCAGACAAGTGGTTGTCCAGTCTCTTCTTAAAAACCTCGAGTGATGAAGCACCCACAACATCTGAAGGCAAACTGTTCCACTGGTTAATTGTCCTCACTGTTAGGAAATTTCTTCTTAATTCCAGGCTGCTTCTCTCCTTGAAGGGTTTCCATCCGTTGTTTCTCGTCTTGCCTTTTGGTGCCTTGGAAAATAAATTGACCCCCTCCTCCTTGTGGCAGCCTCTCAAATACTGGAATACTGCTATCATGTCAACCCTAGTCCTTCTTTTCTCTAGACTGGCCATTCCCAAATCCTGCAACCGTTCTTCATATGTTTTAGTCTCCAGGCCTTTAATCATCTTAGTTGCTCTTCTTTGCACTTTTTCCAAAGTCTAAACATCTTTTTTGTAATGTGACCAAAACTGGATGCAGTATTCCAGATGTGGCCTTACTAAGGCTTTATAAAGTGGTACTAATACTTCATATGATTTTGAAATCTATGTCTCTGTTTATACAACCAAGGATTGTATTAGCTTTTTTGGCTGCTGCTGCATTCTGCTGACTCATGTTTAAGTGATCGTCCACTAGGACTCCAAAGTCCCTCTCACAGTTACTGTTTTGGAGCCAGGTTTCGCCTAATCTGTACTTCTACCTTTGGTTTTTCCTGCTCAGGCTCAGCTGAAGAAAGAACCAGTTTAGGATTCACTTTAGACTACATCAAACACTTGAATCAACACTAGCTTTAGAAGTGAAAAATTGGGGCATCAGTTCCTGTGGGCATATCTAGTTGACTTCCTTCACCAGAGTGATAAGGAGAATTTTCTGGCCAGTCAAGAATTTGGAAGAAGTGCTCTAAGAACTTTGAGGCTGTTGTCAGTTAGATTTGGTAGAGAGGATTACAGGGTCGTAAAAAAGGGGAATTCACTCAGAGTATGACTGTCACTGAATCCCAGGAGTTCAATTGCCTAATGAATTTATTCTTAGAATATTTTAACAGGGTACCTGCATATGTACAATAGGCATTTGAGATAGAGAAGAGAACAGAAGAAACCTGTTATCTAGTTTCTAAGCTAAACTTCTTAAAGTTTCACTACTTGTCTGAAGAGAAAGAAGGAACAGAGAGCCACGGCTACATATTTCTAGAATTTATCACACAAAGCAAAATAAAAGATTTTGCATCCCTAAGTAAGGCACTTGTGAGGGTTTTTTATTCACTCTTTCGTCTTTTCTTTTTTGGAAGCAAAGGGGGAATGGTGCTGCTAAAGTAATTAAGACATCCAATCAAAACTTTTGTTACATTTTCTTGAATGTCTGTGGTATGTGTTTGTTGGGTTTCTATCCTGTGCCTTTACTGGATATTTTGAAAAGGATATTCTATTCAGGAGCTCAAAGTGATGAATATAGTCTTTCTTCTCATATTCTAATGACCCACTTTTGAATGTTGGCCCTCTTTAAAGGATTAGGGATAATAGATGATGTCTGTAGCCCATCTATTTGCTTTGGTTTATCTTTTGAAGCAAACCTAATCTATTTTAGCCCAATCTTTCAGTTAGGTTCATAACTGAAGGTTTTCTGGTACATTTCTTTAATTTACAAAGCTGGCAAAGAAGGGGAACTTATGAAACAATTGGAGGTTGCACTGACTGAAGTTTATAATGGGGTACATATCATGTGAAACTAAGGTAGAGGAACAGAACCATCCAGAGCCAGCATGTCCAAGGGTCCATGCCATATGACCCTAAGGCATTGTAAGCACATCCTGTTTCCAGCCAACCTGTACAAGTGAATCTGAAAAGAGTATAATTAAACACAGGTTTAAAATGTATCTCAGAATTGATCAAGAAAAGTTTAAAACATGGAAGAAGTTTCAGAGTTGTTTTGAAGCCTCAGTGCAAAGGGTCTCAATAATATCAAAATTATGTTGGGGCTAATTCTGTGAACTATCTATTGGCCAGAATCCGGTCCCTTTTCATGTCTAAAAGACCTGGCTGTTCACTTGAGCTCATCCTTATTTCTTGTCACTGCATTCTAAGCCAATGTCACTTTTATTCTTTATTTTTTGTCCACTGAAGTTGAAAGCCAAGCAGACGGAAAATGTGGGCAATCCAAATAACATTTTTCCATTTCAATTTACTCATTTGATAATTTCATCTACTGAACAGAATTATGGATAAGAATTGGGATAATTGTCCCCTATTGCCTCACTCTTTCTTGCACGAAATTAAATTTGTGCTTATTATATACATTTAGTATTTCGCTTCAAAAAGCAAAATATCCTTTGGTAAGCACATTGTTCTCTCTCAGTAATCTGGGTGAAGATCCCATTGTGTTTTGGAAGGATGTAGTAAGTGAGATTTGGGGGCTAAATAACCCAGAATCTAAGGGCTTCTGATGTTTCAAGTTCTGTGATTGTTCCATGAAACAATTCTTCTTAAGATCTGAAGCTTGAGAAAATAGAGAAGATTTGGTCCCCAACACCTGTAAATTCTAACTTGTGTCAGCATCTGGAAGATGCCCAGTTGTTTATTCACATGGTAAACCAAGAGCAATTAGCCAGTTTTGTCTAGTAATATAGATCTAATGGTCTCTAGTATAACCAGTTTAGTCTAGTGGCATCAGGCTAGAAACCAGGACAAGATGAGGTCTAGTCCTGCCTTAGGATGAAAGCCAGCTGGGTGACTTTGGGCCAGCCACTGTCATCTTACCTTACCTCACCTCACAGGGTTGTTGTGGAAAAAATAGGAGTAGGAACTAATATTAGCTGTGTTTGTCAATTTCAGTTATTTATAAACATAATAAAGGTGGATAAGAAAAAGTTATAAAAGCCTGTTTATGCTGGAGTTAAACAGATGAAAAAAAGCACTGATTTTACATTCTCTCATTCTTTGGATCCTCTCAAATTCTGATAGAAAACAGGAATCTACCGATGAACTAAATGCCACAAAGCCCAACCAGCATGAGAAACAAAATAGAGCATTTGGAGAACATAAAGCTAAAAAAAAAAAAAAAACCCCACAACCTTGCCAGAAGAAAATAGATGTAGGTAATTCTAGAATAAAGACTTTACTCTTAATATTAATGAAGCTCTTGCTGACTTGCACAGCTTACCTATGGATCAATGTTTTCTTGTACTTATTTCCCAGAGATTAAAGGATAGGAACACTTGCAGTGTTATGAAAACATGAAGCAAATGCTTTAATCATGAGTGGAACAGCTTCTTTCAGCTGCTTCTTGATGAGGTGCATGTAAATCTCACTGAGTGTGTTTGCTTACAAGCAGGGGAGGTGGAGACTCCTTATATGCTAATCTCAACCACTCTCCCTAAACATTCGTTTGCAAATATATATTTTTATTGATGGTGTTATTTATACTGGAAGGTATAAAATTGTGCTTTATTACAGTAACAATTAATTTTTAGGAAGCCAAGTCTTTAGTCTGGGATTTAATACTGGCAAGAAATCCTCATCCCATTCAATAGCCTTGTCCCTGCATAGTCAGTCCTGTGACATAACAGTCTGCTGCAAGAACGACTAAAAATAGGATGCAAACCTCATTCCCACTTTGTCAACCAATCAGCAGGAAAGCACTGGATGTGCTCTCTCTCTGTGTGTGTGTGTCTCTCTCTCTCTCTCTAAAAACTCTGGCGTTTTTTCCTGTGGAACTCAGATATAATTGGACTGGTTGGAGGAGATAATTGTTCCCCCCCCCCTTCATTAATGAAATAAAATTCTCCTTCTCCTTCTTAATAGATGCGATCAAGGGGAAAATACGGTATGCATACAGTAAGCTTTAAAGCCCTGACTATCTTAAATTAGACCTTTTATTTGGCTATCTTTACCTTCCTCCTAAGCAAACCTTTGCTGTTCAGGCTTCTACAGTGCAGTCATGAGTCAGGAATGAGGGAATCAGCTTCTCCACTTCTATTCTCCCAACATGCATCACTGTTTTTGGGAAGAAGGTACAGCTTTCCAGTTTTATATTTCTGCAATTCTTGATGTAGCCAGAAATCATTGCTTCACAAGCCAGACATTAAAAAAATTTCTTTAACTCTTCTAGAGTGTTCTCAGCCTCTCTCCTTTCTGCACCATTGGTAGTGGTAGTGGTAAAGGGAGAGAGAGATATTGTTTATGTATAAAAACTAGCAAACTACTCTCCTATGTACTGATGATGTTACCTAGTCAGGTAATGAAATCTCCACAAACTTAGAAACACTTTTCTCCTTGCTCCATTGATATATTCTGCTGCCAAGCTTCAATAGTGAACAAATTTCAAATCCAAGCCCAAATGAATTTGGACTAGATGAATATCTGCACTTTGTCTATGTCCAAAGGAAATGTTTAATTCTTTTACACATGAGTAATGGCTTTGAAAATTGAAAAAGAAAAGAACTCAATTTTGAGTTCTGCTGGTACAGAATATTCAAGTTTATTCAGTTCCTTCAAAATCATACATTATGGGAGAACCCAAAGTCTCGTTTATATTCAGTACCGAGCCACATTTGTATGGTGTATGTTGCTAGTTCAGTTATTTCCTCTAATTAAAAACAGGTGGTTTTTTTGCTGTAGATTTCATAATAAAATATTTTAAGATATTTAGCATTGCTGAACTGAAATTCTTTTGTGGCTAGAAGAATGAAAGATAGATATATTTTATGCCTATTCATTGTTTGTACAGTGTGAAAATAATACTGTAAATATTTCAGAATACATATTTCCGAAATCTGTCCATAGCACTAAGGCTGGTACCATAAAAAGAGGACATTCTCAGACATATTGACAGATCATATACCAGGTTTGTAACATATAAATTATTATTTTTAATCCCACCTCATAGATTTTTCAAAATCATTCTCAGAGTAAGAATTTTGTGGAATCCATTTAATCTTTATGCATTTAATTTTATGATGACCACATTTTTTATAAAGTGCCTAATTGGGATTCATCAAAAATGTCAAAAGTGCTGGATGAACACCCAATCCTTCTATACAAATCTCATTATGGTGATATTGTAAACCACCCAGAGTTACCTTGTGGTAAGATGGACAGTCAATAAATTTAATAAATAAAACCACACACCTTCTTTCCACAAATGGCTATTCATGAAGTAAAAGTTGACATGTGCGAAATCCCTATTACAAATTCTTCAGGCAGAGGATTCCCACCACACAATGATTGACTTAATACAGCATACTAAATTATGGTTTATTTAACCATGGCTTATGGAATAAACAGGATTGAGATGAACATGCCAATCATAAACTATGATTTGTAAACCATAACACAACATTGGTTTAACACAACATTATAAGGCAAACCTAACATGAATTTAGAGCTAAGTAAAATTGGTAAATCCAGCAAATATATTGTAATAGTTGTTTACCTATGAACTCATCAGTGATCATCCAATGATGTGTTAATAAGCCCAGAACATACAATCTGTCCATCTGGAAAAGTGTTGCACTGATCAGGAATCCTTTTTTATGAAAATAAGAAAAAGTGCATGTATGAAAATTAGACATTAGAAATTATGAGGCAAATTTTATCAAGATAGCAATCCTAAATAAATCCTTAGCTACAGGGTAATTCCATAGAGGCGTTTCAGGACTTATTAAAGACAAACCTATCTTTCACAAATTAACTTTTTAATAGAAATTAAATGTTATCTCTCTTGATCTTGCAAATCAGGAAAGAGCTGTATAAAATTTTTGAGACAGCACAGAGTTATGTTGTTGTGATGAATAACTTTATGCCTCTGGGTTCACTCCAGCAGCAGATTAGGCTCTGGTCTCCTCTAATACATGCAGTGACGCTTTTCTGCCTCTTATGAGGTTGCCGCTAACTTCATGGCATGACATCCTTGGCTGATATGACTGACGGTGGATATGAATTTTTTATAGCCCACTGATTAGCAGCTTTATTTTCAGGTTCTTCCCTATCTCAGCAAAACAGCTCTTTGCAGTTCAGTATATTTCCTCACATTCTCACCAACTCTTACCCCACAGGCATACCATACACTTTCTCATGAATGGTTATTTTCCATTTCTTGCTCCCTTGCTGAGTCTATGGCTCAGTTATTTTATTTTATTTTATTTTATTATTTTTTATTTTATTTTATTATTTTATTTTATTTTTATTTTTATTTGTTTTATTTTATATTTTATTTTTTTTGTTTTATTTTATTTTATTATTTTATTATTTTATTATATATTTTATTTTGTTTTATTTTATTATTTTATTATATATTTTATTTTGTTTTATTTTATTATTTTATTTTATATTTTATTTTGTTTTATTTTATTGTTTTGGTTTTTTTGTTTTTTTGTTTGTTTGTTTTTTTGTTTTGCTTTGTTATCAAATTTAGAGATCATCCGCCTCATTTTGGGGAATTCTGCGCAGTGTACAAATAAAATATTAATCCTTAGCTATAAAAACAGGTCATCTTGATGGTCACTCTTCCCTTTGTTGCCTGATGAACAATTATCTAACTGAAAAAAACCCCAAACTCTCTAGGACAGAGGTCCCTAACCTTTTGGGCACCAGGGACCGGTTCCGTGGAGAAAAGTTTTTTCACGGACCGGAGAGCGCATGGGTTTGTGTGCTGCCTGCATCCCACGGATGGGGCTTTGCTTGTTTGTGCGGACCGGTTGCTGGCATGCCACGGTCCAGTACCGGTCCATGGACCAGGGGTTGGGGATCCTTGCTCTAGGATATGGAGGCGCTTCCTGTGTAGGAAAGGCATGACATAGTTGCAGGAGAGCTGGAAGAAACCGGGTTGCCTAAAAGTTTGAAAATGATGGGTAACTCAACACAACAGGGAAAAACAATGGCATGTATGGCTTCTTTTGTATGTCCTTCCAGATCTCTGCATCGTTCTTCAGTTGCATTACAAATGGCGATAGAAGGGAGGTGGGATAGCTTTGGAAGAACCAAAACCATTTTTTTTATATTTCATGTTTTCTGTTATTTTTTTCTTTTGCTCTCCTTACTCTTTGTTTCTTTTTTCTTTTCTTTTCTCATTCTCATTTACTATATATTTTTCTTTAAATGTACACCTTATACAGTACATGTAAAATATTTTAATATAAACTATTTTTTAAAAAAAGAAAAGTGTAATAGCACAGTGGGAGAAGGTATCTTTCCCAGATCCATGGCCTGCAGATAGGGTTACAAGACTTCAATCTGAAGTTCTCCAGAGTAAGACAGGACAATATCAGGTAGACCATTCGATATAAGAGATCTAATGTCTACCTGATTTTGCATGTGGATCTTAGGACTAATTGTAAGAAAGTCAAATTCATTATTATTGGTTTAGTTTATATATTTGCAGGTGAGTACTACCATAAGTTATCATTATAAAGACTATGGGAACTGCTTAAAAAACATTTGCCAGTTATTTGTCTTCAGATTGGATAACTACAGGATGGCATATAGCTGTGGAAGTGATTAGGGATGCAAACTAAATCAAAATGTCACTGGAAAGTAGATGGGAACATTAAGAAACATGAGATTTCCACAGACACTGGCTGTAAATTGCCAAGGTGGTATTATTGCAGGATGCCAGCTGGTGAAATGCAGATGGAAGATGACAAAATACTAGAGGCTCATTTTTACAGCTGATATACTCGGGGGTGGGGATGTAAGAGTTAGATTCCTAAAGTCATCTACATTTAATGCCAACAATTGATTTGCAATAATATTGTACATTTAACTTTTTAAGGCATGGAAATGGTTAGAGTTGAAGAACACTGCATGATAGAAAGCCATATCAATAAAGAATCTGGAGAGGACAAAAACAAATCAATTAGTCCTTCCTCAAATGTTTAGTATAGAAACAAATATGCCTAACATATCGATGCAAGCTTTTCTTTCTTTATTTTTTCCCTTTATTTCTATTCCTGATTTTATTACTTTTTTTTCCAGGATAAAAGCTTCTTGGCAGCTAACAAATTATACATTCATCAGTTCAGTGGTGGGATTCAAATATATGAACAACTGGTTCTCTGTGTGGATGCCACTTCCGGAAGTCCATTCTGGGCTTGGGCAACAAAAAATTAGCTACCGGTTCTGCCGAAGTGGTGCAAACTGGCTGAATCCCACCACTGGATCAGTTGACAAACATATTTTAGGACCAGTTATCAAACAAAAAGTAGGCATTTAACTTAATACAAGCCCAGCATGACCACTTAGACAAAAGAAATATGAACACTAACAGACTGATACTGGAGTCTGGGTGGGAGGCAGAATCACTTCTGCTTCAGAGGTTGAAATTGGGTGATGAATGTGGCTTTACAACCCTGAAAAATAATACATGCATTTGGTATCTCAAACACAGAAAAAAAATCATTATGTGGTTAGGCTTTGCAAATTGCAACTCAGAAAATATGTCTGCGCTGTGTACATTCTTTAACTTTCTCCCCCTACATCGAAGAAGAGGCAAATGTGCCTCTGCCTCTTCATCCCTGACTTATCACCAGCCTTATTTCCCACCACCTCACTTGGGAATTATTAATTTATCTTCTCTCAATACAATATAAACAAATCCATGTGAAGGGGTAGCCCTCTCGAACTAAGACACTTAGGTAAGCACTTCCTCCTTGAGTGCCTCCTCCTTTATGCTCAAGAACTCATTTTATTTTAATTCATCTTTTCTGACCCAAATGAAGTGAGCCCAATGAATAAAACTGCCAGGACACATTTTTTGAGAGACAGTGAAGTATGACAAAGGGAAGCCCAAGGCCAAGAGCATAGGAATCATTTTGTTTGCCAGCCTCTTGTCAGGAGAGTGATGCTTGTTGCAAAGTTTGACACTGAAGGTAAATTTAATACTTTCAACATTATTTTTTTTAATAACCCAGTGCATTCTGGAGGGAGGGAGTTTGGTGGAAGGAAGATGGAATGATGACAAGAAGAGAAAAGAAGGACTGAGTCGTTAACACTGCACCTCTTTTATTCTAACAACATATGTATAGAATTTTTAGGAATGTCACAGCTGATAAATTGCTTATTAAATAAGTAAGTAATAAAGAGTGATAGATGGAATCATTGTCAAAGACAAGGTTAACACCAAAAAGCCAAATAATGCAAGTCAGGAGCAATGTGGGCCATCAATTTACCCAGACAACATCAGTTTGTTTCACGCTGCATGCCTTAGATTCTAGTATCTCCCATTGATTCAATAATTTTAGTCTCCTCCTCCCCTTTTCCCTTTCATGTTCTATCTTATCTTTTCATTTTCCCTCCTTAATTCATTGCAGCTAATTACAATATTGGGTGATTTTTCTTATGCTCTGTAGAGTTTCCTTATGCTGCTAGGATAAAAACAAAGCTGCTGCTGACAGTGGTCACTATTATTATATTTATTGCTTCTCTCTAAGCCTCTGGAGTGCCAGTGTGAATTCATGAGGCTCAGTGCTAGCTTTTTTCTTTCTCTTTCCTTTTTTTTTTAAAAAAAAGTCTTTTCATTTCCCAAGGAGCTGTGCCATGCACAAGAGAGCATGAGCAATTGCTTTCAGGAAAGCTTTTGTACATGAGGACAGAAACTCTGTAAATCCTTTTCAATCTATCACCTTTTTCTGTCTGACATATATCATAACACAGAGTTTCCTTGTTAGTTCTTGGACTCTCTCTTTCTTCCCTCTCCATTTATAGTCTCTTCGACAGACTAGCAGTTTCTACTCTACCAAAGCTTGTTCCAGCCAGTACCAGCATGGCTTTGCCTAGAGGACATGGTGGGAGCTAATATAAAAGTACAGTCCTTAAATCCTTAAATCTGGTCCTCAAACCCATTTGGTTTTTCTTTGCTCCAAGTTTAAGTACCCTCAGTTTTAAATATCTAATGCGTATAGTGCCTTAGGATGGTTCCTGCACTAATGAAAAACATCCTGGAGTTCACTAAGTGAGAGGGGGGGAGAGAGATTTAGCTCCCTTTCTCTCCTCTCCCCCTCTTTTTTTTTTTTCCTTTTCTCTTTTCTTCCATCATATTCTTTCAGTCCTGGCTAGTCCTCACCCAGAGAAGCGGTCCTGGATGCTCACAAGCAGAGCAAGCTAATAGGGAAAAGTTTGGCAAGAGGAGTTGGTAAGGAAGGCTATAAATGATAAGACAGTCAGGGAAAATTAATTGTGGCCTGCAGCATACCTTCCTGTCTGAAGGGGACCCAAGTTATACCTACTGGAAGCAAAAGGCTTTGCTTTGTTTTGAATTGAAGGAGAAAGCAAAAGGATGTGAGGAGAGAGATTCTAAACTGAAATGCATCAGGAAAAAAGATTCTCGGACAGGACAACTGAACCTTTTCAGGGTGATGAAATGAAATGAAGAGATCAAATAACGGAAAAAAACCCAATTGGCAGAGGTAAACATCTGGAAGCATGTGACCACTAGAAATAGGGTCAGGAGGTACTTAATGTCCCTTAGAGAACAATTAACAGCCACCAGAACATATCATGATATAGAACATTATAGAAGACCCGTGGGCTCCTTTGGATTGAAGAAACTGTCTCCAGAGAGGTGGATTGTAGATTATTTCCGGCTAAAAGGACCTGAGGCAACTGTTTGCTGAATAAATTTGATGTGAGGTGTGTTGACTTCCAAGTTCCTAGATTCAGATTATGACAGACAATTTCTCAAGTCTGTTCAAACTATCAGCACCTATCCTTTCGCTTGACCCATGTGTGGATGGATAATACTGCCAGAAGAAACCTTGAAAGAATCTCTAGGAATTATGAGCTTTTGAACAGGAAGTTGAAGGAACTGATAGCATGGGTACTTTTTCATCCCCCCAATGCCAATGGTTTTTGCTACCCTCACAAAGGAAACCAGGGAAGAGACAGAGTACATCTTACAAAAAACTGGGAAGAAACTCCCAGATGTGATGGTGGTTCTTCAAATATCAGAAGGGCTGTCACATAGAGGTATCTATCTTGGCCTGGAACCAATGGGATAAAACTTAGATTCAGGCTGAGTGGAACAGACTACCTTGCTAGAAGTCTTCACAAAGACGCTGGATGATAAAAGATGCTCTAATAGACCTTGTGCTGAGCAAACAATTGGACTAAATAGATTGTAAGGCCTCTTCCAATTCTTTGGCTATAGAATTGTTTATCTGCCTAAGATATCTCCTTGGACAGAGTGTATTTAGGTATTTGTTTGAGGAAATTCAAGTTGCCAATATATATTGACATATATCTATATATATTAAATGGAGTCACTTGCCTTCTATTTGTACTATCAGTATCCACTACTGAATGTTCTTGCTTCTAGATTTATGAAATGGAATCTTCACCTAGAACCTGTTAGTATTCAACAAGACTACACCGAGATGACCCAATCTAACTTGAGGAAGGGTCTATTCTGTCATAGGACACTTCGGAGGTTCAGTGGGATTGAAAGATTATTGTCAATGGAAGGAAATGGTTGCATGTAATGATGATGCACCTTCTTGGATATAATAACTGTTAGGCTTGGAGGAGAAATATAAAATGCTGCCATATTACATTTTCTCATAAAATAAATAATTAATTGGTAGCCGGGTAAGCCCTAGCTCTACTGGGTTAATACTTGAGGTTTTACATACTTAACCAAAAGTTTTTTGTTTCATTTTTTCTTTTGGTGACTGCTGTGATGATACCTTTTTGCAGTGCACAGAGAATAAATCAAATGTAGATCTTCTTAATGAGTTCAGTGCCATCCATTCCACCCCATGTCAATGAAAGCATTTTTCTGATTTATTCCACTAAACTTTAACATCTTGAATTTGGCTCTCTCTAAATGCCCAGACTTTTTCAAGTGTTGAGCAAAATACTGCTCCATGACTTAATATGCCATAGGGTATACAAAGGGTTACGTTTATTTGGGTGGTTCATGTGATATTACTAAACAAACTTGCTAAACTATTGTGGCAACTTAATCCTGTTTCAAGGGAATGAGTTCTGATTCTTTTCAAAAGCAGCATTTCTAAGATGTTAACCTTTTAACTTTAACATCAAGAAACCTTTTGGAAAATATTCTTCCTTTTCACTTCAAAAGAAATTACCAAATTTAGAATCAAGGTAAGCATCCCTTAAGGAGTAGGTTTACACATGCAACATTGTAAATAACAAGCAATTAATATCCAACCCTTTCATACCTTTCTGTTTTTAAAAAAATAATATAATTACCCCACCACACTTTATCTGAGCAGAGACTTCTAAGCTTGCCTTACATTTTTGCTTGAGGCAAAATTCACGGACAACCTCTCTTTAAATAAACCTGCCCTTTTATTTTTACCCTTTCAATAGTCGTACTGAAACTGAGCACTGATTTTCACTTACCTCAGTGTCTGCCTTGGCATCTCTTCTTGGAATAAATGCTAATTAATATTTGATTCTAGGCCAACCAAGAGTGTCATGTATATCTATTACAGTTAGATCTTGGGGTAAGGGGTCTAGTCTTGAGAAAGCCTTGCTGTACATTGCAGAAGACAACAAGTTACATTTAAACATTGCTTCTGTGTCATTCAGGTTTATGTAAAGCCATTCAATAAATTTGAAGCTGTAAATGATATTCAAGATGGTAGTTTGTGAGCCTTTTAAGAATAGCCTTTATGTTGTATGTTTATTTAGTCAGTAGACATCAGTTTGGTGTCCTATTTCATATTGTGATGTTGCTCAGAAAGCAACAACCTTTGGACTCTCTCACAAAGATTTAGATACTGGATACTCAGTTGGTCCCTACAAAGAGCTAATATGGTGCTTGGTCAAATAACCATCATTATAATTTATGAAGGAAACCAGTAAAGCAGATGGAAAGACATGCAATCCACTTCTGTTTTGATCTTTGCAAGTAGAAACAATGTTCTATGAAAACCTGAATCTATATTAACATGTTATACATTAACATGAATGCTACCAATAGAATAGATAGCAGCCTTTATGCTATGAATATCATAGTCTAATTAGTGAAAGCTTTTGTGCTGGGTGAAAGATTAGTCTGTGGGCTACAGAATAATCACTACAATATCAAAAGCAAGGATAAATCAATATTAGAAATATTCACTCAGAAAATCATGAATTCATGCTATGTTCATGCTTTTCTGTTGATGTTCAAGCCTTTGATGACAATACAACCTAGCATTTTGTAGCACTGCATGGTGTGTGTGCGCGTGTGTGTGTGTGTGTGTGTATTGGTGCAAATCAAAGAACCTTTGAGAGAAAAATATGGCAAATTGAACCATAGTGGGGCAAGAATGTATTGCCAGTGTCCTAATTCTGACAATACAACTTGCATTTTTATTTTCATAACACTTCAGTTTCTTTACATTCTATCTTTCTATGCACCCATCCAAAGTTCCTAAAATGCTGCAGGCTAGTGTAAGTTACTAATATGATGAACAGTAAGAAGCTTATAGATGGCTACCAGCTTTATTTCCAAAGCCCTCCTAAGACACAACTTGAATCATCATGCAAGTATCTTCTCTACTGCTTTCCTTTTAAGACAGGCCATTGCACTGCTTCCATTCATGCTTTGTTGCATTTCTTTGTTTTTGTGTTGGGGGGGAGGGGGGAGAGAAAGAGCCATGATGCTTTACATTTGTGGGAAGGAGAAACAACCAGGAAGCCAGGTTGTCAGTGCAGAAGGTCCTTTCAGGGGCAACTTAAAGGATTTCCAACCCCTAATGGAATTGCAAAATCTCAAAATGGAAAACTGAAAGTTTGTCTTGTTGCTTTAGGACGACATGAGAATGCTAGAATGGATCCAAAAGAGCTCTTAGTTTTAACCAAGATTATTCCAATTAAATGTTCTTCCTGTTTGTATACAGGCGTCATTCTCTTCTCTTATTGCGGGCAAAGTCCAAAAGGAAAATAAGAGTCCTGAAGTTAATTCAATTTTTTTTAAAATCTAAAACTGGCATGGTAATGTTGGCTCCCACCAAATGAGCCTCAGCAAGGTACAGAAAATTAAAATAGAGTAATTTCCATAAAAAAGATATGACTAAATGTTGCAGACATATTTTTGAATGTTTGAATGTGTGTACATTTTTTAAAAATTAAAAATTAAGAAATATGTCTGTTGAGGGAGGTACTACCGATCTATAGCTTGTTTAAATTTTCTGGTTAATCACACATCGTACATTGGCCACCTCTAATACTTTTGGCAAATTATTTTTACATGGACAGATATTACTATGGATGGGGACAGGAAAGGGAAGCCATAGTAGTAGGATTAGTGGCAGAGATTGCATGATACTGTATGTGACAGCAAGCAGGCAACAGGGTGAATTGCCTGCCAGGTGTTAAAATCATGCACAATCTTGATAGCGTAATAAATGGTGCTGAGATGTGAGATCCTGAAATGCAAAAGTAAGTTGCTAATTAGAATTTCCAAGATTTTTTTTCCTGTGAAATGTAACTTGTTGGCAGGTGCAGAGCAACTAGACAGCTAAAGCTAGATTACCTCATAAGAAGAAAAATCAGAAATAGTATTGGATTTCTACTTCCTTACTTCATAAGTAAAGGTTGATAGGAGCTAAGATAAGTATAAAAATGTTTGGTCTATGCAGTGGTGATGGGTTAAAAACAGGCAACAGGCATATAGTCGGGCACAATAAACCAATGTATCTGCCATATTCAGAAAAGGACATCATACACAGATATCTCAAAGGTGTGTGTGGGGGGGGGGGTTTCGTCAAAAGGCGACTGTGGTTTTTTTTTCTTTGAGAAAGAAGAAAACATTTCACTTCTCATCCAAGAAGCTTCATCGGTTCTGAGGGTGGAGGGGGGGAATGGAAGGATGGGTTCTGATAGGATGGCAGGGCGGGATGGAAGGATTGTATTTCTTTGCAGTCATCTGGTTGTTAGTATTCTCTGAGAGCTGTTGAGACCATTTGGGGGTTTATCTGTTCCCTCAGGATCACCTAAATCAGAATGCGACAGGTGGTGGAAACTTCTTGGAACTGCTGCAAGGGCTGCATTGTAAACAGTTGCAACAGTTCCAAGTATATTGCACAATCAGTTGCACTCAGATTCAGGCAGTGGTGGGATTCAGCCAATTCGCACCACTTCGGCAGAACCGATAGCTAATTTTTTGTTGTCCAGGCCCAGAATGGACTTCCAGAAGCGGCATCCAATCAGAGAACCGGTTGTTCACATATTTAAATCCCACCACTGGATTCAGGTGACCCTGAGGGCACATATTAAACCCCCAAGTGGCCTCAACAGCTCTCAGAGAGTGCTAACGACCAGATGACTGCAAAGAAATACAATCCTTCCATTCCCCCCCCGCCCGCCCGCATCAGAGCCTATCCTTCCATCCCCCTACCATCAGAACTGATGAAGCTTCTTGGATGAGAAGTGAAATGTTTTCTTCCTCCTCCTCAAAGAAAAAGACAGTCCAGTTGCCTTTTGAAAGAAAAAAAAACACCTTTGAGGCAACTATGATCTGGATGACTGAGAATCTCCACAGGCATACACAGATACGTTATGTGCAACTGCTAGCTATTTCTGACTTAAGATGTTAACAGTGGAGCACGTAATATAACCATAGATTCACTGGGCATGAAGAAAAACCCTCACAGAACACGGAGAATCAGTGAGATACTTTCATTTTTCATATAAAGGAGAGGGAAGGTCAGAGAAGGCCTTGCTACCACAAATCATCACTAGCAGGGTTAATAAGCAGCTTCAAGGAAGCAATTTTAGAAAATACAGGTTCCATGAGAAAGTGCTGCCCACAAAAGCAGAGGGATTTTAAGGAATATTGTACATCACTAGACACATTTTTGGTGTATTAAATACTGTTCAGCAGGAGCAAAAAACTAGGAGGCAATTGGCCTATTGAATGACAGTTAAAAGATTACTGCAAGATAATAAAGAATCTGCAGAGAACTAAATATATTCTTTTCATTTTTCTTTATTGCTGAAAATATGGGGCAGGTGCCCATTCCTGAAGTGACATTTTGTGGAAATGAGATAAATGCCAGTGACAAGAAAGAAGATTCTAGATGAGGAAGTTCCAATTATTGACAAAGTGAAAATAAACAAATCACCTTGAATATCACCCCCAGTGGAATTCTGCACTAGGATCCTCTCTTAAGTGCTTATAATGGGGGGGGGGGGAATCAACGCATTATAATGCAGCTTCTGAAGACTTAACATAGGTGGAGAAATGTCTGGAGATTTTTAAGAATGTATGTTGATAAAGGATTGCCTATAAGTAGGAAAGAAGGAAGGAAGGTCCTTGTACCTTCTTATAATTTGGCTTATAATCAGTTTTGGGGCTCTGCAATGGGTAGATTCTCTCTTCCCTTTTCTTTAATTTTACATTTGTTTTTGTTTTTTTAATCCCTTTTTCGTAAACATGTCTTTATTTTGAAATACTCCTACTGTTTGTGCTGTACACTCTCCCGGGATTGTTTTCAAGGACTGCATATCTCAATAAAAACATGTTTATGCAACCTTTAATTTTCCTGAACAATCAGGAAGATTAAATAAGGACTTGGATCTGACACTGCAGGATACTGGCTCCTTGATTTCTGAAAATCAAAATTGTATCTAGTGTCCTACGGCCTGGGTGATCCAAGATTGCAGCTTCAGTGTCTTATTGTGAGTTGTGGAAGCAGACTATAGACCTGGTAGCTTTTCTCTATAAGCAGTAAGAAGGAAGAACATACAAGTTTGAATGAATTCAGGCTGGTAACTGTACAGCCATCAGCAACCAAGCAAACTGATATGGAAAGGATGCTGAATTCAAAGAATGAATGAAGGACATAAGTAGATTCTACAGTCATTCAATTTTCTACTAAAGACATTGCTATCTCACATATTACTTACCCAATTACTCTGTTGTAGAAAAGGGATGATGGCTGAGCCTTTCTTTTTGCCTTTTTTCTGCTCTGTCATAGGGCAGAGGGTGGTGTGGTGGCTCAGTGGTTAAGACACTGGGCTTGTCAGCAGGAAAGACAGCACCCAGGTTTGAGAGCCAAATGCCACACGACAGGGTGAGTTCCCGTCCTCACCCCAGCTCCTGCCAACCTAGCAGTTTGAAAGCTTGCAAATGCGAGTAGATAAATACTGTAGGTACCACAATGGTGGGAAGGTAACAGCGCTCCATGATGTCATGCTGGCCACATGATTTGAGAAATGCCTTTGGAGAGTGCCGGCTCAATGGCCTTGAAATGGAGATGAGCACCGCCTCTTAGAGTCAGTAACAACTAGCGAAGTAAAAAAAATCCACAGGGACTCCTTTACCTTTTACATATGACAGCAGATATTGTGGCTTTTACACGTATGTCCAGTACATCTAGGTCTCTGAACTATAAATAGCACAAGAACAAGAGAGGTTGATCTTAACCACTCTTGTAAAGGAACTATTACCAGGTCTCTGTGAACCCCTTGGACTCCCAAGCCTGATAGCATAGCCAGGTCTTGAGGGACTTGTAGAATGTTAAGAGGATAGAACCAACCTCACTTCTAGGAGGAGAAGAGTCCATATGGTGGGCACTATAGCAGAGAAAGCCTGCCTCCTAATTCCCTCCTAGTTCCCTACATCCTGGCAAGTGTAGTTCCTATAGCATGTCTTCTCTGCCAAATCTGATGGCATGTTCATATATAACTGGGGAGAGGTGGGCCATCAGATAAACCACCCAGCACTTTGAATTGGATCTGGAAACAAACTAGGAACCAATGCAGCTCATGGAGCAGAGGTGTAACATGTGCAGTTCTAGGGGCACCTACAGTTGCCCGCCTCACCACATTCTGAACCAGCCAAAGCTTCCAGATACTCTTCAAGGGCAGCCTCATGCAGACTGCATTACAGAAAAGTTACTTGGGAGGTGACAAGATCATGAGTGATAGTGAGCAGAGCCCCTCCGATCCAGGAATGACACTGGTGCATAACACAAAGCTTTGCAAAGGCCCTCCTAGCCACGACTACCATCTGCTCTTCGAACAGGAGTCATTGAGCGCCGAAGGACTCGCAGATTGCTCTAAGGCAGAGCAACCTCATCCAGCACCAAAGATGGCATAGTCCTAGAACTGGAAGGCCCCCAAACCCAAAGCCATTCAGTCTTCTCAGGGTACAATTGAAACATGTTATTCCCCATCTGGACCCCTACAGCTTCCCAGTTCCACTTAATTCACCAGGGGCAGAGATGTATAACTGGGTATCATCGGCATCTGATGATATTGCACCTTATGGTGACAGATAAGTTCACCCAATACAGGTAGCCCTCACTTTACAACCACAACTGAGCTCAAAATTTCCATTGCTAACCGAGACAGTTGATAAGTGAATTTTGCCCCATTTTATGACCCTTCTGGCCACAATTGTTTTGTTAAGTTAAAATTGTGGTTGTTAAGTCAATCTGGCTTCCCCATTGGCTTTGCTTGTCAGAAGGTCACAAAAGGTAATCATGTGACTCTGGGACACTGCAACCGTCATAAATATGAGCCAGATGCCGAGCGTCCAAATTCTGATCATGTGTCTGTGGGGGTGGCTCCAACAGTCCTAAGTGTGAAAAATGATCATAAGTTACTTTTTTGCTGTTGTAGCTTTGAACAGTCACTAAATGAACTGTTGTAAGTCAAGGATTATTTGTAATGTTCAGCCCATGTTCAGCCCGTTTTGCTCTGCTAGTTGAAGAAGCATGGTAAAAATGAAATATACTATATACAATAATTCTCAGATATAATTGTGATGGTTATGACATTCACGCCTGCTGTGCTTCACGTTAACCTTTCAGTCATTTTGCATCAATTAATAAACCCTGCCAGAAAAACTAACTTTAGTGATCATTTTCATTTAATTTGCTGGCTATATAGGTAACATGTTTGTTCTGAGGGGAAAAGGCTGCTCCATGTTTAAGATACAGCTATAAATCAACCACATTCTTAAATGCCTAAATTTGATAAATAAATATACATATCTTAATTTAAGCAATATAAGGTAATTTTCAAACAAAAGATTCATGTGGATGCATTGTGATGGAGTGGAAAATGTAATCTTTACTAGCTTTCTCCTAAATTATCAGCCTTATGGAGATACTGTAACATTTATTGTGACTATTTAATTAATCACTTGATTAACAAGATGGTTAATTGACCAAAAACATTTTAGTTGGTTGACAGCTCTAATAATGGCTTATGTATTGTTGCAATAAAGAACAAGTCATATCCCAAAGCCTTCTAGGCCAATGAGACAAGCTCATTTGTTTTTCATGTGAAGTTTGTGTATCTTATTTGTCCAGTACTGTCTCTCAAGTGTGCAATATGGACTTTGGTTACATTTTCCGTATCTTCATAATAATGAAATAGCTATATCTCAATCTGACAAGGAGACTACAAAAAGAAGACCTTTGTCTGGATAGTATTATAAATAATGCCACCAAACCAACTGGGATTATCAGCCAAAGAATTTGTCAGCTTCTTGGAGAATAGATGCTTAATTATGGGTGGATGACACAAATGGGCACTTATTCAGAGAAAAGCACCTGTTTGGGACAGTAAAGGGGGAGGACTTGATAACAGACAGCCACAACTAGAATAGTTTTTTCTTCCAGCTAACCCAAAATGACAATTCTTGTATTCATAAGAGGAATAAAAAACGTCTAGTTTATAAAGAACAGGTTCAACAGAGCCAATGAACAATCTTTCAGAATAAATGTTCTCCTATTATTGTTGCTGCTGGCCCTTTTCTAAATAAAATGGTTATTTTGATTGCAAGTGAAATGAGTGGCAAGATTTATATGCATTCGTCTGGCTTAGGGAAGAAAAAACAACCGAACTTTCCACACATTAAGGCTTGGTTATTTAGTATGAGCTGAATTTATAATTTCCTTCCTTCCATTTCCATAATTCTTACCCAGATTGTAGGTGGGGAGGAAAAGACACTGTTGCCTAGGACTATTTGGGTTTAGTATAACACTTGAAATACTTTGAAGAAAAGCCAAGACATAGATCTGCAATCCTGACACTTTTTAGAACTGAATTTCATTAGCAAAAGTCAAGAACAACAGTAATTTTTATTGCAGGTGCATGAAAGGAGAAGAGAATTAGGCTTTTCCCTTTCAATAGCACTATAGCAGTGGTGGCGAACCTATGGCACACGTGCCAGAGGCGGCACTCAGAGCCCTCTCTGTGGGCACGTGTGCCGTCGCCCCAGCCCCACCTCCCCCAGTGGCCCCCTCCTCGCCAGCAGCCCCCAGAGGAGAGTCACCCCCAAGCGTGGCCCGCACGGACCAGCGCAGCCAAGGACATGGCAGCCGGGCAGCGGGGACAAGACTCCGCCCTCGCATCCCATCATGTGCAGATGATGCTGCGGGGCGCAGGTGGAGGGTGTGGCCGCCTTGGCACTGCTGGGCTACCTGGGCGATCTGTGGCGGGCCATGGAGGTGGTGAGTGGCCCTGCGGGCAGGCAGGGGGCGGGGTGGGGGCAGTTTTTGGACAGTCTCTAAAAGGTTCGCCATCACTGCACTATAGCAATAACACTTAGACTTATATACCACTCCATAGAGCTTTACAACCCTCTTTAAGCAGTTTACAGAGTCAGCCTATTGCCCCCAACAATCTGGGTCCTCATTCTACCTACCTCGGAAGGATGGAAGGCTGAGTCAACCTTGAGCCGGTCAGGATCGAACTGCCAAACTGCTGGCAGTCGGCAGAATTAGCTTGTAATACTGCATTCTAACCACTGCACCACCACAGCTCTTAACAAATGTCCTCCTCTTCAACAAATGTCCTCCTTTTATTTTTCTAAATAAAAAACTATGCGTATAAGCATCATAATGTGCTTTCTTTATCTTATTCACAGCATAACAACTGTCAGTGTTACTAACTTTTGTTATATTTGTTTGCAAATAAAGATGTCAAGGTCCTGAATAAAAACTGGGGAAAAAAAGATTTCCTTAAGCTTCCCTAATTTAAAAGATTGAAGAATAATATAAAATATTACTAATATTTGCAACACATAAAATGGCTAAGAAGTTGATCTTGGTGTGTCTGAGAATGCACCAAGGAATAAATAGAAAGCAGGCAAATTGTCAATTTTTAAAAGTCCATGAAAAAATGATAAAGCAAAAGACCTAGAAAAATAGGAACTGATAACAATAATAATACGTGTTCTGAACCTGGATCCTTGCTTTCTTTCTCAACCTTTCTCTGAAAATGAATGCTTTCTATATCTGTTTGATTTACTAGATGATAATGTCTACAACATTCTTTTTTTTAATATAGTGCTGTTGATAACTCTTCTGCTTTCATGATTCACTTTTTAACTATCTTGCATCCTTTTAAACACAAAAATGTGGCTTTTGGCTCTATTTGAAATCAATAAACTATATTTTTTTTCAATTTTTTATGCCAAGTTCATGTCTGTAAGTAAAAAGGTTTCCCATCCATGCCTGTTCTTCCAGTCTTTCAGCCCTTTATTGAACTTTCCAATTCTTTCCAGCATTTTTCTAAACCCTGTTCCACAGATACACGCACTCCAGCCCTATTATTTTGCTACCAGCCTATGCTTTCAAGTGCTTGCAAATACTAAAAGCTTTCAATCTTTGTAGACAACATTGGGAATACATATTATTCACTTCCCAGGTCAATCTGCCACAAATCTCATTAGGACCTAATAGATGTCTTCCGATATTATATAGCCTTGGCAAGGGTGACTGCCATAATTATTATGTGTCATCAGATGGGTGTCAATTCTCAGTGATCACACAAGTACATTTTCTCTAGAATGATCTGTCCTCAGCCTGGTCCTTCAGGACTTCTAACACTTATCCATAGCTGCTATAAATGTGTTCCTCCACTTTGCTGCTAATGTTACTCTTTTTTCCCCCCTTTAATCTTTCCCAGCTTTATAGACTTCTCAAGACAGCTAGATCTTCACATAATCTGTCCAAGGTATGAGCCCGATCAATTGTGCAACTGAGAACTCTGGACTGATGTGTTCTATGATCTGTTTGTTTGTTTGTTTCCTTGGCTATCTGTGGTCTTTTCAGGATTCTTTTGACCACCAACATTCTTTTCACAAGTCTTTTTTCCAATCACAAGTGTCAGTTGGATGTGTATGCTAGGTCTAATTTTTTAAAATAGAAGTTAGCCTTTGTGTTCCTCTGGTAGTCCTTCCCTAGTTGAGTGCAAACAGTTTTGTGTCACAAGCACATACATACCTATGCAGGTAGTCCTTGTTTAGAGACTGGGACCAGCAATGTGGTCATTCAGTGAAGAAGTCACTAAATGAAGCCATGAATGTGCTTATGATCTTATTTCAGCTGTCCTTCGCTTTACAGACCTGTGAAGTTGTAAATGCAAGAATTGATCATAAAGTTGCTGTTTCATCACCACGGTAACTGCAAATGGTTGCTAAACGAAACTGTTGCTAAATGAGGCCTGGCTGTATAGCACAATGTGATATGAAGATGTTGTTACATCTTTCACGTGGCAGGGGTAGCAACTGTTATCTGGTAAATATAAATAATGGTCTATCAGAATTAGAATCTATAGGATTAGACTGTTCAGCTGGCAATACTATAAATGCTTTAGCTTTAAGTCCCTTAGGGTTTCAATGAAGGCTAAAGCAGCATTAAAGTCAGCCATGCCTACTGCCTCCTGAACACAGAGGAATCTTGAAGCCAGCATGTGTTACCTAAGGAGCCTTGAGATGGCACAGTCCTTTAAGCCATCCCAACCCACTGCTGGATATATATTTTTTCCTCATCTGTCTGGTAATATCCAGAAGAGGTGGAAGGGGCAACAGTAATTTTACCCATGCAAAATCAGGACAGAATCATGTCACTCAAATAGACTCAATAGAGACAAGAGAAGGGCTACCAGTGAATTTCCTGTTGTGTTTTTTCCCCCCTGTGTGGATTAAAATATGAATTGACTACACTTTTACTCAGCAGTTCTATGGCATCATAAAGGCAAATAAAGTTACTGTGGTCATTTCCACAAAAATGTAAAATACCATAATGGAAATATGGGAAGAGAAGCCACAAATGAGCATGGCTGTTTCTTTCCTTTCAAGGAAGGTGTTTCTTTGACACTAATGTGCGCTGCAGAGCACTTCATACACAGGCTTTGCATGCTAGCCATTCTTTTCGGCAGTGAGCTAATCATGCTGCATTGCCACTTAGACAGAGGCTTGATCGCCATAATAACAAACATGCATTCTTTCTGAGCTTCTTCCATGTTCTAAAGCTAAGTATTTGTGATGCCAAGTTCTATTTCCCCGACTACTAAAAGACTTGTTTAATTGAAAAGAAACCTGACAGAAACAGTGGGAGCATTCAGACACAATAGAAGCATTACATCTTATTATGTAATTTAATTTTATGAAGTGGGGCTTCAGTTCCAAAAGAAAGTTCAATGCTTAATCAAGGCCTAAGGTGGGAGCTCCAGTTGGTGCTGTTGGTGCTGTGCTGGAGTTTCCATTCAGATCTAAATAAGCATCTCTTTATTGTAAGGGCTTTTCTCCAATCCCTGTTAGAAAATTCTGCTGCCTTTTGGGCTCGGAAGCTGTGGAGGCTGGCACCAAGCTGGGCTGGCTGTAATTTGTGTTAATTGACAAATGTAGAGCTTTCCTAGGAATTGCATCAGGGGCATTCTGCCACTTCATTACACACACAACACACAGACAGACAATTATGTGTTTGTTTCTGCATGCTTCAAACCTAGACCCGGGAGCCCCTATGTTGAGACTTTCGGGTTAATCCTTTACCAAAGCCATTTGGCTCTATGAGATTCTCTGAGGGACTCATAATTTCTATTCTATTTGTACCATTCTTTTGAACTTCTGGGCATTAAATATATAGACAGCATGTCTGTTTTCTTGCCTATTGGGCCTGCTGCAATGGTGCTTCATACAATATAAAACTAAATGGATCATTACTATAAGGCAACTGTGAATGGATTCACACATTTTATTGATTTCTTGAGAATTCACATGAAAACGAAAGAAACTAGAGACTTTGATTTGTGGAATTTGAGAGGCTGGCTTGGCTCACCAATAAACAGGCAATAAACATGCTCAGTGGAGTCTCAATCGTTTCTAGTAGGCTGAAGGTTTAAAAACATGAGATTTACTGGGAAGAGGATGTATATGGTCCTGGAGCACGCCAAGCTTATCCTCTATAGTGGAGATCTCCAGCATGCAAAATAGGATTGTGTGTTGCATTCAGCCCACTCTTGAATTCCAACTGAAGCAGTATGATTAAGAAACAGCTGAAGAATATCCCAATTGAAGCCATCTTTGAAAGCAGACAAAATCTAAACTTGAATCCCTCTGAAGCTTAGTTGATATTTATAGACCCACAGAGACACCATGCCTGCAAGACATTTCTCCCCAAATACTTTACAGAATGAAAAGGCTATTGGGGATTGATGAAATAGAAGAGGGCTGTATTTTTGTGATGGGCAAATCTGTGAATTTAGTGTAGCACTCACATCATTGGAGGAGGCAATGTTAAATAATATATGCCAGGACTATTCTAGAGCTCAGTGCTTTTCACATTTCCAGAGCAGGAAAGGTAAATGTGGAGTTACTCAGAGTAGGAAAGTTGTAGCATTTGAGTTCTTGCTTGGAAAATTCTCATTACTCATGCTGGATGTTCAAGTCTGTCTGTTTCTGCAGCTATTTGCTCCATATCCACCTCTGTTGCATTTGTGATGGTTTTGATGCCAGCTGAGTAGAAAAATCAAAACCTTTTCAATAGTCTTTCACCCGTCATATCTCCCTAACACCTCACTCATTTTATACTTTTCAGGTTTCCTGCCTGTATATCAGTATCTATAAGCTATGCTCATCCAAATCAGCAAAGAAAAATGGAACAGGAAATCACTCCAATATCACTACATTGAAAACCTTTTAATTGATCGCTCCTTTTTCTGTAATTGGAAAGGTTTTAATTGGGCTGGCCTTAATGTAATGCTGCTTTATTTTCTAATCTCTCATTTTATGGGTCTGAGCCCTTTTTTAATGTAATCTCTCATCATCCTGCATGGTTTCATTTCAAATAAAATGAAACCAATATATAGTCATTCAGATTCTAGGGATAGCCCAGACTTAGATGAAATTTGTTCTGATGAAGCACAGGCAATCAGTCTGTTTTTTCCAAGCAAAATAGAAACCATGGAACCTTCATTGATGTAAGGTTGTTCCAAAGGCAGTAGCTCCTGTGAAGATTTTCCCCTTCATTATTGTTTCTTATCCCCTCATTCTTAGGGGAAGGGGGATTTGAATGTGAGCAAATTCCCACTAGTTTTTCTGGAACTAGAATTCATTACAGAGCAGATTACAATATAGACTACTAAATTTAAGAATGGGGGAGGTGGAGAGAATGGGTGGATGTATGTAGAAGAGAAAGAGGAGGGTGGGAAACAATGGGATTTTTTCCCCCCTACTGGTATTATATCTTTGCCCATAGCTGTATCTTATCCACATACTTAATCAGTGGTATGGCCTTTCTTCAGTTGTTCATTAACACCCCATCAGCAATACTAGTCTCTTAAAGAGAAACGATTCACTGATGCAACCTCAAGGGATTCCCAATAATTTGTGCCCATTCTACACTACAGAATTAATGGTGTATGCGCTAGTCAAATTGTGCTGTCCATGGATATTTAGCTATCTTTGTCTTAGATGTACAAGAGGTGAATTAAAGTAGGTTTGCTTTCTTCTTAAATCTGAATCTATTGGTCTCCCATGGTTGTTGAATTTCTTCTCTAAAAGAATGTAAACATGCCTTCAGTTCAGGCTGGACAGCTATGATTATAGCCACTCAATTTTCTTGGCAATGATACAAAAGTAGTTGGTCATTATCTTTTTGAGGAATACTTTTCCAAGTTCCAGTCCAGGAATTTGGGGGTGGTTCCCTCTCTCCAAGTATTAACCATGTCTAAATTTACTTAGCCTCTGAAATGAGCAAAAGGGGAAGAAAAATATCCTGGTGGTTACTACCATTAAAGTTCTTACCTAAAGTAAGTCAAAGTGATTGTATATTTGTAATATAAATGAATGTTCTCCTCTGGGATACAAATGCCTCTTTTCCTCCAATCCATGTATCATTAAACAGCTTCCCATTCTTAAATTAAGAGACTTTCTGAGGTGACTTGTCAATTAGTTAGACTAAGTTGGCAAATAAGCTACAGTAGTGTGATCCACTTCCTCAGAGGAAAAGCCTGTCAGATGGGCTCCCTTCCAATTTAATCCCATCTATCTATATCTTATTTTTAACTGAGAACCAGAATAATCATATGGTTCACTCGTTCTGCATAACCCCTTTATCATTATGTCCTGTTGATGGATAAAGTGTTTTTTTTTTTTTAAGAGAAACTCAAGTTATGGAAGTATTAATTTCTAAGCTGCCAAAATTCTTGGTAACCATGTTATATGTGCTCATAGTAAAAAATGACAATAAATGTTATCTTATCTTCTTATCTTATCTCTTATCTTTAAACAAATTGGTGATAAGGGGCAGCCTCAACTTTTCAGTGTGTCTTTGTGTTTAGTTTTTTTTTTTTGGGGGGGGGGGCTATAATTAGCAAGATGTAGAAGTTATTGAGGGCAGATGCCCAGATGATTAGGTGTATTATTAATAACAGTTGTGCATTCAGCACATTATTATTTCTTTCATATAGAGAATGGAATTCTGTTTTTGCCAAAGTGCCACATAAATGGAGTCTCAGATTGAGTACTCACAGAGAAATACATTTGATCACATGCCGCACACACACATGTTCACATATTCCTTCTACAGTATATATTATTCACCGGCTATTCTTGCTAAGATGTTCTTTGGGGCTAAGCAAGCCCTGAAGCTTAGTATAATAAAAGGAATCAAAGGCAGGATTTCTGTTCTTGCAAATACTACACAGCGGATCGTTCCACATTTAGCAGAGCTGACCCTATTAAAGTTGCCAAAGTGCTGCCAACGTGCCTCTGTGATCATCTTTTTTGAAAAGAGATAAAATTATTCATCTTTTTTTCCCCAGGAAGAATAAATGATCTGGCAGCAATCCAGACAAAGCAAAAATATGCTAGAAAGGAGAAATTAGCTTAAATAAACATTCAAGCTCCAAAAACACAAGAGGAAAGAACAGATTTTTTTCCCCCATGGTTAATATAATTTTAATACCCTTTCTGTGTCCACTTTTGCACTCATCACAAGATTTTTGCACTTGAGTATCTTTGGAAGATATCCACATCTCATGTTTATTATTCCAGCTGCTTTCTCATCATTTCATCATTTTATGTGATCATGGAGCCCTCAGAAGACCATACCATAATCTAGTAGCAAAATCTCAAGATGAAACCCTGATTCGTGCTTTGCTATCTGCATGTCAAGGTGAAACTGGAAGAATATGATAATTTTGCTATCCCCAGAAGGTGGGCAGTAAAACATACTAATTGCATTTCACTGAAGGCTTCAGAAACAGTCAGCAGCTGGGAAGCTGAGAAGAATGCTGATGTTATTCCTATAAAGAAAGATTTCTCTCTCTGCTTCTTTTTCTCTTCCATTTACACACACACACACACACTTTTATTTTGTTTACAAATCTATTATAGAACATAGGAAATGAAGTGTATGGGGGAAACATAAAATCAGCCAAAGACTTTATGATTTCCATTATATTCTGCAAGCTGTAGATACCCAAACATTCCCTTGCTATCAGCAGTAATGATTTATTGATTTTATCACTCTCTATGGTTTCTATGGATAAAGGACCTCATCCAGCTCATTATATTTTCTGCCCAAATGCCATGCAGCATCCCTTTTCCAGGGACACCATAGAGAAAATGAAATATATCTCCACCAGGGTTATAAATTTCAAGCTTACATAGAAGCAATGAAGAAGCGTGCATCATTGCCAAGAAATGCGTCATTAAAAGCTTGTCTTGGGCAACAGTAACAACTCCATACCTTGGCATGCACGTTCTTGCACAGTGTGAGGATGGAATACTTACCACATTTATAGGAGACAGAAAATTGGATGGGAAGGACAGAAATAAAATTTAAAATTATTTTAGGAGGGTAGATAAAGGGATGGCATGAAACTTTAAGTAGAGACATATGCGAAATTCTTCATTTAATATACAGAAGTGAAACACACAGATTTATAATGGACAATACCTGGCCGGATAATAATACCTATGAAAAAGATATTTGAATAGAAATTAGTTGCGGATTAGATAGTGAACAAGTGTGACGTGGCTGCAGAAAAGGCAAATGGAAGATAAGATAACCTTTTATTGTCATTTTTTTACTGTGGGCACAATGGCACACATCAGAAATGAAATTTGGTTGCCCGCTCTCAAAGT
Source organism: Azemiops feae (assembly GCA_023970755.1). NCBI lineage: Eukaryota > Metazoa > Chordata > Lepidosauria > Squamata > Viperidae > Azemiops > Azemiops feae. The sequence goes on along the minus strand of JALGBA010004297.1, from coordinate 4,878,928 downwards.
GAAACACATACATGACACACACCTAAAACATACTATATACAACATATGTATAGACCCACACCCCTACATATACATAACAAATAAATATTAAATACTGTCCACCTTGAATATATAACGGAAGGAGGAAGCTTGAGAGTTCACAAGGTTAATGCTGTATGAAACTATGAAACTATGGCTGAATCTGGATGTAATGTAATGTAATTTAAGATCATATTAATAGAAGTATAGTTTCTAACATACAAGAAATAATTGTTCTTCATCTTTTGTGCAATCAAATCCCAGTTTGGTGTTTTTTTTTCTTTTTATGGCCCTCTAGTCCCTATTGGGGGTAGAATTGGGGCAAATGGATGGAGCTAAGCATTTACTGGCCGGTTGCCCTTCCTGATGCCTATGCAGAGTTTGCAGCAGATATTTTTTATTTGCATCCTAGGAAAGAAACATCTGCTGCTACCTAAGATTGAACTCTCAACCTTTGGAGTGGGAGGCAAGCATCTTCGCTAGCAAGCCACCAGGCCACTCCAAATCCCAGTTTGAGTAATTTTGCCAAATTCTAGGGACCACATTTTAAGAAAGATTTAGACAAACTGGAGCAAAGAAAGGGAATCAAAATTATTAAGGATTTAAAAATTAGAAAGGTTAAAAGATCCAGAATGTTTAACCTTGAGACAAGAAGATTGAAAGGAGATATGACAGCACTCTTCAGATACCTGAAAAAGTGACTCCTAACAGAAAGTCAAGGCCTCTTCTCTCTTGTTCCAGAGACCAGGATGTGAAATAATGGATTGAAACTACAGGAAGGCAAGTTATGGTTGAATGGTTAGAAAGACCTTCCTGACAGTAAAAACAGTTTGAATGTGGAATTAATCATCCAGCAAAGCAGTGAGCTCCCTTTTATAAGATGGGTTCAAGCAGAGGTGGACAGCCACCTGTTGGGAATGGTTTAATTTGGATTCATGAACTGAGCAGGGAGATGGAGCTTAATGGCCCTATGTGGTGCTTTCCGAAGCTGTGAATCTACTAGCATTATTTATTTATTTAAAATAAACTATGGCCACCCACTTGCCCAGGTATACTGGATGACTAACAAGGGTTGGAAACAACAATACAAGAAAAAAGATAAAAATGGAACATAGTAAAGTAAAAGATACTGTGCCAGGAATGATCACACACCATAAAGTTGCAGCAGGTATTCATCTAACTTACTGGTCCAAGATTAATCAGTTATCAGGGCCTTCTTAAGTTTGGGGGCTGGCCAAATTTCTAGGAATTTAGGATTGTATCCTTACCATTTGCCCCTCCTACACACACACACACACACACACAAACACACATATACAAACCAACAAACTCATAGTTAAAGGATTCTACCAGTGGTGGGATTCAAATATGTGAACAACCAGTGGATGTGGATGCCGCTTCCGGAAGTCCATTCTGGGCCTGGGCAACAAAAAAGTAGCTACCGGTTCTGCCGAAGTGGTGCGAACCGGCTGAATCCCACCACTGGCCTCCACCAAGGGTCCGAAAATCCTACATCTGCCTCCTTTACCTCCACTGGATTTCACTTCCAGAGTTATGAGGTGACAGAAGGCCAGAGATACTGATTGTTCAGACACTGGAGGGATAAAAATGAAGAAGTACAAGGAACAGTTGTGCCCTGCAGGTATTTCTCCATCATAAGCAGTGCACTGGGCCCAGTAAATTTCTTGGCTAAGTTGACGAAGAGGTAATTAATCTCGACAATTGGATGCAGGGGGAAGTAGGCTTATGGTATCTGGTTTGCTCTATAGCAACCTGGGTGATATAAAAAGTGGAAAGGCATTTTTAAAAATGCATATGGTATTATAAAATGTATGTAATAAAAATGTACGCACTAAAATGAAACTGATGGCCTTTCAACAGATAGATCATTTTATATATATATATATATATATATATGAAAAAGCATGCCTGCTGCACAGGGAAGCGTGTTTTCTATGTGTTCCTCCATGCAGGCTGGTTGTTATAAGGAAGTGATAGTTACATTGAGTCATTGTACCACAAAACATTCTTACCTGATCTAATGTTGCCATCTCCTCCTCCTCCTCCTCCTCCTCCTCCTCCATCACATCTTTTACCCACATATTCGGTTCTGTTGAAATAATTAGATTCCTAATAGGGATTTGTAATGAGTTTGCAATTCATGGTGTGCATTATTATTTGAAGTTACCGTCTTGCACCTATGAAAATATATTGGCAATGATATAGCTGTAAATCCTAGGAAATTATTGTCCTTGATTCTGTGGGAATTTAGTTGATTTCAATCAGGATTATCAGGGCTCGAAATATACATCTGCACAACAGTTAGGCAGGTATTATAACATATATATACATATATACACACTGACTTCCTAAGCTGCTCTGTTCTGTAAACAAGGAAATATCTTCTGTTAACAAAGATCCTGGGATCTCATATGTTGGCCTTATCCATTTTTCCATTCCATGTGAAGAGAAAAAATACTGCTGGTAAGTACAGAAACGTTCCATGGAATACAGAATACTTAGAAATAGTGTTGACAGGAGAGATTTCCTTTTGAGACCATAATCTGTTTTATCTGAATAGTAGGCTGCTGGCAAGAGGTGAGTTGTATCTCACAAAGCTTGGGAAAAATGTGTTTGGATTAAGGATATCCGATTTGATCAGGAGTGTTTTAAAGTGAATCCTGTAGGGTTTAATGACAAATATCTAGAAATAAGAACAAGGACCTAAGTACTGCAGGAGTGAGTGGGAGTGGGGTAGTCTATTAAACTGTTTAGGAAGAACACTCAGGAAGAATATTGACTCAAAAAGTTGGTGCCCTTTCTTGTTTACATATTAATGCTTATAATGTGGGATATAAACAAGATAATCTTGGCTTCTCAGTTATACTCTACCCACTGTGGATACAAAGAAAGCTTCCTTCCTTCCTCCCTCCCTCCCTCTCCTCCCTCCCTCCCTCTCCTTCCTTCCTTCCTTTTCTTTTTCTTTCTTTTACCTCAAAAGTACTATTTTCTGACATGCACTGATCCAAATGGGGATGTCTGATTTGCCTGTTGTGCAAATTTAGGCCAACACCAAATAGCTGTGTGCTGTGACAGGAATATCCCCAGTTACTGGTCACTTTCTTTCAGCTTTTTTACACCAGGCCATTGAAAGTTTTATTTCTGGTTTTCATTTTTTCTTTAATTAGTTCCACAGAAATTACCTAAAAGCAGGTAAACAGGCAAACAGGGGGAAAGGAAAAACTGTAAGGAGAAAGGATGGAGGATGGAAGATTATGTATGTATATGTGTGTGCATGCATGTGGGCAGCTACTAATAAACAAGCTACTCCCTCAACTTCTTCCTACCAATTGTAAAGAATAGGAAGAAAAAAAGCCAGCTTCCTACAGCTCAGAGCCCCCCCCCCCCAATTGTCTTGGACTAAAATCCAGTAATGCTTGTGACCTATGAAGCTCTGTTGTCAAGGCTTCAAAATCAGGGGTTGAGAGAAGGCATTTCTTCGGACTACCTTCAAGGACCAGAATGCTCAACTTTGTGCTGTGCTCTAGTTGTGCCCCTTCATGGATCAAAAGGCTCTTCCTTCAATCACTCAAGTCCTGGTCATCTCCCATATTGACTACTGCAATGTGCTCTACATGGGACTATTCATGTAGAGCAGGGGTGTCAAACTGCCGGATGCGTCATGCGGGCCGGATGCGTCATGCTGAAACCACGCCCACCCCAGCTCCGGCAATGGGGAAAAGTCGTGATACATCGCGACATGTCACGTGACGTTGTGAGTTTGACACCCCTGATGTAGAGTATCCAGAAACTGCAGCTGGTACAGTAGTGGTGCAATCAATTTGGGGTACCTCTATGGTTGTATATGTAACACCTGTGATACATGAGCTGCATTGGGTGCCAGTTTGCTTCCAGATTCAATTCAAGGTGTTGGCTATCATCTTTAAAGCCCTTTATGGCGTAGGGCAGGTTACCTGAGGAAGTAACTTGTCCCTATTTTATTGATCCATCCCACCTAGTTAGGCTGAGAGGGTATGTTGCAGACCCATTCAGTTAAAGCATTTTGATGGGCAGGGTCTAAGAAGAGAGCCTTCTCTGCTGTTGCCCCACCCTATGGAACATCTTATACCCGGAGGTGAGGTGAGTCCCACCTCTAGTAGCCTTTGGGAACCTCAAGACCTGGCTCTGCCAACTGGCATGAGGGTCTGAATGTAATGCAACCTTGGGGGTGGGGAGTGGGATGAAGGCTCTCCCTCTGCCTTTTTAACTTTTCGATTGTTTTTTTAAAAATTCTGTTTTAATTTTGCTTTTAAATTTTGCTTATAACTATGGCTTTTATATGATTTTTTTATATTTCATTTGTAAATCACCCAGTCAAGTAAATGTGACGAGTGGTTCTAGAATTTTAATAAATGGTGAAACAATTTATATGACCTAGTGCAGTGCTCATCCTGACCAAGAAAATTCACACCTAGTAGGGTGCTAGACTGCATAATCTTTATGGCCCACTCAAAATCTATGTTTCTGTGACAGCTGTTTGCTCTTGCAAATGGATATTGTGTGCCCTTAAAGAGCCATCCTCTCAAAGAAAAAGGTCTGCCTCTGGCTTTGGGAAAGCAGGAGAATCCATTAATCAGGAGCCATGGCAACTGCTGTTTGCACAAAACAGCTGGCCAGTATCATTGTCCAAATTTGAAATCTGGGCACTGATTTCTTACTACTGGAACCAGCATTGGTACCTTATACCACAGGAGACCAGCAGTTTCAGGTTGCCATGCAGGATGGATCTCAGACCAATGCCCAAAGATGGCAGAAGATAATACAAAAAGTTGGATAGTAAATTATGAAAGGAAAATGGCAAATAATCCCAGTCAGTGAGGAAAAAAATGAAATGCAGTAGAATAAGCCCCTAAGAACTGAATGAAAATCTGGAAATTAACAGTTGGACCCCATTTGGAATAGTTATGTTCAGTTCTGGGCACCAGACTTTTAAGAAAGCATCTGAGAAACAGGTGTACAGAAAAGAAACAAAGATGATTAAAGGAGTATAAGAGAGTCTGAGGGAAGGGGGGGGGGTATGTTTAGCCTTGAGAAAAGACAACTGAATGGGGATATAATATTGTTCAAGTACTTGAAGGGATGTCAAAGAAAGGAAAATCAAGACCTGTTTTCTATCATCTCAGAACATGAAATAATGTGATCGTGTTACAAGAACCTTAAAGAAAAGCTTCCTACACTAAGAAGAATTTGACAATAGAACTATTCATTAAGGCAGATTGTGAATTCTTTGTCACTGGATAAGCAGCCATCAGTCTGGGATTTAATTTGGATTTCTGCACTGAATAGGAATGAACTTTGGACGTGATTGCTAAATGGCACCTTCCGACTTGATTCCTTGCCTAAGCATTAGAGGTGGAAGAGAAAACTCTGCCCCAGGGCTCCTACAGGTCAAGCTAGGATCTTCAGGTGAATTATGGCGGATACAATTTGCCATCCTTCAACCCTGGGTTCAATCTACAATAAAGTGGGATTGTCTGAATTTAATTCCTATTCTTTTCCAATTGCTCTTCTGTTCCCTAGGATCTTTGCAGCAGAAAGCAGCAATGGCCATTAGTTAGGAAACAGAAAACAATGTTAGAGGGAGAATTCAGGAAGCCCCTGATTTTTATTGCTACACAGCACTTGACCCAGAGACTGATGCATGAAAGGAAAGATGGATAAGTAGGTATGTATTTAAAGCCTGTATTTCCAAGGCCCTTGTCCAAATTCTGATCAAAGTACTATGCTTTTGACAGAGAGTCTTTCTGCAGGCTGTAGTACAGGAGATTCGGGGGGGGGGAGGGAAGAGAGACTTAACATATTCCTTCCCAATAACTGCTGGAAGCGAGGGCTTGATTCACCCGGGAAGGAAGAAAAAATCCCAGGAAAGATTTTTGCACAGAACATTCCTAGGAACAGAGTTATTCCTTTAACTCTTCTGTGCACCACTGTGGGAGAGTGACTGTCCACCCGGTTTATGTATTACTGAAACGAGTCACAATAAAAATGGAACTCAGCCGGTTTGTTTTATTTTTCAACTGTCCCTAAGCAGTGGGAGTGTTAAAAGAGGCGGTAAACCGCTTTGGCTTGTGTGTAACGACTTCGGGCTTCTCCAAGAATGCGACAGGAACCTGCCCCGTCCAGCGCCACCAGAGGGAGATTCTGCCTTTAAAAAAAGAGAGAGAGAGACAGAAACTACCTACGCATCAATCTAGACCAAAAAGGTCCTTTAAAAACAAAAATGTTTTAAAAGCAACCCCTCCCCGCCGCTGTAGGACTGTCTTCATCCCTAGACATACCTAATTAGGGCTGCCTGCAAAGCGGCGGCGGGGGGGGGGGTAGATAAGCCAGGCGATTTGGTCGCTGTGTGTGCCAAACGCGGTCTCGCGGCTGAAAAAAGCTCGCTCTGCAAGGGGCGCCGTTTGAAAAAGGGGCGCTTTATTTTTCCCCATTCCGTTCGTGCAGCGCGACGGCTCTCCTCGCCTTCTCTCTCTCTCGAGCCCCGCTGCTCGGGCGTCCACCGCGAAGCCCTCGCTGAAGCTCACGCCAGTCCGTTTTTCCCCTCCACCCCCAGCGGCCCCCGCATTGCGCGGAGCGGCGGCCGCCTTCGCCTGCTTGCCTTGGCTCGGGCGTCTGGCTTGCGCAGGGCCTCTGGAGCGGGAGACGGTCATGGCAGCCCGGTGAGAGATGCGCTGCCAGGACGTGAGGCCGGGAGCGAGAAGGGGAGAGGGGAGACAGCCTTCCCCCAGATCGCAGGTCGAACGGAGGCAACTTTTTCCGGACAGGCCTATTGGAAACGGAGGGCGCTGTTGCGTCGTGGCGGCCGCCATTCTCCTGCGTGGGAGAAGGCGAACGGAGCCTTTTGTATGCGGGCGGAGGCGGAGGGAGGGCGACATTGCCGCAATAAAGACGATCAGAAGGGATTATTAATTGGGCTAGAGCTGCTCATTCCTGTAGTTTTCTATATCCGCTTGTCTTTTTCCCTTCGCTGCCGGAATTGCCCGTGATCGGGTTCTCCCTGGGCTTCAACGCCCTTGCTTCTAAGCGATCGCACCGACTGCCGCTGGAAGGACAGGAGACCACAATTTTTTGCAAAATACCCCTAAATTGGCATCAGAAACGGCCAATAGTCTTTGCTTATCTCTCCCTTCACCCTGTCCTCTTACGTAGTTTCGGATTTCTTTTGTGTGGCGTTCACAGTTACCACCACCCCATTTGTGTACTGATGCCAGCTTGTTTTGAATTGCTCTCATTGCTCAGATAATTAGCATGGGGCCAATCATAGTCGAAGGGAAGAGACACAGTACAAGCAATTTCCTTCACATTTGGGCACCCTGGCATTCTTGGGAATCTCGCCATTCCCCTTCCGATGTCAAAAGATCGTAAGCTACAAGTAAATGTGTCTTGCAAGACAATATTGTAATCCTGCCTGCTTTTAAATCCATATGTTGATCCTTCAGGACTACTTTCCTTCTCTGATATTGCCCAATTGATTTCCGATCATCAGGGAGGCCAGAAATTCCCCCTTTAAAATAATCCGTGTTTAATAAAAAGGTCTTGCTCCTTATCAAAAGCAGATGGCAACAAATTGGCACCTAAAGGTGGCATCACACATGTCCTTGGCTTTAGTCATAAGATTAAAATCTATATTTGTGCACCAGTTGAAATCATAGACAGCAGTGTGGAAAATGCACAGAGAGAGAGAGAGAGAGAGGGCTTATTCTGTCACATGGTTAAATATGATTTCCTTAACAACTTTTCCACGCAGGCTACCAGATGTCACTCAGGACCTCTGTTGCTTTCTTAGAGATCCTCTCTCCTCAAGCACAGTGTTTACCAAATTCTGATTCTCTTGCTGAAAGTCATCTTGCTTGGGATTGATAGATTTCTTAAAAAACTGGGACATAGGGATGAAAATTGCCCCCTTTTCCACAGAAATAGTATTCTTCCCAGTATCAAGCTGTTGCTGCTGCTGTTGCTAAGAATCTACCCTGATGAGGGCCTCTTCAACCCCAGAGGAGCCAAATCTTGCATCATGTTTACAGTCCTGTTTACCGAGGGTGGGAGATGAAAGGAAGATGGTGAGATGGGAATGGTAGAAAAGGAACCAGGAGCCAACCTCCTCAACCCTTTGGCATCCCTCCCTCTCCTCCCATTTCCCAGTTTGGGATGCAGATACGCCAACACAACATTTAAGCAGTCTCAGCCTCTTCTCACCAGATTTTCCTTCTCAAAGCACTTGTGCACCTCCTAGCCCTGTAAAACCCTGCATCTGGGCTTTGGGAGGGGGGGGAGTGCTCCTTTCCTCTTTGCCTAGTACTGCTTTTTCCATGGCAGATTGCCAATGTACTGTATGTGTATCTGTGCGCGTGTGTGTGTGCGTGTGGTGGGGGGGGAAGAGATCAGCAAAATGGGGCATATAAATTGCGTGGAATTTGTCAGCCTGTGTGGAGAGATGGTGCTACTCCCTCCCCCAGCCGCCCTTTGCATGCCTCACGCTCTGTTATGGAAATGCTATTGTTCCTTTGTTAGGAGTCTGGGTAGGATTCTGTAGCTTAGGAACAGAGTCCAGTTGCCTCTCACGGGGTAGGCTGTTCCCTGCTGTGCATCTCCCAGATGCCTCTCAATAAAACAACAAGGGGAGGAAGAGGCCGAATGGATTAGACTCCAGGAAGCTCTTTCCTTGTATAAAAGGAAATACATCCCTGTGTATTCAGAGTGCTGGAAGAGTGAGAACTGGGATCCTTTGACAATTTTCATCTTCTGTACCTTATCTGAGTCGGATTTTTCAAAGGGAAAAATCGGTGCTGTGTGTGTGTGTGTGTGTGTGTGTCTTTGTCACTATTGCTAAAATATTGAAGTTTAAACAAGAAGGCTTTTAATGGAGGGTTGTCTTGCAGGCGGTATTCATTGGGATTCAATCTCTGTTTCGCTAATTACATATTATATTTGAATAGCAGCACAGCTACAAGGTTGCATCAAAAATTTCCCCTTGAAATAGTAGGGAGGGAGGTGCTCTATCTGCTGAACTGTGCAAAAACAGAGATGTGTTCTTTTTAAGGGTTATGCTTTCTACATACATGATAGCAGACAAATCATAGCCCTGTGATTTAGCTTCACAAAAAGCTTTTGAAAGATTTCTGATATGGACCCTTTGGCTTTCTTTCTTTTTATGACTCCCTTGTGAAAACATTATACCTTCTCCTCCTCCCTCCAAATATATTAGTAGACATGTTTTTCAACCTTTTCTTGATTGTTTTTTAATTGAAAATATTTAATTATAATATAAACCAAGCCTTCAAGCACTACTTTTTCTATTTCTTTATTGATATATATTAGAAAATCTTGTTCTCTATCAATCATCTCGAACTCTACCTGTATATTTTGAGGAATTTATTAGGGCTGTACAGCACTCTAAAGTAAAATGACACTGCAGAGGCTCAGAGTTGTAAACAGAGCACCGGTCTACAACTCTTTAAACCAAGTGAACCCTTTCCCAAGACTGACAGGTGGCTGTCTGTGCTTTAAAAATATTTGACCATTCTTCAAGAAGATAAAGAGAAGATATTTTTTTAAAAAAAAAAGGTTTTCCAATGTTTGATCTTGCTTGGTAGTCTTCTGTCTGTGTGCACTGAACTAGTCATGTTTTCCAAGATGGCAATGTACCAGCATTTATTTTTCCAATGATGATGTTTTGGGATTCTTCCAGTTTATTGGACTGCTTCCCTCCTTTTGGCACACAAGTTAATAAGTTCTTGTAGATAACAGCTCTGAAGCTGTTTGACAACAATTTTGCAGTTTGCAAAACAAAAAACCCAGTAGCTAATTTCTAAAAAGAAAAAGAGTGCTGGGCAGAATATAATAGTGGTACTATTTTACTGTTTTACTAAAATAGAGTACTATATTCTATTTTTCAGTGGTCAAACTTCACCTCAGATGTAGGATCCTGTTCTGGGTACCACATTTTAAGAAAAAAGGCACAATGAGGTTCAAAAAAGGAACTAAAATATAAGTTCTATGAAGAGAGATTGAAAGATTGGGTCTTAAGAAGACTGAAAAGGAGACTTAAGAAGACAAGAGAAGTCTTAAAACTGAGGAGGTCTTAAGACAGGGGTCTTCAAACTTGGCCCTTTTATGACTTGTGGACTTCAACTCCCAGAATTCCTCAGTCAGCAAAAGGCCAAGTTTGAAGACCCCTGTCTTAAGAAGACCAAAAGAAGACTGATGATGTATGATAACATTCTTCAAAGATCTAGAAGGATATCACACAGAAGGTCATTGCCTCCTTATTATCTGACAGTCCAGAATACAGAAAGTGGTGTCTCTGAGGGGTCCTTGGTGCTCTCTGAGCTTGTTTTCTTGCAGATGTTTCATTACCCAAACTAGGTAACATCATCTGTGCTAGGACTAGCACTGATTATATTACCTAGTTTGGGTAATGAAATGTCTGCAAGGAAACAACCAAGCTCAGAGAGCACCAAGAACCCCTCATTTCAACCCTGAGCTACAAATAGTCTCCTTTATAAATGGTGTGTATGTTTCAAATGGGCAGATTTCAACTGAATGTTAGAAAAAAAGATTTCTAACAGTTTGATAGCGAAACCACTTCCTAGAAAAGTGGTAGGCTTCCTTTTACTGAATGTGTTCAAGCAGGAGCTAGACAACTATCAGTCAGGGATGCTTTATTTGCAGAAAGGGATTGAAAACAATGGCCTAAATTGTCCTTTCCAGTGCTGGTTGTCTAGTTTTGTGTACGGGCAATCTTTTTTTCTCTCTCTAGTCTGCATTCTTTTGGGAATAATACATATTGGGCTAAATGGCAATGAAAGATGGGCTTAAGTTAAACAGCCGATGAGCCAGAATAAAAACTGGGTAGGACCATCCCTCTCTTTCTGACATCTTCTGTGTTCTGAAACCTTTTCTTTGTTCTTGTTCATGTTTGTTATTTGTCCTCATGCAGTAGAAGACATTGTTCTTGCTAAAGTCCATGTTGTTTGCTTGTAGAGACGTATGAAAGTCATGTGACAGCTGAGCTGCCTGGGTCTGCTCTAGAATTTAAGGATTAAATGATAAATCTTATGCGCTAAACACGTTGGGTTTTTAGTTCAGGTCTGTGTGAATGCTACATACAGCTCTTCAACAAACTGCTCCAGCAGTTTCTTCCCATGCAATGTCTTTATCTCTGGCTTCTGGGAAGCAACTAACAGGCCATCTTTCTCAGTGGATTAAGTAGAAAGGATATAAAAATGTTTCATGTCATGGAAAGAGGAAGCATTTCCTTTAAAGATGCCTTGTCTTTCATATAAGGGGGCAACGTTGCTTCCCTAATGTGGCACTAGGGAAGTTGTGGAGATGGGGAGATGATACTTCATCAGTGCAGACTTGGATTTTTGGCCAGTTAGCTTATGCTGGGAATATTGACCTCTCCATAATTTGTAACCTGACATGAATTTCCTTCTTTGTCCTGAAAGAAGAGATGAAATGGAAATTCCCAATCAGCAAATGGGCACAAATAAAATTTTCAAAAAGATAAAAAGGAAAAGAGAGGAAACGTGTTTTGCAAGCTAAAACATTTTACAAAACAAGAAAAGCTATTCTAAAGCTGAACAGCAAATCCTTGAAATTCAAACTGAGTGTATTTGTGCATCTCTGTGAAAAAAAATATAAATTTAGCAGAAATATTAATTCCTAAAATAAATTGTATGGGGAGTATATGAGAGGGCACACAAGGGACAAAATATATTTTAAGTCAAGAGTTCCCCAATCTTCCCGGCTTTGTGGCCCAGTGGGGGGGGGGGTCGAGGGGATGGTTCCGCGTGAGTGGTGGGCAAATGTGCGCGTGTAGCTCCATTTGTGCGAGCGGTGGAAATGTGCACACGCTGCTCGTGCAAATGGACTGCACATGCACATACCCGCTGCTTGCGCAAGTGGAGATGCACACACATGCACGCACTCGCTCACCCACCACTTAAGCAGTTCGGTTCCGAACAGCTCAAGGCCCGTTAGTGGGCTGCGACCCTGTTTTAAGTGGAAAGAGAACTAATGGAAATTTTCAAATTAATATTTTTTTCAAAATCCATTTTTAAATTACTGTAAACCTTGATCATTTTTAAGGATGTTTTATTATTGGAGTCATGTTTTAATATGTAGTTACTTAGTCAATTTTAAATTGTGTCTGAAAAGCGTTTTGCCCTTTCACACAAAACAATCCAGAAATGAGGATGTGACAGAAAGTGAATTAGCTAGATAACATATTGGGCCCTTGTTGAAATTAGATTAGAGAGTGAAAGAGGAATGGGTGTTCAATAAACGCTTTAAAGTGGATCTCTCTGCTGTTTCTTGGGAAGTTTTGGAAGTATTTCCCCAGTAAGTTCTATTCAAAAGTGCAAAGACTTCCTGTAAGACTGCTGTAAGATTGTACAGTTATACAATTATAGAAAAACAGCCCTAACTGGACTAACTGAGTGAGGTTTTGGGAGTCCAATATTGATATATCTGCCAGGCATAAAATAAATACCTGATTATTATAGAGTATACTTAATACAATATTTTTCATAGCATCCTCACCGTATAGTTTTATATGCCTCTAGATGCAATGCTGGCATAGTTAATTTGGATGTTCCTGTAAAGATCAGGTGACTTGACCTGTGGATTGCCGGCAGCCTCTTAACCCATCAACTATATGTTTGTTGGGTTTTTTCATGCATGTTGTTCTGGGGTCTCTTCTCATACTTCCTCCAATCTTAAAACCAGGCAGGAAATGTTCAGGGCTACCATCCCATAATCTGAATATTTCTGGAAACATTCTTCCCACATTTGGAGGGGGGGAGAAATCATTTTAAGGCTCCAAAAATTGCCCTCACGTGGACTGGATAAAAAAATATGCATGACATACTTTTCTAAGAAGAAAAGTATGTCAGCCTGTCCAGAATTGCATCTAAAGAGGTATAAAACAATGGTGAGAATGCTATGAAAAATATTGTATCCACGAACAAGGAGTGTATATCGGAGGTGGTGACCCTTTGAGAGCTGTATGCAACGAAATTTCATTTTCATGTATGCCAATTGGTGTACATTCAAAGTGACAACAAAGTTGTTGTTGTTGTTGTTATTATTATTATTATTATTAGGAATCCCCAATAATCAGTATTTATTTTATTCCTGGCAGATATATTCTTATTGGATTCCCAAAACCTCACTCAGTTAGTCCAACTGTGGAGCTGTTCACACCATTTCTCAAACAGCTTTTTTCTCCTTACAAATAATAAGGTAGGACTAAATCCCCCAAAGATCCTTGTAACAGGTGTAAGAGGATTTTAAATGAGAGAATCCTTAAAACCCAGGGCTAGAATACCTGGGCTGCCAAAATCCAGACAACCGCTAGTTGGGAGCAATGAAATACCTTTGCTGCTGTTTAGAGACATTCCAGATTCGTTCAGCCCAGATAATACAACACTCCTGCTAGATTGTGAAACAGGTGAGTCTTGAGGCCTCTATTTTCCTGCCCAACCTGAAGTGAGCTCATCAAGGTATGATGCTGATAGATGTCACTCCAGCAAAGGCAAATTCCATGTGAGTGAAACAAGAGGGTCCATCTCCTCTTATGATTGCCAGGAAATTCATTAAAAAGCATCTGTTTCATTATTACATCCAGCCATCTTTTGTCATTCCTTGTTCTGTCAGGCAACCATCAGGCTGCTCATTGTAATGTATACTTGTTATTCATTCTTCAGCACAGATAACGGGGTAAATAAGACTAAAATAAGGCTTAACTGTTTGGTAGGAGATCCTTGTGAATGCTGACTATTATTTAGGTTGGGTCCAGAAGTACGTGACTACTGCATGCAGACATACATACACTAGCATAATCCTTTTTTTTTCCTGGTGCATATACAGTAATTCAGAAATTTTAATCCTTAATGCATAGTACATAACCAAGCATATCACAACCAGCACAAAAGAAGCGAACTGGGTATTGGTGCTATGCATCTGGCAAGGTGTGCAGTATGGGAATACACAATAACAGGAATAAAAACAGATTCATCTTTTTCCACAATGGGATTCTAACATTCCGGATACGGTGCTCGTAGCAGCCCTCACTGCTGGACCAGCGAGTGGCTCCTGCAGTGTAATGACCATCTTTTAAACACAGTTAACCTGACTCCTGTAGCTTGTACTCTCAATGGTTGTCTAGCGTTTGGTAACAGGGTTCTTTTTTTTTTTTAAGTAATAATAGATCTCCAATAGAGATCAAAGCAGGCTTCAGGCTACTCTTCTCCATTTTTTATCTTCACAATTACTGTTAGGTGAGTTAGAATGGAGAATAGAAATTGGTTCCAAATTCACCCAATGACTATCTTCTTTATTTAAAGGCATTTCTCTTCCTTCAACAAGACTCCAAAATGTCAATAAAAAGACATCTTTCTCTCTTGCCCCCAGCATTTGGGAGGGGAAAAAAAAAGCTCTATCATGGTTTGGTGCAGCAGCAGTAGCATCTGTAGAAAGGTGGTCATTGCCACAATAGTGGGTCATTTTTCTTTTCTTGGAGAAGTGGGGATACAAACCCTGTCTCTAAAACAACCTACAGTGCAACATTTTATCTATAATAAAGAACACCCACAAAATACTCTATGTCTTCTGGAGCAAAAATCAAAGATATGGCTGATAACCTAACCAAAATAATTAGGCCCACTGATTACTACCCTTTCCTCCTCCTTCACATTGGGACGAATGACACAACAAAGAACCTGAGTACAATATTAAGAGATTATAAGCAACTAGGCAATAAAGTTAAGGAGCTAGGAGCACAAGTAGTATTCTCATCAGTACTCCCAATGAAAGGCCAACATCCATTGAGGGGAAAAGTTCTAGAAATAAACCACTGGCTAAAGGGTTGGTGTCGGCAAGAAAACTTTGGTTTCCTGGACCATAGTCTGCCTTTCCTATGCGAAGGACTCTTGGCAAGGGATGGGCTGCACCTCACAAAAACGGGAAAATGTACTTGGAAAAAGACTGGCCCAACTCATCAGGAGGGCTTTAAACTAAAATTGAGGGGGAAGGTGACCAATCTTTAGAATCTCTAGAAAAATAAAACCAGTCATAAATCCCAAGTAAACAACTCAAACAGTGAGGTAGGGAGTGATGAGAAAAAAGAAAAACTCAAACAACAATCAGGAGATGCAGGAAACAACCCACAGACAGGCATAAAAGTCTTAAATGTTTATATACTAATCCTCAAAGCTTAGAGAACAAACAGGGTGAACTAGAAGCAATAGTACATGAGGGTGGATATGATATAGTTGGCATTACAGAAACCTGGTGGGACAAAACCCATGATTGGAATGTATTGATGGAAGGATACAAATTGTTCAAAAGAAATAGATCTACTAAAAGAGGAGGGGGAGTTACACTATATGTAAGAGAACACTACATATCTACAGAAATGCACATGATCAAAGATAAAATCCCTCCAAAATGTATATGGGTCAATATAAAAGGGAGAAAAAGTGACATTGCCATAGATGTGTATTACAGGCCACCCAACTAATCAGAAGAAATAGATGAACTCTTTGCCAACCAGTTAACAAATGCATGTAGGAAGCATACCACAGTAGTAATGGGAGATTTCAACTATCCAGATATCAACTGGGAGACAAACTTTGGAGATGAAACAGATTCCTAACCAACCTAGCCAACAACTTTGTCATCCAAAAGGTGGAGGATGGAACTAGAAAAGCTATACCGGACCTAATTCTTACAAATAGAGGAGAAGTAATAGAGGGAGTTGAAGTTGCCGGAACCTTGGGCGAAAGTGACCATGTCATACTGGAATTCAATATAATGGAAAACACAAGCAATAGAAAACAATTCAACCAGTGTCTTAAACTTCAAAAGAGCTGATTTTAACAAACTCAGAAAACCTAGGAAAGATTCCATGTATGAAAATCCTAAAGGGGAAAACAACTCAAGAAGCATGAGAAACACTGAAAAATGTGATCATAAAAGCCAAGTCCAGCACAATACCACTGAAAAAGAAAAACAAGAAACTCAAGAAAAAACCAGCATGGCTGCACAAAGATCTCTCTGACAAACTGAATGACAAAAGGACAAGTACAAAAAAATGAAAAGAGGGACAAATAACTAAGCTGATTATCAGCAGACAGCCAGAACATGCAAAAATGAAGTCAGGAAAGCAAAGGCTCAGAATGAACAAAGACTTGCAACAGAAATCAAGGACAATAAAAAAGTTTCAACATATTAATAACAAGAAAAAAGTCAAGGAAACTGTAAGTCCACTAAAGAGAGAAGATGGCAAGGAAGTAACAGGCAGTAGGGATTTTAACAAAAATTAAAATAAGCAAGAAATTGGTAAGAGAACACCTATCTGACCTTGACGAATATAAATCATTGGGACCCGACAGATTATATCCAGCATTTTGAAGGAGCTGGCAGATGTTATCTCAGAACCATTGCACCATATCTTTCAAAACTCCTGGCGCACCGGGGAAGTACCTGAGGATTGGAAAAGGGCTGATGTGGTTCCCATCTTCAAGAAAGCGGGGGGGGGGACAGGAAACTACAGACCAATCAGTCTAACATCAATATCTGGGAAGATCCTGGATAATAATAATAAAAAACCAGATCTGCGAACAACTAGAAGCAAACAAAGTTATAACTAGTAGCCAGCATGGGTTTGTTAGAAACAGATCATGCCAAACCAATCTTATTTCATTCTTTGATAAAGTGACTAAACTAGTAGACCAGTGAAATGCTGTGGACGTAGTATACTTAGATTTCAGTAAAGCATTTGACAAAGTAGACCACAACCTACTACACAATCCATATGCAGAGAAGTAAGCAGTGGGGTACCACAAGGCTCCGTCTTAGGCCTTAGGCCTCTCTGTAATAATAATAATAATAATAATAATAATAATAATAATAATAATAATAATAATAATAATAATAATAATAATAATAATAATAATAATAATAATAATAATAATAATAATAATAATAATAATAATAATAATAATAATAATAATAATAAAAAAATAAAAAACAGAAGAGCACTGACACAGACATCCCCTAAACACTGCTGAAGATTTTACTTAGCCTGATAACAAAACGTTCGGAAACCAACCCACAAGCTCGGAGAACAAACCTTCACCCTCACAAATTTATTTATGCGTTATGGATAGTAGTTCAAAGGCTTTGCTAATATGTGGCATCTTTGGAAACCAACAGAGCTGGGCTATCTATAGAACTGCTCCGAAACAATTTATCGTAACGTATGCAGGGAGGAATGTACAAAGGAGTCATTGTCAAATCTCTTTATATTTTGGGGATTTGTACATTCAGAGTTTGAAACAAGGAAAAGAAAGGCAAATTGCTTCATTCCAGTATATATCTGCTTTGGTGTGTGTATGTGTGTGTGTGTTACAGTCAGTTTACAGAGTGCTGTATGAGCAGCCTTTAAAGCCTCAGTGCCTCCTTCACCATAATGGCGTAGGCTGATCTTCCTGCAACAGTCTAACAGTCTATTGATAGAAAAAGGCAAAGCAAGCAGATGCTTTCAGCAGTGCCGGAGTTTGAAGGAGGCCAGCTGCTTGAGGCGACAGGCTATTGTCTGAAATGTGAAATTTATTACACAGGACAGCACACACGGGAAAAATTAGGTGATCCAGAAGGGAGGAGGAGGGCAGCAGTAGCAATCATGCCTGGTCTGTTTATGTGTGTGCGTGTGTGCGTGTGTGTGTGTTACATATCTGTTGGAGCTTGTCTGAGCAGGTTTATGGTGTGAGGCAGGCAACTGTGGGGTTGCACAGTTGTTGTTGTTTTTTATAACATTGAGTTGGTATCAAAACGGGGTTCCTTTTACACTAACACCTTGGGAGATGTATTCCAGTGGCCAGTGAAATAAAAAGAGCAAGCAATAAAGACAACCCAGGATTTGCAAAAACAGGGTTTTGTTCTCCCTTCCCCACCAAAGGGAGGAGGGGCTGCAGCCGGGCAGGGGCCTGTCAGTTTGTAGAAAAGTTTAATAAATTCCATGTCATTCTAAAGACCATCATGTGCCGAATTGCCCAAGGCTGATAAAAGCCGATCAACCTCTTGATAGGCGACTGCAACGCTCCAGCACACGTTATTGCTTTGATACATTATACAGAGGGGGGGAAAGGGTGGTTGTGTGGATTTTCATTTTCATTTTCCTTTTTTTTTTTTTTTACTGCTAGTTTGTTTGCTTGAGGTGTCATTTGTGGATCTGTGGGTTTGTGCTTTAAATATGGACAGACAGCTCACAATGTTTTTTTTTTTCCCTGTACATTTTTCAAGAAAAGATAAAAGCACTTAGGAATGCTAAATGTGTAACTGCCATCTGCAGCTGCTTCACTCCCTGTGAACTGGAGCTCTGCAGAAATGCCATCTAGCAATCCGTGCACCGAAGTTCAAAGTAATCTTTGCAGTAGGAAGGAAAAGGTGTCTTCAATATTCTATTCCAAGAAGTTAAACCCTGCCACCTTTCAGACCTATTAGGACTGGGGTTATTCTGTTGGGAGTGGGTTTGTCCCCTCCAATCAGGGTTGACTCCTGGCAATTGACTGGATGAGTCCCTGTAAGATTTGGCAAGATTTCAAAAGTGGTTTGCCCTTGGTTGCTTCCTAGGGTCGAGAGAGAGAGAGAGAGTGCATGGTCCAAGGTCACTCATCTGATCTTGTGCCTAGGATGGCACTAGAACTCACACTGCCCTGGTTTCTAACCTGATGCCTTAATCATCACAGTACACTCAACTGGTTCTCTATATGAGGATGACAATTCCCAAAATCAGCTAATGATTGGAAATCCAGGGTCACTGCAATCTCAAACATATCAAGAAAGTACCAGGTTGGGAAAATCTGCCATAGCAAATAGCTCCAAACTGGAAAAATTTCACGATGATGTAATCTACATGTATCCTTTATTTGGCTGAAAAGTTATGCTAATCTGCCAGTTTTTTTTCTGATGGAACCAAATTTTGTGTTTCCAAAATAAAGTTCAGATACAAGGCCAGGATTATGCCCACATTGTTCTTTTTCTGGCTTTGATTTTAATCCAAGCTTGAGAAGAAATCAAGGTGTTGCTCTCCATTCCTCCTGTTTCCTTTATATCAAGAAGGAAGGAAGGAAGGAAGGAAGGAAGGAAGGAAGGAAGGAAGGAAGGAAGGAAGGAAGGAAGGAAGGAAGGAAGGAAGGAAATTGTAGGTGGGAATGACCTTGGGAGACAGGAGGAAGAGCTGCATTTTAGGCAACAGTCTGATAAACAAAATTTGAGTCTGATGGAGGAGGGGTGGCAAAAGCATCTCAGAAAGGACCCTCCTTAGTTTCCCAGAGAGTAAAAGTGAGGGAAGGGCCTTCAGACTTGTAAGAGTTTGATAATGCAACCTTACAGTAAAGATAGAACTTGTAATCGTAGTTGTGCTTCTTGTCTGTACTATCATAGAAGACTGACACACTCCCAACTGGGAAAGTTTTCCTAGTGTTACTTCTGTTTCACAGTGGTGATGAATAAAAGCCTTTCATAAAAAGAAAACATTCACCAAGTTCTTATAGCTAGACTGAGATGGAGAGAATCCAGAGTAGTGGTGGATTTGGCAGGAGAAGCGAGGTGGAATTTGCAGAAAGGCTGGAAGATGAAGGTTTAAGAGGAAGTTGGCAGGTTCTCAAGAGATCTACAAACCTACCACAATCCAATCTCTGTGCCGTAATGCAACCTCTGTGACACCTTAATGTTCTCTCTGCTCCTTCTGTATGTGCGTTTTGAGTCACACACATACACAAAAGGGGAAGGACTTGTTTTACAAAACAGACCCTATTTCAACATTTTGATGAAAATCTTGAATGCTGCAGAGGCCTGTATGAGTTGAAACTGGCCTTTGAATACATTAAATTGTTTTTTGAAGAAACCATTCAACTTGCTGAGCCAAATTACAAGACTGATGGAAGCAACATGGACTAATTGCCTCCAGCTTCCTTTTCCCCTCCTGATTAAATATTTAAATACAGAAGAAAATAAATTTTGAAAATGTTCCTGTTAGTCAGTCTTCATTCTTCATCTTTCAAGAAAATGCCAAATACTAAAAAGCGTATGTGAAATCATAACATACTGCATTAAATATACCTGATATATATTATATTTTTCTGCAGCTTTAGTTTGGACACTTTCTGACTTAGGAGAAATAACTGTTGACCTGCTACATTTGTTTAAATGTAGTTGGTGTGAAGTGTTCTCTGAGAATAATGCAGTTTAATGAATAACAACAACTTTTCTTTCTAGGTAGAAAGTAAATGCAAAGCATACTTTTTAAAATGCATAAAATGTATTAAGCCCTATTTCCCACCCCAGAAGTATCAAAAAGGTCACTTTCTAAAGCAAACAGCTTTGAAAACCCAATTTCTGCTTCATGTTTCTATGCTGTTCCAAGAATTTTTTCCCAGCCTGCATCAATTAAATTTTAATATTTGTGTGCAAAAGTATAAGTCTATTTTAATTTTGACTCACCCAGGAGTCAAGCATTCTCAAATGATGCAACAGAGTAGAAACATCAATGGTTTGCATTATAAATGTTTCAGCAGAGTGACTATTATTAGAAATGTATCCAGGACTTTATTCTGTTTATGCTAATTAAATTCTGTTTATGCTAATTACACTCAAGCCTGAATGTAGAGTCCAGAGGGAGGGTGGTTTAAAAGGAACTGTTCTTGCTTGAAAAACTGTGACCTAACCTTATTCCCATGAAATGACAATGATTTCTCCTCTCTGTCTTGTGAAGCCAGCATAGTAATATCACATGACTGGTGCATACTCAGTAAACTGATGCTTATATGCATATATCTTTTGTTTTGAACCAATGTTTATTATTTATTTATTAATGGACCAAATCCCATGCTTTGATAAAGAGTAGCATTATAAAAAAAAACCTCTAAATTATATTACAACCAGGAAATAAAGGCAGAAAACATGCAAACACAGAATAAAATGTGTTTTTCATTTATTGGGTTGATTGATCATTGAAGCCCTAAGGAGGAAAGATCTTTTCCAGGCAGAAAAAGAAAAAGAAACAAAAAATGCTTAGGGGAGCATTTGGTATTCCTGACCCCACATTCAAATATGCCTCTCTGTCTTTCTGTCTCTGCTGCCAGTTGCAGAAATATAAGGAAACAGTTAAGATAAATAGCAATAGCACTAGGACTTATATACTGCTTCACAGTGCTTTACAGCCCTGTCTAAGCAGTTTACAGTGTCAGCCTATGGCCCCCAACAATCTGGGTCCTCATTTTATCAACCTCGGAAGGATGGAAGGCTGAGTCAACCTTGAGCCAGTGAGGATCAAACTGCTGGCAGTTGGCAGAGTTTGCCTGCAATACTGCATTCTAACCACTGTGTCACCAAGAGTTAAAAAAAGGAATCATAGGCCATTCAGAGTATTTTTTATTTAACCAAAGGTATTATTTGTCATAATCACAACATTTTTGATTATTTATAGTGAGTAAACCTAAAAAAAACAAAAACAGTACAATGTTAAAATATGAAACCATCCATGTACAATATTAAAAAGTCATTAAAACTTAGTACTCCCCCAAACCAAAGTACAGTCATACATCCTAGCATAATGTATTAATATAATATGTGCCAATAAACAGATATTGTCTGGACTACATGAAGCTTACAGATATTCATGCTGGACTACATGAAGCTTACAGTGGTCTTCAAGAGCAGCTCCATGAGCTCCAGAGACTTGATGATGAGGGCATGGGTTCCTATTGTTAATAGCATGAATAGCATGGGATAACAGGATATACTGGCCTTTTTAAAGATCATATAATTATACTATGGGAACAGGTCTGGAGAAGAATTCCATAAAAGGAAGCATCTTATGTCGTAGCCCTTAATAGGGTCACTCAGTCAAATATCTTGTGAAAAGTTGGAGAAATAAAGCCCATTTGTAACCTCTCACATGCTAATTTTCTCATTGAAAGAAACATGCATGGCTAAGTACTTCAGCTACTTGAAACCAGCATGCCTTTATTTAACAAATTATGTGGCCATGTTTTTCTTCTTCTGGTCTTCATTTCCTGTAACAGTTTCCTCCCTTATATCAAGCTGGTTAAATATGTAAAGAAACTGTTAACAGCCATCACTGTCCTCAAATCAAGAACCAATTTCCTTTTTTACTGTCTCAAGCAGGCATCCAGCTCCGGTGTCTTTCTCTGTCAAAGGGGCACCATTTAGCTTTCAGAGTAACCAACATCAAGGGCCCTCTCCTAACTTCATTTAACCCTCATAAGACTGCCCAAATATTCCTTTTCTGAGATGCAATACATCCTACTGAGCTTGAATTATACAATGTTCTCAATAGTGCAATAGATTCCCTTTGGACAATATTATACCCTCCAAAGGGAAAATAAGGGTGAAGATAGCTCTCTCTCTCTCTCTCTCTCTCTCTCTCTCTCTCTCTCTCTCTCTCTCTCTCTCAAACAGACAGGGACTCTTGGCTTGTGCATGTGCATACTCCACAAAAACAATACTCCCCTATTGTGAAATGATCTTTTTTTATTTTAGGGGGGAAAAAATCACTTTTCTTTTTAAATTGCATGATGCCCTGTGGGGAGTGGAGAGAGAGAGAGAGAAAGAGAGAGAGAGAGATTTCAGATCACCTATCTATTCTTTCAAAATAGAACACCTGTCCTTGCTCCATTCTGCTTCTCTATGCTATTAGCTAAAGTATTTGAGCTAGATATGAATTGGATTTCTTGTGTGTGCCTGCAGAACTGTTACTCGGATGTGATGGGAATGAAATGCATTTTAGGTAGAAGCCTGCAAGGGGAGAGAATGGGAAAGTATCTGCGAATCTTTTAATGTTTGCCATTTTTCAAGAGTGTTCACTCTGTACATCATAATCCCATTTTCTGCCTTCAATATGTCATTACTGCCTACCAGATTTGGGGTGAGAACAGGAAGAAATGAGCTGGAAAAACATTAAACAGGTATTTAAAAAAGAAAAAGAAGTATCATTAGTACTTTACGGATATTTAATGAACTACGTGCAGTTCCCAGAGTAAGTATAATTCTATTTGTGGATAGAAAGAAAATGTGAATATGCATACAAGCATAGCAAAGGGTTGGACTTTATTTAGGAACATTAAGAAGTAAGAAAAAGAATCCTCTGTGTATATTTTTGTTCTATGCCATTACTGTCAAAAGACAAGAGGTTCTCGCTGGTATTTCAATTAAACAATCAATTTTGCAACTCAGACCTGCCAGCTTTCCTTCTTTGGCTCATAAGCTAGGACGTAGATGTGCTGACCTTGAACATTCAATCTGATTGATTCGCTCCTATTTTTCTTTCATTTTGTTCTGCTCTGTCAACAAGTGCTTGATGTTCTTCAAGGATCTAGGACACAGTGCTGGGGCAATCATCTTGATCAGAATTTCTGGGCAATTGATTCTGACACAGTTTTTCCGGTAGTGGAATCATTGGAAGAAGAGGTGTGTACGACATAGACATACACACAACTCTTCCAATCCTGCTCACTGATCAAACTCACTTCCCAACTTGCTAAACAATTGGGTGGAGGATAACAGACTTTCCTAATAAAATCAAAATGACTCTCCTTTTCTCCAATTCCACAAAGAAAGTCTCTTGGGAGGGTGGCCAAATCAGACTTGTGTTCACCTGATAAGGAAATGGTACCTGTAAGCATCTCACTCAAATACATAACAATCCTCAAGGAGGCCACTTGCTCCTTAAATCTATGCAGAGCTTTGAAGGGATATCTCATATTGATGAATATTTGGTTGAATCACCTATTGATTGATTTTAAAGCAAAAATCCACCTAGAACAGGGCTTTTCAACCTTTTCACCCATTGTACCACTTTTAGAATAAGGCAACATCCGAGTACCACCACTCGCCCAGCAAGGTGTCAAAAACTTGACCCCCCCCCAAAAAAGGAAAAAAATGATAAAGTACAGGTAGTCCTCGACTTACAACAATTTGCTTAGTGACTGTTCGAAGTTACAATAGCACTGAAAAAAGTAACTTATGACCAGTTTTCACACTTATGACTGTTGCAGCATCCCCAGGGTCATGTGATTTACATTCGGATACTTGGCAACTGATTCATACTTATGACATTCACAGTGTCCCAGGGTCATGTGATCATCTTTTGCAACTTTTTGACAAACAAAGTCAATGGCGGGGGGGGCAGCTCATCACTCAGGTTGCGGGATGCCTATGTGGGGGGAATCCATGGGTCTCTGGTGGAGGGGGGTGGGACTGGGGTGGGTGCCCTCCTTCCCTCCCTCTCTCCCATTGTCCCTTCCTTCTTCCTTCCTTTCTTCCCTCCTTCTTTGTCCCTTCCTCCTTCCCTCCCTCCCTTCCATTGTCCCTCCCTCCCTCCCTCAGGTTTCAGGGTGCCTGTGGGGGGGAATCCATGGGTCTCTGGTGGAGGGGGTGGGACTGGGGTGGGTGCCTTCCTTCCCTCCCTCGATCCCATTGTCCATTCCTTCCTTCCTTCTTTCCTTCCCTCTTTGTCCCTTCCTCCTTCCCTCCCTCCCTTCCATTGTCCATCCCTCCCTCCCTCAGGTTGCAAGGTGCCTGTGGGGGGGGAATCCATGGGTCTCTGGTGGAGGGGGGTGGGACTGGGGTGGCTGCCTTCCTTCCCTCCCTCTCTCCCATTGTCCCTTCCTTCCTTCTTTCCTTCCTTTCTTCCCTCCTTCTTTGTCCCTTCCTCCTTCCCTCCCTCCCTTCCATTGTCCATCCCTCCTCCCTCAGGTTTCAGGGTGCCTGTGGGGGGGGAATCCATGGGTCTCTGGTGGAGGGGGGTGGGACTGGGGTGGGTGCCTTCCTTCCCTCCCTCTCTCCCATTGTCCATTCCTTCCTTCCTTCCTTCCTTCCTTCCTTCTTTCCTTCCCTCTTTGTCCCTTCCTCCTTCCCTCCCTCCCTTCCATTGTCCATTCCTTCCTTCCTTCCTTCCCTCTTTGTCCCTTCCTCCTTCCCTCCCTCCCTTCCATTGTCCCTCTCTCCCTCTCATTGTCCTTCCTTCCCTCCCTCCATCACTCAGTTTTAATTTCTTCGATGCTGGTTCCTTTGCTGAATCACTTTCCTTTTGTGCTCGCGCTCGGTGCAGCCGGGAGCCCAACACAGCCACCGTTCTTCCACAGGGGGAGGAGAGCGCAGGCAGCGGAGGAGCGCACGGGGGCGGGGAAAGGGCCGCGGCTGCCAGACTCCCTCTGGTGTGTTGTGCACAGCCGCAGCCGGAGAAAAGCAGCGAGCGGGGAAGCGCTCATTCATTGCTGCAGCCAGCCCTGAGGAAGAGCCGGCACAACCCCCAGGCGAATCCCACCTGGCTACATTCTCTGCCGCCGAAAGAAGGGCTTTGATCCCGCTTCCCCTTCGCTCCGGCCAGGTCCGTGAATGCCAGATTCAAGAAGACGGAGGAAGGCTCACATGTCTCCACCCCAAAACCCCCAGCCAGCCTGCTGGCCTTTCGAACCGCCCTGGGGTTAGATCTGGCATTCCCCTTCGCTTCCCCTTCGCTTCGGCGGGAATGCCAGGAAGAAGCCACTCCCAGCTGGCACCCTGAGCCCCCCCCCAGCCCCAGAGAAGCTGATCAGCCGCACTGATCCAGGGCCTTTCCCTGAGCCCCCCCCACAGCCCCGGAGAAGCACTGATCAGCCGGAAAGCGGGGCTGATCCAGCGCTTTCCCTGAGCCCCCCCCCACAGCCCTGAAGCGCTGATCCTGGCGCCCCCCTGAGCCCCCCCCACAGCCACGGAGAAGCGCTGATCCTGGCGCTTCCCTGAGCCCCCCCCACAGCCCCGTCGCTGATCAGCCGGAAAGCGGGCTGATCCTGGCGCTTTCCCTGAGCCCCCCCCCCCACTGCCCCGGAGAAGCACTGATCAGCCGGAAAGCGGGGCTGATCCAGGCGCTTTCCCTGAGCCCCCCCCACAGCCACGGAGAAGCGCTGATCAGCCGGAAAGCGGGGCTGATCCAGGCGCTTTCCATGAGCCCCCCCCACAGCCCGGAGAAGCGCTGATCCTGGCGCTTCCCCTGAGCCCCCCCCACAGCCACGGAGAAGCGCTGATCCTGGCGCTTCCCTGAGCCCCCCCCCACAGCCCGGAGAAGCGCTGATCCTGCGCTTCCCCTGAGCCCCCCCCACAGCCCCGAGAAGCGCTGATCAGCGGAAAGCGGGGCTGATCCTGGCGCTTTCCCTGAGCCCCCCCCACAGTCCCGGAGAAGCGCTGATCAGCCGGAAAGCGGGGCTGATCCTGGCGCTTTCCCTGAGCCCCCCCACAGCCCGGAGAAGCGCTGATCAGCTGGAAAGCGGGGCTGATCCTGGCGCTTTCCCTGAGCCCCCCCCCACAGCCCCGGAGAAGCGCTGATCAGCTGGAAAGCGGGGCTGATCCTGATGGCTGATCCTTTCCCTGAGCCCCCATAGCCCCCAAGCATTTTTTTACTCACCTGCTTTCAGCTGCACTCCCTTTCTCCTTTTGCTTCTCTGCCTTCGCCACGTGCTTGTGGGTAAAAAAGAAAAAAAAAGTTCCATGAGACTTTCTAACTTCTCGCGAGAAGTTAGAAAGTCTCATGGAATTTTTTTTTTGTCTCACAAACACAGGGCGAAGGCCGAGAAGGACAGGAGGAAGGGAATGCTGCTGAAAGCAGGTGAGTAAAAGAAAACGCTTGGGGGAGGTGAGGGCATCTGGGCGGGGGGGACCCAGGCAATGCCTCGCGCAGCTCCGGCGGAATCTCCCCTGAAGACTGCGTGAGGCTGCCTGCCGCCCCCAAGGCCGCCGCAAATCAGCTGGAGCTGCGCGCTTTGATCCTGGGCTCTCAGTAGGACCCAGGCAACGTGCAGTTCCAGCTGACTTGGCCACAGGCCTCTGCGGCGCTGCTGCCGCTTCACCTCATCCCACTTTTACACTTTAAAAAAAATATATTTTTCAAAAATATTTTTTTAAATATTTTTTTTACATTTTTTTTTTTACATGTTTTTTCAACCCGTCTAACGCGTACCACCAGCCATGTGCTCGCGTACCACTGATGGTACGCGTACCACCGGTTGAAAAGCCCTGACCTAGAAAACTGAATCAGCACAAATTCAATAGATTTTGTACAATTTCCAGATAGTTAAATAATATACATCCATATATAGAAAATGTTGTGGGAGATGGGTTGAGTTGTGTGATGGGATTCTGATATTGCCATGTTTAATATGTCATCCAACTCTGCCTATCAGTATTTTTTAACTTTGCTTGATGGTCATTTGCTTCCCCAGCTCTCAGCTTCTTGAATGTAGCCAGCCACAAGGCAGAACTTTGTTTCTCTTTGTCTAATTGGTTGTTACCCTTCACTGCTTGTCTAGCCAACAAACTAAGAGTTTGATTTATTCTTAGCACTCTAAATATGAGCTCAAGGTTGGCCAAGCCAGTAGGCACTCTTCTGTCAAGCCAATTCACAATCTGGAGTTACTCCTTATTTATATTCTGCCTGATTAGGACATGTGTAAGCATCTTGACAATACAGGGCATGAATGAGTACCAAGCTAACACTTTCTATAGTTAGATTAAATGTGTACTCTTTTATGAAAAGAAGGTGGTAAAACTATGGATGTCCCTTTCTCTATGTTAGTTTCTTTCTCTGACCTATCTTAGTGCCGTGTTTTTATTGCACCAACCTGCACTGGTGTCTCTACTGCTATAACATTGCAGCAAAGCACTCTCCTGTCGGAAGACAGCAAACTTTACCAATGTGCCTTGTCCAGCTTTAAATCCACCAAAGACAGTAAAGAGGAGATTCTTTGCAGGGATCCTTGGTGCTCTCTGAGCTTGCAGATGTTTCATTACCCGAACTAGGTAACATTATCAGTGCTAGTTGGACTCTTAGCAGAAACAGCTGAACTTGCCAACCAGCTGTACCAATTCTCATGTAGCATGTTTAATACCATCAATCCTCAGCAATCCAACACCCTGCATTATTATATCATTGATCACTTAATATTGTCTAGCCGTGTGAATTTTCTTGGTGAGATACAGAAGTGGCCTGCTTGCTTTAGCTGGGCCCTGGGGTGATCTGCATGGTGGGAATACATATTCTTGGCACATAGTCTTGACATTTTTCACTCATTCTTCCCAGGAAACTGCCCTGACACAATGAGGCAGCACTAAAGGACTTGGGGGAATTATATGTAGGTAGGTAGATATTTATATCAAACTTTTAAACTGCCCATCTCCCTCACAGAGAGGCTCTGGGCATTGTACGATTTAATCAATACGATAAAATGTTGAAAAACTGAATAATTTAAATTTAAAAAATAAAAAATGTAAAACAACATTATAAAATTACAAAGATGGAGCATTCCAAGAGGCGGGGACTAAGAGTTGTTAATACAGGCAGGGGAGGGTTCTCATGGGGCCAACCAGCCCCCTGGCTGTGTGGGCCCCTGTGCTGGATTTACTAACACGTAATTAATAAAATGGTTGGCTGTGCTCTCTTATGTTCACGGGAGATGAAATCCAAACTTCTAGGGAATGCTCAAATGGGCAAATCTAGCCAAATGGTTCCTTTGCTTCTTAAGATCTCTATCATAATAATGCATCACCCTTCTTCGAAAGAGGTCCCCCTTTCCCGAAAGATGAGTTCCAGTGAAGAGTAATAAATAACTGATAAATGTATTTAGAGACTCTGTTTAAAGAGCCACTCTGAATTGCTATCATAACAGGATAAACCCTTGTATTAGTTTGCATTCATTTCCTTTTGAAATTATGCTTGGCTATAGGGCATGAAATATTATTCATCCTTCTTACCTCCTTCTTTCCATCTGTTTCTATTCAGATTTGATACTGAGTAGCAGAAGCAACAGCAGTTGCGTGTGTGTGTGTGTGTGTACATATAAACACGCATTGCTATACACACACATCGCTTCACATATACTGTACACATGTACATGTCTGTAAATGTAGAATATTTTCAGGTAATTGTTATTTTTTATTCATAATTTCTCCTTTATATAGGTGGTAATAGTATGAAAACAAAGGAGAATTAGAATTAAAAAGAAGGATTTAAAGTGATCTACCTAAAGAGGGTTGTTTATTATCCTCTAAAATGCATCCATGAAAAGTAATGCAGCAATACTGAAAGGAAGATATAGAAAATGAATTTTCTAGCAACAATATCATCATCACCACTACCATCACCATCCCACCTATATTCATTTTCTTTGCTTTAGAAATGAAAGTGGTCAAGGCCAATTCAAAAGGGATGGTATTGTAATGTCTGGTGGGCACAAGGTTAATATCCATCTCACTCCCTGGCAGTAGCAATTTCACGGATCTTGTCATCTATGGATGGGTTGCAGGAAGAGAAGATCAGCAATGACAAATATCCACATTACCTCCCGGGGGATTAAAATGCCAGGAAAAGTTCTTTTAATGTGAAGCTGTCAGTTGACCATGATTTGATTATAGATCAGGCTTCATTTTATAAAAGTATCAAGGTTATAAAGAAAAATGCAAAAATGGCTTAAAAAGTCCAGCCTTCCAGCTATGGGTTCACTCACCTGGAAGAATATCTGGTTGATACCTTTCTGCAGTTTTAAATTCCCTTCAATAAAATGTTAAACTTTTATAAAATTATGGACATTGTAACTTAGAGTCTTCTTCTGTTGCCAGTTGCAAAAATGCAGCAGAATAGAGGAGACAAAATAGGATTTATTGGGGGGAAAAACCCCAAAGATAATATTTACAGGAGTGATAACCTCTTGCACCACAGCTCTGCACATCTTCTTCAACTTTTTTCCATCACAAAGGGTACATAACACTAAAGGTCTCTACCTCCCAGCTGAATTGTAGATATTAAAGATGGATTATAGGGTTTAGCAAGTCCCAAGCAATAGGACATAAGCCAACTCTCTGCAGAAAATGTAGATGCTGTATTATGATTGCCCCCTTCAAGCCTCTCTCATAAGAATGTAAGAAATGCCATTC
This sequence comes from Azemiops feae, assembly GCA_023970755.1. NCBI lineage: Eukaryota > Metazoa > Chordata > Lepidosauria > Squamata > Viperidae > Azemiops > Azemiops feae. The sequence goes on along the minus strand of JALGBA010004297.1, from coordinate 4,848,853 downwards.
TTGTTCAAACTAGGTAGGTCTGCTATTATGTTTGGTTTGAAAATTACATCTGCAAAATACAGCTGCTTGGTCATTTGATGGTATGCCTAGCCACTGTCATATAACATCATTGTTGAAAGAGCTGCTTTTATATATATGCACAAACAGATTCACACCCATGTGAGGCAGAAACCTTTGAAGCTGACATCAGCTTAAAACTAACATACCTGAGAAAACACCTTCTCTTGTAAAGACCTGCCAGATCACTGGGATCATAGTGAAGGTCCTCCTAGTTGTACCATCTCTATTGAGATATTCATTTGGCATCAATAGCTTTTCCCTTCATAGTGTCCCAGGGTGATAAATACTCTCTTCCTAGAGATAAAGCCTGTTGCAGACTTAAATTAATGACATGCATACCAAAACCTTTGTGGTTTAGTGTTTCATACAAACATAGCCAATGGAAAGAATTTCTCTCTAAAAAATGGGTCCTTCCTAGGGGATTATTCTCACCCATTTCTGTTTTTAAATCGTATCCCAGAAATTCTACTTTGGATTGCCAATTTTATTTTGGAAAGCTGCCATGATTCTAATAATCTAATTAAAACACTAGGCTTCTAAAGGTGGGGAAACCTCTGGCTAGACTACTAAAATCATAGAACACCTGCTTGGCAGAAGAAAAAAAACCTCTGAAAATTACAGCGTTGTTATGACTTTTCGTCTTCTTGCAACACTTGCTCAGACACACTTAGATAAAATAACAATTTTTGTCACGTTAGCAGTAAGTAGCATATCTCTACCAGTGTAAAATACACCAGTGCTAGCTAGGAGCTAGCTAGGATTTTTGCCTCTGTTGATAAGAGAATTTCACTTTCCAGTCCCAAACATTTCAACCATTTCCCCAGCACATCCATTTAAACTCAAAGTATCTCAAGTTTTCTCTAGCTGTAGGCATCTTAAAAACCCATTTGCCAAGATGTATGAAGAGCTTGGATGTTTTTTAAAGCCTTGTCTCTGGATTAGACAAGTCATTAAAGATTATAAATAGCTCCTCAAGGTTTAGGAGATATGGGCCTCAACCACATTAATAACTTTTAAACCCTTCCAACAAAGCTCTGTTCTAATATTGGCATTTTATTTATTCATGCATTTCACTTTCTATTTCAGAGAAGTCTCATTGTGTCTTCCCAGCTACACTCTATTAGCATGAAACTTAAACCGTAGTTTGAAATTTAGACTTCGACATAACAAAATCTAGAAATGTGAAAACTGTGTGCAACTGTAACAACAAAATCTAGCTCTTGAAGTTATCTAGCCAGTTGAATCCATTTGGGGGAGCTGGTTGCTACATGTTTTCTAGAATAAACATCATGCAATAAATGTTGCAAGAAATAAATGTGGTATTCCCAGCTTGAAATGCATCCCAAGCCAGGATTGTCAACCGATGGTCAGCGTGACTACGTGAGTGAAATCCCATCTCTATTTCACATCTCTCCTGGTTTTCAATTGTGCAGTCCCACAATTATCGTCTTGACTTTTTTGACAATTCACCCCTGTGAATGACCCTGTCCAATGTCATTGCCAAACTATAATAACTATTCTGTCTCTTCCTTTAGAAAGCTTACCATCTGCTTCTCTATGTGTTTACTCAGAAAAAAAAATCCACTTTGGTCAATTATTATTTTCCAACTCTATATGTAAATAGTTATAGACTAAGCCCTGGGGATGGACAGGAGAACACAGAAATGACTTGGTGACTAGATGAGAAAGGTAGCTATATATTTTGTTTGAGAAAGTTCCTTTAGCCACAATTCAACCTTTCTGCAGCTTTTTCCAAAAAGAAGGTCTGTGGTAAAGATCAGGAAAAATTCTGGGCCAAGTACGATCACGAGAGCCTGTATAATATGTCAAATTATCATTGTAAGTGGTCATTTCCTAATGTTGCTGATCCTTATTCTGCCTCTGTGGGCACTTACAAGTGAACAGATTAGCTTTTTTTTTTACATAATTTTGTTAGACTCAGAGTGCAGCACTACTGCATTCAGCTGTTTAGGGAGACAATAGCAGAATGGCAACAGATAAGATTGAACAGGGAAGGTACAAACTAGCCAATAACACCTCTCTGATCCCATCCACTACTAGCCACCTAATTTTGCTTCCTATATAAAAGGAAGCAAAGCATAACAGATTTTATACAGCTGTTATTGGATGCTGTCTTAAGGGGGAGGAACTGTTTTCCTCCATTAAGGCAATTAAAAACAATTTAAGCCCATCTCATTCATAGACTGAAGACAAGATGAAGGCACAATCACAGCAATGTGGCCAGGATATGTTTAGATCTTCCTTAGATCCAAGTGAGGACAATGGCCAAAGAACTTAGGAAAGAGGAAGGAGGAAAGGAGAGTGGTTGAAATAAGCAGAAAATGGGAAAGTATGATTTTTTTTACTTTCTGTTCTGGTTTCTGGATTAATGCCCAAAGAAGTTGAATACATCTCCCGTGAAAACCTGTGCTGAGCTTCCTTACAGTCAACTACATCAATCTATCATTAGGAAAGAATTTTTTTTGTTCCTAATTTTAATATTACACAAGAGGTACAAAGAAGATTTCATGCTTCCTTTCCCATTATTCTGCTGTAACAGCCAAAGATGCTGGGTAAGCAAACAAACTTTCACAATTGATACTGAAGCGGAAACCTATTGTGGATTTATATTAGGAATAAGCATTATATTTACTGAATTTTTAAAAAAGCAAAAACAGCGTCATGGCTTTATGCATCTATAAGTAAAAGCTGGTGATGTAATGATGTGGAACACACTCATTTCTAAAAACAAAAATGGCAAAAGAGACATTTCATTTCCATTATAGCTTTTATTCTTATTATGACACAGTTTTTATTCTACTATGACAGTTACTAAATGTTATATTTACCAGTCATTAATTAAATGTAATTATGTCTGTTATACACTCCTTCCTCACTTCATTCGATCCATCCCTGTAGGAGAAACATAAGGTACTGTACATGTGCCAATAGACAGCTACATTTTATTGTAACCGGATTTACATTTACATTTTCAGGTGCCGATTTTAATTTTTTCTCTTTAGTGCGTGACAAAAAATGGGAGATGCAACAATAGAAAAATTATCAAGGAGATTTTTAACAGATCTGAAATTTCCAGATACATTTGATTATAGCCTGCAGCAAGTTACTTCAGATGATGCATTTAAGGGGGACGGCAGAGTACTTTTATTTATTTATAAGTGGTTTTATGCTGTTTCAGTTAGGACGAATCTAAGCAGCTTCATAAGCAAGATACAGTAAGAAGCAATATATGTAATATTAAGAAAATATTTGTTACCTAAATAATGTAAATATATATATATATATATTATCTGTTACTTGAAGCAAATTACGCATTTTTTTTCCAGGGAGAAACATGTTTTGTAGCAAATCCATTTCCAAATCATATCACAACTTTAGAGAAGCACTGCAAGTTAAAATAACAAGCGAAAAAGAACAAACCCTATCAGGCAATTGTACCCAAGTTCATTTATTAACAAGCTCAAATTGTTCAGTGGAGCCTACTCTTGTAAAAGGTGCAAAGCTGTAGGCAACCTTATCTGTTGTTTTTGTTTGCCAATGTTATTCTGTAACTGCACATCATGTGAATTTTCATCTTGTATTATGGACATAATTCACCAGAAGTCCAAGCATTCAACACCCATTCATTGACAGAATGAGGCAAGCTGGTGTTTCAAAGAAAGAGCTATTCCCAGGATGTAGAGAAAAGGTCTCTGGCAGTAAATTTACTGATTTCAGCAGTTGCTATTAGTCAGGAGGTGGCCACATCTGTTGTGTTAGCCACTTCCTGTAAATGAATTGGATTGTTAATCAGAAAGACACCTGTAAGAAGTGATAAAAGTTGAGGAACCAGCAGGCTCTGTTTTTGCTCACCGCATTCTATATTTTTGTCAAAACGTTTTTGAAAAAACTATTGTTCTTCGTGGTTGGCTGAAGAATTTTGGAAATTGAAGCCCACCCATCTTCAAATTTCCAAGGATGTTAAATACCACATTAGATGGAAACGAAGAGTGAGAATTCTGTTTCTTCTTGAGTGGAGCCTTGTGGTCCAGTTCTCATAGCCCTAATGTAGTTAAATACAGATGTATATGTTTTTATATTTTAAATTAGAATTGTTAATGGGACCATAGTACTCTAAGAGTACTCAAAATACTCTTGAATATTCTGCACATGGCATATCTGCTTAGTCTGTATGAGTATAGCAATATGTTTTTGTCCATACGCTTAAAATGCTACACTTAAAAATATCAAGTTAATTCATGCTACGTGACAACTTCAGTAGATGTTGGAAAATGGTGTGCATTTTTTTTTCTTTCACCATCAACTTGACAGCACTAAGAAAGGGTGTTCTCTGTCCCAAGCTGCTGTATTTCCTGCAGCTGAAAAAAAAAACCGCCCAAACCCAACCTTCAAAACCTCTTGCCTGTCCCTTGCAGAAAAGGAAAGAAAGACAAATCATAAGAGACACACAACTTTCAACTCACCTGGTGATTTGAACTTAGTCTGTTACCTGGAGAGAAGGATTGATAATAGAACGCAGTGTGAGTATCTCAAGAACGAGTCTTGTTAGATTAATCGATGACCTCCAAGGTCCCTTCCAACTTTATTATTATTATTATTATTTTGTGATGGGTTGGCAAGCATGAGGACATGGGCAACAGTTACATCGCTTTGCCAGACAGTTTCTAAATTAGAGATCTTGGCTGATATAGAATAGTACAACAGGGAGCTGTGGTGCTTGTGGCATATTACCCACAATGTGTCCAAACTGGCCAATATTTTTGGAAGGAAATTCTGCATGTGACACGGATATGACTAAGGGCAGCAACAGCCTACATGTTTATCATTATTATGGTTGGTTGCACAGTCAGCCAGATATTTAGACTGGATTTGGCACATTTGTTCACCTATTGAATCCATCTCAAGAACCTGAGATACGCAGATGTTGTTTAATAATACTAAAAATAATACAGTTAGTCCTCGACTTACAACCGTTCATTTAGTGACCGTTTGAAGTTGCAACGGCACTGAAAAAAGTGACATATGACCGTTTTTTCACATGACCATTGCAGCATCCCCATAATCACCTGATCAAAATTCAGACGCTTGGCATGTGTTTATGATGGTTGCCGTGTCCTGGGGTCATGTGATCACCTCTTGCGACCTTCGGACAAGTAAAGCCAATGGGGAAGCTAGATTCACTTAACAACCGTGTTACTTAACAACTGCAGTGATTCACTTAACAACTGTGGCAAGAAAATTTGTAAAATGGGGCAAAACTCACTTAACAAATGTCTCACTTAACAACAGAAATGTTGGGCTCAATTGTGGTCGTAAGTCGAGGACTAATTTTCACAGGCTCTAAGCCGCTCCAAGTAAAGCTGCCTTTTGCAATTTACTGAAGTCAGTTTGTCAATGCCAATGGTGTTTAAGTGGTGCTCCAAATGTTCTGAGATTGTCTATGGAGATTCTCAGTCATCCAGGTCATAGTTATCCCAAAGATGCTTTTTCACAAGGAGTGTTTTTCTACACTCCTTCCCCACCATCCCGTCAGAGCTGAAGAAGCTTCTTGGATGAGAAGTGAAACGTTTCAAAGAAAAACAAGGAAGTCCAGTTGCCTCCTGAAAAAAGCATCTTTGGGATGTTCTGAGATTGCACGGAAGGTGCCTATCACTACTAGTACTTTCTTGGCTTTCTTTTGCCGCAGCCATTCTACTTTTATTTGCATTATCTAAATATTTTGTGATTTTATCCAGTTCATTCGCTTCTATTCTGCTTTCTCCGGGTACTGTAACACCCACTATCCAGACTTTTTTTGTCTTTTGTACCAATAATTTTTTAAGGCTGAGGTGTTATGTGGAAGGTGCTAGTCTGTTTGAATTAGGGTCCCAGAGCACTTTAGCTTCTTCATTTGCTATTACTTTGTTTATTTTGTGGTCCCACCAGTTCTTGCTTGCAGGCAAGTGCAGGCAAGTGTTAGTTCTTGCGCATATTTATTCCAACGCACCAGTGTTGCTACTTTGTCATGCCATTGTTTATAGTCAGCTTGTGTGATATTCTTGCAGAGCTAAGTAGATGGTCCACTGATTCTTCAGCTGCTTTGAGCTTCTTTGACGAGACAGCATTTGTTGTCGGTTACTATCTGTTGCTATCTTCTCAATTCTGACTTTTTATGGACCATTTTTTTGTACAATATCAGGATCTTCAAAAAAGCATTTGAAGATAGATCTCACAAAAGAATGAAAAGAAATTGGACATCAGTAAATACAAAATGGAAGCTGTTTAGGACAGAGTGAAAAAATCCACAGAAGAATGTGAAATTATGCTAATAGAAAGTTGAAAGTTGATGGAATAATGACTTAAAAGGCGCTATGCAAGAGGGCAAAATGCATAGTATAACAGAATGCTGAAAAAATGAAAATAAAAATATTTTATAATGTGTGTGTGTGTATATATATATATATATATATATATATATATAGAGAGAGAGAGAGAGAGAGAACAAAGAATGTAGACAAAGAAAAGGAGGAATGTTTAAAATTAAATGGGGTTGGGAGAATGCAGAGCTATGAAAATACAAATCTTTTCAAAGTGGATGAAAAGGGCTAAACAAGGAGCCTCCAACAAAGTAAAAGGAATTAAAAAATAAACCTTAAAAAACATAAATTTTGGACATTTGTGAGCATGTTGGAACAAATTAATTAGAGAAGCATAGAAGAGTAATAGTTATTATGTTAAAAATAAAATGGAAATAAATGCTATCAATGTTACAGTTCAAAGAAAAAATGAATGAAAAAAAATAAACTATTCAAAGAATGTTGAAAATAATAAAGCTGCAGGTGTAAGTGGTATTACTGGAGAAATGTTAAAATACAGGCATGGTTTCTTTATGCAGTGGCTATATGACTTGTTTATTGGGTGTGTTCCCCTATGCCTGGTGATTGGAAAAATGCTGTTCCAAGTTTGTTGATTTAGAAATAGCATATGAAAAAGTTAAGCTTGAATTGTAGAATCTTTTCTGCAAATATGGAGTTAAATATTGGTTGCTAAATGTGGTAAGGATACTTAATTATAGTAGTAAAGCCTGTTTGAGAATAAATGAAATGTTTCAACATTGGTCAAGGAGAAAGACATGCTGATCTTAAGATGCATAAATGCTGGTAGAAATGTAGTGGGTGGGACGTAATCTGTTGCAATGGATGAAATATTTGTCAGAAGTAATGACAGACGTCTGCCCTCTTTGGGAGTGAATGTTGGATACGTCAAGAGAAACATTAAAATAAGCTGAATGTGATGGAAATAGGTTACTTACAAACTGTGCGTAGAAAATGAATGGGTGATAACTGAATGTGGGTTGAATAGAGAAGTGAATGATCAGTACAAAGGAAATACACTGAGTAAGTTTGATCATATAGAGATAATTAATCAGGAATTGATCATAAAACAAATACATGAAATAAAAAAAGTATGCATTGAGAGAAGAAGACCGGGAAAGTCATGAGATCCTTAAAAGGGAAGAGGTGAGAAATTTAAAGAACAAAACACAATGAATAAATTGACACAAGGGCATAGTAGAATGAAGTTTTGCAAAAAGAAGGTCCAGTGAATGCTGCTCACTATACTCTTCACTCTTTAGAGTATAAAAAGGTATACAGGTAGTCCTTGATGTGAAATAGAGGGGTAGACCAATTGGGTCTAGTGGTTAAGGCACCAGGCTAGAAGCCTCTCTTAGCCAAACCCACCCCACAGGGCGGTTCCTGTGGAGCAAAGAGGAGAAATAAAAATACACTGTTAGGCTTCATCAATAGAATTTAGTTTCCAAAATCAAGGAAAGTAACTTCTTGTTCCTTTTTGTGTTGATCAGAACTTTGAGCAGTATGTCCAGTTTGGGGCAACAAAGTTTAAGAAGAACGTGGACAACCTGGAGCAGGTGCAGTGAACAGCAAGAAAAAATATTAGGGAACTAGAATAAAGTCACATTTTGAGTGAAAAGGGTGGTTTTAGACTTGAAAAAGGTGTACTTTTGAGGGATATAATATCCTTGAATTATCTGAAGGGGTGTCACACAGAAGGTGAAGTCATGTTCCTTATCATTCAGGATGCAGTATTCAAAATAGCAGGCTTAAATTACAGGAAGCCAGAATATAAGGAGTTCTTTGGCACACTAAGAATTGTTCGCCCGTAGAATCAATGCCAAGAGATAACAGGCTTTCTTTCACTAATGTAAGCCTTGTAAGGTGCTGTTGCCTTCACTTTCAAACTTAGGGAAGCGTAAATGTCAAAGGAAAATTCTCATATTTGTTCAAAATTAGATAAGCTTCATTAAAATATGAAATGAATGAGTCCTTCCCATCTCTTAATGATAACTATTGTGCTAGACCAAGGAAGAAGTGGCAGATTTTTTTTTCCAGATCCTGATTTGTGCAGTTGTTATTTTTATGTTATAATACAAAAAAAGTAACAGTCTTTTTCAACATTTCTCTGCTTCAGTAATGCACTAATGGTTTAATTTGTAATTTTTAATTTGAAAATGTAAAATCATTTGTTGTAATCATTTGGGATTTCACAAAGGAAGGCTGAAACAGGCATGCATGCAATGAAATGACAATTGCATGAACACTTAAGAGGCAAGTTCTACATCCTCCCAGACAATCAAACAAGTAATGTCAAGTTAGTTAGTTGGGTTTATGAACAAAGTTAGACCAGTCCTTCGTCTACTCTATGGAGTTAAAAATGCAAATCTCTCTGTTTTCGTGTAAAGTTCAGTTCTAAAAACACTGCATTGCTTCTGGAGCCACCATTCTTCAAAACTTGTCTGATTCCTTGCATTATCACTAGTGAGGCCACTTTGATATGTTACATGTTTTGTATGGTGCCTTCCCTAGCATCCATCTTCACCGCTGTGCGTGTGGCCTCACTCTTCTCCCACTGGAGTCAATATCTTTTGTGACAGAGTGTAGCTAATGAGCTGTCCTGGGAACCAAAATCCAGGCACAGGATTGATGAACTCTGCTGCTTATTTCCTGCTCTGTCTTAATCATGCGTGCAGCGGGTTCTCTCTCTTGTGTGAATGTGTATATTACTAAAAAGACGATTCTCAGACAGAGCTGCTGTATTCTCAAAGGCTGAACAAGAAAGCAGAGCCAACAAGGTTTTCTCAGGATTTATGTCAGAGAAAGATAGATAACGGGACAGTGATGATTGCATCCAGATATATTTTAGGTTGGATACAGACAACCTGCCTAGTGCATGAAGGAGAATAAACATGGTCACGTTTGAACTGGTTCAGTTTCCCCAAGCACAATATTAAGTTGCGTGCATTAATCTAGGGCAGAGGACATGAGTAGGAAGGTATTCTCCTGAGATCACTGAATCACACAATTAGGGAAAGATTTTGAGAAAAAGCTTTTCTGCGTTTTCTGTCTAGTTTTGGGGTTAGTCCAGATAACCCAGTTATCAAGACCATGTTGTCTTCAGATTTTGAATGTTTGCATGTTTGTGATTTGAGAGTTGTTCCTGATTTTTACAGAAGGGATGGTGAATATGGTGGCGATTCGTGTGTGTTGTGAAATGATGGGGTTGCATGGAATTGAAAATCCATCATGATTCTCTCTGAGGTCTCACAGTACCTCAAGTAGGCAACCAAATGCACCGTGAGGTCATTTCAAATGTGACTAGAAGATTAATAAAGGGTGAATCCTCCAGTCCTGCCCTCCAGAAGCAGTTGCCCACTTGTTTGGCACTTATCCAAGCAATAGGAATACGCCTATAGTCACTTGCACTGATACAAGTTTTAGCCCATGCTGAACTGGACAAGAGTGAATTTCAGAGCTATACATTTGATGGGGAGGTTCGTGGTGAACGGAAACTAATAATATTGTTGACAATAAAGTTGTATAGAAGTGTCCGAAATAGGTGGGAATACCTGCTAGATAAATAGCCTCCTCTCCCCTTTACCTGCTGTCTTTCCTTGTCCAAGCAGCTGATCCTCAGTGTGAGAGAGATGACAGGAAAGGGATTTGGGGGGGAGGGCAATTCTGATAGATAGCTACATTCTCAAGCCTATCCATGTGTCAAAATCATTGCCGATCCCTTCAATACTGTGATTGCGCTCCTTCCCAGAGGACGAAAGGACAGCGGAACTTGGAAAGTGTGGCAGGCAGGAAGAGGGTGAAGGTAGACCCTCCCAAGCAATTCACAGAGTATCTCCATGGTTATTGCAGATAAATGCTTTAGTTCAGCAAGATTTCTGTTTTAGGTGCACAACAGTAAAGGAACTACTCAGAAGTAACTCCTCATGTCGTTCTTTGGGTCTGACACAGATTTTTTTTTTCTCATAAGCTGTTCACATAGAGAAGGTGTGGGCACAGAAGATACACCTGTGTGGCAAATAAGGCCACAATCCTCCAGCTGCAATGGGCTGGCAATGGGGAGAGTAAAATTTGTGCTGGTCTAACTCTCTGCTGATTTGCTGATGGAGAAGAATACTTCACTGAGCTAGACTCACTCAAGAGGGGAAGAATACTAATGGAAGGAAGATTCGTGAAATTTGTAAAGCCCTGGGTGACTTCTGTGCAGGACCTCTGCTTTTTTGCTACAATATATCCGCCAGTCTTATAAGTTGGGCTAGAAATTATGACAAGCAAAGCTTGTAGTTTTGCTTGTACGAAAGCAGCTAAGGCAAGAAGACTTTCTATAGGAAAGGAATTTGTTTATTGTTAACTCCTCACACGCATCAAATCCTCTCCTGATATAATTCCTTGCATAGAGCTTCTTTCTACAGATCAATTTCTGTCCTTCTCCCATATTTTCATGGATTTAATTTTGATTCCTAAACTTTATAATTTCCAAGATTAATGAAGCCTATAGCGAAGAACTCTCTGCATAATAAGAAGTGTTTTGATTTTGTTTTGATTTCAGTGGAACCTTAGAAAGTTTTAGATCAGGATATTTTTCCGTCATTAGCTTCCAACCTCTTGCCCATATTTTCTAACATACAGTCTAATACAGGCAGTCCTTGCTTATCAGTTATAATTGGGACCAGAATTTATGTCGCTAGGCACTGCAGCCATGAAGTGTAATGTTATGTGACCATACAACTTAACAACTGAAGGTCCGGCAGTCTCCGGTATTGTTAAATGAATCATCATATGTCATTAAGTGAGGATCTCCCTTGACTGTACCTTCTTGCCAGCTTCTTCATTGACTTTGCTTGTGAGAAGCAGAAGGGGTGGTTGCAAATTGCCACCATGCGACCGTAGGATGCAATCGTCCAAAATCCAAGCTGTTAGATTGCCAGGATGGCAATAATGTGACTGCAGGAGTGCTGCGTTGGCCAGAATTTTGAGAACCAGTTAGTTCAAACAATCAGCAAACAATTGTTAACAAAGGACCACTTGTACACATTTCCTTGCAAAAAGAATCTTACAGCTGGACCATTTGAAAAATGATTCATTTTTTTTTAAGATAAAGTAAGTCTGGAGGAATATTTAATCCCTCAACCTATAAGGGATTCCAAAGAAATACAGGTAGTTCCCAATTTACTACCACAATTGGGATAAGAATTTCCCCTGCGAAGCGGAGCAGAGCTTAAGGGAGTCTCTCCTAATTTTATGACCATTTTTACCATGGTTGTTAAGCAAATCCCTGCAGTTGTTAAGTGAATCACACAGTGGTTAGATGAATCAAGCTTCCCCCTTTTACTTTGCTTTTCAGAGGTCGGCCTTTGCTTTTCAAAAGTAATCCCAAGAAGGTCATAAAGGACTATCATATCACTCTGGGACGCTGCACCCATCGCAAATACATGCTAGTTGCTAAGTGCCTGAATTTTGGTCACATGACCAATAGGGACATTGCAACGGTTGTAAGTGCAAGGACTGACCATAAGTCACTTTTTTTTCAGTGCTGTTGTAACTTTAACGGTCACTAAATGAATGGTTGTAAGCCGAAGACTACATGTATTGTCAAATCATAGTTACCTCAAATTAGGACTTTCGTGCTTTCATTATTCAGGGTGCGTCCCTCCTTATGTTTAGAGATGTGTGTGTGTCTGCCTGTGTGTATTTATAAGTTGAGGGGTCCGACTGATATTTGGGGATGTCACTGCGCCTTTGGCTGATGCATTTCTGACTCATCTCTTGGTGGTTTGGGGATTGGCACCTTAGAAGGGAAAAAATAAACAAATAAACGGGCAATTTTCACAATGGACTGTTTTCCACCACTAAGTGGAAAAACCCAAGTGAGGAGGAGGATCTGCAGTCTTGTTTTGTGTGATTGGCTCTGAATTCAGCAGCCTTAAATGTGCCTCTCTTGCAGAAGATGGGGCTGTCAGTTTCCTGCTGTATAAAGCTGTAGGGAGTGGCGAAACATTAGCCTTGCGCTCTCATTTGCCGAACACAACCTGCAGAGAAGCCAGAGCCTGGGTGCTTTGTAACACAGTCGTTTTGCTCTCCCAGCTGTGTTGGTGTCCGCTTTGATTTATTAACATGCTGGCCCACGTTAAATTTTAATTGTCCTATTTTTCTCCTAAGATACAGTGCACAGGGCAAAAAGAAGCCTATATACAGGGGAGGTTTTTTTTTTATTTATATCTTTGCCTAAAAGGGCACTATCCTGTTATTTTTCAAAATCTCTCTTTTTTTATTCTGCTGACACTTATTTTTAATTAGCTCCCTTTGGAAGGCTGGCACTGAAATCTGTTTCCTTTCATTGTTGCTGGATTATTAATAGTAGAACTGAGCTGGCAGCGTGCCCAGCAGTGTATATCATGGAATGGAGGGCGGGGAAAAGAGAAGGATAAGAGAGAAAGAAGCGTCTGCAGAGATAAAGGAAAACAATGTGGCTTCTTACTGTGAATTTCCTTATTACACCTGCCCCTTCTACACCCTGCGTGCCCGGTATCTGCCTCAGATAAATCAGTCTATCCCCACATTTTACAGGGATCAGTCAAGAACTCTTATTTGACTGGCTGCTGGGGGAGGTAACAGCCAGGACAGCAGGACTTCTTCATCTTGGAGGTAGCTCATCCTGAAGGCTAGCAAGGAGGAGCCCTGTATTAACTCATTCATCTCTACTGCTATGGCTATGAGTGGGACTTGGGACAAAGCATTGCATTGGGGCTATGCTTCCTGTTTAGCATTCTGGTCATTCCACTCCATTATATCATCTCCTCCTCCTCCTCCTCCTCCTCCTCCTCCTCCTCCTCCTCCACCAAAATAGAAGATATTATGCTTGGTCACATAGTCTGTCAAATGTTTAGACTGGACTTGGCCTTTTATCCACCATTCCCATGGACCTGGGATAGGCAGATGTTTTTGTTGATGGTATTAAAGGTACCGTTGCAACATGTAGGCTGTTATTTTATTTGCCATGGGTGGTCAACTTTTCTTCCAATAGTCCTGCAGTGGCTGGCCCTGGTTGCTCAGCCAACAATCCTGAGTCCTACAGTCCACTTGTCACCAGATATCCAGGAACTCCAAAACATACTATGGTCCTTGTTGACCTAAGCAATGACAAATCCAGTATAGCTTTCTGTAAGTATTGTTTATGGATGAGACATTCTTCATCTGCTTCTTCTGATGAGACCTGTCCAGCATTGGTTGTGGCATAGCTCTCACCTTCCTGAGAGCACATAAGCCTCACAACCACATCAAGGTATTGTCTCATTTTATTATTATGGTTGGTCACCCAGTTAGCCAGATATTTATAATGATTTTTGGCATTTTTGGTCACATATCAACACTTCACAAGGATTTGAGATAGGCAGATATTGTTGTCATTATTATTATTGCTATTTTGCAAGTACAAAGAAGAAAGATGCCTGAGAAAAAATAATAATTCAAGTGCTGATGTACAACACTTTCACTGGTTGAAAAAATAGGATCATCTGGATGTCTTTCCTGGCATTACATTGTTCCATCCCCTCCTAATGGAATCCATGAATCTTCTACCAGCAAATTGTTGTAAGTGACCCATGGATCTTTAATAATCTTCAAATATATACCAGGTGGGCTGTATACAGGTACCAAACCAAACCTAGAAATGTTTTCTTTTAAATAGATGAAGTGTAGTGAGATCATAAAATCTCCTGAGATGTTGATGATCTCACCTAAAATCTTCTGAGGGTTCTAAGGACAACATTGAAATCTTGTGAGAATTTGCAGCCTCAGAAGTTTTCAACTACGTTTTGTTAATTTTTAATGACTGTATTTAATTCTGGACTTCCGTTGAGAAAATCTTGTGTGCTGTGCTGACCATGAATATAGCATTACTAACTCCTAGTTTACACGATAAGCTGCAAATAACTTTCAGGGACAATGCATAAAGGAAAAAAATTGGGAGCTATATATAACTGAAGAACTTTACCTTTCCAATTCCTCCATTATATTCTTCCAAGATAACAGAGGGAGTGTAGCCTTCACTGGCCATTACTGCTGCAATGAATTCTATAACATACATAGCTACAGCATATGAAAATATAATTTCTTTTGCCCGTGTGTATTATACCCAACCTGATGGTTTCCAAACATACAAAGTCACCTTTTTTCTAGCTAGTATAAAATATAGAATTGGCATACATTCAACTTGTGCAATTTTGCTAAATTAATTTCAGTGGGTGCCCACAAATTCTAATACCTGAAAATAAAGAGGATCAAACATTTTAATTTTCTTCACACTAGGCAGAGTTTTCCTTCAAATTTCTAACATGCCTCTCCAGATAAACTACTTTTTAAGACTTTCATGTCTATATCTCTTCCCACCATACCTGATTTCACTTCTCAGTGATAGACCAATAGATGGTAATTCAATAGTTTATCAGAGGAGAGGAGAGTTTCCTACTTTCCCGTTATGTATTCAAGTAGGACAGCCATTTATCAGTAAAGATTTAATTAGGATTCTGTTCTGTCTTTAGGTTGGTAGACATCGAAGAGACGAGATTAAACAACAAGGTTTATTCATTGGAAACAGATACAGAACAGAACAGAAAAATGAAACTGGCTCCGCCCTTTTATACAAGGGAGCTCCTGGTAATCTTAACCAATCATAGCACGGGGTTTCTCCCGCGCTAAAGTAGCAAGCCTGCCCGGGCCACCAGACATCCAGGCACCATAGCTACCACGTGGTCGCTAGCCTCGCCTGGCTCCCGCCCTGCACCTGCTGTTCAACACAACTCAGTACATTACACCCCTCCCCCCTTGGTTAGAAGCATAATGCACCTTGTTTTATTTTGTTTGCTTAGTAAAGCAGCCCCCGGCTGGAGGCTATCCATTCACTCCCACTAACCTTGGCCCCGGCCTGGGACCTCTTAGGACGTGGCATTTGTTCACTGAAGCTTTTGAAAAAATGCAAGGCAATGTCGTTTGAACAAAAGCACTGTTATACTTTTGAGCACGCCTGAATGCTCAGCTAGCACGAACTCTGAATTCTATGCTAGTGCCGACAGAACCCTCACATAGTCCCGTAAGAACTGCGGAGGCCCTCGGACCCACTCCAATCTCTGCGGAAGTGCCGCGGTTGCCTGGTCTGCAAGCTTGCCCACCGGGCTGGGCAGACCAGGACTTGGGGACCTGTTTAAAATGGTCGGGATCAGTGCCTGCAAGCTAGCCTGCTGGTCCAGCTCAGCATGCCGATTTGGGGTGGAATTCCCCGGAAGGGTGGTGTTCCCTGGAGGGGTGGTGTTCCCTGGAGGGGTGGTATTCCCCTGGCTAGTGGTCCTCTGTGGGGTGGAATTGCCCTGCGGGGTGGTATTCCCCTGGTCTGCCTGGGCAGATGGTTGGGAGTAATATCCCGTAGGGGCGGACCCCACCCTTGGAGAGGCTTGAAAAGCCGATCTCCCGCAATGTCCCATGGGCATAGTGCCCGAGTCAGGAGCCGCCTCGATGGCAAACCCCTCTTTTGCTAGTTGCGATGAGCCATAGTCAGTGCTTTGTTGACTGTCCCAATCAATCTTGGGAGCTTCCTCCCCCCCGAGAGCAGAGCCAGGGGTGGAAGAGTGGCAGGGCAACCTCCAGTGAAGCTGGTCAATATGCAGTCGCAGCACTCGGCTGTCGTCCAACGCCACCTCGTAGGAAAGGGGCCCTGTGACCCTACAAACCACAGCTTCCACCCACAAGTTGCCAGGGCCATAGTTTCAGGCCCAAACCGGATCGCCCAAGTTCAGTTGCCTTGGTGCCCGTGGTTGGGACACCTGCGATGTAACCCGGTCTGGATTAGTGATAAGTGATTAGTGATAAGCTGGTGACCCCATCAGAGCTCAGCGGGACTCTTTCCCATAGCAGTGCATGGAGTGGTGCGGTGGCACAGGAGAAAGTCAGCCAACCGGTGATGCCAGTTGCCGTGCATGATTCTTTTCAAAGAATCTTTCGTAGTCCACACCATGTGTTCCGCTTGACCATTTGACGCCAGGTGGAAGGGCGCCGACGTAATGTGACAGATTAAGTTTGCTCGCAAAAAAGACTGGAACTCCGAAGAAGTAAATTGAGTTCCGTTGTCAGAGACAATTACGTCCAGAAGTCCATGAGTGGCAAAAATGCCGCGAAGAACCCTGATGGTGATAGTGGAAGTTGCAGCGGACACTGGAACTACCTGCAGCCACTTAGAGTGACTGTCCACGACAATAAGAAAGAGTTGCCCCTGAAAGGGGCCAGCGTAGTCGATATGGATCCTCGACCAAGGATCCTGTGTAGTTTCCCACCTATGGATGGGAGCTTGGGGCATTTCTGGCCTGGACTGTTGGCAAATGTGACACCCTTGGACGTGGGCTTCAATCTCTTTATCGAGCCCTGGCCACCACAGGTGACTACGTGCAAGCGCCTTCATGCGGACTATCCCCGGATGTCCCTCATGCAGAGACACCAGGACTCTAGTCCTCAGTGAGGTCGGAATGACTACCCAACTGCCCCACAGTAAACACCCCTTAAATGTGGATAGCTCCAACTTTCGCTTCCAAAACCCCTGAAATTCCGTGCCCGTACACGTGTCCGGCCATCCCGATAACACCCAATTCAACACGCGTGTCAGCGTGTGGTCAGCAGCTGTCTCAGCAGCTACATCCCCTGCATGGAGAGGGGACTCAGGCAAATCATGAATGGAGAGGATGTGGTTTGCCGGGGCAGGATCAGGCTCTATGTTCCTTAAAGGCAATCTACTGAGGCCATCTGCATGGCCCATCTCTTTGCCCGGCTTGTGAATCATGCAAAAATCATACGCAGAGAGAAATATTGACCATCTCAACATTCTAGGAGAGATTATGTGGGGTGTCTGCTTGTCCGTTGTGAACAACCCTAGAAGTGGCTTGTGGTCTGTGAAGACTGTGAAACGGCGACCATACAAGAAGTCATGGAACTTCTTGATGCCCGTTACGATTGCCAATGCATCTCTATCTGCGCGTAATACGCTCCGCGGCAGACAGGGTTCTGGAATAATATGCTATAGGGACCCGAGTCCCATCTGTTTTAAGGTGACTCAAAACAGCTCTGATCCCGTAAGGGGAAGCGTCGCATGCTATGCCAACAGGAAGTCGCTCATTAAAATGAGCCAACACTGCATTTGAGGAAAGTAATGCTTTAACTGCAGCAAAACTCTTCTTGTGGACACATGTCCACGCCCATATAGCCTGTTTGTCTAGGAGCCGGTGTAACGGCTCTGCCACGGCTGCCTTGTGGGGAAGGAAGGCATGATAGAAATTTAACAGTCTCAAGAACGCTTGAAGTTCTGCTTTTGTTTTGGGACTGGGTGCCTGCTGGATCGCTTCCAGCTTGGACTGAGCAGGGTGTATGCCTTCCACATCTATGCAAAAACCCTGAAACTCTGTGGACGTGACCCCAATCTTACACTTGTCTTTCCTGAGTTTCAGGCCCGTTTTGCGAAACCGCAGCAACATGGCCCTGAGTCTCTCAGCTGAATTTTCCACTGATTCCCCTGCGATGAGGACATCATCGAAGTACAGGCATACACCCGGAAGGTCTCTGAGCGTTCGCTCCATGACACTCTGGAAAATACCTGGCGCTACGTTAATGCCAAACTGTAGCCTCCACACCTTGAAAGCCCCCTGATGGGTCACAATGGTTTGTGCCTCTGCCGTGGCATCATCCACCGGCAGCTGTTGGTAGGCCTGGGCCAAATCAAGTTTTCCAAAAATGCAACCCCCTTGTAGAGATGCCAGAATATGGCTGACTACTGGCACGGGATAGGAGTGTTGCTGCAGAGCTTTATTCAGCGTGCACTTATAGTCAGCACAAATTCTGACTTCTCCGTTGGCCTTAAGTGGCGTCACTATGGGGGTTTCTCATGGACTGCTGTCCACAGGCTCTAAGATGCCCTGCTGCAAAAATTTATCCAATTCTGCATTAATTTTGTGCTTGAGAGCAAACGGCACCCGACGAGGCTTGATCCTAATCGGTGCGACAGAAGGATCTAACTTCAAGGCAATTGGGGGTCCCTTATATTCCCCCAGTTCAGTAGTGAACACGTCTGTGAATTCTTTGCAGACTTGGTCCAGGCTGGCCGTTTGTAAACTGTTCAGCCCCGTTACCTGAATTCCCAGGGCCTCAAACCAATCAAGCCCTATTAGGCTTGTCCTGTTCCCATCGACCACAACGATGTTCAATATTCCCATGAATTTCCGGAATTGCACCCTTAGAGTGGCCTCCCCCTTAACTCTGACCGGGGAATTCTGAAAGTCGGTCATTATTAAATTCGAGGGCCTAAGTTTCTCCCGTTGGCCGCTGCGGCCACAAATTCTGTTAAGAGTGCTCTGGGAAATGATGGACAGGGCAGACCCCGTGTCCAGTTCCATCCTCAATGGAACCCCTTGCAACCTGACTTTGAGCTGCAGCTTTTTCTTTAAGGGCCTATGTCCCCCAGTTCTATGGACGCCGCGCCTGCTGGCACAGAACCCTACCCTGTTTTGACTGGGTACCCCAGTACCTTTCCGAGGCAACTCTTTCTTGGAAAGTTCTTTTCCACGGCCCAAACAAACAGCAGCGATGTGGCTTTGCTTGCCACATGCCCAGCAATGGGCTGTTTGGAACCAGCAGTCGGCTCATTTGTGCCATCCCCCCGCACCCCATGCACCTAGGGAAGAAGTCTAGGAAGTTCTTTCACCTGTGGTTGTCGCACCAGGTCAACTTCCTGGTCCGACTCGGCCTCTTCCTCCTGTTCGACGTCCTCGTGGTAGACGGTTTGTGATGGTTGAGGGTTCTTTGAGAGCCACAAGGCCCTTACAGCTCCGCCAGCTGCTTCTTCTGCGGTGACCTCTCGCAACGCGTCTTGGAACGAGACAGTCTCCTTCGCGAAGATCTTCTGCTGAAGATCTCTGCTCCGTAGTCCGCAAACCAAACGGTCTCGTAACCGTTCCTCTAAGTCCTTGAATTCACACGGCCTCATTGCCTGTCTGAGAGCGGCGATGAATTCTGTGACGGACTCTCCTGGACACTGGTCCCACTGCTCGAAAGTGTGCCGCCATGCAATGACCGACAGCTTTGGCTCGAAGTGCTCCTTGAGCATCTTTTTTAGCTCTCCGTAAGTCACAGTCTCCAATGGCACTGGGGACACGAGGTTTTCCACCTGTCTGAGAGCGGCGATGAATTCTGTGACGGACTCTCCTGGACACTGGTCCCGCTGCTCGAAAGTGTGCCGCCATGCAATGACCGACAGCTTTGGCTCGAAGTGCTCCTTGAGCATCTTTTTTAGCTCTCCATAAGTCACGGTCTCCAATGGCACTAGTGACATGAAGACGGCTTGGCCACACACACAGAGCAGCGTGGCGGCCTTCAGCTCGTCTTCTGTGATCCTGTTCACGCGGAAATAATTCTCAGCCCGGGCGACGTACGAGCTCCACCGCTCTGGGTGAGCAACGTCGAATTCCGCGAGCTGGCCCAGTTTTGCCATTCTATTGTCTCTCCTCTACCACGTGTGCTGCACTCAGTTAGAGGGTTTCCTGGGCAGTTCCTCGCAGCACTCTCCCCCAGAGTTTGCGTACTGGTGGGTGAGTGAGCCGGAATAGGAACGCCGTCCCTCAGCGTGGTCTGGCCCTCCTTCACGGTGATTCGGGCCCTTCGTCACGGTGGCAGCAGAATCCCACCTTTGTCGCCAATTGTTCTGTCTTTAGGTTGGTAGACATTGAAGAGACGAGATTAAACAACAACAAGGTTTATTCATTGGAAATAGATACAGAACAGAACAGAAAAACGAAACTGGCTCCACCCTTTTATACAAGGGAGCTCCTGGTAATCTTAACCAATCATAGCACGGGGTTTCTCCCGCGCTAAAGTAGCAAGCCTGCCCGGGCCGCCAGACATCCAGGCACCGTAGCAACCACGTGGTCGCTAGCCTCGCCTGGCTCCTGCCCTGCACCTGCTGTTCAACACAACTCAGTACATTACAGATTCCATTAGTGATCAGAGTTGAACCTGATAGTCAAAAAGATTCCTTCCAACTCTATGACCTAACAATAAATGCAGTCACCAATAAAGAGTTAGTAGGAATATTCTTCAGGTTCCACTCAATGCTCTGAGGATAACCAATTAGGCCTATCAATAGATTTGTCTTAAGGGATCTGGTAATCAGAAAGTTCTTTTTAAGTATATCACATTAGCTTAGACATAATTCTGAAGCGAGGTCTCGTATAGGTCTGTGTGTGATAAAACCAGAAATTTATGGCAGAAGATGGTGTTTCGATAGCTTTCCATTATACATACAAAAATCTGAAACATTGATGGTATCAATATCATGGTATCAGCAATTGTTCCACTTGCATAAGAAACAGCAAACCAGTATGGTGTAGTACTTAAGAAGTTAGACTAGAACTCAGTTGAAGTCCAGCATCAACTATGGAGTTCATTTAGTGTTTTCTGGGACAGCCAGTCCAACTTAACTCATAGGGTTGTTTTTATAGAGGAAAAATTAAAGGGGAAAGTGGTATGCATGCTATCTTGAACTCCTGAAAAAAAAATTAGAGGATGACTGATCCAATTTTTTTAAATTATAAAGTTCAAAATATATCAAATGTGTATTCTTTTGAGAAATACTTGTATTAAATAATTGAGAGAAATCATCTAAGTTTTGAAACTGATCTTTTCTCCCAGGAGAAGGAATCTCCTTTTTTCTATTTTTCTGTTATTTTATGAACCAATATGGCCAATATGGGTGGTTGTAAACAATAACACTAATTAAGGAATCTGAGTTTGGGGAAAAAATTTCTCAACTTCTTGAAAAACAGGCAGAACAAAAATGTCCCCAAAGTGTAGTCCTTAACGGTATAGATCCTGAAAGGAAAAAAATAGATGCAGCAAATAAATAATTTGCCTTTTAAAGTACAACTTAGTGATGTGAATGCTATCATTCTGCATCATTATTCTTTTTCAGCTCAATGTTCTGTGCGAACAGGTGTCTTTGGTTAGATTTAAATCTGATACGCTAACTGAAATACAAGTCTCATAAAAAGGGACTACAATACATTGCCGTTGCTAAATAAAACTAGGTGGGGGAAAGCAGGAAGCCCTGATATAATGGTATATTCATATAATCTCAATATAATTTAAAGAACAATTTTGTCACATCATGCTATCATAAGACAAAGAAAAACAGGTAACACTTAAAGATTTTTGATATTGTCCAATGTGGCAGAGAAGGATATGAATAAACTTGGGGCAAATATTTTCTATATAGTTCTATGTTAATAAGAAGCAAAAGAGAAATACCATTTAATTTTTTTTCATCAAGATGACTTAGCTGAATTTGATACATGCCTACTTCCCCTTCACACTATTCTATTTCAGAGTAAATAGTGTTATGCAAAGTGCAAGAAAAGGGAAATATTAAGTCAAAGAAAATAAAAGCATAAGAAAAGAAAATTAAGCCAAATCTAGTTTATGCCAACACCATTCACAATATTTACCTATAACTTTCTGTCCTTTGCAAACCATCCTTGTTTTCTATCAGGTCTATACACTGATTTATATATTGTCTTTTAGTCTTTAAACCTTTTCACCTTTTTCTTTTGAGGAACTGGTCAACTCCAGCCAACAAAGACTTTTACTGTATTTTCCTTCCTCTTTCTTCATTTATTTGTTTTGCTTTCCTAGACATGATGACCCATCTAAAGACCATTTCAAGCCATTTTTGAGGAGTAAATTACCATTCCATCTTTATTATCTTTCTCTAAGGGAAGGAAATGAAGAATAAGCGTGATCCCATTTCTTTCATGACAAAGCATGAAAGGGAGACTTTGGCAAAGCATTAGAATGTAACATGAGGTGATAGAAAGATGTAAAATGTTCTTACTTAAGTCTGAAAATAATGTCTTATGTGAAGGTGAAGGGAATTCTGGTTTAACCCTCAAAAGGTCTTCAGGCTTGACAGGTTTGTTATTATTGTTGTTGCTTAAAAAAACAGTATAAACTACCACAACTCAAAAGAAAAAAAAGCCAGGTATTAATACTGAAGAGTCTGTTGGAACTTAATCCATTATCAGTATATCAGCAAAAAAGAACCAAATATTTGAATGAGTGTAACCAAATCAGAGAATTATAAGAAATTACAGATGCTGTTTGGATAAACATTCTTCCTTACAACAGTCTTTAATTCAATGACTTCAGAGTGTCATCCCCACCCACATCCCCACTTCACAAGGTCTCATTGTTCTGAGCACTTGACCATATGATAATGACATGGAAAAGTTCCTACATGCAGACTGCCACATACAATAAAATGTATATCATTCTGGAGAGTCCCTGGGGAACTGGGGAACATGACAAGCTAATAGAAAGAAGCTTTAAGCCAGCCAGATTTTCCCTACAGCTCCAACACAACCAAAAGGCAAAGGTCTGGCAGGGATAATCATTAATCATTCTTTCTGGGGATCTGGTCAAGCAGAATAACCTTTTGTAGGTGGTATATAAATACGCTTAACCTTTAAAAAGAAAGTTTAAGTGAGGACCAAAGGCAATGCAAAAGAACCTCACCCAGGAGAGAGATTCCCAACTGGCCACTTCTCAACTTTGAGCCCATCAGGAGAAACTCTCAAAATGAGACTTGGGAATTTTTTGCATTGATCCTCATTTATCAAACTGACAGGGCTGTGCTGTCCACTAGACAAAGGGAGTGCTGAGAGAGAAGGGAGGGAAAAAAACACTTCTGCGGAGAATTCAGGGACAGATAGTAATAGCAATAGCACTTAGACTTATAGACCGCTTCATAGTGCTTTACAGCCCTAAGCAGTTTATAGAGTCAGCATATTGCCCCACAACAATTTGGGTCCTCATTTTACTGACTTGGGAAGGATGGAAGGCTGAGTCAACCTTGAGCAGGTCAGGATCGAACTCCTGGCACTCAGCATAATTAGCCTGCAATATTACATTCTAACCACTGCACCACCACAGCTCAGATAAAATAATTATGGCTCACCTGTCTTGTCTTACTATCAATATGGTTGCCCTTGGAAACCAATATTGGTTTCCCTTGGAAAATCCAGTCTGGGAATCTTTTTCTTGTGATGATTTTCCAGTGATTTGTTTCCCCCACCTCAGTAAGGCCAGGCTTATCCAATTGTCACTATCGGTCCTTTTCGCAGATCAGAATCCAAGGTGAATGTTTAGGGAATAAAGACAGAAGAAAACCTACCAGGATTCATCAATTGGGCTTGAATAAAGGATAGTACTTTAGTGTTTCTTTTATCACTATAGTTTCTTCTTTGGTAGGAGGAAGGGTATATTCGTCCTTTTTTTTTAAAATACTGTGAGCAGTTCTGACCATTTTTCCCCTTACTTTTAGTTATATAGATTGATTCAGAGTAAAGCCAATCACCTAGTGCAAAAAAGGATTTAAAAAAAAGACCTTGCAGCTGTTAAAAACATCATCAAACATTTTACCTTAATCTCAGCAGCCATAGCATTTGTTGGATGACCCCTTCAGAAGAAAGACTCCAATTTTGCATCTGACCATGTAGCAGTTCCTTCTTCTCTGACAAAATCTGACATGCTTGATTGACCATTCTGTCAATGGAACAGTCATGTCACCTGGTAGGAATCAGTCCTACATCTCTGTGTCTGCAGGCTCAAAGGCAGCAGACTCCTTTGCCTTCACTATTTGTACTTGTCTGGCTTCCTAAAGGCGATCTTCTTTTTCCTGAAATGACCTTCTTGGCTTAAAACTGCTCCCATGAATTTTTATTTACGTGTTTCCTTCTTCTACCTCCATCTTCATCGTAGGCAGAAAGGAAACCAATAGAAGAAAGAGGTTAGTGAAAATCAGAATACAATAATAACTTTCTAATTTACATTTCTCCAACATTTTCTTCAGAAGAAAGCTTATTTTAAATGCAATCACACTTTTCCCTATGAGCCTGACAGGGCCACCATAGCCCAAGTAAGAATAAAATTATTTGCCTGTATTGACCCTTACTGTAGGTCCCTGAAGATCCAGTTAAATATACCTGGACCTAGTTTATTTCTCTTCCATTTACTTCCATCTGCTTTCTTTAGAGAGAAATAGATATGTCCCCTGAATAAAAGGGGGATTTGCCATCATGCTCTGTTTATTTTTATTATTTATTTTATTTTATTTTATTTTATTTTATTTTATTTTATTTATTTTATTTTATTTTATTTTATTTTATTTTATTTTATTTTATTTTATTTTATTTTATTTTATTTATTTTTTTATTTATTTTATTTTATTTTATTTATTTTATTTATTTTATTTTATTTTATTTTATTTTATTTTATTATTATTTTATTTTATTTTATTTTATTTTATTTTATTTTATTTTATTTTTATTTTATTATTTTATTATTATTTTATTTTATTTTATTTTATTTTATTTTATTTTATTTTATTTTATTTTATTTTATTTTATTTTATTTTATTTTATTTTATTTATTTTATTTGTTATATTTTCCTGGAAGGAATGAAAGAAGAATCCCCCCCCTCACTTTTTTTTAAATGTATTTCTTATTTTAATCAAGAAATATGAGAAAACAGTGACAAAAATTAATGCTTTTAACCCTGAAATCTATATAGGAGTAATGGATGAATCAGAAAGGGGGACTACAGAAAATTCTAAAGTTTATAGCTCTGGCTATATTGTTCCCCAATGCATGGGGAACAACACTTGTGGCCAACTCTTCAATTATTTAGCCATTGCTCAACCCTTCAGGTCTTCAGGTCAGATATCTGAAATGGAAGCTGATCTCCCCGCCATTTAAAGCTCTCCATGGACAAGGGCTTAAATTGCACAGAGACCCTTTGGGACTGCAGCAGATTTCCAACTGCAGAAATCATTCTTCAGTGCATAGAAATGAGCTATAAAATAAAAAGAGAGGGGATGGAGTCAAGAAGAATCGTCTTGCTTTACTGTCCACTTCTTTTAGATAGTACAAGGAATGAAATCTTACGTATTGTATATGTAAGATTATGGTGAATAATCTTAGAAGCTGCCTGAAAACAAGAGAAATGCCAAATGTAGAATGAGCTGGCCATTTTATGTCTTGAAACCTTACATGAAATGTCTTCTAGGCTCACCATAGATGACATTTCATATAAGTAGTAGAAAACATGCTCCTTCCTAATAAGTATTGATCACTTACAATTCTGGCCATTCAGATTAATCTAAAAGACTAAAGGTAAGCATGCAAATTCTTGATTTCATATATTGGCATAACCAACATGTCTTTAGGACTATATAGCTGAATGGCATCCATCACATTATAATTAAAGGCGGCTGTTGTCAGCCCTGCTCAAAATGTAGTCTATTCAGAAAGAATATGTACAATTTGATTTACAAAATGTTTATAAACCAGCCATGCCAAACGTCAAAGAAAGACCCTCGTTGACCATTTTGCAGTATGTTCCTTGTCATCTGGAAAACCTATGGTGTTTTTTTGTCAGATTCAATTCATATCATAGAATTTTCAAAATGGAAGGGATTATTTATGTCTTTGAGGCCACCTTCATGCCCTTGGGAACTTCTGCTCACAGTTCATTGTCCTCTTGTCCAGAAGGATCACATAAACCTTCACTTTATGGCTTAGTACAGTTTGTAGAGCAGATCCAAAATGGTTAGCCCATGGTTCTTGAGGACCAGAGGCAGCATTCAATGTTAAGCTGAAGATTTGATCTTCAAAACAGAAGAGGAAGCAATATCAAACAGAATGCAGAATCTAGCTTAAGTTAGGAGAGCTGTTGAGAGGCAAAAAAAAAAAAAAAAAGGGGGGGGGAGATTCTGTTTAATCCAAATATTTTTCTTGTTTTGATCCTAGATACTGCATTCAGTGCCAGAGCATGTAAAAAGAACACTCTTGTCATTGGGCAAAATACAGTATCTTTTCTTCTTGTGTAGTAACTAATGCCTTCCCTACTATTATTGGATCAAGACAGTGTTTCCAGTCTATAAATCATAGCATACAGGATGGCTTTCTTCCCAGCACCAATCTTGTTCAAAATTAATCACTAGGGTGAAAGTGAGTAACCAAAGAAGACAGATGGAACAAATGGCAGCAACGCAGAAATCTCTGAAATTCCTCAAAAACTAACACATTTTTACATTCCAAAATGTTCATTAGTAAGAGCCATCTAGAAACTGAGCAGCTGAATGATCTTTTTGGAGTTAGCTCCCTAGTCAACCATTTCATTTATCCAATAATAGGGCTGACATTATTAAAAGGAAAGGAGAACATCACCTTTATAGGAAACCAGCAGGTAGCTAATTCACTGCATCTGTGAAAGTAGCCAGGCATCTTTTATGCAATCTCCTTGTTCTTGTAGGGTAATACTTAGGTGCTTTGAAAGATTCCAGAGCTGAATGCTGGATTATAATGCAAATTCTGCCTCAGTCATGACTTTTCCAAGTTCTCTCCTATCTAGCCACAGCAAGAGGGAACAAACATGACTGATAAATCATGTTCTGGCCCTAAGCTTTACATGGTTTATCCCTGATAAAAACCATCCATGAAAATATTTGAAAATGCTAGTGGAGTGTCCATAGAAAGTACGTTTTGATTTATTCAATATTTTAATAGGAATTTTCTTTTCAAGGTCTTTTTTTTCTCTTTTTTTAGTGCCCTCAAGTCAGTTTGACTCCTGGCAACTGCCTAGACAACTTCCGGCTGTTTTCTTGGCAAGATTTCGGAAGTGGTTTGCCTGCTTCCCAGGGCTAAGAGGGTATTTATTATTGTGAACCACCCAGAGTCACTTAGGTGGTATGGACAATATAGAAATGTAATAAATAAATAAGATCACCCAAGTGACTTTGTGCCTAAGGCAAATTAGAACTCCTGATCTCCTGGTCTTTAGGCTGACATATTTAATTACTACACCAAACTGGCTCTGCATAAATAATATACTTATTTCTTATTTATTTACTGTCTCCTTTCACAATATTAAAAGAGTTGGCCAAATGTGTGTAAGATGGTAATCCTAGAGATCTTTAAAAGTTAGATTAAGTGGAAGATGATGTCTTCAGACACTATAAATATTGCAATACAGCATAGGTCAAAACTATGGATAACCCTAGTCCTGTTGATGAAAAGCCTCTTTATATTCATTAGAGACAGGTTAAAGCTTTGTCACCCACTTTTAATGGTATTCTGCTATGCAATAGCTGTAGCTTAGCTCAATAGAAATGAAGTTATGACACATGACTTAGAATTACCTTAGCGCTTTTTTTAAAAAAAAATCATATGCAAAGAAATCATGGGGAAAATAAATCTGATGTGCAATTGCTCAGTGGACATAAAACAGGATTGAAGGAATCAATTATGAAAATTATACCTTTGTCATTCCACTCAGAGAAAATGTTATAAGGTTGGCTTGGTATAGACTTGATAATCATGCATGGATACTAATGGAAAGGGTAAGTACATCTGCTAATCACTGTTATGTGTGCTCCATTGCCTGTCTTGCTACCTACACAAATATGAAAAATAAGATTTTTTAAAATATCTGCTACTTGTTACCTATGAGAAAAGTTTTTCCCCAAATTTGTTTAAGAAAGTCTAAGTAACAATCTCTATAAAAGCCCATACAGAAATTTGAATAGTCTACTCAATGAAAGCTGAAAGCATAAATAGAACTGTTCTTTATAGCATAAATACATTGACAAAGTAACACTTCTCTTAAACAACTTTTCATTGCTTGTGAGTAGTAGTAACCACAATTGTTTCCATGCTGGATTTGTTTTCTCTGAAATTCCCACTTTTTGAACTCTCCAGTTCTGAAGATCATCCAGACTGTACCATTGTTAGATTGCTGCATTCTCATGTTTTTGATATTGCCCTCTCTTGCTTTTGAGACCTGCTTTCTAGTGAAAATGATATCGCTGCAGTACGAGGTTGTCCAGTATAGTCAGCAAACATACAATTAAAGTTTCTCATAATTCCTGTACCTTTAATTAAAGCTTCTTGCTTGCACAAAGAGGTCACTTACTGCTCCTTGTTCAGCACAGCAGCCAGATTACCGATGAAAAGATTCTGTTAATTGCTTCTTATTGATAGTAATGAAAGTCTCCCCCTGCTTGTAGGAACAAAAAACTAATTTTCAATAATTATGCTTTTCTTTTCATTTTTATATCGCGAAATAATGCTACTTGAATGAACGTGGTAAGAAGAAAACCACAACAGGCAGTTAGTAATTGAAGCCCACTCATCCTCCAGGAACACAGAAAGGAACACTGCCTGGTAATTAAGAGGCCAGCCGGCTGCTGTGGCCCTAAAAGGGAAACAGTGAAATAGGCAGAACTTCCAGGGGATAAACTTTTAAAGTAACATAGGAAAAGTTCTCTGTCTGAATGGACCTGACAGAAGCTGCTGAAGGGGCCATGGTAGATGGCATACTGTGCCCATTTTTAAAAACAGCCAATTTAAAACCAGAGTGGAGGTTCTTACACTATCGACTGAAGCTGCCAATTGGACGCTTAAGGCTAATGACTGAACAGATAGCCATAGCGCTTAGACTTATACACCACTTCACAGTGCTTTTACAGCCCTCTCTAATAGGTTTACAGAGTCAGCCTATGGCCCCCAACAATCTGGGCCCTCATTTTACCGACCTCGGAAGGATGGAAGGATGGGTCAACCTTGAGCCTGTCGGGATCAAACTCTTGGCTGTGGGCAGAGTTTGGCTGCAATATTGCATTCTAACCACTGCGCCACCATGGCTCTATATGCCCCATGGTTAGAAATGGACTTTTCCCCAGAATCACTATTTTTGTTTCATTGTTTTGTTTCTGTTTTGTTTTCCAAGAAGAGACTGCCTTTATTGCAGTTCAGATATATCATTCAAGGGATTTGAATGTCTGAAGTGAGGGTCAAAATCGCCACTATTTGTTACTTCAAAATAAAAAATAGAACAAAAATGACTAAAACATAATAAGTATTAGTTTCCGACTTCCTCTTTGTGGTACTCTGATTTTTGGACAAGCAAATGTTTCCAAACTTTTCAGTCCAAGAATAGTGAACCACCTTAGAGTCAAATCTAAGTAGGATGCACGTACATAGATATGCATTGATAAATGCCCAAAGTCATTTTGAAACGAGATGAGCGGCAAATAAATTTAATAAATTAAATCAATAAATTTAATAAACAAAAATAACCACACAACAATGCCCTGTACAAACCATAAGAAAAATCAATCAGATTTTATATATTCACTTCCACCTAACATCATTCCTTGTCTTTATATTTGATTATATTATTATCACCTTTTTTCTTTTTCCAGTTTTAAATGAGGAAGTGCTAAGACTTTTAAAGTAACCAAATCTTAAGCATTATAACAGGGAATGATGTACTCATATTCACAAGCATATTGCTTATTTTAAGCTGCCTAAAACTTCATGTGTTAGAATATTTACATTTCCATAATATGAATGTTGTTACGCTGGCAGAGCAAAAATAAATTCCTGTGGCAGAAAATCTCACACGCTAACACAATGTAATTTGCCCTGTGTTTGAATTTCAGAGAATTTAAGTAGCACAATCCTTCAATGTCTGGATTCCATATTGGTGGGTTTTTAATTATGCAAAAAAAAACAAAAAACCCCACCTCCTTGTCTTTAGAAAAGCAGGAGTCTAAATATGGGCATGCATTTTTTAAAAAAAATATCTCACATTTTAATGAGTATTGTCATTCCCTTAAATCTTTTATCTGCATTTATTTGTGAAAAAAATCCTAATCTTCTGATTGGGAGAACAGGAAATGGCTGTTATAGTTACTTGACTTAATAGAGGCTTATGACAGAAAGTCTAATGAAGAGTACCATGATGTACCTAAATGTAATTTTAAAAAAATAAAGGGGGGGGGAGACAGAAAGATTGAAAATTTGCTTCCAGTAGAGTGTGATGCAAGAGTTCATTTGTTTCCTCATTCATGCACTAAACAAGACCCTAATTAAGACTGAACCTAGAAAGAAAAAGACAAGATTGGCATCTTCTAAATAAGAACAAACTTTTTACAATTTTTGAAAGTTTGAAGAGGCTCTTCAGCTCTCTCTTTTAATGGTATTTTTGCAGGGTTTAAAGTGGATTTCATTAGACAGCCAACATTACTAATTGCATTATCATATACTTTTTGAAAAAACTTGCAGATTAGCTTTAGACATTTCCAAAAGGACCAAATTCACTTCCTCCTTGCTAGAAGTCTCTGGGCTTTCTTGAAACTGGAGACTCTCCTCTTTTGCACTTGCCCCCATTGAGTGGCATGACAGTGGTACCTGGGTCGTGAAGGGACTCCCAGTTGAAACAGCCTTTCAGATGCTGCTATTGAGGTTTTTGACACACATGCTGGCAGAAGGTGACACAAACCGGACACATCATAGTCATATAGGTGAACGAGGAGCTTAAGTGGACACAAACTTTGAGCAAGAGAAGAAAACAATCAACTAAAAAACTAAGTGCAATGAACAATTTCGCAGCCACTTCAATTGTTGGCTAAGCAGGGACAAAGATTTATCTGGACAATAGCCAGAGAAATGATTGATGCCCCTTGTCAGTCAATAGGAATGCTGATTTACCACCAGCCTATCAGGTACTTAGGAGCCAAGGGTGCAGCAGCACAAAAAAATTACAGTTAATTACCTAATAGCTAGCCATCAACACCCCAATTAAC
The DNA here is from genome assembly GCA_023970755.1 of Azemiops feae. Lineage (NCBI taxonomy): Eukaryota > Metazoa > Chordata > Lepidosauria > Squamata > Viperidae > Azemiops > Azemiops feae. The sequence continues at coordinate 4,817,694 of JALGBA010004297.1, read as the reverse complement.
AAGTAAAAGCTACACACAACCAGAACTATATAAATACGATGGGTAGAGCAGCCCAGTGCATATATTCTGGAGAGAGAGAAGTTCCCTATGATGGGCTCCAGCATGAGCCCAAAAGTTTGGAAGAATAAGCCTTTGGTGACTGACTCGGATTGGATCCAATCCTAAAAACAGTCACATATTTTGGCAGCCGTGGGTATACAAGTATACAGCCTCTTTTAGTTCATCGCCTCCTGACATCCAATGAAGTTCTTCACAAACACATATATTGTAGGTTGAAACTGCAGAGGTGTACAGTTTTAGGATGAACAAAGAATGGCCTGCTTCTGTGGCATTCTCCTTTTTTTCCTGAATGGGGTCAGAACTTCCCTAAGGCATTTGGAGCCTCTATGGTCCAGAACTGCCCAGTCCTTGACATTATTTCCTTTTGAACATTGAAATACTAGAATGAAATTCAAAACTATGTTCAGAGCACTTTTGGGAGGGGGCTTTTATTAAGAAGAGCATAGGCTCTGTGACTCTTTTTGAAGCAGTAAGAAGAAAATGCAAATGATGTTGTAATGTGCTCTCTTTCCTTGAAAGTGGAGATATTGCAATTAAACGAAATTACATTCATTGCAACTAAACTTGGTATGCATGCTAAGAGCAATCGTCTATCATCCTCTGTCTGGGTAGATTGGTTAAAAGAGGAAAGGAAGAGAAGAGATGTGAAATACATGGTAATAATATATGCAGAGAGATTTGCATATTCAGAATGTACAAAGTGAACACTTCTATTTTCAGAAAAAAAAGACCTTTTATTCATTTCTTAATTATAATTTAATGGCAACTTTTGGAGGGACACAAGGGAATGCAATCCAAGTCTCGTAAGATTAGACAGAGTCCTGGGGCTTCCGAGTTGCATATCCCGATGTAGAGATTTAAAAATCTCGTGCATTATGATGGAACAATGCAGCAATCAGTGAAGATTTTTAAGCATGGAATAATGCATGCTCGAGTATACGGATATCTGTATGCTGAACTACCTGAAGAACTGTGTAGTAGTCCCAATTTGTTAAAATTATTATGTTCATTACACAGTCAGCCAGATGTCTAGACTGGATTTGACATTTAGCATTGGCATGAGCCGAGATGGCACAGTGGTTAGAATGCAGTATTGCAGGCAAATTCCACCCATTGCCAGGAGATCAATCCTGACTGGCTCAAGGTTGACTCAGACTTCCATCCTTCCAAGATCTGTAAAATAAGGACCCAGATTGTTGGGGGCAATATTGTCAAATCTGCCATCTTCACTATGCTTCACTAAGCTTGCCGGCATCCTGCCATAAACGGAGGGAGAGGGGGTCAGAGCAGTTAATGGGGGGTGAGGGGAGATGTGCAGAAGAACAGGGTACATGTAAGTGGGGAAGGGAATGGCACTGACAGGAACCAATGTGTTAAACCAGATTGATCCAGCTGCCTCAAGGACTCTTGGCCTGGGAAATGCACCCATCATCAGAGGGGTTCCCAAAATATCACACCAGCATGCTATTGGATAGTGACGATCTGATCAAGGGGGGAGGGCCACAAAAGGGGAAAACTTTGTAGTCTTTGTGTGGGAAACCTTAGTTCTAGCCTTGCTTTGTTTGCAACTACTAACCCTTAGTAGACGAGCCTATCATTTCAATCAAATGGAATCGAGGGTCTTTCTTTCCTAGGGACCTAGCTGAGGCAAGCCTGACAAATATGCTGACTCTGTAAATCACATAGAGAGTGCTATAAAGCAGGGGTCCCCAACCCCCAGTCCATGGACTAGTACTGGGCCGCGGCATGCCAGCAACCGGTCCGCATAAACAAGCAAAGCCCCATTCCTGGGATGCAGGCAGCACCCAAAGCCTCACACCCTCTGGCCGGCCGAAAAATTGCTCTCCATGGAACCGGTCCCTGGTGCCCAAAAGGTTGGGGACCTCTGCTATAAAGCACTATGAAGCAGTATATAATTCTAAGTGCTATTGCTATAGCTATTTTTATCCGCCTATCCAGTCCTTCCCAAGGACCTAGGATAGGCAGGTATTGATGTTTGATGTAAGCAGGATGTAAGCTTTTCTGAGTAGTGCTGCCTGCTGGTGAATTTGTCAAAGCCAATGTTATTATTATGATTCGTTGCACAGTCAGCCAGATGTTCAGACCGGATTTGGCATTTTTGTCTGCCTATCCAGTCCTTCCCAATTTTTATTAATATTAATTAAATGTATTTGCCACCCATTCTGGGTGGCTTACAACATGAAAAGTAATAAAACCATAAAAACACCTATATCTAATAACAATACAAATACAAATTATGAGTAAAATTGCTCCAAGTCAGAAGGTGAGACAACGCCCCGTGCCAAGGAACTACAGATAAAACTGGAAGTGGGGATCCCAAAGGCATTCATTTTAATTCTGTACAAGTGGACAACTTGTTGGGTTGAGGTCCACTCTAGGTAGAGCAATAATGCATAACGGGCACCCCTGGGTCACATAGAAGTAGATAATTGACATTTTTCCAGCTTTAGAAAGAGAATTGTAGTTTCTTAAAAAGGGTGTCACAGCTATTTTTGTGGATAATGCTACCATTTTATGTGAGTCTCTAATGTCTGAATGGTACCAAGTCTTATGTCTGTGTTGCCAATTTCTGGCAATTGCACTATTGAAATTCTCTGTCCCTCCCTAATAAGAGAGTGGGTTGCTCATCCCATTTTAGGAGAAATGACGTCCTATCTTGAATAAATGAAATATTGCACTCTTTCTTTCAACAGACAAACTATTTTTGGTAAGTTTAGAAAGTTTTAAATTTCTTGAGATTTTTTTAGGATACGATAACAATCTTAAACACCTAAAGAATGTTCTATGTAAAATTCATATGTCAAAAAGTCAAGAGCTGTTATTTTTTGTTTCAGAGTGCAAGACTCAGAGTAAAGTTACAGACAGGAAGGCAGGGTCTGTGTTAGAAAAACTTCCTAACTGTCAGAGCAGTTTGACAGTGGAAGCTAAATACAGAGGAGATGGTGGGATCCTCTTTGCCGGATATTTTCAGTAGACAGGTATTTTTCAGGAAACTTTAGTCTGAACTCTGCACTGAACAGGGAGTTGGATTCAGAGGATTCATAGACTTCTTCCAATTCTGAGGTTCAATTATTGCTTCTATTAGACTTCATTTAGCTCTTCAACATAGGCCAGGTCAGCAAACAGACTTTGCAAAAAATATGGGAACTGTACTTTATTGATATAGGCTATAGTAATAGAACCTTGGAAATCTAACAGTGTTTTTCCTTCTCTTTCTTATATCAAAGGAAGTCAAGATGTGTTTTTTTTTTCTGATGCCTTCTCCCCTTTCCATCCGTGTTTTGCTAACAGTCTCTGCATACCTCCTCCAAAGTAATCTCTGTGGTTTTCTACACTTAAGCCAGAGGCTAGTTTAAAATTACACAATTCATAGTAGTTCTATCCACAGGGCACATTAATCATATAATGGATAACCCAATGGAGCAAATATGACACACAGTGGAATTCCTATGCAGGAGTAACTTTCAACAGGGCTGAAGTGACTAAAGGAAATGACCCTGATCTTGATATGCAAGAACCATTCCATGAGCAAAGGGGTTGTGCATTGTTTAAGGCCTGAACTCACTAGTATTTGCAAACACTAGGCACACTACTCCCTAGTTCACTAGAGTACAAGAGACAGGGAAGGTAAAGCACAATCAGGCTTGCTAGATTCTGTTATTATAGACTATGTCCATAAAGTATAGTTCTGGCCTTCATATAGAATTGCTTTTCTGGGTTGGTCTACCTAGTCAGCTAACATCAATCTTACAAAACTTCAACCCTCTTTCAAGAGAAGCTAAAGATCTTATCTTTATGAGGGTAGATGGCTTCCGATCCTCAGGGCACTCCAGAGGACCTTGCTGCAGCTTTCTTGCGACACTAACACCAGGTGTATTCATGATCAACCTGAAAAACATCATAAAGCAGCAATTCAGACAGAATTTACCTCAGCCAGCAGCAGCGCAGTAGCCTGCAGCACCAGCAGTCATCAGGCGCCTCTCCCAAAAGCTCTGAGAGGGGGAGGGGGGCTCAGAAGGCCCATAACAGGCAAACACACATCATTGTTTCTTTTACTCTTTGCAGATTCAGGCCGTAAAGTACAGCTTGTACTAGTAGTAAACTTATGAATGATCACTCATTTCACAAATGAGACTGCATAGAAGGGAACAGCGTAGACACACAGAGTCAAGAGGGTGCCAAGATTGCTGAGGGGGATCTGGCGTAGTTTTTCATTATGTTTTTGTATTTGTCTCCACAAAGCTGGACTCTAAATGTATCATTCCCTTCCCAGTGGCTCAATAAAGAAACCCAATGGCAAAAATGTGGTTAAAAATGGATGTGACTGAAATTCACACTGTCTTTTAATTTAATAAAGAACTTGTATAAAATGATGTGCCATTGGTATGTAGGAAGAATGAAGGCACATTTTATCATACATGGTGGACTTCTGAAAAGCAAAAAACATGGATACAAATACATATGCTGATGCACAGAATTTTATAAATTAATATTCAGATGAAACCAGAATTTTGTTATTAGGATTCATGGATAGCCAATTAGAAAAGACTCATGGAAGATTAGTTTGGTGACTGCAGTGAAGTTACTATATGCACAAAGAGGTAAAAATGCTAAACTACCCACAGTACAGGATTGGACAATGACAGTCAATTAGCAAAAATGATATGCTTGGTCACCCTTTACGGACATATTGCTGACACAAATTTGATAATTTCTGGATTTGCTGATTGCAAAGGGCTGAATATGGAATGAAGTGAACTATATGATGTAACCTTGATGGGAAAAGAGTGACAATAAGTTTATTTGTAGCTCTTGAAAGGAAGATCGGAAGTAATTTCTCTAAATATTTTTTTCTTATTTGCTACACTTTTTCTTTATCTTCTCTCTCTTTCTGTTTTAACTTCATTTTCTATATGTTTTTCCTGTTTATCTTTTACCTGTTTACAATATATATACATATACAATAAAAATCTATCATCTATCAATCATGTGTCTGTCTGTCTATCTATCTGTCCATCCATCCATCTATCTCCTTCCAATCACCTTCTATTGCCTGGATCAATGAAGATTCATATGGCTTTCCATCAATCTTTGCTTGTGTGGTTGTGTGATTATTCAGTCCTGGGAAAGGATGAGAAAGAAACTCAAAACCCTGTTCTTGATTTTGTTTGGTATAATATTGTCAGGCCCAAGTAACCAGACCTAACCATGAAAGGTTCACATTGACTACTTTATTGTGTTCTACCTATAATACAAGAATCTCCCCAGATTGCTCGCTTTCTCTTGGGAACAAAAAGATAAGGTTCCATGGTGGGGTTAGTTCTAGGTTTCCTGCATCTGCACAATGACTCAAGGCTAATTCCCCACTTGATCCCTCTTCCTTGCCTAGCTGGGGATTTCCCAACAAATATAAGTCTAACTTTCAAAATTCTTTTATTATACCATATAACAATAAGAGCATGCCTGCTATTTCTGTTTCTTTTCCTTGCCTTCTCTGAAGAGCAATCAGCCTCAGTATCAAATTAGGAGAAAAATGTAACTATGCTCTTGACCTGAACTAGGGCCCATCATCCAGATTGTACAAAGTTGATTCCAAAGCCTCTTTTCCTTGAAACATCACATTCTTTCTGCACCATTATTATCAGTCCAGTGTTATAGATAGTATTACAGACAAAGTATTATCAAGCACAGAATGAGTATGGCATTTTAAGAATGCCATCTCTTTGAAGAAGGAGACAAAGCTTGGAAATCCTTGGCCCAGTTCCAGAAAAAATGCTTGTTGGAAATTATCTGTGTTACTGTGCCACCTCACTTTGTGGATATTGATTGGGGGGGATCAAAACAGATGGCTTTAGATCTTCAATCCAGCCCCCTTTTAATGCTTCTAGTAATTAGGAACAGCAGCTCTGCTGATTAGCTTACCTGTTTCCTGCCCCACTGCCCCCATGGGTATCAACCTTGATAAGCTAGGAGGACAGTGCACCTGACTTGCTCAACCATCAGGCAGATTGACTGCAGTTTGATCTTCTCTAACTCTTATTGATTTATACCAGTAACTGCCCATGTGAAATTCATCCAGAATTTGGAATAATAGTAATATGACATCAAGGCAAGTAGCATATAGAACTCTGTTGGCAGGCACCACTTTCTTCAGTATGCCTTGAACACTGATTTATTCCTACTGCATGCCATGTCTCTGTCCCAAGACTTGGATGGGTTTGAAAGAATCCATTGTGATCCAGAGCCTCTATTGTGCAGTTGGACTTGTGTAATGGAAGTAGATGGTCCCTTAACCCCAAATGCAACCCTTCATAAAGAGGCAAAGAATTTAGAGGCAAAGGAAAAATGAGTGTGGTGTCTGTATTTATCTCAGATACACATCTAGGACCCAATGCTTCCTGTTATCATGTATCATAAAACAGCTTTTCAACATTGCTGTAATATTTCCTTTGGTATTCTAGATGTGCTGATTATATCTCTTCTACAGATTTCTTTATCGGTATAGTAGCCCCACCCAATGCAGTATGTGGTCCTCGACTCTGTTTTTCTTATGGATCAGTGATTTTTGTAGGAAAAAAACATATTCTTCCATTCTTTCTTAAAGGCACATCTTTTATAATGTTTGCATTTTCAGCTGTTCTGAGTATTGAGATAAGAAACATGGAACAGAAAAGCATGGAAATCCTGTAGCTTATTATTTTTTACAGCAGTTCAGCTGTTTTATGACAGTCCATAGTCTTCTGAACTTTAATGAGGTTAATTCCTTGAGAGACAGTATTTGTCTAATCCAGGTGGTTTATCTAGGGCAGCAGCCTTTCCAAACTAGATAGGCTGCAATGCTTGATTCCAAACATATTTATCAGTTGTTGATTGCTGTTGCCTGCATTGTGGTGATGGAAAGGAGGGGGAAGGCAAACCAGCCACTCTTGGAATTGGAAATGCTGTGATAACAACCAACACAGAATCTAAATAAGGTAAACAGTGTAGCTGGATCATGGCTGGGGAGGAGCTGAGTAGTGACTGTACTAACATACAAATGAACCTGTCTGCTCACAAGTGCCCAAGGATTTAAAACATTTTATTTACTTTACATCTGAAGCTTCTGCCCTCGCCCGTTTTGTCACTAGCAATGCCATATTTTATTTGCTGTCCATAGAACCAAGAGTCATAGGGGTTTCATTAGTTATGCTTATGCCAATAGAAATAAATCTCAGCAGTCAGCAGAGAGGTGGCTTGTACTACCAGCTTTATCAAGGGAATTTGACTGGCTGCATCCTTGATGTGCTGGTGAAGCAGATACAGTTTGAGATATACTTTTGCCTTATTGATTTCAAGGCTCCTTCATTACCTCCACAGCACTATCGATCAATAACCAGGCCTGGAGCAACATAATAGATTTTGTAGAAAATCAATTAAACAGAATATTCTTAGCACAGCTCTAGTGGAAATTTCTGACTGTGTTCAGTGCTGTCTTCCATAAGACTGGAACAAATTTCAGCTGTTTGTTTATTGCAATAAAGAATCTTTGTTTGAAGAGTCACATGCTGCACCATTGAGGTGTTTGCAACTGTAGTCATTTATTATTAAAAGCAGAAATCTCCCATCTTTCTGCTTTGCAACTCAAATTCATCAAGGAAGGCTTGCTGGAAAGTGAAACAATGTTTGTGGTTTTAGCTCAATCCCCAGCGGACAATAACCCAGTTGAAATACACCAAAAATTCAACTGGGTTTCTCCCTCCCTCTCTCTCTCTGAATGCAGGGAGGACTGCTCCTTTTAAATTAGCTTTCATGCTTGAAAGGTTTTTCTTGCGCAAACACAGCCTAATTCTGCTTCTACTCAAGGCAATTGCAAAGCTGGCATTGATAGCTGTGGGTGCAGGATGAGGGTCAAAAACCAGATTTCCCCAAGGCCAACTCCCCAAGGGCTAAAGGAGGCTTCACGAAGTTCTAGAAGGCAGATTCTGGGATGAGGTGAAATGAGAAGGTGGCTGATTATTGATGAGGGGCCCGGAGGTTATTTCAGACAAGCAATCTCTCTTCATTGAGTAGGCACATATTCTGTTGCTGGCTGCACTTGGAGATGAACAAAAATGATGTCATTTCAAAAGTAAATTAAGGACACAGTTTTCTCCACATTATACAATAGGACTAATCCCTCAGGATTAGCTTTTAGACCCATTTTCAGTGTATGTGATGGAGTTGAATCAGCTTTATTTTCACTGTGAGAACCATATCCATTTTAACTGCTTAAAAATATTTGAGTTTGTATAGAATATTTTTGTCCCCTTTTTTAGTTATTGCTTTGGTCAGTTTTTCAGAAATTAGGGGAAAAAAAGGACTATATGATATCAGTCAATCAAAGTTGTCATTTGGGTGGGGTTTGGGTTAGTCATTCTCTCTCAACCCAATTCTCCTCACAGGATTGTTGTTGTGAGGAAAAAGTCACCTATAGCAACACAGTGTGAAAACATTAAAGATGTCATATTTCTTTTAAATATATCAGAAATTTTGCAGGAACATGGCGGAGATGCAACACAAGTCAATGTCTTCATTTTCTTTTTTTTAAAGGGCAATTATGCTCAATTTCCAAACAGTCAAGATCTGACTACCGTATGTATCCCAGCTGGGCTCAAGACCCACAAAATGAGCAACAATTGAGTACAAACTGGCCAAAGTCCCTATGTGTAAGGAGTTTACTAGATTTTGGACAGCATTCTGTAGCAGCAAACTGTCTGCATTATTCCCTCATGAAATGTTCTTGTGCTAGCAGAATCTGTTATTTTAGAGGGAACATCATTGTGAAATGCCAGGAGCTGTTTTAAAGGGCTTATCAGTCTTTCTGTGGAGTTGGTAGGAGCCATGAAGAGACCATTCTTAGAATTTGAGGAGAAGGAAATGGATATGTCCTGCACTAGAGAAGGTACAGAAGAACCACAGTTTCTCTCCTGAAGTAGAGTAACACCAGCCCAGCTCTTTGCTCATCCAGACAGCTGCTTCAATGTGATTTACTCCTGTCCATGGTAGAAAAGTATACAGATATAAATTGGCTGAACTTTATTGCTGCACCTCAGTCATGAGGCTGGGAAGTGTTGCCGTCCTTACCAGATACACGGCAGCAATTGGTGGATTCCCTCCTGTCCTTCCCTCCCTTTTATCCCTAATCCTATCCCACTCAGCAACATCTCTCAGTCAGTAGGGAGAACAATAAGCAATTGCTTTTTGCAAGTGTGACAAGATGGGCATGGGGAATCTAGGTACTCCTTCCCACTTCTTACCTAGACATCGAGAATATTTTGGGGGGAGGGAGGAAGATTGATTCAGTTTTATTGATCTCCTTGGAAATTTCCATGTCACCCCCCCCTCTCCCCCCAAGAAATCATTCCATTAACAGGTCTGTCATCAATGAAGATGGAATCACTCAGTGGTTCATAGGTTCATGGTATTGGGAATCTTGATCTTTCAGTCTCTTGGAAGATATCGAAGATCAAGAGATCAATATTTCCAAAGCCCCTGGGAATTACTTGTAGCAAGTGATCAAAGAGTCTTATTTTAACTTTGTTGGCTGTGGGCTAGAAGGAAGCCCAGAGAGAGCTTTCTCCTATATACCATGCATTATCACATACTCAAAGCAATTTAGAGCATTTGAAGTTTTTCAGACAAGATGCATTCTTCTCTTCCCCTACCCCACAGTGCCTACACTTCCATCGCATCCCATCCCATTCTCATCTACACCATCACCACTTCAAAAAGCAACTCCAGCTCTTGCATACAATACCCTTCTCTGCCCCCCCCATATGACTTCCTACCACAGTAGATAGCAGATCAGAAGTGTGATTCCGTTCTTTCTATCCTTAATGCTTTAAAGAGCACTCACACATGATTCACTTTATATCTTCCCATAGGAAGCATAAAAATGGGCTTGTTGCAGGAGCCAAGTAAACATTCCTAAACAAATATTAAAATCATAGACACATACATGCATAAACGTACATGTATCGTGTGGCTCCTATATGGTAAGGTTTCATCCCTAGATCAGCTGTTCCTAATTAAGCTGCACTATTCCTACTAAAATCCCTTTGGAAAAGCCTAGTCTCTTCTGCTTTCTAAAAGAAGAACAGGCCAGCTGCCACCTTCTCCTCAAAGAGCAAAGGGGCTGTCACCAAGAACACTTGACCTCTGTTTCCTTCCCCCTGGACTTCTCATGGGAGAAGGATTCTCAAACAACTCTCTTGCCTTGCACAAAGTAAAGAGGTTGGGCAGATACTACCTGTAGTCTGAAAGTAACTAGGACCCAGCCCATTCAAAACAAAGTTGCTCGGTTGATCATTGGGAACTTTGCATTGCAACTTTCCCCCACAGGTCCATTTCTAAGCACAACTTAGTGTGTATTTATTATTTTTCATTTCCTGCACAGATTGGGATGTAGTTACTTAATGTGCATCTTAACCCAAGCCAACCTTTTATACAGAGAGAGGTCACTTTTAGCGGTTCTCTCTAGTGCCACTGCCACCTGAAATGAAGTAGAGCTTCATTTTAATGAAGTAGAACTAATAATTTTAACTTTTTCTTTCCTTTGCAACATCACCCTCTACTCTTTTTTTTTTTTTGCCACTGATACACCCGATGTTGTTTTTCTTTCCTCTGTTTTTCCCGTTAATATCATCCCTCCAAGAAATTCCAGAAGCAGGAAATGCTCTTTTAGAAATATTTGTAGATTTTTGTTTAAATAACACATGGAACTGGGAGGGAGGGAGGGGAGAGGGTGCAGGTGGAAGGGAGGGTAGGTTGGAAAGAGTGATTTGTTTGCTTTGGTGCTACTGAGCTCTGCTTTGGAGAGACAGATGGAAGGCACTTTTTATTTGCTGCAGACACTTGATGATCCAAGCTGTCCATATTGTGTAAAAGAGGCCAGATGCCTTGTTAATTCATAGACATGTTTGCAGCATAGGGATCCTTAGTTAGGTGAATAGACATGCTAAATAATTATTAATGCTTGCTTGACAACCGTCTGCCTTCTGACTGAAACTGAAGCAAAACTTGACCTTTTCTAGAGGTGCAAGATATGTTGGCACATGACAAGCTTTGGAGATTTTCTATGCCTTAGAAAAGAAGGTCTGAGGTAAAGCTAGCCTTAGGAGGATTACACCCCTTTTTTTTTAAAGATTATGTCTAAGGAGAGAACTCTCTTCCTAATATAATTCAGGAGTGGATTTGTTAAAAGGTGGTCAGTCCTTGCTGTGTGGGGACTATGTCTTCCATATCTTAAGCTTTTCCAAAATGTCGGATGCAATTGCTGTCCATTCTTCTGCAACTGTTGTCCCTCTCCCTATTCACAATATGCCACAGAGCAGAATTAAAGGGGGTAAATATGTATAGGAAGACTAGGCAAAGAGCCCCATTTTAACAGGCAAAGTGGCATGACGTCATTCCTAGCAACTTGACAGAGCTAGGAAAATTCCAGCCTGAAATTCTAGAGATGTTGCCAATCAATTTCTGGGTTCACATTATGCCTCCTTGTTTGTAGTCTAGGGTGTTATTTGAATCTACCACAATGGTTGTAAATGGCGATTTATGGCTCAATGTGCCATACAATTTACTCAAGCAGCCAATTACAGTCATTTAACTACACTGTGGTCAATGAAGCCATGGCTTAACATGCTGTGTGAAGCCAGCCAATGTCAACAATCCTGACCTAAATGGTCTTGATTCAAAACAAAATCTTCCCATGGTTTTGTATAGGGTGACTGCTGCTGCTGCTGCCGCCTCCCTCAGGGCCTTGAACGGCTTATGCAGAAATGTGACATCTCCATGCTCAAAACTTCAAAAAGGCTGAAATCTGTAGGTTTGCGAAATCTTGTAACTTTTTGTTGGACTTTCAAAGCATTATTAGGTTTTCTGTCAATTGGGAGAGTCTTAGACACATTGAAGATGCCCTTATTGTCTGCAGGTGCTGTGTGGCTGATCTCTGATCTACCTCTATTGATTTGAAGAGTGTAGACAGAAATGCAGGTGTGCTAATAAAGCACTTAGTCATTAAAAGAATCTTCAGTTGCAGCCAATCCTCTTGACATATTTATGCACCATATTTGTACGTCAAAAAGATCTTGGAAATGCTTTCCTCTCTATCAATTTTTAGACTGTAAATTACTCAGGGCAGACACTGGTTCTCCTATAGTCTGTAAACAGGCAGGTACACTGCTGGTCCAAATAAGCTATCTAAATGAGTCTAAGAATAAATAATGTCATTAATATTCATATTGGGTATATTAGCCTGATATTCATTAGTGAGACAGAAAAGGAGATGTTTCAGGGAACGTGTTTCCTACTTCCTGCATCTATTTCAGTAATGAGATTCTTTTCCTTAACTTAAGGGAAAGTACATTTTATGCAAAATGCAACATCTGCCTTCCTAATTACGAAGATCCTATATTATGTTGTGGACACAAGATATATTATTTGTGATTAGAACTTTCTAATGTCTTTAGGAGACTATCCAGCCTCTTCAGTATCTCAAACATGCAGCTTTCTGAAAACATTAAAAATCTGTCCGAAAAAAGGTAATGAAGTTATTGATGTGTCCATCCATATTCACTAAGCCAGGTGTTTACTTCTCCACCAAACATGAAAAGGGGGGAGACTCTGTGCTTCCTGTGTACTGTTCCCTAACTGGACAACAAAATTGAACTAATTTCGGCTGCTCTGTTCTGGGTAGCAAAGCAGGGCCGCAAAGCTCAGCCTTTGAATATTGGGCACGTGCTTATGGCAATACCATTAACACCTGGCTGAATCAATTCAACCTATGTCTTGTCCTTGAATGGACTGGAAATTAAAGAAGCCACATGGTTGTTGTACAGACATGTTCAGGCAGAAAAATCACATGTGCTGTGAAATGGAAAACCCAGAACATTTTACAAGCATTGTCAAGAATGCCAGAACAAACACAATTTTCTAATTTTATAAATGTTTAAAAAGTGATGTATAACTGCCATCTCAGCAGTCACTACTGTTTTGTTTAGTTCTTTGAGTATAGTTTAATTTTAGCTTAACATATGCGGTCGCCACAGTTCCCTGCACAATAAGAAGTTTCCTCTGAAAATTAGCTTTTGCAGAATGAGATCACTGTGGATCAGGGATGCCTTATCCTATAGGCCAACAAATGTTGCTGATCTATACCTCCCATTATCTGTCACCAGTCATTCTGCTTTTGACTGATGAAAGTTGTTGTTCAACAAAGACTAGAAGGCCATAATTTCTCTTGCCAGCTACAGCTTTACTGGCATTTTGTATATTTGAAAAATATGCTCTTTAAGCAGTACAACAGGAGATAGCCTGAAATATCATACATTTATATTTATATGCATACATATAATATACATTTATAGTAAGGGAAGGAACTCCTACAGTTCAGAGTTTCTTTCCCAGACAGCATTTCTGCAAACAGTGCAGCAAATCTTGATTCAGATGATGATGATGATGATGATGATGATGATGATGATGATGATGATGATGATGATGATGATAATAATAATAATAATAATAATAATAATAATAATAATAATAATAATAATAATAAAGTTGGAAGGGACCTTGGAGGTCATCTAGTCCAACCCCCTGCTCAGGCAGGAAACCCTATACCATTTCAGACAAATGGCTGTCCAGTCTCTTCTTAAAAACTTCCAGTGTTGGAGCATTCACCGCTTCTGGAGGCAGGTTGTTCCACTGGTTAATTGTTCTAACTGTCAGGAAGTTTCTCCTTAGTTCTAGGTTGCTTCTCTCCTTGACTAGTTTCCATCCGTTGCTTCTTGTCCTGCCTTCAGGCGCCTTGAAAAATAGCTTGACTCAATTGGTCTAATCCAGTGGTGGGATTCAAATATGTGAACAACCAGTTCTCTGTGTGGATGCCACTTCCGGAAGTCCATTCTGGGCCTGGGCAACAAAAAATTAGCTACCGGTACTGCCGAACTGGTGCAAACTGGCTGAATCCCACCACTGGCCTAATCCACATATCATGCTAAATGATTAAACCACACTTTACAAAATTCAGTAGCTAGATTCATAGAAGACCCAGAGTTCAAACTAAAGAAACAACAGTAAGAATTAGCGCAACCAATCTAGAATCACAACTCACCTTTCTCCCAATATATTTTAGTGAAATTTAAATTAAAAATTATTGTAGACTATAAAGAGAATTACTTTGATAGAGATATACAGGAATGTTGCTTAAGCAAAAGGAGCTGAAACATTGTTTAAGTCCGGAACCACCAGATAACATTCAGATGCCTCCCTAATTCACCAAACTATAAGAAAAAGGAGGAGGTACAGAACAATCAAACTTGTATGATTCCGTTATTCTAGACAATAAAATAAAACTAGTTTTAGCCTTCATACGAAATTGATTTCTTGATCTGGTCTATCTAGCGAGGCTGACATACAGTATATGAAATATTACATAGGTTATAGAGGTAGGTGCATAAAATAAATGGTGGATGGGAAAATTTTCTTAAGCCTTTTAAATTGATGCAAAAGAATTTAGAGTATTTTGCTTCTTCCTTGTGTTTTTTGTGGCAGCGTTTATGCAGAGGTGAGAAAGGTGCCCCTTAGGAAGTAATTTGTAAAATTCCACCAGGGTTTTTATTGCAAGATCAGCCTATGGAATTTGGTTTTCTGAAAAGGAAGCTTTCCCCATATTTTATTGCATGTATAAAGTGAATAATCCTGCAAACTTTAGGATAATACAGGGTGAAGAAGGGGAGTTATAAAGAATAAGAGAAGGGAAGATGGAGATTTCTACTTTATTGACAGGACCAAGCTAATAAAGGCTCTGTCAATGGAGGCATTACAGTTCAGTGAGGAAAGTGAGGAAAGATATGATTGTAGTAAAAAAAATGGAGGCAAAGGGAAACTTTTTAGGGCCATTTTTGGGAATGGTGAGACCATATAAGAAGTACACTCACAAAACAGCTTTCATGAGAAACTTAGCCATTCATAAAATAGTTACCAAGGGAGAATTACTTGACAAAGGACAACCTACCAAGTTGCTATGATGAACTTGAACATCACAAAACACTCATTTGACAGATGAATTCCCACACCTGCAAGTTGCCCTGAACTACCTCAGCAAATCCTTTGTGGTTTTTGGGAACACACCTTTAAATAAATGTAATGCTACATGTTGGGTTTGTAGCATTTATATTCTGGTTTGTTTTATTTTTAATTGAAGGGACCCTTAAAAAGACAGGCGGGACAAGATGCCTAGTGAGCACCAAGAAAGGCCTCACGATGATGCTTGTAGGCACCACGATGCCCATTCTGTCAGGGAAGCTTTTGCATACTGCTTACAACAAGGGAAACTTTAAGGGTCAGTATTTTCCAAACACTGCCCCACCTGACTCTATTTTTTTTTAATGAGCAATGGTTGTGTTTTTGCTGTATTCAATGTTAAAAAAAAAAAAAGCCCATAGCAAGCAAAAGTCCTTGCTAATAAACCCTTCAGCTGGTCCATCCCTACACATGCAGGGTAGAGGGCCATGTGTTGCAATGTGTGTCTCAATGTTGTTATGCAAATTCTGCTCTTTACACATTTGTGTGCTGACATGATGCAAGCATGAAAAGGTGGACCTTGCCTAAGTTGCCCCTTTTGATATTTTGGCATTGTCATAGCCAGAAATGGATAGCCATACCTTTAAATTCTTTTGTGCAGAAAAGGAAGGGCTTGGTTTCCCTCCATGTCTCAGAGAGAGAAGCCTTTCTCACCAGGTTTTACCAGAAAGAGTGGAAGAAAAAGTAACCAAAGTACCAGCATCCATTCTGTTTTCCAATGGCACTGCTCATTAGTTTGATTTTCTATTATAAGTCACAATATTAGGCTGCACAGCACTTCCAGTTCAATTCCAGAAAGGTGCTATTGAGGAATGAACATAGCACCTATCTGTAACTCTTTAAAGCAGCCTTCAGCTTTACCCAGGATTAGGCAGTTAAGTTTCACAGTTGCTGTGCAATTCTGAGGAAAGACACAGAGGCTAACGGACTCTACTTACATGCCAACCAGTGAATGAGCAGTAGTGGTAAGAAGCAACCCCTCATTCACCCCAGATCCTAAATAAAACTGGAGTGCTTTACTGCCACAAAATTAATTCAAAGCCAACTGTGAAAAATGCCTCTGCAAAGTTCATATCTAAAACTTCCCTAAGATGTACAGGGATGTCAAACTGCTGGCCCACGGGCCGGTTGCATCATGTGGAGGCTGCGCCCACCCCAGCTCTGGAAATGTGAAAAAAAGTCACAATACGTTGTGACACGTCACGTGACGTGGCGAGTTTGACGCTGTGATGTAGAACAAGCCTGTTAATTCTGTAGCCACAACATTATACCTCACTCCTGTTTCACCTAATTGTAATCATATGGGATGAATCAGACGTTTTAGAAACATATTCCTTTTATTTCCACATGTCTCCAAATATCTGCATTGTTCCTAAAACTTCAGCAAGTTCCAAGGCATTTCAGATGAATTCCACGTGTCTGAATTATCCTAACTGGGCTCAAGATATGTCTGAATCCAGGACAAACCCCTTACCACCCAGTTATATTAAAATTTAGGCTAGGTTTACAATACCCATTTTGTCAATGGAATAATAAATGTGCACAACATAAATCAGTTAGAAATACTGTACAATAGAAGTTTTTTTCAATAATAAATCAGAGGTAGGACGTTGCTGCAGAAAATGGTGATGAAACAAAATCTGGAAAAGATTTATAAGAATTCGTCGGCAGAATTCTTGCCAATAATGTGTTTATATATGTTGCTTTCTACAACTGTTCTGAGGTCTCCAAGTAGGCTGCCACATAAAAACAAGTAGGAAACTAAAATCAGTATAAATATATGTACTGCACCTCTGTAATATAGAATGCTTAGGCTAGGAGTGCAAAGTTTTTCTAGCTGCCTTTCCCCTGTTTGTGTATGTTTTGGAAGGGAGGGAGATTAAAAATGTAATCTGACACCATGGGGATTAAAACATACTTTACATCAAGCATGTCAAACTCGCAATGTCACATGACGTTGCACGACGTATCGGGACTTTTTCCCCATTGCCGGAAATGGGGTGGGCGCGGTTTCGGCGTGACGCATCCAGCCCGCAGGCCGGCAGTTTGACATGCCTGCTTTACATTTTGTAATTGAGAAATATGATTATACTACATTAAAATACTGCAATGATGCAAGGCATCTGTCCAGTCCAGCCAATTACAATAATTTCTCTTTCAAAATTGAAAGGGAAAAGAGGGCTTGGTATCTACCATATCACATATTCACACAGGTACAGCTGACATGTGCAGAGAATATAACTTGAGTCTCAGTACTGCATCTGACAGGAAGATGTTAGAAATAGCAACCCAGGAACAGCAAGCAGACAGCAAGACAAGCCACATGAATATGTGATTCCTCCCTTTGAGCATTTGCGCAACTGAGGATTGGAGGACAAACCAGTGCAGATTTTCAGATGCCACAGAGCTTTTGGTTTTGTGATAAATGCACTCAGCCAGAAATAGCTTGCTATCCATAAACCATTTATTTCACAGGTAACATGTGAGATTGGAGACGAGTGGTCTGTGGGATACAGCGTGTATAAAAACTGAGCAAGCCTCTTTGTTTCTTTATATCTTGTTGGAAGAAAGGTCTTCATCGTGGTTCATCCAAGCTGGGAATAAACATGGCAACTGCTTTGGGAAGAAGGTTGTAGTTTATTGGAGAGGAGAGCCAGACAGAAAGATGTCTCTGGCAGAAAAGAAGCGAACACATATAGGGAGTGGGTTTTTATACCCTCTGGAGCCTTTTGTTTGTGGAGTTGTTCCTGTGGCATGAACTTTGACCTGAGTCTGAGTGTGCCTTTCTGGTATTCTGATGGTGATGGGTTAATCTTATTATGTCCAAAGGTCATATCCTGCTTCCCTGGGGCTGGGGCTGATGACTCTTAGGGTTTGGATGGGGTATGTAGATTTTAGGTCTTGTCTTCTTAATCTCCTAGCTCCCTGGATTTACATCTGTATTTCTAGAGCTGGTTTCTGCTTGGGGAAGGGAGACCTGGGGCTATTAAGAAAACTGGGCATGCTTTCCTGCCTCTTCAAGTTCCTGAGGAAATATATTTTTCTGCCCTTTTAATATTTCCTTCTCTGTGGGGCTGACTTCCCACAATCTAAACTGCATTTTAGAATTCAGTTTAATATATAAGATGCACTGAGCTTTCCAAAGTGCTAATTGTGACCTTCTTAGCTGAGATGGAACTTGTAAGATGGACGTATGTTCTTTGGCCACGTCCTGGAGCTACACTGACTGCAGTTCCTGCATTCATCTGCTCCTGGCTGGCTTTCAAATCTGTGGATGCTGATAGACTAAAAGATGGAGGAAGGTGGAGTTGGGAAAAGAAAGAAAGCACCCAAGTAGTCTTTTTTGAATGGGATGAGAGATTTCCCCTGCTCCCACCCAATGTGAATGATACTGTCAATGGAATTAAGTGACAGAGCTTGGAAAAGCAAATGCTGGAGAGAGAAACGCAAGGCAGGCTGAATGGAAAACTGGCAGAAAGAGAGCAGGGATGAATGAGGCCTTTGTTTAACCTTCTCATGCCATGAATAAGCAGCCTGCAGCTCTGAGATTCTTTGCAGATTGCCTGCCTGATGGAGGAGGAGCAAAGGCAGGAATGCAATTCATCCTCATTCCAAGAGCTTGTTAGAAGAGGAACAAATTTAATTTTTCTATTGGAGTAAATTCTCTGGTCAAGAGAAAAGAAGAAGGCAAAGCAGGAGCACTTTGTAATGCGGTGAACCTGCAGGCACAGGAATAAAAGAAGAGAGCCCCAGTGTAGCGCACTCTTTTTTTCACAGGCATTTAGCACGCAGTTCTGAGGCTCTGGTTCTTGAGATCTCTGAAGGGGCCCATTCAGGCACTTGGAAACAATGCCAGTGCCAGCAACATTTCCAATGGAGATGCTTTGCATCCACTGTGCAAGGGTCACATGGGAATCCAGAGACGGACTGGAGGAGTGTGGAGTTTTGTTGTTACTATGGTTGTTATTTCTGGGGATAATGATAATTTGAGTTACATGAAAGCATGATGATTGTTTGAGCGGCATGTGGTGACCGTGTATGATTCCCCCAATTAATTTCAATTTTTTAAAAAATGGTTGCTTAAGGATGTGAGAAAGTTATGTATTAACTTGGGGACATAATGGGCTCCTCCCTGTGGTCAAGTTAAAGGGCTACCCACTTTGAACAATCAAAATACCATAGTGATATAATATTCACTGTCCACAGTGAACATTGTCCTGTCGTAGGCACAATGCCAACAAGTACTAGTGTTAAATCCCTTAACTGCAGATCATGATCAGGAAGCGAGATTCATACAGGAGCTACAGGACAAAATTTTAAAAAGTGAGACAGGAAGCCTCTAGTCCTCTTTCATTGGCGTGAGTTCATTAAAATGGGGGGGCTCTTTGAAGCTTTTTCTTCACAGAATGTTTGCATGACAAAGAGCCCATATAGATCCTGTAACAGGATCTCCCATCCACTGATCATTTGTATTTAGAACTATTTCTCTTTCTTTATCAATTTTAGCTTAACTTCTTACCAGTACTGGGTAGACAGATCATGCTGAAAGAAGGGATTGGTAGATTCCTCTGCATTTTTTCCCTTCTCTCTTTCCACCAAATATCATTGGCTAGTGGGAAAAAGAAATCCACTAAGCATTCTCTTGAAATGAGATTGGGAAACGCTAGTTTGACTAGATCTTTTATCAAAACTTGCTATTGTTGAAGGAAAAGTCTTCATCCTGGTTCATCCAAGCCGGGGATAAATAAACAACATGGTGACTGCTTTAGAAAGAAGGTTGCAGTTTATTGAAGAGCCAAACAGAAAGATGGTTCTGGCAGGAAAGAGGAGAGAAAAAAAGGGCTGAGCACATGTGGGGAGTAGGTTTTTATACCCTCTGAAAGCCTTTTGTTTGGAATAGTTTCCTGTTCCTGTTTTAGGCTTTGTATTTCCTGTGTCACGTATTCTGACCTGAGTCTGGGTGTGCCTTTCTGGTATTCTTGATGATGGTAGGTTAATCCAATTATGTCCCAAAGGTCATATCCTGCTTCCCTGTGTTGGGGCTAATGACTCCTAGAGTTTGGGTGAGGT
This sequence comes from Azemiops feae, assembly GCA_023970755.1. Classification (NCBI taxonomy): domain Eukaryota; kingdom Metazoa; phylum Chordata; class Lepidosauria; order Squamata; family Viperidae; genus Azemiops; species Azemiops feae. Next base: position 4,797,444 of record JALGBA010004297.1, on the reverse strand, counting down.
ATGCAGATTTTAGGTGTCTTTTGTCTAGCTGGGGCCTTTCTGATGGTTTACATCTGCATTTGTACAGAGCTGGCTTCTGCTTGGGACAGAGAGACTTGGGGGCAGGGTTGGTTTCTGCTTTTAAAATCCTTTTCAGGAAATATATTTTTCTGCCCTTTTAATATTTCCTTCTCTGGGGGGCTGACTTCCCACAATCTGTTTGGTACAAGTGTTTCATGCAGGTTCATTCGAAGGGGCCTGACATCTGCTGAGAGTTGGGGTCCTTCAGTTCATAGGTTTGGTGGCATTCTGATTTAATGTGAATTTTAAGCCTTTTATCCACATATTCTCCCATTGTTCAAACATCACATTATACCCCAAATTCCTTGCTCACTGGATCATACAGTGTTTTACATGTTCATTTTCCAAATTCAATTTTAATAATGTTTTATAGACCTTGGCGATTATATGATCATCACTACCACATAGTAGGATTTCCAATTCATTTTAGCGAACTCAAAACCATGGCCTTTTTTGTCTAGTTTAAATCTTTCCTTCATTTGTTGATATGTAAACCAGTGACAAGCGTGACCTTCTAATTCTAATTCTTCCCTAGACTTGAGGATGGGGTCTCCAGAATTGAAAGATACTATTTTACCATGCATATAGGTTTGGTGGCATTCTGGAATACTTCCTTCAGCTCCTCGCCTAATTAAAGAAGAAATTGCTACTTTAACATCAGAAGAGTTAAGGATGGCTAACTTGCCGCAGATGGAGATGAGATAAAGGACAATCTTTATAGGATCTCTTCATGCTATCGTTAGGTGTAACAGGAAAACCTCCATCTCAGATAAAGAGACTAACAGGGGTGCATTTTGTGAAGAGAAATCATAGAACTTTACAAGATTTTTAAAGTAAAGCAGATTAAAAAAATATTCAACTTTATTAACACATTCAGTTTCATAAATGTTCCAATGACTGTAGATATGCTATTCCTCACAACACCAAGAGAGATATTGGAGACACAAATATTTCCAAGAGAAGCTGATCTAGCTATTGATGATCAGTGCATGTATCTAATGGGGTTTTTTTTACATGCTCAATTAGTTTCATTTATATTCTGCAGAAATGTCCACTTCAAATGCCTTAAAAAGTTTACAAAACACATGATGCTTTAATCAAAGAAAGTTACAAAAAACTGTCAACATGTTAATATAACCGTAGATTTAAATAGATTTAAACATTTTGTAAAATGAATAGATTCTATTACTTCCGTATTAAAAGTTCATGATATTCTATAACAAATAATAATTGAAAAATATAAATGTTTGACAGCTCACAGAATTCTCGTGTCTCTGCTAACAAAAGGAAGCAGACAGAAAACTGCTTAATAATACACAAAAGGCTGAACTTCATTACCACGCCTGAAACAAAATGTTTTGCCACCTTGTGACATGGACATTAAGCTACTTGTAGCCCCTCTTGAGAGGGGGCATGACTCACTGTTTGAGAACACCTGATTTTATATGTTTTGCTAACACAATTTAAGGGTTGAAAGGCCTGCAGTCTTTTTTCTTCCAATGAATCCTTCCGAAAGGACTGTATTGCCAAAAATCCTTCTGGACTTCCTCCAGCAACATCTCTTGAAAGAATTTATTATAAAAACTTTATATAAAATAAGTAGATGTGTATTTTAGACTGTGACTTGTTAATAAATAGATAGGGAGGGAGGGAGGGAGGGAGGGAGGGAGGGAAGGAAGGAAGGAAGGAAGGAAGGAAGGAAGGAAGGAAGGAAGGAAGGAAGGAAGGAAGGAAGGAAGGAAGGAAGGAAGGAAGGAAGGAAGGAAGGATCAGTTTTATTTAACTGTGCCTCACAGATGTGTTGGACTACAGTGTTCAACTTTGGAAACAATTATGAAAATTATGGACGTTGTTGTCCGCAACTGCTAGGTAAGACTAGCGTGGAAAGTTAGTCTTCCCTACAACTTGGACTACAATTCCCATTATATTTAATATGTCAATTGGAGATATATGGGGATAACGGTATAATAGCCCAACATATTTGCAGAGCATCGGTCTGAAAAAGACTTACTCGGTTCAATATGATCCTTTTTACAGAGGCCTATCAGATGCCTCTGGGAAATCCCGAAGCAAGGTACGTAAACAGTAGTTCTTTAAGGCACTTTTCCAAGATTGTGGAAGATGATTGAACTTTGGGAAAATTCAGTGCAACTAGGAGGTTTGTGTAAAATGTGTGTTTGCAGTATCTGCAGAGATGCAGGAAGATTGCAGGAATACAGCCCTCTGATTACAGCTGCCAATCCATTAAATGTGATTGGAAGGGGGAGAACAACACAAATTGGATGAAGGGAGAAGAGAGTTTTTCACTTGCTTACTGCCTGGCCAAATCATCCAGGCAGGTGTGAACTCAGCCAGGTTACAGGATCCAGCCCTGCCATAAATGCCTGATTGCTGATATCTCCTGAGGTATGGATGTTGCAAATGAACATATTTGTTTCTGCTTTAGGGATTTTGCTGTGCATAATAATGCAACTCTTGTAATGAGAACTACAGGAATTTCATACATTTAAATTTGTCCAATTAATTATCCAGGAATGTTTTAATAGGCTTTATCACTGTAATTTCATTCTGAAACAAATATTTTTTATTGGATCAAAGATTGGTTTGTGATGTTGTTGTTTTTATTCCCCGTTACCATTTTCTTTGTGATATGGCAGACTCTTATACGAAGGGAAAAACTCTTAGTTCATCTTCTCCCCACCGTAGAAGATTCCTACATTTCAAATGCAAAAAGTAAATATAATGATTAAAAAATAAAAGCAAAGAATACTCTTTTTAAAATTATTTTTGCAAGTGACTATGCCATGCCATCATGAAGCGCTTTCCAATCATACATACAAGGAGATTTTAATAATGTACCGAGCAGATTTTAATAATGTACACGGGACAAGCTGACAGATCAAAATATCAAAACAGGGGAGCATATTTTGCCCTAAGGAGGGATGATTCAGGAAGCTGTGTGAATCTTCTTCTCCCTCACCTTGAACATCTCTCAGAATCTTAGACATGTCAAAAAAGATAAAATGTGGTAGTGGAAGTAAGATTGTATCCCAAGAGTCTTTGGGTCAGATTTCTACACAAGCCAAGGCTATTTCATAGGATTGTTTGGGGAAAAAATGGAATGACTTCAGACACGCTTCCCTGAGCAATCTGATGGAAACATACGATACAAATGTAAGCAATAATAATGTTTAAATGTAATAAAGTATTGTGTAACAGCCCCCAGGACCAACTTTTTATACAGTATATGAATGAATGAATGAATGAATGAATGAATGAATGAATGAATGAATATCCCAATATCTAGTGCTACATCTAGTGACAGTGAACTTCATAATATAATGACCCAATGGCTGCATACCTACTTAAACATCACATTTACCTGTGTCAAAGCATTAATCTCCTTGCCCAGACAAGGCCTATTTGATGCTTCAGAGGTACATATGCATGACTAGGATCAGATCTATGATTTATGTTTGCATTTACTGTATACATGATAAACCCTCAAGGGAGAGGGGCTGACCTGAAAAGATTTCCACAGTGTTCATGACACTGACTACAACCACGAACTCAATGTGGGTTTTTTTTTAATCTTTGTACATTTTATTTTTATTTGCAGTCAGTGGCCATGCATGTCTATGAAGTCAATGTTTCTAACAATAAATGAAGGGCTGTTTTCAGTCTGTTCGATTCTGTGGGCCTCTATTCACTCTATGTAATCATTCTTATTACATTGCCTCTAATACTTAGCGTGGCCTCACTCGTTTCTTTTTGCTTTCTGTCACATTTGTATGACATTCCTCACTATCTCTGTCCTACCTTCAATGCAAATTTGATCAAATCAAATATGTTCATACCAGTAGCAGCAATCAATATTTATTACATATGCAGCCTCCCATATGGCATTTAGGTATTAATACATTCAAAATTGACACAGACAACCATATTTGGGTTGGACCCAGATTAAATTACTGGCGCTTTGATTTTATTGAAGTCAGTGGGAGAAATTAGTGATGTTTAAACCCTACTGATTTCAGTAAGATACAACTGATTACAGTACATTCGGAAGAGATTTTATACCTAGCATACATTCAATACATACTTAAAATAATAAATATGTCTCTATAAAACTATATCATTCAAGTATTCTTGTCAGACTGACTGTACGCAACTTAAAATTCTGAAGCACTCTGTGAATTGGCTAATTTTCTGTTCAGCCTTCAGAATATTGTTTCGTTTCTAAAGGAGATTAAAACATTGGTGCTACCAAACAGCTAAGGAGCATGCCTAGCACAAAACAAAAACACTATGCCAAAGCAGTAGTTGGACATATTTATTTGTGATCTCCTAATCTTTCATTATGCAATAATCTCTTCTTTAGAATATTTGAAGTAACTAATCTACATCCGTGGAATGAAAACATTGTTTATTAGGCTAATTGCTATTTGAAAAAGTATAACAGATATTACAAGCCAGTCACAGAAAGTTGGGGAGTGGAGACAAGTAATCTAGTTCCATCAGGCAGCCCAAATTGATTCTGATCATTAGCCATCTCATAATTCTACCTTGCACTGCTGGAGTAATAGAAAGGTGATGAAGGAAATTATCTAGAGATTTTGCTAATGTTTTCTTGAGAGCTCCTCTCTGACTCCGGCTATTCTCAGCACAGAAAGCACATTGCAGGCAGGTAGTGCACTGTACTATAACCACGAACTACACCAAGTCACTTTATAGAGGACCAGTTGTATGCCATAGGTGGAGTTTTTTGAGAGTGTTGCAATGCAAGAATGCATAAATAATTGCTTTTTTTATGCAAGTAAGGCGAGTCCCCCGTGCTCATTAAAACAAATTGAAGTTTTAAAACCTATATCACTTCAAAAAATTAATTTACAGCTGTAGGGCTCAATGGCCCGGAGAACATTAAAATGATAAATCCAGAAAGGTGATGTGATTAGAAAAGAGTGCTTCTTTGGCTGCAACATGCAGTGCAGAGCAGGAATGGAGTTGTGTTAGGGTTGTATTTTTGCTTCACCATTCACCATACAAAGCACAAACTATACAGTGTGTATATGTACATGCAATATATAGAGTGTATATATTCCGTGCATATCTGCCTTGCACACATATATGCGCATAGAGAAATCCATTACTTCAAATCTGTATAATTTAATCTCAGTACCTAAGTGTTTATTATCCAAGCATTAATATATCTTCAAATTCATACGCACATTCTTTTTTATTTTAAGCAGCCTCACTAGGACTAATAATCCAAATTTAGCAGCCATGTTTCAAAAAACGCAAATGCTAAATTTGGAATGTATCTGCCAGCTTCAGTTGATTGGTGGTGCAGTAGTTTATTTCATATGAACAATGGAAAACTGCAAATATTTATTTTTTGAAGAAGAAATCAGGTGATTGTTTAAAACTGACAAATTCCCAGTCAATATGGTTTCAACAAATCTGGTACTCACTAGATTTGACAGTCTGAACTAAACTGTCAAAAAAGTGACATAGCAGTAACTAGCCAAAATTATATCAATGTGGAAAGAACACTCCCAGATTATAACCCCTGGATTTAATGAATATATAGTGTAATAACAGCTCTCTTTAAAAAAAAATTATAATGAGAATGAATTGGCTTCCTGGAGGAGGTCCTTGGCATTAATCAAATATCCAAAAGCTGTGACCCACCAAATAGAAGTAACAAATTGGCAAGAGATATTTGTCTTTACATTCTAAATAGTGATATGCTGAGTCATCTTAATCCCTGACAAAATAAAGTCCAAGCCCTGACCAAATATGCAGAGTGCCTTAATATTCACCTTTACTACCTTAATATCTCTGAAAGAGACTTTCAACGATCTATATTGCTGTAAAATTTCAAGCTTGGTGCATGTGGGTCAGTGATTTCTAGAAAATAACCCCCCCTCCCCCAACGATTCAGGAATCAATTAGAATGATCAGGAGAACGTCGAGTTTGTAGCTATTAGATATACAATGAGAATAAATTATGCTGGAATAGAGCATGCTGGGAGAACTTCCCCTGCTGCTCATCAAACTCTGAAGAATTTTTCATCCTCCATGATAGCTATCAAAATTACTTTTGCTATGAGACTATACAAAATGTGGGGTCTTAAAAGAGTGCAATTACATTTCCTAGCTGTAGGACCACTTGTTTTAAAAGTAGTTGAAAAGAGCACCAGTTTCCAAATGGATTTTGCTAGGCTTGATAGTTTTCTGGTTTTTCACTGGTCCTTACAATGACCGTAATAGAATAGTCTCTTCTCCCATTGCTTTCTAATACAGCACACATGTTTACTTACAAGGAATTACTGGAGCAAACGGTCAAATAACGAAAGAAGAACTGATGCAGATGGGAGTTATTCTACAGGTTCCATGATTTCAGATTCCCTGATTCTAGGTACTTTTAGAGATGTCCCCAATAGCTACAGAAACACCATAAACCAAAAGTGAACTATATTTTCCAGACTTAGGTTCACACTTAGTGATTGAATGGCTTAGCTGGGTGATTGCACTTGAAACTAGAGTGGGTTCAAAGTAAGAACTAAATGTGAATTCATTTAAGTTTAAAGTTAATTGAAAATACATGTAGTTAATATGAGTACACTAATTTCCTGTCATATGTTTAAACATGACTATGCAGTACCAGTAGTAGCTACTTTTGGAGGATTCAAAAATCTTCATCTTAAGCTTTGGGGGCTGCAAAAGATTTCAATGAAACAATGTATGAATACAAGAAAAGCAGTTAACCGTACACTTTTGGATTTAGAGAAAGCATACGATGGAATGTATTGTGTTGATGTTGGTTGCTGAATGCGGTTAGAGTAGTAAATGAAAGAAGTAACAAGCATGAGAATGAACTGAATGCTTAGCAAATGGTTCAATATGGGGCAAGTAGCAAGGCGACGATGTGTAATATCCCCTTAGCTTTTTAATGTATTTATGAATAACTGTATAACAATGTATAATGAAATAGTGGGATATGGGTTAGGGTTGCCATATTGTTAGCTGAGAACTCAAGTGACTTGTCGTGAATAGATTGCATGATGAAGTAAGCTTTGATCTGAAACTTAATGTATCAAAGATCAAGATAGGTTCTTTTAACAGGGACAATGTAGTGAATGATTGCAAGTCATAGAAAAATGGCCAAAAACGCTGATAGAATAAATGTGTTTTTACTATTTCCTTAATATTGGGAGAGCAGGAGCTAAATATACCTCTTGAGGAGCACATGCCATATCCTGAAAGCCACATAGCAGAATATCCTTCTTATTTATTTGATTTATATGGCCACCCATCTCAAAGAAATGACTCTGAATGGCTAATTTGTAGATAAAAGCATCTACAAATACATATACAAAAAATAAAACATACAGCACCAGGATAAATCACAAAAACATCAATTAAAACAAGCAAGAAACTATTGTGTGGACTATATCACACACCCAGGACCCCAGGCTCAAACAGAGAACCAGGTCTTCGAAAGACCAACAAGGTCAGGCCAATTTGATCTCCAGAGGGTGATTCCAGAAAGTGGATATAATGCCTGATGGTCATTGACAGCATCTCATGTTGGGCGGGTTTGCACCAGGAGACAATGATTTTGCACATAATCAGATCCTAAACCAATTAGAGCTTTAATGGACAATACAAATATTTTTAAGTGGGCATCATATAAACCCTGTACATTATATTGTGCAGCCACATACATTTAGAACCAACTGCAGTTTCCATACATTTTCTGACAAGGAACTTCATACAAAGTCAGAACATAAGAGATGGTCATAAGATAAGGTGCCTGCACCTTTGCTTCTTCCTTGCGTCCATTTCAGAATTCAACTGACCTTGATTAAACTTAAAACTGAGATATAAAGATGCACAATTAGCAGCCTCAGTTGTACATGCTTATGAATCCCCCACTACACAGCTTTCTTGAAGAATGTTGAGGTGGCACCTCTGAACTACAACTGGCAAGGATTCCTTTGGAGAATACCAGACTTGTGTAAATATTTATTCAGTTAAAGGTAAGACAGAAAACCTTTGAATCCTTTCCAAGATGGATAACTACCATACCTCCATATATCAAACTAGCATGTCAAGGAAGATGCCTCAAGCTAATAAAGTTAATGTACGCAGGAGTTAGCTTGCTTATCTTAAATGCAAACATTAAATCATCTGATCTGCTGTGCCAAAATCAAAACATTATGTATTGGCTGTTGGATCTATTTTAGCTCTCACTGGAGGAATCTCACCTAGATGCCCTGTAAAAAAACAATGCTGGACCAAATGGGTTGTTGTTATAACACTCGCAGGGTTGCATGGAGATCCTCCATGCTTCTTATTGCCTCGGCAATTTAACACACACGGCAGGCACATATTTCTCACAGATGACACTAATAGTAACAAGTGACACTAGAATAGGCTTCTGCTGTCAAGCTTGTCACCCATGTGGTCATCACTCAGTAGAGCTGATGAGCCAGGAAAATTAAGAGCTTCTTTATGGTGCGCAGTTGTGACAGAACAAGATACGAAAACTAATCTGAGATGGAGTAGATTCATCTTGGAGAGCTTACCTTCATTGGAGCCCCTGCCACAAAGGCTTACCTTCATTGGAGCCCCTCCCCCGTCCAGATGGTTTTGTTGAGCACTCATAAATAGGAGCCATGCAGAAATAATGTAGGTTGGTGTACAAGGGAACTAAATACATATGTGAATCACATATGTAAGATGGATGGCTATTTAAATTTAATAAATAAAAGTAACACCACTTCAATTGCAAAAGCTCCTGCAAAAAGGGGACAAAGGGAATAACCTGGCAGTGATAGCAAAATGATCTCAGGATGAAAGCGGCAAGTTCCCACAAACTCGGATAATAACAACCTGGGAAGCCAAAGAAAACTGGTACCTGATACCAGAGATTTTGCACTGCTACTGAAGTTAGACTATAAAAGGCTCAAAACATGTTTCGTCGTTTGTAAATTCTCATTGCGACTTAGGCTTCTGCTTCGTTGCTCTAAAATCCCATTCATAATTCAAATTGTGATAATGGGTTTTTGTGACAATTTTGCACCTGCGTGGCTCACAGTTTTCAGATCTGGCATCCACAGCTGTCAGCTACCCTTAGTCCATGTGATAGATCAATAGATGTGATCTATTCCTTAACCAAAGGGCACCATATTATTAATAGGCAGTCCTTAATTATCCTAAGGGAATATGATCCTTGTAAAAAAAAGTGTTTGCATCTCATTTCAATTTTTACTCTAAATTTGCAAATTGTACAAACATAGTCAGCAGAAATATATAGAATATTTCCAACATTTGGCTACTGAGATCACATAGGAATCATCACTTAGAAAACATCAAAGGAATGACCCCCCCAATAATAGTGCTATTATCAAATAGAAAATTCAAGGTTTTGAGTTTTACACAATACTTATAGCATGGCATAATGAATAACTGTCCCAACACATTAACCATCAAGATCTCATTGGCAGAGGTTTATGATTTTAGTAGGACCACCATACAAATACTTGGATTTATATCCAATCCTATTGTTAGATTTGTACTTAAGCCTATACTTATTTTTATAACAGTCCATTTCAGTTAGAAACCATTCTTGTAGTAGTGACAAGCCATTTACTTTCATCAACAAGATCTTATAATGACCAATCTAACTTTGGGTTGCTTACTTAGAAAGACATATGCTGAAAGCAGGAATTTTTAGTCCTTATCTCCTAGCACAGAGGCCTCCAACCTTTTGGGCACCAGGGACCGGTTCTGTGGAGACAGGTTTTTCCATGGAACAGAGGGAGTGTGGTTTCACATGCTGCCTGCATCCAGCGGATGGGGCTTCATCTGTTTGTGTGGTCCGGTTTCTGGCATGCCACAGACTGATGCTGGTCCATGGACCGGGAGTTGGGGACCCCTGAATACATAGTGGATATGTACTGCAAAAAGAAGTGTAACTCTTGTATTCATCAATCAGTACCCCAATATTCTGGAATCAAATTATAGGCTCCAACAGAGATTATGGTCATGGTTATCTAAACCCTGAAGCTAGATAGGATCGGTTCTGGTTACTATTTGGATGAAAACCCACCAAAGAACACAAAGGTTATAAGGCTGGACTAGAAGTCTTTTTAAAAATCCCCAAAGACGGTATTGTTTTTTTAGATTAGATAACCTTTATTGTCATTTTTTATTGTAGGCACGGCACATTAAAAATGAAATTTAGTTGCTTGCTCTCAAAGTGTACACATACATAACATACATTTAAACATACTATATACAACATATGTATAGACCTACACCCTTACATATAAGTAACATACAAATATTAATCACTGTTCATCTTGAATACATAATGGAAGGAGGAAGCTTTAGATTTCACAAGGTTAATACTGTAGGGAACAAAACTGTGACTGAATCTGGATGTTCTGCTTTGGATACCACGGAGCCTCCTCCCAAAAGGTAACAAGGAAAACAGGTCGTGAAGAGGATGTGTAGTGTCCCAAACAATCTTACGGACCCTGTTCAAGCAATGCTTATGTGCTATGTCCCAGATGGAAGGGAGGGAACTGCCAATAATCTTTTCAGCCACCCTCACCACTCTCTGCACTGCCTTCCTGTCTGAAGCAGTGATGCTTCCAAACCAGACTGTGATGCTATATGACAGGATGCTCTCGATCGTCCCTATGTAGAAAGTGGTAAGGACAGGGGAAGGAAGATGTGCTTTTCTCATGTGATGCAGAAAATGCAGGTGCTGCTGTGCCCGCTTCACCAGTGTCTCGCTATTGAGCGACCAAGCCAGCCTACTTGTTAAATGCACACCCAGGAACTTGATGCTGGTAACCATCTCCACAGGTGAATCATTAATGCTATGTGGCTGTGCCTGCCTTTTCTGAAATCGACAATGATCTCTTTGTTTTTTCCAGTATTTAAAACTAGGCTGTTTTCCTTACACCTGTTCACCAAACCTTAAACCTCTTTGCGGTAAGTACCCTCATTGTCATCATGAATAAGGCCCACTACTGTTGTATCATCTGCGAACTTCACAATAGGGTTGGTGGCAAACCTAGCTCAACAATCATGGGTCAACAGGGTGAACAGCACCGGACTTAGGATGCAGCCCTGAGGAGAACCTGTGCTCAAGAAAATGGTGTTAGAAATATTTGTTCCAGCTTGCACATATTGGAGCCTGTTAGTAAGAAAATCAAGAATCCAGTTGCACAAAGGAGTGTTTAAGCCTAAAAGGCCCAGTTTGTCTACTAGATGCTGGGGAATGATTGCGTTAAATGCCGAACTGAAGTCAACAAACAACAAGCGCACATGAGTATTTCTTTCCTCTAAGTGCTTCAAGCTCAGATGGAGAACAGAAGAAATAGCATCCTCCGTAGAGCGATTTGGTCGGTAAACAAACTGAAGTGGGTCAAATGCTGGTGGAAGGCTAGATACAATAATGTCCTTTATCAGCTTCTCAAAGCACTTCATAAAGATGGATGTCAGTGCAACCGGACAGTAATCATTGAGGCCTGTAATTGTGGATTTTTTTGGCACTGGCAAAATGATGGCCATCTCAAAACACGATGCGACCACTGCCTGCTGCAATGAGAGATTAAAAATATCTGTGAGAACACAAGCCATCTCATCTGCACATTCCCTAAGAACACGTCCAGGGATATTATCTGGGCCTGCTGCTTTCCCTACTGGGCCTATTAACTTTCTGCAGTGTTTTCTGGACAGGGGTGACATCAAAGCTAAGCACTTGCTCGTCAGGATGGGGCAAGTGCTTTCCTAGCAGGAGTGCTATTTGATGGCTCAAAACTTCCAAAAAATGTATTCAGCTTGTTTAGGAAGTCTGTGTCATCCTTGCATCTCGATGGAGCCACCTTATAATCCGTAATGGCCTGGATTCCTTGCCACATTCGCCTGGTGTTTGTTGGGTCCTGAAAAAAGTTCTGAATTTTCTGGCAATGGGCTTGCTTTGCACCTTTTATCGCACTTTTCAAATTAGCACTGGCTGTTCTAAGTGCCAGCATGTTGCCGGATTTAAAAGCCACATTCCGTGCCTTCGGCATCTTGCGGACCTCATAAGTCAGCCACGGTTTTTCATTCGCCCTCACAACGCTTTTAAGGACACAGACATCCTCTATGCACTTTGGGATATATGCAGACACCGTGGTGGCATACTCAACATTTATGTTGGTTATTAGTAGTTACTTCTTTAAACATGCTCCAATCAGTGCACTCAAAGCAGTTTTGTAATGCTACTATAACTCCCTCTGCCCAAACCCTCACCTGCATTACTGTAGGTTTCACTCTGACTAATAAAGGTTTATATGCTGGAATAAGCAGCACTGAGAGATGGTCAGAGGGGCCCAGGTGAGGGCGGGGGATAGCTTTGAATGCATTCTTGATGTTGGAATAAGCAAGATCCAGAATATTGTCCCCTCTGGTTGCAAAGTCCACATATTGATGGAAATGTGGCAGAGTAGCTTAATTATGGACTACTTCTATATTATTGCCAAGAAAACTACATGGATACATTCATGAAGTCAAGAAGTGATGAATTCAACTCCAGAGTACCTTTATCTTTCTGCTAAACCAAGTAACTAAATATTTTGTGTTTCAATACACTTATCAGCATAAATTGTGGAAAGTTTTCCTTTACAGTTTTACAAATGTGATTACTTGTATCCCCACAAAAGTCTATCTAGACCAAAGGGAAAAAAAGGTTCTCACGATCAGTCTGTAATCAGCCTTGAAATAATCATTGTTATGCAAAATTAACATTCATCAATTCTCCTTCTTCCTATAGATCAGTGATGGCGAACCTTTTAGAGACCGAGTGCCCAAACTGCAACCCCAAACCCACTTATGCATCCTCGAGTGCCGGGTGGGTGTGGCCCATTGGGTGGGTGTGGCCCATTGGGTGGGCGTGGCCCATTGGGTGGGCATGGCTGTGGTGGTAATGGCAGACTGGGTGGGACTAAAAAGTTCAATCAATCAATTCCAACTTTGCAAGATCTTTTTTTTTCCCGTGAGAAGTTGAAATTGACTGATTGAACCTTTTTTTTTTTGCACACGGCGGCGGAGGCCTAAAGTGAAAAGGTTTTATAAAAACCAGCTGAAGGCCTAGGACTGGGGCGACAGCACGTGTGCCCACAGAGAGGGCTCTGAGTGCCGCCTCTGGCACCCGTGCCATAGGTTCGCCACCACTGCTATAGATCTATTTAATCAAACCTACTGTCTCCCCCATCTGATTCGCTAGGATTACACCATTCAGAATTTCTATCTGTGGGCATTCTTGTGTGGGAAATGTGGGGATTGTAGTTCCATCAGGTTATAACTACCATAAACCATAGCCATGAGCTTAGTCAATTAGAATCAAGCAAGAAGGCAGTAGTGAGTCTATTTTCAGATATTCCCCCCCCCTCAATTGTGTTCAGTTCTGGGAGACTGCTTGGACAAGTCCCTGAAGTTTTCTTGACAAGATATTTTGGAAGTGGTTTGCTATTGCCTCCTTCCTAAGATTTAAAAAGAATGATTGGCCCTTGGTAACCCAATGGGCTTTGTCCTACCCTAACCTTAAAGATGGAACTAGAACTCCTAGTCTCCCAGTTTCTAGTCTGATGCCTCTAATTTTCACTAAAACAAAACTGCCTTTGTAACATGTGAAGAAATCAAACAAGCAACTGTTGTATTTTGCCTCAAGGAGGCTGTTAATTAATTAAAAAAACACAGCCCCTCACAAACAGAAATAATCTAAAACCTATCTTCTTCTACCATATCTGGTGTACTGGAAAAAAAGGAAAATATTGTATAGAAGCTCAATTACTGTACAGAAGATTTGAACAAAAAAAGACGACAGTATCAAAGATATGAGCAAAGATTTGGTCACTGAAGATCTGGTCACTGAACTAGAGCAAATATTCTGGAAGTTAATGTTAAATGGGCCCTAGAAAATATTGCTAACACAAAAACTGCAGGAGTTGATGAAGTTTCAATAGAATTGTTAGAGATGATGCTATTAAAGTGCTACTTGCACATTGGAAGCAACTAAAGAAGATAGCAGGGGCCAAAGGACTGGAAAAGATTAATTTGTATTCCAAACCAAAAACAGAAAAATGGAGAGGCAATGCTAAACAATTTTGAAACAATTGTATTTATAGGAGTTCTAACTTCAACAATGCGATGAAATGAGAGCTAAATCTATGTTCTAGTCCAGAGGTCCCCAACGTTTTGGCACCAGGGACCGGTTTCATGGAAGACAATTTTTCCATGAACTGGGGGGGGGGGGATGGGATGGGGGGGGGGGGTTCAGGATGATTCAAGTGCATTACATTTATTGAAAATTTTCTAAATAAACAAACGAACATATAAATAATGCACTTATTTCTAAGACACACAGAGAGAGAGAGAGAGACCAAACCAACTTGGCACTGCACTAGCCCAGCAGTCTTGGAAAAGGTGCAAATGAGAGAGGGATTCCCTTGGAGACACAGTGCTTAAGGGGAAATGTAGCTTCTCCCCTCCCCCTCCCCTTTGCAAGCCAGGTAGAAGCGGGCTTGACTTGCAAACTTGGAGAGCTGCAGAAGAAAGGAGGAACACACACACCAAAATAAACCACGAAAAGCAGGCAGGATGTTGCCAAAACACGAGGCACCTGGAGCATCAAAACAAAAGCAAAAACCTCCGGTGGAAATGCAATGGAACCCAGCAGTCTTAGAAAAGGTGCAGACGACAGAGAGGATCTCTTGGAGACGCAGGGCTTAAGGTGAAAGGTAGCTTCTCCCTGCCCCTATTTGCACCCTGACAAAAAGACACCCTCACACACGCACATACCTTGGGAGGGTCCCCCTCCAATGAGGCTTTGGGGAAGCTCCCAGTTGGCAAGCTGGGCTGGCACGTGCTTGTCTTGCAAACTTGGAGAGTTGCACGAAGGGCGCGCAAGCTCAGCTGGGGTGCCGGGAGGGGGAGAGGAGGAAAGTGAGGAAGAAGAGGAGGAGGAAGAAGTAGCAGGAGGAGGAGTAGCCATTTGCAAGGGCAGCTGCCGGGGGATCTTTGCACTAAGCAAGATAGTTTCTGCCCAGCCATTCTCCCGCCCCTGCCCAGACTCCTACAGTCTCGCCTCATGCCCAGAGGTGGAAGACGTGCCTTCAGCGCACCTCCAGCTGCGCGTCCCGGTTCCTAACTGGCCGCGTCCCGGTTCCTAACTGGCCGCGGCCCGGTACCAGTCCTCGGCCCGGGGGTTGGGGACCCCTGTTCTAGTGTACCTTCAGCCATGGAAGTTCTCTGGTTGACTTTGGGATATTCACTATTCTTAGCCCAATCTACCTCACAGGGTTGTTATTGTGAGAAAAAAAGAGGAGGGGGCAATACATATGCCATCTTGAGTTGACATACAAGGAGAAGGATATAAATAAAAATAAATAACTTGCTAATGATACCATTTTGATGACTGGAAGAGAGAGAGAACTGAGAAAGCCTTGAAGATAAAAAGAAGAGGGCAATACCTAGTTTGCTGCTCCATTTTATTTTTTAAAAAAAAACCACAAACTTCAGATTACATCAACATGCAGTGCCAACTGAGCAGAAATAGGAAAAGAAGCTGAAGTTTTATCTTCCTGACTAAATAATTCAGAGATTTGAAATTACTACTGTATAGTCATGAAATAAAAATATAACTATTTGGGAGGAAGTCTGACAGATCTAGACAAGACATTAACGTGCGGTGGCATCACACTGACAAATAGGCTGTAGGCTACAGCTTTTCAAGTTGTAACATATGGCTATGAATGCTGGATCATAGAAAAGCTGAATGAAGAAAATTGGTGCCTTTGAATCGTGAGGCTGGAGAACATGGTTGGGAATACTCTGCACTGTAATGAACAAATTATTCAGTGCTAGATTAGGTAAAACCATACTGCTCATAGAAGCCCTAATAATGAAACTAAAGCTTAGATGTTTTGGACATATGACTCAAAGGCAACAATCAATGGAGAATACCCTGCTGCTTGGAAAAATCAGAGCAAAATCAGAGAGAGAAAACACTAAAGATGACAAGATGCTTAGATAATAGTGGCACGAATATAACCTTACAAGAACTCAACAAAATTGTTACTGACAAACAACCCTGGAGAACTGATATCCATCGAGTTATGAATGAACCACAGTAAAGAAGTCTTTGCTACTAGGCTCAAATTGTAACATGTTACAAATTGCTAGATTCCCTGCAGATATATGGAAAATGGTCTTAATCAGGGGTCTTCAAACTTGGCAACTTTAAGACTTGTGGACGTCAGCTCCCAGAATTCTGGGAGTTGAAGTCCACAAGTCTTAAAGTTGCCAAGTTTGAGGACCCCTGGTCTTAATCAAGCATTAGTTCAGCATCAGAGATATGCAAAACGTATCAGTTTCAGTATCAGTATGCAATATTTTCAGTTATACCACTAGCTGCCTTCCCATCCTCTTGCTAGATGATTGTGTATAAACCAGAAAGTAAGCAGGAGTAGGAATAATTATGTGAAAAAATCCTATATCTGGTCCAACTGAAGATTAAGTTACAGCGAATACAGATTTGAGCAGAGATGGGGTTTTAAGATTTTAAAAAAATCAACAAAACTTTGCTTTATTAATGTGGAACATATACACATTCTTGTCAAGCTTCTCCAAAAATATATCAGGAAATTAAAAAAAAAAATCAAGCAACACAAAAGCATAGGGAAATATGTAAAGTGACTCAGCTGCATAGAATTTTAGAAGAAACAGATGGTCTGAATTCAGACCCGGCCATGGGATGGAATCATTATTAATTGCCTAGACAAATTATCTTTCTTAGGATCATGAGGGAGGAAACTTCTCACTTCCTGGTCCTTTTAGAGGCTGCCAGTAGCTTTTGATAATATCAGTGATGTATGCTGCTAGAATGCCTGCAAAGTTTGGAGACACTGATCTTCAGTGATTCTGCTCCTGAGTGAATGATTCCAGTCTGTTAGGATGAGATACGGTATTTGAGGCTGTAGCTGCTCCAGTGCTTGCTACTCCCCCTATCTTTTATATCAAGTTGCTAGATGAGGTCTTATGTTGATCTGAAGGGAGCTGCTATCATTAGGCTGTGTATTACATTACCAAGTCAAATTGAAATGCACTGAAGTTTGAATAAACTTCTGGAGGTTGTCAGGGTCTGAAGAGGGCAAAATAAACTCAGATTAAATCCATCCAAGGTTGAGTTGCTATATATAACTCAGATATGTTGAAATATTGATAGTCACTCTGGATAGAGTTGTGTGCATTCCAACTGAACTGGTTCAAGAGCTGGGTGTCCTTCTGGACTTATGACTATTGCTCAAAGAACAGATAGAGTCTGTGGCTTGGATGGGGTGTGGGGAGTTATGCTTATCTTAATCCCATATGCTAGTTCAGTGATGGCGAACCTTTTAGAGACTGAGTGCCCAAACTGCAACCCAAAACCCACTTATTTATCGCCAGGTGCCAGGTGGGTGTGGCCCACTGGGTGGGTGTGGCTTTGGTGGTCATGGCACTGGGTGGGTGTGGCCAAAGTGGGTATGATCACCTTGATGTTGCTCATGGGGAGGGACGCATGGGGCCGGGCAGGGTTGGGGGAGATCCAGGGGGTCTCTGGCAGGTGAGGCGGTGGGCAGGAGGCTTGTCCTGCGGGGTGAGGCAAGGCGAGGCAGGGCAGGGCAGGGCAGGGGTGCCATTGTTGCAGGGCAAGGCAAGGCAGGGACCAGGGCGGCTGCTGCCTGACACCATCGACCCCTGCACACAGAGGCCAGTGAGCGCATGGGTGCTGGGATGCATCCGGCCACATGGGACCTCGGCGAGTTAGCGGGCGGCTGGTTGAAGAGGGACAGTTGTCATCTCCGGGGCATGGTGCGTGTGCCCACAGAGAGGGCTCTGAGTGCCGCCTCTGGCACGCGTGCCATAGGTTCGCCACCACTGTGCTAGTTTTTATCCCACCTGGGCCAGGAGGCTTTAAAGATGGCAAGCCATCTTTTCAGCACCATATGGTTCGATTATTGTAATAGATATGGAACAGCCTTTGCACAGTCCAGCTGATTTGGGATGTCGTGGCAGGAGTCTTGCTGAGTCAGTTTACAGAACTGCAAAATTGCAATGGCAGTGCTAAAATTGTTGCATTGCTTACCTGCAGGCTTTTGGGCCCAGTTCAAAGTGCTGGCCATCACCTTTAAATCACTATGCTGCACAGATTAGCCCTGCAATATTATGCTGTCTTGTCAGCAATAAATTTGCCCATTAGTAGAGACATATTATGAAGGCTTGCTAAAAATCTCCCCCATCCATCAGAGGTGAGAAATCTCTGATGGGTCCTACACTCTGGAACTCTTTTCCTTAAGAGGTCTGTGCAACCATCCCCCTCATTACACTTCAAAAAACCCTCCCTGCAAAGAGCCTTTTTTAACCCAAGTTGACTGCTAACAACATCCATTGGGGCCCTGTAGTATGTCTTTTGTATCAATTTATATTTTTAATTTGTTGTGACCCACCCAGAGGCTTGACTATTAATTTATAGTTTTTAAAACCCACTCCCCAGAATAAAACCCGGCTGTATGGCAATACTATGGCTACAAAAACTGGGAAGAGAGAATAATGGCTTTCCAGTAGTATGGAAAGCAGTGAGATTGTGCTAAATCGGTTTTAACAGAATAACAGAGTTGGAAGGGACCTTGGAGGTCTTCTAGTCCAACCCTCTGCTCAAGCAGGAAACACTATTTCAGATAAATGGTTGTCCAATCTCTTCTTAAAAATTTCCAGTATTGGAGCACCAACTTTTGGAGGCAACTTTTGGAGCCTCCAACTTTTGGAGGCAAGTCATTCCATTGATTAATTGTTCTGTCAGGAAATTTTCTCCATAGTTCTAGTTTGGTTATCTCCTTGTTTACTTTCCATCCATTGCTTCTTGTCCTGACTTCAGGTGCTTTGGAGAATAAGTTGACCCCCTCTTCTTTGTGGCTGCCGCTTAGATATTAGAACACTGCTATCATGTCATCCCTAGTGCTCCTTTTTATTAACATCTGTTTTAACAGATGTTCATTAATTTGAAATAAGCTAAGAGTTCAACTGGAAACATATATCCAAATTAGATACAATACTAGTAAGTACTACAAACTTAAGAGATGTTTTGAGGGGACTGAGATAGTTTGTTTCTTTTCTATCAGGTCTAAGTGGTGAATCATACACAATTAGAATACAGCCATAATATTTGACATTTTAAATGTAACAATAAAAATAATTAAAAATAATTCCATTTTAAAATCTTTAAAATGACCTTTTATAAAACCTTAAAGTGGAAGCAAATTTCAATTCACACATTTCTTTATAATACAGCAAAACAAACCACTTTCACTGGGCAACAGCAATATGTATTTAATTTGTGACATTCCATTCAAGCCTGGGAAATAAATTGTAACATAGAGCAGCAATGATGTCAGATGGCTATACCTATTCAGTTGTGTCAAAATCAAAATCCTTTTAGAAAGTATCAGTAAAATAATTTTCCATAGCTCCTTTTGGGCTGCCAGGCACTGCAGTTGCTGACCTACATTTATAAACACGACAAAGTGGAATTCCATTTGCTATTTTTGTTGTTCCATTACTCCCTTGCAACTTATTTGTCCCCCACTTAGATTTAAATGTGCAGTAAACAAAATCATGCCCCTATCCATCATCAGTAAAGTCAGGGTTGATGGTTCCTCTCCCAAACAGAGCCATTACAATGCAAATATAATCAGATCTGCTGAAAATTGCCAGCACCTAAAAAAGCTTACTTTCTACTGCTAGTACTTTTTTTCTGCAAAAAGATTATTTCAAATTTAGCTGCTAAAGGACTTTGTGCATAACTATGTTGTCTAGACCAGGGTTTTTCAACCTTTTCACCGATTGTACCACTTTTAGGATATGGCAATATTCGAGTATCACCTAGCAAGGTGTCAAAAACTATTTAAAGTTGCAATTGCACTGAAATGACTTATGACCATTTCCACACTTATGACCATTGCAGCATGCCCAGGGTCATGTGATTTATATTTGGATGCTTGGCAACTGATTCATATTTATGATGGTCACAGTGTCCCAGGGTCATGTGATTCCCTTTTGCAACCTTTTGACAAGTAAAGTCAATGGCAGGGCTGCTGGTGGCCAAGTGCTAAGGCGGGACTTCCCTCCCTCCCTCTTTCTCATGCCCACCTCCTTCTGAAGGAAGAATTTGAACCCCCCCCCATATTTTTTCTCTTCCATATATTCATCAAACAAGGAAAAGCCTCCAGAAACAGAAAAGACAAACTGCTGAGTGAACTAGCTTAAAAAGGCACATTCCCCTTTAAGAATTAGCTACTGGCTAGAAAGGAAAGTAAGGAAGAAAAAAAAATGTAGTAAGTATTGGCTGCCGGCGAAGGCAGCCTCCCCAAATGGCTCCATTCATAAGTAAAGAAATCTACAGGCAAAATATATTCAGGAGAAAAATACTTCAAAATCCCTTGCAGCAAAACTTACAGCTAACAATAGCAGAGCAATAGAAGCTAACACGAGACATCAGCCATCACCCATCAGTCAAATAGAAATTGCCAAACACTCCTTAAGAACACAAAGCCCACATTGCACAAATCCCAGAACTTCAAAGTCACAAAAGCACATAAGAATCCTTCCACTCTCCATCTCCCTCCCTCCCTCCTCCGTCCCTCACCTCCAGCCATTGCTACCTTTTTTCATTCCTCTTGGAGGGCAACCCCTCCCCCACTGCATTTCTTGCCTGTTTGCTGCTGCCAGCACAGGTGGCTGCCACAGCAGTTGCAAATCAGCTCATGACCGGCCTGCTTGATTTGATCTCCTCACCCTCCTCCTCCTTCAGTGCAGCTAGAGCTGACTCGGCCTCTTCCCAAGGCTGCTTCTTTTTTCTCTCTCTCCCTCTCCCGCCCAAACTGCCTCCTTTTATAGCCTCTGTCTCCGCCCCCCTCCTCCTCCTTTCTCATGGGGGAGGGTGAGCCAGAATTGAGCCTGGGCCCTTTGTCTCTCCCCAGCCACTGCAGCTCCAGAGGACTCTCTCACTGTAAGTCCTTGTCTGTGCTGGCTCATTCCCTCCCCCACTACACTTGGCTAGGCAGGGCTGCGTACCACCTGCCACTTGTTAATGTACCACAAGTGGTACGCGTACCACAGGTTGAAAAGCTCTGGTCTAGACTACAAAGTTTTTTAGACTAAATATACAGCACCTCTGTGTGTGTATTTGGCTTTGTTCTGGACTTGTCTTCCTATTGCAGGTGTGTCAAACTGCAGGCCAGTTGCATCATGCGGAGGCTGCGCCCACCCCAGCTCCGGCAATGCAAAAAAAGTCGTGATACGTCGCAACACATCACATGACACGGCGAGTTTGACACCCCTGTCCTATTGCTTTCTTGAGCAATGTGATCTCCCTCCAGTGGCAAAAAATGGTTCTAATTACATTTCAGTCTGTAAATCAAAGACATTATCAGACTTATCCTCAACTGCTAAAAATAGACCCATTGTGCCCTGATGGGGGATGACAAGTCCAGCATTTCATACTGTACTTGCCAATCCATCTTCACTGATATCTGTTATATATCCACCTTACAGACTTCTCAGATTCTTTTCTTCTATGCCAGAGCAAATGTCTCTCAAAACAAAGAATCATCATTCGAGCAGTTGTTTGCAAGAACTGTGACTGAAATTCAATAGAAAGATATGGAGTAATGTTATGGTCAGCCAATAGTAAAAATAAACAACATGGACAAAAACTAGTCATTACAAAGGGAACACACAAATCATGTCAAAACAGAAAAGTCATGGATCAGCTTGATCCCTGTCTTCTGAGAGGAATCACTTATGTCTGGTAGTAAATAGTAGTAAGTAAATAATAGTAGTAAGTAATCTAGGCAAGTGAGATCAAATCTGGTCAAATATCTTGTAAAGTTTTTGTTGGTTGTTGAAAAACAATTCTCTTTTGAACAATTGATTTATTCAGAATAAATGCTCACTGAATGGTAATAAAAATGAATTTGAACTTAAAAAATAAGGTGAATTTTTGAGATACTATTGTGAAAACTATCTAAAATCACAGTGCTCAAGTTCATGAAAAAAGTTGTTTTTATTGGAAAAGGCTAAAATATGACAGCAACGTTGTAGTATCCCTGTCTATAAGGGAAAAATAGACCTGGTTTAGTATCTAATTTAATTCTCATATATTTAAACTAGATTGCATTTATTATCAGCACAAAAACCATAAACTCTAATTCTTCTCATGCTAATCTTTTAAATTTTATTATCATAAGGATATATATTTATTGGCATTGAGTCCTTTCATAACTGTTTAGCATAGTGTTGCTTTAGCCAAACTTCTGAGTGCAAGACACGATGAGACATACTGTTGTAACACTAATAATATTCTATCTATGTAGAGACAGAGTTGAACTGAAAAATCAATCGACTATTATGCTTGGAACTCTTAAAATCTTGGACAATTATGACATCTTGTAAGGGAGTTTAAGATATAGATTTCAGTTGTTTCAAAGTTTAGTGCAGTGTAGCCCTTAATCTTTGTTTCTACATAAAAGAAAAAGATGTGTTTGAGACTCTTGATGACTGCATTCCCAGAGCTTTCTTGGCAGAGGTTTGCAATTACTTTCTTTTAAATTTCTTAGTCCAGCCAACGGCCTTGGAATCTCGAGGTAATTCTTCTACCCAAATATTAATGAGAGTCAAACCTGCTCAGCTTCTCAGTTTAGCCAGGGTCAGCAAGGTGTTGCCAGTTTCTAAGGTGCATATTAACTATTAATGAAAGTTGACTTGTGTCTGTGCTCCAAGCAAGTATTGGATCAAATGTAATTCTACGATTTCTGAAAGTTTCTAACAAGAGTTGCGATTGCATGGGTTTTGGATCGCCTAAAGATTTATGATGGGTTGCAAACTGTCAGTTCATTCAAAACGATACATCTATGGATACTTTAAAAAGTCTTCATAATTATGTCTTTAAATAGGGAACTCTAGTGTGAATTTGTACATGTTTATTCTGCAGTTCATACCACTGAATTCAATACTTGTAGCTAACGTTGGTTCTTTTGCCATCTACAAAATATATCCTCCAGTTATTTATAAATATATATTAAAGCTGGCTCTCCGTATAACTAGGTTGACACAATGTACTAAGCCACATTTTGTTTTTAACCTTTTTAAAGTTAGCCCTATTCACCCTGTTCAATGTTAATATTAATCTTTACAAGGTAATTTACAAATCCCAGCAATTGGTTTTACATATTGTGCTAAGCTAAAAATCACACTACAAGGAAGGACTATGAGAACACTCAGTGAAGATAGTTTGGAGATGTAGGAAAGCCTATTTACCAGCTAACATTTGTAACAGTTGTTGTCAGTGGGCCAAATAAACGAAAGAGGAAAGTTATTTTCTACTTGAGAGTTAAATATTTTTTGGATAACTTTTTGGATGGTGAGAAACCAAAACATTGTAAAAATACTATCTTTTTAATATTTGAAAAGTAGCCTGACCAACCTTTGGCTGACAGTAGCCAACCAAGCCATGGAATTCAAAAGATTAAATCTATTTACTTTACCCCAAACCTTTGCAACTGCAGGCATTACATCGGAGGCACTCAGTTAAATTTGATGCTCCTTTCAGGTTGTAAAGGTTAAAATTATCTTGAGTCTGTGCACACTTAATTGAAAGCAAGGACCACCAAAGCAAGAACTATGCTATTATTCTCTCGCTAGAGAGAGTATATTAAACAAACATCAAGCCACATCCTCAGCTAGGTGCCTCTTCAGATTCAGTAGCTGGGTGAATCCCAACATCGATGTAGCTTACCTTGTGTATGTCATCCTGAGAAACAGGTTTATTATCCTAACCAGAGATCTCTAATGGGAATAGATTGAAATCAATTCTGCCAAATACTCTGATCTTTCCACGGCAATGCGAGCTCACTGCTTAGTTTATGGTAAACTCAGAAGAAATGGGTTAAAGCTGTTTAAGCGGGTAATAAAATTATAAAATTGCAACGACACTGCATATTTTGTTTTTTATTTTGGCTCTCCTTTCAGTCAATACCCACTGAACGCTTGTGTTGCGAGACACTAGCAGGCTATTAAAATAATGGCTTCGGCGTACGTCAACCAAGGGTACAGTTACATAAATAAATAGGCAGATCAAACAACCTATTTATTTTCCAAACGGTTCGGTGCGGCTGCTACGTTGTGCCTTGAAAGGTTACCGAAACGAATGCCTGCACCTTCTCATTCCCAGCCTGGGTTACGTTTTGCTTTTCTCTGTGCAAAGCGGCCGGAACGACCTGCGATTCGTACTCCCTGTCTACGAAGATTTAGGTAACACACAAGATGGACGGAGCAGGCAAGCCTTTCGAAGCAGCGCGCACCGCCTAGCCAGGGAAAAAGCCTCAGCGCCCGCTCTCTCGCGACGAGACAAGGCTGCGAGAAAGGCGGGGCTCGCTAACTGCTCCCATCGCCCCATTGGCTCGCCTTTAATATCTTCTTTGCATGTCTCGGAGCCTTCTTTTATGCGTTCGGCTTTGCCACGTGATCGGAGAGAGGTGGTCGGGATTTCCTGTTTGAGGTCAGGGAAGGGAGGAGGGATTCTTCTCGCCTCTCTCTTTCTCCTTCGCTCCTTGCTCCCTCCCTCCTCGCCCCGTTGTGGTCTCGCGCTGGCTGCCTGGCGGGGCTCTTGTCAGTTAGTAACAAAATGGCTGCGGTGGCAGCAGCTCTGCTCCTGAAGCGGAGGGCACAGGCGGCGGAGGCGACGGCGGCTGCTGCGGCTGCTACTGCAAGGAGGAGTGGAGGGCCGGGTCGGCGGCAACACTGAACCCAGCGGCGTTGCTTGTCCCGCCAGCGGCCCAACCCCTTTCCCTTACAGGCGAAAGCTCGGTCCGAGGAGCTGTCCCTGCGGCTGCTGCCTCCATAAATCCCCCTGGTTCCCCCAGAGAATCTCTCGTCAATCGCTGGGGAGGGACAGGAGAGCGAGCGGCTGCTGCTGCTGCTGTGGATTCTGCTCTTAACTGGGTGGATCCCACGGGGAGAGGAAACGACTGACGGACCTCCTTATGAGAAACTCGGGGTCGCCCCGGGTTTTGCGGATCCTGTCTTTGTGAGAAAGAGACTGGATTTTGCCTTCTTCTCGGGATCCACCTATGTTTGGCTTGTCTGGGTGGATCCATATGAAAGAGAGTGGTGGGCTCCCTTCTCACCACGAAGCCTATTTTCTGGATCCTTTTAGGATCCCGGTACATGAGAGACTGCTGGAGCTCCCTTCCTTGGATCCACATATGAAAAGCACTGCTGGTGGATTTCCCTCGCATTTGTGGATCCTTGCCTGGATTCTTCTCCCCCTTGGATCTTCCTGAAAGAAACTGTTAGATCTTTTTTTTTCTTCTGCTTGTGTTCTACGTCTCGCTTTCCTTTTTTAAAAAAGACTTTACTGGATACTTGGATCTCTGTCTCAGAGTCTTCTGGCTCTTTTTTGTTTTTCTGAGCTAATCTCCTTTAAACTTTTGAATGGGATCGATATTATCCATTTTAATTTGCACTTTTGAAAACAAAATATTCAGATGCTCCTCCATGTAAACTGAGAATCTACCAACACCTTTTTAAAAGCCGTACCCTGAACAACTACAAAGGATACAGATTTCACGCTCATCCCTGACAGTATATTTTTGCTGCAACCATCTATGTTTAATTTTAAAAACAAATTGTCTGTGCAGAATTTAGCTGAGAACTCATAATTGAGTTTTGCTTCATTGAAGAAGAAAAAAAAATCTTGTTTTGGAATTGGACCTGCTTCTGCTGCACTTATCTTCTGGGCTGGAAATAAAACTGGAGCATACAGCTCTTCTACTGTTGGTTTCTTGTCTGATTTTCCCAACCCCCTTCCTCCTCTTGTGGCAGAATACTTTTTGATGGTTTTTGTTTTTTGTTTTAACTTGGAACGAGCATAGATATTTTAAAAAATACTGACTTTATTGGCCGTGAGAGATTTTTTTCATATTCAACGTGAAAAATACGGGTATTTTTTGTAAGAAAAAGCATTAAAAGAAAGGAGCACGGTAGTGAAACTCCCAGGCGCCAGACAAAATATTCATTTGTTCTTTTTCAAGGAGACTGAGTCGAAAGCTGCCAAAGAGCCCCAGAAGGAAACGAAGCAAGGTAAGGACCGTTCACATTCTTAATATGGGGGTAGAAAAGTTACAGATGGAAAAAGACCTATGAAGTTCAGTGCCTGCAGTTCCCTATGCAGGAGCTCTTGATCAGGACTATCTAACTGTAACCTGTTTTTTAATCATTATGTAATTATTAAAATGAAAAATTAACAAATCTCCCTATCAAGCTAATGTATTCACAAGCTAAAATATCCCCAGTTGACAGCTTCAGATACTTTAAAAACTTTTAATATTTCTCATATTCCTTGTTACTACTGAAAAGTCCAAATGCCTCATTTATGAAAAAAAAATATGGAAGAAAATGGAAATAATGAGAAATGATTTATTTTGGATTATTAGGGTTTGCATGCTGCTAGTAACTCTAACTATCATTTGGTGTGCTGTTTGGAAAATAGTGATAATTAATCTTGGCAATTTCAGTTTAAGTGTTGCTAGAATAGAGATGATTGAATGTAACCAAGTGGTCAAAACTTGAACTTCATCTGTGATTAGTTACAGTTGGGTATTTAAATAATGAGCGGTGCAATTCGATATAGACTTATTTGAATTAAATTCCATTGTGTTTAGTAGGACTTATCAATTGGTATGCGCAAAGGACTGCAGCCTTTTTTTTCCAAAGTAGTTTTTCTGATGTCTCCATTTCTTTGCTGGAGTATTCTTAATAAGGCTAGATTTTTCCCCCTTTTCCTAGTATTTTTTATTAAATGTAACAATTATTAAAAATAAACACAGAGGTAGAATGACAATTTGCATGTAATTTTACTATGAAAGTTTGCTGACAGTGTACTCAAAAACCTTAGGTTATTTAAATCAAAAACTAGGCTCTCTAGAAACGTAGTTCATGCATAGAAGAGTGCTATGATACTTTTAAAAGAATATTACAAAGGTGACTAAGGCTGATTTAAAATTCCTTAATGTTTTTGTCATTTTCTAAACAATACTAAAGGATGGTTTGATTACTTAAAAGTCTGCATGTGGAACAACAAACAAAATAACATCTCTGTAGTACTCTAGACAAATGGTTTTATTACCAGATTCATAACAGAAACCTAGGTTGTGAGAAATACTTACATAAGAAATAAAGCACCTATAATAATAATTGAAATGTTTTTAAAAGCCGATAATGTGTTTCATTATGATTTCTGCATATTTGAGTTTTTTCTGTTTTGTCCATATAGTATCATTTCCATCAGAAATTAGAAAAATGAACAGTTTTACACAAGAAAAACTCAGGACTTAATATAACTTGTTACAGGAATTTCTGATCATCATCAGAGTTGAGAGTCTCTTTAGGTTGTATATTCTCAACTTTGATCTAAAATGCCTCAAATATTTAAATTTCATAGATACAAACATGTTTTATTGCTATTTTTATTTTTTAAATTTTAGATTTAAATTTTCTACACAAGTGTATTAGTAACCCTTCAGTTAACAAACTATTTTATCATAGGTAACTTTTGAAAAAAGGCTATGGCCTTTTTAAAAATCATTAAAGTATTTTCTTTCTTTCCAATGTAATTATAGTTATTGATACATTTTGGTTAACTTTTTAAGCATATTTTTAACATAACATGCGTTCCATTTTTCATTGCTGTGTTAAGTAGATTATGAACAAAACACAAAATACAAAATTTTTAGTTTTGCAATAATTTTGTTGCACTCTTAATTTTAATGCAAATATGTTTTCACTGATCAAGAATTAAATGGCCTTAATGATAGGGTTCAAATATAGTCCTTTTAGTGGAATATAGAGGACAGAAATGCATTAAAAATCCATTATTGATTTTTCATATTTCCTGAAAAAGAATAGTCAAGCGGAGAGTGAGTGACCAGAGCAAAGGAATAGTGGGGTTTATAATAGATATAATTCAATGACTATGTCAATGCAGTGCGCAGCAGCTATGAAAAACAATGTGAATTCCATGCTGGAGATCATTACAAAGGAGCCGCAAATAATACTATTCTGTAATGTTCTGATGCAAATATATAATGTGACCATATTTGAAATGCTATATACACAGCCAACAACTGTATACCAAAAAGCATATTATCAAGCTAAAAACAGTGCAGAAAATGGTAACCGTAATTATTAGACAATTCAATCATTTTCATATGTAAATGAGTGCTTTTTAATTGAGAAAACAATGCAAAGTAACTGTGGGCAAAATAGAGGTATATAAACCGTACATAGAAATACAAAGAATTTAATGAAGGTTTCTTCCCCCCCCCCCAAAAAAAAATACAAGAATCAAAGGTTGTCAAATGATGCTGAGTGGTGAAAATGCTTCTTCACACATATAGATTGGAACATGGTATCACAATACACAGCTATAGCCAGCAACTTTGATAATTTTAAAAGGGATTATATATATTCATGCAGAAGAAGATTGCTAGTAAATGAGGCTATATGCTATCTTCAGGATCAGAGATAGCATGCTTTAGACTATTAGTTACTGAGAAACAGTAGCAGAGGAAGCTGCTGTTCTTTTCTTGTGGGATTTCCATAGGCATTTAGATGGCCATTATACAAATAAATATTGGACTAAGTAGGCCGGTGGTTTGATTCACTTAGGTTCTTGTGTCAATAAGCAGTCTGCAAAACACTTTAAAACAATTAATTAAAATATCCCAAATGTAAGTTTGTTCTTCCTCACAATATGAATATTGGATGTCCAATATTGATAAAAAATACTATGTCAATGCTAGTCTCTTTATCAGCTAAGTAGGCGCTGTCTCATGAAAAGTATTTGTACTCTTAAATCATAAGCTCTGAAGCAGTATATACTATCTCTCTTTTGTGATTCAATAGTCATGCCTTTGTGAAATTCATCACAGTTCTTGAATAGATAGCAGATGAATGAAAATTGAATAATGCACTTACCTTTGGATCTTGCTTTTGATGAGAAGTTCTGCTTTGAACCTCACACTTTTTAAATGTGTACTAATAAGATAAATATTCTATATTTGGAAATTGTTCTTGTAACAGTTTTTTAAATTGGATGAAAGAGATCCTTTTGTACAATAATAATCACTATTTTCCCCATTGAAAGCAGTAACTTAATTTTTTATCTGCAGTTGGAGCTAATGTACCATTCAGCAACAGAGATTAACACTGCTGGGTAGACAAATATTAAGGTATTAAATATTTCAGCTATTTTTGCTGATTTAAATCTTACATCAGTATTCAGTGTATCATAAATTCAAGGATCACATGGTAAGCATTGGAGTATCATATGTCTAACAACAGGTTTTTTGGGGTGTGGTGTCTTTGGATGTGTTTCAGAGATTCAATATTTTAGCCAGGTGTGAAAAAAGGGCAAAAAGGAATACTCACTGTAGCAAAGTGCACATAAATATTTTTCCCTGTCTTAGTTAAAAATGCAAACGAATTTCTATCAATGGAGAATTCACTTTTATTTACAAGGTTGATTGTTTCCTTAATGATAGTAAGCTGTAAGAATACAGTTAGTAAAGCATCAATGTAGATATAATTTGGAACTCAGCATCTTAATGGAATAAAAAAAAAACCCGAAGCCATTGAGAAAGAAGAATGAATAATACCTAAAATTACATTTAGTTGTTCTCTACAGCTGGTCTTGTTGAGATAAATATGCACTTTCCCCAATACTGTCATCTGGCTGCTTTCCAAAACAAGCTGGAGGAGGAGAAGGTCAGGGGTGGGGCAGCCTTTTCCTTCAGCAAAGGCGGATTCAGATGGAAAGAATTGCTAAGAAAGTCTCTGTGAGAACACTACAGACTTAATGCTTAGCTTCTACTCATTTCAATTCATCCAAAGAATAAATGGTAATTTCTTTGCCTTTCAAATCTGTCACTAATTGATATCATTACTTCACATAATTTGAAATATTAAATTTAATGCATTTTGGTGAAGACAGAAATACACCATGAACTATAAAATTATTGTTTTGGCTGCTGCTTAGGATTTGCATTCCTTGCTTTGCAGGATGTTACCTTGTGATGCACCATGAAACTGTTGTTAAAAACTAAAATCCATATTACAAGTTAATGTCATACTTGAAACCTTTTCCCCCCTGGTGTTGAAGCCGTAGAAAGGAATTGATCATTCTATTTTAGTACTATAGATGAATGATAAGAAACCTCTTAAGTGCTTGATGCTGCTGCAGTCTAGCCAATTTAGTATCAGCTGATGCCTTTTGGTGATAATGTCTTGAGCTTTGCAGTAACTTTATAAAGCTGGGTCAGTACTGAAAGACTCAAATGTTTTGTTGAATTTTAATATGCTCTGGATGTAACATTTATCAAATTAGTTTTCTATGATGCATGACTTGTGCATTTATGGATAAATATAGCAGGTTGTAGAGAAAGATGAATCTCCATATAAAAACATTCTAAATTGGATTGTTCATTGATTTCAGTGGAACCTGTTTTAAACTAGTTGTACTAAGAGCTGGGATTCAGAGAGCCACAAAACACTACTGACATACAGGGAGATAGCAGATTTTTATATTTCTTCATTCCTCTAATTGTATCTGTTTGGAGGAGACCTTGAATTTTGTTTGTCTCAGGGGGTTGGATGACAGTGAGAAACTAAAAAAAACACTCTTGGGCATTTGGCATGTTATATAGTTCTTTGAACTTTGGTCAACATTTTGAATTAACACAATATTTTCAGCTGTGAACTTCAAAATAGAAAGTCATTTAAGTATGTTTCTGTTCTGTAGTCATACTGTAATCAGTATATTTGCATGAGTGTTAACTATTTTCATCTTCCCAATAAAAACTATTGGGAAAGTCATCAGATGTTACTATGTAACAAGTAATTTTTGTGTTTTTATTTTCTCTGCAATCTAGAAGGTTAACCTTGAATACCCAGTTGGGTGTGGTTTTGTATCTAAAAGTATTCAAAGTGAAGGAAATAAACTTTAGCCTTTGAATCATAAATAGTCTGAGGCATATAGGCTGGTTACCAGAACTTCTCTTGTTATGTTTTACAGCTGTGGAGAGCTTAAGAGTGAAAGCAGAATCTGCTATAGAAGTAATGTTTTATGGCTGGCTGCCCAGATTGTCTAGCTTTGTACACAGCTCTGTGGTTTGTCTTTGGAGGGCTGGATAGGTGAAATGAATTCTTAATAAACAATTTTATCTCTGCACAATTATTTTTTTTCTTTTGAAAATATTTTTTTGTCATTTAATTTTTAAATAAACTACATAATCATAAAACAAATTCTTGGACAAGTTTTTTTTTACATGTATAGATTGCTTCTGTTTATTATTCAACTTGAAAATATTTTTCGAGAATGAGTGAGCCTAAAAATAATTTTAGCTTTTTTTCAAAATAAATTGATTTCCTCAGAGTAGCCATAAATATAAAGCTATTACTGTTACTTGACATAAGAAGATAATTAAACATACTGCACTGTAAACCCCTTCTCAAATTCTTTCACTACTGTGGTATATTACAGACAAGGAGAATCATTTACATGCTTTTCTATAGCTGTATTGGTAATATTTTGTTACTAAAAGCTTATTAATTCCTTTTTTTGTTTGTTTGACCTTGGTCTTTTATCTTACGTTAGGGTGTTTTTTCTAATGAATTCAGTTTTTATTTTGTTTAATTTTTGAGAGGATCTTCAAGAATTTTAGTTTAAAAAAATTAAACTTGTTTGAAGTGTAATTAATAGCAAAGACAGATATTTAATCTTGGATACCATTTCTTTATTTATCTGACACTTAGGACATGTGTTTTGAAACTCTAAGGAAAGTAACTAGAAATTTGTTCTATGAATATACTGTATGAGGGATTGTAGGCAAATTAAAGGCTTTGCTTTACTGCCCCTCGCAGTGTCACTTAATTGTCAATCATATGGAAATAATGTCTGCCACCTGTGAAATTGAAGGAACAAATAATGTATGGTTAGGGATAATATAAATGGCTATTGGTTCATCTTCAAGAATACAGTTACAGAAGTATAAAAATATTATCCATTACTATATTTTGGCTGTCCACTATTCTTATCAGTTTCCAGTGTCTGATTATTATTATTTTTTCGTGCTTTCACGTCAGTCTTAAAGTCCTGGCAACTTTCTGGACTAGTCCCTGCAGTTTTTCTTGGCAAGATTTCTGAAGTGGTTTGCTATCTCTTCCTTCTGTGGGCTGAGAAGGGGGTATGACTGGCCCAAGGTCACCTAGCTGACTTTGTACCCTAAGGAGGTGGGACTAGAACTCAGTCTCCCACTATGTAGCCTTGTGCCTAAACCACTGCACTAGACAGGCTCTCCTGCCTGATTTTTAGAGGTAGAAAATTAATTTAAAAGAAATATCAAAGCACAGTTTCCCTGTTAAATCTATAAGGATAGTATGAAATATGAAAACAACTTAATTAACTCAGTTTTATTTCAGTTTTGTTAATCTGTTTATATTGTATCTTGTTAAGTGACAGATTTGAGCTAAATAAGCAAGAAAGCAATAACAGATTTATTCTCTTGCTGTAAAATATTACTGTAACAGCATTGGTTGAAATATTGTAAATGATAATACTTCATAAAAAGTCTGGATTAGTTCATAGCTGTTCAGAAATTGATTTTCAACTGGTGAAATTATAGCTATCTTTTTACTATCTTAAAGGATTTAGTTTATGCATTGGGAAAAAATGATATATTGATGCAAACAAGCATTTCTGTATTCATATTACAGTTTTAAAGGCAGTAGTGTCGAATGAAAAATTATTTCATTGAGTAATATTTCATTGAGTAATATGGTAAGATAATGAATGTCTATAGTTAGGAGCCATGGTGGCACAGTGGTTGTAATACAGTATTGCAAGCTAACTCTGCCCACAGCCAGTTCGAACCTGATGGGCAGTATGTAATATACTTCAGCAATTTTTTATATATTGATGAAGTATATTACATACTGTATTAGAATCTCCATTTAATGCCTGCAACTGCCTGCCTCATAAACATCATTGTCCTTTTCCAAATGCATATATGGAGATCATGCTAACTGGAATTAAGCCATGTGAAAGCGATTCCTTACTCTTTCCCGAAGGCACTTGTACTTGATCAGAACTTTGGGGGTTTGAGAGATAGGACTGCTTCATAAAATTGAATATCCTTCTAGTAATTTGAACTGAATATTTTGTCTGAGCCTTCTCAGAGGAAACTAGCAGTCATTCAGTGAACATTATCCCACATCAGCCTACTTAAATTTTGCTTGTAACCCTTTCCAATCCAATCCCATTCAGTTATGTTGGGGTGACAGTTTCTAGAATTCTCAGCTAGCTCATAAGTATAAGTGCACAGAACTTGATAAAGTAATCCACCACAGTGATTATATATACTTTATACTGAAATATATTTGTGAGAAACATGCCTCCAAAGAGTTTCCTGACTTTGAAATGATACCAATTTACAAATTATACCAGTTGTTTTTAAATAATTATTATTCCAAATTATTCTTCTAAAAACAAAACGTCTTTTCTTTTTGAATATACTGCAGATGCATCTGCAAACAAATATTAAAGAATATGATTTCACAGCAGGTGCCGCATTATGTGTTAATTGTTTTGTTTCAATATTCCATTTAAAAAAAAAAACTTGATTACTCAGATAAGAAAATGATATCTCTTAATGCTTAAAAAGTGATGGTAACTAATTTGAACAAACAAGTCATTTACTGAAGAGAAAACCCCTGTTTTATTTTATTTTTTATTTTTGGGGGGAAATGGTTTTGGCTTGGTAAATTTGCTTGGCACTTATTTGCTACTAATAAAAAGAGCATGTTATGAAGTAAAATATTTAAGAAGCTGGATTAATAATAGTATTTCTTTATAAATCGGCTTAGTTACTGAGTCTCCAAGAACTGCAGCTTTTTATTTAAAAGAGAGACTTCTTTTATTTGTATAAAACAAAAGAAGATGAGTGCTCTGCCTTCCACTATGCAGTCACTTGCCCTTTGATATTGGTATGGAGAAAAGATTGGTGAATTGAGCATTTTGTCCCCCTCTCATTAATTTGTTCTCTTGTCCAAACTGAATTCCATACATTCAACTACATACGGATTTCCTAGTTGGAGTATTGATTGAGTATTATTATTATTAGTAGTAGTAGTAGTAATACTCAATAGTTGATTGAGTAATGATTGTTGTGAATATTATTTCATTAAATTTATTGTAGCTGCATTATCAAACTTACTAAAGTCATAGTATCAAGCTTAAGAAAGTCATAATACTTGATGATACAGTCCAAGTGAAGTATAAAGCCAATCTCAGTATAACGTTATTTTTAAAAGTTTGTTGTTGTAAAACTAAATCATATATTATTTAAACTGCAATATATTTTCATATCATGTTAATTATTTGGGTTATATATTTCTGAAGGCTTATAGAAAATAACAGATGCCCAATTTAAAGAATGGGTACCATGTCAGTACTGCAATAATAAAAATGACAAATAGAGAACAGCAATGAGTTAGAGGTTCTATATGTTTTTTCTAACATCTAGTGGTCATCCAGATTTTTGCAATATGTCTGGTTTATGTAAAAAAGTTGCCATTTCTGTTTTTAATATAATAAAATTTAAGAATAAAGAGCAAAACTATAAAGAGATTTCCCTGGAATTATCACAGCCGAATGATAAATTTTGGTTTGGTTTAATAAGGGCAATGAAAAATAGCCATATTTCTAAAGGTACATTGTTGTAATTTTCTCACTGTGTTGAACTACAATCCTATAAAATGTTTTGATGTTCTTCCTTGAAAAATTATTTTTAAAATGTTACTTTTATGAGCAGGTGCACCAAGCAGATAAATTAGTAGGAGAAAATTATTAAGTACCACCAGAGGACATATGGTATAATATTGTCAATAACTGTTTCATAATGGACAAAATCTCAGGCCTAAATGAGTGAATTTTAGGGCATTGCCACCAGGTGAGAAAAAATGATAGCTTCATATTGCCATCATGAAAGAAATAAAAGGTAGCATTTAGAAAATCTAGTATATCAGGCACCCTTGTCTTCTTGAAGGCTTGTTCTTTGACATTGTGTTGTGCAAGAGAGCATCTTTGCTCTCGCTAGTACTTCCCTCGTGTAATAAACCTGGTTCCATGCAAGCAGACAATGGAAGAAAGCAAGAAAATGCCAAGTTAAATTAGGAATAATCTCTAGCTCTTGTTTGCTTGTTTTTCCATACTATTGGAAATAATTATTTTTAAAAATGGCTTGAGCAAGGTCAGAGGCTCTGTTGATGGAGGGAAGGCTTGGTCTCTCCCTTCAACTTTCTATATTTATTTCATCTTCACCTGCATGCCTTGGAAAATGATTTAAAAAAGGATTCAAAGAACGACTCCTTCAGTATTTCCCAACCTCTCTAGCCTCCACTCTCTGTATTGCAGAGAGACCAGAAGAAAGAGAAATTTCAAATTAAGGTTTTTATTCTGAGTTTGTACAGAATAGGTTGGACCGATTATAATAAAGTATTTAATAAACATTCTTGGCCAAAAAAAAAATGCTTTCTTCCTAACTTGGAAAAGTTGGGCTGTTAGTCCACCCTTGATCTGTATAAAATAATGTGTGACTATGGCCGTCAGGGAAGAGAATAGAGGTAGTCCTCGACTTACAACAGTTTATTTAATGATCATTTGAAGTTACAACGGCACTGAAAAAAGTGACTTATAACCATTTTTCACACTTACGACTATTACAGCATCCCCATGGTCACATGATTTACATTTGGATGCTTGACAACTGTCTCACATTTATGACAGTTGCTGTGTCGCGGGGTTATGTGATCAGCTTTTGCAACCTTCTGACAAGCAAAGTCAATGAGGAAACCAGATTCACTTAACAATGGTGTTACTCATTTAACAACTGCAGTGATTCACTTAATAAATGTGGCAAGAAAAGTTGTAAAATGGGACAAAAGTCACTTAACAAATTTCTCACTTAGCAACATAAATTTTGGGCTCAATTGTGATCGTAAGCCAAGGACTACCTGTAGAAGATTAAGATAGACAAATTCCTTGCTGTATTAGAGAACACTTTGAATTTAATCATTTAAAAATAGGCAGTATGCTTTAAAACGTGTATGACGATGAAAAAAAACCCTTTTGTTAGAGATACAGAAATCAGAAATTGCGAGATAGCAATGGCATTAGCACTTAATCTTATATACCATTTTACAGTGCTTTGCAGCCCTCTCTAAGTGGTTTATATTGCCCCCAACAATCTGGGTCCTCATTTTACCAACGACAGAAGGATGGAAGGCTGAGTCAACCTTGAGCCGGTGAGATTTGAACTGCCAAACTGCCGGCAGCTGGCAGTCAGCAGAAGTAGCCTGCAGTACTGCATTGTAATCACTGCGCCACACGGTTCTTGTTCTGGCTTGTAATTGTATTATCTTTTCTAAAATAAAATGAATTTCATATTTCTGAGTTCCATCAATCTGTTGATTGGATTTATACATCACTTTAGCCATGGTTTGGTTAATCATGATTTATTGAATCAATCACAGTTGGTTTGTGTCACAAAACATGCTAAGCTATTAATAAAATAGTACAGGCTGAAGCATAATTGGTTAAATTGTGGCCCATTATATTGGGTGAGCTAAGTAAACTGAATAAATATAGTAAGCTATGGAGTAATATATTCATGTGGTGCATAAAACATTTAAAATTAAAAAAAGGGCAATTCAAGAAGCAAGTTTTGCAAGTCAAATTATCTTTCAGGCAATCTTATATTTTCAGGTTACCTCTTTCTGACCTAGAGAGTATGCACCAAATTTTCTGTATTTTTAAAAGTTGTAACAGGAAAATTAAACTTTTAGGAAATACTAAAACCAGCTGACAGATCTTAAAAACAGACATATTGCCCCTAAAATGATGCTATCAGGCAGGTTTCCATTAACTTTAGGTAGTAAGATAGCTATTTCTGTTTATGTTTGCTTTTCAATACAGTGCCATGGTTCCCAAAACTCTGCTGCTACGGTATTTTACTATTTGATAAATGGCATTGTCCTAACTGTCCCCAGAGCACTATGACACATAGTTTGGGAACCACTATGCTTGCCATGAAAAAATTACTTAGACACTAAGAGTACCATAAACTGAAAAAGCTTGGAAACCTCTGATAGAATGTGTGGATTGTTTTATTAAGAACATATTTTGTAAAACGTTGAGATGTATAGTGAGACACTATTCAAATTTGGATTTCACATATTTAACTTATATTTTATTCTTTCTTACTTAAACATCAAATAACTTATTGCAATGCTGCTTGGATATTCTTTTCATTAGTTTCTCTTCCCCCTTCACCTTTCTTTCAAACATAGCAAGCCTAACTGAACTGTTCCTTGATTTTCAGAAGTTATTTACCTAGAGCAGGGGTGTCAAACTGCCGGCCGTGGGCCGGCCGTGTCACGCGGAAACCGTCCCGATACGTTGCGTGACGTCACGTGACATCACGAGTTTGACATGTCTGACCTAGAGGTATCGCTTAAATTTAAAAGTTTGGTCAAGTGTTTTATCTTGATTTTTACTTACCTGAGTGCAGTATCTTGTATGTAAGACAGCGGTGTCAAACTCTCAATGTCACGTGACGTGTTGCGACGTATCGCGATTTTTTTGCCATTGCCGGCAATGGGGTGGGCGCGGTTTTGCTATGATGCATCTGGCTCGCGGGCCAGCAGTTTGACACCCCTGACGTAAACATTTTATTTAAAAGTTTTCAGATAGCTGAGAATATCACTGAATGGTGATATTCTACTTTACTCTTTCTTTAGGTCAAGAATTTGTTTAGATCACTTCTAGTGAATTACATAGAAATCTTTATGTAACTTTCTTGACAGCAATATGGAAGTGGCCATTAACTTTTGGGGGAATGTTTTTGACTCTCCATCCTAAGTCTACATTACTGCACTATTTCCTTCTGGTGACCCGTTTATATATGAACTGTATTCACCTTAGCTTTTCAAGATAAATCAGACATGTCAAACTCACGACGTCACGTGACATCGCGCAACGTATCGGAGCTTTTTCTCCATTGCTGGCAATAGGGTGGGCGCGGTTTCCTGGTGACGCGTCCGGCCCGTGGGCTGGCAGTTTGACATCCCTGAGATAAGTCATCGTTGGATAGGCTATGCCATCTAAATATTGTTCATTTGATTCTTCAGTTTATTTGGCACAAAAACTCTATTAGGAAATAAAAATAGGGTTGTTTTTAAAGCTGATTTTATTTATATTATCTCAAACTTTAAATCAATTGTGATACAGTTAACACTAGAATTTAAATTTAACATGTATTTAAAATACCCTTAATCAATACTTAATTGACTATTTGAGGAAGACTGTAAAATCAAAACAATACAAAAAGCAAGCCGGCCCACAGAAAGGCTGAGAAATGTTTGGACCTATTTTGGCACCTGAAAAGCTCAGTTTATATGTGAGTGTATGTTAGTCTGTTGGACAAAATCAAAGTAAATTTTAAATAATTAAAAATGCAACACATTTATTTTAGAAATATTAAATATAAGGGTTAGAAAGAATCTTGAAAATATTTTCCAAATCCATTGGCCAATTTAGGCCCCTGACAGTATTTACCATCTTTCAAGGCAGTCCCTTCCATTTTAAAACAGCTGTGTTAAAACAATGTACCTGATATCTAATCTACAGGTAGTCCTACATGTGTCCTTGTGACCATTTGTTCAAGGATTATTCAGAGTTACAATGGTGCTGAAAAAATGGGCTTATGATGTGCCTGGTCACATGACCAAAATCCAGGTGCTTGGCAGCCCCCATACACTTAGACTGGAGGGATGTTTCAACTACCCCCACCCCCTCTAACTTCTCCTATCTATGTCCCTTTGACCCCCTGCTGCCCTATCTTGCGGGGCGGCAAGCAGCCCCAGAACTGTGTGGCTCTGGGGTTGCTTACCACCCCCTGGGAAACTTCAGCCATCCCAGTCAATGCCAGCAAACATTCATTTGCCCAGATGCCTTCTCTTCCTAACTCCACGTGGCTCCCTGGCTCAGCTAGTGCCAGCAAATATTCATTCACTCCCCAGCCCGCTCAGCATGCACCAACAAGCTAGTTCATTCATTCGTTCCTCCTAGTTCTCTATAGTAGTGGTCAAAATTGTGGAAACCTTTTGGGAAAAATGTACAGTAGAAATGCTACCTTTGGTTAAGTTTCCACCAATTTTTCTTCTAATTTCTTTATAACTGTAGCCTTGTTCACTTAATAATACTATTTTACATCGCTTTCTGGGCAACCAGTCAACTCTTTGCACCATTACTTTAATTTTATTACGTTTTACAAGCTCATTAAATGAAAGAACACAAAAAAACCCAACCAACTTGATAGCGATCACATAACACACTGACAAATGTCCTCCTCTCAGCTTCAATACATGACATCAATAACTGAATCCTACTGTGATCTGATTGTCTCATTGCCAAAACAAGATGACACCTGATTGGCTCTCTAAATACTCATGCTCATTGGCTACAATCAGATGAAGGAAAGCTACCTGATATCAACCTAAGCAAGTTGTGCTTCCTTTTTCTGGTTATTTGGCTATAACTTTTCATACAATACAGTACAGATAATTGAACAAATTATGTTGCATTACATTCTTGATTAAATTATCTTTCCATTGATATATAATTTTATGATACTACTCCAAAAAAAGTGGTGTTATTAGCCATCAAACCTCAAAAATACACTTTTCCCAGAAGGTTTCCATTTTGGCCACTACTGTATACCAACCTCTCACCTTTTGCTGTGTCCTTTTCAGACCCAGTTTCTCCACTGAACATTTCCTACAACAGGGGTCCCCAACCCCCGGTCTGTGGACCGGTATTGGGCCGCGGCATGCCAGCAATCGGTCTGCAGAAATAAGCAAAGCCCCATCTGTGGAATGCAGGCAGCACATAAAACCACGCACTCTCTGGTCTGTGGAAAAACCTTTCTCCATGGAACTGGTCCCTGGTGCCCAAAAGGTTGGGGACCTCTGTCCTACAACATATTTGGCTCTTTTGAGTCTTTGTAAAGCTGCACTGTTTTCCTAAAAAGTGGAAGTCATATGTAAAGTGATTCTTAATTAACAATTGCAATGGTGATTGCCAAGATTGCTGTCATAGGTCGTGGACTCATGTGGCATCTCACTTTATGACTGCCCTGAATTACGATGGCAATCCTGATCCCAACTGTGGTCATAAGTTAAGGATTGCCTGTAGTGGTAGTTTGTCATAATTTGAACCTATTGCATCTTATCCTTTGTTTTGGAACAATTCTATCCCATCTTCTACATGATAGGGATTCTGATAGTTAAAAACAGCTGCCATGTTTCCCTCTATCTTTCTCTTCTAATAGACTAAGCAAACACAGTGCCTCCAAATAATCTATAAGTATTTCCCTCCAGAATCCTTATTATCTTGGATGTTCCTTTCTGGATACACTTCAGTTTATCAATCTCCTTCCTAAAATCTGATGCCCAGAACTCAATGTAGTATTCTCCAGTATGATGAGTGGAGAATCCACCAATGGGTTATGCTCGTCTTCTGCCCGTGTAAACTAGTCAGCCAAGTTGTCACGCCCCCTCTTCCTGGGTCCTCTCCCCAGTCTCGACTAGTCTTTCGCCCAAGCTAGACACACTTTCCGATCGTCCGATCAGGTCGTATTGAATATATTTGTAATTTCTTGTTGTTTCTGTTGCTAGAGTAAGTGAGATCAGGGGGAGGTAGAACAGAGGCTGTTTCTTTAAGACACAGCAAAGCGGGAACCTCCGCGATTTTTTTTTTTTTTTAAGGAAGCCAGCTGAGCATCGGAGAGCCGGGGGAACTCCGCGCGGTTTCCCTCGCAGCACAGCTGATCTGCGGAGAGTGCAGCAGCGCCTGCGGCCCCCCCACTACCGAAAGCCGGCAGGAGCCCGGGCGGCTTCCTCCTCACTAATTATAGTGACTGGCAAGCTACGGAGATCAAACAAAGGAGGCCGGCGGCCATTTTGGACGCACGTGGCAGCCAAAAACAAATTGAGAAGCTTATCCTCCGGGGGGCGCCAAATTCAAAAGGCACAGCAATCCCAGTGAATACTCATGTGGAAAGCACAGCAGGCAGCTTCCAAGCATCCCAGTGAATACTTACGTGAATAGGGCTGGAAAGGGATTTTCCAGCCGCCTGCCCCAAACATCTCAACACTGGATCAGAATCCGGTTCGCTCCCAACCAGCCCACACCGGGCCATTAGGGAGCCTACCTTTAAAAAAAAAAAGAGAGAGAGAGAGAGAGAGAGAGAGAAAGACGAGTATCAAGGATTCTGGTGGCGATTGCCAACAAATAACAAGGCACACAAGGGAGAGAGCAAGGTGCTTGTACCACTGGACAATAACAAAGACACTGACCTCAGTCAATATCTGATTGCCTCTGGCCTATTCAGGCAAATCAGCAAGCCTCCCTTGCCTTGTTTAGAGATTCCTCTCAGTCTTGAGCTGAGATATCTCTCCTGCCAATGGCAGATGACAATGAGGCCCAGCCATCACAGGGCTCTTCCAACAGTCCCCCGGGACTCAAGAGACCCAAATCCTCCAAACAGGAGGCGGCGGGCAGGATCAAGGCCAAAGCAATTGCTGGCAAAAGATCCTCAAAGACAGCGGAAAGGGAGGCCAAGCGTCGCCACCTGGCTTTGGAAAGAGAATTTTCTAGAGCAGAAAAGAAACAAAGCTCAACAGGGGAGGATTCCCCTGCTTACACGGAGGAACAAATCTTTGGCCAGCATAAGTATACTCAGGAACCTCCGAAGCAGACAGATCCCCTCAGACCGAGGGACATGAGACATCAAATACACCTGAGCAACAGGGTGTAACAGGGTACAGCGCTTCAGAAGAACGCTTGCAATCCCTGATATCACAGGCTGTCGCACAGGCCATGGCTTCTTCCAGGCACCATAGATCCAGAGCTGGGTTCGTCGTGTCCAGGGCACGTTCCTCCCTCTCACAAGAAGCAGCCTCAGTAGACCAGGAATCAGTCTCCCCTTCCTGCTCCTCCAGAAGCAGGAGGTCTCCTGCGGAGGAATGCGAACTAATGGTTCAGGGACTGTCAGAGGATGACGACATATCCCCAGATCCTCCTCCATTCATGGGTCTATTCAACCCATCCCTGTTTAAATCTCTCCTCCACAAGACCAGCAGCACGGCAAAGATTAAGAGGACCCCTCAGGAGAGTCCCTCTACAAGCCAGGATATGTCTAACAGGGTGTTTTCACAACCCACATACACACAACAATCCATTCCGTCCCCCTCTCTTTCTTGAGTCAATCCAGAATAACGTGGGAGCACCGGGGTCCTTCATTCCCATGGGACGGACTGACAAAAAGCTGTTCAATGTTGATCAGGCACTGTCAGAAGTGGTAGAGATCCCGACAGTAGACGAGCCTCTAACAACCATGATTTCTCCATCCACGGTTGCCGGGGACGCGGCGGAAGCCCTCAAGTCGGAGGACAAGAAAGCGGAACTCAACCTTTCACAGAATCCACCAGACTTCAGCGTATGCAGTCAAGGCAGCCATTTCCACTTCCTTCTTCGCCAGAACCTCGTTGATCTGGCTACGTCAAATGCAGGCAAGAATTGCACCAGAGGAGGAAAGATCCCTCCATGATTTCAAAAGGTTAGTGGCGGCAGCAGAATACATGGCAGATTCCTCATTACACGCAGCAAACTTTTCGGCCAGGGCAATAGCGTCCACCACCGCAGGTCGCAGGTTACTGTGGCTTAGACACTGGCGAGCCGACATTAAGGCAAAGTGGAGATTGGCGTCCGCTCCTTACAAGAGTGGCCTCCTATTTGGAGAGGCCCTTAATCCTTATCTAACAGAGAACAGAGATAAGCGCAAGGTCCTGGCCCACCTATCAAGGAAAACGGAGGGGAGAACATCCTCATACCCCCTTTCGGGCAGAGACAGGACCCACCTCCTTTCCCCGCACCTATCACCCCAGACCAGATCGTCAGGGTGACAGAACGGACAACAGGGACAGGTTCAGACAGCAACTCCAGTCCAAACGTCCCTTTCGAGGAGCGGGAGGCCGTCCCTTTAGAAAATCCAAATGACGGTGGGGAGGCTTCCCCTATTGGTGGCAGGCTAGCTCTCTTCGCAGATAGATGGCAAGCCACCACCACAGACCTCTGGGTCTTAAACACCATCAGATTCGGCCTCTCACTGGAATTCGCCTCCAAACCCTCGGGCCGTTTCATTCCTTGTCAACTACCCAAGGATCCAATCAAAAGGAGCCTCTACAAGGAGGCCATACAGCACCTCATGGACATCTAGGCCATAGAATTGGTGCAGAAAGAAGAACAGGGAAAGGGGTTCTACTCCATCCTGTTCATAGTTCCAAAGAGCTCGGGAGGGTGGAGAGCAATTCTAGATTTAAAAAATCTGAACACTCATCTAACATACAAAAGGTTCAAAATGCAAACCTTAAAGTCAATACTGGCAAGCATAAGGAAGGGAGACCTTCTAACTTCCATAGACTTGACAGAGGCCTACCTGCACATTCCAATAATTCCAGAACACCGAAGGTTCCTAAGGTTCTATCACGCTGGCCAACACTTCCAGTACAGGGCCCTTCCATTTGGACTTTCTTCAGCTCCCAGAGTATTCACGAAGGTACTGGCAACACTCGCTGCGCAACTACGAACAATCCCAGTGCACATCCAGTGCTACCTAGACGACATTCTAATACAGTCTGCATCAGTCCAAGCGGCTCAGGCAGATGTGGCACTGACGATAAGGTTGCTTCAGGAACACGGTTTCTCCGTGAACTTCAAGAAAAGTCAGACAGTCCCAGCGACCAGTCTTCTCCATCTGGTAGCCATAATAGACACCCAAAGGTGCGAGGTGTACCTCTCTCGAGAACGTCAAAGCGGCATTCGAGCCTTGGTCAAATAAATCCAGGGGAGGCGCGTTACCACACTGGCCACACTATCCCAATTACTGGGAAAGATGATTTCGTGTCTGGAGATCGTGCCATGGGCACGGCTACACTCCAGGGACCTACAATGGTTCCTCCTTCCGTTCCAGAAGAAGGGAATCGCCTCCTCCAACCGGAAGGTAAGGCTACCCCCCAGGACTCTGAAATCACTCAGGTGGTGGTCGTCCCCAGCAATAAAGAGGGGACACTTGTTCAAGGAGCCTCCAAGGGTCATCCTCACCACGGACGCCAGCCTATTCGGTTGGGGGGCACATCTAGAAACACAGCTGGCACATGGCCAGTGGTCAAACAGAGACTTAAAACACAACATAAACTGGCTAGAGCTCAGGGCCATACATCTGGCCCTCCGCCACTTTCACAACACAGTGGT
This sequence comes from Azemiops feae, assembly GCA_023970755.1. Classification (NCBI taxonomy): domain Eukaryota; kingdom Metazoa; phylum Chordata; class Lepidosauria; order Squamata; family Viperidae; genus Azemiops; species Azemiops feae. Next base: position 4,752,797 of record JALGBA010004297.1, on the reverse strand, counting down.
GAATCAGCACGTCCTAGTCCTCATGGACAATATAACGGCAAAGGCCCATGTCAACAGACGGGGCACACGATCCAAAGCACTCATGAACGAGGCTCAATTACTGGGAGCTTGGGCAGAAAACAACTTAGCCTCCATCAAAGCCGAACACATATCAGGGGAGGCAAATCAGCAGGCAGACTCCCTCAGCAGAGCAACAGTGGACCACTCAGAGTGGAGCCTGCACCCTGCTCTTTTCAAAGAGGCCTCAGAGAGATTCGGTCAACCAGTGCTGGATCTATTTGCCAGCCCCCAAAATGCCCAGCTCCCGAGGTTCTTCTCCCGCTTCCCGTCACCAGGAGCGGAGAAAGCAGATGCCCTGCAAAGCCACTGGCCAAAGGGGCTGCTATACGCATTCCCACCTCTACCCCTGATGCAAGCAACCATCAGGAAGATATTGCAGGAACAAGCAGAGGTGATACTCATTGCACCACACTGGCCGAGACGACCATGGTTTGCCGACCTCGTAAGTCTTTCAATTTCTCCTCCACGGAGGATTACACACGACAAGATATCCCTCAGTCAGGGGACCCTACAACATCCAGAACCACAGTGGCTTCAACTAACCGCTTGGCACTTGAGCGGAGCCTCCTAGAAGGGGAGACCTATTCGCAAGGGGTCATTAAAACAATACAGGCCTCAAGAAGGCCTGCGACTAACAGAATTTACGACTCCACTTGGAAAAACTATTGCAAGTGGTGCGTAAAGCAAGAGATAGATCCCTTTAAAATTACCATTCCTAAGGTCCTAGACTATCTGTGGGAGGGACTGGAAAAGGGCTTAGCACCTAACACGTTACGTAGACAGGTGGCCGCCCTGTCCACTATCCTAGTCTGCGGCAACTCTGGGCCCCTGGCCAAACACCCAGTGGTGCGATCCTTCTTAAAGGGCGTGACAAACAGCAGACCACCTGCAGTCCACAGATATCCTTCCTAAGATCCTTCAGGCGTTAACAGTCTCGCCATTTGAACCTATTCGAACCTGCACACTGCAGTTTCTGACCCTTAAGGTGGCATTCTTGGTCGCAGTTACCTCGGTGAGATGTATTTCAGAGCTAGCAGCACTATCAATTAGGGAGGAGCTGTGCACCTTCCACCAGGACACGGTGGTATTACGCTTGGACCCCTCGTTCGTCCCAAAGGTCAACTCCATATTTCATAGAAAGCAGGAGGTGGTGCTGCCAGATTTTTGCCCTCAGCCTTCACATGAATTGGAGCGCAAATGGCACACCTTAGATGTTCGCAGGGCCTTAAGACAATACATAAGGCGAACAGTGCCTTTCCGCAAATCTGAGGCCTTGTTTGTGATGTTCCAGTCACAATACAAGGGACGAAAGGTCACAGCATCCACAATAGGCAGGTGGATCAGGAATTGCATTGCAGAGGAATACAGAGCGCAATCCCTAGCAGTTCCTAGACAGATCACTGTCCATTCCACACGCAGCACTGCAACGTCAGCAGCGTGGGCAACTCAGGCTCCAATAGAGGAGATATGTAGGGCGGCGACGTGGGCATCGCCATCACCCTTTATAAGACACTACAAATTAGACAGGTTTGCGTCAGCTGAGGCCTCCTTCGGCAGAAGGGTCCTCCAATGCGTAGTGTCAGAAGGTGGGACACAGGCCCAGATGGCTTCCCACCCACAGGGACAGTGAGGCTTTGGTAAGTCCCATTGGTGGATTCTCCATTTGTCATACTGGAGAAGGGGCGTTGTCTTACCTGAACGCCTTTTCTCAGTATGACGATGGAGAATCCACTCCCACCCTTAGGGCCAGTCAGGTCCTGTGTGGGAAAGACTCAAAATAATAAATTGGAATCATAGCCAAGAGCTTCGCCTCAGTCGAGACTGGGGAGAGGACCCAGGAAGAGGGGGCGTGACAACTTGGCTGACTAGTCTACACGGGCAGAAGACGAACATAACCCATTGGTGGATTCTCTATCGTCATACTGAGAAAAGGCGTTCAGGTAAGACAACGCCTTTCATTTTCTCCAAAGTTTTCTCATTATTAGCAAACAAAAAACAAAAAACCAAAACATTGTTCCAGTAACTTGCTGGATCATCCAGGTGATTTTCAGCAAACCTGAGCTAAGAAGCCTATGTGCTTTCTGAAAAGTTAGTTTTTTTTAAAAAAAAAATATTCTATGCATACCACTCATGTTCATTGTTTCACTTATGATGGGCGCATGAATAGTGAATGCAAACGTGACCTGACCTACACCTTGGATTTTTTTTGAAACTCCCAGAGTATTATATATCTTGCTCTTTGTATGATTTTTTTTACAACTTCTTCTAAAAAGAGTAATGTTGATGTTGCATGTCCTTTATACTATTTGCCTGATCATGGATTGATAGAGGTCAAGAGTGTTTGGCAATGGTTTCTTGTCTTGTGCTTACTCATGATTTTTCCTGAGTTCTGCACGCATCTTGTTGCTTGAAGCATGAAGTTCATGATGCACAGAGGAGATTGCAGTGGTAGCATCAATTGTGTATGTGGGGTTTTTTTTTCCCCATAGGCAAGGGCCCTGCAAATTACACTTGATAGTCATCTCATTGATTGAAACATCTGCTTCAACCTACCTCTTCAGGGAACTGATTATCCCTATTAGGATAGGCCTTCACGTATGCTTTCTAACAAAGACAGTGAATATTGGCCCAGTGATGTCATTAAAAATGTGATACAGTATGTTGTTTGAATAGTGTTTGTTCAGTCAGTAAGTGTTATTATTATTAGTCAAATGCAGCACTGAATGTACCGTAAATTATAGCACTGTGGGATTGCAGATGTTTTAAAAGTATTCTTAAGTCTCATCTCTGTAGCCATGGCTTTGTGATTTTTTGCAACCCGATACCTATTTACCAAAAGAAGTTATGTGATCTGTTTTATTAACCTAAGTAAGCTATGCTTAACTTCTCTTATTGTATATCGTATAAGGTTCTGTTACAGAGGCAAGGATGCTGATAATCCTACTCCAATTACTTAGTATTAATAGTATTATTTGGTCATGAGTCTGACATTCGGACATTGTGATAACTGCTCTTGCTACTCTTGCAAATAGAGATTTTCTACTCTTTAGATAAACACCCATTCATACATGCACATGAACCGACACACTGATTCTCAAGAAGCAGATACGAATCAACTTACAACTACAGGTAGTCCTTGACTTACAACAGTTCATTTAGTGATTGTTCAAAATTACAACGGCACTGAAAAAAGTGATTTATGACTGTTTTTCACACTTACGACTGTTGCAGCATCCCCATGATCACATGATCAAAATTCAGGTGCTTGGCAACTGGTTCATATTTATGAGGGTTGCAGTGTCCCGGGGTCATGTGATCTCCTTTTGGAACCTTCTGACCAGCAAAGTCAATGGGGAAGCTCAATTCACTTAACAACCCTGTTACTAACTTCACAACTGCAATGATTCACTTAATAACAGTGGCAAGAAAAGTTACTTAACAAATGTTTCACTTTTAAAGTTTGGGCTCAATTGTGGCCGTAAGTCGAGGACTATCCATATATTATTTCTTTGCTGCTTCAGAATTGCAGTATACACACAGCCCTGCTGTTGGTGTGCTTTTGAAGAAGCTTCAGTGTCCATAACTGAAATAAAATGATGTAAATATGAACAGATAACCTAATTAAGAGTTACCTTAAATGCTGTAAGACTTTCATATATGTTAACAAGTTCCTCATTATAGGTCTTGTATTTCCTATAAAACCCTCTTTTCAATTTAATTTGGCAAACTTAAACCATTCAGGCAGAGAAACATTCTGTAAAAAGCTTTTTGCCTCAGGCTGAACATGTACTGTAAAGTTTCAGGGTTATGGTTCAGCCATTTCAAAAGGACAAGATGGGGAAAATGAGCTCTTTTAATGCTTCTATCTTTGGGAGAAACACAACATGCAAAGTAGAATTCCTTGTGACAACTTGGTTAAGTGTACCTGCTTATTGATTTCAATGATACTGGATTTTTATAGATCAGTATGTCAGTCCCCTTAATAAGCATGCTCTAATGTTTGGATAGACATATACTCTATTTTTATTTGCTTTTGCAAACAAGTGACATGACCAGCTTCATTATTTTAAATAATATATGGTGCTGCATGGAGTGTAAGGAACTAAAGAATAATCATAATGAAGGAAGGGGAGCAGAAATAGTTCAGAGAGGTGTTGAAACTGAACAGAAAGTTATACAATCAGTGACATAAGATAGGAACTTTTTAATTGGATGTTGCTGATTTGTTGAGTAGAAGATGCTTACAGAAAACAGGATAGTCATATGCCGGGATAACACATAATGTCAGCTGAACTTGATGAAATACAAATTAATGGCTATTATGTAAATGCATCTCCAGTGTTTCTCAAACCTAAGCAACTTGCCAAATATCTGTTAATTCAGAAGCACAGAGAAAGAAGTCTAGAATTTAAAACATGAAACATGAATATATAAGCTTTTTGCTTCTTTACAGAGAAATGGGCAATCAATTCTTGAGTTTGAAATTTAATTGTCTATAATAAGTATTCTAATTTAACTAAGTTGTGTCTTGGAATCCTCTGCAAGTCTAGCCAAGAGTTGAATTATAGGTTAAGCGTTTGAAGATTGGTGATTTACTACCAAGTCTGTGAATAAAGCTGGAACAAGTTTATGGCTTAGTGTGTTGATGAACTCAACTATTGTGGTTTATTAAAACTGTGGCTAAACTGCCCTAGTGTATTGTTTGGACAAAGTCAAAGACTTCAGCTTAACCTTTGTTTGCCTTCTATTATCAAGAAACAGATAGAGCAGGCTTGCACAACATACAGCCTGCCAAGCATCCTTGAGCAGCCCACTGGCATTTTTTGAAAACTTAGCAAATTCACTGACTTCAAAAAACTAAACAGGGTTAGGTTGAATCTGGTTTGCATTGGATAAAAGCTACCAGAAAATAGAGTACCTGTAGTGAAGTAAAAAAATATATATATACAGGGAATCCTTGCTTAACAGCCCTAATTGGAATCTGAGTTGCCATCACTAAATGAAGCAATTGTCAGGCAAAACATCATATGACTGTATCATTTAGTGATGGTAATTCCAGTAGTCCCATTTGTGGTTGGTCATTGCCCAGGATTGCAACGTGGTTAGGCCAGGACCTTATGTTTTCTCCTGCCCTGTCACACTTCCCTCTTCTTCAACTCCCCCACTAGGCTATTCCCCCCCCTCAAATCAGGGTATTTTACCCCAGTCTCTGCCACCTATCCCTGCTGTCCCCTGCCACCCCAGCTAATTTTTGCTGTCTTCTGCTGCTGGCCTGGGTAAGAAAGGACCCTGGGATGTACGTGACAGGGCGCAAGTGTGGCACAGCAGCAGAGTCTTGTCGGCTGAAGGGACCTTCATCCAGGGAGCTACCACTGCCTCTCCTGGAGACTGTTCTGCATGTCACTGTTCTCCAGCATGAGATGGAGAATCCACCAATGGGTTTAGACTATCTTCCTGCCCAATAAGACTAAGTCTGTCAGAGTTAATACGCCTCCTGCTGGGCTGATGCTCCCCAGACACGACTTAGTCTTCAGCCCAAACAGGACGCGTGTTGACTCTGAAGGCAGGTTGTATCTATCCATTGGTGAATTCTCCTCCTAGCATCCCCCAGATCAAAAACAGGGAAAAAAGACTCACAGCCCGTAAATCGCCGATAAATCAGCTGAGCGTCGGGCTTTCCTTCTCTCTCCCGCTGAACAGCTGAGCGGCGGCCTCCGGGCCTGCTCGCGGGCCGATCGGCGTGCCCGCCGAAGAGAGAAGATTTAAACTTGAGCGGAGGCTGCAGGGGGGAGCAGGAAGGGACAGCCTAGGCTCGCGCAGCCCGCTCGTTTTTGCCCTGTTCCCAGCGCTGCCGCGAAGCAGCTAGCACAGCAAAGAAGCTTCGGAGGCAATTTCTCGCTGCCTGGGAGCAGCCGGCGGCGGGCGAACTCGCCGCGGCCGCCAAACAGCTGAGCGTCGGCTTGGAGCCACGCTCTATTAAATCCTTCAGCCCGAGCCTTGGAGAGGCACCAGGCCCTGGGAGCCTCAGCCGGGCCAGGACAGCTGTTTTTGACCTCTCCTGCACACAGTCGGAGCCAAGATCTGACGGGCTCTAACGGACTGGAGTTTGGCGCGCAAATAGCGGCCGCCATTTGAGACGCATCGGCCTCACAGGGAAGGCCCAGTAACTGTCAGCCTTTGATTCAAGGCCACAGACAGGCCAAAAGCGTGCAAGAATAAAGGGACTGCTATTGGGACTTGGGCCCAAAAATCTGATTAGGCCCTCACGCCAGGCAAACCATTACACTGTCTCAGCCTCAGTCAATCTGCAGCCATTTTGTGTCTGGACAGGGCGGCCATTACAGCCCAGTTATTTAGGGCCTCCACTGGCACAGCTAACCCAGATTCTGGTCGGCATCCGCCTTCCCAGGGCATCCAAGCCCAAGCCTCAGTCAGGCAGACACTATTAGCGTGAGCTGGCACGCCTCTTGGCACCGCCGCCACCACCTAGGCTTCGTGTGCAGGCACAGTTCACTCTGGTGACAGCCGCCACCATAAGGAGAGGAGTGTGCAGGCACAGATCACTGAGGTGATAGCCGCCACTGATCGGCCAAAGTGCGTGCCGGCACTCGCCGATTGCGGTTCAACCGCTACTGAGAGATATCTTGCAAGACGCCCAGCCGCGCGCCACAGCACCTTGGGGGGCATTGTCAGCCGTTTGGAGCCTTGAACGGGGGCGTAAGGGCGCTTAGGCGATCACAGCCCCGGAGCCTTGACGGCACGTCAACCTCTGTTGCACCATTAGCCTGGTGCTCGGCTCCTGCTCCTGATACACCAAGGCCACTGGCCACAGGCTATAATGGCTGACAGCGCAGTTCCTCAGTCTGCGCAGGGCGCACCCGGCACTCCCGCTTCAAGCAAACGCAGGTCCTCCAAGCAGGAGGCAGCGGGAAAGATCAGGGCCAAGGCCAAGGCCAAGGCCATCTCTGCTAAGCGGACCTCTAAGGCTGCTGAAAAGGAGGCTAGCAGGAGACATACTGCACTTGAGAAGCAGTTCTCCAGAGCTCAGCAGCTAAATGAGGGGGAACAGGTACCCCTGGCCCCTCAGGAGAGCTCACTTGCTATCCCGCTGTTTGGCCCACCTGCTTCAGCAGCTCAGCAGGCCTGGTCTCCGCAGGGCCTACCAATACAGAGCACGGCTCTGTTTACAGACCGTGGGTTAAGCCCACAGGTATTGCCCCCCCCTGCAAGGGTTCACTCGGCTCCTGAGGCCACATTCACGCCCACAGCGGCGGGCCTCCGTCCCCCTGAGACACAAGGGGTGGGGCCCGAACAGCTCCAGGCGTTACTCGCCCAGGCATATGCCCAGGGCATGGCCGCCTCCTCCTTGCAGAACCCTAGACCGGGGGCCACAGTTCCACTGCAATCACAGGAGGCAAGGCCGGAGTATCCGGAATCGGTTTATTCCGACTACTCCCCCCAAGATCGGGACTCAGGCCCCGAGGAATATGGGTCGGTGGGCTTCCAATTGTCGGACGACGAGGAGTCGGCACCAGACCCCTCTCCTTTCGTTGGCCTTTTTGACCTGAGTCTGTTTAAATCGCTCCTGCTCAAGGCCACCACATCGGCTAACATTAGCCCAGAGCAGGATGCACAGCCGTCTCCCTCCACGAGCCAAGACCCAAAGCCGCTCTTCTCCGAACCTACGGTTACGGAGAGGCACATCCCTTGCCCCCCATTTTTTCTAGAGACCATCCGCAAACAATGGGGGAATCCAGGCACTCTCCCAGCACCAGGGGGAGCAGAGCGGAAACTGTGTACTGTTGCCCCGGTCCTGTCGGACCTCCTGGAGGTCCCAAAGGTGGACGCATCTCTAACTCCCATTCTTTCCTCCTCCACCGTGCCAGGTGATATGGCTGAGGCCTTGAGGGCGGAGGATAAGAAATCTGAATTCTCCTTGCGTAGGTCTCACCTAGCATCGGCATGGTCAGTGAAGGCGTCCACATCCACCTCCTTTTTCGCCAGGACATCCATCCTCTGGCTTAGGGAGCTCCAGGCCATGACCCCCCCGGACCAGGTTCGTGCACACCAGAATCTGGGTAAGTTGATAGCCGCGGCCGAGTACATGGCGGACACTTCACTTCATGCCGCCAGGTTCTCATCGAGATCCATAGCCGCTAACATTGCGGCACGCAGACTTCTGTGGCTGAGACAATGGCGAGCGGATCTAAAATCCAAGTGGCGCCTGGCATCCGCTCCCTACAGGGACGGACACCTCTTTGGAGAGGCACTAGATCCTTACCTCGTCGAAGGTAGGGACAAGCGCAAGGTGTTGTCCCACCTCGGCAGAAAGCCGGACAGACGATCCGCTCCATACCCGCGGAGGCCATCTTTCCGCCAGGGCTCGGGGACAGAGTGGTCTCCTTCGTCTCGCCCCTTTTTCCCCAGACCTGGACGACAGCCGGACCGTCCAGCTCCCAGACCTAGACAGCAGTTCCACAACAAGCGGCCCTTTCGAGGCGCGGGAGGCCGTCCCTTTCGAAGAAACAAATGACTTGAGGGCGGACCTCCCCATTGGGGGCAGACTTTCCGCATTTGCGCAGGAATGGGAAGCCACCATCACGGACACCTGGGTGCTCAACACCATCAGGCGGGGCCTTGTCCTAGAGTTCCAGTCCCGGCCACGGGACCGCTTCATCTCTTGTCCCATGCCAAGAAAGCCAGCCAAGTTGGAGCTTCTGACCGAGGCCATCCACCATTTGCTGGTAATCAGGGCCATCGAGCCGGTGCCGGCTGGCCAGACACATCGGGGATTCTATTCCATCCTCTTCGTGGTCCCAAAGCCTTCGGGGGGATGGAGAGCAATCCTCGATCTGAAAGGACTAAACTCGCATCTTGTCTACAAAAGGTTCAAGATGCAGACTCTAAGGTCCATTCTGGCCAGCATCAGAAGGCACGATTACCTCGCTTCCATCGACCTCACAGAGGCGTATCTCCATGTCCCCATCTTTCCCGACCATCGGAGATTCCTCAGGTTCTGTTCCGGGTCCCACCACTACCAGTTCAGGGCCCTACCATTCGGACTATCGTCCGCCCCGAGGGTCTTCACAAAGATCCTGGCTGCACTGGTCGCCCACTTGAGATTGATCCCAATCCGGGTTCAATGTTACCTGGACGATATTCTCATACTGTCCTCCTCCCTTCAGCAGGCCCGATCAGACATAACCTTAACTGTCCGAACCCTTCAGACCCACGGCTTTTCAGTCAACTTCCAGAAGAGCCTAACAGAGCCCTCGCATCGCATCCTTCACCTGGGAGCGACTATAGACACCGAGCTCTGCATGGTCTACCTGTCCCCGGAACGCCGGGACAGTATTTGTTCCCTGATCAGACGGGTACGAAGGGGGCGGACAGTCACATTGGCCTTACTTTCCCAACTACTGGGCAAGATGGTCTCTTGCATGGGGATAGTACCTTGGTCCAGGCTACACTTCAGAACCCTCCAATGGTTCTTGCTACCCTACCAGAGGCAGGGCACCAGTGCATCCAATCTGAGGGTCAGGGTTACTTCCCAAATTTTGGACTCCTTCCGGTGGTGGATATCCCCAGCTATAACCAGGGGATCCTTATTCAAGGAACCGGACAGGCTCATCCTAACTACCGATGCCAGTCTGTTCGGTTGGGGAGCGCACCTAGGTTCTCACCTAGCACAGGGACGATGGGCACAGGCAGATCTCAGCCACAACATCAATTGGCTGGAGCTCAGGGCCATACATCTGGCGCTGTTACGCTTCAGCGACAAGGTGGCGGGACAACATGTCCTAGTGCTCACAGACAATGTGGCAGCAAAGGCCCATGTCAACAGACAGGGGGGCACCCGATCCAAGAGCCTTATGGCCGAGGCTCAGTCACTCGGTACTTGGGCAGAGACCAATCTCTCCTCCCTCAGGGCGGAGCACATATCGGGGGCAGCAAACCAACAGGCGGACTCACTGAGCCGGTCGACAGTGGACCACTCAGAGTGGCGCCTGCATCCCGACCTATTTGGAGAAATCTCGGAGAGGTTCGGACTCCCGGTGTTGGACTTGTTCGCCTCACCGGCGAATACGCAGCTCCCGAGGTTCTTCTCCAGGTTCCAGTCTCCAGGGGCGGAGCGGACGGACGCGCTCCGCAGCCCATGGCCCCAGGGGCTATTGTATGCCTTTCCCCCTCTCCCCCTGCTCCCGGCCCTAATCAGGAAGGTACTACTGGAGCGGGCGGAGGTAATAGTGGTGGCGCCACATTGGCCACGGCGACCGTGGTTTGCCGACCTAGTGGATCTTTCCATCTCCCCACAGTGGCAGATCCCTCCAGGACAGGTAGCTCTCAGCCAGGGGGCTCTACGGCACCCGGACCCACAGCGCCTCCAATTAGCCGTCTGGCATTTGAAAGGCAGTACCTAGCCCGAGAGTCGTGTTCTGCGGGCGTAATTGCCATGATTCAGGCCTCCAGACGCCCCTCCACTAACAGAATTTACGACTCCTCGTGGAAAAACTTCTGTGCTTGGTGTTCAAGGAATCACCTTGACCTATCGGCTGTCACGATATCGAGTATCCTGGAGTATTTGCTCGAGGGACTCAACAAGGGCCTATCGCCCAATACCATCCGCCGGCAACTGGCGGCGTTATCCACAATGCTCACGTGTGACACGCTGACGCCCTTGGCTCAGCACCCCCTGGTGAGGTCATTTATCAAGGGCGCAATTAACACCAGGCCGCCCGTGGTTCATCGGTATCCCTCTTGGGACCTCCCACGGGTCTTGCAATCCCTCACTTCGTCACCGTTCGAGCCCATTAAAAACAGCTCTCTACAGTTCTTGTCAATGAAGGTGGCCTTTCTCGTTGCGGTCACATCGGCCAGACGCATCTCTGAACTAGCGGCCCTCTCGGTCAGAGAGGACCTATGCGTCTTTCACAGTGATAGGGTGGTCCTTCGACTGGATCCGACCTTTGTTCCAAAGGTGAACTCCTTGTTCCATAGGTCACAGGAGGTGGTCCTACCAGACTTTTGTCCCCGGCCGTCTCACGGCCTAGAACGTCAGTGGCACACGTTGGACGTTAGAAGGGCGTTGAGCCACTATGTCAAAAGGACTTCAGCCTTCCGCAAATCAGAAGCGCTCTTTGTCTCGTTCCAGCCTTCTTCCATGGGAGGGAAGGTCTCATCCTCTACAATAGGCAGGTGGATCAGGGCTTGCATTACCAGAGCGTATCAGTCCCAGTCTCTGTCATTGCCAGGGCGCATCACCGCTCATTCTACCCGCAGTGCCTCTACATCGGCGGCGTGGGCAACGCAAGCACCCATTGGGGACATTTGCAGGGCGGCGACCTGGTCCTCGCCTACCCCGTTTGTGAGGCATTACAGGCTGGACAAATTCGCCTCGGCAGACGCATCCTTTGGCCGGAGGGTGCTCCAGCAGGTGGCGTCATCCAGTGGGACACAGGTCCTGGCCGATTCCCTCCCATAGGGACAGGACTGCTTTGGTATGTCCCATTGGTGGATTCTCCATCTCATGCTGGAGAAGGGGCGTTGTCTTACCTGAACGCCTTTTCTCAGCATGACGATGGAGAATCCACGCCCGTCCCCATCTAGGCCTACCAGGCCCTGTGTCAGGGGCACAAGAGAGTCAACACATCATACTGTCGTCAGCAGCTTCGCCTTCGTCGTGTCTGGGGAGCATCAGCCCAGCAGGAGGCGTATTAACTCTGACAGACTTAGTCTTATTGGGCAGGAAGATAGTCTAAACCCATTGGTGGATTCTCCATCGTCATGCTGAGAAAAGGCGTTCAGGTAAGACAACGCCCCTTCTATCCCTCTGCCTCCTTCCTAGCCAGGCTAGGTAAACTCTCATCAACAGACAAGGTTCTTTGCTATGCTCACCACAACCACCTGGATCCCAGGCCAGCAGCAGGAGGAAGAAAATATTGAAGATCAGCTGGGGGTTGGTGTGGGAGGAGTTGAAGTGCCTAGTTGTAAATGCGAGTGGGCTACCAAGTGCTTGAATTTCGATTATGTAACCACAGGGTGCTGCAGTGGCTGCAATTTCGAGGACCGATTATAGCTACCATTTATATATATATATATAAATACTGTATTGTGTATTTCTTATGTTGAACCAGAGGATTTAAGAACCCTGCAGCCCCCTACCTTTTGGGCACCAGGGATCAGTTCCGTGGAGAAAGGTTTTTCCATGGACCGGAGGGGGTGTGGTTTTGCATCCTCCCTGCATGATGCAAATGGGGCTTCACTTGTTTGCACGGCCCCGTTGCTGGCATGCTGCAGACAGATGCCGGTTCATGGCCCTGAGGTTGGGGATCCCTGATCTAACCAATACGTGTAATCCATATTGCATTGTAGAGATGTTGGCTTGATTCTCATAGAGTTTTTAAGTTCTGTAAATTAAAAGGGCTGCTTTCTAGAACGCAACTGAGGATAAAACTTATTTCTTTAAATCATTATAATTTACTTCCTAGAAATATCTTATTAGACCCTTTGCTTTTATTATCTAATTGACTAGCTATCATTTATTCCTATAAGGAAATGACAGCAGCTCCATATGCAGTCTGTATTGAAATCCTTATTGAGGTGGACAGGGATCAGTCTTCCCTTTTTGAAGTTAGTTGTAATGTGAGAAAGAAGAGCAAGATAAGTTTTCATTTTTCTCTTTCCCTCTCTCCTTTCCATCAGTGGAGAATAGAGGAGGGAATTGGATGCAGAATGTTTTAACTATGGAGTCCTTGGCGCTGTCTGAGCTTGGTTCTTCGTACCATATAACAGTCTCTGCTGCCAGCATAAATGCAGCTTAAAAGTAAAATATATTTTTTTCAAGATATGTATTGTATATGTTCTCAGAGAATGTTCAAGGAAAGTTACAACTGTCAAGATTCAATAAAAGAGTAAAGGAGCAGCATTTTTTCATAATGTCGTAGCAATAGTAATAACAAAACAAGAAATAGTGGGTTTTAGTTATATTTGTTAATTGTGATTTCCATGATTGATTGATTATGTACCAAAAGTCATTTTTTGATTCCTAGTAACCATATAGATAGGTTTTCTCCATAACAATCTCTCCCTAACCTGGTCTTACAATAGTGCATTCATTGCCAGTGTAACTGAGCCCATTCACTTTGCTGCTAGTCATTCTCTTCTCTTTCTTTCCATCTTTCCCAGCATTAGAACTTTCTCTAGGGAGCTAAGTCCTCATATAATGTGTTCAAACTAGGATAATTTGAGCCCGGTCATTTGTTCATCAAGTGGGAACTCTGGGTTGATTTGTTCAATGATCCATTTGTTTGTTTTCTTGACCGTCCTCAGTACTTTCAAAAGACTTTTCCAACCCCAAAGTTCATTAGCATTAATACTCTTCCTATTCTGCTTCTTCCAGTTACAACTTTTGCTTCCACAGAGTATCACAAAGAATATATTTTCTTAGACACCATCTTCTAAATGTGTGCTATTGGTATATAGTTTCTGACTGTATGTGCTACCTAATTCTCTAAAAGCAGATCCGATTTTAGGAATACTCTTGTTGAGGGAATAGATCTAACTATTCCCTTATTTAATATCCAAAGTATATGTAAGAAGATGATTTAGAAAAAACAGTGTTTTTTTAAAATGTTTTTAAGAAAACCATGTACAGTAGTTGTATTAATTCAAGTTGGCTTTAAAAGCCAAATAAACCTAGATAAAAATGAGCCTTCTGAGCACTCTCCCTTCCATTTATGTCACTGGAGGAGGAGGGAAAAGCCAAGAAACTATATTTAGAAACAGAACTATTATTAAGTTAACTGAGTTAAGTTTACTATCAAGTTAAATGATGCTAGAGAGAATATAAAAGTATTATCTACAAAACTGCCTATAATACTCTATTTCAGTTTAGCATTAAAAAATCTTTTGACTTTGAATTATCTCAAAATTGTTATTTACACATCATTATTGCACTACATCATGGTAGCTTTCCTGACATTAAGATGAGATCCCAACTTTGTAAGTTCAAGTAGCTGCATTTGGGATTTTCTTTGGAAAACCGTGGCATTAGCAAATGCATGTGACTACTGCTCTGTTTTTTGCATAGAAAAATTAATATTTTGTTATAGATTGATTATTACCCGTGTCTTGTCTTGGGAAATTCAGTCTGGTTCATAATGAGCAGATCTGTAATCATTTGCTAAGGACTCCTGATATGCTCTATCTCTTTGCTGTAATGATCTCATCTTCCTCAAAATGCAAATACAATGTGGAGGTCTGGAGAGTGAAAGGTTTTTTCATATACAGTTGATTATATCTTGATTTCCAAGTGAATAAAAATTACATTAGCAGTTTGTTGCCCACAGAGAAGCAAATAATGTACATGTGGGGAAAAAAGGCAGAATAAAGTTTTCTCCTCAAATAGCCATGCTAGATTTGTATTCTGATGAAATTGACAGCATCTGGGCAACATCAGTGAAGCTAAAGTGTATTTGGAGCTCTTATGGAGTACATATTTCTTACCAGTAAACCTCTTAATAGACTTACAAAATGTACATATTCTACGCTAAGTGGATCTGGTGTTACAAGTAATAAATAAGACTCAGATTTTCTGTTCTACCGGTTCTTTGATTTTTTTTGCTGATATTGTTCATTTTAGAGACAGTAAAAATGTAATATTCAATATTTAAGGTTTTAAAGGAGACTTTATGAATATCATACTTTAGCTGTTGGGCTTAAAGTTTTTATGAACTTAACTTTTATGATAATTAAAAATGCATTCAAATCTATTTTTGTAATCTAGTGAAATCTGAAATTCCGAAATTTTCAGAAGAAATCATGCTCAACAGATACTCACTTCAGCGAAGAAGTAAATTCTAAAATAATAACAAATGGGCATTGTGGCTGTCTTCAAAAGAAGATTAGAGAAATTTCCTTTTGAAGACAGCCACATTGCCCTTTTGTTGTTGTTTGTTCTCTCCATCTGAATTTATTCTTAATATAAGTGTTGTTTAATAATTAATTCGGATAGAGGGAATAAGGTGGCTTAGTCCTAATGATTGCATATTTTTTCTATTAACAGAAATAATATTCCTCTCAGTACCATCTGTTAAAGAAAAGGAGAATGTTGTTTCACTCACATCCCAGTTGTATGCTTCCCAAATGCATCTGGTCGGAAACAGCAGGAATAGAGTGGTTTACTAACTAGAAGGATTGTGTGATCCTTCAGATTTAGTTTCAGAAAGGTGCTTTGGAATGCATATAACACCTTTTTACAACTCTCTAAGCAGTCTAATTTTCCCCTATGATGAAGTGGCAACAGTGCAATTTAAGGAGAACATGTGGTTGCTTTAAATAGTTGTAAAAAGATGTACCCAGCAGCATCTTTCCAAATTATTTATAAAAGCATACTGTAGCCCATTCAATAGCATTTTGGTTTGATCTAGCATGGCTCTGTTTCCATTTTACATAATTCTACTATGTTTATAAAGTTTTAGAAAGCACCAGAATCTTAGCATCATGACTTCTAAGGGTTTGCCTATTAAAAATGTACAGAGAGCCAGATCAGATCCATTAGGCACTCTCAATGAAGAAAATAAGAGAATTGATATATATATACATTGGTGAAATGTATCTTGGTATGCACTTTGTTATTATGAAACAAGTTATCTCAGGTAGCCCCAAGTAGGTCACATTACAGTAGTCCAGGTGTATGATAATGCTCAAGGTAGAGATGCAGCTGGTGCACCAACTGAAGCTGGGTAAAGGCCTGCTCCCCATGATACAAAGCAGTGAGTGAGTCACATAGTATCCCAAGTCACAGACCTGCTGTTTCAGGGCAATGCCACATCAAGAGACAATGCTGGAACAGTCAAAGGCCCTTGAGGTATGAATTTCAAACCCTTTTTGCTGGGATTCAACTTCTTCCTGTTTCATCCCATCCAGACCCTAGCAGTTTCCTGATACACAGATAAGATATTGATAGCTTCTTCTACCTAGCATACTGATGATACTGCAGCCTGAAGTGATAGATTACCTTTCCGACAACTTTTGTAGAAGTTAAAAAAGCTGGAGGAGAAAACCAAATTTTGCCATAGCCCAGAGCAGCAACTGGCCAGCTGGTCCCCCCACTGTTTGGAACTATTGACTGGAACAACTCTAATGTGCTCAGTGACTAAGTCTTGACAATCTTTCCCAGAAAGAGTGAATTAGAAATGGAGGTAATGTGGCTATTTGAATAATAGGCAATGAGACTTGTGTTTCTGGAACTGGTAAGAGTATCTTTTAAATGTTTCATGCCCCTTTTTCTGCCTAGCTTCCTTTTCACAGACAATATTGGTTTACCTTCTTTGTCAAGCCCCTAGAATGCCACACCAGTATTTAGACCAGAAAGAGAAAGTTTGTGGATGTCCAAATATTACAGTACTAGAATTTCTAGAATTCTTCATTGCTGGTCACATGATCTAGGTATTCAACTTATTTATAACAAAATACGTTTAGACCACATTAAAATGCTTTAATATACTTTTCATCTCTATATCACAATACATTGATTTATTAGTAGACAAAGGGGCTGGAGAATTACACAAAGTGCTCATACTACGGAGGTTTAAAAAGGGATGGAGGGGAGCTATATTCTGATCTAGTGTTGAAAATACTAAGGGGCTAACAGTTGGCCCATTTGCTCACATCAGTTGGCAGCTGATAAGTTTATTTGGAACATGGTAAGGCCACAAGTGTCAGACACAGGAAATAAAATGGCCTGGATTTGCTGTATAGTTAAGCACTGGCATGTTCAGAATCTATTCAAAATGAAGCATTGGCCTTGACAACAAAGACTTTCATTAGATTCTCAGTATCAAGAGAGGGATTGAAGCACTGAATCTAAAGATGAAACTTATGAGACCTAGTTCATGCTGTCAGATCCAAAAGACCTGGTAATTTTTCTCCTGGATAGAGAATAGGCAACAGTTAGCTCAAAAGATACATTTCATACAATTTAGCAGTAAAGAAATACAATCAATCTGATTAAAATCCAGTATTTACACTAATTGTAAATAGTTCTTGATTGCTGGTTATGGCCACTATACTGCCTATCTGTTTGAAGGTTGTCAAGAATTCACGGGAGAGGCTTTTTCTACACAACCCTACACTTTTGTGAACTTGTATAGGGTCCAGTCCAGTGGTGTACTGCTAACTTACAGAACAGCTGATGTTCTGGGTGTTGTAGCTCAAATCTGCTGTGAACTGGCTTGCCAAATTCCTGAAAATTCAGCCACTAGCTCGTGCCAGTTGGTATGAGTTGCTTCCAGGTCATCATTGATCCAATTGCATAATCACACATTGTGCAGGCCTCCCATTCAGGATTTTAATGGAAGCAATGTTCTATGCCTATTGTAAAGAGAGCCAGAAAGTGGAATGGAAGCATTAGGCTTCAAGTGCTTTGTGCTTTTGGATTACCAGTTATCAAGATCATGTGGCAAGAATATCAAAACTTTGGGACAAAAATCACATTTTTCACCTCAATCTCTCACATGACAAATAGAAACTATTCAAGTCTTTTCCATGCTGAAGCCTCCCCACCTGGCAAAACAGCAAATTAACATGCCCCATCATAGCAACAATTCTGGTTCAAAAAATGGTGTCTCTAGTGATAGCACTGTTTCTTTATGTTTGGCCATTAACTCAGAAAGTTGCAGTCACGTGATGTGTCATTTAACAACTATGGTGATTAACTTTTGAGTGCAGGCAAAGTTACATTGTGAGTCACAGTCATGTGGTGTCTCAGTTAATGACCATGTCACAACAGTGGATTTGCCAGTCCCAACTGTGTGTTGTTAAGTGAGAACTACATGCAGTGTGACATAGATGTATGAAAATAATATTTATTACGGCAATAGAAGACACAAATGGCCCTCCTGCAATGGAAACAAAAGCCAAAATGACCATGCAGAGTGCCAAGTATAATTCAGAATCCTTCAGATTTTTGATTTAAAGTTTTCCTATGCTATTGTATTGAAAATATGGAGAATAATCTCTCTTTCCTAGCTAAGAAAGGCAATGGTTTTTTTTTTTTAAAAAAAACTTGTTCTTTTTCAAGCAATGTATATGGAACTTTTGAGGAATACAGGAGATGGCCAGCATATACCAAGTGCTGAGTTGCTAGATATTATCAGAAAGATTCCTTGTTTCTTCTTCTACATCTTTTCTTGTACTTTTGAAATTGTTGTTAATGGATAATCTAATGCATAACAATTCCCTTGACTGGCCAAAATAACCAATCCTATTTTGTGAGTGCATGTGTATCTATGTAAGGGTAAGAATAATGTAAGAAAACATTCTACATGGATTCCTCAAACCTCTGTGAAAAAGTTTCTTAAACTTCAAAGGCATAAAGCTTTTGCCTCCTCCCTTCTCCCTCAGTTGCTTATCTAATTGCAGGGTTTGATATGCTAATTCCTTCCTCAATCACTTTTGCAAGAAACTGAAACTGAGCAAAAGTTGTCAAAAACAACTAAGACCCTTGGGAGGCACTCTTCAGAAGAGAGCATGCTATCAGGTCATTTAAGGCAGGTGGAATGAATCACACACACATTTTCTGCAGCAGAGAAAAGTAGATTGCATATTTCTTGGGCATAGGTTCTCATAGGTTCCTCTTCCTATCAATCGCCCTATACAGGAGAATCATATCAGAGAAAAGGTTCAGTTCACTTGACTACAGTATTATGGCTTACAGAGGCTGCCAGCCTTGGTCTGTCCCTTTCCTTTATCTCCCAATGCTCTTGGAACAATCATATCCCTTAACCAACCATCCAAGGATAATTGTTGTGTGAAAAACTGAGGAGGGAATACTTCCTTGACTTTACAGATAATGGTGCGATATTAAACAGACAAATAACTCAAGCTATGCAATGCTGCAAAGAGCACTTGGGCCATATCTCTTTCAATGTCATGGGTATGATTGTTCAGAGTGCTATTGACAGCGCTCTCTCTCTCTCTCTCTCTCTCTCTCTCTCTCTCTCTCTCTCTCTCTCTCTCTCTCTCTCTCCCACACACACACACGAATATTTTTTTAAATTTGCAGGAAAAAATAGAAAAAATGACAAACTCTCTTGCGTCTACTTAGAGTGTATTTTTAGCATCTTTTATTTCTTGTAAAAAGCAAAGTTTACCTTTATTTAAATAAAAAAATCTTACCATTCTCTGCTCTATTTCTCCATATTTATTATACTTAGATGTTCAACCAATATATTGTAGTTGATTAGAACCTATAATTGATATTTACCATGTCACATCCAAATCT
Source organism: Azemiops feae (assembly GCA_023970755.1). NCBI lineage: Eukaryota > Metazoa > Chordata > Lepidosauria > Squamata > Viperidae > Azemiops > Azemiops feae. Next base: position 4,733,452 of record JALGBA010004297.1, on the reverse strand, counting down.
TTTTGAGTCTATGCTTTCCACCTTGAGTCAAATGTCATTTATCCTGATTGGGAACTCCTGATATAGAGTATTGGACAATCATGTGATTTCAGACCAAGGGAGGCATTTACTTCCAAATTATATATTACAATTGGTGATAACTGGTAAAATTGGTAAAACTGGTGAAGCGGGCACAGCAGCGCCTGCATTTTCTGCATCGCATGAGAAAAGTACATCTTCCTTCCCCTGTCCTTACCATTTTCTATAGAGGGACGATCGAGAGCATCCTGTCATATTGCATCACAGTCTGGTTTGGAAGCATCACTGCTTCAGACAGGAAGGCAGTGCAGAGAGTGGTGATGAAGGCAGAAAAAATTAATGGCAGTTCCCTCCCTTCCATCCAGGACATAGCACATAAGCATTGCTTGAACAGGGTCCGCAAGATTGTCTGGGACACTACACATCCTCTTCACAACCTGTTCTCCTTGTTACCTTCTGGGAGAGGAGGCTTCATGGTATCCGAAGCAGAACATCCAGATTCAATCACAGTTTTGTTCCCTACAGTATTAACCTTATGAACTCTCAAGCTTCCTCTTTCTGCTATGTATTTTAAGATGGACAGTGATTAATATTTATGTGTAATTATATATGGGTGTAGGTATATATGTATGTTGTATATAGCATATTTACATGTGTGTTATGTATGTGTACACTTTTGAGAGCAGGACACAGAATTTCATTTTTAATGTATGCCACTGTGCGCACAGTAAAAAAATGATAATAAAGGTAATCTTATCTAAATTCACTCGTTTTCTTCACAACATTAGGAATACAATGGTGAATTTGAGAAAGTTAATCAGTTAGGCATTCTGGTAAACAAGGAAGAAGCATACAAGGTTGAAGTACTAGACTCCAGAAACAGAGGAAGGCAGATACACTGGAAGGGCTACCCAGAGTTGGAGAAGTCATGGGAGGCAGCAGTGGATGTCCATGCTCTGCAGTTAGTGCACAGCTTTCATGATCAGTATCCTAACAAATCCCATCTACTGGCCTTGCAGGAGTTAAGTGCTGACCAAGAGGAACAGGAAGAATTCAGTGGGTAGGGTTGCCTTGGGGATAATAAAGAGACCAAATAGGGGATATGGGAAATGAACCAGCTCCTTTCACATCAGACAGACAGGTCATGAGGTGGGGAGACCAACAGGTTTCCAATGGAGGGGTGACTACCATCTTTATAGGCTCAGCTGATTTATAGGTCACCTTGTGTGATCTTGAGTTATTGCAAAAGAGGGAAGTGACACAGTTACCTTTCATTCTCATAGCCCAGTTTCTCCTGAAAACTCAGGAGGAGGGAAAAAGTAAGAAGGAGAGGGTAACAGACAGTGGGAGAATGGGCCAAGAAACGCAGCCTAGAGAATGACCAATTAATCAATGATAATAGAGCTGGAAGGGACCTTGGATGTTTTCTAGTCCAACCCCCTGCTCAAGCAGGAGACCCTATACCATTTCAGACAAGTGGCTGTCCAGTCTCCTAAAAACTTCCTTAAAAACACACAACTTCTGAAAGCAAGCTGTTCCACTGGTTAACCAGATATGACACAGTGTATCTCTCAACTGGATAGTGGGCAGGGCAAGAGGCTTAGAAAAGACTGTAGTTTCTCGGACTATAAAGAAGACGGCAGGAGAATTGTGCTTTCAGACTTGCAAAAATTTGTTAATTTGGTAATTTAATTTGGTAATTTAGATTTACAATGAAGTAGCATTTGCTCATCTGGTTATGTTTCCTATTTGATCGCCCTAGTAATGCTGACAATTGCCAAGATTGTTGTCACTAAGCGATGCAGTCATGTGATGTCACACTTTATGACCACATTGCTTAGCAATGACAATCCCAGTCTCAGTTGCTGTTGTAAGCTGTACCAGCGGTCAAATTCTTTCCATTCCAATCACTGATTTTTCTTGCTTTGGCCATCCTGAAGAATCAAGTGATACCATCCTATCAGTTCACAAAGTGATCATATCACTTATCTCCTTTGGTGACAGTATGGTCCTGTGGAACAGTCATTTCAAGATATATCAAGATGAAAAAGAATTGGTTACTGCAGTGTTTCCTTTTATTTGGCCCTTTTGGGGGAAGCTAAACTGTTTCCAAAATCTTAGTTCTAGAAAGTTTTGGATAACACATAAATAGTATATATGAATTGATAAACTGTCACTTGAGGTTAAAGGGGGTTAACCATTTACTTCCAAACTCTTCGAGTTCAAGTGTATTAATATTTTAAAAACTGCATATTATACATCTTCTTATAAATAAAACTAAGTGCACCTAAAATTCCTAGTTATGCAATCTTTAACAAGAAACTTGTTTCATATTATATATTTCCTTGTATTCTGTTCGTGTTCCCCTTTGAAAAATCAAGCTGTAATTGAATAGAAAGATAATGGAGTTTGAACATTTTTAAAATTCCTATTTATAGTTAAGTTCATGGCTGCTGTCAGTATAACAGCATAATTCACAGTTTATTGATCTTGGTTGCTCAGAGCTGTGGTACAGGGTCAAAAGTTTCATCTGCTATCTCAACAGGTCAGGTTTTTGTGCCCTGGATGTTTGACACTGAGTAAAATTGGCAGAAGAATGATAGACTGCCTATTTTCTCAATTTTGCCAATGTACAAACTCTAGCACAATGCCCATGAGACAGAGAGTTTTTGTTATCAGCCAAGAAAGAGTTGAGAAATGAGCTGTAACTATGCCTATTGAAAAGCAGCTTGGCAATATTCTGTTCAGAATTTTTTTAAAATTTTTTAGCATACTTTTAAGATTTAGCTTAATCGAAATACAATTATTAAATTTTATTTAAATTAACTAGAATATGAGTTATGAATTAATTTGTCAGTATGTATAATTTTTTAATCCAATCTGAAAATACAAATTCATTTATTTCCTATAAGATACCTATGGTTTCCCTGAAATCTGTTCTGGGATAGTATAATATAGACTGGGGAATCATTGCTGGTAGGAAATATCTTTCTGCCAGTGTTAGCTTATAACTTGGTCTTTTGATAATAAAATGCTTGCCTATTTTCAAACCCTTATGTATGTTATAATACAGAATAAAAATGGTTATTCAAAAATTAAAATAAAAGACAGTGTGCTTGCAAAGATAACTTACAAAGAAGATTTGGGAAGTACCTGGCAGGAGGGGAACAAAGAATCCAATCCTCTGCAGATGATGTTCTATCAATGGAATGATAGTACTGTGTTGGATAGAGTTTACAATAAAACATGAATTGTTGCTAGTTCTTAAAATTATTTTCCAATTCACTTTCTTCCTACAGCCACTTTTTTGTATTTTTGAAATTAGCCTTTTCTAATTACAATAGACATTCTGATTTTTATTTTATTTACACTTCCTGTAAGATTTACATTTCCAGCACACTGGAATCAGCTATGATTTTTACCAAGATTTCTGACTTCCATCCAGTCCCAATTTATAATTGTTTTTGTTTCATATTTTTTAAGTTAGGCTTTTATATACAGCACAAGAATCAGGGCCAAACAGTAAACCGGAACATACATCCTCTAATTCTGTCCAAATTAAATTATATTATTGGATATCAGCTTTGTACATTTGTGATTTTGGAGTAATTGTCCCTTTTAAAATGTTTTTTGATATATAATTTAATGATCAAACTGATTTATTTTTAAGTGAATATTTAAGGAGATGCTTTGTGCAAAGGAAATCTTTAGTAAATAAGAAAAAAAAATGTTAATCCATTTTTTTCTGTTTTGTAAACAAGGTGTAAAAAAACTGCAGCCATATGATTGATTGATAAACAAACGAACAAACAAACTGCAGAATGTGTAATCGGTATGCATTGGGAAGAAGAAGCCTGTAAAAATTTTCATTTTTTTTTAATTTGGGGAAAAGTAAGTAATGTTTACAGGCAAAGAATATTTGTTTCAACTTCCCAAAAGAGGGTGATCAAAAAGCTCCTAACCTCTTGTTTTCTATATTAGACATTAATCTATAAAGCAGTTCCATTAGTCTACCCAGAGATTTTACATAAAAATTAAAGTTAAATATAATGTTTGAAAACAGAGTTAGACATAGAGTCAGTCTTTCTGCAGCGAATTGCTCATAGCCCTTTTGATTTCTTCTAATTTTTTTAGAGATACATTGGAGGTACATTTAGAGCTACATTAATTTTGAGAGCCACAGAAGCAATTCTGGTTTATATCTTTGTTTTTTAAATGCACTGATGTAATTAGACCTGGTTTTATAATGTTTCATTAGTGTTCAGTTAATAAGCACAAGTAAAATAAATGGCAGCAGTGTAATATGTAAGAAGAAGTATCTCATATATGATTGTTAATTTAAATTGATGTTGATTTAAATTCTGTGATGGAAGTAATTTAAATATGTGGTGGCAGATAATTTAGTATCTGCTGTAATTCAGGCTTCCCTGATTTATATAATTGTCTAAAAGAGGTTCAATTCTCTTTTACAAATAGGGAAAAAGAACAAACACAAGAAGAGGAACATTTGATGGAAGAAAAGAAAAAGAAAAAGCAGGAAGAAAAGAAAAAGAAGGAAGGTGCTCAGAAAAAGGTTTGTTAAGATCTGAGTTATATAATTTAACACTTAGCCAATTTAATTAGTGTGAGTTGGAAATATATTGAGAAATATAAATAGTCTAATTAGGTTTCATTATTTGTAAAAATTACCAAATATTATGCATACGTTTGTTCTTATTTTCACTTCTTCAAGCCATATATTCTACCACAAGCAGATTTCCTCCTGGCTTGATCAAATGTTTTTATTAAAGCACAGTTTAAGTAGTCTATGAACAGTAGCTAAACATTACCATCTGAAGTAACTACCAGGTGAATTATGTATTTCAGCAACATAACAAGAGGTAGACGTTATAACTTAGAGGTTATGTGGCTTTTAGTATTTCATAAAATTCTGTAACTAGTAGATTTTACTTATTAACAAATACTGTTTTCCAGGTAATACATATTGTGAAAAGCACAATATATTGACCACAGATGATTTTGCTTTCCTAACTTACAAATTCAGCTTTTATAATTTTCAGTTTCTATAGTATTTAGATAAAGGCACTACTGTATTCCGATTTGAGGGCTGGAAACAATCATTTTCTATATAATGTCTGGTATATTTTTAAGATTTTTAAAAATGTCAGTCCCATTTCCAAGTTCACGTAATAGGGATAAGAAGTGGAGTCATGCAATCAAGAATCAAATAATACTTACTACAGACAATAGCATGGTTCCTGTCTAGTTGAGAATTTAAGTCAACAGGATGTAGCGTTAATGGTAAAACTGTCAGATCAAGTCAGAGATTAGGCTTTTCAGAAAGTTGCACAAGACTTCAAGCCAAGTCTGAAAATTAGACTGACATAAACATTATTTTGATATTTGACTGATCTCAGGAGAAGCTTAAATACTGGAAGAACTTGAACTTCATTCACATTCAAGTTTTGCTGTTCAAAGCTACCGTGTTTCCCCGAAAGTAAGACCTACCCTGAAAATAAGCCCTAGCTTGATTTTTGGGGATGGGCCTAATATAAACCCTACCCCAAAAATAAACCCTAGTTTGGGGATCAGAGTGTGGAGCTGCCCTACGCGCCTCACACCCACTTACCTTGCAGCCAGGTCTTTCCTCACTGGCCCACTTCTTCTGCGGCATCCACAGGCCTGCATTTCGCAGTCAGAGGCCTTTCTGGAAGGCCACTGCAACTGAGAACTGAGCTATGGATTCAATCCATAGCTCAGTTCTGCAAGGGTTCTGCAGCTGAGAACTGAGCTATGGATTGAATCCATAGCTCGGTTCTCGGCTGCAGTGGCCTTCCTGCAATGCCTTTGACTGCGAAATGCAGGTCGGAGCTCCATTCTCAGATGCAGAATGAAGCTGCTACTTCGGGCGCAGAAGAAGTAGGCTGGCTGGGCAGGGCTGTCTGTGCCGGAGGTGAGTGGAAAAAACACACCATCGAAAATAAGACCTGGTGCCTCTTTTGGAGGCAAAAGAAAATAAGACCGGGTCTTATTTTCGGGGAAACACGGTAGCTGAAGAAATTGGCTACTTAGAACTGATAACCTATTACTGAGTAGATCTTAACTGCCAAGTAGACCATTACTCCCAATATACTTTATCAAGCGACCCCCGCACTCCTTCCTTAATTTGCCATTTAGGATTGAATTGACATTGACATTCTTGCAGGCTTGAAGTCTGTGTTGGGATCATAGTTAAATACTGAATTGTCAGGAGCACTTGGGAATGGTTCCATCAGAATCTCAGAGCTGGGCATTAACACTACTTGATCAATTTGAGATTTCCCCCAGTTCCTATTCATTCCCTCTCCCTTTCCCCCCTTTCTAAGGAAGAAGGTTTGTCTGAGGGGACTATGGCAATAACATACTTTTACAGTGATTGTTTTTCATTAAAAGCAAGGGTTAATAATTTCTTACTTTTAAAAAAATATTGTTCTTTATAATAACAAGCTTTATTCCATAATTTAACATGTTGCAAAGATTTTACCAAGACCCTTCCATCATATTGACGGATGGGACCTTCTCATCCCACTGGGATGGGCCCATCCCACTTGTGCCGGCAGAGGAGGAATGCTGTGGGTCCTGTCAGCTCGATTATTCCGGCTGGTGGGGTCTAGGATGAGGGCCTTCTCTGCTGTTGCTCCTGCCCTCCGGAACATCTTGTCCCCCGATAGGAGGTTGGCTCCAACCTCCTATTCTTTCATAAGGGCTTAAAGACCAAGGCTTGTGGCCTCAGTGGGAGAACAGCACAGTGGAGGTTGGTTGATTAATAACAGATATCATCCCCCCCCCCCGTTCTGCCCCTGCCCTTCCCATGTGTCCTTGATTTTAATCTTGGTTTTAATTTACTCTTGTTTTAATGTAGATGTATTTTTATGTCTGTAAGCCGCCCAGAATTACCATATGGTAAGACGGACGGCCAACAAATTAAATAAATAAATAAATAAAATCATTTTATTTTATAACCCAAATCACCTTTCTTCTTATTATTTTAATGGAGATGGATTTAGAGTTGTTCTTTTTCACATTGAAATGACAGTCTGTTTCGGTATATATGAGGTTAGTTCAGTGTAATTTTTTTTCTGGATGAATGGAAGAATAGGTAAGCTTCATCAGTAGCTTCTGTCCTTGTTGGCAGCCTACTACAAAGTACTGGGGAATCTTCCAGAACAAAGGTGATGCTTGCAATGGTAGTGTTGAGACATAGACTTTCAAATCCTTCTCAGCCTCAGCTGTTGTGTTCTATCAGAGTTCTGTATACATGTAGTCCTTGACCTACAACAGTTCGTTTAGTGACCATTCAAAGTTACAACGACACTGAAAAAAGTGACTTACGACCATTTTTCACAATAAACAACCATTGCAGCATCCCCGTGGTCATGTGATCAATATGCTTCGCTGAATATTTATGATGGTTGCAGTGTCCCAGGGTGATGTGATCCCCTCCTGACAAGCAAGGTCAATGGGGAAGCCAGATTCACTTAACAACTGTGTCACTAATTTAACAACTGCAGTGATTCACTTAACAACTGGGACAGGTCGTAAAATGGGGCAAAATTCACTTAACAAATGTCTCACTTAACAACAGAAATGTTGGGCTGAATTCTGATTGTAAGTCGAGGACTTATATATAGTATGATTACCTCTATTACCATAACCATGCCACCACCAGCTGCTTTAATTTCAATGCCAGTTTGCCTAGGAGCTGATATGCTACAAGCTGCTATGGAAACTGGTCCTGAAATTAAACTGGTGGCATGGTGATGGTGCTCATAGAGGTAGTTTTAGTAAAATTATTTACTCTAATTATTGACAATAATTTACTTTATTGGCATGCACATGGTAACAGAAAAAATAACTGTATAATGTAAAATAATAAAACAACACAATAGACTGAAATGAAAATGTGGCAGTTTAAATTATCATCAGAACGCTTGATAAAATCAGGCATCTAAAACAGCCTTAAATGTAATAGTTCAAGACAGGTAGAGAGAAGGCAACAGACTTCTCTTAGAATATTGTTCTGCATTCTGTTCACATAATAATAGTTTTGAAATATTTAAAGCAGCAGAGGGAATCCAGAGCTCCTCTGAATACATTCAAGCTCTTTATGTATTTAAAACTATCCAAATCATGCTCATTATAATATTAATATGTTTAATATCACTTATTCATTCAAACATTCATGAGATTCTTAAGTTATATCCTTTCTGTGTTGCTCTAGAATGGTTACAAACTAAATTTTGTATGTAAGCATACACATATGGACAGGTAGATACCCACTAATGTACCTATTTCATTACCTAGACTAATTAAATCATTGACAGTCTAGATTCTTTTTATAGCTTAATTTGTATAATTATTCAAATACATGTGTAATTAATTTGAAGAGTTCAGTGTAAATATATTGAAGTATCTTATTTCATAATATGTCACTTTAGTATACATACCGTATATTCAATATTTTCTGGTGGCAAAGCTACAGTTTACTTTAATCGCTATAAACTAGAGCCAGTATAAATTACCTGCATGTTTACTGTGTTCTTTTCATTATTTGTAACAAAATATTTTAAGCTCATGCTTTTTTAATGAAGTTATGAATAAAATATATGTGGTGGAGGAAAGGTGTGCAGCCTGATGTTTTCTAATTGCTTAATTCTTGAGTTTGTGAAGTTTACACTTGAAGGTTTCTGAAAAATTCAAGCTTGTATACCACTAAGCTAGAAAGTCCAGAGTCAACAATATTCAATTTTGCTTAGTGTTATATAAGTATAACACTAAATTGGTTCTGAAAACACTTCCATATTTACATAACCAACAGAGAAATCCCATTCCAATATATTACAATGATTCAAACACACGCGCGCGCACACACACACACATACAATATTATAATATATATAATATTAACATATGGGCTGACATTAAAATAAACTGCTGATCTTCCTTCCTGCAAAATTGCTCAAAACATCAAACCAAAAATTGGGAAGACCATATAAACATGGTGATCATGTTTTATGTACACTATGACTAATTGTTGAGGCTATATGTTTGTTTTTTTTCCCCACATTGTCTTCAATAAAAATCTGGCTACTAACTGGTATTTTGTTGTTTTTGTCTTTCAGGCTGCTGAACAAAAAACCAAAGGTAATTAAATATATATATATATTGATTTAAATTGTTTCCATGGCTATTATAGCAAGAACATGGTACAGTATCTAATAATATGACAAGAACATGTTTCATAGTATTACTCAATTTTGTGATTATAAAAGGGCTGCAAATCAATCCTGGTACTGATTTTAATTGAGTTCATAAGCAAGTTGGTAACTTTATAGCAGTTCCAGCCCAGCAATACAATACTTAAACTGCATGAAGTATGGACGCAGAATATATAGCCACTAGTGGTGAATATCTGTAGCTCAGGTGTAGGATGAGGGTGAAGATTCGTTCTTAGAGCTTGTGGGTTGGTTTCTGAACGTTTTGTTACCAGGCGAGGTAACATCTTCAGTAAAGGGATATCAGGTCAGTGTTCTTTGTTCACTGACACTGACATCCCCTAAAGTCTGCTGAAGATGTTACTTAGCCTGGTAATGAAACGTTCAGAAACCAACCCACAAGCTCGGAGAATGAACCTTCACCCTCATATATAGCCAACTTGTAGATAACAGCAAAATTGCAATAATTTTTTGTTGGCTTTATTATCTTTACCTTATTTATCTGATAACAGGAAAAAACATAACTCTCATTTTCATGTCCAAAAAGAGACAGTAAAAATTTAAAACCAAGTCATGTCATGTAACTCTTAAAAATAATAGTGGATAATAAGCTCATTCATTTCAGTAGTTCCAGGACCCATGGGGGGAAACTGCATTCATTAAAAGGGTTACTACAGTATTAAATCTACATCTAAAAAAGCAGATGGTAGAGCATTCAAGCATGCTCTGGGAAATGTTTCCTAGTATTGGGGCCCAATTAAAATAGCAAGGTAACAGGCTGATTCCTGGTATTCAGAAATAATAATTATTTAAAACTCTAGGTTTTGAAATTTTGAGATACTGCCTAAACCCTTTTGTTGTTCTTTGTGCTAAATATGTTGCCTAAGAATATTTCTAGCCCTGTCATAGCTCAGAGACATAGATCTAGTTTAGGTCTAATAAGCAGATTCCTTTTCCTTCATGTTCCATTGCCTTTGGATTGAGATAAACATTGCTACTGCATATAAATCAAGAAAATTGGGTTTTCTGTCAACTGTGTGGAAAGCTTCCCAAGTTTAATTTGTGACATAGATTGTCAATCAGAATGATAGATGGTCACATAGGAAGTTCTGAACTAGATTTGAGATAAATTTGCTTTATCCTGCATCAAAACCACTATAGCTGAGGTGCTGCCAGAGACTTTAACGCCATGTCTAAAAAGTGAAATTGGAAACTGAGCAGAAAAGAAGCTTGTTTTTAAAATTTTAAGTTTCACTACTCTTTAGATATTATTTTAACGTAAATGTAAAGAAACATTCCCCATGATTCTTACATACTCATCTAGTCCCCACATCTGTTTTTATAAAATAGAATAGCAAATTCTGTGTCCTATATGTAGATTCTGTATGATCTGTACTTTACATAATCCTGTAAAAATGCAAAACATAACATTTATATGGCATAAACAGCATTGCTTCATATCAGAAATTCAAATTGTGATTAGGACTAAGCAATACTACATGAAACTGAAAAGATAAACCAGAATTTTCAGATCATGAAGGGACTTGGAGTCATTTTGAGCAAGAAGACCTGGTGTGGCAAATGTATGCACTGGAATTTATTAACCAAAATCTGAAGATGAGCACATCATATATCACAGATAGCATTGTAGTACTTGATTGATTTTAAATTCAGAAATCAACTTTACTGTCATTAACAATGAATCCCATTATTGAATGCTAATGGGACTGCAGATAAATCAAAAGGTAAAAACAAGAGGGAGTATTCAGTATAGGGGAAAATCCAGTGTGTTTAGGCTTGAGGAAGTCCACAAAACCTGCAGAAACTCTTTAATAAAAATATAATTCTGTATATGTCTACTGAAAAGTAAATCCATTGAGTTTTGTTTAATTTTCTTCTAAAATAATGGGTATTCTAGTTGAACTGCTTCATTGAAGAAATACAATTAATACATCTACAAATCTAATTCTTCATTCTTGCCTTTTGTAGACTTCTTGAAATCAATCTGCTTTGAATACTGAAAGGTCATATTCAGGGCAGGTTAGTCCTATATCACGAGATGGTGAAGTAAGTGGCAGCCCCTTTGTCACTGCCTTTACTTGGAAGATGAACTAACTATTCATGTCCCACAACTTGTTTTTCACTTGCTAAATTAGCTTAGCAGTAAAAGATATTTTAGCAGATCTACATTTGCCCATCATTGGCTTACTGGGCTTCTTCTGAAACATCATTTATTAATTAATATCTATTTTATTGTTGTGCTTTCTGGACCAAAGACTATAATAAAGATTTTATTTGAGTCATGCAGATGTGTTGCTCTTAATTCAATTAAAAACACGTGCCGTATCTATTTACCTATGTTTATTTGTTTCTTTGCTTTTGACTCAGTGTTGACTCTTGACAATTGCCTAGACCAGGGTGTCAAACTGCCGGCCTGTGGGCCAGATGTGTCATGGCAAAACCGCGCCCACCCCATTGCCAGCAATGGAAAAAAAGTTGCGATACATTGCAACACGTCACGTGACGTTGCGAGTTTGACACCCCTGGCCTAGACTAATCCCTGAAGTTTTCTTTGTAAGGTTTTTGAAAGTGGTTTGCCATTGCCTCCTTCCTAGGCTGAGAGAGAAAGGAACTGGTCCAATGTACCAAGTTGGCTTCATGCCTAAAGTGGGACTAGAACTCATGGTTTTCTGGTATCTGGTTAACCCTTAATCACTACACGAAACTGGCTCTCATCCACCTATCTATCCACAGGCGCAGGGGAAGGGAGGCATATCACTATTGGTTGTCTGAGCTCCATCCAGTCTCTTCTAAGTATTATCACATCAGTGGCATTTTAAAAAATATGCAACATTTAAACACATTCTTTTATCTTTCCCCTGTTTTTCTTCTATGTCAGGTTACTTGTATTTGTTTTTATTTAACTGTGTGATGTATATGTCTTTTAATTTAATTATTGTGACACAGATAGTTCTTCAATTCAGTGAGGTACCACACTTTCCACTTACTTGCTTCCTTACCTGATTGATTCTTGTTCCTGTAGCCAAAAACGTACACAATAAGGTAGAAGGAATTCTTTTCAATAGTGCTTTCTGTATGCCTCTGATAACTTTTGAATGTATCGCTTACTTCAATGCTTGGCCTCAGTGCCTCCATTACATATTCTTCTTTTGGGACCATTTCTCATGTTTGAGGCTTTAAGCTACCAGTTGTTTTGAAATCCAAAGAACATGACTGCTTCCAAGGTCATGGCTAGTAATTTAACTGCCAAGTCCTCAGCACAAGTTTATAATCTAAAGAGAAACTGAGAAACAGATATTATGTAGATCAACCAAATTCCTCTCTTGTGCCATTTTCAGCACCAGATGCAGTGGTTTCGCCCATGCATCATCCAGAATAAACCCAAAACACATATTTTGTTTCAACACCTATCCAGATTGTATCAGCTGGTGAACCTTGTCAGATTTTAGATCCTGTATCTTGTTTCCCTGGTTTTTTCAATTTGTACTATGCCAGCAACAGCGCAGATATAATGCACAGGGCTTCAGTAGGAGGGAGGAATAGGTCAAAATCACAGGCCAATCAGGCTTCAACAAACATGCCCTTTCTTTGCCCAGTGGTAAGCTGGATCCAGTAACAGTCCTCCGTTTTTAAAGATGATTCTGCTACATTGTTTGCCTCCCAGCTTTCTTTCCCCCCCACTTAGCATAAAACTCATGCTATTCATCAGTATATAACTGTGGCTGAAAAAAACACAGTAAAAGCTTCTGGTTCCTTTAATTTATTATCACCCTCAATCCAAGACATGAAGATATTTTACCTATTGTAGGCATAATCATACAAGGATTCTTACTTTGTTTTTCCATCAAAAGCTCCAGGTCCTTCTGCTTCCCTCTTTCTTTCTTTCTTTCTTTCTTTCTTTCTTTCTTTCTTTCTTTCTTTCTTTCTTTCTTTCTTTCTTTCTTTCTTTCTTTCTTTCTTTCTTTCTTTCTTTCTTGCTTGCTTGCTTGCTTGCTTGCTTTCTTGCTTGCTTTCTTGCTTTCTTTCTCCCTCCCTTCCTTCCTTCCTCCCTTCCTCTCTCCCTCTCTCTCTCCATCTCTTTCTATCCTGTTTTTCATTTTTGTTACATTTTAACTTCTAAATGTTTAGAATGTATTGTTTTATAAGAACCTATTGTCGGGATTCGGAATGTGTTCAGGTCCCCATTTCTTGGCTTTGCTGCTAAATTGGATAATTGCCTTGGCTGCTGTATCTACCTATTTGTGCATTGTTTGTATTACTTTTAAATGTTTTATTGTTTTAAGAAATATACGCCTCACAGAATGACGCGGTTGAGATGGGCAACCATAGAAATTAAATAGATAAATCTTATTTGAAGTATGGCTTTCAAATCTTTTGTCACTAATGTTCTCAAGCTATTCTTAACAGCAGTCTCTCAGCTGATTGTCATAATATCAGAACTATTTCTGGATAGATTATATACTTCCATTGCACATTTTATGCAATATGATCTTCATCAGGAATGATCAGATGGCTCTATCCTTTAAGTATCATTTTCTTCATGATTTTGTAGGACATTCTTAATACCAGTGGCTGCATTTTTTATGTTATCAATTTCAATCCCTAAACATGATGTTTTGTATGTTACACTTATACACACTTATATTTATTTGCTTTTTACCAACATCATAATTTCAGCAGATGGCAGCACTTGGCTGGCCTTGTCTAAGCTTGAAAGCTGATCCAATTTAGCACTTGGATAGGATAACTCTTCACTTTTTTCCCCACTTCTGAAAAGCCTTGCCAAGAAAAGTGCAGTGACTTCTCCAGGCAGTCTTGGAAAATTGACCACGATTAAATGGAAGAGGAAAAAAAAAAAGAGTTCTCCAGAGAATTCAGGGGTACAGACTGGGAAATTGAAAAAGCATTCCACAAGATGGCAAAGCCAAATTAGTTAAATACTGTTGCAAATAAATTTACATGGTTATATACAGTGCCTGTTAAATCATCAGTAGTTGAAATGTCAAACTGGGCTAAGAGACTTGGTTTTGTATTGTCATATAAAATATTTTTATGTGCCGCAGCATAAAAAGTTGGGCAGCATATACTGTAAATTTAATAGATAATAATCACGATAAGATGATGATTATCACAAAATTGTTTTTCCTGAATCTGCTGCCACATTTTCTTCAGCTTTTTCAATACTTTTGTTTTGGAAAAAAGTTTTGTTCTGTTGAAATTCAGGCATTAAAAACATTGTAATTGAACTTTCCTCTCACCATTCCTGCTAACATTCCTGCTCAGTGTTATCAGCAGAATTATAGCCAAAATAAAAATAGTGAAAAATAAGGGGAAGATACTCATATGCTTGGCGGAAATTTCAGGTTTACAGAGCTGTTCAGGTAGGTAGGAAAAATTAAAGGATTAAACGACCTCAAAACATCCTTGGAAAAATTGGAATTTTTAGGGAAAAACCTAGAGGATTAGAATCTACTATTCTGTACCTTTAATAAAAGGATCACTGCATTTTCCCTTTAAGCAATACCAAACTCCATAGAAACAGTGATCAGACTAAGGATATGGAGTGCTCCCTCTGCTGTTTGTAAAGTGTTCCTCTTTTTGATTACTCATAAAGAAGGTTTCAAGACGTAGCTCTTTTTTCCCCCATTGACAGGATGATAAGCTACGTTAGGGCATTGTTGCTTTTCCTCCATGTATTTTCTACATCTTGCTTCTTTCTGTGATTCTGGGAAAGTCTCAATTATAAATGATCCTTCAGTTGCTTCTGAATACTTCTTTATATCCAGAATGTTGGGTTGTTGTTGTTGTTGTTGTTTTTGATGACTGTGCTTTGAACCAAAAATACTAGTGATTGTTAAGTTCGGTCTGTGATGGTTTAGAATGCTTCTATGTAACTTGAAATGAAGCATTTTAGTGGCTAATGCTTTTTTGCTTATATCTATAGTTTATCCAGAAATGGGACCATTAATACCTACTTTATTTGTATCCTTATTTTGGGTTCTGCTTTATAAATTAGGAGTTTTATTCTGCTTGGTCCAATTACAAATAGTAATACTTCTAGAAATTGTTCTTACTGTTTACATTTAGGTCAGTAGAATGGATGACTTCCCTGAAATCAAGTTTTTCACTTCCTATCATAAATTGATATAAGCAAAGCTGTAACAAATGCTGTTGATTTGTTAGTTACATTGCTGCTTAATACAAAGCATGTGTCTTGAACTAAACTGCAAAGAATTTTGAATGAATGAAGTAATAGCATAATATTATTAGTGGTTTTAATAAAACATTTAATTCATTGTAACATTGATGTAATAGAAACTGATTTACTGGGAGTGGCATTTAATTAATTTAATTCAATTTAGAGAGTTAACTCTATTACATATTAGTACAGAAAATTACCTCTGAACAGTCATTTCTCATTGGTGACATGCAATAAGTTAATTTAGCTCTGAGTTCGTTTGGGTGCTTTGTGAGTTGTGCTCACTGTTGCCATGGTGATGGGTGCTCAAGCAAGAGCTGTCAACTAAAACAATAAATAGAATAAGCCAGCTCTGCACATTGGCACCGTTGTTGTTAGTCTGTAAACACAGACGTATAGATTCTGTTTGCTCTATGTTTGATTTCTGTTTGATTTTGGTCTCTTTAGTGTTTTTTGAAGTAGCCATTGTTTATGCATTTATAATTGATAAAATTGCCCTGGAAGATTTAGCATACATATCATTGAAGGCGTGTCTGATTATGTAAAAGAGTGTGGATATATGTGCACAGAAGGGTTCATTGTTATGTCTGTAACAACTGAAAGGAGTCTTGCTAGTTTTCATCAACGCGGTGATTGTAGAATTGATTTTGCCCAGCTTTGTGTGAGTGTACATATGCTTGTATATATGGGAGAAAAAGAGAGTAAAGATGAAAGAGAGGATGCTTTCTTCCTTCGTTTCTTTTGTACAGCAGTGAGAATTACAAAAACTGCTGGATCTGCATTCCCAGTGTTCCTGAATAATTTAAATGCTGCTTCCCATATATGTCATTAATATATGATAGCCCTACAGACATAACATTCTGTTAAGATTTAGATGAATTAATGAAGACTCTTCCCCCTACTGTATCATTCCAGCTTTTCACTTTTAGACACTGGAATGTGTCTGCTTTAAAAATGTATTAGCCATCTGAAGAAGGAAATTATTTTGTCATCTTAGCCCGTCTTTTAAATAGTAGAAGTAGAAGTAGAAGAGAAATAGGAATAGGAATAGGAAAGAATAGAGTAGAGTAGAGTAGAGTAGAGTAGAGTAGAGTAGAGTAGAGTAGAGTAGAGTAGAGTAGAGTAGAGTAGAGTAGAGTAGAGTAGAGTAGAGTAGAATAGAATAGAATAGAATAGAATATAGAATAGAATAGAATAGAATAGAATAGAATAGAATAGAATAGAATAGAATAGAATAGAATCTGGAAGGGATCCTGGAGGTCTTCTAGTCCAGCCTCCTGCTCAAGCAGGAGAACCTATACCATCTCAGACAGGTGAATGTCTAGTCTCTTCTTAAAAATCTCCAGTGATGGAGCACCCACGATTTCTGGGGGTAAGCTGTCCCACTAGTTGATTGTCCTCACTGTCAGAAAGATTTATATCAGTTGAATTGTGCCCCTGCTTAGAATATATTCTGAAAGCTTCTGTTATTTAAAGGTAGAAAAACTAAAAACAGAGAACTCCAAAGATTTTCCTGCAGCAGTACTAGGTTGAAGTGATTGGAATTGAACAGCAATTTTAACATATAGAATGCAAACATACTTATTTGCTGCAATATGAGAAACATTAAACATGGGTATGCATGTAAGAAAGTCACATATATAATATCTCACTGGGTGCAAGTATGCTTAGAATAAACTGCAAAGATGTTGTAGAAATTGACAAGTTTGTTTAAATGAAACAAGTTTCCAAGTTTCTTAACATTCGGGAATGGGTTTTAATCTTAGGAAGCTTCTTTAGTAAAATGCATATAATCCATTTTTAATCTTTTCATGTTAAACATGTGAAGCTATGTAAAGGTAGCTGGGCAGGGCTTCTATACATGTCCGTAGCCGTGCTGTTGTTGGAGACAACATATGACTAAATCCAAGTAATGGTGAATCCAATCATTAGGAAGGGAGTGGTTCCACCGGAGCTTAAAGAGATTCCACCTGCTCTTAAAGAAACTGTCTCTGAATTCAACAGTTCTAGACAATGTTTTTTTTGTATCCAAAGTTTCTCTTTTTAGGGAAGATTGTTGAAAAGGTTTCTGGAAGAAACCAATAATCTGAAGTTCAGCTCAGATTGGGATACAGCACAGAGGTGACACGGATCACACTTGGGTGACCTATGGTAGAACCAAGGTCCTCAGTCTCTCTGTGGCCTTTGATAACATTGATCATGGTATTCATTTGGATTAGTTTTGGCATTGGAAATGAGGCATGATCTATTGCAGTGGTTCTTCTCTTCCCTGCCAGGTGAGTTCCAGTTGATGTAGGTAGAATGGGAGACATCTAGCCTTAGTTCATTGCTTTGTAGACTTTCTCAGGGTGTTAACTACAGTTCCTGTTTAACATCTACAAGAAACCACGAGGTGAAATTACCCATAGGCATTGGTTTATTATTACTATGTTGATGATGCACAGCTTTATATCTCTAAAAAGGATTGAACAAGTATTGCCATCAAAGTACTTTCCCAATATCTAGAGGCTGTGGAGGGCTGGGATGAGGAATAGGATTTGACTAAACCCCAGCAATACTTAGTAGTTGTAAATTTTAGAGCCCTCTGGATTTGGAGACTTACTGTCTTTTAATTCTGGATAGGATTCACTCCCCCAGAAAGAATTGGTATCTAGCTCCCGATTGAAGAGTAGGTGACAGTCGTGGCCAGTCGTGGCCAACACCATATTTTGTGCCAGTTGCCCCCATTCTTGCATCAGAAAATTTTACTTATAGTCACTTCCCAATTGGATTATTTCAACAAAGTCTACCAAGGCTGCAGTACAGGTTGCAATAGTGTGTTAGTGATGAGTGTACCATAGTACTACAGTCCCCAACCTTTACGGTTTAGTGACCTGGTGGGGAGGGAGAGGGGAACTGGCCCATGCAAGTGGCAGGCTGGAGTCGAGCTGTGGGCGCATGCACCAACCAGCTGCTCCCGCAGCCCATTTCTGAATAGGCCACCACCCGGTAGTGAGCTGCGGCCTGGGGGTTGGGGATCCCTGCCATAGTATATCTATGTTACCGCTACTTAATGAATTGCATTGGATTCCTTTCAGCTGATGATTATTACCTTTGAAGCTCTTCATGGAATGGTGTCATGTTATCTGTGGGATCCAATAGACTAGATATGAAGCAGCGAGTTGCTTTCAGGCTCTATGGCCATACTTTAGTTTTTTGATGCCCTGGTGTTGTGTCAACACCTGTGATTGGCATCTTCAGAATGAGCTGCTTTGTAGTGTACTTCTTTGCAGCTCATAGGCAACTGAATACAGGCTGAATGGGCTATGTATTTGAATGCAGCAAGCTGGTATCTGATTGGCTGATGTCACAGGAGTCCAAGAAAACTGGTTCCAGATTTGTTCCTAATCTAGGTAGACTTCTGATTGGTCTGTTTTGAAGAAATTCCAAGAGAATCAGTTCCTGATTGGCTGGTTTTGGAAGCAGGCTGCTGATTGGTTTTTTTGCATAGGTAGACTTCTGATTGGTCCCCTCCATGAAACAATACCATCTAGTGGGGCCTAGGAAGTGTGCCTTTTCTGTTGTGACACCAGCCCTTTGAGCAGCACTGGATTGGAAAGTCAGGTGAGCCCATTCGGAAAATAGATTTTCCACATGTTGTATTTTGGACTTCAAATTGTGCTGTTTTATATTACGCTATTGTGAGTTATTATTTGTCTGGTTTTGGTTTGTTTGTTTTTAAATTCCATTTTAGCTACTCAGAATCTCAGTTTACAAATTGGGCAGTCATATAAATAATTTGTATGTGTATATATATGTATGTATAAGTACATACATAGATCCCCAGCCATTAGTTAAACATAAGCAATGTTGTCTTCAAAACTTCCAATACTTCAAAACTAATTTTCCTCTAACATGTTTTCATTCATTCAAATCTCCAAACTCAGTTATATCTGTCCTTATTTATCTTTAATGTTGAAATATACTCCGAGTACCATTATACATCCAAAGAAACCAAATGCTTCCTCTAATCTGGCCGAGTTGATTATGAGGTAGTATTGAATGTGCCAAGACTTCTTATACACATAATTTCAGGATGTATCTGAAGCTTGTGATTTGACTACTGCTGTATCAAGTTTCGATTCTGTCTAAGTGGTTATAGGTGCTGTTCATGCTGAAATTGTTAATGATAGTGACATTACCCTTTGAAGGCTGAGATCCCTGGCTTAACATGGGTATATATAGCTGCTGTATTGATCATATTGCTGAACTTTCAAATAAGTAGATTACTGACCTCAGCTGGAACGCTGCTGCACTTAAGAATCCTTTGAATTGTTGTAATAGCACAGAGTCTGCTAGTATACATAATACAGCTCAGGTTAAAGAATGGAGGATTTGGCTACTGCTTAGCTTGTCTTAGCATGGAATGTAGTGTATTAGAGTGGGCTTAAATTGGATAATGGTCACTTGTAACTCAATCTTGTAATGACAGAATTTATGGTTACAGTCAGTTAGTTGTGTGAAATAGACAGTACTGGGCCACACTATGAAACTAGGATCTTGATTGCCTGTAGAATAGTAGCATCTCCTATTAGGAAGATCATCTTCCACCTGTCCTTGGAAAAGCAGTTATCCAGCCTTTGTTTAAAGACATCAATTCTACTGCTACATAATGGGACAAAAAATGTAATACTTTTTCAATTTCAAGCTCATGATGATTTGGAGAACTCCATTCTCCTCTAGTTTCTTTGTTTCAGATCTGAAAACAACACTTAGGGTCCCACTGATTATTATTGTTTTTGAGAATTACCGGAGGATTTTAGGCCTTACTCATTCTACTAGATCTTAAAATAGCCCCCAAAATAGGTCTCAAGATCTGACAGACTGATTGCAAAAATTGACAAGTGTAAATAGAGATCAATAGTTGAATTTGATTTCAGTCTTAAGAGAAGTCTAACATTATTTTTCATCATCAGATTTTCATGGGCAATGTAGTCTTATATAATCTGACTGCAACAAATAACTAAATGTAGATGATCAGCTGGACCAGATTCCAGACTATTTTAGAGCAAAGATATTATCTTACAAAAACAAGAAAGTTAAGCCTTTGAAAGATTAGAGACAAATGAATATTTAATCAAAACTAAATTCCTTCCACATTTTGCTGTGCAGGTGGAATGAGGGGAAAGTGGGAATTATTATAGAGCTTATGTACACATAACATATCAATATGTTCAGATAAAAATATTGTTCATGACTTTTTCATTTTTCTCTGCATGTTTGTTTTGAGTACAAAATGTAGGAATGGGTAGGAATGGAAATAACTATGTTTTAATTCAGTAATCTAAGCGGTCTTTGATATGTTGAATGTATACTAAAATGGTCTGCAAAAAGCAAGCAAGCAAAAATGAAACAAATAATGAGAATTGCTTAAGGATGTAATGTGGGGGGAATAATTATTTCTGCTTTGCTTTGTAAACTGTAACTTCATTTGGTATCATATTGGGGTTAGTTAAAAGGTAAAGCCCCTAAAATGAATTCTAATCTTCTAAATTGAAGCCATCAGTTCTCATATTCCTAGTCAGAATGCCATATACTGTAAATATACAGTCATTAATTCAGAGGACAGGGTTTTTTTCCCCTTTCCTTTACAATTTGACCCAAATATAGTGAAACTGTCTATCATGAAATGTGTCACACAACAGGGAGACTCCAGAACACTCAGATAATATAATGAGTCTTTAAAGTCATTTGGCAGATCACTCTATCAGTCATATCATATCTGTATGAGTGTTAAGTGAATGCTGCATCCAATGTGGTACACAGTAAACAAAATGTAATCATAATTAAATGTAACTATGTTATAGCAATATATTATCCAGAGTGGCACTCTTTAAAAAAAAAAAAATGTAGTTAATCTTAAAATAATTAAGAGGAAACATTCATTTTCTTTACTAACAGAAAAAGGATATTCTCTGACGCAGCAGTTTAAAAAATTTCTGAGAGAGGCAGGCTCAATCCTCATTCTTAAAGCTGGGTGATTAACAGTGCATACTCTCTTCTGTCTAAGGCTAAGAGATATGATCAGGGTATTCTCCAGCATGAGGATGGAGAATCCACAAATGGGTTAACTTCATCCTCCTGCTCAATGAGACTAAGTCAAACGATTGCCACGCCTCCTGCTGGGCTAGACCTTGACCCAGTTACAACTTAGTCTGAAAGCCCATCAGGACGCTTTTCGTTTGGCTCCTCATTGTTTCAGGCAGGTTGGAATTTCCATTTGTGGATTTTTTTCTCCTCTCGGCATTGCATTCTGTTTGCTTGCTTTTCAGTTCTCCCACCAAGCTGTCAGCAAGACGGAAAGGGCCGCAATCGTCTACCGATGATCAGCTGGGCTGCAGGCTCCGCAGGGGGCCTCCGCTGGCTTGCAGCATGGCCGCAACACTTCTAGAGTGCTTCCCTCACTCCGGACTTCACCTTTTGAACGAAAGGTGCCGCGATCGTCTTCCGACGATCAGCTGGGCAGCGAGGCCTGCAGGAAGCCGCACTCGCTTATGGCGCAACCGCAGCCCGGACAGCCAGTTCTGCCTTGCCTTAGAGAGCCGCGGTCATAAAATACCCACTTCTAACGATCAGCTGGGTCGCGGGCTCCGCAGGGGGCTGCTGCTTGACTTAGCGCGGCTACAGAAGGCTCAAAGGCTTACTATTCGGCTGAGAGGCATCTGAGGCAGTTCGAGCCTCACAGACGCCCCTAGATTTTAGCGGGCTCGTCGCGGTCGCCATTTTGGACATCGTGACAATTTTATTCAATTTTTGGGGAGGTTTCCCTTAAATGGGACAATTCTTCCTCTGCTGTTATCCTGCATTGTGAGGCTATTGTAGGTCAGCCCTACAACCTCTGGAGCACTAGCCCAGGCGGATCCTAACGGGTCCCTTTATTTTGGCAACCGGGCCTACCTTACAAGGCCCAATTGTCTCGGCCGCCATTTTGAATTACCTCACCATCACACACGGTCGCCATTTTCTGCCTCAGGCAGACCAAACAATTGGCATCAGGGCTGCGTGAACAACAACATTCATCAGAGCAGTGACCAGCCTCGCTGGTAGCTCCTATGTGGCGCGTGGCCAGACTCTGGTCCTGAGGCCACCATCAATCAGAGCTGTAACCGGCCTCGCCGTGTTCCTGGGTCACCTGCCACCCCAGCGCTCTGTTTTATACCGTCTGCATTCATCAGGCTACGCCTGAGAGACTCTCACAAGTGATGGCAGACGATTCGACTCCTTTGACCACCCATGTTGGTCTGGCTTCTCCAGCCAAAAAGAGGCGCAAGTCCTCAAAACTGGAGGCAGCAGGCAAGCTGAAGGCCAAGGCTATGTCTAACAAGGCTCCTTCCAAAGCAGCTGAGAAGGAGGCCAACAGGCGGCATCTGGCCCTGGAGAGACAGTTTTCCAGAATCCAGCAACAGCAACAGACAGACATGACAGTCCCAGCTGTTCCTGCCTCGACTGTGGGGACTCGGTTCGATCCTCACATCGCTCCTTCGGTCCCTCCATTCCAAAGGGCATGGTCTTCCGAAGCTGAGGCCGCTCAGGGGCATGAGATACTAAGCCTGCCAGCATGCCCTCAATGCTCAGCTCCGCTGCCCAATGCACGGCCTGCACCTGAGGCCACATTCACACCTACTGCAGCGGGAATCCGCTCAGTGGTCCCTCAGGAGTTCTCACCAGAACAATTTCAGGCATTAATAGCCCAGGCAGTCTCCCAAGGCTTGGCTTCAGCTCTCCATAGACCCAGAGCCGAATCCACCACCCGGATTATCCCACCCTACTACCCGTCAGAGCCGGCAAATTATGCCCATTCCATCATCTCTGACCATTTCTCCCAGGATATGGAAACATATCCAAAGGATTATGAGCCGGGGGAGATACATCTTTCTGAAGATGAGGAGGAAACACCGGATCCTACCCCATTTGTGGGACTGTTTGATCCATCATTGTTTAAATCACTTTTGAATAAGGCAACAGCCTCGGCAAACATCGAGCCTACTCCTGAAATCTCTCCTCCCTCTACCAGTCAGGCCTCAAACCCCTTATTCATGGAACCTTCTGTAACTCAAGCAAATTCCTTGTCTGCCTCTTTTCCTTAACACCATCAAGAAGCAATGGGCAGCACTGGGTACACCACCCAATCTGACCACTTCAGACAAGAGACTATTTAATGTAGACTCCTCTCTGTCTGATCTGCTTGAGGTCCCGGTGGTGGACGAAGCCATAACACCTCTGGTTTCTCCATCCACCGTATCCGGTGACATGGCTGAGACTCTAAAGACGGAGGACAGGAAGTCCGAGTTCTCTCTCCACAGGTCTCACCAAACATCGGCATGGTCGGTGAGGGCATCGACCTCTACTTCTTTCTTCACCAGGACCTCCATAATGTGGTTGCGTGAACTCCAAGCCCTGATACCCCAGGACCAGGTACGAGTCCACCAGACCCTGGGCAAGTTGTTGGCCATGCTTCTCTGCATGCAGCCAGATTCTCTTCACGGACCATAGCTTACAATGTGGCTGTCTGCAGGCTGTTGTGGCTGAGACAGTGGAGGGCGGACCAAAAATCGAAGTGGCGCCTGGCTACCGCCCCTTACACTGGTGGTCAATTATTTGGAGAGTCCCTCAATCCATACCTAGTGGAAAACTGGGACAAGCGCAGAGTTATGTCCCACCTTAACAAACGTGGAGACAGACGTTCTGCTCCAGACAATCGACGACTGCCTTTTCGTATGGGCTCAAGTCCAGAATGGGGTCCGCTCACTCGGCCCTTTCCACCGAGACCCGACCGCTCATGGGGGCGTCCAGGCCCTAGACCCAGACAGCAGGCCCAAAGTAAACGGCCATTTTGAGGGAACAGCGGTTGCCCATTTCGAAAGTCTAAGTGACTCCAGAGACACGGCCCCCATTGGAGGCAGACTCTCTCTCTTTATCAATCAATGGGAGAGCACCACGACAGACTCTTGGGTACTCCGCACTGTCAGAGACGGTCTCTCCCTCACATTCCTCTCCAGACCCCCGAGTCGCTTCATATCATGTCCAACGCCACGGCGACTGGACAAGAAGAGACTCATGCAACAGGCCATTCGTCATCTTCTGGACATCAGGGCCGTAGAACCAGTCCCCACTGGACAAAGTGGGTTGGGATTCTACTCCATCCTTTTTGTGGTTCCCAAGACCTCAGGAGGATGGAGAGCCATTCTAAACCTCAAAGGTCTGAATTTCCATCTCAAATACGAGAGGTTCAAGATGCAGACACTCCAGTGTATCCTGGCCAGCATCAGGCAGGGCAACCTCTTGACATCCATAGACCTCACGGAGGCCTACTTGCATGTCCCCATTATTCCCAGCCATCGCAGGTTCCTAAGATTTTGTTTTGCCGGGCGCCATTATCAATACAGGACCCTCCCATTCGGCCTTTCCTCCGCCCCAAGAGTATTCACGAAGATCTTGGCGGCGTTGGCTGCCCACCTGAGGTTAATCCCGGTAAGGATCCAGTGTTATCTGGACGACATCCTAATTCAGTCCTCGTCCGTCCAGGCAGCTCAATCGGATCTCAACCACACTATAGGGGTCCTACAGGCTCACGAGTTTTCCATAAATTTCCCGAAGAGCCACACTGTTCCGTCCACCCGTCTATTGCATCTGGGGGCGATCATAGACACGACGCAGTGCATGGTATATCTGTCACAGGAACGCCAGGTCAGCATCCGATCTCTGGTACTCCAGATTCAGAGGGACCGAGTACTTTCCCTAGCCACACTCTCCCAACTGCTAGGCAAGGTGGTTTCATGCATGTCCATTGTCCCATGGTCCAGCTTGCACTCCAGACACCTGCAATGGTTCTTACTACCATTCCAGAGGCTGGGCACGAGTGCCTCCACTCAGAAGGTCAGGGTTCCTCTTCAGACTCTGAACTCACTCCACTGGTGGATATCTCCAGCTCTGACAAAGGGGTCCTTATTCAAGGAGCCGCATCGGATCACTCTAACCACAGACACCAGCCTCTTTGGTTTGGGAGTTCACCTTCAGTCTCAGTTGGCTCAGGGCCGGTGGGCTCCACCGGACCTGCAGAACAACATAAACTGGTTGGAACTCAGGGCCATACATCTTGCCCTCCGGCATTTCAGGAGCAGTGTAGCAGGGCAACATGTCCTGGTTCTGACGGACAATGTCGCAGCCAAGGCCCACGTAAATCGGCAGGGGGGTACCCGGTCCAGGGATCTCATGACCGAGGCTCAGCTGCTAGCCTCTTGGGCAGAGTCCAACCTCTCCACCCTCAGGGCGGACCACATCTCGGGAGAAGCGAACTGGCAGGCGGACGCCTTAAGCAGGTCGACGGTAGACCACTCCGAGTGGCGTCTGGATCCCTCCATTTTCAGGGAGGTCTCGATCAGATTCGGACAACCGATAATAGACCTGTTCGCCTCGCCGCTGAATGCGCAGCTCCCAAGATTCTTCTCTCGCTTCCCTTCCCGGGGGGCGGAGAAGGTGGATGCGCTCCATAGCCATTGGTCCAGGGAACGATTATACGCCTTCCCTCCTCATCCTCTGATCCAGGCAGTCATCCGCAGGGTTCTGCTGGAACAGGCGGAAGTGATTCTGATTGCACCATACTGGCCCACACGTCCTTGGTTTGAGGATCTACTGGGTCTCTCCATCTCACCCCCGTGGAGAATCCCTCCCAACCGCATTGCCCTGAGTCAGGGAGCCTTGCAGCACCCAGACCCTCAGTGGCTTCAGTTAGCCGCCTGGCACTTGAGCGGCAACTGCTGACAAGGGGATCCTATTCTACGAGGGTTATAGCGATGATTCAAGCCTCCAGGCGCCCCTCCACGAGTAGGATATATGATTCCACCTGGAGAAATTTTAGTCTGGTGTGCTAAAAGTCAATTGGATTTCTCCTCACTTACCATTCCGAAGGTCTTAGAATACCTAATGGAAGGGTTGGACAAAGGTTTAGCGCCCAGCACCATCCGTAGACAGGTCGCAGCTCTGTGAACAGTATTGCAATGCGACAATTTGACTCCTCTGTCCCAGCACCCTATGGTGCATTCCTTTCTCAAAGGGGTGACCAATACCAGACCACCAGTGGTACACCGTTATCCCCCTTGGGATTTACCGAGGGTCCTACAGGCTCTTACATCAGAACCATTTGAACCCATCAGGGCGTGCACTCTCCGCCTCTTGTCTATGAAAGTCGCCTTCCTGGTAGCCGTAACATCGACCAGACGCATCTCGGAACTGGCGGCTCTCTCGGTAAGGGAAGATTTATGTACCTTTCATAGCGACAGGGTGATTCTTCGCCTTGATCCATCATTTGTGCCCAAGGTTAACACATTGTTCCACAGGGCCCAGGAGGTGGTTCTCCCTAACTTTTGTCCCAATTCGTCCCACGAATTGGAACGTAAGTGGCACACTTCGGATGTCCGTAGAGCGCTAAGACATTACATAAAGCGGACATCCGCTTTTCGAAAGTCGGAGGCGCTCTTTATTTCCTTTCAACCCTCTTCCATGGGGCAGAAAGTGTCTGCCTCAACAATCGGCAGATGGATTAAAGCTTGCATCGCACGGGCTTATCAAGCACACTCGTTGCCCGCACCTGGCCGCATCACGGCTCATTCCACACGCAGCGCCGCAACATCGGCAGCTTGGGCCACGCAAGCCTCCATCACTGACATCTGTAAAGCGGCGACTTGGTCTTCGCCTCCTCCCTTTATAAGACACTACAAGATGGACAAATATGCCTCCGCAGACACCTCCTTTGGCCGGCGGGTTTTGCAACAGGTGGTGCCATCGACAGGGACACAGGCCCAGACTGATTCCCTCCCATAGGGACAGTTTGCTTTGGTATGTCCCATTTGTGGATTCTCCATCCTCATGCTGGAGAAGGGGCGTTGTCTTACCTGAACGCCTTTTCTCAGCATGATGATGGAGAATCCACTCCTATCCCTTCTAAGGGCCGTCAGGTCCTGTGTAGGGGGCAGGAGGAGCCAACGCGTCCGACAATAGTTCTGTGCTTCGCCTTCATCGTAACTGGGTCAAGGTCTAGCCCAGCAGGAGGCGTGGCAATCGTTTGACTTAGTCTCATTGGGCAGGAGGATGAAGTTAACCCATTTGTGGATTCTCCATCATGATGCTGAGAAAAGGCATTCAGGTAAGACAACGCCCCTTCTATTCTATTCCTATTCCTATTCTATTCCATTCCATTCCATTCCATTCCTTCTCAAATTAATGACTCTGGACAGCTAACAATAATGTACAAAAACAAAATGTAAAACACCCTGCACAAATATAATCACTAGCCAAGTTTAAATAAAAGCACCAATAACAAATTAATGTAACCAGTTCTGTCACAGATATGCATCCCAGAGTCCCAGGACAAAACCATATCTTTAAGGCCTTTCAAAAAGTCTTACAATTGACACCTATTTTGTATGCAAGCCAAAAATAGTATCCCACATCCCTATATATCTATGATTCCCCAAAGGTACAAAAATAAACTTCAATTCTCATATAAGCTGAAGAACTACTTGATTTCATATATTGTAGAACAGCAACTCTTGCTAATCTGCAGATTGACTGCCAGCCAGCTTAGTCATCAGCAGAGTTCTTAATTCCAAAGGTCCAAATTTCATTAAGATACAGTTGAAGGTTCCCAAATAACTCTCAGAGACTTTTCTGGATGTTTCACATTGTCCTTTTACTTTGAGAGTCAGTTAAATAGATTTTTTACTTTCTTCATGATGTTGGAAACAAAGATTCTCCCAGATAGCTTCTCTTTGGCTCCCTAGCCAGTGAATATTATATGTGCTGTATATTTCAAGACCCATAAAAATGGAAGCAAATTTCTGCCACTAGGATTCCTTTACTAAACTCATTGCAGTGAGAGGAGTGAAAATCAACTTAATATAGACATTAGCTAATCAGAATGATTAATATTGCTTTTTGTTCAATTAAAAATGATAAATTAAAATTAAATTTCTGGACAATAGTTGTAAAGAGTGTGAAATATATAACCAGGTAACATAAATGTATTGTTCTTTGTTGCTGTTAGGCATTTGCTTATTCCAAAATTGTTGCATTAGAGCAATTTTCAGAGACATTTCAGCAACTCGATTGTAGATATATCTTTTTCTTCCTCCTTAGAAGCATAGCATTATAATGCATTTTGATGTTATACATTTTCAGATAGGATGGAGATAGCCACCATAAAGTCCTCAGAATTGTTTGTGGATAGCTATAGAGTTCCTGATAAAATTTGGATTATAGGCAGAGTGGGAGAAAATGGAATGGAATTTGGTGGGGGCAGTCTTTTTCTTCATATAGTATTCATGGAAATAACTCTATATAATCACACTGACATATTGGAGCCAGTTTTAAAGTTTACAAAAGGAATAGAGGCAGGGAAAGGAATCCTCAGATTACTTCATAATTGTTAGTATGTTCTTTCATACTGAAAAAGAAATACTTTTTTCTTCCATTCACAGGTATTTTCTAAAATCCCCTTTACATCCCCTGTAGTCCTCAACTTACCACCACAATTGAGCCCAAAATTTCTGTTGCTAAGCAAGACATTTGTTAAGTGAGTTTTCCCCCATTTTACAACCTTTCTTGCCATGGTTAAATGAATCACTGCAGTTATTAAGTTAGTAACATCGTTGTTAAATGAATCACTTCCTCATTGACTTTGCTTGTCAGAAGCTCGCAAAAGATGATCACATGACCTTGGGACACTTCAATACATGCTACTTGCCAGGTGTCCGAATTCTGATCATGTTACCATGGGGATGCTGCAATGGTCATAAGTGTGAAAAACAGTCATTTTTCAGTGCCGTTATAACTTCGAATAGCCACTAAATGAATGATTGTAAATCAAGAACTACCTTATTAGATGTATTCTGGTAATGCAATTGTTATGTAAGTACTTGTAGAAATACTGTTACCCTACAAACATTTGTATAAGAACTGTATATCTTAGTATTTTGTATGATACAGGGTCTTTCTTTGCATATCAGCATTTTCAGGATTGGGTCAAATATAGGCATCATTTTTCCATGAGGACAGTTATTGATGAGGCAATAAAAATGTGCTATCAAGAAAGCTAAACTAGCTAACAAAGAAAGGAGTCAGTATATTTTAAACCAAGATAGCAACTCTTGTTCCATATTTTCTACTAAGATTCAATATAGATAGTAAGACAGTAGATCTCCAGGGATTCTGAAGAGATGTAAAAATAATTGATTTTTAAAAGCACAACTTTGAGAGAGACAGTTAGCATAGAAAAGTATATGTAAACGCAAAAGTTTAAAGCTCTCAAAATTAAGGTGAAAGAAATGCTGTTCTTAGTGTAGTCCTACATTTAAGGGACAATAAGAGACAAATCCAAGTGATTTGTATAATTTGTACAAAGTGATAGGGAATGCTTTTTGAAAAATATGTATAGAATATTCAGTTCTGGAAATTTTTTCAAGAGTAATTTTTTCTAAAAAAATTAAAACTCATGTTTATAGCATATTGGTCTTTTTATTTTATTTTTGGATCTTTTTGGGGTTCATGGCAACAATGGTTCTTCTTGAGATGAATATGTGAATGTTATATTGAATAATTTAATTAATCCACTGAAAGTGTTTTGCTATACATGCCCCAGTTTTATATATACACATTGCCCTTAAAAAAACACTTTGCTAATATCAAGTTAGTAAACCTTGTTTGGAATATTTAAAACTTAAAAGTACATGAATTTAAAAACTAAAGTCTAATTAGAATAGTTCCCCCCCCCTTCTGTAGGCTCCATCCTGACATCTCATTTGCACCCTCACATGTTGCTGTTTAAGGGTGAGAATTAAAGCAGTTTTTCCCTCAGAAGTTTCATATTCTCATTCCCATGCTCAAGCCCTACCCCCATCCCCAATTCTTGAAATTGCTGTTTTCAGGCAGCTTGAGCAGGATAAGCCTGGGAAAGAAAGTAGGAATTGTCTGGTAGGTAGACTTTTCTCTCTCCCCCCCCCCCCATCTACTTTATAAGCCCAAAAAGTCTACTAAAAATGCTCAAGAAAATTTAGTACATAGCTGTTCCCAAATAAAGTCAATTGGCCAAAAATGCCAACACAGTCCTATGCTGCATCACCAGAAGGATAATATTAAGATCTTGAGCAGTGATAGTACCGCTCTATACTGTATAGTGAGGCCACATTTGAAATACTGCGTTCAGTTCTGATCACCATAATACAAAAAAGGTGCTGAGGTCCGATAAAGAGTGCAGAGAAGTACAGCAAAGATGATAAGAGATCTGGAGATTAAATATGGCTAAGGGAATTAGTTATGTTTGGCCTAACAAAGAAAATGCTTAGGGGAGTCCTGACAGCAGCCTCCCGGAACATCCAGGGCTGTCACAGAGAAGATGGCGTTGATTTATTCTCAGTAGCACCTGAGGATAGGACAAGAAGCAACGGAAGGAAGCTCATCAGAGGGAGATCCAACCTGGAAATAAGGAGAATTTTTCTGACAGTGAGAATGACAGTGGAATAGGTTGCCTCCCTGAGTTGAAGGTGCTCCATCACTGGAGGTTTTCAAGAAAATACTGGACAGCCATTTGCCCAGGATGGTATAAGGAATCCTGTGCCTTGGGCAGGGGAATTGGACTAGAAGACCACCAAGGTCTCTTCTAGCCCTTTGATTTTATAATAATATCTACAAAGACCATGTACTGATGATCATGTTCTCTTAATTTCCCAACCACTCATATATAACTAGAGTCCCCTTGAGAATTAGGTCAGTGTGGTTATGAATGAGTTTCACGTTTTATTATGAAGAGTTTCCTGGACTTTAATAGTCCTATTTGTAAAGAAAAAAAAGGGACTTGAAAAATGCAGCAGAAATCTGAAAGTAGCCATTGAAATATTATTTTTACAAAGCGTGTTCCTTCCCCCCACCCCCGTAAGATAACTCATGCAATGAAATTTCATACAAGTAAAATTATTTCATTATCTAATATAAAACATAGGATATTTAGATTTTTTCCCACATAGTACATGACAAAAGGTTTGCTTATGTTAAAAATATTAATGCTTATATAACCTTTGTGATACTTTCACTTTTACCAGCAGATGTCACTGTTGTCAAACTTGAGAGTTTAATAGACAAAGGAAGTAATTTTCTGAATAAAAACTCTCCATTTGAAAATGGGAATTGAGGGGTTAAAATAAGCCTTTCCAATATGAAACTCTTTCATTGCCATTAAAAACAGAACTTGATGCATTCTTAAATATCTTGCTTTTTATGCTTGAGTTCTAGTGTTTCAGGAGAACTTAGGTTTTTCTTTGTATCAGGATTTGATAGGTGATAGTGATCGTAGTAAGCTTAGTTCCATTTAAAAGGTGTTTCCTGCTTCCATTTCCTGTTTCAAGGTTGCTTTAACAACTTATTTCTCTACATACTCCATACACCATTTTGTGCACGAAGCGGCTTCTTTAAGGTGGAAGAGAAGGGGGAAGGAGAACAGAAGAGAAAAATTGGCCATTTGATTGGCTGGATGAATAGCTCTGATTTATGTGATCCATCTGTTTCCTGTAATGAATTCATAAACCCATCAAACAATGACCCAAACCAATTACAGGGGGTGGGTGGGGGGAATACACTGGCATGCTATGTTTAATGCAGTGAAGCACTTGCATTGTATAATCAAAAATTCTTCTCACATACAGCACTTTGTAATGGAGCTTGCTGTATTTAATGGAAGCTGTAAATAAATCCTGTCACTGCAGTGGCTAAGAATGCATTGCTGAGTTTAACTGTTCCATCTCCAGAATGCTTCTTGCAGTGCTCCCGTTCTTTCCCTTCTTAGTGAACCATTGATATTTTTGGAGAGTGGGGCAAGGTGGGCGATGTGGGGACAACTTGAGAGCAAAAAGGTTATACATTATGCATACAATTATGCATTGTACAGTCTTAGATGTGAGGAAATTGGGGATCCAAAAGACCAAGAAATCGATGTGAGGCTTATTATTTTATTATTTCCATGTTAATCTTTGTAGAAATGTATTTAAAAGCTGAATAAATAAGATCTGAGTGATTGATCCCATTCATTATATTAATAACATTATATGGAAGTCCTTAATGCTTTGCACAGAGTTGAGATGTCTCTGAAACACATTGGATTATGAAATTTAAATTTAAATATGGGATTATTAGTAGCAAGCAATTAGCTTTGTTGGGAATGTGGGAGATATTTATTAGAAAAATCCAAAGCAATGTGGTTTCCATGTTACTCTAGTTTTGTGTCACAATTGATTCCTGACCTATTTATTAAAAAAAAAAAACAAGCAGTATATAGTTTTGGAATGATCTTTTTAATAAAAATGAAATATTTAATATCATAAAGAAAATATTTGCAAAGTTAATACATTCATTCAAATCTGCTGGCAATTTCCCACAACGCTGTAGGAAATTTCCACCGTTGTTTAGCTAAGGGTGGGTATTATGAAATTTCATGCAAATGATTTTATCTTAGTATATGTCACAACTTAATGCTTTATTACTTTAAAATACCTTTTGCAAATATTTATAGTACATTTCTTGATATCTACAACACAGGGAGTCATGGATCCAATTCATTTGTGATTTGTAAGATTTTATTTATCTTAGTAATATAGTTCAATAGCCCTATTCCAAATTCTATAATCAGGTGAACTTTATTTTTGATAGGCACACTTCTTTTTATTATGTAGTAGTTCCCAATCTCTTAATGAGTATGAAAGAAGCCTGTGTTTTTATACTATCAGAATACATTAAAAACTCCTTTATAGATGGTTGAAAAATATTAGTCCTACAAAACAATTTTTAAGGTCATTAATTTTAAGTTGGTAACTGATTACCTCTTTATTCTTAACCATTGCTGTCAACTGATTAGTTTTTTAATTATTTTATAGCTCTTAACTGATTGATTACATTTAAATAAATTTACATATTTTAATATACTAATCATTGTGCCATTATAAGGTTGATAAGAAAATAGACTCTTTTTGTCCTGAGATTGAAATATAAGTTTAATTTGCTATATCAGTAACAATAAGGGTGTAGAATCTTTTCTTTTTCAGACACAGATTGGTATAATAGTGTAGAGGAGACAAAAATAATACAATAGTGGAGACGTTCAGTTGTTTTATACATAGATATATGTATGTGTGTTATTACCTACTTCAGCTGGATGCCAGCTTCTGCTTCCTATTGTTTAAAAGAGAAACATACTTTAGCTTAATTGCTATTAACCATATTGGAGCAGACCAAAACCGGATGGCAAAAAGTTTCCCTTCTGTTCCTGCATGGTTCAGAAATTCTTTTGGGGAACAGACAAGCAGACATGAGAGCAATGGCACCCACCCTTTTGTATAGTTTAGCAACTCTTTCTGTTTCTGGCAGTCAGAAATAAATTGCTGGATATATCCATTCTAAATAACAGTCATTGATAACCATAGCCTCCAAATGTTGTCCAAGACATTAATAGTGATTCTATTCTATCTTCTGTTATGGGGTTCCCAACCCCCAGGCCGTGGCTCACTATTGGGCCGTGGCCTATTCGGAATTGGGCTGTGTGAGTGGCTGGCTGTATCGCTCGTGCGCAGAGCTCAACTTGCGCATGTGGTGGGCCAGATCCCCTCTCCCCCCCCCCCAGCCAGGCCACTAAGCCACAAAGGTTGGGGATTGCTGTTCTATTAACAAGTTCCTTAATTTATGTAATTTTTTTTATGGATGAGAATTTCGTTTTATCAATGTATGTGCTGAAAGTATATTAAGGGAAGCTGGGATTGGAAGAAGATGAGCAATAGTTTTAAAACTGTAAGAAAAGTTAAATAACCTGCATGATGCTGATGATATTTCTTATATCATAAAAACAGATGGCAATTATTTCTAAAAAGACGACAAGAGTTTATTTTGGCAAAATTTCTGTTTACCTACTGAAGGAATTTTTATGCTTTTGATATTGGCCCTAAATTTTTTTGCCATCTAATCTTCAGTCCTGTTGTGCATCTGATATTTAGTTTTTCCAGATTGCCCATAGGCAAAACACTTTTTAAAAATAAGTGCAGGTGGCCTGTTGCCATATCTTAAGTTATTTCTCAAGCCAGCCATGTGGGGTTTTTTTTTCCCAGTTATTGGTATGCTTTTTTATTTAATCGATAGAGATATTTACGTACTTTTTTTTTTAAGACTCCCAAGTGCCAACAACTACAATGTCTATTTTTGGGTAGTATTTGGAATTTCGTAGCAAGAATATTCACGGTTTTTCTTTGAGGAAAAATTTCTTCCGTTTAAGCCATTCTGATAACTGGCAGAAGCAATTGGTATTGCACACATATCACCTTTTTTTGTCTATACCTTTGGTTGATCTGGGGTAGAAACTGGTGTAAACCCCAGTGTGTTTGGTCCTATTATTTCTGGCAAGATTAGTATTGTGATTTATTTGTTAGTATGTGTTAGTATGTGTCCCCCTGTGTGTGTCCCAAAACACCATTTAGATAGCTTTGTAATATTTTGCTTTAGCTAATGAGCACCTGCAGTATCTTACAGTTGAAGCAGTGCTTTCTTTAACAAATTCCTTTCACAAGAACAGAAGATTGTAATCTAACAATTGTATCAGGTAATCATTTATTTTGTTTGAAATAAAGGCATCAGAAGCTTGTAATGGTAATAATGTAATGTAATGCATAATTGCTATATAATACTTGGATGGATTCATCATGTGAAGATAGCTGAAACACCCAAAACATTTTCTATGTAAACATTTAAATTCTAACAAACTATAGATGTGTTTAGCAAACAGTATTGCTTTAAAAATGTCTTGGTTTGTAAGTAAATGCAGATGGAAGGGCAGCTCCTTTGTGTCTAGCTGATCAATTCATAAAGACATTTCAACTCAGATAAAAATAAGTATTAATCAAATAACAATCATATGAGTATATCCTAAACCTTTCTATTTAAATGAGGCAAAACCATTTTGTTTGGAAGTGTAATAAGTAAATAATCTCCACGAACACCTTCCTCATCTCCAATTGTTTTTAGAAAATACCTATATTCTGCTTGTATTTTCTATCACCATAGAAGGTGATAGAATCTACTAGACCAGGGCTTTTCAACCTTTTTACCGTTCGTACCACTTTTAGGATATGGCAATATTCGAGTACCACCTAGCAAGGTGTCAAAAACTTGGTGACAAAAAAAAAACTGTTCAAAGTTGCAATTGCACTGAAATGACTTATGACCATTTTTCACACTTATGACCATTGCAGCAACAGGGTCATGTGATTTATATTTGGATGCTGGCAACTGATTCATATTTATGATGGTCATAGTGTCCCAGAGTCATGTGATCCCCTTCTGCAACCTTTTGACAAGCAAAGTCAATGGCAGAGCTGCTGGTGGCCAAGTGCTAAGGCGGGACTTCCTTCCCTCCCTCCCTTTCCTGCCTCCCTTTTTCTCATTCCCATCTCCTTCTGAAGGAAGAATTTGAACCCCCCCCCCCATATTTTCCCTCTTCCATATATATTGATCAAACAAGGAAAGGCCTCCAGAGACAGAAAAGACAAGCTGCTGAGTGAACTAGCTCAAAAAGGCACTTCCCCTTTAAGAATTAGCTACTGGCTAGAAAGGAAAGTAAGGAGCCCAGCCAGCACTTAAGGAAGAAAAAAAAAAGTAAGTACTGGCTGCCGGCTAAGGCAGCCTCCCCAAATGGCTCCATTCATAAGTAAAATCTGCAGCTCCAGAGGACTCTCACTGTAAGTCTTTGCCTGTGCTGGCTCTTTCCCTCCCCCACTACACTTGGCTAGGCAGGGCTGCGTACCACCTGCCACTCATTAATGTACCACAAGTGGTACGCGTACCACAGGTTGAAAAGCCCTGTACTAGACAACCCATGCCCCATTATGACATTATTTCAGAAATATCTCCTTATCTAAACAGAGAAACAGAATGACCAAGGGTGGACAAAGAAGCAGTGGGAGTAAGAACAACTGCTGGCTTTCCCATTGAGTTTCCTTGGGGTAATCTGGCAGGGAGCAATGGAAGTCCTTCCCTCCCTTCCCCTCCCTTCCTGTCTCCAGCAAGCAGGTAAGTGGCTGCTGCTGGGTGGGGGACAGAGAGAGGAATTGTGAGCATGGCTGGGAAACTGTCACAGAACATTGAAAATGAAGATCATGTGACCACAACAGCAGCCAGTAGCACTGAGGGAGCCACAACATTCCCAATTTTCATTCCCTCGGGAGTTATGGGTCCCAAACTTTGGACACATTCTATAAGTTAGCCCATTTGTGGCACTTTGGTTCAAAAAGTGTTGTCCTGTGATAATACCACTTTGTCCAGTTAAAGGTCATGATTCACGACGAGAGTTGTGGTATATAGATTTTGCTTAAAATGTTTAGATAGATAGCCCACTATGTAGCATGCTGTTGTAGTGGATGCCCTCACTGAACATGGGATTTGATAAGATGATCTCTAAGGCACTGCCTCACCTGTATGTCTATGTTTTTATAGCTTTAATAAGATAAGATTTTTTTAAAAAAAATTCAGAAGTTTAATTTTTGCTGCAAAATGTTCTGCATCAGTTGTTCAATTTCACAGTTGTGGATATAGTGAATGATATTGTATTGCCCCATTAAGTTCTGTGTGATTTCATCTATTTTTATATATTTTGACTTAGCAGGTTATGGTAAAAGAATCTTTGTTCTGTTTGATAGTGCATTGTTCTTGGATAATGTTACCTTGGTGAGGATCAGGGTCTGGTTTTATTCCAGTTAAAAATTCAGGAAATGTTTCTAGTTTTGAGCAGCTGCAGAGATTTAAACAAAGTCAGTGTTTCATCTATATTCCTGGTCTGTATTAAATGTACTGCAAATGTAATTCACCACAGTCACTTTGAGTTTTACAAATGAAGTTGAAAAGAATGTAAAACACAAAGGCTGATGTGAATTTTGTAGGAAATTTAAGCTATTTTTTATTCTGTGGTAGTTCCGAGTAGCAAGGAAAAGAAGATTGGCATCTCTGCTTCCACCTAAGTATAAATGACTGATTTCCACAATTAGAAATTAATTGAGGCATTTGTGAAAGGCAAAATTAAAGCTTCATTGTAATTTGTTAAGAAAATAGTAGGATCGCATGAATTTGCCTGTAGTCTTGGTTACAGTTTTGACTTAGTTTTGTGTGTACCAGGGCCATGATTTGCTCATTTGAAGATACTAACTTTTACATCTATACTGCATTATGTTTCATTATGCCTGGTAACATTCAAAATAACATCAGTTGGCTCACAGTAAGTGGTGGGATTCAAATATGTGAACAACCAGTTCTCTGTGTGGATGCTGCTTCCGGAAGTCCATTCTGGGCCTGGGCAACAAAAAATTAGTTACCAGTTCTGCTGAAGTGGTGCGAACTGGCTGAATCCCACCACTGCTCACAGTCCCAAAGCAAGACTTGTAAATAGATCTCAGTACATGGAGCATATAACCCTGGCAGTATGCAGTTTATGTTAATTACTGATTTGTTTCCAGTTCTAAATCAGAGTAGTAGTTGGACCTTTAAGAACTCTAAACAATGCAAGACTGGGATATCTTAAGGACTGTCTGTTTTCACACGTGCGTGGCGTTGCCCTCTGGCCAGCATTTATTTATTCATTCATGAAATTTATTTGCCACCCATCTCGTATCCAATGACTCTGGGAAGATTACGAACTTTATAGCATTGAAAACATTAAAAATATCAATAATAGAAATACAGCCAATAAAATCATTAGCAACTAAAATCATTAACACCAGATGGCAAAGGAGGGGGACACCTCCTTTTAAAGGCCTCTTCTGCTGTTCTTTAGCTACAGAAGTGAGGTTGTTGGATATATAAAATATTACTCGTTGATTCGTTGTCCTGACTATGGAAAGCGGTTCAGTTGCCGCTTGCCTTAATAATGCACAGAGAAAACATGGGGCAAGTAAATATTAGGTATTTAGTGGAGTTTTTCTTTTGAAGTAATTTACTTTTCATGCTTCTCTTAGTACATTTTAATAACCAATTTATATTGCTTTAAAATTCTGTTATAAAATGCTGGACTGTACAGAGGATATAAAAAGGTTTTGTAAATAAATTTATTATGTAATTATATCATAGTAGAATGTATGTATGTGTTTGTGTATGTGTAGATATGTATAAAATCAATGTGACAAACATATGTACTGCTCATTCCTCCTATTTTCCCCACAGCAGAAATCCTGTGAAGTGGGTTGGGCACCCAATCCAACTGCCATGCCTAAGATGGGACTAGAACTCAGTCTCCTAGTTTCTAGGCCAGCACCTTAATTGCTACACCAAAAATTATTCAGTATATTATTATGGAAAAATGCTTCTTAAAAACGGAGCAAAAAGAAATTAAGACTAGAAAAACTGACACACTTTTCTGTTCCTTAACTTCAGCAGTTGTAATTCCATATATATAGGTAGTTCTCAACTTATGACTATTCATTTAACAACCATTTGAGGTTATGGTGGCACTGGGATATTGTTGAAGTGTTTCCTTATTGTATGTTTTCCCAAGGTTGATCTGCTCTTGATATCAGAAGACAAAAAAAGATCATTATAGCATACACTTGGAGGCATGAAGAAAAACAATTTTAATATATAGTATAAAGTTTTAGAAATCACTGAGATATCCAGAAATGTTTTGAAATTTTCAGTCAGAAATTTTCAGTCACATGAGCAGACCTAAAGCATATAACATTTATGTACATCAAACCCTGCTTCCTAAGTGTTATATGCTTGATTACTTCACTTGTTTATTCAACCAAAGAGCATGTTGATGAATTTTAATTTCAGGTGCATTTAAAGAAGAGTTATATTTAATTCTCCATCATAATATTTTCTTAACTTTTTACTTTTTTAGTGCCAGAATCTATTAAGACCAGTTTAAGCCAGCCCCAACCTGCCGGTACCAGTACCAGTACTTCCACCAGCACTATTACCAACAATAATAATGGCAAGCGTGCATCTGCCAATGGGCAGCAGCCAGCTGCATCCCGATACCTGCCTCGTGAGGTGCCTCCACGCTTCCGCCAACAAGAACAGAAGCAGCTCTTAAAAAGAGGCCAGCCTCTGCCTGCTGGAACTCTGATCAGCACAAGCCCAGCGCAAGGTACCGGACAAGTAGGAACAAGTCCTCCTCCACAGCCAGGAGTAGGTGGACATCACCACCCCAGTAAGACTCAGATCCCAACAGGTGAGTGATAAGGTTGAAAGAAATGTGTTTTAGGCAGGACAGTTGTTCAGGTGCTCAGCTAAATAGTTAATATTTACCTCAGAGTGGTTGTTTTCTGATTTAAAACACTGTAGTCATGTAGAAAGGAAGACACATTGCTCTCTGTTACAGAAACAGTTTCACCTGGAAAGTATAGGTCAGAGGTCTTCAAACTTGGCCCTTTTATGACTTGTGGATTTCAACTTCCAGAATTCCTCAGCCAGGCATGCTGGCTGAGGAACCTCTGGGAGTTGAAGTTCACAAGTCATAAAAGGGCCAAGTTTGAAGACCCCTGGTATAGGTGAACAATATAGAGACAAGAATGAATGAAGAAATATTGGTAGCTTACTAAACAGGAGATTCATTGGAATCCTTTGTTGATATGGGCCTCTTGTTGCCATAATCTACTAGAGGACTTTTCTGTGTACTTCTTTGAGTTAGGCTCTGTAGAAGAGGCAGAAACAAAACCGAAGTTGAAAGCATTATCAGAGTAGACTATAAAAGCATTGTTTTGAGTGTTTTGAATGCAAAGCATAGCTCCCATGTTCATAGAGATTCGTTTTGTGCTTGAAATCAAAATATGACTGTTCACAATGCAACATGCATCATACAAATTGTGTATAAAGTATATATAGTTATATCCATGTCTTACTGTTTGAGAAATGCTATTGTAGCTCATGCAGACTTCATAAATTATCAATCCATCTGTATGGATACATACAAAAGCAGGAATGCTAGGAATATAGACTTAATGCTGAATAATTTGTATAGTGTTGTCTTAGTATATTTTTTCCAAAACGGAATGATTTTACATCCATATGTTTGAAAAGTTAACTTACAGAGAATATTGCTAATGCTTTGAAACTGGCTTCTCAAAAACTGAGTGTAAAGTTATTAGTTATTTAAAGTAAGCCATGATTTTAGCAGTTGTTGCTTTAAGAAATGTCAGACTATGAGTTGGCAATCATGCGTACTCTAAATGTATTATGAGATATTGTAGCAGGATGAACGGCTTCTATGAGAGTTAATGGGCTTTAGTCCAGTTTGTATCATAGATGAGTAGAATTACTTGTGGATCTCAAAGTATATTTGTTCCTAAGAATAGCCTGAGAAAATGAGAGCTGAAAAGTCTACTGAAATTGATCAAGCAATGTTACATGCAAGACTTATTTGGAGCAAGTAAGTGAAAGGAGAAAGCATCTTCTATCATATGAAACAGCATTCAGAATGATCAAGAATATCAGCCACTTGGTTCAGCAAATAGAGGGAGACCAGTAGTATTGCCATGCTTTTAAATTTAGTTTTTAGGCTGTACATTAACAATATATTGTCTTAAAGTTCCTTTTTAAGAGGAAGAGAAAAGGAAAATACTATGCATTGCAAACTTAAATTATGGAGTTTGCAACTGCAAAATGTGTTGAAGCTGTTGACTTTGGAAGACTCTAATAAGGATTTAGGCAAGATCCTAAGAATGTAGGAAAATTATAAGGTATTGGTTAATAATATTGATTCCTAATAGAATTGTTCTGTTCATAATATTGTATCTTTCAGTACTGGTTACTAGCAGACAATATTAAGGAAAAGTTATTTCCTTCATGTTTGCTTGAAGACTTTCAATTGGCATTTGGTTGGACTTTATGTGAAATTATAAGAGATTCAATAGTCATGTGTGTGATTTAAAGAGCTGTTCTTACATTCATGAGTTATAATATCTTGGCCTAAGAAGTTGGTTGTTCTGCCAAAAAAGCACTCAAGACAGCTAACAGCAAAAGGTTAACGGGATTTGGAAGTGGTGCTTACAGTTTTGTCCTCTGGCATCATTTATATTGGACTGAATCTTCGCACTTACACAATATGTTGTCCTGGTTCACCAAGCCACATTGTACCTTGATTTGTTTGGGGCTTGTTTGTTTGGGGCTTAATATAATATGTGACTAAGAATGTGTAGCTACTCATTATAGTTTTCCATTGTGATTTTCCATTATGTACGAATACGGCTACTGTGATTTATTCAACAAAGCATGCTATTAAACATTCTAAGCTAAGAAATATCTAAAAACGAGTTTATGTGTAAACTGATTCCCTTTCTGACTGCACATCCTTGCTAGTTTGCCATAGGAGCTTAGATGAATTCTTAAGTGCTAATAAGTATTTCCAAGAGCAGGGGAAAGTCTTCCTTTTTTTTTTCATCTCTCCCAGAGGGAGAAAAAGATTATATACAATATTCCAGTCTTTATTACAATTTACCTTTAAAACATTTTTCAAGTTCTTTGATTTTATATCTGTACTTCCTTATTTTCCTGATATTGTTCATTTGTTTCCTAGCTAGGCTAAGCTGACTATGTTGAATATCAAACTTTTATTATATTATTAACATTAATTTTATTTTTTTCCCTTTGAACTTGAT
The DNA here is from genome assembly GCA_023970755.1 of Azemiops feae. Classification (NCBI taxonomy): domain Eukaryota; kingdom Metazoa; phylum Chordata; class Lepidosauria; order Squamata; family Viperidae; genus Azemiops; species Azemiops feae. The sequence goes on along the minus strand of JALGBA010004297.1, from coordinate 4,691,258 downwards.
AACTGTGCTACATTGTGGTTTTACTGTGAACAGAATACAGTATTTCGCAAATATATTATTTACAACAGCAAAGTTAAACAGCTGCTTTTAACTGTCGCTGTTGCAGCCCTATATCATATGCTTTATTTTGACCAGTTTCCTCATAAAAGTTACGATCACTATGGAACCCAAAATTTCTGTCGCTAAGCAAGAGAGTTGTTAAGTGAGTTGTGTCCAATAAAACAACCTTTTTGGCACAGTTGTTAAATGAATCACTGCAGTTTTTAAGTGAATCACGTTATTAAGTGAATCCAGCTTCCCCCATTGACTTTGTCAAAAGCAAGCAGGGAGGGATACAAATGGTGATTAAATGAACCTGGGACAGTGCAGCTGTCATAAATACATGCCAGTTGTCAAACACCTGAATTTTCATCACATGAACATGGGGATGCTGCAGTCGTTGTGAATGTGAGAACCGGCCATAGTCACTTTTTTCAGTGCCATTGTAACTTCACGGTCACTAAGCAAATGGTTGTAAGTCAAGGACTGCATCAGGCATGTCAAACTGCCGGCCCGCAGGCCAGATGCGTCACGCCGAAACCGCACCCATCCCATGGGGGAAAAAGTCCTGATACGTCGCGCAACATCACATGACGTCGCGAGTTTGACATGCCTGAACTACATGTATACATGTAATAAGGTTCATCTTTCTTGATGAGTAGTTTTAGAATAGTAGTTTGATTATCATAGTATATTGTATATTTTTATTTAGTTTTTTAACTCTTAACAATTCAGAATAGGCTACTTTATTGTCAGTAAAATAAAACTTTATTAGATGCAACTATAAATCTGTCATCTGGGTTCTGAATTGGATTCTAAACCAGATAAGACTTAATTTTAAAACCAAATGATCTTAATACCCTAGTTGTGTATTAAAGAGTTACATGTCTTTATAATGAAATCAGTGTTTGGCTAAGAGCCTCCCATAGATTTGTAAGTGCTGACACTTCTGAAATTTAAATATGTAAGTGGAGAAGGAAAGAGAAAGCTAGAACGGGACGTACGCTTAAATAAAAAGCAGACAGAGCAAAGAAGCAGTGACAGTGATCTTTTATTTTTCCAGTAAATAATTAAACTACATGAATAATAAAATAATTTAGATACAACATAAAATGTCATGCTTATGTTTATTTATTTATTTGATTTATATGGCCACCCATCTTATGTATGATTGTGGATGGCCAACAGTTAAAACAGGATTTTTTAAAAAACACCATAACCAATATATTATAAATAATACAAAAATAGCAACTGTGAAATTCACAGTGTTCCACAATCAGTATAACCAAGAAATGGGCTCACCCACACTATGAGGGCCCCAGGCATTACAGCAGAATCAGAATTTTAATGCCTTGCAAATGGCCAATAGGGTTGTGGCAAATTTGACCTTGGGAGGAGTGATATTTCAAAACATCAGAGCTACGGCAGAATTTTTTTTTTTCCTGGATCCCACTAGATGGCATTCTCTTGCATATGGGACCCAGAACATGCCTATTCTTTTAAAGGTAACAGGATGGGTAGCCTAGCCACTACAAATTTTCTTTTAAAGGGCAAGTGCACACTACTGGGGAGTTGTCCTGTCTGTAATCTGGCTCCAAGCTATGAAAGGCTTTAAGGTGATCACCAGCACATTGAATTGTACCTGGAAGCATACTGGTAGCTGGTACAGCTCACAAAACAGAGATATCACAGGGGCTGAATGACCAGCATATAACTGCCCATGCCACCACATTTTATACCAGCTGAAGCTTCCAGATACTCTTCAAGGACAGCCCCATATAGGTAGTAGTTGAATTAGGAGTGACTGTGTGTAGGGCTCCCTGGTCTAGAAATGGACACAAATAATACATCATGAAACTGTGCAAAGGTCCTTCTGGCCACAGCTGCCACATGCTCTTTAAGCAGGAACCACAAGTCCAAGAGGAGCCCCCCCCCCAAACCTGTTAATACATAAAACAGATATGTATATTTATTTTTAATATGTGAAATATATGCATTTGTGTGTGCATTATTTATGATTAATAATCATAACATTATACCATATGTACCCATTCTTTAAGTAAAGTATCTAGAATAGCTTAAATATGAATTGCGTGCGGTCAACTTTCAAGGCAACTTAGCTGTGCTTCATTCAGGCTGTTATGAATATTACTTTGCATATTATGCCAATGCATTATAGACATGAAAATACAATAAAGGCAGATATTCAGATCACATCATGACTATATTTAGCTCTCCAGATGTGATGGAATTGCAAGGAATTCTGGGACCCCATAATATCTGGAGGTCATTAGCTTAGGAAGGCTAGTCTGAAAATTAACTCAGACTATAAAGTTCAGCTGAGTTCAACTTCTTCAGAATGACAATGTCTGTAACTGCAGTGGTGTTTTTGTCTCAGACCTATTTAAACACAAAATATCTGATATCCCTTAGAATGCAGCTTAGTTGCCAATTCACTGAGAAGGCAAAAAGTGTAATTATAACAGGGATCCTTATACCAGTTGCCTCTATTGATGCTGCATTTTAATTTCCAGAATTCCTGTTATGGCTAGTGATGCTTAGCTAGGAATTCTGAAACTTATAGTTCATCTATTCTACGGCATGTTATGTCACAGGAATCTGATTCACCATAGTCTGTTGATTATGATAAATGCATTAGCATCTCTTAATCTTGTCACATATTATACCATTTATAAGCTGGTATAGTTAGGAGTCTAAATTTCAATGTAAGTTCATTTTCATCACAGAATAAATCATAATAAGCATATATATTAGATTGTTCAAAGTATGCTGTGCTAATGCCTAACACACCAATTGCATTAGAGATGAAAAATACTATCAGTTCTCTTAACTGATTTTGTTCTTGAAGTGTTGTAATCTCTGTGAAATAAAAATTCAGTTGTTACTATATTCTCAGAATGCAAAACTATGAAACAAAAAGTGAATTAAACCAGCTTCAGAAATTCAACTGATTAATGTTAAAATATGAAAAAAAATGAAATGAAAATGTAGCCTTAATATATAATAAATGCATTATATTGAAATGGTATTCTATTGATAAAAGGAAGAATTCACCTTTGATAATTGACTAAATTTTGCATTTTTGAACTTAGATTATGAAAACTATGATAGCTAATTGGCAACCTTTTTATCTCACAAAGGAACTATATATTTTTAGCTCAGCTAATCGGTTTTAACGGGGTTGGAAGTTGACCTGCTCTTTCTGCTCCTTATGTCTACCTGAAGTCTTAATCTTCTTTCAAGAAGTGTATAATATAACAGCTGTCTTCTGTTAGGAATGATTGTAAAGCAAATCATGTTTAGTGTTATAAATGACTTTTCTAGAGAAATAAATTACTCTTTGAGCAGAGGTATGATTTTAAAATACTCCAAAACTTGAGCAATAGGTTGTAATAGTACAAGTCTTATTTACGAGATTCTTGGTTTACTGCATCTGAAGAACTTAGTGGGGCCATATTTATTTATACTTTTTTTCTAATTTCAGTCACATTTTATTTTATTTATCATATTTAGAGATCTGGAGACTGGCTAGTGCCCTGCCTTTTTTTTTTTTAATTTTTAATTTTAAAGATTTTATTTATTTATTTGGATTTTTAAAACTTTTTTATGATAAATATTTATATCTAGTTTTTATATTTTATGTCTATGTATACACCACCCAGAGTCACTCTATGAGAGAGATGGGTGGTCTCTAAATATGATAAATAAAATAAAAATACATTTTAGATTTTAAGATATATATATACAGAATTGGAAAAGTAGAAGGCAAATATATTTTATTAATAAAATATTCATCCAGTTTGGATTTTCTGCATTTTTCAATATGTCTAATGCTGAATGTTATCAAAGCTTGTCTTACTGATGCAGTATTTGGTTGAACAAATACCACCAGTCATTAGATGCTTGTTTCTTTTATTTCATAAAACATGATATACTAATGGGAAACATTGATTGCCACCTCCTCTCCAGCAGTTCAATAAATTCAATTAAGAGAATAACTGGGACCATATGTACAACTATTTCATTAAATAAGCAGGGCTGATTTGCGCTAGCCTATCCTACCAAAATGTCACAATTTTGGTTCCTGCCATTACTACATGGGTCCTAGTGAATATCATGCTCTACTGAAAATAAATATCTTCCTTAAAATATAATTTTATTGAAAATTTTAATAACAACAGTAAAAGATATTGCGAAAATATCAAACAAAAAGAAAAATAAAGGAAGAATAGAAAGTGCAAAATTAAGAAAAAAGAAAGAAAAGAACAAAGAAGAACGAATAGGAAAAGAAATATTTAACATATTTAATAATATTTAAGTGGCTTCCAATTTTCATCACAAGTACAAACAAACTTAATATTTTTTCTCCACATAAGGTTACAAAAAAGAATCTGTTCTTCCCTTAACCCATCTATTGAAGTACATGAGCAAGAGAAAGTTCTCAAATATATTAAGTTGACAAGAAAAGGGATGAAAAAGAATAATAATTGGAATGGCCAAGTCAATGTTCAGATCTAAATTCTAAAGAAATATTGCGGTTGGCTTAAAATGAGGAGTTCATCATGCTAGAAAATTGTCAAAGTTATATGAAGTAGTTACTATAGAGGAGTGTGAAAGATTGATAACCAAGTACAGGAAGTGTTTGATTGCAGTTGTTACATTTAAAGGTGATACAATCTGTTACAGAAATTAAGGGCATGAGTACTTTTTCACACAGATACATTAATGAGGCCTATCTATATATCTCTGCTCCAGGTTGTTTGTTTGTTTGTCTGTATCCTTCTCTGGGAGGATTTCCCTCCTGTGGAAAAGATGGCCACTGTTTTTATGATTCTCTGAAGAATAATTTCTTTCGGAAGGTCTTTGAAGGTTAATTGTGTACAATCATTGGTTTCAGAATATTGGATTTTTATGATATGATTGTTATCATTATGTGATCTTATTAAGTACCTCATGTGATAAAATTGAATTCTAGTGGCATTTTTCCAACCAACAAATTTTATGAAAAATACTATGTTTGGGTTAGCCTTCCACCATAAATAACTCTACTACAGCATCTGTTGATGTGAGTTACAGCTCACAGAGGTTTATGCCTTTTCATGAAGTTTGTTGGTCTGAAGAGTTGGTACCAAATTCCTTTCACATTCCACCATAAATCTCTTTATCACATGTCTTTATCACTCACTGGTTATGGGCTTTTTAAAGGTTTGAATAGTTTTTAATTATTTTAAATGTGCTTCAGTATGGGGTGTGTTTTTTTGGGGGGGTGTTATTGTTGTATTTTGCACATGTGTTTTGAACTCTTTAAATTGCCCATAGTCACACTGAGACGGACAGCTATATAAAATCCTTTGGGACAGTTAATTGATCTTACAAATAAGCATATAAATAGTGTATTTGGTAATTTTATGAAATAAGTAAAATAATTGCCAACATTCTTTCAAACTCCCTTTATGTAAAAGCAAGGCCCATACAAAGATCTGATACTCTGGGGCAATGTAATGCAAGCATTTAGAAAATCAAAAAGAAATTTTCAGAAAATGGTATACAGGTGCTTGGGATTCTTCCAGCAGTGGCTAGATATAGATCATAGCTCATCTCTCCTCTCCCCAATGCTTTAAATAATTGAAATAACATGGTTAGTATTTAAAATATTTTTTTAGCTTCATTTTCAAAAATATACAACCAACAACAATTGTACTGTACAATTCAATCTAGAAATAAGAATCCAGGAATAAATATGATGTGAAAGATATTCTTACATCCTCCTAGCATTGCTGCCAACAAAAACTTAACATGGGAAACTTTTGTAAATGGAAGGGAAGTCAAATGTTTGTCTAATACACAGAATTAAATTGACTTGACAATAAGATATTTGCCTTGTCATCCTTTGCTTTATTGGAAATGACAGCATAAATACTTTAATACTATTTAATATTTGTTTATCTTTTTTATTGGAATTTTTCTCTGCTTTCTACATGGATTTCCCTAATGTACTTATTTCACCCCAGTGAAGGAAACATACTGAATTATATATACTCTCTTGGTTCAAATGCATGAAATGTAGAACGCAGAAATTAAAAAAAAAAGAAGTAATAAAAAGGTCTGAATAAAATATGAAAACCATATCCATGAATCTTTGGTACCAAGAAAAAGCAGTGTAACTACTGACAAAATTCATGATTGAGCTATACTTGTAGTACTGATGGTAATTGTGATCAGACTTTGCATCACTAAGCAACATAATCATAAAAAGGAATGTCACGTGATTTCGCTGCTTAGCAACAGCAATTCTGGCTTTTCTGGTTGCTGTCGTTAAGTGAATCCTGCACTACCAATAAGTGTGATGTCACATGGCTGCCATTTGCAATATCCTGCTGGCTTCCCCATTGTTGGAGGAAGGCAACAAAGGTCGTAAATGGTGATTGCATGGCCATGAGATGCTGCAAAGTAATTGACAAGTGTCTGGATTGCAATTATGTGGCTTTATGGACACTTTATGGACACTATATAGCCAGAGATATCATGATACATAATATCTCTTTTTAGAAGATTATCCATCATATGTACAAAGGTTGCTCGAATGTATATAAGTTGCAAATTTCAGAATATTTTTAGTTTTTTTACATTGTGCAGAATAATTATTACTGTTAATATTTGCAATTTTAACTATTGAAATCTTGTTCAGTTGCACTTCTGTCTTTTCACAATAATGTTTGCATAGTTTTAAAAGTATCTCTACCTATTCTACTAACTTGTGATAGTAATGATAATTTGATCCATAAACAAGGGAAAAAAATATAGCTAAGTTTGCAGAAAGTTAAATATGCACCTACGTGTGCTTAGTGAGATATGAATGAGATAAAAAGGTTTTTTTTCTTTTTTCTGATCTTAAGCGGAGGGGTTCAGGGCTGCTTCCTTCCAAGTCAATAAGGTAACAGTGATTGTTTTTCTGTATCTTATTAGTTTGAAAATGTTATATTTTGGATCAGATGTTGGTATCATCATTCATATAAAAATTACCCAGTGTTTAGTAAAAGATGAGAAACAAAATTAAAAAGCCTTAACTAGAAAACAAATCCTTCCGCCTCCATGGTAGAACAGATGGAAATATTGAAGGAAAAAAGCGCTGCAGTTTGTTTTGTCATTCTGAGGCGTGTAGTTACAATTCCACATGCTCACAGACGAAAGCTGTGGGTTTTAATGCACTTGCACACTTTCTACATTCTTGATAAAAACAGAGAAACAATTAAAGGCTCTGGGGAATGACCTGGTTTTATGTCAGGTTTCCCCTCCAATATCATTACTAGTGCTTGTTTGCCAAGTATACAGTCCGTCTTCTTCTTTTTAAGGATGGGAAGAGGAGGGTGGAAGTACGAAGGAGGCAGGAATGTGTTTGCATGTAGCCAATCAGCAATATGCGGCTGTTCTTTTGGCTGACTTTCAAAACCAGAAGAAAAGCAGCCACCGTGCTAATTGTGGCTAGGTTTCGAACTGAAAATGTTCTGTGACAGTTGAAAGAATTTAAGGAGGAAGCAAGATCGGTTTAATGTCAGCTGCAATTAGATAATCAAGCTTTTAAATCCTCATCTGTTGATGTCTTACCCAGAGTTAAGGGGGCTATATGCTGGAGGGAGGGGGGGGAGTAGAAGAGTTTGCCTGTATAGAAAGAGCATTTCCAAGGCTAGCAGAGCTAAGGCCTGAGCAAGCTTGCAGGTTGTCTGGGTGCACACTTGCAGTGAGCGGTTTTCTTGGCAGCTCTACAGGATGAGGCTCACTCTCAACACAGCAGACATATTGAAGCTGAGAGTCCAGGCGAACCTAGATGCAGAAGGAGAGGCAGCTCTGTACACAATGTAGCGTCTTCTAGGATGGTTGGGCGTCACCTTTCGTCAGGTATTTTATTACTCATTGGCCCCTTTAGAGCAACAAGAGGAAAAAAAGGGAGGGGGCAAATAGCATCTGCTTCTGTTAAATCAGTTTATTACATAATGTTTTAGAGGCAGCAGCAGCACAGCGTCCTAAGCTTTTGGCTGCTTTTCAGGTTTGATAAAATGGCGTCCTCAGAGAAAGAGCTGCTTGCTATAGATATGCTGCGCTGGGCAGAAAAATGAAGTTATTATTTGTTGTTATCTACTGCTGTTTGGTTTTGGAGTGTTAGTATTTCACAGAGTACTCATTATCTAATAATGAAGAATGTTCTCTTTTATGCTGCTCAGCTCTTTTTTCCTGAATGCATTAAAGGTTCAGAGGGAGCATACTTCGTTGCATACCGTGGCAAAAAGAAAAAAGAAAAGAAAATTAGGTTTTTCCACTTGTGTGGCTTAGTATTGGATTCTGTCTGCAAATGAAGCTGTTTTATTTTGGGCTGTCCCCTTAACTCTTTCATATCTGCATTAGTATTTCTGGCACAGTCTTAGAATATAAGCTTTTATACAGTACTTCTTGTTGGATGAACGTGCAATTTCCACCTAAACGTTTATAGTTGCAAAATTCAGAACACAGAGATAAATACTTCATCTATTATTATTAAAAAAACCAACCCAAATTCTTATAGATTTCTAACACTTTCAAAAAAGAATTTGACCCTCAGGTTATACGTGCTATAGAAATCAGGGGGATCCTCTTAATAATAAATAAACTTTTACAGATTAAAAGAGATCCTTTGTGTATTTTAAAAAACCTTTTTTGTCTTCATCCTGAATATCCACATTATGATACCTAAGTTTTGTTTTTATTCTGCTATAGAAATTTTATTTATTTATCTAATTTATATACTTAGAATATTGCCTTTTAAAATGCCTTAACTGGTCTTTTAAATAAATAAGAAACAAAATGTTGAGTTTAACTGTTAAAAACATCCCTTAATTGTTTAGTATAAAGAATATTGTACTGCTAAGTTTTTATTTTAATGAATCGTAATTTAGATATAGTTTTTATCATTTCATCCCTAAAAGATTCAAGTTATTTTTTTAAAAAATGAAAAATTACCACTTGTTTATTGAAGCTTAAATATCAATTTTTTTCTCTTGCTTTGAGATTTTTCTCAAAATCCCAACTAATCTCTGACAACTACAGAAAATGTAGTTTACATTTAATAGTAATTTACATTGCAGAAAAAAATGTTATTAGAAATAGCTAATTTATTAATATTTAAAATGTCCTGTATACGTACAAGAAACAGCCTCCCCTGAACCTCTTTGCAAGTAGTTCAAACTACTACTCTAGTTTCTTTGCTTTTCCTAGTCTCAAAAGCTAGCATTATGCTTTGCTAGATTAAGACATAAGAGGATCGCTTGCCCTTTTTTTCTTCATGGGTCAAGATTATATTGACCCTTCTGCCCACATTGCAGTGTCATTTAAAGGCATGAAATGCTAAGCATTACATCCAAGTCTTAATTTTCAGTTAAACAACTAATTCTTCTATCTTTTTAATTTTAGTGTTTAAAAAATCTTGAAAGTAACATCATTGTAATGTTTGGATCTATTAGGCCTATTGCTTCTAAGTTCAAGTCCTAAATATCTGTGATACAACAATAAGTTTTCTAAGATTTAAGGCACATTATACAGTCTTATAAGAATTGATTGTCTTTATAAATCTGTTGAAATATTAAAATCATTTGATAAAAACTAATATAATTTACTTTTAACTTTTGTAAGTTATAGAAAAATATATGAGCTTGAATGCCCCACAGTATAGGTTAAGAAAGTTGGTTTTATTAGTTGAGTCTTATAAGAGGTATCTTAAGTATTGAATGTATCTAAAATGTGGATGTATTAGTATAGAGAAGAGTTATTTTATCATAGCTTGGAATTTTTAGTGTATTATTGTACCATGGAAGACTATATTTTAATATATAGAAAAATCTATACTTCACCTTTCTAAAACGTATCTTTTATGCCATCATGTAGGCTTTGTTTTTTTTCAAATGTGATGACAGGCTTTGGGATTGGAAATGTGTGTGAAAATATTGTTATAAGCCATACTTGTATATTTGGTCATTGCCAGCAGATTAATTTGCATAATATTTGATTTTACAGACCTTGGCCACAGTGGATTGGGAGACAACTATGAGAATACTCACTGGGGACAGCAGCCCACTTTCCGAAGTGAACCCAGTTGCGGCTGGGATAAAGTGATAATAGACAGGACTGACAAGGAAGCGTGGCCTTCCATTACAGGAACTGAGACTGAGTCTGCCTCAGAATGTACTACAGACACTGACTCTGCCTCCAACTGTGGCTCTGAGAATAATAGCATGGCTACAGGGAGTGCCCAAGGCAACTTCACTGGACATACAAAGAAACCCAATGGCAATAATGGCACCAATGGAGCACTCATCCAAAGCACTTCTAACCAGAGTGCCCTTGGAGCTGGGGGAGCAAATGGTAATGGAAACTCCACTAGAGTGTGGGGTGTTGCCACCAATTCTAACTCTGGCTTAGCTCACTGCTCTGCCAGTGGTGGGGATGGAAAGATGGACAACATGATTGGAGATGGTAGAAGTCAGAATTGCTGGGGTGCTTCCAACTCAAATGCTGGCATTAATCTTAACCTTAACCCCAATGCCAATCCAGCTGCCTGGCCTGTACTTGGACATGAGGGAACTGTGGGAGCAGGCAACCCTTCCAGTATTTGCAGTCCAGTCAGTGCCATAGGTCAGAACATGGGCAACCAGAATGGGAACCCAGCAGGCACCTTAGGTGCTTGGGGAAACTTGTTGCCACAAGAGAGCACAGAACCACAAACGTCCACTTCTCAGAATGTGTCTTTCAGCGTACAACCTCAGAACCTTAACACTGATGGACCAAATAACACTAACCCCATGAACTCTTCACCAAACCCTATCAATGCAATGCAGACAAATGGACTGCCAAACTGGGGCATGGCTGTTGGCATGGGGGCCATCATCCCACCCCATTTGCAAAGCCTTCCTGGTGCTAATGGGACATCAGTTTCTCAAGTCAGTGGGGGTGGTGGTGAAGGAATGGGCAATTCAGTGTGGGGAATATCCCCAAATAATCCTGCCACAGGAAACAGCAATTCTGGGTTCAGTCAGGGGAATGGAGACACTGTGAACTCAGCATTAAGTGCTAAGCAAAATGGATCCAGCAATGCTGTGCAAAAGGAAGGGAATGGAACAAGTGCGTGGGATCCTGCCAGTCCTGGAGTCTTAGCATGGGGCAGGGGCAATGGCAACAATAGCGTTGGTAGTATGCATTCTGGTGCTTGGGGACATTCAAACCGCAGCACTAGCAATGGTATTAATGGTGAATGGAGCAAACCCCCAAACCAGCATTCCAGTAATGACATCAGTGGAAAAGGATCAACAGGGTGGGATAGCTCTAGTGTTACCAACCAGAATCCTGCCATGCAGCAGGGCAATGATCAAATAAACTCTTGGGCCAAAGCTGCAGCAACTGGCAACACAGGTAGTGAAGGAAGTAATGATAGCAATGGAAGTCAAAATGAAGGCAGTACTGGAAGAGAAGGCCCTGGAGAGTGTCGAAGAAGAGACAAGGGAATAATAGACCAAGGACAAGTCCAACTGCCAAGGAGTGACCTTGACCCAAGGGTTCTTTCCAACACTGGATGGGGACAGACGCCTGTAAAACAAAACACTGCCTGGGAATTTGAAGAATCTCCAAGGTCTGAACGAAAGAACGACAATGGAACTGAGGCCTGGGGTTGTTCAGCTACTCAGCCTTCAAATGCAGGGGGCAAGAATGATGGGTCCATCATGAACAGTACAAATACCTCTTCAGTATCTGGGTGGGTCAGCTCTCCACCTGCATCTGTTCCAACTAATACAGGTTGGGGTGATAACAATAACAAAGCGCCAAACGGCCCTGGGGGATGGGGAGAGCTAACAAATTCAACTGCTGTCAATAATGCTGCTGCTGCCAAAAGTGGCCACACTTGGAGTGGGACCACAAATCAGGAGGACAAGTCGCCTACTTGGGGGGAACCTCAGAAACCCAAATCTCAAAACTGGGGAGAGGGACAGAAATCAAATCCAGGCTGGACTTCAAGTGGTGGAGATTGGGTTGATTCCTCATCTATCCCTGGACACTTGGGAGATGGGAAAAAGAATGGTTCTGGATGGGATGCTGACAACAGATCAGGGTCTGGTTGGAATGACACTACACGTTCTGGGACCAGTGGATGGGGAAATGGCACAAATAGCAAAGTTAATACAGGTACAAGCTGGGGGGAATCTTTAAAATCTGGTCCCCAACAAAATTGGGCTTCTAAATCCCAGGACAACAATGTGAGTAATTGGGGAGGAGCTGCTTCTGTTAAACAGACTGGATCAGGATGGGTTGGTGGACCACTCCCAGCCAAACAGAAAGATAACAGTGACACAACTGGGTGGGAAGAGCCCTCTCCACCCTCCATTCGGCGCAAGATGGAGATAGATGATGGTACCTCAGCTTGGGGTGATCCAAACTACAATAACAACAAGACTGTAAATATGTGGGACAGAAACAATCCTGTAATCCAGAGCAGTACCACAGCTACCACCACTACCACCACTATCAACGCAAACATGGCTGAACCTCAGCCACCGCACCAGTCAAGTGCCCAGTCAAACCGGTCCCCTCTGCTTGGTCCAGGTAGGATACATATTTTGATTTTTTAGCATGAAGTAATAATATTTGTTAACTTATGGACTCGACCTTAAATATTTAATATTTAAGATGAAAATACAAGGTATAAATGTGGTTGCCAATATGTTGCTTGCATGAAACTGATTTATTTTTCATCCAAAGTGCAAAAATTGAGCAGGTATGAAAGGCTGACAATATACTTCTATCCATAGCTGCTCGAAATAAAATAATAAATTGAGTAAAGCTTAATTTCAGATAAGTGTGTTTTGGATTGTCGCTGGAATTAGGAAAGTAATGTAATTACATAGATTTAAATGATCAGCAGGATTGTAAAAAAAATGAAACAATGTCCAACACAATGAATCTGTGGAACATTGTCATTTAAAGAAAAAGCATCACAAATTCCTTGTTCTAAGAAAAAGTAGAAAAGTGCAAAGAAATCATATTGGGTAGAGACACTAGTATATGTATCCTGTCTTCAGAATACATATAACCAAATAAATGTGTTTAGGGCCATAAATTGACAGTTCAGTGTAACTGGTTAGCACTTCATATGACCATAATAGTCCATCAGCACTTCACATAACTGATCCTAAAATACTCTTCATAACGTGTTATTTCTCCTCTTTTCTTAGTTCTGTTTTCTCCATGACTTGTTTCTTGTTTAGTCTTTGATTGTCATTATCAGATACTGCATCTGGTAGTGCAATCAGGTACTACATCTGTATGGGTTTTTTCCCCAAGGAGATATTTCTTCAGTTATTGTTAGCCTAAAATCTGCTTAATTATTGGAGTCAACTTTTTTAACTCATTAGCTTTTATAAGGACATTTTTACATGGTAATATTGGAAAGCACTTATATTAAATAAACAATAGCAGCAAAAAACATTGATAACATCATAATGAAATGTCTGAAAACTTCCAAATCCTTTCTTCTTCTCTCCAGGTTTTAGCTTTTTAGCCCCCTACAGGAAGAATTCAGCTCATACTTAAAACTCTTTGTTATTTAGTTTTAGTTGAAATGTATTTGTGCCATTTTCTGTGTTTCATTTGAAGCAGAGGAGATAGCACAAATATTTAAAGAGAACAGTTTTCCATTTCATCCATTATAAATAGGAATTACCCATTTCTCATAAATATGAGGTGCCATATCTCTAGGAATGATTAAATATGTTTTGATTAGATGTGATAGCCACTGCTTCTTCCAATTACTTTTCAGTTTTAAATATCTATTTACTTACTCAAGTGAAACTGGAGTATAGGCAGCTGCAGTATTGAGAAGGAGAATTTTCAGTTTGTATTTTTGTAATTGTATGAAATACCTAATAGTTTGGAATAAAATAGAAATGTGTCCATGGAATATCTGCAGAAAAGTGAATAGAAATCATATTAAGTAAGCAAATAAATAGTTTAATCAAAGGAATAAGGATCAAGCCAATAAGCTGCATATGTGCTTAAGCAGTTGAGAGCAGATTAGGGCAACTGCATACATTTATCCAAATATTTCCTCACCACAAACAATACTTCCAGGCCTGTAAGGGCAGCAGAAGGAACCTTTTCTGCCAATCACTTTGGCTGATGGATTACAAAGTTTTTTTATATAATACGTATTTTGCTTATTGCAATCTCCATGAATTGATAAAGACTCACATTTATTGGGTAGCTCAGAGGCAAATACCATATATACAACACCAGTGTGTAGGGAAAAAAGCAAATATGTGTTTCTGATAAACATATGGAGAAATAAAATATTTAATCAAGCTAGTATATAAAAGACAGAAGATGTAGAAGTCAAAGTGGTAAACATTCTTAGATTATCTCCTGTTACGAAAATCACTGGGTGCTGCAGGACAACCCTTTTCCTCATGGGTAACCCCCTCCCCAAAATTTCATCATAGCTATCCACACTCATATCTGTAGGCTTCTTTTTATAGCTACATCTGAAGCTGAAGACTCTTTAGTGCTTCATGCAGACAATCTCTTATTCCTCCAAAGATTTGTAAAATCAGACAGCCTTTGATATAGCATCAGCAGCCCTTCATTGTCTGTTCAGCAATCCTGAAGTAATATGTGCCACCATTATGTCAAAATGGGCACTATATTTACCCTGTCTTGGTCTAAGGAAAGATACCTAAAGTGATTAAAGTACCCTATGAGGGCACTACTTGCCACCACAACAAAAGCAATTTCGACGAGCAGGAGCAGTACTCTGTCACTTTCCCTAATCCACTGTCTAGTTGTTTAAATGAATGTTCCTCAGATTGTGTAGTTGGTGCTACAAAAGTGCTGAAATTTTGGGGGATCATCAGACTCCAGTTGTATACTGATGAAATAACATTATGTGACTTTGATTTTATATTAGTCTTACTAAATATATTAATTAATGATTATTGGCATGGTGAAGGGACAGGGCTTATGCTTTTCTACAGCACATTTCTGATACTGTGTATCAGGCTGGGTGGATGGTTTTGAAGATCATTTAATATTTTGAATGAAGAACTAAAAACTATAGTAATGGAGATGGGATTTAATTATGAGACTCCTTGAAACTTTATTGACATATATTTTATGTCTTTGAATGATGATTGGGTATTTCCTCAAGTTTATTTGAGATGGTAGTTGATTGGTTTTTCCTAAAAATTCTGAAATAAAGTAGCATTATTAAATCACAATAGAATAGGATATATTGTGTTAAGAATACTATTACTTACTTTATTTTATATCTAGTAATCCTAGAATACTCCTAGAATATTCAAATAAATATGAACTATATTAATCATATTCAAACAAATATGAACTATATTAATCATTAAGCATTCTGTATTCTATTAATTGATTCTATTAACGTTAGGAAACTATCTGTAAGGTTACATTTCTTTTTAGGTTACCATTGTATAAATGCAGTGCTGCTTGTTTTAGTTCATTTGTGAATACAAAGCTGATTAAAGAGCTAGTCTCCATTAATCACCTTTTTAAAAACAGTTAAAACTGTTCTATTGTATCATCAAACTGTCAGGTATAGCTTTTTACAGTTAAGTCAACCTGAAGATTGTAAGGAAGTTCAAATAATTGTTATGGAATGGTTCTTATTTGGACCAGCAAGAATGCTTTGCTATATGAATCAGTTTAGTTTGTTAGATTACATTCAAAATTTTTCCAGATAAAATAATTCAGCTTTGATTTATTTTATCTGAATAACTTCTATACGTAATCTTTCCAGTATCTTGCAATTTTCCCTCTTCAGTGGGGTTCTCTCATTTTCCATATTGAGCCAATGAAAAGACATGAAAGCCTAATTTTTTGCTTGGTTGTAGTGTTTTATAGCATATATAAATAGTGCAAATATTCATAGCTATTCTTAAAACATTAGTAGAATTTGGATTTTCCTCCCCAGGATTTAAATATCAGCAATACTCAACTTATTATTTAAGATTTTTCATACTAACCATCATTGTGACTTTGCAATTTTTTTGCATTCAGTTTGATCTCTGGAGAACTTTACAAACAATGAGTGTCTTAGTGCATGTTATTGTTGTCATATAATTATAACTAATTTGGCATGGCATGAACTCCCTTGTTGTGAGCAATAATTTACATAATGTGTGGCTCAATACACAATGTATTTAGTGATTATTTATACCTTACAGATTGATTGTTTTTAATAATTATTGAATTTAAAGAGAACCCTGGGAAACCGATCTTTTTCTTTAACAAATGAGTAGATGTTCCAATGTTATTATTGTGTTGAGCCTGATTCAGTGGAGAAGCTGAAAGCTTTTAAAATAATACCTATTAGAACATTTTAATATCTTCCCAGCAGCTGTTCTTAAAGGGGAATATTTTAAAAAAAAATCCCTTACAAACTAAGGCTATGCTGTTTTGGAGAAGAATCCATTCAATCTGTAGCTTATAACCTTTCATATTTTTCCTTCTGTAAAGTGGAAGTTCCACTTTATAGCTCCTTATTTGGCAAAGTAACCTGTGAATTATGATTTATCTTATCAGATTGTACTATTTTATTTCCTTGAAGTTTGTCTATTTACATAGTATTTACTATCTCTTTAGTGGCTTCCTTCATAATATTAATTGTACTTAATTTCCTGAATGGTAATGTAATTATGGCAGGATATGATTATATAATAAATCAAGTCCTGTTAGGAGCAACCTCAAATCCATATATAAATATTTGTTCCTTACTTCAGAGCTCCTACTTTATGAAACACTCCTGTCTATATCCATTCTGTTATGATGTTCTTCTAAGTTCTTTTCTGCATTTTTCCCATAAGCCCCCTTATTCCCTATTGCATTGCTTTTCATTTCTTTCCTCAATTTTTCAAAACCTTTCTACTTCTGTACCAATTTTTTTTTTAAAGGCCACATTATGCAACATAGCCATGTGGTTGAAAATAAACAGTCAGCCAGGTTCTGGGGTTTCTTGTTGTGATTGTTTTAGCATTCCACACCAGTTTTAATGTACAGAGTGCTAGGTAGACCCTATTATCCTTGTGATAAGCTTCTAAACTCATTTCTTTATTCTTGGATAAGGACTTGTCCAAATGTTTCTAACTGATGGATAAACAGGTATTTGGGCAAAGGTCTTGAAGAAACTCCTTCCACTACCCTAATTTTGGGATGTACACTACTGAAGAGATTTCATTCTGTAGAAATAACTTGCCTTTTTATATATTTGACTACAAGATGTTTTAATTCTCTACCAAAATAGCAATAAAATTAAACATGCTTCCTTAAAAAAAAAACTGTTATCAGATTGGCTTATTCAAAATAGTTTATGGGTTAAAAATTATTGTTTCATGATATATGAAACGTGGGTTGTTGCTGTGGGGAAACTAGGAGGAGGAGAGCATTAGATATGTTGAGTTATTTATAAAAATAATAAAGTTGATATACAAATAAATAATATATAGAAATAAGTGTGTTAAACTTAATAGTTTTAAAATTTACATCAAATGTCTAAGAGTAGCACATAGCATAGAAAAACCATTTTTATTAAAAACCAGAGAGAAAAAGTGTATTTTAAAAGCCCTTTTAAAAGTTGTGGATGAAGCCAGCACTGTTTTTCTCAGGGTGAATTTTAGAGTTTTACTTTGAGTGGATTGGAAAATGTTTGTGATTTCAGTCATCCAAATGAATGAGTAGATCAGTGGTGGCGAACCTATGGCACAGGTGCCAGAGGCGGCACTCAGAGCCCTCTTGTGCCAGAGATGCCAGAGATGGCAACCGTCCCTCTTCAACCAGCTGCCCGAGGTCCCACGTGGCCAGATGCATCCCAGCACAGCTGGTTTCCCTCCCCCTGTCCCGTCCCTCCTGGCCTCACATGCTCTCCTTTTCCCGGGCACGACCCACTGCATTGCCTCCTCACCTGTCGGCCAGCTGTCCAGCTCAGAGGTGGCTTCTCTGAACTGCTGGCAGTGGGCTGTGGAGCCCCAGAGTACGCCGGTCGAGGAGCCGTCAGGCTGTGGCTGCTGACGGACACCGGCGGCCCCTATGTGCTTGCTGGCCTCTGTGTGCGGGGACCGATGGTGTCAGGCAGCAGCTGCCCTGGCCCCTGCCTCACCTTGCCCCACAGCAATGGTATCCCCGCCCTGCCTCGCCTCGCCTCACCCCGCAGGATGAGCCTCCTGCCCACCACTCCACCTGCCAGAGACCCCCTGAATCTCCCCCAACCCTTCCCACAGGCATCCCTCCCCATGAGCAACATCGAGGTTACCACGCACCCACCCAGTCTGCCATGCCCACCCAGTGATAAATAAGTGGGTTTTGGGTTGCAGTTTGGGCACTCGGTCTCTAAAAGGTTCGCCATCACTGGAGTAGATGCTTTTGTTTATTATGGAAACTTAATATTTTTTTATAACTTAGTTATAAGTTATAAAAGTTATAATTTTTATAACTTAGTAAATTGTGAACATATTTGAATGGGAAGAGATTTAGCAAAGTATTCTTACTGTAATGCAGTGATTCCTGAATCTTCCTTTAAGAAAAGCAAATCTTATCTTAGATGACTAAACTTTGTCTGAGCTTGATTCATATTGTCCATAATTTTTAAATAAAATGATTAAACATGTCATATTAACACTTAGTTCTGTGTTTTGCTTTCAACATGGTTTTTTAATTTCTGATTTCAGCAGGTTGGGGAGAGATGCCTGCTGTCCATGCAAAGCCTGAAGCTTCATGGGGAGAACCTTCCTCCCCTTCTGCTGCAGTTGATAATGGCACTTCAGCCTGGGGGAAGCCCCCTAGCAGTGGTACAGGGTGGGGAGATAACTCTGCTGAGTCAGCAGGGACATATGGAAGAGTGAGCGCACCAGCTGCTGCCCCAGCACTGTGCAAACCAGGTAAAATGTGTTGCTCATTGATTGGCTTGGCTAAGGTGGAAGAAAAAATACTCCTGCTTTTACATTCTTTTTCAATTTAAATAGGTATTCTTTTATGTTGTGGAAGATGAAAGATGTGTCAGGATTTAGAATTGCTGTTGTTTTTGTTGATTCATCTGTAGGCTCTCCAATTTTATACCAGTAAAGTAAAATATGGTGTTGCTATGATTAGAGAAGGCAAGATTTAAAGAGACTAGGAAAGCTTACTTAAATCTTCCTTTTTTTCCCATAGCTTCTAAATCTTCTATGCAAGAAGGCTGGGGCAGTGGTGGAGATGAAGTAAATCTCAGTACAAGTCAGTGGGAAGATGAAGAAGGAGATATGTGGAATAATACTGCTTCTCAAGAGAGCAATTCCTCTTGTAGCTCCTGGGGGAATGCCCCTAAGAAAGGACTTCAGAAGGTAGGACTGAAACAGCTGGGTTACAAGTATCAACAATTTAATAGTCAAATGATTCAAGCAATGATACTGCTTTCTTTATTGAATAACTCCAATTATTATTGTTATAGACCAGCATATTTTATTATTCTATAGAAGAGTAACAGCCATTATTTCCAAGGTTTTTTGTTGTTGCTATTGTTGTTGTATGGGCCTGGTATTCCAAAGGAGATATACTTAACAAAACCAATTCTAAGCAGCATATATTCTGTAGAACCATAAGCTTTTATTAAAATCATATTACAACAATCACATCAATACAAAAGAATTAGACTACTAAACAGTTGCCTATAGTCAAATCTCAGCAGACAAGAGTTCCAGAGTGAGGTACAGCTGAAAAGGTCAGAGTCCCATACTTAAGTCACACCTTAAGAGAGAAGGCTCTACAGCATGCTCTTTTGACCCCTGCCTTTTTGATGGGCAGATTCTACCTGGAGCAGAAGACCCCAAGGCTAGCAAGGACCCAGGCTATTAGGGGCTTTATAAATAATAGCCAGAATCTTGTTGGATACATTCTGCTTTGTATCTTTAATAAGAACATTTGCCATTACTGCAGGACATATCAGTTATGGGTTTAGTTTGCCCATTTGGATGAATATAAATATTGAAATTATCATTTATCTCTCAAGGAAGCCTCACTGTTATATTACATCTTGATATATGGAGGAGAATTGTTTGTGACTGGCATGGCTCATAAACCTAATAAAATACGAATTATTTAGTTAAACCTATGGGAAGATTATTCCAGAAATATTACTAATTTTAGTATTCTGATTCTTGAATTAACATATATACAAACACAATTTAGGTGTCCACTGAAATCTTGATCTTGTGAAGCAATATAGGACACTGATAGACTTACTAAGATGATTTGGGGGGGGGGGACTGTAATTTATTTAGTTGTTCATAGATTCTATATGTATTTACATTTATGATAAGGTTTATGCCCCATCTCAATCAATCAACTCTTAATGGCTTACAGTGAATAAAGCAAAATAACAAACTAAGCATAGAATACTACTCTCCCCCCCCCCAAAGAAATATCCATGAAACACTATTTTCCTCCCCCATTTCCTCCAATTTCTATTATTTTTGTATTAATTTTGTAATGTTGTTATACTTTAATTTTTATTCTGTAGTTTTGTACATTGCTTCAGAATAACTAAATACATTAAATGAATAAAATGAATTTAAAGCACTAAAATAAAAAGCTCAAAACTTATTGTCAGATGCACAAAACGCAGCATGCTTTGCTTTTGCAAATTCAGTTTTCCACTTTTCCATTTAACACCAATAAGAAGTATCTGCCTTCATCTTTAAAGAAACATTTCCTCCATACGTCTAACTGAGGAATTTCAAATGCTGGTTAATTTGAAATTGGGATCAAACTATAATTTACTGCATTTGTTCATTAATTACAGTTTACTAAGACCTCAAAGTTTATATTAATACCTATAAGTCTCCAAAAATTGTTAAATCTCACGTAATAGGTTGCTCAGATTAATAAAAAAGCATCTACTTTAATCTTTTTTTTTTCTGATCCATAGCAGCAGAAGAGAGGAACCTGGTGGTAGACCCAAAAATCACTGCAATTTCTATTTACTGCCAGGTCGAAACTATTCCATATTCAAAATATTATACTATAGTAACTATATTCAAACTTGGCCCTACTGATAATTTAAGAGAAATATAAATATTTAGGTTGCAATCCTGCATCTACTTAGGAGGAAATGAGGTAGGGCTACTATTAGGGTTACAAAAAGCTCAGTATTTTCTTTGCTGCCATCTAATAGTTGTCCAGATTTGCAAGCTACGTAGAACAGTGTTAGAGTAAAGTTCATTAAACGCAATAGGCTTTTTCTAAGTACATATTTTTAAAATTTGGTTTTCTTACTTCTTTTCATTTTCCTAGGGCATGAAGACATCTAGTAAGCAAGATGAGGCCTGGATCATGAATCGTCTGATAAAACAGCTTACAGACATGGGCTTCCCAGTAAGTTGTATTCAAATTGCAACATACTCTAAACATGACATTGATTCTCTTCTAAGCAATACATAACATTGCTTAGACTCAAGATCAGACTCTAGGTGAGATGACAGAAATGTAGCTGATAAGTTTTGAAAAAGATACAGAGCAGATCTAGGAGATTAGAGGCAATAGCATGGAGTGGGGGACAGAAAGAGGATATAATTTCAAAAGTTGAAACCAGTGTGAAACAAGCTCTGTCCCTTTTGTCCAAATGAAACCCTGTTGTACATATTGAAGGACACTGAGCTTGGATCACAGTGCTGCTTTTGTCATTTTTATGAAAGCAATAAATCTTGTAGATGTCTGGGATTAGAGGCTCTTAATTTTCATTCTGGGAAAATTGGCAGAAAGCTGCTTAAAGGTAAAATTGTTTAGCATGTAGAAGATGGTGACTTGTTAAGAATCAGTTTCCTTTTACAAAATTAAAGCCTATTAATCTCTGAGGATTGTATTTTACTTTCAAAAGATTTTTAAAAATCAGAGTAAAGACCCCTGAGGATATTTCTTGTTATCAGTTGTAGAATGCCTGAGGAAGTCTTAATGTAAATTAGTAACTTGTTACAAAACAAACGATTTATTAGTTTTGCAGCTTCTTTTGTATGTCCAGAGTAACATTTTTTCCCATGTCATTCTTCCAGTCTTGTCATTTTTAAATCCACTTTCAAAGTAGTCACAATCAAGTCAGATAATCCTTGTCCTCTCAGACACAGATAAAATTAGCTTCTGGTTCCATTGTTGGAAAATATCCTTCAATATGTCCAATGTTAATATATTTTGTTTAATTTTGTACAGACAGTCCCTGGCTTAAGAACGTCTGATTTATGGACAACCCGTACTTATGAATGAGCTGCCTATTACTAAAACTGGCAGACGCATTGTCCTTTCTCAAGCCAACGAACCACTGAATCTTCACAATATTTTTATAAACTACTGAAGCTGTGCATTTTTAATATACAGCCTGTTTTCAACAGTTGTTTAAAACATTGCGCAGCTTCAGCAGTTCATTGGCTTGAGGAAGGTGAATGCCATCCACCATTTGTAGTAATGGGCAGTCCATTGTAAATATGAGTTTCGACTTAGATACAAATTCAAGTGAATGAGAGAGTTAGGAATCAAACTCATTCTTAACCCGAGGGCTCCCTGTATTAGCAAATTGAGTACATTGAAATTAAGTTTAAAAATCTTGCCCAAAGTAACAAGGTATTCTTTCCAAAGTTGTGAAAGAGGAAGAAGGGATTGGATGCATTCCTAAAACATCAGATACACCACTTCAATACCATCAGCATTGATAAAATCACCATCAATCAGTTGCAAAGGATAGCTTTGCTTGGAATGGCTTACATCCTGTGACAGTACCTTTCACACTATCAAACAACATCTCCCTATCCCAGGTGCTTGGGAAAGACTCTATAGGTGGATAAAAATGCCTACTCTGGTCTATTAAACTTGTATGCTGCTACAACAATCAACGAAATTACAATAAAATCAATAAAAGATCAAAGTTGGCAAGAATGATAAAGTGAGCTGTTTCACTCTCCTTTGCCAAAAGCTTGAATGAAAAAAGAAGTGAAGAAGAGATAAATAGAAAAAAATCAAAGCACCAGTAGAATGGATGTATGGAGAAATCTGGTTAAACCCATTGTTCTGCAGATTATTTGAAGTAATTATGCTAGGGTGTGGTATGCAGCTTGGATTTTTTATTAGTAGTCTAGTATTTATAGTTGCAAGATTTTGCTATTTTTATTGTATATGATCTTTTTGTCTTTTTATTATTAGTATTCTTTATTTTAAAAGCATGCAAGATGCAGATAGAATACCAAGAAACACCACAAGAGCAAACTTAAACCAAGCAATCCTTAAAGTTAAAAAGTAAACAAACAAATGAAAAAGGTCTATATATTAAACTTACAGTCACCAATTTATTGAAAATATTATATAATACTATAATACAATCAGGTGCAAAATATTATTTAAAATATAAAATCTGTGCCAAAGAAGAACATACTGCCTCCTCCTTTGGTGGAAAATATTACCTTTTCCAGAACAGATAAGTTGCACATTTCTAAAAGCTAATCTAACATCTGGAATAATCTCACTTTCTCAATTTCTCATTATTATTCTTAGACATCCCACATGCACTGTACAGTCATAATTCCTTATAGATAGTCTGATTCCAAAGCTTTGATGAATAATTCAACATCACATTAACTTCTTTAACATTTAAAGGTTTCCCCATAAATCTACTTATGTGCATTAAAATACTATTTCAAGAAAGTATCATATGTTCAATGAACCCTTAAATTTTTTTACATCTTCAACAAGAAAATCTGATGTTTTTGAGTATATTCTTTGGGATGTTCTCATTTATTATAAATATACTTTTTTTATGAATTAGCTTTAATTTCAAATCTGTTGACACCATTTTCATATTTATAAGAATACGAAGCCATTGAAGGGGCATTTTGGCTCTTTCTAGTTCTTTGGTCCATTTTTGAAATATCCCAGTAGTGTCTACTTTAAAAATATTCTTGATTTTCGATAAGGATACATTATGGATTTAACTTCTGAAAGCGCCTCTGTCTCTATTACATATTTCTATATAATTGTTGCAAAACAGTAAAAGTCCTGGCCCAGGTGGTTTTTCAGTGGAATGGTACAATGCATTTGCAAATTTTATGGCCATGTACAATCACAAAATGTAATTGTTTAGTAAAAATTATATTTATTGATTTATTGGACGTACCTAAGACTGCAGGAAAAGAACCAAGCTCAGACAGTATCAAAAACCATTCATTTCAACCTTGAATTACAAATACTCTCCTCTATAGAATGGGCTGTGTTGTACTAGTATCTTTAGGTTCAAAAAAAGCCTTTGATTTAGTATAATTACATTTTTAAAACAAACGATGATTAGATATGATTGTCCAAGGAATTTTGTTTATTGGATTGAAGTTCATTATTTGAAACCCTGCACTAAAGTAATAAATCAAATGATTTCAGCCTCCTTTGAGTTCTGACTACCCTCTTTTGCCCTTGCTATTTAATTTGATTGTTGAACCTTTAGCTAATATTGTAAGGCAGTCTTTGGACATTAAAAGTACTATGTTTGCAGGGTGTGCACAAGTAATTTATATGCTGATGTTATTTTGCAGATTTGGAAGAATATTCCATGCTTTTGCCTAATTTTATAAAGATAGTACAGTATTTCAGAAAGTACTCTGGCTATAAGATTACCTAGGATAAATCTAGCTTACTTCCCTTAGGCTCCAACCTCGCACGGTTACATAAAGGGTTGGTTTTGTGATTTCCATATATTAAAGATCTTGGATTTTACATTTATCAAAATATTTCTAAATATATAATATGGGAATAAATATTTTGAAATTTTTGTTTAAAAAAATGAATGGGATATAAATAGAGAAGCTAAAATCCCCTTATGTTTGTAGGATAAAATTAATATTATTAAAATTAATATTCTTCACTTTATTTATGTCCTTAGAGGTATCGTAATATGAATACCCAATAAATATTTTCTTCAGATTGACAGGCTACTTAATTTATTTGCAATAGTAGTCCACCAAGGTTTCCATTAGCTAAATTGAAATTACCATTTGAGGATGGTGGCTTTAATTTATCTGATTTGAAAACTATCATTGAGATTATATTTTATTAGCATTGCAAATTAAAATTTAGTGAAATATCATCCTCTATGGGTTATGTTGAAATTTTATTATTTATTCCCCTTGCAGTTATGACAAGTTCCTAAAACAACATGTATGAAAAAGTACAGTTGTTCCCAGACTATGAGAAATTTTGGGCCATATTGGAACATAGATTACTTTTTGATAATGACACTTATGAATATTTAACTCTTTGGAAAATTTCTACTTTAAAAATGGATGGTAAAATGTTATTGGAAAGTATGGGTAAAATCCAAGATAATGACTTTAAATCAGTAATTGTGTAATTATCATATTAAGGATTTTTCCCAGTTCCAAGTTGAATTTTTCTAGTTCACAACAGTTTTCAATTTAATCATTTTTGATGGTTCAGAATGGGCCAGATGCTCTGGCCATTTCAGAGGTATGTGAGATTCTTTCTATTACATGGAATCCATGACAGAAGTTATGAGATATGATTGCCAAAGAAACAATTGGCAATCATACTGCTTATTTCCAGTTTATAGGCAATTGTTTCCTATTTGTAGGCAGGCTCTGAAACTGAAAGAGGACTGGGGGACTTATATTTTCCATAGTAAATTTGAAAGCCGGCACCATGGCTATTTCCAAATGGTGGTTGAATCTAAAATTGATATTTTAAGTTTGCCAGTTTTTTACTCATTTCCACCTAATCATTTCTTGATCTGCAGATCTTGGCAGGTGATCAGTTGTATGTATCTCTTTCCTACGAAAAGCTTTGTTTGCTGATTCAACACATTAACTTGCTGCTTGACCACAAGACACACTCCCTCCCCCACTTTAATTGCAAACGTCTGAATATTAACTGTTGAAATATCAATTATTATGACCTATTAACATAAGAAGGAGAGTATACCTGAGGTGCTTGTAAAATGTTCTTATATATAGTTATAAACTCTGTTTTGTGTAGATAGCAACAAACACATTTTCTTATTTTTGCAGAGAGAGCCAGCAGAAGAGGCCTTAAAGAGTAACAGTATGAATCTGGATCAGGCCATGAGTAAGTATTTTTTGTAAATGATCTAGATATGAGTGAGGATTATTTTGTTTCAGTGAAATAAGCTGCATTATTTTAAAACCATTTTCTGTAAGAATTGGGTGGGCTATAATCTATACTAATTAAGTGCTTTTAAAAGAGCACGATTATTTTAAATTTCAAGTTTTAAAATAATACTAAGAAAAGTGTAGTGAAAGCAGTATGGATGTAATTTCATCTTGACTTGGGTAAAGATTCCTAATTTTCTTCTGACATTTTGATATTCGCTTTACCATTTACAGGTGCTCTGCTGGAAAAGAAGGTGGAAATGGACAAGCGTGGAATGGGAGTAGCTGACTACAATGGAATGGTCACCAAACCCCTTGGCTGCCGCCCACCACCGATCTCCAAAGAGTCTTCCATGGACCGCCCCACCTTCCTTGACAAGGTAGGGGCAGCATTCCGGAGTTTAAAAATAAATAATGGAAGATGAGTTTGATTAATCTCACTCTCTAAACTTTTTAACTTGCTGTAGTAAGAATACAGGAATCAACAGAATGCCTTAATCAAGAAGGGCTTGCACGATTCAGCATGTTAAAACAATCAAGTGGCTTTTTCTTTTCTGTCTATAATTTAAAACCTAATCTTTTTTAGAGTAGGGAAATAGTCTTTTGGATTTATCTTTCATTTATTTATTTGTCAGATTTGTGTAGCCACTTATCTCACAAAATGTGTACAATAGTTGAACTACAAGAAATATAAAAAATATAAAATCCAGATTAAAAATAAATATTATAAAAAATATACAGATCCTCAGCAAAAGGAAGAATAATCACCTAGCCTAACAGAGCATAGCTACAGTTCCCTGGGAATCCCAGACCTGATTATATAACCAGGTCTTGGGTCATTTCCAGAATGTCAAAAGAGCTGGAGTTAACCTAACTTCAAGGGGAAGAATGCTCCATAAAGAGAGCACCATGATAGAAATCGCATGTCACCTGGGACCCACCATTATGTAGATTGCTAGCTGATGGTATCCAGAGTATGCCCCCTTTTCCAGATCTAATCGGCAGGCTGATGTGATTGGGAAGAGATGATCCCTCAAATATCCCAGTCCTATGCCATGAAAGATTGTAAAGGTTAAAACCAGCACTTTGAATTGGACCCAGAAGCAAACTGGCAACCAGTGCATGCAGCACAGAAGTATAACATGTGCTGTTAAAGATGTAGATAACTACTTACACCACTGCATTCTGTATCAGCTGAAGCTTCCAGATACTCTTCAAGGGTAGACTGCATGCAGTAGTTCAATCTGGAAATGATAAGGGCATGAATGATTGTCAGCAGGGTCTGCCAATCTGGGAACAAGCACTACTGAAGCATAAGACAAAGCTCTGCAAAGGCATGTCTTTGTAGGCATGGCTGCCACCTCCTCATCTTGCAGAAGTCACAAGTCTAGGAAGACCCCCAGATTGCGAATATAGTCTATCTGAGGCAGTGCAACCCCATGCAGCTTCAAAGATAGTATAGTCCTGGAATCAGTGGGCCCCAAAATCCAAAGCTGAAGCCTGTGCCCCATCCAGATCCTCACAGCCTCCAAACACCAGGGTAATATGTTCATAGCATTGCTTAATTTTGGCTGGGATAGAGATCTGTAATTAGGTATCAACAGCAAACTGAGGATATCTTACCCCATGGCAAAGGATAAACTCACCCAGCAGCTTCATGTAGATATTCAAGAGGAGAGGAGAAAGCGCTGAATGCTATGGCACCCCACATAGAGGCTGAGGGCGAGACCTTTTCTTCCCCAATTATCACCAACCGGAGTCAGCCCTGAAGGAAGGAGGCACATCAAAAAATCTTATCTCTGATCATAGTAATTTTCATTGTTTCAGAAGGACCAAAATCTAGGAGCAGCTATTCCTTAAAAACAGGAAGAAAATGTTTTCATCTTAGGAAGCTAATAATTAAGGCATAAAAATAATATAAAAAATCATAAACTAAATAGGATTTAATTGTTGTAGTTGCAAAAGACATTCTTTTTTCCATAGAATTTTTTCCATTTTTCCATAGAATTCCATAGAATTACTATATAAATATGTTATGTGAACAATCTTTTTACTATAAATTATGCATATAGTCATATTTTCTGACTACTAAGTTAAGGGAACTTTTGCCTTTCTCCCATTCGGGGTTGTATGTGTGTGTGTTCCCTAGCTTGCTTTATACAAATTATTTTGATACTAGTTGGCCTTTGAGTCCTTTTAATAGTATAGATTTTTAATAGGCATGTAGTCAATAGGTATATGAATAGAAAGGTTCATAATCATATTATTGAATAAAATTTCTCCAGTATGTGACCAAATCGGAATTTCACATTGCTCTTATCAAAAGTTGATAAAAACAAAGACATCAAATGTGCTAAATACTTATTATTTCAGAGTTTTGGGTACCTTTTAAATTAGCTTTTATAAATTTTGCTGCCATTATTTACATGGGCACTTATCAATGAGATTACGTTTAAAGCCATATGTTAACTTCTTAACAACATTCCATGTTATGTTGGAAGCATTAGTTTTACAAAGTTGTAAGCATTAGTTTTACAAAGTAGAACACCCGTGATGAGCAGAAATATAGGATACTGAATACTGTTCTTATTTGAGACTCAAGAAAGGGAAGAAATCTTTGAACCTGTTACTGTCATGCAAGCTGCAATTTGTGGAGCATGATGGCTATCCTTGCAGAATGTTAAGCATGTTGAGCTGAAAGACCTTGAAGATATGACTAGAAAATGTCAGGGTCCTCCCTTAGGGCTTTCCGGCATTAAATAAACATCAATTTGGTTGATAATAAAGAAACATTGAGGCTTCTGGGGAGCAGAGTGGAGGGGAGAACCTCTATAGGGATTTATTTAGAATGTCAGAGATCTTTTATATTTAATTGGCATTAAACATTGCTTTCCCTGCTTCAGGAATATAGAGCATTCCCTGATAATCTGACTGAATAGTGAGAAGATAACCCAGGTTAACTGTAAAATAATTATTTTTAGGAAGTTAATGAAGCACATGTATTCTTGAAACTCCTTTGTTTGCAAAGTACAGAGCAAGTTTAATACTTCTTTTCTATCATGCTTCAGGTTTTAAGTTGGATGGTATTCCCCTGCTTGATAGGATATTCAGGCATCAAAAAATTAGAATATGTAGAACGCATTGTAGAGTTCATTATAAAAATTCACCATGAAGTGATGGCATGAATGGCCACATGAAGATGCATATACGCATAGGTCCTTGTGGTCATACCCTACACCTGGAATTCAAACAGAATCCAGGAATCCAGGAGAAGACCCTGAGCTCTGTCTGTGCAAGCATGATACCATCCAGACTCAAAGATAGGCTGTTACTCAGCTCAATAGCTTGGTGGATTGTAGATAGTGTTTAGCATTCATTTATGTTTAATGGTAGTAAAATTCCTGTTTTATTACCTCCCCCCCCAATAAACACTTTCCCATGGAAAGGTTTCTTATAGTTAGTTTCAAAATCTTCATAAATATTTTTGTCAAATTTTAAACAATCTAGAGGAAGTATTCTTGTATTTCAAGTCCATTTGGCCCCTTAATCCATTTATAACTTTCCAAAATCAACATTCCAGTCACCCTTTTGCTGTTCATTTAAAAAAAAATTATTTTTTTTAAGTCCTTAAATTTGCATGGAACTTCTTTCCTCAAGGATAGAAGGAAATTCACCCAGTGTAATGAAACTTGGCCTTCTAAAGACCTTACCATCCCAAAGCCATTAACAAGCAATTTCCTAAGATGGTTAGGAAAGGAAGTATGCGAATCCAATGTCCATTTGAAGGCATTGAACTATGGCTTAGGCATAATGACTTGCCCCATCTCCCAGAGCTCTATAATGTGCAGAGCCTGCTTTGTGGCATGCAAAGCCCTTTGCGCCACACTGCGAGGCTGGGGCTGGACTGGAGCTGGGCCTAGGCTGCACGCTGTATTGAAGCTCAGGGGCTCTTACAAACCCAGAGCTGTATCCCACCAAGAAGCCCCAGCTGCCCAGCCCAGTCCTAGCCTCAGTCGCCCTTGCCAGCCTGCATTCCAAGGCCCCTGCCACTCGGGCCTTTGTTGCCCCAGCTGACCTTCACCATCTTCCTGCTCCCACTTGCTGACAAGGTATGCGTGGCCTGGCCTCTGAGCATAACCTGAAGAAAAGATTTGTGTAGCCAGTAGCTGCCTTGTGAAGGGCCAGGCTGGACATGCTTATCAGATGCGGGAACAGGAAAACAATGGAAGTCAGCTAGCATAGCAGGGGCCGCAAAGTGCTGGGGCCCAAAGGAACATAGATGGTGATAGGTGGGCGGTGGGAGTTAAAGCACCCTTGTGGTCATTAGTGTGGGAAGGCTGCCAAGCACCTGAATTTTGGGGGCTCATATGTCCCTTTATTCAGCCCCACCATAATCTTAAACAGTTATTGAACAAATGGTCATAGTCAAGGACTACCTGTACATGTCAGAAGGAAAGGAGAGGAAGGAGAGAGCACTCGTATTCAACATTTGCTCTTATTCACCTATTTATTATTTTTGCTGAATACTTCCTTTTGGAATAGAGGCACATATTTCAAAGTCCTTTCTATCATTCTTCTGGAATATGGTTCCTCTAATTTTGAGGCAGATCATAGCTTAACACTTAAACCAAACCAGTAAACTATGATGTGTACTATCTCTACAAACCAAAGTGGAAACCAATTGCTGGTTTTAACTTTAAACTGTACAAGTAGTTCCTATAAAAGAGAATATTTATAGCTCCGTGTTGAACTGTGTAGTCCTTGGTGTGCTCTGAGCTTGGTTGTTTGCTTATTACCTGATTAGGTAACATAAGATAAGAAAAGCTTGATTGTCATTTTTTTACTGTGGGCACAATGATCATCATCATCAATGCTAGTCGTTGTGGGGTTTGTTACCTGTTTATATACAGTAGCTTGTCCTGCTGTTGTTGATGTGGGTGTGGCTTTCTCTTCACTAGTCCCTTGATTAGGGCCCTGTTTTCTGCTTGATTGTTATCTGGTATTGATCCCTGCTTATCTGGATATTGGTTGCTGAAGAAAATGTGTTTTCGTCTTTTTGTTTCCTTCTTAGCTTTTTATTTTCTTTTTTGAATGATGTGTAAGTGTAGTTTATCATTGTGTGTCTCTTGATGGCTGATTTGTTTGAATGTCAAGCTTCCAGGAATTCCCTGGAATTTAGCTTGGTCTGGGATGCTTACAGTTTCCCTATTGAAACTATGGTTAAGTCTGTCTATGGGTTGTGAGATTAAGGGATTTTCATAGTGTCTTCTGACTGCTAATTGGTTTTATGGACACGCCCTACTAGTCTTCTGCCTGTTTGTCCTACATAATGGTTGTTATAGTCTTTATATTGTATTGTTGGAGATGACTTCTGATTTTTACTTTTTCTCCCCTCCACCCTGTCTGGAGGACAAAGAAACCTCCAAAGTAAGTAGGCAGTTGATGAGATTTTATTGGTTGTTCCTCGAAGGATCAGAATTATTATGTGTATCACTGAAACTGAAATAAAAGTATCTTTTGCTTCAGCTTCTTAAGAAATCTGTCATTGTTAGAAACATAATTATATCCTGGTTTTTGTTGAGACAAGCCTGCTGTGTAGATAGTTACCTAGAGAATTATGCACCATTATTAAGCCTAAATATTTATGTTCAGTCCTTTTACTTGAACAGTGAGATCTATATAATTGTGTTTATGCTCTAGACTGCAATTGACAATTTATCCAGGAAACCCTATATAGTATTTAGATTAAGGCATCCTACTTTGAGATGAATTGTCATAGCAATCTCCTTGTCTTCTTTCCCATTTCTTAAACTACTGATTTTAAAAAAAAGAACTTTACTGTTTTACAATGCTTTCAGTACTGTGCTAATATGTTCATTTTAAAGTCTTACTCATTCACACAATGAACAGGAGATTGTATAGAGTGCTAATAGAATGTATTTTCCTAACAGCTTTTTTGCAGGTTAGAATTTACCTAAACTACAAATGATTATGCATATTGCCAGAGGCTAAATAAGAGATCACTGAAATTTTGGTAGTCTGAAGTTTTCCATAAGTGACTTATGTTCCAAAATAGTAATGCTGCAAAAATGCAGTGTTAGTTTTCTTCAGAAGTACTGTGTCTTTGGGATAGCTTTAAAAAAATTAATAGAAAAGAAAGTAACTTGATATGAAAGTAGAAATTAAAAATAGAAATAGTAATTTTTTTTGCGGGGGGGGGTATGCAGTTGTTGCAAATGAGGCACATAATGTTTGCAATGTAATTCCTGTCTTAAAAGTGCTTCAGCATGAGTTTGTTGCTTTTCATATTTGAGAATGATTATATATTTACAATTATGTATTTAAAAATTTCAAAGCAAAAAGTAAAGACAAATAGTATCTTAATTCTGTTTCTCTTTTTCTTCTTCCTTCCACTCCATACTTTTCATTATGTATTCCTCATGCCTTTTTAAACAATATTTTGATCTTTTATTCATCCATGTTCCACTTATATTTCCATGGGAAACTGTTTTGTGCACTGTCTGTACCTGGACACTGCACACAGCTCACCCTTTCTTTTTTCAATCAGGATGGCGGCCTAGTGGAAGAGCCCACTACTTCACCATTTTTGCCTTCACCAAGCCTGAAGCTCCCCCTTTCAAACAGTGCACTCCCTAATCAGACCCTGGGTGGGATTGCCTCAGGGCTGGGCATGCAAAACTTGAATTCTTCTAGACAGGTAAGGTACCTTTTCAGTGACAACTGTGTGAAAGTCGGTTGGTGTCATAGTAAAAGGAATATGGGTTTTTTTTCCTATTTCAATATCCTTTTTTCAAATGTAAGTAGTAAATTTGTCTAAGTCAAAACGTAATTTGGCATCTAGACCTATGAAGTTATTACTATAGGAGATAAACAAAGGTCTTTTAGCTGAATATTATGCCTTTGCCTTTCTGCTGCTGCTTCTCTCCACAACTCCTCAACCACTGCTTCTATTTCTTTTCTTCCCTGCTGCTTTTCCACCGCATATCTGGATAGTGCTATTCTTTTCTGTTGTCTTGCATGACAACAGAAATCACACTTCTCCCAACTTGTAATCCTTCTTTTCTTCTTTTCTCCTCCTCAGACAATTATCGTTTACTGTGTTACGGTTATTCTGCCCCCAAGCCAGCTTTCTTGACTACAGTATTTGGTTACTAGTTGGGATTAAACCAGTTTCTATTTTTAGTTCATCCAGTCAGTAGAGTTGGTGGTGCTGCCAATCCTGAGTGAGAAATCAGTTCTCAGCACTAGAGAAATTAAATATTTCCATTCACACTATTATTTATGGGGTCTTCAGCTTTGTTAGGCAAGTGAGCACATTTAGAATTTTGAGAATGTATTATAAGTCCTTTCAGAAACCTTAAATATATTTTCAGTTCTTGGGAAACATATATTTTGTCAATTACATGTACTTCTTTGCAAAACAAATACCACTTTCTCAGAATGCAAACTGTTGACTTTAAAGAGTCACACATACATGAGCACATATGAACACACACATTCTCAGTCTTCCCCTTTCATTTTTCATTGCGCCACTTCCACACCTACAGGATGATCTCTGTGAAGTCCATGTCCTTCTACTGCCTACTTTTTTCCTGCATATCTACCAATTATTTTTTTATTTTTTTAAGAATGTCCCAGTAGCTGATGTTTTGCTCTGCAACATGCCTCTTTCTTATTTACTTATTTGCTTTTTGTTCAGTTTGATAAATATTTTAAGACTATTTGGGGGGGGGAGCAAACTCCCTAGCATTATGCTCAGTAAGGTTCTGCAGGTACTACGATGCCTGTAGGCACTACATTGGGATCCCCTTGCTTACTCCATTATGCCAGTTTGCATACTGATTCTTGTCCATTTAATACTTGCTAATGTGTTAAATTGAGTCAGCCAAAAACTACATAGTGAGCTGATATCTAGAGCAGGGTTAGACAATCTTTGAACCTTCCATGTAGTTTAGTTGCAACTCAGTAAACCATCATGTAAGGAAGGCATCAAGTTGCCTTAGTGCTCGAAGATGATTGTAGTGATAAAGTTATAAGTTTTTTATTTTCATATACACTGTCCTGGGCTGAATTATTTCCAGGCCCAATTAAAAGTAACAGTTCTGCTCATTTAAAAACCCTAAAAGTGTGAGAAAGGCTTCCTAGGAAAAGGAAGCATGTTAAGGATTTGTGTTTACTAACTTCCTACCCAAGATGCTATGGGTGAGTACCCACAAGTAAAGGCAATTTACACAACATTGAAATAGTACAAGATAAGACTGAAATGTAACATAGAAAGAAAACAAGCAAAACCAACAGTTTAAAAAACAAGCAGCAGATCTGAAAGCAGCAGATCACTTAAGAAGTTTGCAATTTCCATTAATATTACATGTTTCTTTCCTTCTCTAACTTAGGTATCTTTTGCTAATCTTAAATATGAGACAGTTAAGAAACAATATGTACAAGGAAGATGCCTCAGAGCATATTCAGCTTAACTTTCTGTGTGGGCCAAGTAGCTGATTCTTTTGCACAGACTTAGGGTTAGCAAGGAAGGAATTAGACATCCACTTTAAAATACCTTGAAAAGAAAGAAAGAACCTGAAAATCTGAATCATCATTACCAGTGTGGCCTGTATTGTAGTACCAGGTTTTTGGAATAGTCTTCTAAAGAACACTTAGTTGATTCTGTCCACAGTAGCTTTTACGGAGGCTATAAAGACTGTCTTTCTTTTTATGAGACCTTTTATACTGTTGTGTTACAATGTGCAATGTAGCACTGACTTCTCATTCCATTTGATCTGTCTGCATTGTATTTTGTAGATTTACCTTTTAACTTTGTTAAACATTCTGTATTCTGAAAGAAGAGCAAGGTAGTAATCTTTAGATAAGAAGAATCATAAGAGGAATCATTCTGAAACATTTTCACAATAGACTCATAAAATCATTGTCATCGTACTAAGGAAAGATTTTGAAACCTTTGCTACTTTGGGAGGTAATAAAAGAAATGTGGTACCTTAGTACCATTTCCACACATTCGTCAAAATTGTTGTACTAAAATTAAAAACAAACAAAAGTACTTAGAAGGAAATCACTCTATTGTCTATCTGTCTAAATCTATAAGGACTAGAATGTGGAAAACATTGACTTCTCTATTTATTTTACTTGTATTGCTTCATTTTACAAAAGAGAGGAACAAAAGAAAAAAAACAACAAAACCCACAATTATCAACACAAATGCAAAAAAAGAAACAACAAAGCCATGTTATTTTATATATAAAAAACAGTTAGTCCCAGTTTTTAAACACATAATTAAGCCTTGAGCAGACAATAATTTTGATTGGTCTTTCCATTATGTTGATCGAGAGATTGTTTAAAGCACGCATGTATTAGTGATCCAAGATGGTAAACATGGGGTGGGCAATGTCTTTCCTTCATTGAAAAGAAAATTTTATTTTTAGAAAACATAAGTCATTTAAAAACATCCTCTTCAGAGTACAATAAATATGACAGAATCTTTTTTTTGTGGTTAAAATCATAAAAAAACAACAACAATATTCTTTTAACCCTTTACCTTCTAATATATTAATCAATATATTTCAAATTTATATACCTGAATTTTTCCACATATCTCATATCTATTCCAATAATTATTATATAAGTATTACAGATTTAGAATAATTCAAAATTATTACTACTGACAATAATTCAATAATTCTAAACACTACCAATATACCTAAACCAAATTGTGAAAGGAAGAAATGTGTAATTGAAAATGATCATATATAACTGATATATCAATTCACAGTTTTAGGTAATCCAGATTCCTCTCGCAATAACCCAAACAGTTTAAAAACTTGATTGGTAACAAGCTGATCCATTTACATACATACATGCATGCATACATGCATACATACATACATGTCTGACATTGCCATTTGAAGTAAGCAACATTTCCTCCCTGAAAAAATCCATTAGAATGCCTGGATGGAGTAAATTGACTAAATTCAGTCAAGTCTATCAGTTGTCTACTGCCAGCTCAGCAAGTTGGTTTCCTGTTCTCTCAAATGAGGCAGAAGACTTGTTTTCTCAATTTTGGACCCACAATAGATCAAGTGGAAGACACCATTGACCAGTAAATTAGACAGGAAAACTTTGTTTGTACTAATTTACTGCAGTAAAGCAATCAAAAGATACAGAGATTACCATTTAGCTTGGGAGAAATCTGAAATGGTAACTCAGCACATTACTGTTTCAAACCAGGAATAATAACTGTTCTCCAGCAGGACGATGGAGAATCCACCAATGGGTTAGGACTATCTTCCTGCCCAATAAAAGACTAAGTTTGCCAGAGTTAACACGCCTCCTGCTGGGCTGATATCCCAGACACGACTTAGTCTTCAGCCCAGCTAGGACGTTGTGTTGGCTCTGGACAGGTCGTATTTCTTATATTATTGGTGGATTCTCCCTCATCTGGACTGGAAAGCAATTCGGACCCCTATCTAAATTTAAACTTCCCGGCTGCAAACAGCTGAGCGTCGGCCTCCGGGTCGCTCAGCAACGTTGATTCGGCGATCGGCCGGATCGGGCCGATTCGCGGAGCCAGCCCTTAGAGGGATCTTGACGACAGACAGCTGTTGTCGGTCCGGAGCTAAGCCGCCCCACAGCTGACTGTCGGCCTCCGGACCTAAGCTCTCGCGTCCGCCCTCGGCATCGGCAATTTCGGAGGACGATCAGCTGATCGTCGGGGGGGCGGCCCGCGCGCAGATTACTGTCGGCCTCCGGGCTCGCTGAGCGAAAGCGGGAGGAGGAGCTTTAGCGCGGCTGGAGGCTTGCTTTTTGAATTGCGGAGAGTCGGAGCTTGCCGCTCTTGCGGCATCGCGGAAGGCCAGCCTTCGGGTAGACGGCCCGGCCGTTCCTCTCCACGGCCCTGCAGCCTCCAGCAAGGATCGGTTGCTCCCTTTCGGGGCGCACGCACGCATTTGAAGCCGCTCGCTCCCAGATACTGGGCAGCCAAGAATTTAGTCTGAGGGCCTCTTTCTACAGTGGGTGATTTGAGGCCTCAGATTTTGGCGCGCAAATCGCGGACGCCATTTTGGAAGCCAAGGCCTAGTAGGCCTGACAGGGACGGCCCCAACAGCAGCCAGCCACGGCACAAGCCTACACTGCTGCTGCTTGATTGGTGGGCGCCGGCCCTCCCTTCTCCATCCTTGCAGGAGATTGACTCAGGTCTAGGCCCCAGGCCTAACAAGTCGCCTCGCCATTGCAGCGGCAGCCATTTTGCGGACTGATTACAGCCGCCATTTTGCAGCTTCAAAACTGCCATTGACACCCTGCTCAGATTCTGATCTGGCACAACCAACCCCAGGGCAAAACTTGGCAAGGATTTCACCTTTAGCGTGAGCTGGCACGCCTTCGGGCCCCGCCGCCACCACCTAGGCTTTGTGTGCAGGCACATATCACTCAGGTGATTGCCGCCACCAACAAGGAGAGGAGTGCGCAGGCACATATCACCAAGGTGATTGCCGCCACTGATCGGTCAACGTGTGTGCCGGCACTTGCCGATTGCGACTCACCCATCGGGTCTCGTCGCCACAAGACGCCTATATAATACGTCTCAGTGCATCACTGGGCATTTTCCAGCCTCTCAGAGCTCTGCCTAGGGCAATCCACTCCGGCTCCTGAGTTGCAACAGGCTTCAGGCCTTCCTTGCAATGGCTGACGACGCAGCTAATCAATCTGCGCAGGGCGCTTCCGGCACTCCCGTCTCAGGGAAGCGCAAGTCCTCTAAACTAGAGGCAGCAGGCAGGATAAAGGCCAAGGCCAGGTCCAAGGCCATAGCTGGCGAAAAGGCCTCAAGGGCCGCAGAAAAGGCTGCCCAGAGGCGAAACACGGCTCTAGAGAAGCAGTTCTCCAGGGCACAGCGCATGTCTGCGGGAGACCAACCCCTGGTTCCCCTTGCCCCTCAGGAGAGCTCACTCTTCAACCCCCAACCGGCCCTGCCAGGTCCCTCTGACGCACGGGCCCTTTTCCATCAGGGCCCCATGCCACAGAGTACTACTCTGTCCCCTGACCCGGGATTGAACCCCCCAATGGGGGCTTCACCGGCTAGCTTCCGCCCCCCGCCCGAAGCCACGTTCACGCCCACAGCGGCTGGACTTCGTCCCCCTGAACACCAAGGGGTCGGGCCTGAACAACTTGAAGCACTAATTGCCCGGGCGTATGCTCAGGGCAGGGCCTCCTCATTCTATGAGAACAGGCCGGAATATGTCAGGCCCGTGGTACCAGCTCAGGCACGGGCAGAGAGACCGGATTACCCAGAGTCCGTTTATTCGGACCATTCCTCCCGAACGCGGGACTCTGATCCTGAGGGTTATGGGTCAACTGACTTCCAGCTGTCAGAGGATGAGGAGTCGGGCCCAGACCCGTCGCCTTTCATAGGCCTATTTGACCCGGGCCTATTCAGGTCTCTCCTGCTAAAGGCCACCACGTCGGCCAACATTGAACCAGAGCAGGAAAAGCAGCCGACTGCCTCAACCAGTCAGGACCCCAAGCCACTCTTCTCCGAACCTACGGTGACGGAGCGCTATATCCCTTGTCCTCCTTTTTTCCTGGAAACTATCAGGAAACAATGGGGAAATCCGGGCACTCTACCAACGCCAGGGGGAACGGATAAGAGACTCATGGCCGTCTCCCCGGCCTTGTCAAATCTCCTGGAGGTTCCCAGGGTGGACGAACCACTAACCTCTCTTTTTTCTTCCTCCACCGTGTCAGGTGACACGTCTGAGGTCTTGAGGGCAGAGGACAGGAAGTCCGAGCTCTCTCTCCGTAGGTCTCACCTGGCATCGGCATGGGCCGTGCGTGCGTCCACCTCTACTTCCTTCTTTGCCAGAACGTCAATTCTCTGGCTCAGGGAACTCCAAGCGTTGCTTCCCCCGGATCAGGTTCGTGCCCATCAGAATCTGGGTAAGTTGGTGGCATCGGCAGAATACATGGCGGATACTTCCCTCCATGCCGCCAGATTCTCAGCGCGCTCCATGGCCGCTAATACTGCAGCCCGCAGGCTCCTATGGCTGAAACAGTGGCGAGCGGACTTGAAGTCCAAGTGGCACCTGGCTTCCGCTCCCTGCAGGGATGGACACCTCTTTGGGGAGGCGCTAGACCCTTACCTTATTGAAAATAGGGATAAGCGTAAGGTGTTGGCCCACCTTACTAGGAGGCCGGATAGGCGAGCTACTCCGTACCAACGGGGACCGCCCTTCCGCCAGGGACCAGGATCGGTGTGGGGCCCTCCGCCTCGTCCCTCCTTCCCCAGGCCCGGCCGTCAGCCTGACCGCCCGGCTCCCAGAACCAGGCCGCAATATCACGGCAAGAGGCCCTTTCGGGGCAGGGGAGGCCGTCCTTTCAGAGGTCACAAATGACTCAAGGACGGACCTCCCCATTGGCGGCAGACTCACTATGTTTTTACACGAATGGGAGGCCACCGTCACAGACACCTGGGTGCTCAACACCATCAGGCACGGCCTCACCTTGGAATTTCTGTCGCAGCCACGGGATCGATTCATTGCCTGCTCCGCCCCAAGAAGCCCGACAAAGATAGGTCTCATGTCCGAGGCCATTCATCATCTGTTGCAGCTCAAGGCCATCGAGCCGGTGCCCGCTGGCCAAACCCATCGAGGGTTTTACTCCATTCTCTTTGTGGTCCCAAAGGCCTCGGGAGGGTGGAGAGCAATCCTCGATCTGCAGGGATTGAACTCTCATCTTGTCTACAAGAGATTCAAGATGCAGACGTTGCAGTCCATCCTGGCCAGCATAAGGAGGCACGACTTCCTTGCCTCCATCGACCTTACGGAAGCATACCTTCATATTCCCATATCTCCCGACCATCGGAGGTTCCTCCGGTTCTGTTATGGGTCCCACCACTTTCAGTACAGGGCCCTGCCATTCGGTCTCTCGTCCGCTCCCAGGGTATTTACCAAGGTCCTGGCTGCACTGGTAGCCCACCTAAGATTGATTCCTGTCCGGGTCCAATGCTACCTGGACGACATCCTTATTCTGTCCTCCTCCCTACAGCAGGCCCGGTCGGACCTGGAATTAGCTGTCCGGCTCCTTCAGACTCACGGCTTTTCGATCAATTTCCGAAAGAGCCTGCTAGAGCCCTCCAATCGCATCCTACACCTAGGAGCGATCATAGATACAGACCTTTTAAGGGTCTATCTATCCCCGGAACGCCGGAACAGCATTCGCTCCCTGATCAGACAGATACGGAGGGAGCGGAGGATCACTCTGGTCTCACTCTCCCGACTATTGGGCAAGATGGTCTCTTGCATGGGAATAGTGCCATGGGCCAGACTGCACTTCAGAACCTTACAATGGTTCCTACTCCCATACCAGAGGCAGGGCACCAGTGCATCCAACCAGAGGGTCGGGGTCACACCCCGAGTTCTGGATTCCCTTCGGTGGTGGCTCTCCCCTGCGGTAGACAGGGGCTCCCTATTCAAAGAACCAAACAGACTCACCCTAACGACGGATGCAAGTCTGTTCGGATGGGGTGCGCACCTGGGTTGTCACTTGGCACAGGGACGATGGTCACCCATGGACCTCAGTCACAACATAAATTGGCTGGAGCTCAGGGCCATTCATCTGGCACTGCTTCACTTCAGCGACGAGGTGGTGGGTCGACACGTCCTAGTGCTCACAGACAACGTGGCTGCAAAGGCCCACGTAAACCGGCAGGGCGGCACTCGCTCCAGGACTTTGATGTCCGAAGCACGGTCACTAGGTTCCTGGGCGGAAACCAATCTCTCCTCCTTAAAGGCGGAGCACATTTCAGGGCAGGCCAACCTTCAGGCGGACTCGTTGAGCCGGTCGACAGTGGACCACTCCGAGTGGCGCCTGCATCCCTATTTATTCAGGGAGATCTCGGTGAGGTTCGGGCCTCCGGTGGTGGATCTATTCGCCTCGCCGGCAAATGCCCAACTCCCGAGATTCTTCTCCAGGTTCCCGTCCCGGGGGGCCGAGCGGACGGACGCGCTCCGCAGCCCCTGGCCCACAGGTCTCCTCTATGCCTTTCCCCCTCTTCCTCTGCTTCCGGCTCTCATCCGGAAAATTCTGCAGGAACGGGCGGAGATCATAGTGGTTGCCCCACATTGGCCGAGACGGCCGTGGTTTGCCGACCTAGTGGACCTTTCCGTCTCCCCTCGGTGGAGGATTCCCCCGGATCAGGTCGCTCTCAGTCAGGGGGTTCTACAACACCCAGAACCTCAGGGCCTGCAACTAGCCGTCTGGCACTTGAGAGGCGGCTCTTAACACGGGACTCTTTTTCAGAAGGGGTGATCTCCATGATTCAGGCCTCCAGGCGTCCTTCCACCAATAGGATCTATGATTCCTCGTGGAGGAGTTTTTGTGCCTGGTGTTCCGGGAATCACCTGGACATCTCGGCTGTCACTATCTCACACATCCTTGAGTACTTGCTGGAGGGATTTAACAAGGGCTTGTCGCCCAATACCATCCGTAGGCAACTGGCGGCTCTCTCCACAGTACTCATGTGCCAGGATTCCATTCCTTTGGCCCAGCATCCACTGGTACGGTCCTTCCTCAGGGGTGCTACCAACACCAGACCTCCCGTGGTTCACCGTTATCCCTCTTGGGATCTCCCACGGGTGCTACAGGCCCTTACCTTGCCGCCGTTCGAGTCGGTCAAGACCTGTTCACTACAGTTCTTGTCCATGAAGGTGGCCTTTCTTGTGGCGATCACATCCGCCAGACGCATCTCGGAGCTCGCTGCTCTCTCAGTCAGGGAGGACCTATGCGTCTTCCACAGCGATAGGGTAGTCCTCCGACTGGACCCGGCCTTTGTACCAAAGGTGAACTCGTTGTTCCATAGGGCACAAGAGGTGGTCCTACCGGACTTTTGTCCCCAGCCTGCTCACAATTTAGAACGCCAGTGGCACACCTTGGACGTTCGTAGGGCGTTACGCCACTATATTAAAAGGACTTCTGCCTTCCGCAAATCGGAAGCGCTTTTTATCTCCTTCCAGCCTTCTTCGATGGGGAAGAAAGTCTCCTCATCCACGGTTGGCAGGTGGATCAGGTCCTGCATCGCAAGAGCCTACCAGGCACGGTCCCTGCCACTGCCAGGCCGTATCACTGCTCACTCTACCCGCAGTGCCGCTACTTCAGCAGCGTGGGCTACGCAGGCACCCATCGGGGATATTTGCAGGGCGGCGACTTGGTCCTCGCCTTCCCCCTTTGTGAGGCATTACAGGCTGGACAAATTCGCCTCCGCGGAGGCATCATTTGGCCGGAGGGTGCTACAGCAAGTGGCATCTTCAAGTGGGACACAGGCCCTGACTGATTCCCTCCCATAGGGACAGCTCGGCTTTGGTATGTCCCATTGGTGGATTCTCCATCGTCCTGCTGGAGAAGGGGCGTTGTCTTACCTGAACGCCTTTTCTCAGCAGGACGATGGAGAATCCACGCCCATCCCCTTAGGACCGTCAGGTCCTGTGTTAGGGGCACAGTGAGCCAACACATCAGTCCATTGTCAGCAGCTTCGCCTTCGTCGTGTCTGGGATATCAGCCCAGCAGGAGGCGTGTTAACTCTGGCAAACTTAGTCTTTTATTGGGCAGGAAGATAGTCCTAACCCATTGGTGGATTCTCCATCGTCCTGCTGAGAAAAGGCGTTCAGGTAAGACAACGCCCCTTCTAAACATCACATAGATTGCCAGCTAGGGAAAAAGAAAAAGCATCTATGCAGTTACAGAATGCATATCTTTTTAATATTGTTGACACTAAATGAATAGAATAGCTTGCATATCAAGTAAGATTAAAATAAAACAAATGTACAGGAGGGCTCCTGTTCAGTAACATGTAGAACAGTTCAAATAATTGCCACCAAATAAAATACACTTCTGAAAGATGTGAATTTTGTTGTTCTGCAGATACCGAGTGGCAATCTAGGTATGTTTGGCAATAGCGGAGCAGCACAAGCCAGGACCATG
This sequence comes from Azemiops feae, assembly GCA_023970755.1. NCBI lineage: Eukaryota > Metazoa > Chordata > Lepidosauria > Squamata > Viperidae > Azemiops > Azemiops feae. Next base: position 4,647,984 of record JALGBA010004297.1, on the reverse strand, counting down.
CAACAGCCGCAGCAACCGCCAGTGCAACCTCTTAACTCATCCCAGCCTAGTCTTCGTGCTCAAGTGCCTCAGTTTCTCTCCCCTCAGGTTGGTGGAGATCGACAGCATTATAGGCAGCAGAGCTGGACACAAATGGCTGATCAAAAGTCACTGCTAATTTGTGGAGAAGAAATTGGGTGGATTATTTCTAGGGGAAAGAGAGATCTCCTGTTATTTCTAATGGGCAGAACCCCCCTGTTAGCAGTGACAGTAGTACCATTATCAAAAGGGCCTCAGGAGACGATATCTTTCATGATGCTTTCTCTTGGGATTTAATGGGAGCTGCATTGGAGAAAGGATGGTACAAATAAAGAAGAATATTTGTAGCTCTGGGTTGACATAAGGGGTCCTTGGTGCTCTCAGCATGCTTGTTTTCTTGCAGACATTTCATTACCCAAATTAGGTAACGTCATCAGTGTTAACATCACTAGCACTGATAACATTACCTAGTTTGGGTAAGGAAATGTCTGCAAGAAAACAAGCATGCTCAGAGAGCAGTAAGGACACCCCCCCTCCCCCCCAATGGATAGAACAGTTGAAGATAAGACAGACATGCACATCTCTTGGCTACCTTGGAACTAAATAGGAAGAAACATCACATCAAAATTTGAAAACTCTTTTTTAAATTAAATGAGAACTGGGAGAATTTCTTTCTTGATAGCCAGGAGTATAGAAATCCAGATGGCATTAACCACTAACACTTAAATCAACTGATTATTCCTGAAGCGATCAGGATGCTGTTTTCTTCAGTTCTTCAGTTTTGCAAAGATTTGTTATATTTCTAGCAGTGTCTATTTCTGTACCATGTTCAATACATATTAAGTAGAAATCTTAACTAAGGAAACTCTAATTATGATATGCAACAAGTACAATATACTATTATTTATTTATTGTTATGCAACAGCCACATATTTCTGTGAAAGGCATTATGGACTGAAAAATAGAATTTTATTTGTCCCAGCACGATATGTAAAACATAATTGTAACTTGAATGTTTGTATTGTGTGTACCCATTTTACATAATATGACCATTTATTTATTTACACATGTATACGATCACTCAGCTGAGTGATTCTGAGTAGCTAACAGTTCGATTTTCATGAATGATATTTCAGATTTTGTCTGATACAAGCAGTTACTATCAATTTCTTGTTTTTTTATATATATTTATCAAAAATAAACAGAAAAGCAAGTCGGATCACATGCCATTAGCGTATCTTCCTTAAATTCCGCTGAGTGAGTATAGCAGTTGTGTAAATTATGGTAATAAACTGTTTTGTTCTATCTCAGGTTCAAGCACAGCTTTTGCAGTTTGCAGCAAAAAACATTGGTCTCAATCCTGCACTATTAACCTCGCCAATTAATCCTCAGCATATGACGATGTTGAACCAGCTCTATCAGCTGCAGCTGGTAAGTTAAAAAAAACCAAAAAATCATATACAATTAATAAAGGTACTATCTTCCTGTCTTGTTTTGAACACTTTTAGTTTGCTGATTATTTTCAGATTTTTCTGCACTTTAACTTCTGAGTCATATAACTTCTGAGTCATATAAGCAGAAGCATCTCCAAAACCATCCTCTAGTACCACTAGTGCTTCTCAGAATGTTCACCATATTTTTATTGCCTTTCTCTTTACCAAAACTCGATCCCTATAATTTTATCTACTACATGTTAATCATTACTACGAGTTATGCATGACTTTTTCTCAAAGTAATTATAATTGTGCATTATTTTGCTTAGATGTTTTAGCCTATATTTATTATTTTTATAAATAACTCTTAAGTGGCTAACATACTTAATATCCCTCTCCTCTTATTTTCCCCACAACAACAACTCTATTAGGTGAAATGGACTGAGAGAGAGAGAGAGAGAGAGAGAGAGAGAGAGAGAGAGAGAGAGAGAGAGAAGGTGGCTGAAAGTTAACCTAGCCAGGTTTCATGCTTAAGGCAAGACTAGAATTCACAATCTCCTAGTTTCTAGTCTGGAACCTTAACCACTAGATCACAGGTGTCAAACTCGATCACGTCACATGACGTATCACGATGTTTTTGCCTTTGTGGAGCCAGGGTGGGTGTGTCCTATACGTGACGCATCTGGCCCTTGGGCCGCCAGTTTGACACCCCTGCACTAGATCAACTTGTCTTTTGAGGTTTTTTTTAAATATGATTCAGAGCACAGAAACTACATTATATTAAGTCACATTGCTCCAAATGTTAAGATATTAGTATGGAATTTAATGTACTCTTTTGCAAGAGCTGAATCTAAGCCATGCCGTTGAATTAATTTAGGGAAAAATGCAATTCTGTATATAAAACATACTGTGTTCATCATTTCTGCAAGCTCTTAGGACTCTGTCATCTAAATGTTTAAAACATGGTTATAAATTCAGACTGTGACTCTATGTTTTAAAGTTAGTTAGCAAATATAACTAAGGCAGCAAACCAGTAAAACTTCCCAGCATCTTACATGAACAATTCGGGATGGATTTAGTTCGGAAACTTAACTGCATTTTCATTGTTAGTTTCAGATCCTAAGCAAAATTACAGCAAGAAAGAAACAGATTCAAAACTAAATATATTTGTTGTTAATTGCCATGTATTCTGCCGGGCATTCACCATTCAGATTCAAACACACATTGCTTGGTGTGGTATACACAATGCAGATTAGTACACTTTTTTCATCGGTTCACAGAACTCAGTTCTCAGATAAGCTCATATTTTCTAAACCTCAAAGCTGGGATATAAATCAAATAAAAATAAAGAATTCCTGTTTCCTGATTATAGACTGGCATTGAAATTCTAATAATCCTGATCTAAAAGATGTAGAGAGAAGTGTCTATGGAGATTCTCAGTCATCCAGATCATGCTTGTCCCAAAGGTGCTTTTTCAAAAGGCAACTGGACTTTCTTTGTTTTTCCTTGAAGATGTTTCACTTCTCATCCAAGAAGTCTTTAAAGTTCTGACTGAATGGTGAAGAATGGAAGGATTTATATTCCAAACCTCCAAGTGGCCTCAACGACTCTCGGAAAGAGTGCTAACAATCAGATGACTGCAAGGAATATAAATCTTTCCATTCTGCACCCATTCAGTCAGAACTGAAGAAGCTTCTTGGATGAGAAGCCAAACATCTTCAAGAAAAAAACAAATGAAGTCCAGTTGCCTTTTGAAAAAGCACCTATGGAGAGGGAGGGATAGTGGCTTTGGCAATGATGGAAACTGGGCAGAGAATAAGCTAGTGCCACAACCATCTGGTTTAAAAGTGGAATTTAAAATGGTTCTTTACCTATAATCTTAACTAACAGTTTCTTTTATCCTCTGTAATCTACTTCCCCATCACAGTCATATAGAGGATATAATTCCCACAAAGCATCAGAAATTGTCCTAAGGGAGGTTGTGGCCCCAAACACGATCACTTATAGAAACAGGCTTTGGACCTAGGTGGCTTCTTAAATAATAAAAATTTCTTAAGGCAAAAAGAGTTCTATGAATAAATCATGAAAGAGGATCAAGGAAAGATTTTTCTGAAATGAGATGAATCACTAAAATAAAAGTTGCATTAGGCAAAAAACATGAGGAATGATCCTAGGAACCATGCAAATTCCAAGTCAATCCATCTGTATTCTAAATTCCAAATAAAGCAGGAAATACACAAAAAGGCAAAGAAAAAGTAAATGGTGCCTAGAATCAAGAGTATTTATCAAAGGACTTGATGAATTAGAAAATTATATTCAATATATGTCAGATCAAAGGCAATGAATGGTAAGCTTATCCTGAAATCTAAAGATGATTAACAAATGTTTTAAAATAATATGATCATTTTTAGGTCTGTTTAAACAAAATTAGGCCACTATAGACAAAAGGGGATCACCATACCCAATAAAATTATCCCACTGCTATTCTGATCTTTTTGAGCAATTAAAAAAATAAATGCCTTAAGACGGGCATATTTTTCCCATCAGAACTATCATTTAAATGGTTCATGCATTCATTTAGTTTATAGAGTTATAGATAGATTAAAGACTTGCAATCACTTTGGTATGGCTATTATACGTGCAATGGATATTTCAAGATTTTTGGAGCACCATTCAGTGGAATGGCAGCAGAATGCAAAAGTAGTAAACTTATTCAAATGCTGATTAATACACTGTAAGTATTGGGTCTCCTTGTTCTGTGACCATATGATTCCTTTCTTTGTATCTTTCAGGCATACCAACGTTTACAAATCCAGCAGCAGATGTTACAGGCTCAGCGTAATGTTTCCGGACCCATCAGACAACAGGAGCAGCAAGTAGGTTTCACTCAATTCCAGATGTACCATCACTAAAGAATTTTGTATGGTATATAACAATGAATATTTATAAAACAAACATTCTGTGCGGCATACTTTTATCCAAGAATAAATCAATAATTGTACAGGTAGTCCTCAAATTATGATCACAGTTGGAACTGAAATTTCCATTGCTAAGTGATGCAGTTGTGAAGCACTAGTCACATGACCATATTACATAACTATGACAATCCTGGCAGTCTTCATTGACATCATAACTCTAGACATCCAGGTCATTAAATGGGAAGCAGAAAGAATCCCGTGTAAGGTGCACAGGAGTGTTATTGGGGGGGGGGGGGACACAGGCTATGCATAAATTAGGGGTTGCTGCAGTGGAGCAGGAATGCAGTGAGCCTGGGAAAAAGGGGTACAGGGTGTGTGCATCCATGTGTATGAGCACAGGGAGAACAGAGAAAGAATATGTTGTGGCTTATGGCTTCTTGGTACACTGAGGCTCTGGGACTGCAAAAAGCCTCTGAGCCTCAATGCAGCATGAAGCCCAGCCCAACCCTGGCCCAGCAATGCAGCACAAAGGGGCTTCTTGGCATGTTATGGCTGTCAGCCTGCAAGAACCCATAAGGCACTACATCTCAAAGCCCTTCACAGCATGCAGCCCAGCCCCAGCCCAACAGCATGGCATGAAGGGATTTCTTCTACAAGAATCCCTAAGCTATATCTTGAAGCCCTTTGCAGTGCAAAGCCCAACCCAGCTCTAGCCCGGCAGGGTGGCACAAGGGGGCTACTTGCCATCCTGGGAAGTTACAGCAAGCCTAGCAACACTCAACCTCCCTACCTTGAACTCCAAGGCTCCTGCCACCTTGCGCTTTGCCATCTCAAATGATCTTCACCATCTTGTTCCTCCCACTAGTGATGAGGAATGCCTGGCCTGGCCCTTTGTATGAAACAGCTGGCCACATGAGGCTATCTGCTCCAGATGTTGTGAGAAAATAGCCATGCGTGACCTGGGGAAGAAAACTGAAGGGCCACACCAGGCATGCTTAGTCAGCAGCGGGAGACAGTGAAGGTCAGCTAGGGTGCCAGGGGCCATGGAATGCAGGTGGTCAAAAGGGCATAGATGGCGGGGTGATAGGCAGATGGGGAGAGTTGAAGCACCCCTGTGTGTGAGGTACCAAGCATGTGAATGTTGATCAGGTGACTGTAGGGGGCACTGCAAAGGCCATAACTTTGGGGACCAATCATAAGTCCATTCAGCACCATTGTAACTGAATGGTTGCTGAACAAATGGTCGTAAGTTGAAGACTACCTGTAATAGCAGATTTCAGTTTCTGTAATCTATGCCTGATACATCTGAAGTTTCACCAATGAGTTTATTGCTAGTGTACCTCTTCGGCTCATAGCACAAAATCATAATCTTTTGTGCTGTTTGCTGTTTTTAAAATCGTTGTTATTATTATTTTGTAGGTTGCACGTACAATCAATAACATGCAGCAGCAAATTCAGCAGCACCAGCGCCAGCTGGCCCAGGCCCTGCTTATGAAGCAGCAGCCACCCCCTCCACACCTATCTTTGCACCCCTCTGCAGGCAAATCAGCCATGGATAACTTTTCACCCCATCCCCAAGCTCCTGGCCTATCTGACCTGCAGACCAAAGAGCAACAGTCTTCACCGAACACCTTTGCTCCTTACCCCCTTGGTAAGTGCGGTTTTTGTAAAGGATTTTACTACTCATAATTTACTAATATTATTCTCTCTCTCTCCCTCCCTCCCCCTCCCCCCTCATTATTCCCCAAGTCTTTTTGCCTCATTCCTCACTATCAGATGCAACTTCTATTCTCTGTCAGTAGAAGAGTAAAATGTAGACAATTTCTATTCACAGCACTAGGTGTCAGCAAGTACAAAACTTTCTATTTGGGAAATATGAATGGATAACCTGGTGTCCTCTAATTTTTTTCTAGATTTTGACCCCGACCAGTCCTTGATCATATAGATTATGAGAATTACAGTCCATAATATCAAAAAGTTGTCCAATTGCCTGCTCATGGATAACTAAAATTCCTAATTCTTTCATTCTGTCTTCCTTTAGTCTCTTCTCCATGTTCCTGTTGCATTTTTATGGTGATGTAGTTACTTAATCCAGGACATAGCAGTGCAGCAACTAAGGATACTGGATCTCCCATGATCCTTCTAGATCATGTCTTAAAAAAATAAAGATGTACTATAGTTGAGCTCAACTCCTAGGGACTGGATCCATGCCATTTTCTTGCCAGCATTATAAAAGTGTCATGGGTGAATATATTTTTTTTAACTTCTCAATCTAGCAAATATAAAACTATGAATTCTCTACTGGTTTCCAATCCAAGTATTTCTTATATATAAAACAACCATTTTTAGACAGAGAAGAAAGAAAATATGACATTTACAGATAAAAAATCACCATGAATTTTTCAGTACATATACATACCCATTTCTGAATGAATTCAGCTAGTTATCTTGTATTTGAACACTTTTTTTTTTCCAGCTTTAGACTTCTTTACAGAATTAAAGTAGCTTGGAAGAGATGAATATGGTGGACCTCTTAGTGGCATTTGAAATATTCTGATACTATACTTAATATTTCTCTGGAGTGCCTAGCTGATACTGAATTTGTTAATGCTACTGTGCAAGTGATTTGATCCTACATATTGGAATAATTCTAAAAAGTGGCAATCATCTTGGCCATTAACCTTGGTGTTCTTCATTTTGTCATATATTTTTCAATATCTACAAAGTTGATTAAGGTAAAGATGTGCAAAGCCCATATATCCTCTACTTCTTACAGGCCTGTCTCTTAGGAAATATTACTCTCTTGTTCCCATAACAACAGGAAGATTTATCCTGTAGTATTAAAATTTAGGATCTCAGAATGATAGAAAATAAACTCCATAACAGCAAAAAAAAAAGAGAATCCTTTTACATCTGTATGTTGAGTCATTAAAAGTAGTGAAGGGAGCTAAGATGATATTTGATTTTCTTTCTTATTCCTAGTGCTTTTTTCTTCTCTCCTCTCCTCTCCTCTCCCCTCTCCCCTCTCCTCCCCTCTCCTCCTTATCAGTAAGCATACAATGTTAGCTTATAATCAGAAATATAAATTGCCATTAAATACCAAGAATTAAGAAAGCTTTGACAGTTTATCCACTTCCTTTTAGCTGGATTGAACCCAAACATGAATGTAAACAGTATGGACATTCCTGGTGGTTTGTCAGTGAAGGATACTTCTCAGTCCCAGTCTCGCCTTCCTCAGTGGACACACCCCAATTCAATGGATAATCTTTCCAGTGCTGCTTCTCCACTTGACCAGAACCCTAGCAAGCATGGTAATGCATATGCTTTATAAATACATAGAACTCATTTGTCACAGATCTCTTTTTGTAAATATTCTTTGGCACAATATTTGACTTAATAAAAAAAAATAGAATTGGAGTAAACCAGAAAATTAAAATTTTAGATAGATAGGATCTTTACGATATTTTTGTCCTGAGAATAAGCCTATTGAACTCAGTAGGAGTTTGCAATCATGCCTAGCTTAGCATTGTTAGAAAATTTAATTTAATTTCCTCGGAAATCCAGAGGAATATTTTGAAATATTCACAGGTTTATTTTTTCACTTAAATGAACAACTCCAAAATGCATCCTAGAGAACAGACGATTACCATCAACCATGCTTCCATTATTAATGTAAATTGTATGCAGCTTACAATAGCTGCATCATAACCACACTTAAAATAATGTATACTATTCAGAATCATTATATTTCAACCTAAGCACTGAAATGTCTATTTGCTTGCTTGTTTTGTTACAAAATCACATTTCTGAAACTCAGTTATTACTGTATTATTTAAAAGAAATACCAGTGTTATTTACAGATTGAGTCGTTAGCAAAGTCGTCCCATTGTCCTTTTTGTATCCTACAAAAGTATAGAAAGGTTTCTGGTTTTAACTGGATGACTCTTTTGTAGTAATCTTCTGACCCTTCCTAATTTGATCTTCTATCTTTCCATTAAATGCACAGAATCATGCTGCCTTTTGTGACCCAAATGTAGCTTCCTTTGTTTTTGATAGTGAGATGCAATAGGAAACCCAGTCAACATTTAATTTTGTTAATAAGCTTATGATCTATCGCCTGCACTTCTTCTATTTCCAGGTGCTATCCCTGGAGGTCTGAGTATTGGCCCTCCAGGAAAGTCCTCCATTGATGATTCTTATGGCCGGTATGATCTTATTCAAAATAGTGAATCACCAGCCAGTCCTCCTGTAGCTGTTCCTCATAGCTGGTCACGTGCCAAATCTGATAGTGATAAAATCTCCAATGGCTCCAGCATCAATTGGCCACCAGGTAATCTCCAATAAGTGTTGTAGAAATGTTGTCTGGAAGTAACTTAACAAAGTTGTCCTCTGTCTCCTGAAATGCACCGTTGTTGAGAACCCAATGTAGTATGTCTTTTGTTTTTTCAGGCAAAAGATATGCATTTCCTCACCTAGCATTCAAAGTACACTGGCTTGCTTTTTATGTTCCACTTCCTCATTATTTTTTCTGTCAGGATCCACTGAGTGAAATGAATAAATGTTCTTTTGAAGTGTTATCTAAACACTTTATTTATCTCATGCTGTTGTTGGACAAAGCATATAGAATGTCAGGGATCCCACTGGTGTAACAACGAACAGCAATGCAGTAGTTCTGAAATTTACAGCAAAATCCACCCACCAAAACTTCTATAGATGAGGCTCTCCATAAATCTCTATTTTCTGTGACTCTTGAGAAATAAAATGTTGATTTCATCTTTTTTTTTTTTGCCAAGCAGAATTTCATCCTGGAGTACCATGGAAAGGATTACAAAATATTGACCCTGAAAATGATCCTGATGTTACCCCTGGAAGTGTTCCTACAGGTCCTACAATTAACACCACTATACAGGATGTCAATCGCTACTTACTCAAGAGTGGAGGTATTGTCGCAGCCACTGGTCCTTATTGCATTTATTGCGTCTCTTCTAACATACGTGTTTTTAGAGTACATGCCAAACTATCTTCAGGCTCAGAATTACTAAGTTACACAGCAGTGTGCATCTTCAATTGGTTAAACCTCAAAACAGCTTTGATGACTAAATCAGTGAAATAGTGTGATTAGAGGCCCTTCTTCTGTAACTGGTTTTGGGGTGTTTGTTTTATTTTATTTTGTTTCCCTGGCTACCTCTTTTCTTAAGAAAAGATATACTCATTTATAGGTTTTAAGCCCCATATTGTCTGCTTAACTTCACAGCACATAAAGCTAAATTACTTTTTAATTTTTATTTGAAAAGAAGAAATTGGGAAAAAATGCTGTTGCTTCTTGCCATGTCTAGTTTGATATTCAGTCTTGTACAACTAAAAGTTGAAATACAATATTTTTGTACTTTCTAGGACTTGAAATATCTGATGCCTTGTCTCTTTTAAATATAAGTAGTTCAATGGAAAGGGTTTTTTTTTTTTTTATTCTTCTCTGGAGTTTTCAACCTGTAAGAAAATTAGTAGAACTCATTTAAACTTCTTTTCTCTAGAAGTTGCTCTGTTTTCCTTGGGATTTAGTGAAGATTTATCTCTCACTACAGTTCCTGTATGGTATAGCATAGAATCATATTTTCAGATCTAAGCTAATATTCTGTTACTTCAGTAATCAAGATAATAATTCTCATTGAGAGAAAATATAATTCTGATCCCAGAACTATTAAGGCAATATAAAATGTTACGGTTCTTTTCTAATGAGATTTTCACTTTCTTATTTGATCTCTTTCAAGTATGATGGTATTAGGTCATACTATATGTCCAAATCCTGTAGAACAATGTTAGATATCTACAATGTGTGCTGACCTGAAAAGAGAACACATTTCTTTTTTTGTTCAGACAATGGAAGTAATCAAGGAGAAACCAAAACTAAGGCTAGCTGCTTTATTTTGCAGAGAACTTTCTGCCTATTTTAAATTTGTAATACTTCTAAGAGTGCTATTGTGTTGTGACATGAATTATTCATTCTCCCTTCTTGGTATAAAATACGTTGCTATATTTCAGAGTGACTTGAGGAGCGGGGATTACTCTTAAAATCTATATGCACTGGTGGCTTCCAGGCACCAGAAAGAGAATAGAAGCTCTAGCCTTATTTTATAGTTCAAAATCATATTGTGTTTGTGAGATAGAATGTGCCAGAAAGAATTTTCTGTTCAAATTAAATTTGTAAGTCTTTGGTCTGCTCAAGGAAGGAAGGAAGATAAGCTTGAAATTAACTTGTTGTTTTATGAATTACATGTGAATTTTGTGGACATGATACAGGGGACGTAGATTTGAAATCCTTGATGAATAATTAATGTGCATGTATTTGTAAATATCTGGTGCTTTCCCTTTCTTTATGTCCTGTGATACTTTTCCTTGCTTCTGACACTTCCTGCACAGTGTCTAATTGTGTTTTTCTGCCTACCTTTTGGCTGATTGAGGGAATTTGAAAAATGCATGGGTTGTGGGTTTTTTTAGCACTTTCCCAACATTTCAGAAGTAGAGTAAAAACAGTATGTACATTTTCACAAACCTTTTAAACGGCTCCCAAGCCTTTCAGAGATGCCCCAAAGCCTAATTTTTAATGTGTTAAAAAAGGGGAATAAATATTTTCCAAGGAAAATATATTAAATGTTATTCTCAATTAGTTTGTCCTTAGCCCCAATCACTTTTTGCAAGAGGACCTTCGCATATCTTCAAAGGTCAAGTTGCCCTTTGATCTGAAAAAAATTATACAATTGATCCATCTGCCCTCTGTGAAAGTGAGCATAAAAGCATATCTACACATTAGTTTTGTTCTTTCTATCCCTGAATTCAGAGATCTATGATGGAGTTGCATTGTTTGTGGTCTGTTGAATTATAGTTACTGGGCTCCAAATTTGCAAAGACATCCACAGTCAGAGTTTCTTATGCTGCCTTTTAAATTGTTTAATGTTTTGCTGAATGGAATGATAGAATGTTAACTGTAGGGCTTTAGATTATCTCTATTTTAATGTTTTCTCACTTTTTTCTTTTCACTAATTTCACTTTTGCCTCCTCTTGCCACTGCTACTTGTACTGTGAAGAGTAGCTCCTATGTATTTTTCTCATGGAGAAAAACAAAAACAAAAACAACCAAACAAACCTTATAATAGCTAGGAAAATATTTTTATCAGGAAGAAGATATGGGAAGTACCTATTAAACTTTCTCATTTCTATTCTGGATTTGTATTTTGCCTTCTATTTTACCCTAGGCTTTCATGAAACTCATTATTTTATTTTATTTATTTTATTTTATTCTATTTTTTACTTTATTACTTTATTTTTTAAAAAAGGAATCAAGAACATCTTCCTTGACTGTTGAAATCCTTTAATATTTGACCATACTGTTCTTATTAATTTTGCAAGAAAAAAGACGTTGTTTTTTTATTTGAAGCAAAACCAGAGACTCATATAGGGAATATTTGACTGACACATTACAGAAACTTTGCCGGCCCCTAGTTTTTTCTCACATTTGGATTCAGAAGACAAGATTAAGTCATGAAAAACCATTGCCAACCAGTATCAACAAAATTATGCCCGATAGACCATCAATATTGGGGGACATTAATTTAGGTTCTATTATTTAGAAAGCTCATATAATTTGACACCAGGCAATATAAAAGCCTGCTACGAGCTTGCCTAGACACTTAAAAAAGCCTTTCTGTCCTACCATCTCTGAAAACATATTTTGTTGTAACATTCAAGAGAAGGGTTTCTTAATAATAGGACTAGTTGCAAGCTGAGGGAAGCTGAAGTACTGTAGCTTCCTCTTCAGTGTCCTTTTCTGATACGCAAAAATATGTACAATATGTAGTACACATGCATAGTGTTTGAAAGCATCCTATTTCCAATACTTTTAGCAAAGGAAAACAGCTAGTTCTCTTTAACTATTTCTGTTAGTTTTTTTATAGATCCAAATTTTCTCTTAGCAAAAATATGGAAAGCTAGATTCACTACCACAGAGATCCTTTTAGCAGGTTGATAACTTTCCTTATAGATTCCTAAAAGCATGTGACCCATTAAAGGACCTGTGCTCAAGATTTTTAGAGTACAGTTGGGGGGAGGGTCTTCCTTTTTTGCCTCCCTTTGTTGATATAGAAGAGATCTAAAGAGGGTATTCATAATTCAGCTGCACAATTATTTTACTCCCAATGAAACGGAGTAAAAGCTCTCTTTGGCCATTACTTCCTGATCCAGAACATTTGCACAGTGGAGTGACAGGGATACTCTGGACAAGATTTCCAAGCAGGTTTTATGTATTTACTATATTAAAGTGAAATAAAGACTAAAAGTATACATTTATGTGTTTTTTTAAAGTTCCAGCGGTAAGCACATCATTATATACCTGAAGTCTGGATGTAATTGTGTAAATTTAATTATATTATAATTGGAATGAAATCTAGGTTTTCACTTTTTATTTTCTGATTTTTATATAGTTTGAAATATTATCCATTTACGGCATTGGTATGCAAAAGACAACTTTCTCCTAGGCAGCATGATAAAAGAGGGAGAATGGAGCATCTTTAAATCTATCTGTAGCTCACTTTCTCTCTACAATTTAGTACAAGTTACTTATGCTTAGAATTAGGTATAGTATAGACAAGGTGGCATGGATGGGAATATTGGGAAAATGCAGAAATATGTCACTTATCTTAATGTTCTATCATGGTCTGTGCAGTGGGAAGTGAGAATAAAACAAGTTTCTACTGAATCCTAATAGCATCCTGTGCTTATAGATGCTGCTTCCGCAGAATATGATGCCATCTGTTTTCTGTGGAAAATGTATTTATGTGGAAAATGTATTTATTAATTTATACTCTAACTTTCCATTCAACAGAATATTCAAGACATCAAATGTTAAAGTTAAAATCCATTAAAATTAATTAGAATACATATAATAAACACTTCATTCATGTTCAAAGTTTGAGGAATTCAAAACGGAATCTACTTGCAGCTAATGTGCAACAATCGCAGATTTTATAATAATATTTCTTAAGCAGACCATGAATCTCAAACAAAGGATTTCTTCATATTCCCTAAATCAGACAAAGTCATTTCAGCACTGATCTTTGACCGTAGTTTGTGATTTGCAAACTACTTAAAATGTGGAAGTGATATTTCTTTCATTCTTGTCTTATTAGAATAGATGTTTTTATTGGTAAAGTAACAATCATAAATTGTGCATTATTAGTTTGGACTGTTTGGAAAGACTTTATACTAAAGTTTATTTCTTGAAGTGCCCATGCAGAAGGCAGAAGACATGGGTATAAGAATCATGTTTGCATTTTCTGCCAAGGCACATATATGCATTGGGAAATAATTTGTGTCACTTTCTGAAACAAGCATGACAACAGATCTAGAATTCCTGATGGTTCGTAGTAGTGTGATCATCTTAAAGGTGGACGGTTTATAACAAATCTAGTGCATAGAATCTGACATTTGGTTTTCAGTGTCTCCTTGCATAATGCAGCAATCATAAATTTACCCTGTGTTGTGGTATAATATTGAGTGTCACCATTGTTGTATAGCAAGGCTTACTAGAACACACATTTCAGCAGGAATGTCGAGGGACAAGATTGGTCAATGGTGCTCATTGCAGGGTTTCTTCAAGGCAAATGGGGCAGAGAGGTGCATTTTCTTCTGAAAATAGCTACCATAGAATACAAGGCAGGCTCATCATAATTAACACAGCTGCATTTTCATATTTTTTCATATGCAGTTCATAAATTGTGGATACAATGGCAGTGAATATCATTATCTTGAATATGACACAGAGTTAAGAACAGTTAAGGGACATATATTTCTGCACGAACACCGTCATCTTTCTCACTGCGTTGTCCTTTGATAGTGAGCTCCCTACTGTACATTGGATCACGCTCTCTATAACTTTTCACGGTTAGACGTCAAAGGCAGGGCTGGGCTAGCATCTTCCCTTGCATGGTTTTGGTTTGCATGTGATGGTGTGAGAATTGCATATGCTATCGTAGACACCATTCTGCCCATCTTTCTTAGTTGCTTCTTTGCTGGTTCTGCAGGGTCATCCCCAACATCATCTCAGAATGCCACGCTGCCTTCATCGAGTGCCTGGCCACTTAGTGCCTCCGGCTACAGTAGCTCTTTCAGCAGCATTGCAGGTATGACCAATGGCCTTTCTCCTAAGAGGCCCCGGGGATAGGAGGTTTTCACAAGGCCTCTGCTCTTTGCAGCAATGATGACGGTACAACAAGTGTGCTTCTTTTGCATACTGGGCTCCTTTGTTCAAATAATTGTCCTAAAGATTTAGCAGTAGTGAATGTGTAATGGGGATATATATATGCGACTAGCAATACCAGGCTATGCATTGCTTCAGTATGAGAAACAGATATTCAGTATAGTGCTAATTTCTGTTACAATTTCGGGACATAAATCCTTTCTTCATATACCTAGCATACACACAATTGCCAGCAGAAGTTATGCAGCAAAGAACACCACCTATCTGACACTGAGCATTTTATTTTGGGAGAATGACTTGATCCAAAGAGACAATGCCTATTGCTCTTCTGCGCCTTCTCTCCCTTCCTTTCTCTCCCTATGTCTTGAAGAGGAGTCATGATCAATTTGTGAAAGGCTGAATGTCTGCAGCTTCTGTGCTCACCTGGCCGCTTTCAAGGTGCTGGCAGCTATTTTATTCTTAGGCCATTAGTGCAAGTAGGAATTCAGAGACTTACAAGGAGAACATGGGAGAAGGATACTTGAAAGTAGCAGCACACTTTATTATGTGCACTTTTGTCAGTCTCTAAACTCTGACATAGTGCTCTTGTTGGTGCTTTTTATCACATTTTCTTTCTTTACTTATTTTTAGCTGCCTCAGTCACCAAGAAACTCTAGGTAGCATATAAAGATTAAAAATATCTTTAAAAGAGGCATCATGTACCTAACAGTAAGAAAAATATGACTCGCCTACATTGTGGAAACAACAATATAAAGCAACATATATGATGTGGGATCATAATGTACATTTTTTGTGTAAAACAAGAATAACAGACAATAATCTTGTTCATCATAAGGATTTTGTTGTTTTTGTGCACTTGTGCATTTGTCATCTTTCAGTGGGACTTTTGCTAGTCATAGCTAATTTGTCACCCCTCCCCCCAATTTCCAGGATGGGACCCAGAATTAAAGAATAGGAATAATTAAAGAATTAGAACTAGAATTAAAATTAAAATTTCTGGAAGCCATCCAAAATACTACCCGTAGTATAATTCTGTACTACAGGTAGTCCTAAACTTACAACAGTGCTGATAAAAATGACTTACAACTCTTTCAGTGTTCCCACGATCATGAAATCGTGATTTGGGTGCTTGGCAATTGTCACACATTTACAATGGTTGCATTGTCCTATGTCACACAATCACCTTTCCAGCTGGCTTCCAACAAGCAGAGTTAATGGGGAAGCTGTCAGGGAAGGTTGCAAGTCACAGCCATGTGATATCTCACTTAACAACTGCGGTTATTTGTTTAATGACCGTCACAGAAAAAGGCTATAAAATGTCACATGATCCTCATTTAACAGACACAATACAACAGTGAATTTTCCGGTCCCTATTGTGGCTGTAAGTCAAGGACTATCTGTATGCCTTTTTAATTGATTCACTAAAAACAAGGTAATTAACATCTCATAAATCCTTCAAAATTGCAGTCATAAACAACATAACATTGTTTTATTTTAGTTTGTAGACTGAACTACCTCAAAGGTTTAGATTTCATCGTAACCTGGAAAAATATGTGGAAACCTCCATTGCCAGCAACATATAAATCTATTTCTTTGTCTCCACCACATGAGCCTTTATAATTGTTACCTTCACTGATTCAAACTATCTGTAACCCCTTCCACAGATTTTCCCAAAGGTGCTTTTCCCCAAAGGTTTTTTTTCAAAGCCAAAAAAGACCAATTGCCTTTTGAAAAAAGCACCTTTGGGACAACCATGGCCTGGATGATTGAGAATCTCTATAGACTCATCATAACCCTTAATTCCAGTTAAAATGTAAAATTTTAAGAAATTAAGATTTATTAAAAATTGGCAGTTAAACAATAAATATCTGAAAGTTCTGTCGACTCGTCAATTCAAGGTTTTAAAATAAAGAAATAGTTGCCATTTATTTTATCTAGGATGCATTTTCCTTTGGTGTGGCTGTTTTTCTCTTTTGGGTGAAACTTGGTTCAGATCCTAAAGCTAATTTTTCAGAATTTACTGGTTTTGTACAAATAATTGATCTTTCTGGAAATGGAGAAATAAAACAACTTGGCAGCAACATAGTTCATACAAGCTACAGCTTTGTACTTCATAAAAGGCTTAAAAACTGAGAAAAATAATAGGAGAAGCCATGCTTAGATGGTGGGCATAGAATGGGAGGGTTCCTTTTATTGAAACTCAATACTTGTAGCACAGTTCAGTAGATATAATCTATTAGAAAGTGTATTTAGGATTGCAGTTTTAAGCTGTGTATCAACCACCTTCCTTTATAGACTTTGGGAAATATTTCAGTGATAATCTGTTACTCTGTATTTCTATTAAGGGACATCTTAAGTACGGTTTATTCATATGATTGCTGTTTTAATATATTACTTGGTTGCCTTAATCATCTTTCAGATGTTTCGCTATATTTGGTATAGAAATTCAAGTTCGCACACTTGAGATAGTGATGATAAAAACTAGTCAGAAATATGTGATTACAGGAATAAGTCACTGTCGTAAGGACTCCCTGGTGAGAGTTTTGAGAGACGTCCCTCTTTCTTCTTCATTCCCTGTGATATCTAAGTGGATAAATGAAAATAGTAAAAGAAGCAAGTTGAAGAATCTTCCTCATCTGCCTTCCTCTTGTTGTACATGCTATCCTTCATCCTCACTTTCCCATTCTCTTTTAATAGGAAGAGGAACGCTCTTTCAGTTTTATTCCTGTAATTCAGGAATTAAGTTTGTAGAACATACTTTGTTTTTGCTGAGCTTCTACACTTCGGTAGCCAAAGGAATCAAGCCAATTGTTGTGTCTGTGAAGCATACACTGTTAACTGAAAGTTACAGACCCTTTCCCAAAGATCTTTGTGGATCACAAAGTAGCTTCTATATACTTCGCGAAAATGAGCAGTTTCTTTCCTTTTCTGTTGGGGGCTGAGAGAGTAAAATGATATTATATGCTTGAGACTGGTAAATAATTGGATTTATTCTGAAGTTTTGATGCCAGATGAATCTCATATTTTAGGGTCTTATGGAGACCATTTTGAGAATCTTTAATGGATTAATGAGACTTACATAGCAGAAAACTGAAAAAAGCATTAAGAACAACAAAATGAACAAAGATGAGCAATGTATGAACCACTGTTTGCTTGAAATTCACTGTGTTTATATATAGACAGCAGAAACCTGGGGATCCCAGATTGTCCAAAAACTCCACATTCTGACAAATAAATGAATTGTATTTCTCTATTACAGGTAAATTGTCAGACATCAAATCAACCTGGTCTTCTGGTCCAATTTCTCACACACAAGCCTCTTTGTCACATGAACTCTGGAAGGTTCCCAGGAACACTACAGCTCCTACAAGGCCACCTCCAGGCTTAACGAACACCAAGCCATCGTCTACCTGGGGTGCCAGCCCATTGGGTTGGACCAGCTCTTACTCCTCTGGTATTCCTGAGTTCTTTCTTTTTTTTTTCTTTTGACTTAACTGCATAGATTATATCTGCCTTTCCTTTAAGAGTTTAAGGCAGCATCCATAAGGCATTCTCATCCAGTTTTTCTCCACAAAATCAACCATGTTAGGGCCAAAAGGGACAACTAATCTAAAGACAGTCAATGAACCTCCTGGCTAAGGGTGGATTAGAATCTGTATCAGTCCAACTCTTTCTTAGCTAAATACATACAATATATATTTATTTTGTGTTTAGACTTTTTATGTGGAAAATGTTGACCTAAAAATTAGTGTATGTAATAGGCTGTGAAAATAACCTTGAGGAACAGGAGGAAGGGCCACAACCAAGACAAGAATCGGATAAATTTAAATTCAAAGCAGAAGGGTAGCTTGAGAAAGCATATCAGTCTTGATCCTCTCTCGTTCTTGTATAGATAAAAGCAGGGAGGGGTAAGATGCTTTCAGTCATGCAAGATCTTTTTTTTTTACTGTAACCCTATAATAAAAGTAACTTTAGCATTCTTTACTTTGATTCCCAAGGCTGGTTTGCCTCTAAGGAATTCCTGGCTGAGGAATTCTGGGAGTTTAAGTTCACAAGTCTTAAAGTTGCCAAGGTTGGAGACCCCTGCTCTAAAGTCTGACAGTGCAATATTGTCAGTGTCAGTCACTGAGTTCAGATGCACCTGCCTTCTGTTTAGAGTCTGAATTATTTAATTTGTTTTACAATCCTATACTGACATACCTATGAATATATTGTATTACCCTCAGACTACCTTTTATAGATAGATATCAATGATATAGATAAGAGATATATAATGCATGGCTTAGAATACGCTATAGAAATGTCAATGAGTTAAGTCTATACTGAAATGCAGTAATTTTATTGTGGGTTTCATCTGGTAAGACATGCTTTCATTCCCTCTTCCACATTCTGTTCTGCTTTTACTCAGTTCCTGGTTATTCTCATGTCAATCAGTCAGCCTATATCACTCTCAAAGGACTGCTGGAATGGATGTTTCCCCCATCCTCAGTGTATTTCTGCAAATCTCAGAGGTTTCCAAGCATGGGATATTAGTGTAGAGAGTTCAGCTTTTTTTCTGTTCAAACCTTAGTGCTCATAAGATAAAGTTTACAGTCAATGTATACAAGCAAAATCTAAAATGTCATTTGTAATACCAAGCATGCTAATAGATAGTTGGCAACTGCCTATGAATCAATCAAAAGATTAATTTTTGTAGCCAAATACTAGCTTTCCATTAAGCTCTCTCTCCCTCCCGTCTCTAGGGAGGTAAAACTTATGTATATTTTATTCATGGCTATCCTTCAGACATACTGGTTCACAATCCCCAGAATTTCTGGTTGGAAAGTCTGTGAGTTTGATCCAACATATTTGTAAACTATCATATTGGGGAAACCTAAATTATGCATTGTTTCTGTTTATGACAAGCAAAATTCCTCAGTGAGGAATTAGACATGGAGGGAGGGAAGGAGAGGAATTCAAGAAAGCTTTACTCGTGCATCTGTTCTGCACCTTTCAGTTCTGCAGAGGCATTTTAGTCTTTTGCATCTGTCAGAAAGGAGGGCTAGCAGACATTTGCTAAATCTTCTGATCACAATACATTTCCTGTTAGAAGTCCTTCTAGAAAAATGTATTCATCAGGTTTGTGTCCTGTATCTTCTGCTCTTCTTCTTCTTCTTCAATTGTTAGGTTGGGCTTTCCCTAACGTTTTCTTTGTTGGGTTGTAGGCTCAGCCTGGAGTACTGACAGCTCAGGAAGAACAAGTAGCTGGCTAGTTCTCCGTAACCTCACTCCCCAGGTAAATGAATTTACAGTAAATTAGAGGAAGAGCCATAAAAAATACTCAGCATTGTACGTATAAATTCTTAGACCCTTCTGCTCTTGGTGTGTCTTATGAAATTTTGATAGCTTAACTCTTGGAGCTTTCTATTTTAAGCATTTTTTTTTAAAGCAGCAAGTTGTAGGATTGACCTACTTGACATTTTTATTCATTAAGTGCTAGAATGGCATAAGCACTGGCTGCATCGGGGCCACCTGCACCTCACTCACTGAAGGTTTTATGGAGGGCTGGGATTATTGCAATTACAGGGAGGAGGCTACTCTATAGGAGAGAGGCAGCAATAGTGAGGACCCAGGTTCAGGCTCTCTAATGATTACATTCTCTGGAGAGTAGAATATCTGAGAAAGCCCTCTGTCCCTGACCTTACTGGATTAGCAGATTGTGTTAGATCGGTTAAAGATAACCAGATCCTAAGTCATTTGTAGGCCTTTAAAGATGACAACCAGAGATTAAAAGATGACAACCAGCACCTTGAATCAAATCCAGACCACCACTAGTCATTGCAGTTCTCAAAGTGTTACACAGGCAACAGGAAGAACACCAACATATACATCAGCAGCTGCATTCTTAAGTTGTAGCTTTTGGGTGGTATTCAAGGGCAGCCTCATGCAGAGTATTTTCCAGTAGAAATTGATGAACAAGTTGGGGTTGTGCAATCCTGTTGGCCACGGCTGCCATTTGCTCATTGAGCAAGAATAATGAATTTAGGAAGATCCTCGAATGATGAACCAATTAAAAATAGGGAGCTCAATTCTGTCTAGAACCAAAAATATTCTCAGACTCACCAGGCCTCTGAACTCGCAGTCACTCTGCCTTGTGGAGATGGAGACTGAGTATGTTCTTCCCCATGTAGATCGTAAGAGCATCAAGGGAATGGTTCAGCACTTTGATCACACCTACTACTCAGTCCAGTGCCTCAATAGACAAATAAGTATCATCAGTGAACTGATGCTACCTGACCCCATGTCAATAGATAACCTCTCACAGTGGCTTCATGCATCTGTAAAGGAGTAGAGGAAAGAGAGTTGAGCCCTGCAGGTCCCAGCACCTTCTGGCTTCAATTCTTCTCTCCCATCATCCACAACCAGAGCTGGCTCTAGGGAAAGGACAACTACTGTAACACTTGCTTCCCACTCTCAACTCCAGAACAATTCCCTGATCAGTGGTTCTGAACACAACTGAGAGATCAAGGAGGATCGGGAAGGTCACACAATCTTGGTTGTCCACAGATCATTGACAAAAGCAAACAATGTGTTCTCAATATAGTACTCTAGCCTGACACCCAGCTGAAAAAGCCCAGATAATCCATTTCTTCCAGGGCCCTCTGCAACTGGAACCCTACCACCTTCTCAACAACCTTCACAACAAAAGGAAGCTTGAAATCGTTGACAGGATTCCAAACTGTCTGAGACTAATGGTGGCTTCTTGAACAGGAAGCACCTCAGTGTCTATTTCCAGGCTGGTGGTACCCCTCAAAAGCATATTCATCAGAACTCTGACCCTGACCTCCCATCACTTTTCTGAAGGCCACTAGGAATGGTAACATTCTAACACTCTGTAGGCAGCAGAGTTTGAAGAAAAGTAACATGTCCCTGAAGGGAAGCTCCAGAAATAGCTCAGTGGTAGGTGTGCCTGTTCAGGTAGGGAGAGTGGAGGATGGAATAGTTGTTTCATCAATACACTAAATATCTGGGAGAAATCTACTTTGTTTTATTGATATTTTTTTTTAAAGATATGTTTTTGACTTTTTACTAATGAGTTACTCTTCCTTTGTCCAAATAGTAATGCCACTGGGGGAGGAGAGAAATCGCTCACGCTTCTTTTTCCCCCTCTCGCTTTCCCCAATTAGATTGATGGCTCGACACTGCGTACTCTATGCTTGCAACATGGTCCTCTTATTACATTCCATCTGAACCTGACTCAAGGGAATGCTGTGGTCCGATACAGTTCCAAGGAGGAAGCAGCCAAGGCTCAGAAGTCTCTGCACATGTATGTTATGTTATTCAGTATTTACTGTTTTTTCAAGAATGGCATGCTCACTTGGGGCTTGTGATATATTTAATGATTGCCTTAGACCAAGGGTAGGCAACCTTGGCTCTTTTATGACTCATGGACTTCAACTCCCAGAATTCCTGAGCCAGCATGGCTCAGCATGGAAACCTCTCCATTTCTCCTCAGCATGGCTGGCTCAGGAATTCTGGGAGTTGAAGTCCACGAGTCATAAAAGAGCCAAGGTTGCCTACCCCTGCCTTAAGACAGTAGAAAGGAGGCACGAATACTGAACAAAGAAAGATGGCATATAGAAGGGCAGGCATTATGTGACTAATCAATCTTATTTTACAATCCTATTTTAAAAAAATAACTAAACCAAGATTGTTTCTGCTTAAGACTTCCCTCTGCCATCCTCAGGTATCAGTCTAAATGTCCACAATGTTACATCCCATATTCAAAGCTTCCCGGTTAGGTTTGCCACTGTTAATATTTGGTTATTTCACAATCAAATGTTCTAGCTCTTGAGTCATATCTAAGGGAATGTATATACTGCAGTCAGAATAAATGCACAGGTCCTGGGAAGTATGCCTCAGCAGTTTTCCTTTGTGTTTTCAGGTGCGTTTTGGGGAACACTACCATCTTGGCTGAGTTTGCTGGAGAGGAGGAAGTGAACCGTTTTTTAGCACAAGGCCAGCCACTGCCCCCCACTTCCAGTTGGCAGCCCAACACTGGAACCACTCAGACACGTTTGGGCTCCACAAGCAGTTCTCATGGAATGGTGCGCAATGATGCAGGCCACTGGAATACCCCCTGCCTTGGTGGGAAAGGGAGCAGTGATCTGCTCTGGGGTGGGGTCCCTCAGTATTCAAGCAGCCTTTGGGGTCCTCCCAGCACCGATGATGGCAGGGTTATCGGAAGCCCAACGCCTTTGAATACTCTGCTCCCAGGGGATCTTCTCAGCGGAGAATCCATCTAGGATGCCAGAAAAACAAAATGGAAGTAACAATCATCAGCACTAAAGGAAAAAAAAAAAAAAACCAGTAACCCTTTCCAGTCCAGGGCAGCACGAAGGATCCAGCTTTAATAGATCAGACTGGCAGCCCTTTTTTTTAGTACCTCTGTCTAATCTTGACTATGAAACTCTGCTGGAGTCCCTTGTGAACTGTTTGCGTTAACAGTATGGGCTCCCTTTGGTCAGTGTCATGTGCTAATGATAGATTTTTTGTGTGGGTTTTTTTTTTCCAACGGCTTTTTAATTTTATTTTTATGTTTGTATGGTGTTTTTAAAGACGTATACAAGCTGCTTAGACTAGTTCTATCATGAAGGGCACTTTTCAGAATTTGGGCTGGAAAGGGTTATTTTATCAACTTGGGGAAGTTGGGGTTTGGGATGAAGGGGAGGTGAGAAAGCCTATTTAAAATGAGCCTGTGATAATTATGCACATTACCAGAGGCGGATCCAGTAATCAGTGGGGGTGGGGTGGGGGTGGCATCTGACCAGCTTGTCAGCAGCTATTGGGGTACAAATCTTAAAGCCCCTTGGCTGGATGACTTGGATTGAGAGGTGGGGTGGAATATCCAGGTCCACTACTCCCGTGGGTCTTGCCTATGCACATTACACTTGTTTCATTACTTTTTGTGTCATTTTTTTTAAATTCTCCCCCCAAATAGTTCAAAGGTCTTTTTTTTTTAATAAAAAAAGAAAAAAGAAATGAAAGAAAGAAGAAAGAAAGAAAGAAAAATTAACATATCAAACATGCAATTATACTTGAATCCAGCAGGCCAATAACAAAATGTGAACACTTTCTATTATTACACTTCCAGGTTGGTATCAGAAAACAAAAGAACAGGCTCTCGGAATTTTTTTTTTTTTAGGTTTTTTTTGGTTCTTTCTTACATGTATGCATTGGGGACAAGTTGAACTGATGTATGAATGTATGGATGTGTGCGTGTGCCAGGTGTACAACTTAACAAATTGTGTGACCTTTTTTTTTTTTTTTCCTTCTTTTTCAGTATATGCTTTTGATTTGCTTATCGGTCAAATGTTTAATTGTTATTAGCTTCTAACTTTGCACTGAGTGTCCACAGCCCTCCTTGTAGCTAATCCTACTTGTTTTTTTAAAAATAAAAATTAAAAAAAAAAAACTGATAGGAGGGGCTGGCGACAATTCACGTGTAAATGTTTACTCAAGGACTCTTACTGCATTTTAAAAACTTACAGTGTGTATCTCTGGAGAATAATATGTATATCTACCTTTAGCAGCTTTTTATTGTGGACTAATGCAAGAAAATAATTACCGGAGTATTGCACCATTTTTTTTCCCATTCGGAATATAAAGTTTAAAAAAAAAACGGAAAAAAAAAAAAACTCTTGTTGAACTGTGGCCATAAATACTTGTAAAGAGTGGATGGTTCCCCGCAAGCTGGAACAGAAACAAGCACTTGGACATAGGTTTTGACTGCTTTTGGAGGAGCCTACGATTTCAGCTCCCGCCTGTTTACAAACCTTTTTTTTTTCTCCTTCAAACTTTAAAATAAAAAAAGGAATTAAAAAAAAAAGAAAAAAAAAGACTTCCATCATAAAGAAACCTATTTTCAGAATGAAGATATGCTACTTCAGAGCTCTGGGATTGAACAGTGTTTGTTGTTGTTACTGTTGTTGTTACTGTTGTTGTTGATCCTTTTCTTTGGCCATTGCTGTGTACTCTTTTTTTTTTTTTTTCTCCTCATCTTCGTCAGAGTGGCGAAAAATATTGTGATCACTATCTTGCACATGGTGGAAGATGTCTCAGGAAAGCCGGGTTTCCCGAGGAGCAACTCCACACCATTTCATGTATTTTTTAAACCCAACTCCTAGCACTGAAGATATTATTAAAAAAAAAACAAAAAAACAAAATAAAAAAGACAGTAAGAGAAGAAGAAAAATACCTAATCTAATGTGTAGCAGTTACATATTTACCAAATAATGGACTCAAAAGAAATAGATGTTTGAAGAGTGCTTTATATATTAAAAATTGCTTTATGTTTAAAAATGATCAATGTTTTTGATTGTTTTGAAAGGAAGAAAGACAATGGAATAACATACCCTTTGAGTATGTTTTTAAAAATTATATGAACATTGTGCTCCCTGACTGCTTGGATCAGGAAACTTGTGCATTACGTTTTGTTTTGTTTTGTTAAAGGTTAGCTTTTTAATGGTTTTGTCGAATTAAAAAGGGTCCTGCAAAATTGCAAATCAACAAAAGCTGGTTTTTTTAAAGAGGATCATGAACTATGCACAGATTGGGTTCCAGACTTGTGTTTTCTCAAGTTTTCGTAGTGTATTTAGCTGAATACCCTTTTCTCAGAGCGATTGCATCTCATTCTCATTACACGCACTCTACATATGTATTGTGTATATATCTCTCTTTTAACACATATACAGATACACACACACACATATTTATATATAAAATACATATGTGCCTATGTGCGGATTGAAATAGTCAATACAATTTTCCATGCTAAAGTTTAATAATGAATTGTAGAAAAAGAACTCACAATCATTGGAAATTGGAGATGGACATTTTTAAAATAATTCCTGTTGAATTTTTATTTTTTATTTTATTTTAATGTTTTGCCTTTCATTTTGAATTCAAGATGTCTGTAACTCTGAGATGAAAAGTTTTTAAAAGTTTGTGGCTTTTAATGTTATTTCTCCTCATAGAATGTGATTGTTAAAACATGCACCAGAAGTTGCTTTCAAGAGTACGAAGATTCTTTGAAACTTAATAAATTGCAATTTTTCTTGGCTGTTAAGAAGGCATGTGTATTTTTCTTGTGTACAGAGATGACTGTTAACAGATAATCTCCTAACTTTTCTAAGGCTTGCCCCATTCATTACCTGTTAATTGTTCAGCCAGCAAATATCCGAAGTGATTAAAATGTCACCTTCAATGTGTGTATGCTATAATTTACAGATTGATGACTCACTGCTTGTGATTGCTTAGTGTTGTTATTTATGTTTGTTAGTTGCCTTTTCAATTTCACAATATAAGATAGGATTGGATTTTTATATGAAAAAGTTGTAAAGTAATTGTATTTTTGTTAAATGCTGTTTCTCTCCCCCTTTTTTCCTTTTTCTTTTCTTTTTTGTCTCTGACATATTATGGGGGAAAAAATCACTGCTCATAATTCAAAGTATATTCTTTACAAACATATTGTCATATTTCTGGCTAGTATTCCTTTTGCTTTAGACTTCTTTGACAACAAATTTTATGTTTCTATATCTAGAACTGTGAAGTTTCCAAACAAAATATTATTCATGGTTTAGGTATACCAATGCTGCAGAGACTTTTTCTTTTTTATGTTTGTTTGCATAGGAGCTTGCTTTTTTTCCTGTGATAGAATATTTCATCAACATAAACTTTTATGTCTTTTATACAGCTTCCAGAAAGAAAAGGCTTTGTAAAACACTAAGCTTTTTTTCTTGGCCACAGTAAGAAATTCAACATGAAAGTCAGGTTTGCTGAGTGATACACTCCAAAGCCATGTTTACTTTTTAAGCTAATTCAGACTACTTAAATGTGTTGTCTTAATCTAGCTTAAATAATGAAATACCCATTTTTTAAAATTGTTATGTGTACAGTACTCTATTCCACAACAGGAGGATTAGTATAAATGTTAGGATACATTTTTTTAAAGAAATATGTAAATAGTTCTGTTTTACTCAACAAAGTGACCAGGAGGGATCTCAGATGGGTCAACAGTACCATGTAAAATCTCCATTTTTAGGATTTCCCTGTAGTAATCATAACAGTTTGGACTTTTGAGAGAGATCCGTTCCTTTTTTTTAAGAAAAAACTTGCTAATATAGGATGCTAGAGTATTGATTTTCATAACTGTTGTCATTTTAAATGAGCTTATGGACACCTACCTTGACACATCAGAATTCCAACCTGGCTCAGTTTCTTTAATATTATTTTAGGTCATAAACCAAAACACCAGCTTCTTATTTACAAGATTGCCTTTGGGCTTCATGATGAATTCCATTGGCCGTTTAAAAAATAAAAAGAGAGGTAGCTTCAAAATCCTGCTTTGTTTGAAAATATGTACAGAAGCCCTGAGAAAAAGGCAAAGGTCATCTGTGTCCTGCAGGACTATGGAATGTCCTCATTACTTTGACTTAAGAAATGGGTGTTTGTTTCTTTTAATTGGATCACACCTACTAGGACAACCAGTGGCAAAAGGCCTTTTAGGGAACACTGCCAAATATTGTACTTTCCTAGAGCACAGGAAAGCTGGCAGATATTTTCATGTTTAAACTCACCAAATAATAATACGTTCTAAATATTACATAATTAAGCAGTCAGGGTTATATTCCTTACTGTTATGATGTAATGTATGTATTTTCAACACTGATTCCTTTCTGTTAATATTGGAAAGAAGTTGCACTTTTCCTGTTAGAATGTATGTATGCATTACATCAGTTTGTATACCAACTCCCTAGAATCTAGACAGCTTACCATATTAAAAGAAATTATCTTCCACTGATGTCAATTACTAAGGACTCTCCATCGTTTTATTAAAGAATTTTTTAAAAGATTAAAATCTAATACATATTAATATAAAAGAAGAAGAAAATAAATTGAGGAGAAAGCTAAAAGTGCAAGGAGAATTAAGTACAATTTAAGTACAGCTTTAAGTACAATTATAAAATCACCTGTTAACTCTGTGGTTACAATTTAACTCTCTCACTATAATCTATCCTGTCTAATAATCAAACCAGCAGTCCCCAACCTTTTTGGCACCAGGGACTGGTTTTGTGGAAGACCATTTTTCCACGGACCAGCAGGAGGAGCGCACAGCCTAAATCCCATGCATGCGCAGTTTCGCTCCCCCACCACTCACCTCCAGCTGTGCGGCCCAGTTCCTAACAGGCCGTGGACTGGTACCAGCCTGTGGCCCAGGGGTTGAGGACCCCTGATCTAAACCATAAATCATAAGTTCATTTTTTTCTGTTCTACACAAGAAGTCCTTAAGAGGTTTCCGGTCAGCAGTAAATGTAGAAATGTAGAGTCTTTTCTCTGATAAAAAGTCCATTTAGCCATCTTGGCAACTTCCATCATATTCGGCCATTCCTTCATTGTGGATGGTGTTGGGTCTTTCCAACATGGTGCATACAACAATTTTGCTGCAGTTATCATGCACAAAAACAAAGTTCCGTGGACTTTTTTCTGACTGTCCATGAATCCCAAAAGAAAACCTCTGGTCTCAATCTTTAAAATCCTCTAAATCAATGTACTATGTGTTTGAACCCAGAATTTCCTTGCTTTTTTACACCTCCGCCAAACATTATAAAATATCCTTTCTTGTTCATATTTCAGTCATAAATCTGAAGTGCCTTTATACGTTCTAGATTTGCTCTGGTGATCTATACCAGGATTATTTTCCTCTTTCTCAATGATAAAATAGAGGAAGGCAGGGGGCGGGAGGGCAGAGAAGTCCACAGAGGCTGCTACTGCTGAGAAGATGTTTTTGTGGCTCCCTGCCTCCTCGATCTCTTGGGAGTGGATATCAATATCTCATTTTACCTAGACAGGCAGATTCTAACCAAAACAAGATTCTAACCTGAAGGTAACAGCTTAGGTGATTACCAGCATTCTTAAATTGTTCCTGGAATATCAGTCCCACGCAATAAGCATCATTCTGTGGACCAGTTAATATCAGTCTGTAGCTAAGTTATTATGTTCTATGCCCCTTGGATCCCTGGGGTCTGTAAGGGCAGGTGCACAGGGAACAGACTGCAGGAATCTCTAAGATAAGGCACAAGTTATCATCTCTTAAATGTAGAACTGCTTTGTTTCATTTTAAGTACATAGGAAATGAAATCGCTCACTGCTTATGTTTCTCTCACATACAAAAGCTTCAGTAGGCTTTATTCTGATGATTCAGGAGCATCCTTTATCAATCTCAAAACCACTGGGGTTTTTTTGTTGGAGGGAGGAGGATATAAAAGCAGAAGCCAGGTAGCCCCCACAGCTCTGCCTTCTACTTGTATTGCTGCAATATGCTAGTTTCTACTGCTCTTTGGTCTTGGGAGGTGGGAAAAGCCAAGTCTTGATCATGCTCTGGGCTTCCTTTCTGTGGGAAAGGAACTGTCAGCAAGTGACTCAAGGCAGATCAGCTGTTCTTGTCAAACAAGCTGCAAACTCACCACCACCAAGGTATGTATCATAACTAGGAATCTAAGCATGTGTTTAGCTAAGACTTGGTTTACAAAATGGGGCCAGCTTGTGGCTTTAGGGAGCAAAAGTCATATATAGCTAAATTGTATCAATTGCACTTTTTTTTATGCCAGATAGAAGTAGCAGCAGGGTCAATATTTTCCTTCTGGAAATCTCAGATCAGTGGAGGTTCACTGCTGAGTCTAATTCTCTTTTAGCTCTGTTGCTTCTCCTGATCTGGAAGAGGTTATCAGTCAGCAAGAGGAGAACAGGAACTGCTGTTATGGGAGCAGCCCATACCTCTTTCAGCAGTGTTGAGGACAGGGCCTAGAGCAGGGGTGTCAAACTGCCGGCCCGCAGGCCGGATGCGTCATGCCGAAACTGCGCCCACCCCATTGCCGGCATTGGGAAAAAAGCGATACGTTGCGACACGTCATGTGACGTTGCGAGTTTGACACCCCTGGCCTAGAGGTTCAGCAAGTGTCAAGTAAGAATTACAAGGAGGAGGAAAATGCAGTATCGGAACATATAACTGGATAAACTTCAGGGTTATAGAACTGAGCTTCAAAAAGTCTGGATGACTACTAGATGACATCAAAGAGACTGGATGTGGCTGCTGTACAAAAATGTTGCTGGGAAAAAATGTTGATCTTCGTAATAGTTCACGTTCATTGCCTTTAACTTGCAGTTCCCAGACATATTAGGGAAATTAAACTCTGTTTTAATGGGCCTACTCATTAAATATCGATTCAACACTATTAAACCAATCGTGGCCTATTATAATCAAGAAAATATTTATGTAAATCTAGCTTCCTTTATCACACCCAAACCTATTTTACATTTTTTGAAAGTCCTTTAGTAGTTTCATCTGAATTACTTCTTCATACAAAGTAAATATATGGTTGTAGTCTTGACTATAACTTAGTCAGTACTCAATTGTACTGACTAAAAATTTCCAGGTCATTTTTTAAAATTCTCCATGAACTTGAAGAAAGTTTGAATCTCCAACTTCAATAGGATTGTTGAAATACCTATAATACAGTGATATAGAAGCTCCAATTTGGTAAATATTTCATCAAAGGCAGTATACCTTTTACAAAAATGTGAAGATTGTGATTGGATGACTAAGATGTTACCTCCATGTAATTATGATACTTTGGGTGAAACTCAAAATGTCAGAGGTATATCGCTAGTTCTCTTCAATATTCATTTAAAAGCAATGTGACTATGAAAATAAGACTTTTGCAATCAGAATTCATTGCATATCACCTGTTGTTGCAAATTATTTTGAAAAAATAAAATATCCAGTTATATAGCGCCTGATTTATGAATCTGACATAGTTCAGTCCCAGCATATTAAATAAGTTTATTTAAATACTGTAATGTGTTTATTTAAGATGTAGTTGCAAAATATTCATTAAGGAAGATGTCAAGTGTGGTGCCTCAAAACTCATCCATGGGCCTCTACTAAATTTCATTTTTGATGTGTGCCGTTGTGTCCACAGTAAAAAAAATGACAATAAAGGTTATCTTATCTTACTCTTTA
This sequence comes from Azemiops feae, assembly GCA_023970755.1. NCBI lineage: Eukaryota > Metazoa > Chordata > Lepidosauria > Squamata > Viperidae > Azemiops > Azemiops feae. The sequence continues at coordinate 4,617,306 of JALGBA010004297.1, read as the reverse complement.
ACATTTGTATCAGAGATGTGGAGGAGACAGTAGAGGGGAGGCTTATCAAATCTTCATATTATAGACTCACCAATGAATTAATCTTAGGACAAAAGTATCCACAGAGAATAAAAAAAAATGTGATGGAATGGTTACCAAAAAATTGTGATGGAGTCAAAGACCCGCTCCTTTTCTACTGACGTTCTCCCTATTTAATTGTAGCACAGTGTTGACTGGGTAATCCTGTTTCAACCTTGGCAATTTTAAAATATGTGGACTTCAGCTCCTATAATTCCCCAGTCAGCATGTTTTACCTAAAAGATGCCATAAGCCCCTAGTGGAGAAATAGCTTGCAGCTGGACATAAAACACTCTTAGCGGCAAGAAGACTTCTTAGCCTTCCACAGTTGGTGCTTTTAAAGAGACAAATCCTAAATTTTAAATATCAGCAAAACTCAAGATTTGAAACAATGTATATATTTATGCTCAAGTCTAGAATGGCCATGCCTAAATCTAAAATGCAAATTATCCCATGCAGACTAGCAAAGACATATTTTTAAATGTCTGAGTATTGATTTGGAGAGATGTATATTAGTTTGACACTGTCCACAGACCTGCGCTAGTTGGAGGTACTATATGCATGCAAGACCATTTACAAACATTTGCATTATTGGTTGTATGTTAACTAATACTTCCAGAGAAAGCCACTAGAGGGAGTAGTTGATTCGAGTTCAAAATTGAGCAGACAACAATTTTGTATGTAGTTGTCATTTTCTGACCTACTTAAGCCTCTCTTTCCACAATCATTTGCTTTTCCTATGGTAATTTACCAGGGAGAAGCAATAGAGATTACTTACAGCCAGTGGTGGGATTCAAATATGTGAACAACTGGTTCTCTGTGTGGATGCCGCTTCTGGAAGTCCATTCTGGGCCTGGGCAACAAAAAATTAGCTACCGGTTCTGCCGAAGTGGTGAGAACCAGCTGAATCCCACCACTACTTACAGCCCTACTGAAAATCATTGCAATCATTAATGTATTAACTGCACTTGCAACACTGGAGGAATTAGATGCAAACAAAACTAAGATTATTTGGCTAATAGATAACATTTCTAGTTGCCCCAGATTCCCTGTGCATCGCTATATAAAGCTACATTACCAGGGGAAAAATCTATTGCGTGCTCATGATTTCTAGTGGCTAAGATAGGCTGATGCGTTTTCTGCTGCACTTTCCTGTTTCCCCATCACTGAGCCAGAAGCAAAATGGATGATGTATCCACTAGGTTGCTGTGATACCTGAGATTGAGACTAGAAATTGTAATCATATTGTTATAGAGGCCCACTAATCTGTGAAGCCCAGGGGGAAGGAGCCAGATACATTTGCAAAGATTTCCACCATATGACAATATGAGTACCTTAAATATGCATATGCATCTAGCACTCTTATGTTTGATTCTAAAAAAGGTGCTTTGGAGTTAAGTTCCTTAAAGCAGCTGCATCTTTAGGCTCAATACAGGGGGAAAAACCATGACTATGTTAAAGAATTATTCTGCTGCTGTATACCTCAAAGCAGCTTCGGAGAATGAAAGTTGAATCACAGTATGGCCTCCTCCTGCCCACCTTCATATACAGCTTCTCATCCGGTTACATGAGGCTGCACAAAAGGTCCATACAAATTCAAAATCCATATTCACCTTTTAATTTTTGGGCAAAGGGGGTGTTATGTAGATTTCAATTCCATGAACTCATATTGGAAATACTGACCGTGTGCTGATTTCCTTATAGACTCTCTTGCTTTCTGAACAAGAACCTGAGAAGCTTTATTGTAAACTTTGAAACAGTGTGCAAACTCCTAGTATATCTGATCGTGGCAAGAACCTGGCCCCGCAGTCCCAAAGCACCACTTCCTTGTGCTTTTTAAATTGAATTAAACGTTTGAGTTAACCTTTGTTGAGGAAGGCAACCAAAGGATGGGAGATCATTCCCCCATTGGTCAGGTAGATAGAACCCTGATTGGCTTGTTGGGCACACTGATGGTTACAAGAGTGAAATCAGCATGGAGAGTGACAGAGTGGGGTAAAATGGTTCTAAGAGTTTAAAGGGATGAGACCAGACTCTATGAATGCTACTAGTTCCATGTGCTAGGTGTTGGTGTCCATAAGTAAAGATGCTTTTTTGCACATTATGGGGAGGCTGTCAGTTCCAATAATGTAGGAAAATGAACAGTACCTCTTTCAAAACCATAAGAGAAGAAGTACACCTCTCCGTTGCAATGTCCAAGTCATGTTCATGTTATGGTGGATTATATATTGCAGATCAATTTTGTAGGTGAAGCAAAATAAAGCAGCTCTTTTAGAATGGCATCTGAGTAGATATCAAAACTATTAAGAAGCCTTCTGCAGGGCTAATGCTGTTCATTTATATTGGGGACAAATAATCCATGATTCCAAAGATGCTGAACTATAGATGCAAGCATCTCTCATCATTGGTTATGGTCAGATAGTTGGTAGTTGTGATGTTGAGCATTTAGGGGCCACAAAAACCCTCATGGACTATATTTTAAAATATGGAATGATAAAGGTGGCATTACATAGCATCTTCAAAATGCTGAGTATTCTGACAAAAAAAAAAAGAGATGGATTCAGTTCCAGACTGGTGGATTAAGATGGAAAAAAATAAGACCCTATAACTGTTAAAAGGGCGGAGAAAATAATCCTGTTAATGAATATTATTATTCATAATATAGACATACCCATCACACCTTTTCCTTTCAGAATAAACTATGCTATGCAAGGGCGAAAAAAGAGTAGAAGGACCTCTTCGGTGCCATCCAAATATTGTACATAAAATTAATTCTTTGCTAATGATAGTGGTTTTCATTGGAATCTTTTTATTTTTCTCCTTTAAGATGAGGGAGGGAGGGAGGGAGGAAGCTTAGTTCCCACTCGTTTTGACATGAGAGAAATTGGTGTAAATTAAATGTGCACTACTTTTGCTGGGGTGAACCTTCTCTTTGACCAATCATAGTTCCTCTGTACTCATCTGAACAATCATTCCTGAGGCATGGCCAACCTCAGACATTCTAAAGGAAAGATTGTCTCCAGAGTTCATTCTAACAGAAGGATGTCTCGTGCATGCTCTTGCCCTTCGCACCACTTCTCTAGATCTCCCTCTTCTGGGAGGACCTTGTGTCACTTCTGCATGACATAGTCATAACACATTCTCCCTGCAACCATGCCAGTAGCAAGACTGTCCTGAGGAATGTACTCCTTGATTCCCATATATGATCTTCAACAGTTCCCCACAACCAATCAGGATACGGGTATTAATCTGTGAAATGAGCATACATGGCGGAAATCTTCAGCCACCCATTATCATTTTAATGCAATTATTGCTTCACTAGCAGCCAGCCCTGAAGAAAGTATCTTACCTTGTTTCATTCCTCAAGGCCAAAAATGCACAGGGACACTGAACAGGAGGACCGGTGAGGCACCCAACTACCTTCATACTATATTGGGTATTGACCAAAGAGCCCAAAAGAGAGAAATTGTGCTTATGTTTTGGACTGGCTATGTGAGAGAATGACAGAGTCATCTGCTAGAATCCCAGCTAGTAAAAAGAATTGGGAATTGAAATACCAGAGGGAGCAGCAGCCAGAAGTAGGAACATTGTTTTGACTCATAAATGCTTAAATAAATACAAATGTGATAGTTCAATGGGTAATCCACTACTCTGGTTTAATTTATGAAGATTACTAAAACATCTTATGTTCACCATCTACAATCCACTCTTTCCTTCAGATTGTAATTTTGTTTACTATCAGTTTACCGTATTTATGGCTTTGTTTTGCAGTATGAAAAATCATTTCTTCATAAAATACATACTGTTTCTTTTCTGCTGTGACAAAACACAGAACAAATGTACCTCCTGGTAGTTCCTCTTTTGATAGAACTCAGAAGACAAATTACTTCCTATTAATCTATATAGCTTAAGTGAACTGAAATCCTAAGCACATCAGTCACAGTGGTGCCTTCCTGATGCCACTGGAACCTTTATCCTAGCAAATAAATGTAATGTATTGAGATAACAAACAACATTTCTTTCATAGCTTCCTAATCAATAAGAGGGATTATTATCACTTTCATTCTGCAGAAATCCAGCTGAGAGAACAAGATATTCCCAGAGTTCATGCCCACAAGGGTATAACTAAGAAGGAACTGAAATTGATGTCTCTTAAGAGGCATCCTCTCAATCTTGCATCTGTCCCAGAAATCCTAAGAGCATAGCAACCTATACAAGCTCAGCAGGTGCATGACCTACAAATGCATGAGAACAAAATCAGAAAGTAGAAATCAGTGCAACAGAAACTGGTGGCGTGTTCCTCTTCTAGTTACACCTCTTACAGCAAGAATGCAAATACAAGGTGCTTCTGGCAGAGTTACTGGCAGGGTTTGACTTTTCTTTTATTGGATACAAGCTTTGAAAAGTTATTTAGAAAAAAAATCAAAATCACGTTCAGACCCACTGGGAGATGCATCTCTTTCCACAGTATAGATGCAGAGATGTCACCGAAATGGTTTAGCTCAATGTAAACATAATCAGTGCAAGGACATATTCATGCAATTAGAAATAAAAAACACTCTAGTAAGCAACACACATACATTTGCTGTTCAATAAACATGAAATTCCCCCTCTTGAAGCAAAATCTACTCAGCCATCTGAAAATACAAACCATCCATAGATGTGCCCAGAATGAAATGTTCCTTAAGAGATTCCTCAAATGCTCGCCTTTGCAGTTCATGCTCTATACCTTGCTGACCCTCCATTATTGTTTCAGACATTAGCCAACTGACCCATATTCCCTCCTTTAGCTTAGCCAAGCTAGAACTCTATGTCATACAGGAGGTGCCTCTTCCACTCTACAAATTACAGCTTTAATTTGGTGAGGAGATCACATTGGATTTAGAGATATGACACTGTTTACAGACAACATCCCACACCAATAGTGACTAGGTTTTGCAAAACAAAACAAAACAAAATCATCTTGATGCTGACATTCTTACAGAGTTCAACAGACGGTGCAACTGTTTGCTTTGTTCATGGGGGGCCTCAAGGGGGCTTCACTGGAGAAAGTCTCACGTCTTCTCCGCACAACAGGGCTCAGCAGGCTGGGCAGGTTGACTTGTTGAAGCAGCTCCCTGAAAACTTCCATCACATTCTCATTCTCCTTAGCAGATGCCTCCAGGAAACGGTTGTTCCAATCAAGTTCCACCAAGGAGAGAACATCTTCAGGCAACACTTGCCTAACCCCACCAGTTTCCGCTTTATTGCCCACCACTACAATCGGTGGGACCTTATCTTCTTTCAGCTCAAGGATCTCCCCGTGTAACGTCTTCACACACTCAAAGGACTCCGCATCATCCACAGCGTAGACCAAAGCAAAAGCATCACTGTTCTGGATGGAGAGCTTGCGCATCGCTGGGAACGAATAACTACCACTAGTGTCCAGGATCTCCACCTTGATGGTAATTCCACTAACCTCATACTCCTTGCTGTGCAGCTCCTCTACTGTCCGACGATGCTTTGGCTCAAATGTGTTCTGCAGGAATCGCCGAATGAGGGATGTCTTGCCAACACCGGCTGCCCCCAGAAACACCAGGCGTACTTGGCTCTTCTTCCCGGCCAGAGACATGCTTCCCTGAATCTTGCAGACAGATGGGGGCAAAACTCTCAAGTCCCAAACACCAACCAAAGAAAGCTTGCTGGTTTTTAGGCAATCTGGCTCCAGGGAACAGCCTTGTTTTCCACTGTTGCCTGGCAAATCACTTCCACTCTTGTCACCAACTTTGTGTAGTTACTGGGAGAACTGCAATTGTGTCCACAGTCTCCCTGCTTGTTTCCCCTTTATTTACACTCCTTCCTGTCACAGACACACAGAGAGAGTCTCAAAGCTCCCCCAATCTGTGCTGGAGAGAATGTTAAGGGACGGGCACAATGTAGGAGAGAGAAGAAAAGTCTGGACCAATCCGCTGAATGCTGTCTCTGAAATCAAATCTCAGCCTGTGGTGGGAGAGAGAGAGAGAGAGAGAGACTAGAAGAGGCTGGATATTATTGCAAAGGCTTGCCTGGCTCTCAGCTGCCGTGGATGTGAAAAACTTACATTTTTCTCCCTTCTGAGATTAGCCACTATAGCTAGCTCAACCAGGGTGCCTTCTGCACTGCCTAGCATAGTCAATATCTGTTCTCCTCTTTGAGATGGAAATTTGTACCGTATCATTTCGGAGAGCAAAATGGACCTCGCCAACGGATTCGGAGCACATGGGTACGCTTAGGAGGGTGCTTACTTTTCAAGCCTGCCTTATTTGTCTTTCCTGGTAAAATACATGGGAAAAGCCCATTAGGGGGCAAATCCACTTAGGGGTAGCATATCAAAGAGCCTAGGTCAAACAACATCTTTTATTGGTCCTTCAGACAGAGCTACTAAGGACTTTGGATCCGGTAAAACCTATAAGTGAATTGAGGAGAGGGGTGGAATTAAAGGAAGAACAATATCAGAATGTTTTGCTTGCTTGGCTAATATGGACAGCCTTGTAAAATTCAGGCTGGGTAATTAGAAAAGCCTCAAATGTTCTAGTAGACTCTTTCTGTTCTGGTTGCTTAATTTGCGTTGAGTAATAAAACTGTTTGGTGGGAAGGAATCTCAGGGCCACCTGTCCCACCTCCACAATGAAGGGAAGAAAAGCTTCACATATATACACACAGAAACACACCGACGGTCTTCCCAGCTGACCCTCATGGACCCATTTAAGCACTGCCAGGTTTTCAGTGCCATATCAGGTGACCTGAAGCAAGAGGGGCTAATAGTCAGGGAAAAGAAAGACACGAGTTGAATGAATTTCCTAACTTCAATCAACCGATGTGAATAAGCAGAACCCAGTTGTTTCTTTCATTTGCTGTGGGGATATCCAAATCTGGAGTTGGTTGTGGGGCATGCCATGGGAGTGACTGAGGCACCAGTGGTTCGTTCTTTTTTTTTTTAAAATTGTGCTTATGATTTTATGATTATGGGGTTTCATTGTTGTGAGCCACCCAGAGCTGTTTTTAATATGGGCAGCCATCAAAATCTTGTACAATAAAAAAAAAAAAACATAAATAAAATAATAGATTCCTGTCAGGTTGAACAGGGGAGGGAAAGACAAGCAACATGTTAAACATAATAATGCATTTGTATTTTATCTGAGATTCCAAAGAGTAATGGATATTGGTTCACTTTCATCATAAATTCTTAATACCACCTATATCAGTGGTGGCGAACCTATGGCACGTGTGCCAGAGGTGGCACTCAGAGCCCTCTCTGTGGGCACATGCACTGTCGCCCCAGCCCTGCCTCCCCCTGCAGCCCCCTCACCAGCAGCAGCCCCCCCGGAGAGTCATCCCCAGGCGCAGCCCGCATGAAGCAGCGAAGCCAAGGACATGGCAGCCGGGCAGCAGGGACAAGACTCCGCCCTTGCGCCCCATCGCACGCAGATGATGTGGGGCGCGGGCAGAGGGCATGGCCACCATGGCGCTGCAGGGCTGCCTGGGTAATCTGCTGCGGCGGGCCGTGGAGGCGGTAGGTGGCCCTGCGGGCGGGGGGAGTGCAGGGGCGGGGTGGAGCTGGCGAGGTGGTTTTTGGGCACTCAGTGTCTAAAAGGTTCGCCATCACTGACCTATATATTTAACTTTGTTTGTTGGTCCTCAGTGAAGAAGATTTCAAGGTAGTGATTCTTCTCTTAAGATGCCCATCTGAAGCCAAGAAAAAGACATTGCACTGAACAAATTGGGAAGGAGTTATGCTTGCCAAATTTGCCTGGGGATACTTCAAGGCTCAGATTGTTCCTCTGTGCTTGAGGAAGGGCTGATAAGGCATAAGTAGAAGGGAATCAGTGAGCATCTTGCTTGGTCTCCTAAACATTTCAGATAGGCCTCCTGTTTCTCAGTTCCAGGGTCTTTCTGGGATGCCTGTTTGACCTTCCTCCATGGGCACCTGTCCCAGGTACAGTCAGGCTGAAATGCTACTAATGGCAACAGTTCCTTGCAAGAGCTTATTTGGCAAAATCTGCCTTATCATCCATTTATTATACAGTTTATTTTTATGTATTATTTATCATGAGATTTAATATCTTACCTTTAATGGATAGAACTCAGGGTGGCACAAACAATGCTCCTGACTTCTATTTCCTGCACAACAAAAATTCTGTGAAGTAGGTTGGGCTGAGAGAGAGAGTGACTGGACCCAGCTCGCTTCTATGCTTAAGGGAAGACTGGAACTTACCTTTTTCCTCTGTCTAGTCCAGACCTGAACCACTCCATCAACCTGCTTTCTTCCTTCACCCACACCAAAGCCTCCTCTTTTTATAGACTATGCAATGTGTGAATCAACACTTAGAGCAGGGGTCTTCAAACTTGGTCCTTTTATGACTTGTGGACTTCAACTCCCAGAATTCCTCAGCCAGGCACGCTGGCTGAGGAAGTTTGGGAGTTGAAGTCCACAAGTCATATAAAGGCCAAGTTTGAAGACCCCTGACTTAGAGGTTATCCACACTAGGCGTTTATAACTTCCAGCACCAACATCACAGTGCCTTTCTTGCAGACAGGCTACATTATACATCACCCAGCAATGAAATGTCTCCACGAATCACTCATGTAGTTTCTAAGTAAGCTGAAAGGGAAGGTCATGTGTGGCATTTCTCTGCTCTCATTCCTGGAAATCCTGCCGTTGAAACCATGCCACAAGAGCTATGATTATTCTTCCCAACAGCTTCTCTTTCTACACCACGACCTGTTTTTAGACAATGCTTTGATTTTAAATGGTCTTTTATTATATTATTATGTGAGCATCTTTGTGGGAAACATGCCCCAAAAGTCAACCCTGCCAATCAGAAGACTTTTTAAAATAAACAATTCACACATTTGTTGCAAAGAAAGTGCCAATGAGACCTGGAAGATCATAATTTGGTTTGAGTGAAAGGAGCTGCATGGGCTTCAGGCTGCTTTTATGTATTTTATGCAGGACTTAGAATCAGGGAAACCAAGGCTGAAATCTACAGTCACCAAATCCTGGTGGCTGTAAGCTAGTCACTCTCCCTCAACCCAACCTCCTCTGGAAAAACTTGAAGGTGGGAACACTACGAGGCTTCCTTGAGGAACTGGAGGAAAATTGGGTTATACATCAAACAAAATCTTTAAAACAGTCAATGTAGAGTGGTAAAGTGCCATTACACTGCTGCCATACCGGAGGAGAATGGGCAATCCTCCAAAAATAGACAACCCAGAGAGTCAGAAACCAGTGTGTATATATAATAGAGGAAGCTAATCCAAGTTAAAGGAAAGAAATACCAACAGGTGGGGTAGAGGGGGGGGCAGATTTTATTTATTTATTTACTTACTTGTTTGTTTGTTTATTTTATTTAAATACAAACTTACTTATATAAATTTATCCCATAAATTTCCTCATGGTAACCTTTTGTAAATATAAACAATTTGTAGAAGACACTTTCCATTGCTTTTTCCAATTACTGTTGGGATGTACATTTGATGCACATACATGCATAAAAAAACGCATTGAAAGAAGTGGAAAAAGTTTCCTTTTCCATACATCTCTATATATATTTTAAGGTCAAGATTGTTCCATGCCTGGCAAATGGGGACAATAAAAGAGCATAAAAATGTAATTAAAAATAAATAAAATAAAGGGACATTGCATGGAGAGAAGTCTGTGAACTTGTTATTGCACCTGGGCACGCCAAGTTTAGGTCTTTGATCTTTCTTTGATCTTTGATAATATTTTTAGTAAAGTTTTACAAAACACGTAAAAACTATCACAAAGTAATAAAGAGCAGAAGCAGTAAAGAACAAAGGAGAAGAAGAAAAGCAAACAAGCAAGAAAGAATTAAAAGGGCAGATTTTTCAGTATGGTGCCATGTACCTTAGCAGTTTAGCTTACACCAACTGCAGCTTCTGTATATTTTTAAAGGATGGTTCCACAAGACCACATTGAAGAGCCAAAGTAAATGTAATTCAGGTGTGAATAATGGGTGAGTTATCCAACCAGCTCAGGAAGAGTCTCAGCAAGCACATTAACAGAATAACAGAGTTGGAAGGGAACTTGGAGGTCTTCTAGTGACTAGTCCAACTCCCCTGCTCAGGCAGGAAACCCTATACCATTTCAGACAAATGGTTGTCCAATTTCTTCTTTAAAATTTCCAGTGTCGGAACATTCACAACTTCTGGAGGTAGGTTGTTCCACTGATTGATTGTTCTAACTCTCAGGAAATTTCTCCTTAGTTCTAGGTTGCTTCTCCTTGATTAGTTTCCATCCATTGCTTCTTGTCCTGCCTTCAGAAGCTTTGTAGAATAACTTGACACCCCCCCCTTCTTTGTGGCAGCCCCTGAGATATTGGAAGACTGCTATCATGTCCCCCCTAGTCCTTCCCCTTCAATCCCTCTGCCATTTTTCTTCCAGGGCCATTCTGCTTTGGGCACCTGGAGAGTCTACTTCTTTCAAATCAGGTTCTCTCCTGTATTGTCCAAATCTCTATCTGATGCCTTGGCAGGGAGCAGCTGAGAGAGAGAGAGAGAGAGAGAGAGAGAGAAACCCTTCTTGTGCATGTCAACTACTATCTGAATATTTTTAAACACAGGTTTAATCATCTTCTGGAATAGTATTAAATCCCTGTCCAATAGGAACTTATTCATCAGCTAATAATCAGAAGAACGCTGACAGAAAATAAGTGCTTTTCTTCAACAATGCCTATTATAGTATAGCATTAAATTTTTGGTGTGGATATAATCTAGCACCTTCACGACAATGTAGTTGCTGATAGAGTAAGGGGGGGTACTTGTACAGTTTTTATTGGCCAGTAAAGCTCAAATCTGACAGTCAATTGCTTCTAAAGTACTAGCAATAGGATAAGATGTCATCAGTGCTACTTCATTCTAATGCTCTTAATAGTTAGGTCAAAAATTAAACAGCATTGAGGACAACATGGAACACTATAAGGTTCCTTATAGGACATCATATATTGTTAGAAATGGTATTCTTACATTAACAATATCTGGATGTAACAGAATGAATTGCAGGTAGTCCTCAACATACAACAGTTCATTTAGTGACCATTCAAAGTTACGATGGCATTGAAAAAAAGTGACTTATGACCGTTTTTCACACTTACAACCGTTGCAGCATCTCCATGGACACATGATCAAAATTCAAAACACTTGGCAACTGATTCATACGTATGACGGTTGCAATGTCCTGGGGTCATGTTTTGCCCCCTTCTGACAAGCAAAGTCAATGGGGAAGCCAGATTCCCTTAACGACAGTGTTACTAACTTAACTGCAGTGATTCATTTAACAACTGTGCCAAGAAAGGTCGTAAAATGGGGCAAAAACCTCACATACATTTTGGGCTCAACTGTGGTCGTAAGTTGAGGACTACTTGTACAAACTCTGACTATAATGGCCCAGCACTGTCAGGCAGCCCAGAAGCCTGATGTCAATGGAAAGCACTGAGATGTTCAGGGGACTGAATAAGAGGAAGTTTTTCCTCACCCACCGATGTGATCAAAACCAGTCACACTGCTGTAAGCCTAATTAAAGCCCAACTGAAGGAGTTTAGCAACTGAAGGGTCTAGCCACTGTCCCCTTGGAGACAATGCAGCTCTTGGAGCTCTCTGCTTAGCAGTTATGTGTGAGAACTCATCATGTTCTTCTATTTTCTGTTGACTGGGCACGTAAACAATAACCTACAAGAGGCATTGCTCAGTACCAAGCTACAGACTGCAACAAAGCTGATAACAGAGCCAAACCATAAATTACAAGCTCTCCTGGTCTATAAAAGCCTGTGTGGCTGGCAGGCCTCTGAAGAAAGGGATGTCCTTTATCCCCTAGGGCTACCCTCTAATTTAATAAAGGAAAACATCATTCACCTGAAAGAGATCTGGCTTTCCTTATCTGTTCACCTCCCGTGATTGTTTCTACTTATTCATTGCAATGATTGCCCTGGTCCTAGACAGCAAGCACAAAGGACTGCAGCTGCAGTCTCCTCTTTCTCCTCTCTCCTTCCTTATCTTTCATTGCTTATTTAATGCAATTAAACTGGGAGCTAATTTTCCAAGTTAAGAACAGCCGCAGCCAGATCTGCCATCGTGCTAAGTGTAATTGACATGCTGTCACAATTGCTCTGCTGGCTTGGCCACCAGGGTGCTGAGCAACTGGGGGAGGAGGGGATTGCAGAGCTGTCAAGACACTTTATTTCTAGGACACAATCATGCCTCAGTAATCAGCAGTGTTCTTTGTCAGCCTACAGGATTTATGTCTGGACAGCTGCATCAACAGAGGTTTGAGCATATAATTCCTGCTTCTCACTTTCCTCTTTGGGGCACGCTTCCATCCGACTCTTGAGCCCATGAACATGAAAGAAACTGAGACCCCATGTAGCCCCTATCTAGCATCTTTATTCTCTCCATGAAAGACACAGAATGCCAGTTTTATTAAGAAATGCTGACAATTCCATGCTTTGTTATTAAGCATCACAGGTTATTATTTGGTTATCCCAGATCACCCAGCCCATGGAGCTATCTAACCATACTTTTCCATCCTTAATAGAGAGCCAAGAGAAGTGTTATTTAAATTTAGTAGCTGGAGCAAGAGGGTTCTGCAATGAGCCAGAACACACAGTTATAGCTGATTGGTTGGACACTGCCTGCTCTTGCTGTGGGTGTGGAGGGGGAGTTTCCCTTTTTTCCCTCCTTTTTCTTCTGTGTGCTCTGTGTGCTCTGTGATTTACCTCATGATGCTCCTGTTTGCCTGACTATCTAGTTTGTTGTATATATTGATTTAAAATATATTTATTTATATAAAACTACATGTAGTGTCAACAACTATGACTTCATTTGGACACCAGCTGAGCAATTCCCTGCCAAGAAGTATATTGCATCAGTACAAAGAGGGCGAGCAATTCACACAACACTGTGATTCTGTGGCGGAACCACTGGTTGAAGGGGAGGGGCTCCTGCCCGGGGACATAAGGAGAGACTCCAACTTATAGTCTGTTTAGGGGAGGAAAAGTCTGAGGTCAAACCCTTAGGTCTATATCTACCATTTCCCAAGGGAAGGCAGACAGTCTGGTGAGATTCTTGTAATATAGGTGATCAGTAATAAAATATCTGCTTGGGCCTATCCATGAGTGATTCTGGTTGCTTGTGCCTGACAGGTTCCTTCCAACATCATTTTCTATTCTTCTTTTTCAGCCTTTGTTTTTTGAACAGAGAGCAGAAAAGAAAAGGCAGGTATCTGCTACTCTCAAATGTCTTTAACGTTCATTTTTAATGGCTGCATATCAAGCGTGCCATGGCTTGAACTTCTGTTGAGGAAAATATTGCAACTCTGAGCATAATAACTTATTCTGCTCCTAAATCACATGCTGATTATTAACGGTATGCCTCCTTGGCTAAATTTATGTTGAGGCACATGTCAAAGATGCCCTATTCCTCCTTTCCTTTAAAATATGGCTTTAGAATCTCTAATAAGAATTTTTGGAAATATCAATGGAATTTTGATAGAGGGCCAAAGGATAATGTTTGGTGATATTTTATGATTCATGAATAGAATTGGAACCTCTGTTTCTAATTTTATTTCATTAATATCTGAGATTGGGATCCAGTCTGCTTACTCTGTAAATTAAACTGAATGCCTTGGCACTGATCAAAGTAATGATTTGTATGAAAATAGTAAGTTTAGGTTATGGTTTTACTCCTTTATTTGGCAAAGTGGTTTCTAGGAATCCAGTTCAAATGTTAATGTTGGGCTTATCTCTGTTTTGATAATCAGATGAAAACCAATTTTGATAGGTAAAATAGGGCCATCTTAGCTATTAAAGATTACCCAGAAGCTTCTCTTGGTACAGAATGCAACAACCCACATGCTGGTGGAGGAGAATGCTTGAATAGTGTTACATTCATGTTGTTGGTGTGACATTAGCTACCAAGAGTTTCTAAGTAAAATTTAAACTGCTGGTTCAGAACTACAAAGGCTACTAAGAGGATCATCTTCTTCAGATAAAGACTATCCACCATGCTTGAGCACCATGAGTAGGGATGCTTCAGCTATGCTATCCTCTCCTCAAGTGGTTGAAAGGGATGAGAGCCTAGGAGAGGCATTCTTTGTCACAACCCATCTCAACTGAACATGCTAGTCCCAAGATCCAGTTGACCTCAGTCTTTTAGTGTTTTGGAAATCGATGAAAACCTAACTAATGCACTAAGGACTAAGGGTTTCAATATTTGTTGTGCAGTGCAGTTTTATTTTTTTTTAACGTAGCCATTGCCTTTTTCCTGGGGCTGAGAGAGAGTGACTGGCCCAATATCACTCAGCTGGGTTTCTACCTCAATAAGACTAGAACTCACACTATCCCAGTTTCTAGCCTGATGCCTTAACCACCATACCAAACTGGTCCTTTCAAATCCCACTAGTCCCCTTTAATTGACATACAGGCAAAAACTTGTATAACTTCTGGAGAAATTAGATGCATATAAATGAAGCAATATGTACCTTATGAACTATGGGGTTATTTTTAAAAGTGCTTCTCTTTCTCCCGGCTAAAATTAAGCGTACCAGATCTATCCCAAAGGTGCTTTTTTCCAAAAGGCAACTGGATTGTCTTTGTTTTTCCTTGAGGAAATTTTGCTTCTCATCCAAGAAGCTTCTTTGGTTCTGTGCTCCAGTTGCTTTTTGGAAAAAAGCACCTTTGGGACAACCATGACCTGGATGACTGAGAATCTCCATAAACATGCCAGATCTGCATCTAAACTGATATTTTAAGCACTGGAACCCATAAAATGGTTCTCTGATGACAAGACAGGAAAGTGTAGCATTTTATATTCTATGTGAAAATAATTACTAAACTACCATGGAAAACTTCACCTTGAGCTCTGAAATGTTCCCTTAAAAACAACCTTCAAGAACTTTGTGAGAAAGACTTCCAAGTTCCTTTCTGCATTCTTATGTAGAGAAAATAGGGCTTGGATGCTTGCTTCTGACACGTCAATACCAATGATTTGTTTTCAAAAGCACTTTCTATATGTGGGCTGGCTCATAATAAATATTTTTGAGACAAGAGTACATCTGAATTGTTTGCTTGGTTTTGGAAGATGTTTTAATGGTGGTTTTCAGGAAAGTTATAGTACAGTAACCAAAAAGAATGAGATAAAGATGAAAAATGGAACTGACTTTTGGAACAAGAGATTAAACAGAAGCAAAGCTGATAATAACTTGTTACCTATCAGTTAAATAGTTATTGTGATCATGGACCAGCATAAGAAAACTGAAATGCAAGCAATAATTGTAAAAGCTAAAAAATATAAAATGCACAAAATTAAAAAAAAAACATTTTAAAAAACATTTGTATGGACAAATATAATGAAATATGGGACTCATTATTATCATATACAGTAGGTTAAAGCATGATAGTTTTATAAATGTATTGGAAACATATGTAAACTTGAATAATTGCATTAGATAACTACAGTGTAGTTATTTATTTTATTAAATTTATATGCTGACCATCATCCAAATCAACTTGAGCAGCATATATATGTATGCATGTATTTGTGTGTGTGTGTGTGTGTGTGTATGTGTGTATGTAATTACTTATTGCTAAAACAATTCCCCTAAGAAGGGGAAACTTAATGAAGTTCCTTGACAGAAGCTTTAAAGTTCTATTAAACAGAATAGTTGAGCCACTGAAAGAAACCTGAAAGTGCCTAATGGCACTTCTCCCTCCATTAGAAAAAAGCAAACACTTAAAGGATATGTTTGGTAACCGTGATATGAAATTATTCAAGGGTACAAAACATCATGCTTGGGAAAAAATTATTTCTTCTTCAAAGGGGCCACTTTTATTAGAGTTAGCACTAGCAACGGAGAGGGTAATTTCAGTAGACCTTCCGAAGCATCCCAGGAATCTTAGGAGACTGCAGGAGTCCTTGCTGAGCAGAATGAGAGTTCTGTCTTCTGACATTTTTTCTTAAAATGTCCCTGACAGCAAAGAGGTTGGGATAAGATTGAAGAGACATTGTTCCGGGAATACATCAAAAGTTCACCTAGAGAAAGGGTTTGATCCATTGTATATCATTTAAAAATTGATGAAAAACTAATCAGGAATCATCTTTCTCTGGTTACCATAAAATAATCTAGAGAACAGTTTGAATGAATGATCAAACATCAGTCAGAACAGCTGAGAATTATGCTACTGAGCAGTTCACTTAGCCTCTGAAAATGCCGGCTACAGCTGCCAGGGAAATGTCAATTTATCCAAAAGTCAGACACTGCCCATTTGGCCTGAAAACTCATCACCATTTAATTGATGCTGGCCACAAAAGTCAACACTATTATAACAAGAAAATAACTCTTCCTTAGCAGGACTTAGGAAATGATATTCCTTCTACCATTAAATCTCCTTCTTTTGATCCCACACGGTTGCTTTGCCTGTTCCCTTTAATGTCTTAACCCAAACTTTTGCACAAACTTTTCTCCAGTTGCAGAATTCTGAGAACTGCACTTCCAAGACAGCTGAAATTGAATTAGCCATTTTCTTTTTTAAATACTGCTTGAATAGGGAAGGCTCAACATGACCTGTTGGATGCGTTAGACAGAAAGCTTAGGTAAAGAACTCACCGTTTAATCCTGGGAAAATCATAACATCTTCTTTTTTTCAATAAGGGCAAAAAAAGCAAACGAAATCTTATGTGTTATACTGATAGGTCAAGGCACTGAATAGCAACAGGTAAGCAAATGTTGTTACGTATAAGCTGGGTGGACAAAATCAGAAATGAGGAGGTTTTAAGCCGCCTGGGAAAGCCAAGGGAAATCATCAAAACAATTAAAAAACGAAAGTTAGAATATTTCGGACATGTGATGCGACACCCAGAAAAATACGGCATACTCCATTTAATCCTCCAGGGAAAGATTGAAGGCAAACGAGGTCCAGGCAGAAGAAGAACATCATGGCTTCAAAATCTAAGGGACTGGTTTGGACAAAACTCAGCAGCACTTTTTCGTGCGGCTGCTGATAAAAACAGGATCGCCAACATGATCGCCAATGTCCGATAACGGATATGGCAGAAGAAGAAGAAGAAGAAGCAAATGTTAGGATCGGGCTGGTCCTGATCATTGGCAATTCATTTTCCTTTAAAAGGGATCTTTTATTCCATTAATTTACCATTTGAAAATGATGGGAGATGTACCCTCTTAGTTTTTCTTCTCTTAAGTACTGACGCTCAAGTGTTCACAAATCTTATTACTTTCACTGAAATGAAGAAAGCAAGTTTGCACTGTGATGCCACAAGCACTTGCTTTTTTTGGTGGTGTGTGCCACCACAACACAAGTTCAAAAGGGGCTGACAAAAGCAGCAACACCCAACTGCTGGTGCTCCTGGCTGTGGAAAGAATCTACAGTCTATAAAATGCTTGGCATTTTTTAACTGGTGAAGAAACACAGCAAAAGTGATTAAAGAATTGTAACCAAATGCTGCCATATCAAAAGGCCATTTCCCTCTGTATGTTATTTCCCCTAAGTCACCCAGTTAGATTTCCATGAGATTTCAGCACATAATCTATTCTTTTTTAAGCAACTATTTTGTGGGTTGTTAGTGTTATTGGTATTTCAGCAAAAACGTGTTCCTGGTTGTATCAGCCATCTCTGTGAATGACACCTTCTGGCAGCTGGCATGCCTAAGGAAGACAGGAGAATTTAGCCTGAAAACCAAACAAGGCTGCAGTCAATCAATGCTGTCCAGATACGGGCAACTATACCATAACATTTGCCCTGAATTTGGAGGTCAGACAGCTATGGCTTTGGATCTTAAATGGTGTCTTTATGACACTCAGCCTCTTCTCATGATCTCCCTCAATGTACAGTATGCAACAGACACTTATGAAATTTGTCTAATGCTTTAATTAAATAGGATCATCTTTCTTTGCAAAATGATAGCTCCATTAAGAATTACAAGGAAAGAAATGGATCCACTCAGTTAGGACTGTCAAAGAATAAAGTGAAGCTTCTAGAAAGCAGCCAGGTGTCAAGATCTTTGTTGATACATCATCTGGGCATATTACAAAGAAATGTCTAAGGACAACAAAAACATTTCATGCTACTCCTGGTTTGCACATACTTATATATCCTCATACTCGTATCAAATTCTAACTTAGCTACCTAGAGGATTTGTTTCCTTGCAGAGTGGACTTTAATATAAAGAGGCTTGAGATGTTTCCAGATAAAGCTTTCACTAGGGATTCTCCCTGAACCATTCATGGATTTTCATGGGCTCTGTCATTGTCTTCCATTTGCAATTTTTGGGTTTCCCTGTTAGAAGACACTGTAGGGCAGGGGTCTTCAAACTTGGCTCTTTTATGACTTGTGGACTTCAACTCCCAGAATTCCTCAGCCAGCGTGCCTGGCTGAGGAATTCTGGGAGTTGAAGTCCACAAGTCATAAAAGGGCCAAGTTTGAAGACCCCTGCTGTAGGGGGAGAGCCTTGTTAGTCTATGACACCAAAAAACAGAAAAATCTGGTTGCACTTTTTCAGATGAACATATTTTATTAACAAGGACTCCATGCATGTGATGAAAGAAAGCTGTAGTTCACAAAAGCTGACTAAAATGTGAAAAGAAGAATCAACTTAATGAGCAGATTACTTTCAATCAGTTAAGAACTTGGCTATTTTTGTTGGTTCAGCCATGAGACCAGTTTCACAGTAAGTGTGGGAAGTCAGCCCCTCAGAGAAGGAAATATTAAAAGGGCAGAAAAATATATTTCCCCAAAAGGATTTTTAAAAGCAGAAGCCAACCCTGCCCCCAAATCTCTCTGCCCCAAGCAGGAGCCAGCCCTATACAAATGCAGATGTAACCATCAGAAAGCTGGAGCCAGCTAGGAAATCAAGAAGACAAAAGACCTAAAATCTGCATACCCCACCTGAGATGGGACATAATAGGACTAACCCATTACCATCAAGAATACCAGAGAGGCACACCTAAACTCAGGAGGTCAGAATACGTGACACAGGAAATAGCCTCCAAGTTCATGCCACAGGAACAGGAAACTTCCAAACAAAAGGCTTTCAGAGGGTATAAAAACCTACTCCACATGTGCTCAGCCCTTCTCCTTGATTTCTCCTCCTTCCTGCAAGAACCATCTTTCTGGCTCTTCAATAAACTGTAACCTTCTTCCCAAAGCAGTCGCCATGTTGTTTTATTTATTCCCGGCTTGGATGAACCAGGATGAAGACTTTTCTTCCCACATAAGGAAATAATAAATAAAATGAAGTCTTAAGAGTTGGTAAAGATAGGCGACGTGCTCTGCACAATACACTCTGCCTGCTTCACTTTACACTGCAGAAAAGATCAAGTCAATAGGCAGGCTTCTTGGGTGCCCCTTAGTTACTAGGCAACATGAATGTTAAGCTGGGAAACTAGGTTTGCTCTCCAGTTTCAAGTGCATTTAAGACTTGGAAAAGAGAATTTCCAAGGAAAAAAAGAATGTTTTGTTTCAAACTTTAAGTGAAATTTCCACTGGGATTCATCATCTCCTCCTTCTTCCTACAGGCAATTAATTCGCTAAAGAAGGAGAAAGAGAACAGCTGCTTTAGAACTAATATGCTTCACCTCTCTGGATGTATGCTTGTAAGCAGGACTTTTTGGGTGGTGGGTGGATTGTCAACATCAAAATTGCAGGCTTGACCAGGTCATTGAAGCCCCACCCCTTTTTTAAGGTAGAACACATACATTGCATATACACATAAAGGATTAGGACTTTGATTGCTGCTCATGCCACGTGCAGCTGGCACTTGCTTCAAATGATGACTAATTGTTTTAGAATAATTATTAAAGCATATACAGTTTAGCTTAGGGCAGTGGTGGTGAACCTATGGCACGGGTGCCAGAGGCGGCACTCAGAGCCCTCTCTGTGGGCACGCGCACCATCGCCCCAGTCCTAGGCCTTCAGCTGGGTTTTATAAAACCTTTTCGCTTTAGGCCTCCGCCGCTGTGTGCAAAAAAAAAAAAAGGGTTCAATCAGTCAATTTCAACTTCTCGTGGGAAAAAAAAGATCTTGCAAAGTTGGAATTGATTGATTGAACTTTTTAGTCCCACCCAGTCTGCCTTACCACCACAGCCATGCCCACCCAATGGGCCACACCCACCCAATGGGCCACGCGCAGCCAATGGGCCACACCCAGCCAATGGGCCACACCCACCGGGCACTCGACGATGCATAAGTGGGTTTGAGGTTGCAGTTTGGGCACTCGGTCTCTAAAAGGTTCGTCATCACTGGCTTAGGGAGTAAACAATGTTTTTGTTTCAGCTTTTTTTTTTTTTAAATTACCAGTTAGTTGGTAATTTAAGCAGAAATATTGGAGGCTATACTCCAGGAATCTTGTCAATAGTCAACTAATGTACTTTCCCAAAAACTCTATCAGATTGAGCCATGTAACATTGCTTAAGGTTTGATCTTGTAGAAAAAAATAGGATGCTGGTCAGGATAAATGAAATTATTGATTTGTTTGTTTGTTTGTTTAAACTTTTATGCCGCCTATCTCCCCTACAAGGTGACTCTGGGTGGCTTACAGGTTATAAAACAAGTAAAAATAGTTTAAATATTAAAACAGAAATCTTTTAAATTTTAAAGATTTAAAAAATATTAAAATAAAGGGAAAATACCTTCCCCCACCCCCCGCTTGATATTTACCTTCCAAGGGATTTGAGAAACAATGGTAAAAACCTGTTAGCTCAGCCATAAAATGTTTAGAGGGCTAAGGTACTTTTTATTGAGAAGAAGATACTAGAAGGTGAACATTAGTTCTGGAAAACCAAAGACAGTTTAATAGTTACTCACTTGAAAGGAAGTATATTCATGAAATGCTCTTCTTTCAAAACCAACTACCCTCTTTCTCTCATAGTTCCACTTCACTACAGTATCTCACTAATTCCTGATGTGCTGCTATATCCAATCAAATACTCTGCCGGTGTATTTAATCACATGTAAGTTCGCTTTCTATAGCAGGGGTGTCAAGCTGCTGGCCTGAGGGCCGGTTGCATCATACGGAGGCTGCGCCCACCCCAGCTCCGGCAATGCAAAAAAAAAATGTCGCAATACATCGTGTCACGTCACGTGACGCGGTGAGTTTGACACCCGTGATATAGAGGGTTGCATTGCTGCCTCTTTTTAAGTTAGCCCTGCTGCCTTTGATACCAAAATAAACAATCTGTGCCCTCAGTGAAATCATGTGATGGTCTGCAGTGTTAAAAATGGGAAATTTGGGAGAGGTATTTTTCCTACAAATTCATATCAAAGCCTGCAGTCAGGTTAGAGCAGCAGGCATAGGTTATAAATTTCACTTCAATAGAATCAGAACAACCCTTTCAGATTTATTTTCTATAATTGCTCCTGATCTTGACAATCCAAATGCCTATCAGTCATATGTTTTCCACCTGGACATCAGTAGAGAATGCTTATATTAATATATTAAAGTGAAATTCTAATACTTGGACAGTGATGTTCATTGCACTGCATGCCTTTTCTCAAATTAATGGAAAGTGTAGGGAAAGATAGAGAATAATTATTTTGTAAACCACCAGCCACAGTTTGATCTGACCATAATTCCTTGTTGGATCTACATCCCAGATGAAAATTTTCTTTCTTAGTCTGTTCTGATTAGTACTGAGGAGATTAGTTGCTAGATCATTTTGCATGGTTTTTTAAGCTGCAGGGCGTTAAATGTGAAAAGTTGTGTCATCATGTATTTTAAATAGGTCACTACAGTCTATTGTTTCAAATATATTCTTGTTGCATTTAGCTCAGAAAAACAAATTAAAAATCATCTTGAAAATTAGAAGGTACTATACACAAGGATGAGGTTAGCAAAGCTTCCGCCAAGAATTTCTTATTGTCATAAGGAACATCTGAAGATTAATTAGTCTAAAGCAAATGTTCTAATATTCCAGAAAAATGCTTCATGTCCCAGTTAGCTGGAAGATCACACTTGGAATAAGACCACTCTTGGAATATTGCATCCAGTTTTGGATGCCACAATGTAAAACGAGGGAGTCAAGCTATTCTCCAAAGCGCCTGAAGGCA
This sequence comes from Azemiops feae, assembly GCA_023970755.1. Classification (NCBI taxonomy): domain Eukaryota; kingdom Metazoa; phylum Chordata; class Lepidosauria; order Squamata; family Viperidae; genus Azemiops; species Azemiops feae. The sequence continues at coordinate 4,595,158 of JALGBA010004297.1, read as the reverse complement.
GGACAAGAAGCAATGGATGGAAACTAATCAAGGAGAGAAGCAACCTAGAACTAAGGAGAAATTTCCTGACAGTTAGAACAATTAATCAGTGGAACAACCTGCCTCCAGAAGTTGTGAATGCTCCAGCACTGGAAGTTTTAAAGAAGAGACTGGACAGCCATTTGTCTGAAATGGTATAGGGTTTCCTGCCTGAGCAGGGGGTTGGACTAGAAGACCCCCCAATGTCCCTTCCAACTCTGTTATTCTGTTATTCTGTTCTGTTATCAATGGAAGATGAATGATCTATTGACAGATTATGATTCTTAACCATTTAAAAATTTATTTTCAGCCCTCTACTTACTGGATCAGTCAAGCAAGGGAGCTCCTTATAAGAACCATTTGCAATTATTAAATAACACAACATAGAAAAAATTATAGACCAGCAGCTATTAAAAAATATTTGAGGCTGAAATTTTGGGTTCAGTGTTATATAGAATGCAGATACAGACTGTATCTATAGGGACAGTTCCATTTTAGAAGTTATCCAATCTAAATTCTTAAAGGCTATTATCTGAATTCCTTATGCTCCATTTAACTCTCTTATTCCATTACAATTAGGCTGCACCTCTTGCAAGGCCTATCTGAGGCTATGGCACCTTCAGATACTGACTAAAATAAATTGTGTGGGGAGTATCCTTGGCTCATCTTACCTTATTTAATATATCTGAACCTTCTTTAAGACAAATAAGACTTTGTTTGGCTTATTGTGGTTTTTCTTTCCCATAACTGGTTGCCCTCAACTCTGACAAAATCATAGCTGATCTCAAGCGGAGGATTTGGGACCTAGATTTTCAAACAGAACAAGAGTTTTGCATTTGCATTGTAGCTCAATAATTACCCTTTCCCCACCTTAACCATTCCCAAATACTTAAAAAAAAACATTTTACACCTTTCAGATAGATTTATTTATTTATTTTTGGGGCCGAATTAGCCAAATACATCAGCATCCCTATGAAAACCATCCCTATATATGTTCTGATGCAGTAATTGAGTCTCTATCTCATGTACCATTAGAATACTCATTATATACAACGTGGAGGACAGAACGTATACCACCAATGGTTAGAAATATTAATTGTTCTTCTGAGGAAGCAACACTGTGTTCCTCCTATGAGATCAAACTTCAGCCATTCCCAACAAGGTTACCAAATTTCTAATCATAACAATAACAGAACAATGCAGTATCTCTGGCTTGTAGAAGTCACTCTTAATCATTTCAGGCTTTCTGCACAAGTTGATTGCTGTTTTGTATTGGATATACTGTTGTCATGTCTTTAAAAATTGGTTTCAGTCCATAAACAAACAAACAAATGGAATGCTAATCACAGTAGATCAGATTTACTGCATCAATTGAAGTACTGTACACTGTTATTTGCAATGTCTTTCTGTGCCTGGGGGAACTCTGGAATTCTGCATAGTTGCTAGTTTGGGCTTTGGACAAGTGTCCCATGACTGGAATTTTTCACTGTCATCTTTCTGACAAAACATTGTCTTTTGAGTCTAATCAGAACAATTAGCCATTTTATTGCCTTACCCTCCATGAATTTGTCTAATCCCGTTAGAGTCTTGTGTGAAAAGGGTTACTTTGTCTGTTGACACTATTCATGTGGTCAAGAAGAGTAAAAACCCCAGCATAGAGGAGACATCAATCTTTTCCATTACCAAAGGGAAAAAAGTTTAGTGCTTTACATCCACTGTTAACTCTGACACCAGTGGGAGTTTTCCTCCCATTGCAAATATCGCTTGTAGGGTAATTCCAATCAAATCAATTGCAGGAATAAAATTGTGTGATCATGGCTATGCTTCAGATCCTGCCCTGAATTGGATGCTTTGAACTGTTTCTGTGGTTAGATCTTTATTGCGCCTTTAAAAATTATTAAGTTCAGTTTTGGTTTCAAAATTGTGCAAATTGGCATAGTTCATTCAGGTTCCAGAAGTTTATTTTAACTACCCTCATTTAAAATTTCAGGGTTTATTTTTAACACTATACACATTTTATCCTAAATATTCCTCTGCAGCTATATTTAAAAAGAGATGTGAGAATTACCTGGCACTGAAACTGAACGTACTGAATGGCATTCTACTTTTAGTTGAGATATAAATTATGAAATGCTTTCAGAGTCTAAGATTCTGGTCCATGGATTTGCTAGATATGCAACCAGTACCCCATCCTAAGGCAAAATGAACTAACTTTCTGTGTTTGCAGATTTTGCTTATAATTTAAAAGCAGCCCCAAAGATGCTGTTCAAAAAGGCAACTGGACTTCCTTGGTTTTTTTTCCTTGAAAACATTTCGCTTCTCATCCAAGAAGCTTCTTCGGTTCTGAACTGAACCGAAGTGAAGAAGCTTCTTGGATGAGAAGCGAAACATTTTCAAGGAAAAAAAACAAGAAAGAAAAAACAGTTTTTGAACAGCATCTTTGGGACAACCGTGACCTTGGATGATTGAGAATCTCCATAGACATTTAAAAGCAACCCTTCATTAGTTTTAAGTTGGAAACACTATGCATATTTTTCACCCTATGGCTTGCATCTCATTTATAAAAAGTGCTAAATATCTCAGATGCAAAAAGGGGACATTTTTAAAGGACTTTTAATGCTCTTCTGTAAGATTATAAAGCAGATGTCCGTGTCTGTAAGGGCACTGGCTACCATTGATTTAGCAGAAGATGGAGGAATAGAAGCTTTGTGCTCTTCTTTAATGCTATAAATACTGCTGTCCATGATCTCAATAAGTCAAAAACTGTATGTAGGAAATTGAACAAACTGGCCAGCAAATTTGCTCCTAAGGGTTTTCCCAGGGGTCAGGGCTGTTGAGTAGGGAGCAGCTCTTGCATGGTGATATTTTTCTTCTGCATCTCAACCTTGATGTCTCCAGCTGCCTCCCCTCTTGGTTTTCTAGAGCAGTGCTTTTCAACACATGGTACGCATACCACTGGTAGTACTTCGACACCTGCCAGGTGGTACGCGTATGACGGGTTGAAAAGCACTGTAAAAAAACAAGTGTAAAAAAAAAGTGCAAAAGTGGATGAGCTGAAGTGGCAGCAGCCCCAGAGAGGCCTTGGGGGAGAGTCAGCTGGAGCTGCGGTGCTGCCAGGGCTCTGCTGAGAGCTCAGGATCAGCGTGCGTGGCTCCAGCTGATCGGCACCTCCAGAGGCCTTGTGGGTGGCCGGCAGCCGCACGCAGTCTTCGGGCAGAGATTCAGCTGGAGCTGCAGTGTTGCCGGGGCTCTGCTGAGAGACCAGGATTGGTGCTCCAGCTGATTGGCGCTTCCAGTGCACCCAGAAGAGAAAAAGAGGAGGAGGGGGGAGAGAGGAGAAGATATAAAAGGAGGAGAGGGGGAGAGAGGACAGGATATAAAAGGAGGGTAAAACCGGTACTTTTTTCCTTTTCTCTTTTTTTATAACATTTTATTAGATTTTAGAATAAAATACAAAAATACAAAAGCAAATAGTAGGACACAGTGGGGAGGAAAAAGGGAAAGAAAAGTGAGGGAGGGGGAGAAGGGAAAAAGAAAAGAAAAGGCATTGACTTCTGACTTCCTTTGTTGCAGTAGAATGAAGCATTAACATTGAACCTCAACTTTTTACTTTTCCATAGTAGTATAAACTAGCCATTTCTGTAACAATAAATCAATCTAATCAGTAAAACCCAAAATTCCCCTCCCCCCCTTTTTTTAGTCATCAGATTTTGACACTTTGCTAAGCACTGGTGGTACTCGAATATTGTCATGTCCTAAAAGTGGTACAATCTGTGAAAAGGTTGAAAAGTCCTGCTCTAGAGACACTACATGGCAAGGTTTTCCCTCCCTCCCTTTTCTTAAAGGACAAAAAGATGTATTGCTGCTTTCCTCCTATAACTGTATGATTCTATAAATGCCTGCCTGAAGCAAGCGTGAGGCAACTACAGAGTCATGTCACATGTCCTACTTGATTTTCCAAATGAGATACCAGAGGCAGCGCCTGAAATGGATTAACATGGAAACCTCTGATGGTGTTCTGTCCCAGCCTACGTGAGTCCTTGTTATGCTCACAAGGAGAAACCCCTCTTCCAAGAAACAGGCAGGAACCGCAAGAAAAAACCAACCCCTTTTAGTGTCACAGACCTGAGTCAATGTCCAAGGCAAACAAACACAGTGCACAGAAACTCGATCCTCAACACGAATGGTTGCCTTTGGCAACCAGCACCTCCCACACCTTCCCTTTTATAATTCAGCCAAGGCGTGGCTTCCTAGTGCCTTCTCCTTTGCCTTTGGAGCCACCCCATTGTATTCCTCTATCCTACTCGCTTCTCTTGCCTGCACTTTCATGCATCCTGGATTTGTCCTAACTTTTCTTCATCACTGTCCAACTCAGGCTCCCAGCACAGCTGTGTCTCATCCTGAGCGCGAGTAGAGGGGCCAGGCTCCTCATCCGACTGTAAGTCTTGGAGCTCCTCAGAGCCTTCCTCTGACTCTGATGTCACTCCAGGCCCCTCCTCCTCTGATTCCTCAGACTCAGCTGCTGGATCCACTGGCTGGCGAGGAATCACAACAAATGGATTGCCTTAGCCAATTCCTTCTTACTTCCCAGCCCAGTGTGGCAAGTAGCTCCTCTAGTAGTGGCTTTGGGATCAGTGGGAAGGTCTGAATTTGGGCTTCAATTGATCTGCTCATAGTTTCTGCACTGATAGTGCTGATGGCTTCTTTTCCTACTATGCTCTAGGCATGGAAAGTGGACCACTATAGGCAACATTGACAATAAGCAGCCTGTCCATGCTGGGCTGTTGGGAAAGGGATGGGAGAAATAGTGAAACATTGTGCAAGAATGCAACTTCTGACTGTCTTTCTGGATAAGGCTATGCCATCTTAATTCTTAATGTCTGATATCTCTCAGGTTAGGAAATCATGAAAGTCCTTTGTTCAAAAGGTGCAGTTTTTTTAAAAAATATCCTATCCAAATAAACAGTTGATAGTCATGCCCTCCAAAGAGGGCAGAAACTGCTTTTCAGCAGTTACTTAGTTGCACTAAATAATAATAATAATAATAACAACAACAACAACACCCCGGACTTAACAATTGTCGATAAGAAAGACAAAAAAGTCTGGATACTGGATGTGGCAGTGCCTGGAGACAGCAGAATAGACGAGAAAGAACTGGAGAAGATAACAAAATACAAAGACCTACAAATAGAAATAGAAAGACTGTGGCAAAGGCAAGCAAGGGTAGTACCAATAGTAATAGGCGCCTTGGGTGCAATCCCAAAACAACTGGAGCACCACTTGAACACCATTGGCATTGACAAATTCGCCATTAGTCAATTGCAAAAGGCAGCCTTACTAGGAACTGCTTCCATCCTGCAACGATATCTGTAATACCATCAAACATCCACATCTGCCTATCCCAGGTCCTTGGTAAGGACTCGATAGGTAGACAAAATGCCAAATCCAGTCTGAACATCTGGCTGACTCTGCGAATAATAATAATAATAATAATAATAATAATAATAATAATAATAATAATAATAATAATAATAATAATAATAATAATAATAATAATAATAATAATAATAATAATAATAATAATAATAATAATAATAATAATAACAACAACAACAACAACTTTATTGTCACTTTGAATGTACACCAATCGGCATACATCAAAATGAAATTTCGTTGCATACAGCTCTCAAAGGGTCACTACCTCCGATATACACTCCTTGTTCGTGGCCAGCTCAAGTTTCAGATCGTCCATTTTAGACTCTAGGGAGCGAACGATGGCAAACAGGACAGATGGAAACGGAGCTCCATGTGGATTAGCCCTCAAATTAGCTTGTATTCCTGCAGGACAACCTCGCCTCCTTTCCTTTTTCTGATCCTGACTCTTGCACCTTTTCCTTTTTTTCCCTGGAGCACGCTGCCACCGCCACCAACTCCTCCAAAAGCCTCTCTCTCTTCCTCTGGGCCTGCCAACAGCCTCATCCAGTTCCTTCACTCCATAAGCCCCAGGACCTCTCCTCCTCTGCCTCCTTTGGAAACAGCCCTGATTTACAATGGAATCCGTCGCTGGGCCAGCAGTCAGTATAGGGCATTTGTGGGTGCAAGTTGATATCACAGTGATATGTGTGTCTATATATGTGCAAATTTTTAATACCACACTGAAACAATAGGGATTTCTTTCAGTGACATTCATAAAAGCCACTCATAAAAGTTTTATCTCCATCACTTCAACCCAGTAATCAGTGCAGGCCAAGGTAGGGACTATGTGAACTCCAGATGTTGCTGAACTGTAGATCCCAGAAGGAGAATTCAATAACAGTGGGAGGATGACAGGGATGGGCTGCTACTGGCTGCAAAATATGTGGTTCCTTTCCTTTTTCATTGCTAGCCAATTGAACATCTTAAGTCTAATCCATATAACTCTAGTATTGATTGGAATCGACCCTTTTTCTATCAGTATGTAATGGATACAGGAATTAAAAATAAAGCTGAAATAGAAAAGGGAAAAATAGTTCAAAAGCATTTAGTAGCTCTATTGAAAAGGATTAAAACAGAAAAGAAATTCCCACATACAAATCTTATGTTTTGGATTCATGAACTTAGATGCTAAGACAGCAGTTTGTTAGTTAGAATTCTAATAATGCAAATCTAAGGCAAAGTCGTTTATTATTTATTACTTTACTGAATTAATATCCTGCCTTTTCACTGGGGGTTCAAGCAGTTGCTCACTGAGCTAATTGCTAGGTGGGTACTTCAATCTGGATCTTCCTGGTCCAAAGCCTCACCTTAAGCATTTCAACATACTGATTAGAACCACTCAAGATTTCTTTTGTTAATATAATTCTTTAAATTTTGCAATATAAGATAGCAGGCAACTTAGCAAACCTCTGTGAGCCAATGGATCTTATATTTGGAGACACTCCCTCATCTATTTTAGTTTAGCTGTTACTTCAAGTCTACAGTTTCCTTGGCAACCAACAAGGGTACCATGTCTCTTTCTCCCCAACCCCACCTCCATACAGTATGCTGTTATAAGCCTGACCTTCTTTGAATCAAAATTTGCAAAATGAAATATCAGCCAGTTGTCCTGGTGGTGAGTCAGCGTAAGCAGCTGGGTGAGCAGAAACTACTGTAAATATGGTAGGCATATTTGAAAAGATGTGGAGATGTGTTTAAAATCACATGTAGCCATTCCCTAGCCATTTCATCTGGCTGGTGTTCTAGAAATCCTGGACCCTTGGTTCTGCTTTTGACACATTTAGAAACTAGGCCTCACCTGCAATGTCCCTCGCCTTGCCATTTTTTTCCTCCCATGCTCCAGTTTCTCAGAAAACAACCTGAATCATGTTTGGACACTGGGATTGATAGAGCAAAAGCTGCTACGGGTGGAAATGATGACAGGCTTGTTGCTATACTTTCGCCAGTGGGGAGGGATTGGGGAATTGTGATAAACTCTGCCTCTGAGCTTTGAAGTTGATCCATGTAGTGATTTACTGAGCTTGGGATTCTGCATGGAAGCGTTTTGTTAGAGACAAAATAAGACACAGCGATCAACCTTGCATGAAAGAAACAAAATTTACGACTCCCCAATGATTTCAAAACTGAACTGAAGAAACACCACATGCAAGCAAGGGATGTTGCTTTGCTTTCATTCTCTGGAAAGGACATAAACATATTGGTGTGAACAGACAAGTAGATGTTTAAAATGGTGAGATTCCTTCTACCAATCTTGTTTTCTCCTTGAATCTTTTTTTTTTGTCTCTAGCTATCTCTAGATATGGCCCTTTGCTAGAGAGGGCCTTGAACTACTTCATAGCTGAATTTTCTTTTCCCTAATTCTAAAATGTAAATGGTTTGAGAACCTGGGAGAGAATCAGACAGAGAGACAATGAAGAACATTTCAGATACTCCTCAGCTTCAATTTAAGGGAATAGTTCCTAAGGTGGAAAGTTTTAGACCTACTGATGCGGTAATCAGTACTTCTCTAGTGCTATTATCAAGATTATTCGTAGTTTTAAAAGTAGAACAATACCATGGGCAATTTTCCACTCCAGTTTGGCATTGGTTCATTAAAAAAAAGAACATGTGTGCAGGTGGAGGGAATACTTTGATTTTCACTTTCATGTGTTCTTTTGATGGCTAGAACAAAGGCCAAAATACATCAATTGTTCGCATAATAATTCTGCAGACACAAATGGTATTCCAAGCTTTGAAGTGCTGATAGGAATGTTTCAGGCATTTATGGCAGAGGGCTAGATACTTCACGTTTATCTGCTTCGAGTGCCTGTTCAGTGTGATCCAGGAAGAAAGGTACATTATGGGAACCACCTCTGTTGATATGAGGGACTGAAGGATAAATCCTCTTGGTGGTAGTCCCCCTCCTCTGGAATTACCTTCCTCCAGTGATAAAGCTTATCCATCCTTACTAGTGTTTTAGAGACTGGTGTTTTGAAGTAAGGAAGACGACCTTGAAAATATGCAGTCTCAGTTGCCTAGGCAAAAGGGACTATAGCATTTTTAAAGTCAGAACATTCAGATAATGTTCAGAAGAGGCTCAGACTCCTTCCTAATTCACTGAACTGTAAGAAGGAGGTGGGGGTGTAGGACAATCAGACTTGCAAGATTCTGTTATTATAGCCAATCTCAATAAACTTAGTTTTAGCCTTCTTGTGGAGTTGATTTCATGGTCTGGTTTGTCTGCTGACAGGCAGGGAAAAGCTGCTATTCAATAAGGCTTTTGCGAAGGGAAACAATACCCTTTTCAAGAAAAGTGGTTTAGGATGATTGATGAGGATTAAAAAATACAGTTTTGTAGATTATTTTGTTTATTTTATATATAAACTCCCTAATCATCCCCAAAATAGAGCTCAGAAACAATCAGGATGGGGGAACATCCCTACTACCCTAGCGATTCTGGCAATCCAGACTGGGCCAAGGAATACCTTTAACACTCATGGTATAAGACAATTTTTAATTTACAATCTTGCCTTTGTTGATTTTTTCTCAAATACTCCAATTTTTGATCCAATCCACATCTTTTAAAAAGTGTAGTGCATTTTTTGCGGATCGTAATGCTTGGTCTTGAAATATGAAGGACCCTCACAAGAGAGCAAAAGAAAGTTGTGTAGGAGGTGATAGTGGGAGACTAGGACAGAGAAAAGAGGCTGTTTTCTACACCAGGAAGCTAATTGGAGGGAATTCGGGAAATACACAGTTGTTTCTACAGAATGGCCCTTCTTTGTAATCATAAAATAAAACTTTTCACTGGGCAGGCTAACCATAAGACTGAGCACCTCCTTCAGATACATATTTTCCTTCCAGCCTACTAAACTGTTCCACAATTGTAGTTTCTCTTCATCCAAACCAGGACTCAATTTATGGGTAATAACAGAATTGGGAGGGGCTTTAATGAAACCCAAAGCCCCATCCTTTGACTGCCTTCCTTTTGACTGCATCATGACACCCATGATGGTCCACAGTCAATCCCAAGCAGTACAAATATGTTCTGCTCTCTCCCCCCCCCCCCAGGTTATTCAGATGTTGGACCATATACAGGTAGTCCCAGACTTAGAACAATTCATTTAGTTACTGTTCAAAGTTATAACGGCACTGAAAAAAATGTGATTTATGACTGTTTCTCATTCTTACGACCGTTGCAACATCCCCAGTGTCACATGATCAAAATTCAGATGCTTGGCAACTGACTCATATTTATGACTGACATATGACATATCTGTTTTGCAACTTTCTGACAAGCAACATCAATGGGGAAGGCAGAGTCACTTAGCAGCCATGTTACTAATTTAATAGATGTAGTGATTCACTTAACAACTGTGGTAAAAAGGTTGTAAAGTGGAGCAAAATTCACTTAATTGTCTCACTTAGCAACAAATTCTGATCTCAATTGTGATTGTGGTTGTAAGTTCAGGACTACCTTTATTCTTGATAGACAAGGAAAAGTACGAGATCAGTGTGGAAAGGGCTCTATATCTTGGCTAGGAACCACACGCATGGCATTGTATATGTAACCACAATTTAATAATAAAGCTGCAATGGTTGGGTTCATGCAACACATTAAAGTAAAGTCAAACTAACCCCTTTATGGTTCAGGGTCTTGTGTAAACTCAATATTATACAGAGAAGGATTTTGGGGCAAGTGCAGTTTCCTTTTTTTAAATTGTATCTCAGGAATCTGTGCTTGCTAACATTTTGATTGCTGACCTAGGATTTAATTTTTGCCTCTCTCTTTAGACCTTTGTAACTAAATATCTGAAACTGGGGAAAGCTTTTCTCCCTTCCTTATAACAGATGCAAACTCTCATGCTGGTTTCTGCTCAGCCCTCCATACCAAGCTGTTCTTGTTTTGCAGTCTCATTTAGACAGGGGGCAATTAGCTATAGTCTGAGTTAAACTGAAAGCTGTGCTCTTAAGTGGTTATTGATAAATAGCTGTGTTGCTAACATGGAGCAATTAACATCCAGGGTTGCCGTTCCCTAATTCAAGTTTTTATAGCTTATTATCAGATGATACAAATGCTGGCTTCCTGCATCCAAGGTAGTAATGACAGCTCTCCACCAAGAGCCTTCATCTTGGATATTAAAGTTATTGGCTAAATACAGGCTTTTAATGCGTCACTATAGCAACCAGAAAACTGTGCTCAGCATTTCAATGGCAATAGATACGATGGGTGTTCTGTTTCCTGAGGTGACCATTTCTGGTGGTTTTAAGATCATACGAGGAGCAGCTAGTCCATCTGCATTTATCAAACACAGCTAATTCCCTAATGCTAGCTGCCCTTCCCCAATGTAGTATTTTCCAGATTCAGAAGGAGTGGTAGCTTTAAGAGATCCAGAAGGGATCCAGCTTGGGGAAAGCCATTACAAAGAGGAGATCTGAGGCTGCGGCTGTCACATTACCATAACAATAACAAAAAAGGACTTTTTTAGAAGTTACTCTATCCTGTGATTTGAAAGACAAATCCACAAGACTATTTTGACAACAATATGGAAGTGGTTTGGCACTGCTTTCACCCCAATATTTTTTTTTCAATTTCTCAGTAGCGTAGAGCTCTAGAATTATGTAGCAGTTTCCCATTCAAATCCTAACCAGGCTAAAACCTATTTAGTTCTAGAGCCCAAAAAAAGGGTTCTTGGTGCATGCTAAGTTTGGTTGTTTTCTTGCAGACGTTTCATTACCCAAACTAGGTAACATAATCAGTGACTAGTAGTTCTCATTTCAATCCTGAGCTACAAATATTCTCCATTATTGAGCCCAAACAAGATTGACCAGGTGCCCCTTTTGGTTGCGAGGCTGCTTAAATACTTTCCCCCACCCATTTTTGTTTGGACCCTTTTCCATTAGTGTCAAAGGGCTAATTTAGAATTTTAACCTAAATGTCTTAATTGCCTCAGTGTACAATTTCATTTCCCCCCCTCTGGATAGAGAAGGGGGGGTATGTTCACTGAGCCATTAAAATGCTTTACAGAGAAACCTACAGGCAAGCTCATTTTTTAAAGCATTTAAAAATGGCTTCATATTTAAATGCTATAAACACAGTATGAAAAGAACATATTTCAGAGATAGATGGCTTTCCATGGGAAAACGCCTGGGCAATTATAGTCTGCTGAGGGCTTTTTCTGAGGCAGATTGATGAAAAACTCACTCAGTTCAAAATCTCTACAGAAACATTTACAAAGCAATCACAAAATGCCCAATATTATTGTTAATTGGACAAATTCCCCATTTATTTTTTTAGGCTCCATTAACGCTTTCAAAAAAACAACAACCCCACCAATATGTGCCACTCTCAACCATTAAGTGGCCATGTCACAACGTTCTTTCTCCTAATAAATATAGAACTACACATTAAGAAATAGGCCGCAGACTGGTGGCAATAAAGATCTTGGAAAATATATTCAGATGCCATAATATATCTGAAGCCATGAAGACTGGAATCTTGCAAGCAATGGTTTTTCTTGGGATACTCTGTGGAAGTGAAAGTTGGACTTTGAAAAAGCAGGGTAGAAAGAGTAGTGATACTTTTTTGAACTTTGGTGCTGGAGAAGGCTCCTGGGAATACCATGGACAGCTCAGAAACCTTATGTGCAAACCTAGTTCTCTGGAGAATGCTCTAATGCTGGGAAAAGTGAAAGTAAAGAGAAGCAGTTCAGGGATAGTTTGTCATGGAGAAAATCTGTCTATCTGGTTGCTAAGAGTGACACTGACTTGATGACACATAATCAGATACAGAAGCACGAATGAGTGGCTACTTTGTGAAAGTGCAGGAATAAACCACCCACAACTGAGAAGAAGCAGAATATGAGAATTGGTTCTTAGCTCATTTTTCTTTTCAGCCTTTCTGCAGAACTTCCCCATATGATTATGTAAGTTTTTGCTTGTTCTCCCCCTCCTTCTCCCCGCTGAACTACTGGAATAAGAGCTGTACAGCTCACAAACCTGGATACTCTTCATGAAAGGAATGGCTCCTTCTCTTTAGGGACATGAAACAGGGAACAGGCTGTACTTTGCAGATGATATCCTGAACAAATAAAGAGCACAGCCACCCGTAGGATTTCCTTTCCCTTCTTTTGCTAGCATAATAAACATATATTTAACTGCTGCTAAGTCATTTCATAATTTTGTAAGTTCCATACATCATAAGCAGTAAAAAGAGGGGCTGCATTTCTGTTCGGGCTATTTCTACGGAAATTTTCAAGGTTGAATATTCTTCTATACCAAATACCCCAAAGTAGAATTATAAATGATGGAGCCATGTGTTTCTGTTTAGGCCATATGGAAAGGGTAGATAACTGCAACTCCCTGTACCAAACATGGTCTCTCTCTCTCTCTCTGATTTTCATTGGCCCTAATAGAGGTGGCAAAAGAATGTGAAGATAGCAGAAAATCTTTTGTAGGATGGTGCTAAATCTGAGTACATATAAGCACTGACATTCATTTCTTAGTTTTCAAATGTGGTTAAAATGCATTGTACCATTAAATACAATATTACATATGTTTAAACTTCAGAGAAGAGTTGAAAAATCTTTCCCCTATTTTCCCCCTGATCTATTCTGTCTGGCCAATCATTTCATTGAATAATATTTATTCCAGGACCATTAGAAGGAGTGGGAAGTGGTGGGGTTTTGTTTGCTCATTGATCACTGCGCTCCTCCTTTGATCATGTTGCTTCTCTGTCGTTCTGCTCTCCCCAGATGGATCTTCTCAAATAATTAAATCAAAATATTAAATCGGAGAACTGAACTGAGTTACACACTCTGAATCCTACAGGTTTCTCTTCAAAAGCAATCATCTTAATATTTTAACTTTAAACAGGCTCCTTTAAAGCTATACTTTCTAGGGGATTGCTAGCATCTGTTTGATCTTTCACAGAACAGGGAATCCGATAATGCCTTTATAACAAGGTGTTATTTAAAATCTGAATTCGTGAAACAGTGGGAAAGACAGAGCTGGGGGACATAATAAAAGCATGAGACTACTCTAAAAGCTAATAATTGACATTCAATTCACACATGGCGTAGCAGGTCAAATACTTTAGTAGCCTTTATCTTATGGCCTACTAGATAGAAGAGGAAATTAGGGGAAAGCCTTGTTTTTGTACTCCTTTCCTTTTGTAATTTATCTTGTTTAAATATTGCCTTTCTCTTGCTTTCCCTGGAAACCACAAAAGCTCTAAAATATCACCTCACGTGTTGGTGCTTGGCTCTAAGCTTGACCAGGTGTGGTTCCTGCATAATGGATTTGAGTGAGAGGAGTGAGTCCAGCTTCCAGGGCAGGGAACTCCATCTGTTGCCTCCTCTTTCCTCAAACTGTAACAGACATGGATTGTCGCTTTCCAAGGCTGCCCATGTGATTAATGTTTTTAATGGAACTGCTTTTTGTTTGATTGCAATTGGAACTCCAAAAATATTTACTGCAGTGCTCTCTTGCTCTTATGAAGTAATACTGTCTGGAAGTCATCCCCGTATAAGATGACTTATTAGAGCCAGTTTGGTCTAATGGTTAAGGCTCCAGGCTAGAAAACAGGAGAGTGTGAGTTCAAGTTCTACCTTAGCCATGAAAGTCAGCTGGGTGACTTTGAGCCAATTACTCTCTCTCAGCTCTACCCACCTCACAGGGTTGTTGTTGTGGGGAAAATAGGAAGAGGAAGGTGTATTGGATATGTTTGCCACCTTAAGTTACTTATAAAAATAATAAAGATGGGATATGAATGAATAAATAAATCCCTTTATTGCTACTATGCAGACTCCAGAATTAGTTTTGGATTGAGGCCCTTTAGAAGGTCTTCTATAGGAATACTACTTCATATCAGTTTTGGAAACATTTCTACCAATAGTTGAAGTTTGTAATTATCACTACAAACAAGAGAGAGAACTTCCCATTGTCAAAAAATCCAACCATGATAACCTTTCTCTTATAACTCTATTCCTTTGTTTTCTTTTTATGTAGTTTTATATACTGCTCTCCAATGTCAAAAAGATGGTGCTTTACAGATTTATTTACAATGTTATCAACATTTAGGACCCAAGCAAAATGCAGATTTCATCCATTGGGGTAGAATAAATGAGAACTCTTACTCTCCATAACCAAATCATGTAACGTGGACCTACTTGTTCTGTGGGCTTACATCCAGGTAGCCAAACTGAATTGACAGATTGCAGTCTCAGGGGTCAGGAGATTTTTTGCGTTTCATTGCTTGACAGAACAGATAACTCCAACAGAGAGGAAAATCTAATGCAAAAAACTCTTCCTGAACCAATAGAAGCTATCATGGCCCTTTTTTATCCCCCACCCCTCATTATATTCTAAGGCCAGAAGGAATTAGAAAGAAACATGCTGTAGCTGAACCAGGGGATGTGCTTGGAGAGGGCATGGATCTACATCTGAAAATACTGCCAATTTGGACTCTAATTTCTTTCTTTCTTTTTTTTTAATAACAAGTTTTATTAATTTTTTTGTTTGTTTTACAGCCAAGTGCTTATAACACATCGTGGAGATAGGGCACTCCATAGAACAAAGCAAAAGATACAGTCATACATATACAATTTAAACTACTTCTTTAAAGGTTCTCTCTCTATTTTATCAATAAAAAAAAGAAAAAAGAAAAAAAAAACACACAACAAAAAACAAAAGCTATCAATCATATTTTCACCCCTTTTCAGGCTTAACCAACTTTCAATTAACCTATTTCAATTTGGTCTTACATAAACATATAGTATACAATTCGAGCATTCCTAAAATATAAATTGTTTCTCACATATATCTATGATTCCAATTTCAATTTATACTTCTCAATCATATTATATCTCTTATTCTATTCTATTTCACATACATATTTTGTAAGTAAACATAAGTTTATGTATTTTAAAACCATTACATTTTAGCCTAAAATAATAAAATAATTATTTCTATAACTATTATTTTTTAATGTTTCTCAACTATATTCTATTTCATATACTCTATCCAATATTTTTATAGATCAATCCAAATCCCTAAAAATTCCTCAATTGTTTCAATTTAGTCCACTTAATACATTGCTAATTATCATTTCACCAATCTCAATCTAACTCCTTTAGTTTTAGATTTTCCAATTTTCCCTATTGCCATTCCAAACCATAATCAAATCCATAATTTAGATCTAATGTTGACTCAGACCAGAATAACCTTAAAAATCTCAAAAGTATTAGCTCAATCAAAGTCCAAAAGCCCTTTTTACCCATCAGATGAAATTTTAGCTCTCATTTTTAAATCTAATTCTAGCTTTCTTTTTGTGCCAGGTAGGTTTCCACAGCAGGGCCTCTAGTTCCTCCCATCTTAGTGATTGGCTATAAGCCTTTTCCCACCATTGAGTCCAATCATAGTCTTCTTCTCTTTTATCCAGTGTTGTCTGCACTATCATATTGTCAGCATTTTTAGTGCCTCGTGTTTGGAAGTCCATTCCTGTTGCTTTTAAAATTGTAAATGTTTTAGTTGAATTCTGCTTTTGGTCATCAGAAATCTCCATCATTTGCATGTGGGATGTATCCTCTTCCTCATCAATAGATTGTGAATATATTTCATCCATCTCGTTAAGTTGTAGATCTGATTGTGTGTCATAGTCAGTCAAAGTTTGAGCTTCAATTTTTAATTCTGAAACCTCCTTTTCCCTAAGCATTCGAATATGTTCTTTAAATTCCACTCTCATTTCCAAAAGAATTTCTAATATAAGTCCATAATTAATCTGTGAGTAGGATTCCATCCTCTCTCTTTTTTTTTTTTAGTGGAAGTTCAGCTTAAAAAATAGATTGCAGCGTTATAAAATATAGAATCCAAACTGAAATATATTTCCAAACAGAAATAAAAAAAAGCAAATAGTCAAGTCCAGCACAGAAATAAAAAAAGCAGCAAGAGTCCCAATCAGTAGCAGTCAGTTATTATATTATAATCCAGTCTGGGCATCACGCCAAAATCAGGGAGTGGGAGTTCAGCTGGAGATAGTTACATTGTATCAGTCAAAGTTTCTGGGCTTCACGCCAAGTTCAAGGTTGCATTGTAACCAAAACAATCCACATGAGTCTGCCCAGAAAACAGAAGGTTTTTTTTTTTTAAAGTAGGCAATACTGTTCAGGAGGGGGGGAGAGGAAAAAAAAGCATTTCACCCCCCTCCCTAAAGGTTTTCACCTAAACTGAAGATAAACAAGCCAAGAGAGAGAGTCACAGTAAGGATTTTTTTCAGGATACCCGAATTCCAACAGCTTATATAAACAAAACAAAACAAAAAAAAATAATTATTTTTCCAAAGCCCGTTTTCCCCAGTGTCCAAACGCTGCTTTCTCAAAATAGGGAAATAGTCCTTAAAGCTGTTAACAGGGAAGTAGATAGATTAACAAGAGGGAAGGAAAGGTCTCACCCGGATCTTCCACGGTGGTTCTTTTTGCTTAGATGTTGCTGTGACTTTCGGCTGGAGCAGCTAAGTGATCGGCCATGTTACTGGCCGATCTTTTCCCTGTCGGCCCAAAGGTGATTTCTCGGACCGCAGAGGGAGCTACCGCTCCCTCCGCGATCGACGAGTGCCCTCCTCTACGGTGGTCGCCCCTCCAGGGCGATTTTCGACCCTGTCCAGGGTCTACCGGTGGGGGGAAACCGGACAGCAAAGAGAGCAAGTTCTTTGCACGTCCGCTGGCGCTGCAACCGGATCCGGAAGTCATTTCTTTCTAATCTTTAAATTAAAAAGTCAAGAGAAGAGTTGAAAATAGATTTCTAACAACCTTTCTGCCAAAGTCCAGTGGAATGCTGGATGTCATGGGGGCTCCAATGACTTAGATTTCTATTATAGCAGTCACCTAGGATGGCCTTGTAACTTTTGTAATTGCATTTTTTTTTTAAAAAAAGACTAGGATAAGAACAACCCAATATGTATTCTATCATGGTCTGTGAGATTATGAATTTCAGTTAAAATGTCTATTATCAACTTCTGTTACTGTGGGATAACATGCTGTTTTATTACACTGGCTGGTCCTACGGGACAAAATGTTATAGCTCTCAACATATAAAATTCAGATCAAGGAAAGGTATTTAATTATCGTTACAAATCAATTCAGAGGAAGATGGAGTCTTTATACCTTCCTGGTTTTGGCAATTAGTGGTTCTCTGGAAGAAATGGATTTTGGTACCAGTTATTTTACACGTAATAATGATCTTCTCCAGTCATTGCTATGAGTAACTTCTTTGACCTCCAACAATGGAATGAAGGCTTTAGGGAGATGAGTATAACTAAGCTCAAAATGGAAGTGTGGTCTGCTCCAGTTTAGCTGTGTCTCAGCAAGCTCAGCATCCTGTGTTGAAGCAGTTTGGATTTCAGCATTTAGGTAGATGAGAAACAGTGGGAACTGGAGCAGTATGACCATGCAAAAGAGCACTGAATAACTCCTGTTGTTCTCCAGCATGAGGATGGAGACTCCACAAATGGGTTAACTTCATCCTCCTGCCCAATGAGACTAAGTCAAACGATTGCCACACCTCCTGCTGGGCTGGATCCTGTTTTGTTTGCAATGGGTGTCTGCAGTATCTATGCTAAATACATGAATAAAGCAACCTAAGGCTGTTTTGCTTTAATATTTGGGGGGAGGGGGGGGAGAGGATAAGGAGGAGAAGCTGCCTGCACTAAATTAAACTGAGAAAGGAGCTATAATCTGCTTTGCAGAGCAACTGTGAAAAATATTTATAATCGTTTTCTATCCAAACGAGAGAACTGTGTTCTGATCAAGCCTTACAAATCCTCTTCAATAGATTTTTTAAAGCATTTAAACATTTGAATTATTCAGACAGATGGCAGGTACAGGAACCATTCAGGGTAGGAGGCAGATATAGGGCACTGTCCATATTTCAAATCATGGTAATCTTTCTGTATAATCTGTATCTTGTGCAATTATAAACATTATTGTTGCAATAATAACTGTGATAGACAGTGACTGACTATGTCACATACTTCAGCAGAGATTGCAATGAGGTTTTGGAGAGCTAAAGGAATGTGAGTGATACTGTTTTTTGCATCTCATGAACTCATCCAGAATCCACCAAATTGTCTCCTAATATCCTAGCTGTGGAAGCTTGAATTGTTGAACCAACTGAATGCATCTGTTCATTTCCAGTCAAGGTCAACCTAGCACGCTCAGCCAACATCCATCCCAATGTTCATACGAGCATGAAGTGGATGCATCTTGAGTCACTTGCTTCTCTTGGGCATTATCATAACTTGTTTTAGGTTGAGAAGAAGGATATGGCTGCCATGACCTTCTCTTTCTTGATAAAGTTTATAGATTTCAGAAACATTTCATAGGTTTTCTACAGATTCTATAAACATTTGGGGCCTTGATCCACTGTATATGGGTGGGGAAACTATCCTCCCCTACCTTTTTATCAATCTTTGTGAATTTTCATTGGTAGATATCTTCACTAGACACTTCTAACATTATCAGATAAACTGCATGCTGGCTGTGAGTGTGCATCTTGTTGAAAATACCAACTATAGTTCTAGTTGAAAAAGATACAATAGTTAAAAAAAGAGATTGAAAAAGATAAGATGTTCACTGGCACCTTTTCTGGTCCAGAAAAGGTTGAACAAGTCAATGAATGTTTCCTTAAGATAAAAAGTTGTCTGATATGGAGACAGATCGTTAGTTCATCTAATCTGGTATTGTGAGTGAATTGCTAACCAGGGGAAGCTCTTTACCATGCCAGACAACACTACCCCTCAACTCTGAAACTCATATTGAAATGTTTAAGCAGTGTCCTGGGCTTTCCCATTGAATTACCTTTTTCTTATGCATTTATTAACTAAATTTTAATGCCATTATTTCACTGATACATTGGAGTAGTGTCTACCCTGGGTGGTGACTCTGGGCAGCATACACTATTACAGTATATTCATTTCATGCAAGATTCATTTTATAGTTAATTCTTTAGCAGACCGCTAAAATTAATTCTAAAAATAGTTAATTCTTTAGCAGACCGCACAGCACAATACAAAATATATTTATATTGTGCTGTGCGGTCTGCTACAGAATTAACTATTTTTTTTTGGTTTAAGGAAACAACCTGATGATGAATGAAATTATTTGCATAATTTGAAATTTTTAATGCCATATTCTTCAAATCAAATCAACGCATTATGCTTAATTCACATTTAAATTCCATCATACATTCCTAAAAGGTAACAATGACCAACTCAGCCATCTTGCTGTTCACACATAGAAGCTAGATTAATATATTTACCTCCCTGCACCACATACAGAAGAAGAGGTTAGGACTTTCAAAGACATAAATGATTATTTTGAAAAGACTAAAAAAAATTCAACATGAACTGTTTTAAAATGAGGCTTTTGTGTTAAGATGAGCACATCTGCCAAATGTGCCAGATTTGACCATGAAGCACTAAGATAGCCCCACATCTAACCAACATCAATATTGGGATGAAGGGAAGTAAACTGTTTTCAGACTCACACTGAATACTCATAGGAGCAGCTGTAGACATTCCAGAGGTTGGACTCTGAACTAAGTTGTTTTATTGCATGTCTATGCATT
This sequence comes from Azemiops feae, assembly GCA_023970755.1. NCBI lineage: Eukaryota > Metazoa > Chordata > Lepidosauria > Squamata > Viperidae > Azemiops > Azemiops feae. Next base: position 4,575,064 of record JALGBA010004297.1, on the reverse strand, counting down.
CCAGTTTGCAGTTTATGTGGAAATTATCAGATGGTGAATGCCTATTTCAGAAGGGTGGAAACGAAAATCCCAAGTTTGTAAATATGTTTTCATAAATGGTGAACTGGATGCAGGCTGTTCACTCAAGAGATCTTCATGCCACCTCCACCTCCACAGATACAGAAGACAGCTAAGGGGTAACGTATGAAGATTGTGTGCGAATGGGTTTTAGTCAAAGTCTTCTCCTGAATTGCTCTTTTAAATTTCCCTATGACTGTATGCTTAGTCTGCGAGCGCGAGGGAGTGATGGGTCCTGCAAAATTCAGCCATCTCTAGCCAGGGAGGCACCACGAGCCACCCCCTCGCCACAACTAACTTATCAAAGGGCAGTTTTCAGGCATATAGAGAACTGTATGGTGTGTTTTTTCCCCCTGCAAGATTGAAGCCTGCTTAATAAGATTAAAATGCAAAATAGAGAGGAGTTTCATAGACCAGATGCATCCTTACGGAACTGAGCATGAAGTCAGTCAGCCGGTCAAGGTGAAACTCATTCTCCCCTGTCTCCTCCAGGTAGATATTCACCTGGAGAATAGAACAGCAGTCAGCTGCCAAAGATTACTTGCATCATCTAGTGGGCACTTCTGACTCTGCACCATCTACATTAGCAAGATGATTTGAGTCAGTAACGGTTTGAAGAGATGTCACAGGCATATATATCCATACTTCAGGAGAACCGATTGAAGACATAGACAACCTGCTTGCTTTTCCCAGGGGGGATTTTATAGTCAAATATTCATATTATCATATCACAAGACTCGGTAAGAAATATTCAAAAACGGGAAAGAGAATGCTTTTTAAAATGGCAAACTTTAGGCTTGCCTTCTGTATGTTTCTAGATACGTCTATGTAAGAAATTGCATCTCTCTCTCCATCAAAGCAGTTTCTCTGACTGCAGACCTTGTCCCCAAAAGTTTTCATCTGTCTTTCTGATATGTTAAATTTCTTGCTTATCAACAACTTTTATAAAATACATAGGTAGGATTGTTTACAAACACAATATGGCAAATCAAAGTGTGCGTTAATCCTGCTGTCACACTATAGGAAGTGCAGGACATTAGGTAGGCCACATCCCTTTTAGAAAAGGCAAAATGTAAATATTTAGCCAGTTTGGTGTAAAGGCACCAGGCTAGAAACCAGGAGAGTTGTGAGTTCTAGTCCCACCTTAGACAGAAAGACAGCTGAATGAGTTTGAGTCAATCATTCTCATTCAGCCCTAGGGAGCAGACAATGGCAAACCACTTATAAAATCTTGCTAAGAAAACTGCAGTCAACTGATCTGAAGGCATCAAAAAAAAAAAAAGGGGGGGGAACCCACAGCTATTTATTTAACATATTAGTTCATATTCACAAAATTTTCCTGCTGACCTTTCCATTGTGAGCCCTGGTGGTACAGGGGTTGGAATGCAGTACTGCAGGCTAACTCTGACCACTGCTTGGAGTTCGATCCTGACAGGGCTCGAGGTTGATTCAGCCTTCCATCGTTCGAAGGTCGGTAGAATGAGGACCCAGATTGTTCGGGGCAATATGCTGACATTGTAACCGTTCAGAGAATGCTATAAAGCACTATGGGGCAATATATATATAGGGCTAAGGGCTGTTGCTATTCTTCTACAGGTTATTGAAAGGAGATGGACAAGTACACAAGAGAGTAAAAAACATGTAAATAGTACTTGTGCAAAGTAGTCCCCAAAGCATCTACACTACCCTGTTAAAGTATGACCAGCAAGTGACATTAATGGAGAACTGGCAAAAATAATAATAATAAGAGAGTTGGCTGCCACTTCTCTAGAATTGTCAGAATTCATCAAACTTCAAAGCTTAAAAGGAAAAGGTAGCCAGGACTGATTCAGAAAACTGTGATGGTGCATTTGGTACCTCACAGAGTCTGCTCCCAACCACATTGGATCATATTTTCCCAGCCTCCTATTATGACCTTCTTCAATTCCCATACAACATAAAAATATATGTAATTGCATGTTCACAGTATAATTATTTTTTTTATTTCAGTGTATCTTCATTTAGGAAGATGAAGATTTTGAGGGAGTGCTTGTAATCTGCTCCACTACAACAGCAATAGCCCTTAGACTTATATACCACTTCACAGTGCTTTATAGCCCTCTTTAAGCGGTTTACAATAATCTGGGTTCTTTTTATTAACCTTGAAAGGATAGAAGGTTGAGTCAACTTTGAGCGGATAAGAATCGAACTGCTGGCAGTTGGCAGAATTAGCTTGCAATACTGCATTCTAACCACTGCACCACCACAGCTCAATAAAAACAAAAAACTAAGGGAACCTGGTAGAACAGCCTGCTTATTCAGAAGTCAATGCCATAAAGTTTAAATAGGGTTACTCTGTAAGAATATGGAATATTGTAGTCAAAGTGTATTATATACATACCATTTCTATGAAGTATTTGCCCTCTTTCAATTCTGAATGACAGCATTTCTTTGACACCAAATGCTATCAAACTTCATATAGGATATAAAAGGAGTCCAAAAGAACAAACACTATCCAATTTTGATCCTTGTTTCATTTATTCCATTAAGAAAATAAAGTACACAGTATGCTTGGGTGAGAAAGTAATCATCCTGTTAAATTCAGTAAATGTCTGTGCTCTTTCAACTATAATAACTGAACCAAATGCTGTTATTAGCGACCCGTGACTCACATCATGGACAAACACCGTCAGTTCAGAAATATCTCCAGGATTTTCTTAGCATGCAACAGTTCATGTCAGATTCGGCTACATCTTTTCTATTGGGTTGAGATATGAACTCAGCTGTGGAAGACACTGAAACTTATAGACTTGCTTTCACGTTTGGAATAATTATTTTTCTGCATGTCCCAGCTGAACATCAGCTTCAGCTGGCAGGAAGATGGATTGATTATTTCTGTAGATTTTTGTTATAAAGCAATATTTAAACTTCCTTAAGGGGCAGATAGTCATTTGGGTCCTGCGGTAGCACAGAATTCCCAAACAACAATACTGCCTCCATGTTTGATAGTTGGTATAAGGTTCTTATTATGAGTTTCTGCCAGCCCAAACAGCCTAGCCTGAAAAGTTTCATTTCTGGCTCATCTGCCAATAAAATATCCCTCCAGAAATCTGCAGGTTCTGACTGCATAGATGGAACCATTAGAAATAGTTTTATAATTCTAGATTGATGAGCATCAATTACATTTCAATGAGGTCTTCGGAAGTATCTTTTGGACGGACAATGGGTGTCTGTAAAATCTGTGGTGACACCAGTGACGAGGGGACCCTATGTGAGATTCATACCACACACAGACCTAATCATTTAATGAAATAGCCACACAACCATCCCTACACTTAGCACTCTTGTTGTATCTTGTAGAAAATCACCACTTCTGAAGCATGTTGAGAATAAATCGATTCAGACACTTTTCCCATATCACATTTATTACTGATACAAATAAAAAATCTTTAAAAGACTTGTTACCTTATTACCAAGATTGAGGTAATATGTTTAGAAAACATTTACAGAAATCAATATGAAGTTGAGGAATATAGAGAAGGTGGGAGAAAGTTGCTAAATTAAGTTAATAGAAGGGAGGTTTATGAGTTCTGGCAGAACAGAGACAGAATACTAGTAAGATCACACACTAAGGAGAAGAGCAAAGGGTTAGTTGAGCCATAGCTGGGATGTCATGCTTTTTATGAGGGCTAGCAACTCCTCCACTCCCCAAGTTTTTGTGCTTTGAGCTCTGAAATGCACTTTCCCCCCCAAAGTCTAGTGTATTGCCCTCCAAGGGACATTGCTGAGCAAACAGACATCTTAAGATAGGAAACGGTGTTCCAATTGTTAAACATTCTGCAAAATCAGACATCCATAGGCTGGTAGTAGCCGTTTAATGAAACATTTTCTTTACAGCTGCCAGCAAAATTGCCATGGGGGGAGGAAACTATCTTTTACAGAACCCCTGTCTTGGAGAGGGAAGACTGTACCATTTTGCAACCAGGCATGGGGGACAATAATTACAAGATGATGAACACGGCACAATGTTTCTGAGGCTGGGTACCATGTTCATGATTACATACCAACAATTAAAAACTGCTACTGAAGATACTAGCGCTCTTAGAAACTATCACAAAAAAGCAGCAGCTGGATGAAATACAGCATGGGTGGATCTGTGGAACAAATCTATACTCTTTCAACTCCATTTAACCAGTATTTAGAATGATCATCTAGATTTAATATTTTAAACACTCACGGGTTTTAGTTTTGTAATTCATGTGACAAGTCCTTTGAATTAGCACATAAACACTCTTGATCTTAAAACAAATTCCTTTACCTTTCTAATTAATAAATTAGCAAGCTGCATTCATCATTACTTTCCTTTCTCCAAAACAGAGTGTATGTTAACCTCCTAGAAGATATGTAAGCATAGAGTCTTCTCTAAACAAGGGTATAATTATACACTGGAGGTGTGTGTGGTGTCTAGAGCTTTAAATGGGAACGAATGAATCCAACAGATACTATTTCAGCCGCTATTGTCGGCTACATGAACAGATTTGCAATCCTTGTTGTATCAGCAAGACTAGTCTGGCAGCTGGCTGTTTTAGCTCCCAAGGCTTCCGAAAAGCATGCTTCAAATACTAATGAAGCAAGTGCTGGAGAGTTTAAGCAACCTTTAGCAAATTTACTATTACAGAAACATGTGGATGTCTGCAATGAATTATTGCCACAGCAGGCTGTGCTCTGGTAAGAAGGTAAACATCCCGCTTGTACTGCAGTAGCGCCTGAGATTTCTCTTGGCATTCACAGGGCAGATCAGGGAAGTGGAGAAGGGCACAGGAAGGAAAGGACTGATGCAGCCACTTCTCCAGGAAGGTCTTGGCAGAAAAGATGCCACTCTTCAAAAGGTATTTGTCGAAGGTGAAAAGAAGCAAACGAGGTACAACCATGTGCACCTCCGGGAGAAACAAACCTGAGGACTCGAAGGAGGGCCAGCCTTTGGGTTGAGTCGAGGGGAGCCTGCTCTGCCCTCTTCCTTCCCACCTTCGATGCTCAGAAGTGTACGTTCTAGCTTAATGCCTTTCAATGCTCCAAAAAAGGAGTCTGTCCTTAATCATGTGAGCTAGCAGAATGAACTCGTGTTAAAAGAGCGGTCTGACAGGATGAACAGCTCGCCTCCATCTGTCAGGGCAGCATCTCTCGCTGAGAAAAGGTAGGGAAAAGGGTTCAGCCAGTTCACCAGCTGGCTTTTCACAAAATGTCGGCTACCCCAGCTATTGCACTCCTTAGGCCTTAATGCTGGGCCGTAACAGACTCAGGAGAGCAGGAGCAGAAGGGGAGGGGGGGGGGAAGTGTACTTAAACTTTGAGAAAGTCTCACTGGCAAAAGCTTTAGGACAGACTTCTAATGCATTACAAATATATCAACAGGAAATTAAATAAATTCTCAGCCATACAACCATTGATTGAGTCTTCCTTTGCAGAACAGCCCTTACGTTTCCAAGTAAGGATTTGTGCAAGCGTATGTATAAAAAACTATGGCTATTAAGATTGGACACACTCTTTCGGCTCCAATTCAAAACGAAACCAGAATATTTAAATGCACGCAGCTACTTTTACTATCTATAAAAAGACCTTCCATTTGTGTGTCTGTTTTTGCAACGGTCACTGATGATTATGCTGTATTGCAGGTGGCTGCCATAGACGAGGGTCCCGCCGTCTCATCAACTGGCTTAATGTAGGCAGCGGTACTACCTGGATATCATGGAGCTGGACTGGGACTGGCCGGAGGAAGTTGTGGCAGCACTGAGCTGAGAAAATCCACTGTGACTTGATTCAAGGCTGCTCATGGATCCCCTGTGGAAAGATGGACTTACGGTAAGGATAAGACACCTTCACATGCTGAGCTGTATGAAAAAACTGTACACCGGGGGGGAGGGGAGAAGGAAGAGAGATCCCAAATGGAACTGGCAGCGTCTACTGATAGCCTTTGCCAGAGGCTCAATGTATAGTACTGATCATGGAGTCTTTTCATTAGCTTTAGCTTCTACAGCTCCCTGGCCAACTTGAGGAACCATATGGCATACAGCAGGCGGAGAAGGGCTGGTTTATATAGTCGGTAAGCCAAGGAACCAGAACGAACCATCCATGTATATGCCAGCTTTCTAACTTCCCAAAGCAACTCCCAACTATTACAATAAACAGTAAGCCTCAAAGATGCCAAAGCCATCTTTAAAAAAAAAAGAAGAATAATAATAAATGGTACTAGTTTGCCCTATATCTTTATAGCTAACACCACTTAAAAAAACAACTATCCCATAATACCTTGTTTATGTACCTACAGTAAGAAAATATAATTGTTCTTCAGGACTTAATTGAAAGTCTGCAGTGAGGGAGACTGACCCACCCCCTACTAACATTGAAGAAAGGAGTACTTCTTACCTTCCAATTCCAATTCCATAAACTAAAAAAAAATAAGTTCTCTGTAACAAATAAACATGTAGTATGTGGAATCCAGAAAATTCCTTAAATTGATTCAGATTACAAATGATTAATCCGAGTCCTTTAAGGAATCTTCAAGCTTTTATATACTAAAAAACGTTCACATATGCAATTGCCACTTATAACCAAAAACCAAACTGATTTGAAGAGACAGAACGCCAACACCCACACTCGTAGTGAATAGCATCAAAACCAGATCTGTCATAAATTCATTTACAAAAGTATTTGGCTTGCTGTTTTCTTTCTCTTCAAACCAATAAGAAAAGGCTGCCATTGTTTGACGTAACTTGCTAGTGTAAGAAAAAATTCTGGAACCACACAGACCATGATTGATCTCTTTACTGTTAAAAAAGATCAGTAAATCTACTTAACTAGTCCGTGATTACTGTAGTTTTTGAGACCTGCACTTATGTTTTAATGATAACAATTTGCCCCTTATCTCTGGTCTAAAAGATGATCTAACTTTTTTCCTCTGTCTCTATTTATCAAACCAATGTTTCTTAATATTAGTCAAGTGTACTTATTGTTTAAAGACCAGTGGATATATTATCCATTTTCCTATAGGACAAAAACGGTTAAAGTCATTTTCCAACTTTGTATAAAATGCTATTTTTTTGTGTGAAATCAGTCAACCAAGGCAAGAAAAGTTTATGGTTTTGTTAACTGGACACCAATATATGCATTTTTGCTATGGAGCCCAGCAAGTAATGTGAAGAATAGAGATAAGAGAAAGCAGTAAGACAGAGGAACCATAAACATCAGATGAATTACTTTTAACCAAAAGTGTTGCCTAAAGCTCACAGGCGTAGTACTTTTAAGTATCATCTTGATGACTCTAAAGTCTCTAGGAAAACCAAGGCATGAAAATGCTGCTGTTCCTGTACTATTCTGGGTAGTCTTCAACTACTTGCACTTAGTGCACTACTTGCACTAAGAAATTTTCTCATATTTTTTTTTAAAGACTAGCATTTGCAACATTACAGTTAACCTTACCTGAAATCTTCTGACCCAATTACTTCTGTGTAGTACATCACTTTGCACTTGTGAGATGAGACCTGTAGAGATGCCAGTACATCATCAACACGAGGCAGACTGGTGGTAGCGCAGGCAGGCATACTGTGGAACCTCCACTGGAGAATGTAGAAGCCAGGCCATCTAGTCACATGAGATCCCTTAAAGCAAGAGTGGAGGAAATCAAAATAGCCTGAAATGGCCATCAGTGCTAATAACCGACCATTTGGATACAATATTAGGGCACTTCATCAATCAGCAGTTGTAGGTTGGCTCTCCCTTTCGTGCTCAGCCTACTTGATCTATTCAGAGAGGCTGGTAGGCAAGAACGCAAGAAACGTAGTTCCATTAAACACGATTCGGTTTTCTTGAGTTTATGGTTATTGATCATCATGGCTTATCACAGATATAGATATGAAAAATAAGAGTTAACTGGCAAGTACGGCATACATAAAACCTAGTATCAGATCTTGACTTGGTGGTAAGTCTCAATGTTTAGACCAGTTACAAAGTTGTAACAAATTATGTAGCCTACCATCCTGCAGATGGACTTATGCATAGTTTTGAACATACAAACTTGTTACTCTTGTAGAATTTGTATATCGCCCTTTTAAAACGCAGAGATGTACTTTTCAGAGATTCCGAAAGTTGGAGATCTCCCCTGAAAAGCAGCTATTTCCTAGAAGAAGGTTGCAAAATTTTAAGGAGGGATAGAAACCCAAGAGAGAGGGATTAATCACCAACTAAAGCAGTCAAAGACTGAAAGGTACATCCCCCGGCAGAGCTTTCTCACTGACGTACAATTGATCTCAGAAGTACATATAAGGAACGGTTGCTGGAATTGGGTATGTCTAGTTTAATGAAGAGAAGGACGAGGGGGGGACATGATAGCAGTGTTCCAATATCTCAGGGGCTGCCACAAAGAAGAGGGAGTCAAGCTATTTTCCAAGGCGCCTGAGGGCAGGACAAGAAGTAATGGATGGAAACTAGTCAAGGAGAGAAGCAACCTGGAACTAAGGAGAAACTTCCTGACAGTTAGAACAATTAACCAGTGGAACAACCTGCCTCCAGAAGCGGTGAATGCTCCAACACTGGAAGTTTTTAAGAAGAGACTGGACAGCATTTGTCTGAAATGGTATAGGGTTTCCTGTCTGAGCAGGGGGTTGGACTAGATGACCTCCAAGGTCCCTTCCAACTTTATTATTATTATTATTATTATTATTATTATTATTATTATTATTATTATTATTATTATTATTATTATTATTATTACATGACTGATTAAAATATCACTTTCCCCTTGCCCTGAAGGAGCAGTTACTTTAAGGTTTAGTTGGTTGAATTGGCATCCCAGTTTACAGAACTTTGAAATGAGCAATTGGCCAAGGGTTCTGGTGTGAAGCAGAAGGCAAAATAGGCTTAGTGGGTGAAACCAAACTCAAACTATTTAAGAAGGACTTAAGATCTCTTCCCCTCCTATAGCCATATTAAGGCAACCCATTTTGGAAATGAAAACACATGAAGCCCTCACTTTCTAAGGATTTCCACACTGCTGCGATGACACATTAGGAATTCTATTAAGACTGGCTAATGACATAATCGCAAAGAAGCAACACAAGAAGGCTGTTTTGTGAGTGTTCCAAACGTGCTTGAATTAAAAAGTCCATTCTGATAAAACTCTAGAAGCATTTTGCTAGGAGTCAAAAGTAGGGATTGTGTTTAAAAAGGTGTTCTCACCTGCACACTTTCCCCTTCCTTGCAGATGAGTGGTGATTCCACCATACTGTAGTCTCGCCCCAGTTGCCAAGCTTTGTCTATCAACTGTACGTTGTTGCCACCGGGAGAGGTAATGCTGTGTGCCCCTACCAAAGAGTCTTTTTTGGGAGGCTGAGGGGCTCTCTTGGAGTGATAGATGTTGAAAACAATATCGCCTTTACAAACATCAAAATCCCAGGTGATCACAGAAGCAGCTTCCACAATCTGAATGAAAACCTGGAAAGAAAAGCAAGTGGCTACATTACAAACTCAAGCCAGGACAGGTATCTCTACTACTGGCCAAGGCTCCCCTGTCAGCCTTCTCTCAATCGGAATTGTGCACTGTGTCTGGTTTGGCGCCTGCTATTTGTATCAATAAAGGAGAGTATTTGTAGCTTGGGGTTGAAACGAGGGGCCCTTGGTGCTCTCTGAGCTTGTTTTTTTTTTTTTTACAGATGTTTCATTCCCAAACTAGGTAACATCATCAATGCTAGTAAGGAGTGGTGTTTGCTCTCAGTTTCTATTCTAGTGGCTTGCCCTGTCAGTGTGGGTGGGGGTGGTCTTAGAGGTCCTTTGGTTGGGCTGTTTGCTGTTGGCTTGTTTGGCAGTTTCTTAACTGGGGTATTGTTTACTTGATTGTTGGTCTGATGTTAATCTTGGAGTTAATCTATGGTCACCTGGGTGCAGATTGCTGGTGGGGAGGTGTTTGGGTCTTTTTGTTCCCTTTTTGGCTTGTCGGTTGTCTCTTTTGCATAGTATGCAGATACTGTTTATGTCTACTGATGGCCAATTTGTCAGGGTGCCAGGCTTCTAGAAGTTCCCTAGTGTTTGTGGACTTGCGTTTGATTTAGGATGGTCACAGCTTCCCAAATTGAAACGATGGTTAAGTCTGACCATAGTTACAGTACCTCCTGTCAGAAATCAGACTGAAGAGTTCATCTAGCTACAAACATCCATGAATAGTGTCACATACTCAAAGCAATAGTTTGCTATTGTACAATTTTAACCTTCAAGTTAGATGATTGTTAAAACCTTAACACTGCAAATCAAAATTTGATGCCCCAAAGCCAGAAACGTAGGCTGTTGTCAGGTGAGACCTATGGTTATTTAAGCAAAAAATAATAAAGAACTAGAAACAGAAGCTGGGAAGTCTAGGAAAATACAGCGAGCCAAGCATTAGCAGAATTGTTAACAATATTCAGATTACAGAGGGTGAGAACAAAGGAGATTCTGCTCCCCTTCTGTAACTTTTTAATTACAGGTGATGGAATGCTGCATCATTCAAGTGAAACTGGGGAAGAAAGTCGAGGACTAGGGCAGGGGTAGGCAACCTTGGCTCTTTTATGACTCGTGGACTTCAACTCCCAGAATTCCTGAGCCAGCATGGCTGGCTCAGGAATTCTGGGAGTTGAAGTCCATGAGTCATAAAAGAGCCAAGGTTGCCTACCCCTGGGCTAGGGACTCCCCACACGTCCCTTAAGGTCTCTTTTCCTTAGAAATAAACCATCACTATTACAAATACATAGATAGGATTTTGAGGCCATTCAGATGATGCTCAAGATAGCATTGTTGCCCAAAATTGTCATGCAAGATTGAAGCACCTAATGGAATGTACAATTTTTTGTTAAAAAATGAAGATTTATGGTATGATTTTTCCTAACTGTGGACATAGAATTTCAGTTTTGAAATCAAGAGTTTTGAAATCACTTGAACCAGTTCTGAAAATGAAATTGCTTTCAAAAATCCTCCCCACATACCTGTTTGGTTATCTTTACCATAGGCTTCCCAGCTAGATAGCAGGCCCTAAGGAAAGCTGAACCTGGTTAGTACTCAGAGGAGAGCCTACCAGAAAATAGCAAAACTAGAGGGTAGACTAGGAAGTTAAAAAAAAAAAGAGCCAGAAAATATCCATGGTAAGCCATAAGAAAACAACATGGACTTATTCATGAGATCATCAGGAATTGACCTTGATTTGAAGGAGATTATTTTTAGCAAACACCAGAGGGAAAGGAGAAAAATAAAATGATTTACCTCATGGGGAGCTCCTTTGAAGACACTTGCAGACTGATAGATAGTTTCTGTCCACAATTTTATATCTTCGTTTTCCAGTTCTTCTGCTGTCCGGTACAAAGATTTGGGAACCAGCCCACCTTCTGGAACTTCACACTAAATAAATTTAATTAAAGAGTGGAGGGAAAAGAGTCAGCAAAATGGATCTGTTTCTGCTCCAACTGAAAACACCTCAGGAAGAATATTCCACAGTCAATTTGAAATAGTGAAAAGCTGTAAACAGATTAATGAGTAAAACAACTCTCTGTGACTGGAAACATTTTCTCACTGTAGCTTATATCTGCCCTCACAACACACTTCTCAAGCAGGTACTGATGAGGCACAGACTGAGGGTCAATTAGCCTGAAACCCTGGATTCGGCTTGACTTCACTGTAAGACAAGCTAAATTCAAAAACTAGCTCTTCAGCCGTAAAAGAACATCATCTACGGTGTCACATACAAATGAATACATTGGCAGGATTTGAGTTTATTATTATCAATGGTTTATATTTCAGTATATGTTCTAAAGATGTTACCTAAATGACATGGTTCTATCATGGGGTCTGGGGGAGCCTGCAGATGTGGGGAGCCAGCAAGAGGCCTGTATTATCTGTGAGTGGTAGTTACCACTCTCCTATGCGTTTACGTTTTTGATTTATTGTGTTTATTTTTTTATGTTTTAACTTGAGAACTGCCTAGAATCATGTAAATAAGATGGAGACAATATTAATTTTAAAACAAAGCAAAACATTTTCTTGGAGCTCCGACTGTGAGGTTTCGAGGTTGGGTGGACAAGGCAACAACACACTCTGTAAGTAGCCATCCTGAAGTTGTCTCCCAGAGTAAGCAGCTCCAGGATAACTTGAAGCCTCTTCTAGAAAGCACCTCAAGAGAAGCAAGTGGCATGGAAAAGCATGTTTCACACCACACAACTGTTCCAACTACCTTGCCAACAACTGAGAGAGACCAGCAGCCCAGAAAACTTATTGTTGGCCCTCCCTGATTCCTAGCACCTAGCTGACAGAGGAATGCACTACACAATAATGCCATTTTCTCATGCTGCTTTCCTTATCCCAATTTCTGGATTCATTGAAGGGACTAGTGGCACAAAAGGATGAATCTTGCTGGAGGCTGAGAAAGCCTTTGGGAGTGCTCTGGAAAAACAGAGAAGAGCCTTCTCCATATGAAGTCCCTTGGGGTTAACTTGAGCAAATGCTGTGAGACTACAATATGTGCTAAAGGGCCCCAACTGGAAGTGTGTGCCAAAGGACTTTTAGGCTGGGTGGCTTCAACAAAGCCTTTAAGAAATCCCAAAGCAGCCCAGCCTAAAAAAATACTTGACTTCACTTGAGTCCAAAGGGATTCAAAGCCACCCAAACTGCTTTGCTAAGTTGAACTGGATGGCCACTTCAGCAAATTATGTCACCTATACCATTCAAATGGCTTCTTTGAAATGAATCTAGGCCTCTCTGCACAGGCTAAATAGACTGGGCACTGGATTACACTAGCACAGAGTAAATTATTACAGGTTATTGAACTTGGTTGTCAAACAAACTGAAAGCAATTTTCCTTTTTTCTACCTACCATACATTCTCCACCAAGAAAATCGGGAATAATTTCTTTGTCAATGTAATCCAACAGCCCACCAGGACCCTGGTAATCATTGCCAGCATAAATCAGGAATTTCTTTCGAGTGTTGTCATCAATGAAAGGGCTAACCTACAAACAAAATACTAAAGTAGTAACATTCCCAAGACATCAGATGAGCTCAAGAGAAACACATTATTTCACATGGCCACTTAGGTCTATGCTCTAGCTCACGGGTGTCAAACTCGCCGCGTCACATGACGTATCGCGACGTATCACGACTTTTTTTGCATTGCCGGAGCTGGGGTGGGCACGGCCTCCGTCTGATGCAACCGACACGCGGGCCGGCAGTTTGACGCCCCTAGGTCTAGCTGGATTTCTAAGCTGGATTTCTAAATATCAAGCTTGCCAATGTTGCCTATTCCAAAGTACACACTGACTCCAATTTACAAAACACAAATTCCCAAACAGAGAACCAACTTAAGGACCTACCAGTGTCCAAAGGACTGGAAACACTCTGGGGGCTCGGAGAATTAGAAGACGTCCTAGCGTTTCTGGGTAATTGGCTTCTACCACCTCAATGATTCTCAGCAAGGCCTTGACCCCAGGTCTCCATAAGTGACGCATGTTCAAGCCCTCCAGATCCACCAAGCAAGTCCAAGAGCTGGTTTCCCCCAAAATAAAACATAATCAGCATGTTCAGCTTAAATCAACCAAGCAATTATTTGATTGTGACAGTATACAAATATACTCTGCTACATTAGATGTTTTTACTCATCACTTAAATTCTGATAGGTCAAAAAGTTTTAAATCATAACCATAATACCTGAAATATTTGTTAATGAAAGAGAATAAATTTACTCTCCCCTCTCTCAAATCCAGATGCTTATGATTCTTTCAATCTCCTTCCAACTCTTTCAATTTTTGTGTTTAATTGCATTGCTCACTCATGAAGAGCAAGCACTCCCAATTTCATTGATCCTCCTTTTCAGCCTTTCCTTGGCCTACAATGTTTTTATTGTTTACATCCCATCCCATTTTTTTCATACATCGTGGTTTTAAAATGTTGTGTATGGAATTCCCAAATAGTCTTCTATTCATACTGATTCAATATACGAGGGCAATTTGGAAATAAACCTCCGTTTTATCAATGACAGACACTCGCAGATACAGAACTTTTATTATACACATTAGAAAACTTCAACATTACATTACTTTTTGACATAATCGCCATTCAAACTGAGGCACTTGTCATAACGTCTTACAAGGTTTGAAATTCTTTAGTAGTAGTCATTTGGCGCCAAATCTGGGCTATGGGGGTGTGTGATCAAAAACATCCCAACGGAACTGCTTCAAACGTTCTTAAGTGCATCTAGCGTGTGCAGGCGAGCATTATCGTGAACCAACACCACACCGCAAGTCAGCATGCCCCGCGCTGGTTATGGATGGCTTGTCTGAGTTTTCGTAACATTTCACAGACGACTTCTGAATTGATGGTTGAACCACGCTCCATGACCTCACTAGCAGTACTCCTTTGGCATCTTCACATTTTGCGGGATTTTCTGTGGCATTACTTCTGATGTAGTGTTGGTTCACAATAATGCTCGCCCGCATAGGGCTAGATGCACCCAAGAACTTTTGAAGCAGTTCTGTTGGGATGTTTTTGATCACACACACACACACACACACACCCATAGCCCAGATTTGGCGCCGAGCGACTACTACTAAGGAATTTCAATCCTTGTAAGACGTTATGACAAGTGCCTCAATTTGAATGGCGATTATGTCAAAAAGTAATGTAATGTTGTAGTTTTCGAATGTGTATAATAAAAGTTCTGTATATGCGAGTGTCTGTCATTGATAACCAAACAGGTTTATTTCCAAATTGCCCTCCTAATTAGCTGAGCTACACCAGAGGGCAGCACTATCTATTTTCATACTGCTCTTGGGTCTACCATCATTTCCCATTGCCATCTTTACTTATCTGGATCTACTCTTAGCTCTTACTCTGAAGTATCTGATACTGCTGTTTAATGACTAAACTTTAGCAGAGTGGGTGGGATGCCAGAATCCTACAGAATCAACTCTGCCTGTGTGTGTGCCATATTGCATAAATGACCACTGGAATTGTGCTAAAGTGTTCCATTTCTTAACCTAGGAGTTGGTCAAAACACTACACAGCAAAACTTTATCTCAATTAGCATAAACATATCTAAAGTTCAGTGAAACAGACTCATGGAATTTTAAGGAAGTTTCTTTACCTAATAGGCCTTCCAAATACTTTTGTATTTTCTTTACACCTCCTCAGTCCTTCTTCATTTATAGATAGAACCTGCACGTAATAAAAAAAAAAGATGAGAACGTTGTATTATGTTGTTGTAAAATGACCATGGATAAAATTCCAGCCACAGTTACTTTGGGTTCAATTTTATTTGATTTTTGTAAGAAATTTTAAAAAAATAAAATAAAATGAAAGTATCTGAACTATGAAATAATTTGAATATCCAGTTTTGAGGAATCAATATGTGCAGATATTTAAAAATGTAAAATACCTCTTACAATTTAAAAATGAATTGCATATACCAGAAGATATTACTTTATATTTATTGGGCCCTTCAAAGAATGTTTAAAAAGAAATTAATACGATTTATATTGATGACATAAGAAATGTGAAAGTGCATACAATCTGCTCTTGTCCATCTACAGCTTTGTTTGAATTTCAAATCACTACACATGTTAGTACAATTTGGGGGAGAAATATTACAGCCAAAGATCTCAATGTAATGTTGACCTATTTTCCTAAAACGTGGAACTTGTTATCTCGTTGAGATGTTGGCACTTTGGAGGCTGGATCATAAAAAAAGTGGTAATTTTATGGAACTGGAAAAACCATTTCTCTCTTACTTGCCTTCAGAGGCAGGAAGGCTGTTCTGATATCCGAGGATTAACACCTTATTCTCCTATTCAGAAGTGAGCAATCTATAACAGCCCCAGCTCAGCTGGCCAATAGTAAGAGATGCAATATCTCAAGAGCAAAAAGCTGTCCATATGTTTATTCTTGCACAAAAGACAGAAAAACCACACTGCTAATTCTAATAAAACGATATCAAAATGAATAGATTGTCAATGACATTCTAGAATGTTCATCACTGTAATGTAACCTTTTCCAACTGAGAATACCCTGAAGATATTTTGGACATGGTTACTAGGAACATCCAGTTATGCTAATTGATACAAAATAGTGAAACGGGGATGTAACATTCCCACTGAAAACCATCTGCAAATTTTATCTGAGGCACTTACATAGCGAAGCAGGGCTTCTTCTCCAAGAGCTCGCACCAAACCTTTGGTATCCATCTGGCCTAGTCTCAACACATACAATGGACGCCCATCTGAACCAAAAGAATAATAACGGTGACGTTCAAGTTATCTTCTGATAAAGCAAGAAATGGTTAGAAGGCCTTCTGTATTCGTCTCCAAAGCAAACTGGAATGATCAATACTTGCTTATTAACTTAGTTTCCAACAAGAGTTTTGGCTGCATAAATAAAGATGATACATAAATAAAGATGATAAAGATTTAACAGTCATTAAACAAATGGTCAATGACTTTTGACCCGCTTGTTTAATGGCTATTCAAAGTTATGAGGGCCTCAGAAAGGGTGCTTTGCAGCCTATACAGTACTTCCAGCGACTGTAAAATGCCACGCCGCCCCCAGGTCCCATGACCTCATTTTGGATGCTTGGCAACTAGCTTGCATTTACAACTGGTTACCAAGCAACCCATGATCACGTGATCACCATTTGCAATCTTTTCTGCCAGCTTCTCTGCCAGAAAGCCAATTCTGGTCATAAGTAGAGGGTTACCTATATAGGAACTGCTGGCTTGGAAACATGCTTAATATTATTTTCCTTTTTATTATATTATTTCAATTTCTATGGCTGCCCACTCATGCATCACTCGTTAACTTTATTGTATTATTACAAGTATTATAAGCAGAAGAGCCAATGGGAATGAAACAAACCCTATTATGATAAACAGAATGTTTTCCCCTAGATGAACAGGACAACCATGAGTTAAGGACATACTGAGAAGTTATCAATGAAAGTTAGAAGACACTGGTCTGACTCTAGTGACTCTATAGTCATGTCGTGACACCTTTCCAATGGGTATTTCTTTTTGTTAGAATTTGAGATCACTTCATTCCAAAATAATTTTGGGTGGCGTAACATTTTAAAACTATACTATGTAATATAAAGGAAAAAAAATAGTGCCCAAACAAAGCCACGCAAATAATAACTCCCCAAATCACCAGGGACTCCCTAACCCGAGGCCTGGGAACAGAGGGAGGCTTTCAGAGACTTCTGGAAGGGCAGTATGGGGGTCCCAAAGATGCTTTTTCCAAAAGGAAAAAGATGTTTCGCTTCTCATCCATGAAGCTTTTCAGTTGGCTGCAGAACTGAAAAAGCTTCTTGGATGAGAAGCAAAACTCTTCAAGGAAAAATAAAGTCCAGTTACCTTTTGAAAGCAGCACCTTTTGAACAACCATGACCTACCTGGATGACTGAGAATCTCCATAGACATAGTATGGGGATGCGGTTCCAAAGATATGCTTCTCTGGAGATGGCAATTAAATAAAGGAACCTGGAGCGCACCCACTCTGCCTGATCATAGTGAATGGGCAGAAACTATTGGGAACATGCAGTCCCTCAAATAACCAGGCCCTATGCCCAGAAAGGCTATAGAAGTGATGACCAGCATCTTGAATTACACCCAGAAGTCAACTGGCAACTAATACAGCTTGTAAAACGGTGATGATACATGGGAGTAACATGAGACGCCCATTACAGCCTATGCTCCTGAATTTTGGATCAGCTTTGAACGGTCTTCAATGGCCTCCAAAGGTACAACTTGATTTGATCCCATGGCAGTATTTCGGCCAGCCACGGCTATATGCTGCGTTCATCAAACTCCCAAACTGTGCAAGATTGAAAACTGAGCAGAAATCTGAACTTGCAGATTGTTGATGTATTTTTTATATTGTGTTTTATATTGTTGCCACTTAAGAGTTGGCAACAACTGAAATAGCTGACATGCCAAATAAATAATAAAGCCAAGTCTTCTCACTCTAAGAGGATGCCTTCCACTATATCAAGATACCTATATCTTTATATCTTACCTTTTACTCCAACAAAGTATAATAAACTTTGACAATCAGTTTTAAGTGCTGCTGGCAGCATTTCAGAAGACCTAAGGCTTCCCCCTATAAAAACATCTGCATCGCTGTTACAATACCTTTGTCATGATGGTGCCAACCACCTGCATAATAATCCTGCAGTACTTGAGGAGGGTTCCATGTATCCAGGATGTAGTCCACCTGATGCTGTTTGCGCCACGTTAAAGACTGGCACAGGATTTCTCTGGCCTTATCAATGTTGAAATCTCTGGCACGCAAGAATCTTAAGATGTGCTCATCTTTGGGGATCTATAAATGTATAGTAATCACTGGGTAAGAACTGTTGAAAACATATAATACTCCATAAGAAAATTTCAAGAAGTAAGCTAGCCCCTTTCTGTGCTTAAGCACCATCCTTTCTCCATTAGAAAGTTGCCATTTCTTTCCTTCATTAATTCCACAGAAAAATGGTACAATTGGACAAGACATTTAAAAGAATATTTGAAGAACACCTAAAAGATTTCATGAGAAATATATTGAACAGAAGTAATTATATATATATATATCAACTCATTAACTAAATACAGAGAAATAATTAAGACAATTAGAAGTTACTGTATAAACAATAAATTACTCTATAAATGAGTACCCAGCTCAGACTTCTGAAAAGAATAAATTCTTGGCTGCAACAGAAAAATACTTTCCAATGTTAAGCAATGTGATATTAAAAGCTCCTTGCCTTTTTTTGCTGCTAGTTAACAGAAACTGTAAGTGGCATAAATAGAATGAAATAGATAATTAAATATAACTATCACCTCAAAATCTTTATTACTGTCATTGACCAGCACAAAGCAACAACTATCTAACATATCAGCTCTGGAAAACTTTGTTAAAAATAAAAAAATTACTGGTATACAAAACTAAGAACTTACTAAAATACTTAAATCTATATAAAACAGAATTTAATTCAAATTAAGACTACCTGCAATGTAATATTTATTTATTTATTATTTTTACAAAAAAACTCATGGTGACAAAAATATGCCACACATCTCCCTCCTCTTATTTTCCCCACAGTAACAACTCTGAGAGAGAGAGAGTGACTGGCCAAAGGTTACTCAGCTGGCTTTCATGGCTAAGGCGGGACTTGAACTCATGGTCTCCTGCTTTTCAGCCTGGTGCCCTAACCATGATGTTTTAATCAATGCCTATATATTTTAGTAATAATACGGTAAGCTTCTATCCTATAACTTAAATAATTCTTTGATAAAACATGGCAATGAAGACTGAAAACCTAAATAACTGGAGTTAATAAATGATAATGTAAATACGGCATAATTTTTGTTCAGTCTAAGTAGCCTTTTTTAATAGTTCCCCAGTGGCTCTCTTTCCCCTCTCCCTTTAACAGGTACCACATACTGCTGCTTTTGAATTCAAACACAGCACTGACAGGATTGAGAAGTTATGGCGGTAAGGGTGGGCAGAGCCATTCAAATTGCAATGCTTAAATTTATAGTGTTAGCAGCCCTTCCCTATCTTCTCTAAGTCTCTGCCAATAATGTCTTATTCCTGCCCCACACCACATGCTGAAAAAAATGCATGTTTTGGTCTCGCACAAACAATTAAAAACTGATCCATAGACAAAACAGTTCACGAACAGAATGTTTTGTATATCCTTATTTAGGAAAAAAATAGAAATCCAAAGACAAAAAGGATGCCTTCTAGCAGAATGGAGAAGTTAAGACAGGAAATATAAGAACATAGTCCAGGAAATTTTCAACCACAGTACTAGAAGATCATAAAAACATCACAAGGAGGAAGTCTTGGGGGAGGGAGAATCACCCAATTCTGAAATAGATTTAGGAATCTAAATTCTGCACTATGGGAAACTAAAGGTTAGAATTTTCTAATTTATAAATAAATACATAAATAATTTTGCACTTTGTTTTTCTTCCTTTGGACACTGACATTCTGCCAGACATTCTTGTACATCACGCACTTCTCTAATGGACAGGAAGCAAAAGAGAGACACATCCTCTTACTTTGCCTTTGTGTGTTTCCTGGAGCCACTGCCGAAGCCTGATGAGGCAGCTTTCCTGAAGTGGGGTCAAGTCGCCCAGATACCTCTTGATATAATCTGCATCTAATTTGTCTGAAAATTTTAAGTAAAATTGTTTTCATTGCCCATACGTCCAGTGGAAACCCTCATTTGCAAACCCTCATTTTGAAATGTTCAATTATTTACATAAATTAGCCACTAGTATTTTTGATATTTCCATCAGTTCTATAGATCTTTGTTAACCTCCACGCTACTAACTGCCTTCAACATTTATCATCTGAATCCCCAGTTGATAAAAAACAACAACTGTGTATCTACTTGATATTCTTGAAAAGAGATAAAACCGTACAACTGCCCGCCTGCATTTTTTTTCTGAATAAATTAATTAATTTGATTCTTTCCTTGCATCCTTAAAATCCAGCTGATATTATGATGGCATTCATAAAATGGTTATAAAAGAGGACAGGTCAAACTACACACCATCAGGTGTTCCAGCCGCCAGTTCTGATGCATTGTTGCATGTGTTGATTTCCTTGGTGTTCAGTCCCTCTTTAGTGACAGTTTCTGGTATGTTGATGGGAGGGGACAGAGACCGTCTAAAGTGAGCTGTGCCGTGTTCGAATGCAAATTTAGCAGGAGGAGTCCAACGAGGAATAAATGCTACACCTTCTTCTTCTAGCTGCTTCAAGTAGTACTCTATTATCTCTTTGCCCTTTCAAAACAAGACAATTCTTACATCAATGCATTGTAGATGCACATGGCGTGTGTGTTGTGTGTGTGTGTGTGTGTGTGTGTGTGTATGAAGAACCCACAAAATTAGTTCCTGATTGAAGAAAACTAAGTCTGCTGGAATAGCAGGAACCTAGTGTTATGTCATATACTTCAGCATTACAAATCCTCAAATAGAAACTCAAGAAGAGAAGAACAAATATATTCCCATGAGTTTCAATACAAAAAGAAAAAGAAAGAAATGAAAAATATGTCTTCTGGATCTTTTTGTTCAAAAACAGACATAACTGCCTTTTGAATCGTGAAGATCATTCCAGGTCATGGGTAACCTCATTCCTTCTAAATATAAATTGTAAAGTGGACTATTTTTAGTAGCTTAGTGCTGAAGGGCCAACTTCTTCTAAACTGGTTTATTCTTCAGCAGAACATGATCCCCAATATGTCTGTATTTATTCATTCATTCCTGTTATTGGACAATAATCTCTGATAAGATTAAAAGGTGGGAACTGATGGTACTTCTGGATGACCAGAGCCCGCCATACTCAGGTCCTCCTCTTGCCAATATAATAGAGTAGAACATGCCTCTAATAGAAGATGAGAGTAAACACAGACTATGAAGTCATACAAGATCAATAAGATCCTTCTCAGGAGCTGAAAATTGTTCCCAGCCTTCAGGAAACAGCAACATTATTTGCATATAAAACTTAAAAGATTTACCTTTTTAATATTGCTGGTGTATTGCTTCATAGCAATCTTTTCTACTGTGCTTTCAAAGCCAAAGAAAGATTTAATATCAAGACTTGCAGACTGCTCAAAACATGTCCAGTCTTCATTGTCTGGGTGCACCTGGAGATTTAAGAAATACAAATCTAAGTGTAAGAAAATCTTAATCCAGTAGCACAAAGACAATTATTTCTTAAGCATTCCTTTTCTTCACTTACAACTTTTTTCTCACCAACATAACAGAATGCCCATATGCCCAACATTTGTGTTCCAACAGAATTATTTTACTAAACACGTTGTTTGAAAAATATTATCTTCTTAAATCTTAAAAACTGTGGAGCCAATAATTTCTTTGAATGGAATAAAATCTGAGAAAAACTACAAAGCAAATATAAAATCTGCATTAATTCAAGACTTGTGAATTAAGATTCTCCTCAGATCAGAATTGCCAACAAAAACGACAAATTCTGAGTATCACAGAACAATTTACATCACAAATTGTCTTAAAAGTGATCAGGAAAATTTGTCGGGTATATTCTTCTTGCTCCTAAACTCTCCTCAGGATCTACGTTCTCATCACTACGCTTTCAGAAAAGTAAGCAAGAACATCTCTTCAAATAAGTCTTTAAAGTCAAATCAATAATAACGTTTATATCGGTTAACTGTGCTTTTAATTGAAAACAGAACCATAAATAATTGAAACCATAAATAACAAAGAAAGCTTAATTAGAAATGGCCAGACAGACGTTCTTAGAAAGACCATAACATAAAATTGAAGCTTTCCCTTACTCACCGTATATGAGCATTTTTCATTAATGACAACTCTGTTGGAGAAAGTTTCATTGTGGGCCTCTATGTGTAAAGTGCGGTCTCTTCTATTCAAGGAGTTCTTTTGGATAAAGTAAACATAATCTACCCCTGCAATCTGAGAAGGAGAACAGAGATGAATTTAAGAAGCAGCCCCATATAGACGGTTATTTGGGCAAAGAACCTGACTAGGCGTATACCTTTTTCAGGAGCCGTGGAGCATCCACATCCAGTTTACAACGTCTTTCGGTCACATGGATTGCTCGGTCGTCACTCTTGAATTCACTCACAGTATCACTGCCTACAAACATGGGGATAAGAGGGCAAGTGGGAAACCTTTTCTCATATGCCTGTAAGAAAAGAAGAATATAAACATCAACCTCTGTCACAAAGGCTCTCAAGGCAGCATTTCACATACTTGCTAAACTAATCACAGATGTCCTCTTCATTTTAATAAATGGCTAAATTCTGTTAAATACTAAAACGCTGGCTTGTATTTCTCACATATCTAACACGAGCAGTGAGTGGCACTGGAGGAGCATCTTTAGGCGATTGTCTCCAGTTTTCCAAAGTACTTCCTCCAAGCCTAATAAAGACATCGAAAGCTTACTCCTGCCATACTGGTTGTCCCCAAGCATACCTATACAAATTCTTCTCAGAACTGGGGCCACCAATTCCCAGCCTGCATTCATGCCTCAGTACATGCAGGTAGTCCCCGACTTATGATGGCAATTGGGACCTAAGCGACAGCAATCCCTGCAGTCCTGGTTGCCATCATTAATATGGTTATTAGGTAAGACAGCTTCATGCAGTCAAAGTTACTGGGGAAGCTGATAAAAGTTGCAAGTCCCAGGCTGGCAGGCAGGTAAGTGGCAGGCAGGCACGGTGCAGGAAAGGTGCATGAGGGTGAAGTACGGGTTGGATGCAAAAGGTCGTGTGAGAGGTCTAACACAAGTTGGGGAGGGTGTACGAGAAGGTTTGGGAGGGCATATTCATTCACAAACCAAATTCTTGTATCCAATCAAATTCTTGTATCAGGTCATTGTGTTTATCTATCCCCACACATTTGCACTGAAACCACCCATTCAGATGATCTGTTTGTGCATGTGTTTTGCGCATTTATTAATTGTATCATGCTTTTAACATCTTAGAATTTCTGCTATTATATCCTGATTTTTATTTATTATAGGGGCATACATCTGGGTTGTTAATATTGACATGGCACGCTGCTAACTGTAAGATGATGATACAATCCAGTTTCAGAATAAACTTTTATTCTAGCATAATATATATTACCACTTTCAGAAAAAAAGATTTCAATTTATTCTACCAAGCTATCCAGATATTTTCCAACACATTCACTTATTACTAGGATATGAATTTGTAATCTCTCCATCTCTCAGGGGGCATTCAGGAGCTTTTCTACTGTGAATAAAATTGTAAGATTCCTGGCAAATCGTCACATCTCCTGACAACCTAAGTCTGCCAGGGACTCAGCTTTTTATTGCCTTCTAAAGTTATTCCTCCATTATACGAAAATTATTAAGGTAATGCTCTTCTCTTCTGAAAAGGAACCTGGACATTAATAAAAGTAGGTTATTTCCTTTTCTGCCTCTAAAAAGTTTAGTTTCAGTGTGAAGGAACATAGTCCTTTACCTTTACCATATTTATGTCTTAGCACCTAAGACATAAATATGAATTCTAAGAATCCATTCAGGCACAATAGTGAATCAAACTTTGCAAATCCACCTCTAGTGGTAAAGATTAGAAACATATCTCCAAGGTGGAATATATGAATAGTGGTATGTGGTTTTATAATTCAACATAAATTGGAAGTAGCCATTTTTGCTAATAGCTTAGAAATTATAGGGAAACTGAGAAGTAAATTCACAAACATCTGACCCATGAAAGAAGCTCTAGCTGTCTAGCTTTTCTGCTTAGCTGCCTTTCACCTATTATAGTAACTGAGAATCTTGAAAATTCCTCCCCTCTCCCCAAAATACACACGCTGCACAGGAAACAATAACTAATGCAAAAGTTCATATCAGATTCAAAATCTGTCCCACCTAGTGCATCTTTTGCTTTGCTCTTTTTGACTTCTTGGTGTTTTTTTTTTTTTTTAAATATATTTTATTAGATTTTATAGGGGTACAGGGATTACATTAAGGTGCTTAGGAACCACCATGGAGGTGGGTATATTAAACATCCAAAAAAAGAAGGACAATCACAAATATATAACTCAAATCAAATCTTTTAAACTTCCCTCTCTAATTCCCACATTTAATCTTACTTATTCAAATTAATAAATTCTATATAAGTTTCAAACGATCCTATCAAATATCAGTTACATTTCAATTCTAAAAATCCAAATCCTGTTTTTAAGCTTTACTAACTTACAATTACTATATTTCAATTAGCCTTAAATAGACATATTATTAACACTTCGGGTGCCCTTTTTTTTTTTTACATAATTATATCTGGTATATTGTTCTCGCAACAACATTCCCATATCTTCTTCATTGATACCATTTTTTTCTCTTATCACCCATCCCTCTTATTCTCCTTTTATTTCCAAATAATTCTCTTAAAATAAAAATATCAGGCCAACAAATAAATTTCTATCTAATTTAAATATATATTCTATCAATGCCTCTATATCTATAAAAATCTTTTTAAACCAGTAGATAAAGTTTACTTCTCCAATACATATCATATCTAAAACAAAGTAATATTACAAAGGGTATCCTCTTAAAAATTTCACGTGTTCCATTAGTTGTTAAGTCAGTCAAGAAATCAAAGCCTTTTTAATCCCATTAAATAAGACTTTAAAATACATTTTTAAATCTAACTCTGGGCTTCTTTCTATGCCATAGTGGTTTCCATAGTAAGGTTCCTACATAATCAAACCACAATATTAAAAGGTCCATATTCTTTAACGCTTCAAATTGGTCAAAGTTCTCTTTCCTTTCTTCTAATAGCCTTTGGATGGTAAAAGCTGTTTTATTCCATGTTATATTTGCCAATTGTTTATCCACCTTTTCTCGATTTTCAATAAGTTGTATCTGAGTGTCAGTCTCTGTTGGTATTGATGCTTCAGACATCTCTGTTGAAGTTGTTGTATAGTCATCAGACTTCTCGATAGGTTGTGTTGGAAGTTGAATAAAATTAGTTTGTTTTGTGGTTTCCACGGTTTCTCTCAGTGTAGGGAAAAGGGATTGAAAATAGGAACTCAGATCCTCTGCAGCTTCTAAAATTGTTTCCAATATAAGTTCATAGTCCAGTTGTGTATTAAGTTCCATATCGATAGTAATAAGGCTTTTTAATCTTTAAAGAAGGCTCTACTTCATAAGAATCAAGCAAGCATTCACCTTCAATTTAATAGGCCAGCTGCATCCGTTATCTTGTGGTTATCACCCTTTGAAAGTCATAGCCATTCCCAGCCATAAAGAAATATAATTGCAGTACCACTTTTCGACACAAGATGTCCTCAGCAAACCAAAAAATCTTTTTTTTTTTTCCTTTCCAAATAATAGATTTTTTATTTTTCGTGTTGAAAAAGATGAAGAAAGGGCTCAAATTAATAAATGCGTAGTTGTAACAATAATAGTCAAGAATAAAATGTTTTCAGGTCCCCTCAGTATTCCAAAATTTAAATAGTCCATCAAAATTGACTGGTTTTTATTTATATTTTTTTTTTTCCAAAGCTGTTTTTCCCCATTGCCCAAACGCTGCTTCCTCACGACAGGGAGATAGTTCAAAGAAAGCTTTTAACAGGAAAGTAGTTAGGGAAAAAAAAAAGGGGGTAGGAAAGGTCTCACCCGGATTCTCCACGGGGGTTCTTTCGCTTAGATGTTCTTCTGGCTTTCAGTTGGTGCGACGAAGTGATCGTCCATTTTATAGGACGATCTTTTCCTCCGGCGGCCCTAAGGAGAAAGCTCGAACTGGGGAGAGCCGCCGCTCTTCCCCAGTCGAGCAGGAGCCTCCTCTAACGGTGGTCGCCTCTACGGGGCGACTTTCGACCCGATTAAGGGTCTACCGGCGGAGGGAAAGCAACCGGTGGGAGAGAGAGATCTCTCCGTACGACTGCTGGTGTTGCGATCCGGAACCGGAAGCTTCTTGGTGGTTTTTGATGCTATCAACCATGGCAGCCTTTTGAGCTGACTTAGGGAGGTGGGGGAATTATCTAAATTTGACAAATAAATAAAAACGCCCACATTTGAAGGAGTCAGTTTGCTTAACACCAAATTCTGCAAGGTAGGTCTATTATAGGTAGGTCTAACCTGCATTGTTATTAAGCCTTTAAAAATGTAGTGTGCTAATAAACTGTGCAACTAGCCATGTTTAGAATGCTTTCACGAAGGAGATGACTAGGCAGGTACTTTTAATTTAATTTTAAAATGCTCGGCACGTATGCGTCTTCAATAGAGCTGCATGAAGCCAGCTGCAGTGGCATTTTATTTTCCAAGAACAGTTTTTGGCATTATGTATATGACAAAGTCTGGCATCAGCTGCAACTGAACAAAGCCTTCAGATATTATTTCCCACATACCAGCTTAAAAATCTTAGCTCAAACCGTAAGTATGCAGTTGCTTAGCAACTACAAGATTTGCAATAGGCTATTTTTTCCACCAGAACTTAAGCATTCAAACCGTTTCCTTCTTTCATCATTTTATGATATTATTTGCATTAATTTTAAAGATTGTATACAAAAATTCTAGTGATATCTCCGAAGTGAGCCTGAATGAATTACTCTAGATGTATTAAAAGGATAAGTGATTATCCATCACACAGCCATAGCATCCTAAGCAGTGTGCTAACAGCCAAAGCAGTGCTAATGTCAGCAATGAGAGGAATATTTCAAAAATCAATTTTGTAAACTCAGTGCTATATTGGGAAATTTTAAGGAGATCAAGAAGATAGTGCTAATGGCGCTCTATTCCTTTATGCTGGTGGTATAGCTTTCTAAAAATACTACAGGATATGAAAGCCACCTGCTCCTTCCTTTAAAACATATGTCTGCCAAGAACCCACATGGGAGCTTAAACCCATATAAATATTGCTAAATGCCATTCACAGGAGAATACTGGCAATTATTTTTATTTGACAATATACATACTCCAAGACAATTAATGTATCAATATTGTACCTCTTGGGCACAGAAGGTTATATCCACTGATTATACATACCAGCTTAAAGTTACCAAGAATTTCCTGTGACAAATGAATAGCAGAAATACTATAAAACACCCAGGGATATGGTTGTGCCATTTCCATATCATATTCTATGAACCACAGTAATCACACTGGAAGTATACAAATATTACAGGCATATCGACATTATCAGAAGTATATCAACAGGGTTTGGCAATCTAAATTATAATGCTATTTTTTTTTTTAAGTATACCTTCCTCCTTGACTTTTTTTCCTTCTAGGTTTGTTAAATTTCTGTGTTTTATAAATGGACTATTCCACTATATGCAGAAATTAACTCTTTTGTGTCTTGAAGCATATTGACTATATCCACACTTGCCTCATTACAGTAATGTAGATCCCTCCACCTAATTATCTAACTCAGTGGTTCTCAACCTGTGATGTCGTCACAGGGGATCCGTGAAGAAAAAAATGTTATGATTTAAACCTTAAGTCTTGGGGGTCTGTGGTCATGGTCTGTGGCCACAAAAGGTTTTTAAAAGGGGTCCGTGAAGAAAAGGTTGAGAACCACTGATCTAACTCATGCCTCCAATGTGAATAGAGCACCATTCAAGATTCAGCAAAATAAAGATCTCTTTATTACAACTACTACTTAGAAAAGCCAATCTTAAATAATCCTAGACATCTCCCCCCCCCCAATTTTTCTTCCTCAGAATTCAAATTATCAGTTGGTCCACTGTTGTGTTATTGTTATGTTTTGCATTCAATATTGATTACAAATAACTTTGCTATTATTGAGACAAGTTTTCAGGTCTTGTTTCAAGAGCATACAGTGGGGCAAAAAAGTATTTAGTCAGCGACCAATTGTGCAAGTTCTCCCACTTAAAAAGATGAGAGAGGCCTGTAATTGTCATCATAGGTAGACCTCAACTATGAGAGACAAAATGAGAAAACAAATCCAGACAATCACATTGTCTGATTTGGAAAGAAATTATTTGCAAATTATGGTGGAAAATAAGTATTTGGTCAATATCAAACGTTCATCTCAATACTTTGTTATATATCCTTTGTTGGCAATGACAGAGGTCAAACATTTTCTGTAAGTTTTCACAAGGTTGGCACACAATGTTGCTGGTATGTTGGCCCATTCCTCCATGCACATCTCTAGAGCAGTGATGTTTTGGGGCTGTCGCTGGGCAACACGGACTTTCAACTCCCTCCAAAGGTTTTCTATGGGGTTGAGATCTGGAGACTGGCTAGGCCACTCCAGGACCTTGAAATGCTTCTTACGAAGCCACTCCTTCGTTGCCCGGGCGGTGTGTTTGGGATCATTGTCATGCTGAAAGATCCAGCCACGTTTCATCTTCAATGCCCTTGCTGATGGAAGGAGGTTTGCACTCAAATCTCACGATACAGGGCCCCGTTCATTCTTTCCTGTACACGGATCAGTCGTCCTGGTCCCTTTGCAGAGAAACAGCCCCAAAGCATGATGTTGCCACCCCCATGCTTCACAGTAGGTATGGTGTTCTTTGGATGCAACTCAGCATTCTCTCGCCTCCAAACACGACGAGTTGTGTTTCTACCAAACAGTTCTACTTTGGTTTCATCTGACCATATGACATTCTCCCAATCCTCTTCTGGATCATCCAAATGCTCTCTAGCAAACTTCAGACGGGCCCGGACATGTACTGGCTTAAGCAGGGGGACACGTCTGGCACTGCAGGATCTGAGTCCCTGGCAGCGTAGTGTGTTACTGATGGTAGCCTTTGTTACGTTGGTCCCAGCTCTCTGCAGGTCATTCACTAGGTCCCCCCGTGTGGTTCTGGGATTTTTGATCACCGTTCTTGTGATCATTTTGACCCCACGGGGTGAGATCTTGCGTGGAGCCCCAGATTGAGGGAGATTATCAGTGGTCTTGTATGTCTTCCATTTTCTAATTATTGCTCCCACAGTTGATTTCTTCACACCAAGCTGCTTGCCTATTGCAGATTCAGTCTTCCCAGCCTGGTGCAGGTCTACAATTTTGTTTCTGGTGTCCTTCGACAGCTCTTTGGTCTTCACCTTAGTGGAGTTTGGAGTGTGACTATTTGAGGTTGTGGACAGGTGTCTTTTATACTGATAACACATTCAAACAGGTGCCATTAATACAGGTAATGAGTGGAGGACAGAGGAGCCTCTTAAAGAAGAAGTTACAGGTCTGTGAGAGCCAGAAATCTTGCTTGTTTGTAGGTGACCAAATACTTATTTTCCACCATAATTTGCAAATAAATTCTTTCCAAATCAGACAATGTGATTGTCTGGATTTGTTTTCTCATTTTGTCTCTCATAGTTGAGGTCTACCTATGATGACAATTACAGGTCTCTCATCTTTTTAAGTGGGAGAACTTGCACAATTGGTGGCTGACTAAATACTTTTTTGCCCCACTGTATAAGTGTCATTTATTGTTGGCAACCACTTAAAACTTCTAGAAAATCTTGACTGTAGCTCCTAGTAGCAAAATGCATAATCATATAGCATACAATCGTGATTGCAGTGTGGCTAAGAACATTAAAAGTTAAATGGGACTTCTCTCATACAGCATCATCACTACAGGAGCCTTGTGCAGATGACTAAGTTATAAATGGCCAGTCCAAAACTGCATAATGGCTTACAAAAAAAAATTGTTAGAAAATATTCTTAAATAATTTTGGTGAAGTAGACCTGCTTAAGACATCAAGATATATGGCATTTCCTGTAAGAGGCTGGTAACAAGATTAACTGAAGAGATTCATATAAAAATAAACCAAGGTTGAATAACTTCAAACATATTTCCTTATAAGATAAATATCTTCTCATACTACCATTCTTTGGGTAACCCATCCCAAAAGCCTGGAAGTACTGTATTAACAAATGAATCTGAAGGAAGCCATTCACACTCAGTTCTACTCCTTAAAACAAAAAGGAACATTTTACAAAACATGAGAAATTTATTACAGAAATACAAACAGTACTCTAAACTAGACAATTTAACTTCAAGCCATGTCAGGCAAAACTATATAAGTAACAAAATAAAACATATTAAATGAACAATTCAAAATTCAGTCATGGGACTGAAGGAAGAAAATGTACTAGCAGAGCTAGATAAGTTCTTGAATTGAGTCCAACATTGATGTCAGTCACATTTCCCATCACGTGGAGAAACACAATATGTTTTGGAAAAGAAAATAATTCCATCAGGAAGCTCATTACTTATTCTGCTATTGTGGTTCAAACATCTCTAAATGCTGTGACACTTATTCCCACCGTCTTGCGGGAACTCAGGAAATTTAAGAATATGGCAAACACAACCTTTTAATCATTCAGGGTTCACACATACTCCAGTATTACCAAAGCAAGAGCCTAATAACATCTCTGCCTGTTGTTGCAGTGAAATTACAATTTGTATTAAGAAGGGCCATTATGTTAAGACAGCTTGAACATTGCTGCCTTATTAATTCAACTGCTTACATAATCTGCTTACAATATATCTGAAAGTTCTAAGATTTCATCTGGATTCTCAACACTCTCAGTTGTTTCCTTATATGAAACATTTCCTTTTCATATTTGACATGATGGTGAATATTTTCTAGCAGGAGGCGATCAAGCATGTTAATCCTAATGGGTATGCCACACCAATACTGTAACTCTTCTAAAAATGTTTTACCCACAGCTGCAGATGAAGGCATCTTTGTAACACAGCTCATATCCCATAAACTCATAATCCACCTAGTTAATTGCCTCTCCCATTATTTCCCAGGATATTATCATCCATTAATCAAAGAATGTAAATGTTACTATGTGTCCTACATTCAATTACTATAAGATAACATTTCTTTAGAGATCTTCAAATCATGGGTTAATGAATATTAATCAGTAACACGGCATTTTAACAAATTAGAACAAAAGTGCCCTGCAAAATGGTAAAAAATAAAGAAGCACTAAAATATACAGAACCACAAATTCAATGGGAATAGATTCCTACATCAGTTTCACGATCTGAGTAATAAATGCTCTCTTCTTTCAGTTCCATAATTATTTTAGCTGATCTAAAAAGCTAGTAAGATGAGCCCTGCTTAGATGGGGAACCATCCAGAAAGTCCAGGTTAGACTAAGAAGCTGAAAAAGAGAACGCAGTGAGAAAATATTTCCACCTTATTGCTAAGAAAGCTGCATTAAAGTGCTCCATGTAAATCATCATGAACTGAGCATTACTTGAAGATACTGCTTACATAGTACAGGTAGTCCTTGCTTACCAACAGTATTTGGGACCATGAAGTCTGTCCCCAAGTAACGCGGTCATAGAGCACGATGAGACATTTACAACCTCATTCCTACAGAAACCAGTAATGAAGATTGCAAAGGGCAATCACATAGCTGTGGGATGCTGCAACGTTGTAACTGCGAGTTGGTTGCAAAGTTGATTACATAACTGTGGGGACACAGCAATGGCTACAATTGCAAGGATGCACTGTTAAGAAGCTCCTGTTCATACCTCCCATCACAACTTTGAATGATCCCTGAACAAGTGGGTATTAAATGAAGAGTACCTACAACAAATAGATATCAAAGGGTGGAACAAGAAGATATTGTAGACAAAAAAACATCCAGCTTTTTATCTGCTTCTTCTTGTATCTATTGGAGTAGATAGATGAAAGATGCTTTAACAATAGTCAACAATATTGCAAAGTTACTTATATTTAGTAGAAAAATTCACTACATGAGGGTGCTACATTATTCATAAATGTCACAGGAGAGACATTTAAGACCCGAGGCTCTATTCTGGAATTGAATAATGACAATATAATTGCCAGGAAGTATAGAGTTTGGTTACTATGGCCTCCCTTTAGCACAGTTTGCATGTATAATTTAATTGCTATCCTGCCTGTTTTTCCACTTGACATTCAGGACACATTAACAAACAGCTCAAATTCATAAAAAGAATACAAATAACAATTAAACCAATTTACTCTTAGTTGTATACTATACATGTTTTAATTGGAAGGCCTTCAGAATACTAAATATCAGCACTAAACCCAGGAGGGATAAAAAATGTCTAAGTTCCTTTGCTTGTCTGAATATTTAAATATTTTTGGCATAGATACACCCACAGACATTTAAAAAAATAAACTAGTCAAAAGTTAAATTATAGTTTAAGCCTTGAGCACAATGCCACAATGCAGTTCAGCTGGGCACTCGATATTTAAACCTCCTTTTCATGACTATCTATGTAACGGAGCATAGACAGCGCTCTACTTATGAGCTAGGGATGACTCTCAGTGGCATCAGCAGCAGTTTTTTCTAATTTTGTTTGCAGAAGAAAACAAACTTCCAAACTGAGGGCTCAGCCAATTTTGACAGATGGTGCTGATGGACTGGAAGTGACTGAGATAGAGATGTCCACTCTCCTTCCAGATGAGAGATGGCAGTGAGGACCTGGTTGTCTATACCTTCAGCTATCCCATGAACCAGGAATGTGGTATGGGTGTATCTGTGTCTGTGTGTGTATGGGAGGGGGTATTGCTGAGTGACTGGGACCAGAGATTTTGAGAACTAGATTAGCCAATTGGTTAAGATGGCTATGTAATCTGAGTGTTAGCTAGGGTACTTTGACCTGGGAGAGGGATGCCAGAAGATGGAACGAGAGGAGGTCTGCCAGGAGCAAAGGAGTAGACAAAAATATCATGGGAGTGATGGGCAGTGGAAGGTATAAAGGAAAACAGAGCAGGAAGTTCTTGGAAAGGCAGCCTTAATACTTAAAACTAATTCTGTGTTCCAGATCCCGAGCTCTGCCCCAATACTCTTATCACTGGATCCTCAGTGGCCCACATTGCTGAGTGGACAACTATAGGGGAACTATCCACTGGCTTTCAAGCCACAGCCTTGTGCAGGAGAAACAGAATGGCCTTAGTCCTCTGGGAATCTCTTGGGGTTTTCAAAGGTACTGTTCTACAGATAGCAGAAGGGATATCCTATGTGCAAAGCCTCCTGGGATCAGATGGGATTGCTGTGCTATGCAAGCCTTCCTCCAATATAGTGACTTTCATGGCTGAACTGCTGGAGCCTGGGACTGGGTTGATGGTGATGTTCCTAAGACCTACAGTACTGAGGGGCTTCAAATTACCTTCCCTGGGTGTAGAGTCAGTGGCTTGGGAGTTTATGGCCACAATGAACCTAACCCAATTCATTGAGGACCCAACACATAATCCAGGAGCCTGCAAGCCTGCCACCTTCTATAAGATGTCACACATTTGGTTTTTCCCTTAGGCATTAGATGATCCTACTTTAAGGGGTTCATCTAATGATACCTAGAGAGATAATTATAGATAAGGTGGCTAATATTTTTTTAGTTTTTTGCTCTTATATTTTTGTCTGCTGCTTTTAATCTGATGTTAGCCATTCAGAGTTGCATGTGCTAATTGGCCAGTTATATAAATTGATGGATGGATGGATGGATGGATGGATGGATGGAAGAAAGAAAGAAAGAAAGGAAGGAAGGAAGGAAGGAAGGAAGGAAGGAAGGAAGGAAGGAAGGAAGGAAGGAAGGAAGGAAGGAAGGAATCAATCATTTTTAGAATCACACAGCTATTTTTATGCTCTATAGGCATTTCGGTCTAAGCACTTTCGACTTCTTATTCCATCCCCGATTGTGCCTGAAACTGCAAGTGAACAAAAATCATATTAAATAAGAATTTCAATTAGAATGTTTCAAACTTAAAAAAAATACTAAGCTATAACATAAGGCAACAACAGCTATGACCTATATATTTCAGCCTACAGCAATCAAGTGAAGACTTTGCTTCTCTAAGAAAGGAAGAGAACTTTTGTTTAATTACAGACCAATATACTTTAAGCAATAATTGACAAGTAAATATTGTTTCTATTTTCAGTTGCAAATAATAATCATGATTGATCCTGCTCTGTTTTCTACTCTGGGTGTATTTCAGAATGCTAGAAATCAAAATCAGTAGAGTTAATATTGCCAATCTTGTAGCTCATCAAAATTAAATGCATTTTCTTTTCTGAAGTTCCATTTCACTGAATATGTTTGCTTTATTAAAAAGAATCGTGCAGAGAAATTTTATTCTTTTCATATTTTTTCCTATTTCGTGCTTAGTTATAAGCTTACCCCTGACCAACTCAGACTATAAATCCTTAGGCATGGATTAAGATGTTTTAAAGTTTTAATATCCAAAATGGAATTAATAGGTATTTTTAGGACAGGGAACCCAGAATTCAGTATTTAGGAGCCCTATATATATTTCACAGAATTATTTACTTTATCCGTTTTTGCTGGACGCGTTAAATAAAAAAAACGTTTTCCCCAATGTATCTGCTAAGCAGAACTCTGTATGCTTTATATTGCAAGACTAAAAAAATCCATTGCATTATTTGCATAAAAAACTGCTTAAACAGCTTTGAAGAACCTATTTGGCCATTAGCGTTTGACATTTGGCATACACAAACTATGAATGTAGATATTCTTACGAAGTTTTAAAGCCTTCTGCAAACCACTTCAATATTCAGGAAAGTGTGGAATTCATTCATTTGATACATGTAGTGTATTTTTCTGAATTCTATTCACATGTACAGTGGAAATGTAACAAAATCACTGATCAGAGCAATCACTGAAAGAGATGTATTTGAGATAACAGAAAGGTTATTGAACAGTTGCTAGTAATGAAGAACACAATAGACAATTTGCACGTAGAGACAAATTGTACCAGAACAGGATTTTACAAGAGAGACTGTAATTTATACAGAATATAGGAACCTTATAGCTCATCTAATCTTGGCCCATTGTTAATATAAGAATCCACTAAACCATCTCCAGCATAAAGCTCCACTTTCAAATGGAGGTTTTAAAAGCTTCACTTCAAGGAAAAGCAACCTTGTCAGGAATTTTCCTCCAGTGTTCAAATCTTTCCTTTACTTTAGCCCACTGAACCTTGTCCTGCTCTTGGTTTCAATAGAGAATAGATACCTCTCCCACTTGATAGTATTTTCAATATTTGTGGATTGTTGTCATGTATTTTTTTTTTTTTTGAAAGCTAAACATGCTCAGATCTTTTAGGTAATCCATATAGGTCATAGCCATAACACATGTTCCCTCTGTTTCATTTTCCTTTCACATTACCCCCAGAACTGAATACAGTACTTTAAGTATGGTCTAACTAGTGTAGATTACAACAAAACTATCATCTTCTGTCATCTGTATGGAACCCTTCTTTATCCACTGCATCACATCGCTAGTTTGTGTTCATCTAAAAGTCCACTAGTACAGGGCTTTTCAACCTGTGGTACGCGTACCACTTGTGGTACATTAACGAGTGGCAGGTGGTACGCAGCCCTGCCTAGCCAAGTGTAGTGGGGGAGGGAAAGAGCCAGCACAGGCAAGGACTTACAGTGAGAGAGTCCTCTGGAGCTGCAGAGGCACAAAGGAGGGAGGGAGGGAGATGGAGAGTGGAAGGATTCTTATGTGCTTTTGTGACTTTGAAGTTCTGGGATTTGTGCAATGTGGGCTTTGTGTTCTTAAGGAGTGTTTGGCAATTTCTATTTGGCTGATGGCTCGTGTTAGCTTCTATTGCTCTGCTATTGTTAGCTGTAAGTTTTGCTGCAAGGGATTTTGAAGTATTTTTCTCCTGAATGGATTTTGCCTGTAGATTCCTTTACTTATGAATGGAACCATTTGGGGAGGCTGTCTTAGCCGGCAGCCAATACCTACTACATTTTTTCTTCTTTACTTTCCTTTCTAGCCAGTAGCTAATTCTTAAAGGGGAATGTGCCTTTTTAAGCTAGTTCACTCAGCAGTTTGTCTTTTCTGTTTCTGGAGGCTTTTCCTTGTTTGATGAATATATGGAAGAGAAAAGATATGGGGGGGGGGTTCAAATTCTTCCTTCAGAAGGAGGTGGGCATGAGAAAGAGGGAGGCAGGGAAGGAGGGAGGGAGGGAGGGAAGTCCTGTCTTAGCACTTGGCCACCAGCAGCCCTGCCATTGACTTTACTTGTCAAAAGGTTGCAAAAGGGGATCACATGACCCTGGGACAGTGACCATCATAAATATGAATCAGTTGCCAAGTATCCAAATATAAATCACATGACCCTGGGCATGCTGCAATGGTCATAAGTGTGAAAATGGTCATAAGTCATTTCAGTGCAATTGCAACTTTGAACAGGGTTTTTTTTTGGTCATCAAGTTTTTGACACCTTGCTAGGTGGTACTCGAATATTGCCATATCCTAAAAGTGGCACAATCGGTGAAAAGGTTGAAAAGCCCTGCACTAGTATTCCTAGAAACGTGTCACACGCAATGCTTCCAAAACCAGATTTCTCCTGTCCTGCACCTTATTTCTCCTAGCCAAATGTATCGCTTTACACCTGTCACAGAAATACCATTTCAGTGCATTTGACCCAACGTTCAACTTTTTGATGGCAATATACTTGAGTATTTCAATGAGAATCTTCTAGAGGGCAAATTTGTACTAGAGACAAACTCTAGATATGTACTAGAGACAAATTCCTTGTGTGTCTAATCACTTGGCCAAATAAAGTATTCAATTCAATTTGATTCAATGTTAATCAAATCAAATATTTCATGGTTGAGTTATTGGCCATAGAAGAAGGCAGTGATACCCAAGAATTGTTAGCCTAACACTCAATTTTTGGTTCAATTTCGTCTCTCAGCGCTCAATTATCTTGAGGAACGGGGGTGGCAAGAAGCTCTTTTTAACTTTTTTGTTACATCTTGTGAATTTCTCCTATATACATGATCAGCTTCCGATGGACAAAAATAAAAGTATTTCAGTGTTCTTTGACTCATGCTTTTTAAAAACTTAACCAAATCTCAATTTCTTTATTTCTCAGCCCTATTTGCAAGCATTAATATACTATCCCTACAAAAGTTATTCAGAAAATAAATACAGTAATTTTACAAACCAGTAAAACAAAAAGATGAGCTAGAGGGTCAACAGCTGAAAACTTCCAATATGGCCAATGGTGAGGGATGCTTTGAACAACTGAAAGGCCAGCAGTACCAGTCCCCTCCCAATAATGGATTACTAACACAGTCAAACCAGAGTGAATATCCAAGTTAATCTACATACAGTATTTTAATAACATCTTTAAGTCTTCTTTCTGTTGCTAAACTTTAGTTTTGAAGGTTTTGTAGCAATGATATATTACAAAACATTTAATGATATATTAAATACTGATATCTTTTTATTAGTATTTCCTTAGCACAAAGTAACTGTTTTACATAGCACACTGTGCCTATTTGCTATTGCCAACGCCTTCAGATATGCTGTTCCTCCTACAACAATTCTGCCAATAATATTGCTGGTTTAGGAGCAAAAGATTTTTAAAGGGTACAGGATTTCCCCCCCCCCCTCTCCTACAAGTGAGGAGGAAGGAATATTTCAAACTAAACCAGAAAAAAAGTAAGCAATTTTACAATCTCAGAACCAGATGCTCCAGAATAGCTATTTCACACATCACTTAACCATTGTATACCAAATATTTTTTACAATCCAAAACTATGATATGCAGAACATATCTCTGGATTCTAAAAAAAATACAGCAACATAATAAACATAATAAAAAGAAAATAATTACTTTCCTAAAGAAAAATATGATTTTACAGCGCCGTCTGTTTCTGTTTTCATCAGCAGATAACAATCTGTCTAAAGCCAAGCAGTCAAAAGTAATATAATTAAGATATTATGCCAAACCAAGTTAATTTTCTTGCAAATGCTTTTCTATAATAACATAACTTAATCAACCAACTTCCTCAATAGTCATTTATTGTATATTATTCCAATCTTGTTCATGGTATTTGTTTCAAGTCATCTATTCATGTCAAAGAACAGAAATGAACATGCCATCTTGAATATATATTACTGGAATTAGTTATGAACACCAACTTCTTTATAGCAACTATGTTCAAGCCAATTATATTTCTTAATCTTTTCTTAATTAACCAATCAAGCAATAAACAGAGCCAATACAATTCATGATATTACCCAAACAGATACTTACAGCCATAATTAGCTCAAAGGGGTGTTTATACACCCTCACGGGAGACTGGTATTTCTGCACCATGGTTACCAATAATTTGTACTATAAGATCTAAAAAAAAACAAAAACAGTTATAGGTATATTGCAGCTGAAATAATAATACTCACCAAGAGTTTGTAGATCATGTAGTTAGCACCCTAGTTTCTTACTCCACTGATGTAAGGAAAGAGATCTTAAAAACTGAAAATAAGAATTCACTGAGAATATTTTATCTGCA
Source organism: Azemiops feae (assembly GCA_023970755.1). NCBI lineage: Eukaryota > Metazoa > Chordata > Lepidosauria > Squamata > Viperidae > Azemiops > Azemiops feae. Next base: position 4,536,194 of record JALGBA010004297.1, on the reverse strand, counting down.
GTAGCTTTCCATTTTGTTAAAACATCTCATGTGTTTAGAGGCACCATCCATTTTTCCACCATTATTTAGCTGGAAGAGATATACTTACTCTATTTTAAATGTTTAAAACATGCAAAATGCTTACTATGTGTGCATGTGTGTACATATAAAATTACCAGAAGAAAGAAGTTCAATGCAGTATTTATACATGAAATCAATACAACTGGAGTTTCATGTTACTAACATAAAAATATATTTAAGTACAGATGGCTGTAAGATAGAAATATTACAATTCTTAAAAAGGTGAGCTTCAGATACTTGCACATAGCCATTTTATCTATCTTCTATGCATATCCTTACCAGCCAAAATACTACACTGGAACAGCAGTTTTTATGTTTTCTGCACCATTAATTAAACATGATTGTTTTATAGCTTTTCTATTTATGGTTTTAGAACATTTAAGTTATAAGTAACTTGATTACTTGGATTACTTAAAAGTAGAGGGAATTATCAATTTCCCAGTTCATGTAAATGGGAAGCTACAGTGAATTGTAATTTCTTAGCTAGTTTTGCTGCTTGCAATTAAGAGAGACGGATAATATTTTGAACAAACAAAAGATGTTAGACAGTAAGAGATATAGCACTCAGCATTTAAGAAGAACTATGAACCATTGAGACATCTGTTTCAAAGAAAAAAGAGAATTACTACCATCTATTCTAAAACAAGCAATGCTTTTACACTATTGCTAATATATTCATAGACTCAGTTTCAGTTGAGAAATAAAATGATTAGGTTTATTTACAAAATCAGAACAAGATTTTTACTAAATAAGATGAGGGGGATATATAAGACTGTTCTTACTCTCTAATGTTTGTCAAATTTCTTAAAGTGATTCTGAACAATATGCTTATATAGCCCTTGGAATTCTGAGTACAAATTTGAAGACATTGCCAAAAAATATATAAAGTGAGCTACTCTCTAAATCAAATAGCTAATTTTGTGACCTGAACAAAATTATTAAATTTCTAGCTCATTCTCTCCTGGGACTCAAGATTGGTAACAATCATTTTAATAAAAAAGTTTATTTTAAAGTCGTTAAAATAAGCACAATAAAGAGAATGTTACACATTCTTCCATTCATACATTTTGTTATGTATTTCACGGTATTTTCATGGATCTGTTTCTGTGCTGATAAATACACACAGAAAGCTGATACTAAAAATAACTATCACACAGCACAACATGCTTAAGGAATGTGTGGAGCTGAGTTATTACTGCGTATTGACATATAGGTTTTTCAGAAATGAAAGCTATAGTTTTGTTCTTCAAAGAATATATAAAACTATCTTCCTACATTAATTCAAAGGGCAAATAAACATTTTAAAAGCAATAAAAATTTACAAAAAAATCAGAGAGAAATTAATAAGGAACACTTTCTGAAGCTGCAAGAGGAACTCTCTTTAACCAGGGGACTACTTCTTTAAATCCGTTGGCAATCTGAAGCTAACATAGACTTCTATAAACAACTAAGGAGAAAAACACTGAAGAAAAGTGAGCTCCTTTCAAAGTAATACCACAATTGTCTATTTGTCAGCAAGCCATAAACAAATTATAGTCAGATATCCAAGCAAAACTATCAGACTAAATCATAAGCCATTCTTGAAAAGCAACAGTTCTTTCCTCTTCCTATTTATGCACAACAGACAATTGTTTATTATTGCTCCTCTATTATTAAAAAGCAAATAAAACATGGAATCTATTTACTATGCATCAACTTGACAAAAATAGATGACAAGATGAATTTTGAGCTGAACACCGGGACTCAGCCCTCTTCCCCAGTACTTGTGAATACAATACAAAAAAAACTTTAACATGCAAAGGAAGCTTGACATCATGCCAACTCGAGATGCCGGGCTGCAAAAAAGCTAGGAATTTCAGGGACCGTGTAGAAAATCCAAAGCAAGGAAAACAAGTAATACAGAAGAGTGGGGTAGCAGTTTAGAGAGTGAAGTAAAAAGAGGAATAAAATAAGAATTCCGAGATAAAGCAAGGATGTGAAAATACATTGTTTGAGTTCATATTATAAGAAAAAATAGAAAGGAAAAGAAAGGTGCATTCCAGGGCAAGAGTGAGTAGAGTTCAGCAGGAAAGAAGCCAGAGAATCAGGGTACAGAGGAACTAAGAAGAGACTGTACAACTATTTGTCTGAAATGGTATAGGCTTTCCTGCCTGAGCAGGGGGTTAGACTAGAAGACCTCCAAGGTCCCTTCCACCTCTGTTATTCTGTTCTGTTATTCTGTTGATGCCAATTAGATGGAACATAGGAAGATGATTTTAGATGATTTAGTTGGACAGGAGGGCCAGAACGGATTCAGAACAGAGGCTCCTTCCAGTTAATGGTGCAAGAACAAAATGGAAAAAGGGAGAGTCTGCGAAAGGACTCCAAAAGGATGGGAAGAAGTAGATGCGGAGAAGGGGGGGGGGAGAGAGAGAGAGCTCAAGACCAAGTGACTCTAACGTGGAGAAAGGCGCTCCGCAATATTTAGGGTCAAACTGGCGAGTTCAATCCTGCGTTGTGGGGACCAGTAACCCTGAGAAAAGAGCGAATCGGGAGACGCAAGACGGGGATGCGGGTAAAGGTCAGAGTTGGGAAGGTGAATGAAGGCAACTATAAGCCCATCATTCGGTGGGACGCGAAGGGGAGACGGAGGAAGAGAGACGGAAGAAGGGCAAGGCAGAAGCAGCAGGCGAGTATCCTTCCCGCAACTTAGGGGCCCAACCGCCCAGCCAGCAGGTCCAGGACGCGTCAGATGCGAAGTCCCATTAAACCCGCAGATATCGGGCTGGGGAGCCGGGGAGCCAGAGAAAGACCCAGGAGGGCACGAGCTGGAAGGAAACAGCGATGGGGGGGGGAGAGAAAGTGGTGGGAACAGCCGGGGAGGAAGAAGCCCAGGGCAGCCCATCAAGGTGGGCGAGGCGGAAACCCACCTTCTATCGCCAAGGCCGGCAGCTCTCCTGCCTCATGTCGGCTCCCCGTCCTTGTGATGCCGCTGGCGATGGAGGGGCCCCTCCTGAGTGGTGCTGCCCCCGCCGGTTCTGGAAAGCGACAAAGAGGAGGAGGAGGAGGCGGAGGAAGCCGAGCGACAACGGGCCGGCGGTGTTACCCAGTGCCAAACCAGAGGAGGAGGAGGAGGGGCCCTGTCGCCCGGCCACTCGTGCGCCCGCGCACTCTGAAGAACGGCTAAGCTTCCCCCTCCCTCCGCAGGGAATAAGCTCTTTCTGCGCATGCTCCCTGCAGCCCGCTCCTGCGCACAAGCTGGAGTGAGGCTGCGTGGGATTTTTCCATGATATTTTTCTCAAAAAAAAATTCCCCTCTTTAAATAGGAGGCTTAATTTTTCACGTTGGGGTAAAAAATTGGTTTGTAAGAAGAGTTTACGTTGTTAGTTGAATTTTTGATAAAGGGAGTTAGTGACGTGGTAGGTTAGGAGCCAATACTGTTTTAGCCCTTTCTTTAGATGAGCGATTATTTGGGTTTTTAGCCCAAAGCAAGCAAATAACAAGAAAAAGTGAGTATCCATGCTTACTTAAATAACCTTAATAATAAAGATAAACTTTCCAGGAACCCACTGTTTAGTCATTCAGTCATCTGCTTCTCTGATTCTAAGGAAAAAATAACTCAACGAAAAAAACGATTCCCTCTTAAGTTTTACGTAGTTTTTACGTAGTTCAGTAGCTCATACAGAATATTGTATTTTAGGACTGCATTTTTAGGATGCCTGGAAATAATCAGATGTTCAAGAGGACTTGCATAATTGTAGGGCTTTTAAGGGATGAAGCTCTATGAAAGATAGTTTGTTTGCTGTATAGAATGTTTTCATACAAAGGAAGAAACAGCAATAATTGGAGGTTTTCAAGTTTATACACTAGATCAGGGGTAGGCAACCTTACAGCGGCACTGAAAAATGACATGACTGCTTTTCACAGTTATGACCATTGCAGTACCACTATGGTCATATGATCAAAATTCAGATGCTTAGCTTCTGGCTCATTTTTATGACAGTTGCAATGTCCCGGGGTCATGTGATCACCTTTTGCAACATTCTTACAATCAAAGTCAATGGGGAAGCCAGATTCATTGAGTTACTAACTTAACAACTGCATTGATTCACTTAACAACTGTGGTAAGAAAGATTATAAAATGGGGCAAAGCTCACTTAACAACTCTCTTGCTTAGCAACAGAAATGTTAAACTTTGTCAGAAGATGGCAAAAGGTGATCACATGACCACAGGACACTGTAACCATCATAAATACATGCCAGTTGCCAAGTGTCCTAATTTTGATCATGTGACCACAGGGATGCTGTGATGGTCGCAAGTATGAAAGCTGGTCATAAGTCATTTTTCTGAGTTCCATTGTAACTTCAAACAATCACTAAACAGTTGTAAGTCAAGGACTACCTATACTCACGTAAATTATTTAACTAACTGGTTTTTATATCCTGTTTTAATAGTTGGTTTTATTATATGTCACTCAGAATCACCTTCTGTGAGATGGGCAGCCATATACATATGAAAAATAAATTAGTAAATGTACTTCCTTTTATATCTCTCCATAGTATAAAGCACTGCTGCATTATGATTAATACAAGCGGGTTTAGAATGAGGATTGAATAAAAAGGAATGTTATAGGTCACTAATAAATAGAAATACTGATGTATTGGAAGCTCTGACGTGTTTAATAGTACTGTCTGTTCTTTTATTTCAATTGCCATGAAATTACTGTGAGAAAAGGTTGTATTGCTATTGTTCATGAAATGGAAGTCTGCAGTGAGTACTCAACAGTGTGCTTTAAACAAAGGTCCGTGATTGAATTTTTGACTGCCAAAGGAGTCCCTCCAATTGAAATTCATTACCATATGCAGGTTGTTTCTGGTGATGACTGTATTGATGTAAGTACTGGGCATCTCTGGGCTAAAAAATGTAAAGATGATAAACCAGGAGTTGATTTGTATGATAAAGAATGAAGTGGACAACGTGTGATTGTAACCAAGGAGCTTCACATGAGAAGGTTGATAAACTGCTCAAGAACTGTCAGCAGAGCACTCAAAGGGAAGTTGCTGTATTTTACCAAAAGCTTGACACTTTTAACAAGAACGTGTGGGTCAGGTTCTTCAATATCTGAAGATTTATGCAGCATGAGCTCCTTGTAAATTAGAGACTCACAAAAGTAAGCTGGAGGAAGAAAATAAAGCAGGGTTGCCACTGATCTGTGCTCCTAAAACAAAGATCAAGAGATTTTTCACTTGCTACTATGTGATGAAACTTTGTTAAAGAACAGATGACAAAAAGTTTAAAACTATTCTTCCTTTTGACTTTGCACAGTTGAACCATGAATAAATTGCTGTCTCAGGAAAGTAACATTTGCAACATTTTATGATGTCTCCTAGTTCCTAAGATTATTGAAATATTTTTTTAGCATGCCAAATAAATTTATGATTTTGTATGCATGGCAATGTGAATTGAGCGATGGCCTAGTGCTGAGGATGCTCATCTCCCACTCCGAAGGTTGAGAGTTCAATCCTAAGTAGTGGCAGATGTTTCTTTCCTAGAACTCAAAGAAAAAATATTTGCTGTGAACTCCACATTGGCGTCAGAAGGGGAATCCAGCCAGTTGCCCCAATTCTACCCTGAATAGGGACTACAGCAGGGGTGTCAAACTGCCGGCCCATGGGCCGGATGCGTCACACCAAAACCGCGCCCACCCCGTTGCCGGCAATGGGGAAAAAGTTCCGATACGTCGCGCGATGTCACGTGACATCACGAGTTTGACATGTCTGGACTACAGGGTCGTAAAAAGGAGAGTACGCATGACAGTGTGAATGTCAGGACTAATTTTTGCAGGTAATCCTTGACTTATGACCATTCAGTTAACCGACCATTCAAAGTTACGGTGCTGAAAAAAGTGATCTATGACTGGTCTTTGTACTTATGACCATCACTAAAATCATGTGATCAAATTTGGGCACTTGGCAACTTGCATGTAATTATGATTTACGATGGTTGCAGCATTGTGGGGTCAGGTGATTGCCATTTATGTCTTTCCCTGCGGACTTCCAACAAGCAAAGTCAATGGGGGAACCAGATTCACTTAATGACTATGATTCATGTAACGACCATGGGAAAAAGTCATAAATCAGGTGTGACTCAATAATGAAAGTTCCAGTCCCAATTATGGCCATGTCTATACTTCCTATACTATAAATGCATCCAAAGATCCCTCAAACCTGGTGGTATCATCAGGCCTGGGGTCCCTAGAGGACTGGTAAATTACTAACGTGGTTCCAGTATTATTAATATGTGTTTGCATAATAGTCCTTTTTTGTCTTGTTTTTAAAAATGTTTTTAATAATTATAATAATTAGTATTTATTAATTCACTGTTTTTCGCTTTCTTGTATACCATCTAGAGTCACTTGTTGTGAAATGGATGGCTATATAAATTTGACAGATAAATATGACAACAGTTCAGGTCACAAACAACATCTAAATGTTATATAAGTAGTTAGTAATCACTAAGTGAGTGTGACATGTTCAAAAGGCCAGTTTCTGAAGATAGATACAGACAGAGTCAGAAAACAATATATTTCCATTTTCAAAAACTTAAAAAAAATACTGCACTTATTATCTAGTGTAGATAACACTACCATCAACTACCCTGTGACCACCATCATATTTGATTAACAGAACAGCTAAGGAAAAAGCATCTGGAATAAACAAGTACTCAGATTTAACATTTCAGGGAAACTTCCCTGCCTCCCTTAATAAGTAATCATTTCAAAACCTCACTATTTTGTGAAAACATGTCTAGATTAGACAGTTGTACTGTGTGACGAAGTTCATGTTGCAAGCCAAGATTCTCAGGACGTTGTCACTGCCTAAAAATAGATCCCATTTTCTGAAATGGGTGTTGCTTCTAATCAGCAATTTATGAATTGGTGTCAAAGCACTACTTTGCATCGTTCAGCAGAGAAGCTTTCTCAGAACTTGGTGCCCTTCAGATTCATTAAGACTCCCACCCAAGGGCAATGTTCCCAGAACCACTAGTTTGGCCAAACAAATCTTAAACCTCACTAAGACCAGCTGAGGAAAATAACAGAGAGGCACATTCACTGCCCTATAGAGTCTCCAAACAAATCCTTCCATTGCCTTACCCTGGCAGGGCTAATGAAAGCTGTAGTGGCAGCCCCCACAAGGTTGCCTTCTAGTCCTTTCAGCCTTTTACTTAGGATCCACAGATTGATACTCTGGGCTTCATTATTTGTAGTCTCTTCTAATGCAGTATACATAATGGCTTCATGGGTGATGTTTCTGGCTGCAAGGGGACAATAGTGACCTCTATCTCAGTTCCTCACATCCAGTCAATATAACCGTGGTATGGTGTTTCTTCCAGTAGCTGTCCTTTCTTCTTCAGTAGGAATCCACTCCAGACTTTTCTGTTTTCTGACATATTCCACCTTTTCACATCTCAGTTCCTTTGCCCTTGTCGTTCTTCCAAATCATTTATTTTAGTTCTTTCCATCCAATTCCTCTGTCTTCATTCAATATCGCAGGATTCAATAGGATGTCTTATTTTCTCTCTCTCTAGCTTGCATCCACTCACTTCCTCATTTTATCCTTCTCATGCCTTCATCATGCTTGTCAATTTCTTTCTTATTCTTCTCATAGCATCTCTGGTTACTGTTTTCCTAACTGGGCAATATGCAAAGAAATGGGATTACTGATACAAACTTCACTGCCTAGTATGGTAAAATTTCTCCCCCACACTCCTTATGGGTGCTTGTTCTTCATACAAAAAAAGGAAAAACTACTTGCACTCTCCCTCCCCACCCCACCCCAGAAATGCAACCCAGAAACCTGCAACAGTCTCTTATCATGAGGACCAAAATCCTGCACTAGTATTAAAAAGCAACGAAAATCCCAATCAAATTTCTTCTAGCAGATAAGTCTTGAGATAGTGAATGTCAATTATCTATTATAGTCAAATAAAACAAATCAAAATATGGTAAGTGCTTCTCTAGAATATTTGGATTCATGTGAGTTATCAAGAAGGGTGGGGGGATCCCATATGCGAAAGTGGGAATAGATTTGAAAAGAAGAGGAAAACAAATTGGACCCCATAAAAGTACTGTGAGTGCTGACTGCCTTCTGAGAAAAACCTGATGTGAATGTAATGACGGTTATTTCCGTTATTCAGTCCGTTATTACCTGCTTTGCAATGTTCAACCTGTACATTTGTAAATAAAAACAAATATTGACATTTTAGGAATAGGCCTTCCAAAGGAAGTCATCGGAGATAAACACTGGACTATTGACCTTCACTTCTTAGGAAAGTACACTATGCCTGCCTCCTGATGGCCTTTTTGGACTCCCAGTGAATGGGCCATAGGTAGAAACCTAACCCCAATGCTTAAACATTGTCATAAATTAATTTTTATTTTAAATTGCTGCCAATGTCATGTATATAGGAGGGGTCGGTGAAAGATAGTTATGGATATTTTCAGATTATTTATAAAATCTGCATCACTGTTTCCACCTTTTCTCTTCCTATCTCAACTAAGATCCTACTAGCACCATCAGAAGTACTTACTTACTTTCAGTGTCTTGATTGATTGAGTTGCCATTTTCTCTTTCTTCCTCCAGGGACTCTTTGAGATTGGACAGCCAGAGTGCCCATAACACTCCAAATGTGGCTGGTGTCAAAGATTTAAATAGTACTATGGTGACATTGGTTTATATTTTTAGTCTTCGGTAACAATCTATAACACTGAATCTGTTTTTTCTCTTTCTCCCTGCTTTTACATAGTCATCACTTGTGCATTCTTTTAAAATAAATAACCAGGAAATTCAAAACGGAGTATTAGCTCAAAAAGTTGGCTTTCACTGCATCATTGCCTAAGATGTATGCAAACTAACACTAGTATGTGCCTTCCTGAAAACCAAACATGATTCATGGAAATTTTAGGAGGGAAAGGTCATATGATTTGCAATAGGTTTGGTAGCCATCACCAAGGCATTTCGTTCCAAGCTTTCTGTATACATACAGAACTGAGTGCCAGCATCTATCATCATAAGATCAATGAAGCAAGCTGGAAAACAAAACAGGAAGTTTGATCTATCCTATCCTAAGGGAATCACAATCTTTAAAAGCAGATAATCATGGACCTGTGCATAAATTAGACAAATTGTCATCACAGACATTCATTTTTTTTTTAGGTTTGAACATTGGTATGCTTAAATTCTGAAATCAAGTCTCGATAGATAATTTTAAGGCAAGAAGATTAAGTATCAAACTGGTTAGGAAAAATCAAAGATACAAGTACAGATGGGACAAGACCTGGCTTAAAAACAGTAGCTCTGAGAGGGACCTTGGAGTCCTAGGGGATGATCACTTAACCATGAGCCAGCAGTGTGCAGCAGCAGCCAAAAAAGCTAATACAATCCTGGGTTGTATAAACAGAGGCATAGAAGCAAGATCACACGAAGTATTAGTACCGCTTTATAAAACCCTAGTAAGACTACACCTGGAATACTGCAGCCAGTTTTGGTCACCATATCACAAAAAAGATGTTGAGAGTTTGGAAAAACTTCGGAGAAGAGCAACTAAGATGATCAAAGGCCTGGAGACTAAAACACATGAAGAACGGCTGCAGGACTTGGGTTTGGCTAGTCTAAAGAAAAGAAGAAATAGAGGAGACATGATATCAGTATTCCAGTATTTGAGGGGCTGCCACAAAGAAGAGGGGGTCATGTTATTCACCAAAGTACCAGAGGGCAGGACAAGAAACAATGGTTGGAAACTGATCAAAGAAAGAAGCAACCTGGAATTAAGGAGAAACTTCCTGACAGTGAGGACAATTAACCAGTGGAACAGCTTACCCCCAGAAATCATGGGCGCTTCATCACTGGAGATTTTTAAAAAGAGGCTAGACAGTCACTTGTCTGAGATGGTATAGGTTCTCTTGCTTGAGCAGGGGGCTGGACTAGAAAACCTCCAAGGTCCCTTTCAGCTCTATTCCTATTCTGTTCTGTTCTGTTCTATTATGTTCTATTATGTTCCATATATTCATGCTATCTTTACTGGTAACACAACAATGATGGGGATGAGAAGTGAGTCCTCCAGAATACCCTCCCTTTCATAAGGAGGGTTGCTTTTCACCATATAAAGGGCCTTTTGAATCCAAACCAATATTTTTAAGGCATGGTGTTTCTCTGCCCTGTCCCCAAACTACGTAACTGGCAATAATAGGGGAATTGACAAAGTGGCTATTGCATGTGGTCACTACAAAAACGCACAGGCTGTGATTCATTGGAAGCTGCAAAATAAATCCTGCCCATTAAATGGGAAGAACCTTTTAGAACCTTAGAATGGAAGCAGATTTGCATCAATCAGAGCAGGAGCTCAGCATGGTTTACAATGTTAACTGGCAACAGCTTGCCAGAACTCAAGGTGTGGGGAGAAGAGTAAGATGCCAAGGATTTCTCTGGGGATTTTCTGCATACTAAGTACATAATCTATCTCTAAACTATATTTCCCATTCCATCCCTTTTAAAGTCTCAGTTCTGTGCTATATAGTGTTTAGTCTACATAGTCTGAACAACTGTATGAACCACACAAGTGGAAAGCATGGGAAGAAAAAAATGGAAGTGATATATATATATAAATATGCTCACATGAAGTATGACAGCTCCAGGCAAAGCTAGCATGAAAGCAATTGCTTTCTACATCTCAGCCCATCATAATGGAAATATCTCTGTAGCACTGTACAGGACCAGATAACTGATAAAGGGGCAGGGGGAGGAAGAGGGAGGAGTTGGGGAAGAGAGAGAGCAATTTTCTAAAACATTTTTTTTAAATGTATGTCTTGAAAAGTAATATATACGAAATTATTCCTGTCTTTAAATTCTCCTATTAAGCACTATTATTGCAACCAAAAGTATTTTTGTTTAAAAATAAATTCCATTTGGTTTAATCTGTACAGATTTACTATTTCCAATTAAATCTGTACAGAGAGTGAAGTCTTGGTGGTTTATGAAATGAGTAAAACTTCACTCTCTTGCTGTATTTTCTGTATGATGATTAACGCTTCAAGAATTTCTTTATGAAATTCATTAAGATAGTTGTAAAAAAACGCACATTAAGAATGGAAAGAAACTGGATAGAATTTTGTTCTGAATTTTGTTCTAAATCTGAAAAGCTTAGATGGAAAGATACTTGAAGAAGGATAACAGCATTTGGACTGAAGAGTTCCAACAATGGATTTCTGTGTTCTTTTCTTAATAGCCTTGCTTTCTCAGTTGCTAGCTAAACAAGCTCCTACAATAAAACATCTGTGGCTATAGGATAAAATCTGTTCTCTTATGTCTTGCCTTATGTGGGTGGCTCCACTGGAACACAATGACCCAGGCAAGCTTTTGCAAGTCATAGATGTTTCCAAAATTGGGAGAAGGAAGGAAAATAAGCCAGATGGTCAACTTCATATTGGTGTTCATCGCTTGATCTCAATCCTGGGTGAGCCTTTCCCCAACGGCAGCTAACCACAGTATCAAGGTATCCTGGCATCTTCTTTTTCCACTATAACTCTCTGATGCAACCTTCATCTCATCCATAGACCACGAGTGAGAGTGAGCCCTGAGTCATCCTTAGCCATATTGATGTTAAAGTATTATTTCCTTCCTTATTCTGACACCATCCAAGGGCAGCCTTGAACTATACAAAGTCCCACTAAGTCCAGCCTGGCAGCAGCTGGAAACAGACTATAGAAGCAGGGACAGGGATAAGCAATGGGGACAGCCAATGTCATGCTGATATATTTTCCTGATGATTCCACATGGAGGAGTACTTTGGATTAGCATTGGTAAAAGACCCAACAAACCCCAGATCCAACAACACATGTGCCTCTTGCGTGAGCAAAAAGACAGGGCTTGCACTGCAACACTGCAACCACCATCTTGTCTTATCTTTTTTTAAGATTTTTTTTTATCACACCTTTACTGTTTTTGTAAATAACTCAAGGCAGCAAACACACACAATACTCTTTCCTCCTCTTATTTTCTCCACAACAGTAACCTTGTGAAGTGAGGTGAGTTGAGAGAAAGTGACTGGCCCAAAGTCATCAGCCTGGTGTCTTAACTACTAGACTGAACTGACCAAACCCTGTTCCTTGAGGTACTGCGATCTGGATCTGGAATCTGATGGATACTGTACTAGTATCAAAATCACCAATATCTACAGCCTCTGGTTAAAATAATGATTCTTTATTTAAAATAAACATTCCCTAGAAGATCTGCATGAAGCAACACTGGAGGCGATCACCTGAATAGCTGAACTGGGCATCCAGTTATGAGGTATCAAACCCTTGTAGAAGTTTTGTATATAATTATGTGGATTGTGTGTATTTGTTTACTTCTGTCATGTTCTCATCATATGCTAAATAATAAATAATGAATTGAAAAGGGGAATAAAATGTGGCATTTTTGTATAATTACAGTAATAGACCGATTTTGTTTTTGCAATATTTATTCAGCTTCTGTAACCAGGGAGAAAGCACTGAAGTCCCTCCTGGGCATTGGAAGTACCGTCAGCAACACACCTCCCCCATTTCACCTCTGAGACCTCACAGGACTCGTAGTTTCCATAGGGTAATTATATAGTCTACAAGCCCAAAAGTTGATATTCTTGAGAGACGCAGCTGGGAGTCTCACAAAACCTAAATAAATGCCCCGCCCAAGAGCACATTCCAATTTTTTTTTCTATGCTCTGAAATCTTTCCAGCCCTAAAGGTTAAAGCATTTCTAGCAAGCTTACAGCAAACAGAGTAGCTAGCAATCACTGAAGTGGGTGGAGGGTATTAAAATAAATCATTTTATGTAAAAAGAAAATCTTAAAATACATACCAACTGAAGGCAGATTATGAGACATTAAAAGACAAAAGCACTATGTCAATTGCAATTAAAATAATAGCAACAAAACAGCTGGAGTAGCAGAGAATATCAGTTAATTTTAACAAAACATGAGAGGAAGATTTTGTTGTCTGATTAAAAAAGGAAAACAGACACACACACACCCAGGTGCACTTCAGGGTCGGGGAGTTAAAATGGCAGAAATATCTGTTTTTGTATTTCTATCTACCTTCGTCTTTTTAGGCCTGGGGTTGGGATTAGGTTGAGTATGTGAGAGCGGGTCTCAAAGTTGGAATAATATTCACAAATAGAATATTCTTCCAGGCTCTCTCAGAGATTTGAAAAGACTGGGGATATTTCCAAGATTTTGAGATTCTCGGTAATTTTAAAAACAAAATGATAGCCTGCAATGTGCTGCATTTGAACTCCTCTTCTCCCAAATGGGTCTCCTACCTCATCACAATCCACCTGTGTTCCCTTCATACAGGAAGAGAGGAACTAAGTAAAAAAAACTACTGTATGTTGGATATTAATTCCTAACCTAAGCTTGTAACAACAAATGTTACTAGTCAGATCCTCGGAGAACCATTATGGGATATTGTTAGTGTTGGAGGACCTTGACTTGCAATGGTTTTTTCCCAAGTTAGCCAAATAGCATTCAAGATTATTTGCCATGGAAATTATGTTGAAGCAACTACAGAATTCCCTACATAATTAAGCCAATGACAGGAGATATTACAAAGTTTTGGACTGAGTCAGTATATGCTAGTCACAGCCAGTTAAGAATTTGCCAATCAAGCAAATGAATTTGAGTCCAGGAACTTTGATGGATTAAATGAGATTTCAAAACCTGAAACAGAGAGTAAACAAGCTATATGTTAGAGGTTATGGTGTGTGGTTAACATTAAACTCTTTATCAATTGACCATCTACCATTCAGCTGATTGAATGAATTTTAATGCTTACAGCCCTAAAAACAGTGCTCTATGGGCAGAAGATGGGATGCAAATTATAAAAATAAGTAACAAAAAAATTGAACTTATGAAAATGAATTACTGTTCTTAGTAGCTTTTTTTTAGGACATAAAAGGAATCATCAAAAGCTGGCTACGAGGGGAATTCTTTTCTTCTTGTTTTCTTGCTCCTGACCTTTGATTTGCAGCTGGAGTTACAGAGCTACAGATTCGTGGAATGTAAAAACCTTCATTTGTCACAATGGAAACTCTAGGAGAGGGGGAAAAAACCTGACAAAATACTTTTCTCTGAAAAATCTAGCACCATTAATGGACAATTGGCAGATTTAAATTTTCTCCCTTACTTTAGCTTATTTAGAAGATATCTGGCAACTACCCAGAAACAACTGATGAATACAAATCTGCAATTATTGGTAGTTCAGGGAGTCTTAGTGAAATATAATTAAGAATTATTCTGTTGTGCAAAGTGGAGTATTGGAAATAATATAGAGATTGCAGTGGCTACATGTACGACTGAGTTTTAAAATTAGAATTCTCAAATCCTACGTCAAGTCTAGAATCTCCAGGGCGGAATCTTAGTGCAAATATTACTAATCAGGTTGGTATGGCACAGTGAGAGCAAGCAGTAACATTACAGTCTTTGCAAGAGCTGACAGGAGGTTCTTGGATCGGGCCTACTGTATATAAATGCTATATTCAGTGGTACGTTCCATTTATATCCCACATGCTTATGGTAGATACAGTGCTGGTGTTATTGGACATTTGTCCTCAAGGGACTGACGAAAGCAAGTGCTTATTCAAGGGAAATTAACTTCTGCATCTGGTGTATTCTGCACTGATAAGCACATTTGTACTTTTCATTTTTTAAAGTCGGGGAGAGAGAAGGAAATCAGACCAGATGAGGCTTTGTTAATAGAACACTTTTTTATAATTTCTGCTGATAAAGGCACTCTGAAAAGCAGCAAGCAACCTTGGTTGAATTCTTGGCAGTTGAGCCTAGTCACCCTCCAATTAAATTGCAGCAAGTGCAGTAGAATTTAGGTCACTTTTAGCTCTGTAGAATTTATTTATTCTGAACACTTCTTTAAATATTTAAGACACTGCTGTCTAATTAAGTCTGGCCATTTAAAAAGAAAACTGGCATTGTGTTCATTGAAAAATAGTTCATGATTATGTTTGCTCTCCTTTCATATTTTAACATTAAAAATACTGTATAAATCTGCATGCAGCAGCATAAAAGAAGCTGTTTAACTATACCTAGAGGCTTTCCCTCTTTGGACTGCTTTTAACAGAGACTTGTAATGTTTCTCCAAAGCAGTGTTTTATCAGTGTAAAGATCAGTGGGGTGATAAAAGATGCTACCTGATTTGCTTTCATACACAGCTGATTTATGTGGGATAATGGCAGTAAAGAGGTTAAACCCAAGAGTCTCTGTTGTATGCCACCTAGAATCACTTGTCTTGAAATAAATGCTATATAAATTGGTTGAATAAAAATAAAAACTAATCAATTCACTTCTTATAATATTGTGTCTACATTGACTCATCAGCGGCTACATTTGTTTAATCACAGTTTGTAGACTGAAGCATAGCAAGCTGGGTTCATGAACCTGCTAAGCCAGGGGTGTCAAACTGCTGGCCCGCAGGCCGGTTGCATCATATGGAGGCCGTGCCCACCCCAGCTCCGGCAATGCAAAAAAAGTCACGATACTTTGTGACACGTCATGTGACGCGGCAAGTTTGACACCCGTGTGCTAAGCCATCAACCAGTGTTAATAAAACCAATGGCTAGACATAGATTCTGAACTTAAGAAACCATACTATTACAGTATCCACTTAGCACTAATGTGAATTCAGGAAAAAAATATATAGGATTCTCCAAATAGTTCACTGCTCTGTTTATACAGAATATAACAGAGGCAGCATTTGTATGTCTAAACAAATTATCTGTTGATAAAACAATCACAATGCCTTACTACTACCTTACATTTGAATATCAGGATCATCAGAAGCTTCTTTATGTTGTTGATCAGCTTACTGTAGCTCACATTGTCAATAGCACACTCCCCTATCTGGGCACATTTCAGATACAATATATTGGAATGAATTTTATTAATTATCTTTTCAGCAACTTTCCAAAGTTACATTGACTCATCGGTGGCTACGTTTGCTTAATCATAGTTTGTAGACCGAAGGTTTTTCCAATTTTGTTTGAAGATGTTAAGAGATTAAAGCTGGTATTTTTTTGAAAGCAAAACATGAGAGTCTACTGCTGAACCACTTCCTTCTTATGGAGTCTTTACAGATGTAACCAAATATATTGGTACCCCTCCATTTTTGCAAAATATCTGCTTCGTGGACCACGGAATAAAGAATGTTAGATGCCATTTACTTGTGGCAGTTTCAACTTATTTCATAGCAAGTTGGGATTCTTTGGGAAAAAAGTGAAGGACTACCAATATTGTGGCCACATCTGTGTACTGCATTCTTTTGCTGATACAGCAGCCTTTCCTGAACCAAATGACCTGCAAAATGTATTTGTTAAATTTATTTCTGCTTTTTCTCAGAATGGAATGATTATCACTCCCTTTATGCTTTTTATAATAACAGTCCTGTACGGGAGGCTGACTTAGACACAATCCAGTAAACTTCTATGATTGAGAATAAATTTGAATGTGGACTTCAGATCTAGCAGCATCTTAACCAGCAGGCTGCATACATTAGCCTTTCATAAAGCCCAGCCAACACAACCAATGATCACAGTAGCTAGTGATTATGGGAGATGGCTCCCCCCCAGCTGAAAGACAGGGCTCGCTGAGATAAAGAGAAGATGCCTCCAGAGCTTGAATATTGCCTAGGTTGCCTCATAACACTAAAAGGTAATGTTGGTCATTGTTAATAGCTTAGTGCAGTGCATGACTCCAGCTCTATGATTTAATTAGCTAACCATGATTTTTAAAAATTGTGGGCCACTACATTGTGGAAAGCCAGATCCCCACAGTTGCTGAATTCACATACAGCAGCATTGTCCTCCTCCCACTCAGTCGAGCCAATGTTGTGGAGGAACTATAGCTTTGGATCCTTTACTTTGCCAATATGTTTTCCTCATATTGCTTAAGCTGTGGTGAACGGAATTATATTGCAATGCTTGTCATACCTCATAGCTAGCATCAAAAGGACTCCTTTCTTCACAGCATTATATAAGCCACAGTCTGATTCACTTGTTTTATATTGAAAAAAAAAGGTCACATATTTCAAGCTATGTTCCTGGTGGACACAAAGGGAAGTTGCATGAGGCATACTGATAGCTGCAAAAACCACAATATCTATATCCCTGCTGTCATTTGCTACTTTTCCCACACAAACCACGATTAGGGAAGTATTTCTATCTATACTTTATCTATACAATATAATTCACAAATTATTGTGTCAGAAGCTATGCTGCCATTGCAGCCAATTGTTTTTTTTTCGTGAACAATTTGCATCTATCAGTAATTACTAGTTACCAGTTGAGCATTTCGTTCTTTTCCTATTTAGCCTTCTGTCTTGTGACATTTTATGAAACAGTATCCACTGTTCTTTTAAACTGGCATAGCAGGAAGTACAAGAACGTCTTGTACAAAAACTCTGTCTTGCTGGACTGGTACAAGTTAAACGAGTTCTGTCAGTTACAAAATAATCTGCAAAAGCTCCAAATCACCATTCTCTTTAGATATTCATCTAATCAGATTTTGTCCTGATTATTTCATAAAGTAACTTTTATGGCAGTTTTAATTGTGCAAGGAAATGTCCCTGATCCACATGCATTTAAATGAATAATTTTTTTTAAAAAAATTGTGAGATGCCACTCTAAGGGAACTAGATGCAGAACCTCTAAAATAATGAATACATGTGTATGACCTCCATGAATAAAGGTGTGCCTCCTAGGAAGAGGCAAACCAATCAGAAAGGTATCAAGGCATTTGATTAGCATCTTGATGTTTCGTACAAAAAGGCCCATTGTCTTATGACCAACCTGTACCATTTGGCCTCCTTGCCCACTCCCCAACGTCTCTTAAGTCTCTACTCAGTAGTCTTCCTAAAATTTGGCAGAATTTCTCACCATTTTGTTGTAGGATTTGTAGTTATGTAAGTTTTGTAGTTCCAAAAATTAAGACATTTTGCCTTTTGTTCCATCTATCTGTGCTCTCCCCAAATGTTCAGTATGACATGCCCACCCCTCTGCCCAACGTCTGAAGCTATAATAATAATAATAATAAAGTTGGAAGGGACCTTGGAGGTCATCGAGTCCAACCCCCTGCTCAGGCAGGAAACCCTATACCATTTCGGACAAATGGCTGTCCAGTCTCTTCTTAAAAACTTCCAGTGTTGGAGCATTCACCGCTTCTGGAGGCAGGTTGTTCCACTGGTTAATTGTTCTGACTGTCAGGAAGTTTCTCCTCAGTTCCAGGTTGCTTCTCTCCTTGACTAGTTTCCATCCATTACTTCTTGTCCTGCCCTCAGGTGCCTTGGAGAATAGCTTGACTCCCTCTTCTTTGTGGCAACCCCTGAGATATTGGAATACTGCTATCATGTCACCCCTAATCCTTCTTTTCATTAAACTAGACATACCCAATTACAGCAAATGTTCCTGATATGCTTTAGCCTCCAGTCCCCTAATCATCTTTGTTGCTCTTCTCTGCACTCTTTCTAGAGTCTCAACATCTTTTTTACATCGTGGTGACCAAAACTGGATGCAGTATTCCAAGTGTGGCCTTACCAAGGCATTGTAAAGTGGTATTAATACTTCACGTGATCTTGATTCTATCCCTCTGTTAATGCAGCCCAGCACTGTGTTGGCTTTTTTGGCAGCTGCAGCACACTGCTGGCTCATATTTAAGTGATTGTCCACTATAGATATTTGGGCTTTGCAACAGGGGCATCCTACTTCTAATATTTTCTCATTCCATCTTACTCTATTGGTTACAATATCTGGAACTACATATCTGCATAAAAAGAATGCATTTCAGCTTAAACAAAATGAAAACAAAACTTAATGGCCTCAAAACTGAGGTTCCTGCTAAACTCTTGTCAAAAATACATAGCAAGGAAAAGGCAAAATTACTCTAGTCACTAATAATAGAGTGAATGAAGATAATATCCAAATAGTGTGTGTGTGTGGGGTTGCTATTATTTGCTGTTTTTAATTATGTACACTTAATTAACTAAGTAAGTAAATAAAAGTAGTAGAACAGCTTTCCCCAACTTGGTGCCTCCAGAAGCATTGGATGGCATCAACCAGTCAAGCTATTCTTAATCAGTGGCCATTCTGTGTGGGAATTATTAGTGTAATTGGAGAATACCACGGAAGGTTCATAGATCAACTACACAAGGTATATAGACTGTACTGTTTTCTGTCTATATGATAGCAACAAAAGTGTTAAGGTTTTTGAAACAGAACTTTGTTTTCATAAATACCTATACAACGCACTTGATTTGTAATTATCTTTGAAGCATTAAAAAAACCACATTGACATCTCTGAAACTTTATAAAGGAATTTTGTTGCAGTTGTTAAGTATAGGGGATAACAACCTGTTGCTGAACAATAAGCTACATTATGTTATGAATCTAAGAAATCTGTGTAAATGTAATGTAAATATAAATGTAATATTTATTCAGTGAATGACCAGCAACATAAAACAGACAAAAGGAATATCCCAATATTTGAGGGGCTCCTACGAGAGGGGTCAAACTATTTTCCAAAGCACCAAAAGACAAGACAAGAAACAGTGGATGGAAACTAACCAAGGAGAGAACTAAGGAGAACATTCCTAACGGTGAGAGCAATCAACCAAAGGAACAGTTTGCCTTCAGAAGTTGGGGGATGCTTCATCATTGGAGACTTTCAAAAAGAGACTAGACAACCATTTGTCTGAAATGGCATAGGGTCTCCTGCTCGAGCAGGGGGTTGGACTAGATGATCTCCGAGGTTCCTTCCCACTCTATTATTCTGTGTTTCATGAATGAAAGATAACAAGTAAAATCAGAATCAGAATGAGGCAAATGAATACAACTGCATATTGGCTAGTGTAAGTAAATCAAATACAGAGTACTTTAAACACCCCTATTACAACAATATCATATTTGTTCACCTAGTGTGAAGTCTCTAAAAAGATTGCTTACATCTAAAACAGAGTTCTAAATTCTGGAATGAAAAGTCTTGTTTGTTAAACGGGGGGGGGGAGAATCTCAGAATTTTTTTGTATTCCTGCTTTTTTGTTTTCCTGCTTCCCCTCCCCTCCCCTCTCTCTTCCTCTGTATATTTGGACAAATTTTAAAGGTTATGAAAGTATACAAGATGCAATGATACAGGAGGAGTAGCTTGCAAGGATTGAAAGAATGTAAATAAAAGCATTTTCATTGATTAATAGAAACTTATATAGATCCACTTTTTATCTTCAGACGTTTTCTCTGTAATAATGAGGAAGAGAAACAACCACCACCACCAATTAGCAGAACAATGAGATTCTTAAAAGTTCTTGCACACAGCATAGTCTTCAGAAGAGAATGCATTCTATGGGGAAAAGCTGCCACTCTCCTGCCTAATATTCCCAGTGTCAAAGCATCCTTCCCCATTTCATGAATGGGAGTGCTCTTAATTCTACCCAGGGCCTATACAAGCTGTTCTCCAACAAGCTTTGTGCAGCTCAACAGCCAAGAATAGCCGCCCACTAGAACATTTGATTCATGCAATGTCTCTTATATGCTGCAGAAGCTGAAGAAATTACCATATTGTGTCCTGACCCTGTAGCTTAGATAGATGGGAATATAGCAATTTTAATGCAATTGCAAATTGTTCCCCTCTGGGAAAGGTAATACAAATACAAATCACTTTGGATGCAAGACTGTAATGTGCAACATTTTGCCTAATCATCTTGTTCTTTCAACAGGACTTGAAGACAGATTCCCTGAAGTATTAAGACAGTTCTGCTAAACTGGTTTCATCATAAGTACATCTTTTGTAAGCAAGAACATCTCCCCAGAGTAGAAGCAAAGCTTCCTTCTTTAACCAGGTCTTTTGAGTCAGATTAATAATGATTTGTCTTTTTAAAAGCTGGTTTCAATGGGGTTCTTTTTCATATCTAGATTCAGCTGTTACTGCACTGATTGTACTGTAAGCTCTTTTGAATGAGAGATGTAAAAATGGACTATTTATAGTATAAGCTGAAATATATATATTTTTTAAAAAGAATAAGATAGGCCAGTGTACTCATCTCCCAAAATTGAAAGAATAGTATCCTGCTGAAGATCATCTAGTGATTTCACAAAGGAGGCAATATTTTAACTAGGGCAAAAGTAAGAAAAAATTGATTTCAAAGCTTACATCTTTTCCCTCTTTCCCTTACATAATCCAGATAAAGTGATTAATGGAGAAAAACCAAGGCATGTTGTAATATATTTTAGTTCTTGAGAGGAGACATTTCAAAGTAAAAGGCTAGGTCTTTTGCAAGGACAGCTTTGACAATCTCTTGGTCACTGTGTTCTCTTTCAGAGTAAAGTCTGGGGACTCAATTGGGACTCAATAGAACTAGCAAATACCACATTTGAGGTGCTTCAAGTACAGGTAGGCCTCACTTTACGATTGGTCATTTACCGACTGCTCAATGTTACAACGAATCCCCCCAAAGATACTTAGGACCCAGTTCCAAAGGTCTGACAGCCACCTCCCCCTCAGCCACATGACCACGTTTCAGGTGCTTGGTAACCAGATTTATGGGTGTTTACAGCATGACTGCAATCTACGATGGTTTTTGGTAAAAATGTTCCATAGCAAACAATTGGTTCACTTAATGATGTTTGCTTAATGATTGCCACCAAAAAGGCTCCTAGGTCAGAAGTTCTCATACTGGAGATTGTTCAGGCCGATCAAGTTCAGGTCTTACCTCCATGTTTCATTTCATCTTATTGTTATATCACATTACAAAAGTTTTGAAAAAGCTATTTCAACTGGCAAACTCATACAGAGGGGAAGTGAAGGTTCCAAATTCTCTAGAAATTCAAACAGAGGCAAAGCATGTCATCCGTTATGAAAGGAAAACTTCCTACTCTAGAGAGTAACAATAACAATAGGAACCCATGTGGGCCCATGTAACAGAGACATGACATAATTTCCCATTAAACGGTTTATCTTGCTAAGTGTGCACATCTCACTACAAATAGCTAGATGTCCATAGATTTTTTTAAAAAATTGTGTTGGCTAAGAAGCTTTAAAACCAGATTTATTGAGTGTTGCAAAAGCAAAATACATTCCCAGCCTTTGGTGGCTGAGAAGGGAGAAGTCATTCTCATATAATTTAATCTCTTATTCTTAGAACGATACAGTATTATTTCAGCTATTTGAAATGACTAAAATAATTTCTTTTTATATAGATATTTTATTAGTTTTTAACTATAACAATCTCCAGTGCCTGGTGTACAGTGTGTTGTCTTGGTTTATATTTTAACAAGAAAAAAATGGACAATGATAATTAATTAACAATCAATAATAATTAAATTTGATAATTCCATAATTAATATATTAATTAATGATACATTTCTTTGATCTTCCCTTCTCCCATTTGTATTCTCCTTCTTCAACCTTAGCCAAAATATAATTCTTAATATTTTCAATATATAAATGATTAGATATAGGCATTTTTTATATTTATACAAATAATAATCTCTCTATATAACATTTTTTTTCAGTTTATATTATTCTCATAACCATCATCTCATTAATTCAGCATACATCCTATTTTCATAATTTTTGTTCGCTTAAATTCTCTTATATTCAATCCAATTCTTATCAGTCGTAGTTTCTTCATATTAGTCATCTAACTGTCCAAATTTTCCCATTTAGGTACATCCTCCCAATATTTTATATCATGCATTATAAAAATACTATACTTTTTATCTATCTTATAATATCTAGATATAACATCCTTTTTAATCAGTTTATATTTCACTTATATATTAATAAAAGTTACATCAATCTACTATTTTAACATTTCATATATTATAAAACATACTATATTACTTAAATCTCTTATCCTTCTTGTTCTATCTTTTTATCCTTTTTATCTATCTTATAATATCTAGATATAACATCCTTTTTAATCAGTTTATATTTCACTTATATATTAATAAAAGTTACATCAATCTACTATTTTAACATTTCATATATTATAAAACATACTATATTACTTAAATCTCTTATCCTTCTTGTTATAAGGCCCCTTTGTGTTCAAAATATTCTGTTCTTGAAATGACTAAAATATTTTTTATTAAATTCTACAGCAGCTTTCCTCAAAACAGGTACATGCCAGAATAATTCTCTCTTTAGCCCTGAGGATTGCAACAGACGCTGGATCAAGAGTCACTAATACGTAGATACAATATCATTTTCCTGTTCTCCCTTTGACTGTGCTTATGCTTCCTGTTTCACGGCTGCCGCAAGCAGCTAGAAAGAAATGCTGTAAGCAGATCTGTAAGAAAGAGGAAATTTTGCTAATTTCCCTCTTTGCCAATATGACAAACCCCAATTTTTGGGTATGCAAACAGTGCTCCTTAAAGTAGAAGGCTGAATAGGCAGAATTTATAGTGTATGTTCCAAAAATGTTACCCCATATTGTACAGAATACTGTATAACAGAGTTGGAAGGGATCTTGGAGGTCTTCTAGTCCAACCCCCGGGTCAAACAGGAGACCCTATACCATTCTAGACAAATGGCTGTCTATCTCTTCTTGAAAACCTCCAGGGATGGAGCACCCACAATTTCTGGAGGCAAGCCTTTCCACTGATTAATTGTAATATCTTGAATATCTTACTATCTTGTAGAAAAGGATAGTTTACAGTATAGTGGAGACATAAGAAAGAATTGTGGCTGAGTTTAGTTCCATACGACCAGATTATGGGCTGTAGAGTCACCTAAATAGTTGTCTGAGAGATTTCTTATTCTGAAAATAAAAAAATATTCTTATTCTCAAGGCAATGAAATTAGAATCCCACAAGTCCAAATATTTTTGTTGCTGTTGAATAAGACATAATTTAAATTCTGTTGAAAGTTTGGGCATTGATGTCATTATCTCTTCTGTAGCCCGGAATTTCTATTGTAAATCATGATGGTGGTAAGTTGACGCACCCATGATTTTATGACTTTTTTGGTGGCAGCCATCAAACAAATCAATGTATTATTATGGATATTTTTTTGCTGGAAACTAGCCAAAAAGCCCCCAAACCAGCAAAAATCATTGCAAATTGTGATCACGTAACTGTGGAACACTGCAGCTGGTCATAAAGGTGAGCATCTGAAATGCGATCATATGACCACAGGGGCATGTGCAGGCGTCGGAACTCCAGAACTGAGCCATAAGTAGTTTTTGGGGAGTCCTTCACAACTTTGAATGGTTGTTAAGCAACTGGTCATAAGTAGCTTTTGGCAATCCTTTGAAAGTCTGAATGGTCGCTAAGCAACTGGTAGTAAGTGGAGCACTACCTGTATAAAGAATAAAGGAGTCCCTGCAGATTTTACTCCGCTAGTCGTAACCAACTATAGGGAGCATGCTCATCTCCGTTTCAAGGCCATTGAGCTAGCGCTATCCAAAGGTGTTTCCACGGGCATGTGGCCAGCATGACGTCACAGAGTGCTATTACCTTCCCATCGAAGTGGTATCTATTTATCTACTCTCAAACTGCTAGGTGGGCAGGAGCTGGGGCAAGAACGGGAGCTCATCCCATCATGTGGTGCTCGGGTCTCGAACCTGCGGTGTTGACTTTCCAGTGAACAAGTCTAGTGTCTTAACTGTTGAGTCATCTTGCCACCTCTGTATAAAGAATAGGCTTGAGTAAACTATTATGTTGTTGGAAAGGCAATCAGATTACGGCTTCACTCAAGCTTACCTTTTTACAGTATCCTATCATTGTTCTGTTTTGGGAGGAAGCTATTACGTGTGTTAACTTTGAGATAAGTTTTAATATTCTCAGATATTCATATTCTTTTGAACTGTATTTTTACTGCATAGAAATTGCTGCGTGTACAAAGAAACTGGTTTCTGTGACCAACTTAGGGCTAAAATGTTTATTCTTCAGTTTTGTAAAAATGAATATATTGTCTCAACTACTCAATCGGCAGAAATGTTACAAGATCAGCCTATGAACAAATCTATCTATATAGATTTCACTAAGTTGGATAAGCTTCAGTAAATAGTGCAATTTACTGAAAGACTGATAAAGAATGGTTTGTATGTGTAAAAACCTATTTGTATATGAAAGTTTGTATCGTATATGTATTTACAAATATTTGTCTTTTATGTTTTTGTTCTTTTAGTTTTCTTTTGTTGTGTTCATTTTCCTTTCTTTATACCTTTCTGTATTGTTTTTTCATGCTTGTTTTTTATATTCAGTTACAGTTATTAAATAGAAACTTCCATCCGGTGCATTGCTGGTGAGAAAATAGAGAAGCCATGGCTTATGTCTTCAAAGCCCTAGAATGCTGCAAGCTGTTTCTACTGCAAACCCTTTCTGCATTCTAGCCATATTGGGTTGCATTAAGACAACAGACTGGAAAGTTTGGTGGGAAGCCTGACATGCCATGAGAAAGCAGAAGATCTCCTGAGAGTATTCCATTGTTGGAATGAGCCTGAGATATGACTAAGATGAATGGCCATCGCCAAAGATAAGCAGCATCATGAGAAGATTGTGTCAGAGTCTCCTTACTGGCAAAATGTTCTGAAAAGATGCATTGCCATTGTGAGCGTCGCAACCTAACACTTTATGGGACTTCAAATCAGCTGCCTGTGCCAAACAATGTAAGCTTTCTTAAAACTGTGGAGCTGATTGTTGAGTTTGATGCTATTCTTTGGCAGCACTTAAGATGAGTCATCATCACCCAAAATATTTACACAAAACCCCGCCATGGAAAACAATTTAAAATGAGGTCACAAGTTCTTGGCATTGAAAGTAGATTGTGGCAGATTTGAAGTGAGCAAAGAATTGTTCTGTTATTCTGTTCTGCACACCTAATATCAGGCATACAAAGTAAATTAATAGTGCATTTTCTAACAAGAAAAGCTAGGGAAAATGTTTCTGCAGTAGTGAGCACCAAAGAATATTTTTTTGGCAAGATGGAAGGGAAGAGGGAAGTACAGAATGGAGAAATGGATCTGAGAGTTGAATCCTCCATAAGTTTTCATCCTGTCCATTCCTCATTCAGTGATTGCAATGATTGGATGCTTTTTTTTTTTTTTAACTGAGGGACTTTGGAGTCCTAGTGGATGATCCCTTGACTATGAGCCAGCAGTGTGCAGCAGCAGCCAAAACAGCTAATACAATCCTGGGTTGTATAAACAGAGGCATAGAATCAAGATCACGTGAAGTATTAGTACCGCTTTATAAAATCCTAGTGAGACCACACCTGGAATACTGCAACCAGTTTTGTTCACCATACTACAAAACAGATGTTGAGACTTTGGAAAAAGTACAGAGAAGAGCAACTAAGATGAGCAAAGGCTTGGAGACTAAAACATATAAAGAATAACTGCAGGACTTGGGCTTAGTTAGTCTAAAGAAAAGAAGAAATAGGGGAGACATGATAGCAGTATTCCAATATTTGAGGGGCTGCCACAAAGAAGAGGGGGTCAAATTATTGTCCAAAGCACCAGAGGGCAGGACAAGAAACAATGGTTGAAAACTGATGAAAGAGAGAAGCAACCTGGAATTAAGGAGAAACTTCCTAACAGTGAGGACAATTAACCAGTAGAACAGCTTCCCCTCAGAAATCGTGGGTGCTCCATCACTGGAGGTTTTTAAGAAGAGACTGGACAGTCCTTGTCTGAGATGGTATAGGTTCTCCTGCTTGAGCAGTGGGTTGGACTAGAAGACTTCCAAGGTCCCTTCCAGTTCTATTCTATTCTATTGAAGCATTTATGCGCTTTTCTCTAAATTGAGGAATTTTTGAATGGTAAATTTTGAAGCAACATCTGAGGGCCACATGATGGAAAGTTGAGTGGAGGTGATAAATCTTATTAAAGACCACAATGGGAAGATAGACGATTCCACAATTGATTTTAAAGAGGATAATGTTATGACAAGTAAAAGAATATAAGATGAAATCTTAATATTTCATTTTAAATAAGATGAAATCACCACAAACATACACAATTTCAAATTTCTATGTGGGTTTATATTGTTGTAACTGTGGCAAGCAAGAGACTTCAAGTGTGGCTTCATGTTAAGCGGTAGAACAACTGGACAAAGCACACACACATATTTTAACCATTCAGTTATCCATGACAAACAATTTGAAGGACAATATAATTTGAAATTTGGAAAAACAAGTCTGTCTTTTTTTTCAATGCTTTTGTTGATCTGCATGTACTCTTAAAACCTCCTCTTCCCAGTAGAGAAAGCAGCTTCCCCAAACTGTAGTTAATAAAAGCATAACTTTATATCACAATAACACAGGAAAAGTTGGTTGCCTAAGTCAAGACAACATAAGCTGGCCAAAACTGGTCCTTCAGGAAGCAGTTCAGATCAAGCTAGCCTGGAAAGTACCCTCATAATTATTTAAACAGATAAAAATCCCAGTGTTTACTATGCAGACAATCAAAGTTATATTTGTTCTTCTGTCAGTTGAAATTTACTTGATGTTTTTTTTAAACAAAACCACGTTAAGTATTACTTCTCCATTATTGAGATACGTAAGCAAAGTAGTACAGTGAGAAAGAGTAGAAGAGAAAAATGGCAGAACTAAGAATTTTCAGGGTTTTGACCCAAATGAGAACCATGGAGACAGCATATGGCCTTTCTACCTGCTTTCTCAAAATGGCACAGGAAAATCCTACTGAGATAGATTTAAACTTGGGTTCCTTTGAGCCGAGTCCCACATCTTAATTGTTGTTCCATGTACCAGCTCTAGATACGAGAGAATAAAGGAATAATTTTAGGACAAAACTTCTTATGGTAACTCAACCAAGAGTCAAAGTTAGGAAAATCTTGTTCCTCTCCTTGCAAACAAATCTTAAAACAGGAACCATTAAATCTGAAACAAAGCAGCTGTAGCTCCTTCACATTTCACTAAAAAAAATGCTAATCCATAGAAACATGATTTAACATTCTTAAAACCTGATGTGTTAAAATATTTTTGTTAAAAACCAGCTACATTTCTCAGTAAAGGGATTGTACAGTATGTAGGTTGGTGACAGTGGAAGAGGGTTGAGGGGAGGTGTCCCTCTGTCCACTGCAGTGTAGCCACTGAAACTAACATCTGAAGCAGATTATTAAGCAGTTATTAAGATGGATGGAGTTATGGTTCCTTAGCTTCTTTTGAGTGTGTGCTTTACTTTAGGCTGAAAGTTGTTTTTAATATGAAGGGGATTACCAAAAAAAATAAGCAAATTCCTCAGGCCACGTGGTGTTGTCCCAGCAAGATAAAATTATTGCTTTTGGGGCGTATGTATTTCTTATGACGTTCTTATTCTTATTCATTCAGGAAAAACCTTTGTATTGGAAAACTAACAAATGTTCCGCCTTAGCAAAACAAACATAGTTCAGGTCATGTTCAAAGCTGCATTTCTTTTTTCTTTTGGTTAAACTTTCCCCCTCTTGCTCACAGTACTTGCCAGTACTATAGAGAGTTTTCTCTCAGAAAAAAAGAAATGGGTGGGGATGGGAGGCAATACAGATGAATACAGGTTGTTGTTGTTGTTAGTTGCGAAGTCGTGTCCAACCCATCGCGACCCCATGGACAACGTTCCTCCAGGCCTTCCTGTCCTCTACCATCTTCTGGAGTCCATTTAAGCTCACGCCTACTGCTTCAGTGACTCCATCCAGCCACCTCATTCTCTGTCGTCCCCTTCTTCTACTGCCCTCAATCTTTCCCAGCATTAGGCTCTTCTCCAGTGAGTCCTTCCTTCTCATTAGGTGGCCAAAGTACTTGAGTTTCAACTTCAGAATACAGGTTAGGTAGGTAATAAAAAAAAAGGTGTAAATGTTCCTCTGACGTTGCAGCAGTGGTGGGATTCAAATATGTGAACAACCGGTTCTCTTTGTGGATGCCGCTTCCGATCCCACCACTGCATTGCAGCCAAGTTCTTCTGTTTGCATTCATATCACACATTCCATGCAAATCTGGGCTTTGAGTTTATGAGCATGATCCAAGATTGCAGTCTAGTCATGCACCAGATATCATTCTTGGTCTCTTTGATAGCACAAAGATTGGTTTCAAGTTTTCTGTGTATGAGTTTTATAGGCCCTTTTCAATTTTTGCCAACTCCTTTGAGATGTTATGATTATATAAAAGGTATTTAGAGCTTTTAAAAAAGGAACAAAACAACGATTGTGGCCATATTGCAGTCTTGTTTCTCATTGGCACATTTTGAATCATGGGAACAGTTTATGAATCAGAAGTTTAAAAATGTAATTGGGAAAGCACCAACTTAAAAGGAAATATCCAGGTGGCCTCGGTTGGCTGTGGGACACGATGGAGAGTCTCCCTCACCTGGGTCATAAAAGAGCCACGAGGACCAGAATGACCCCTGGGGTGCCCAGGTGCCATGCAAACAACCACAAGTGCTTCCAAGACTGCTGAGATCCACCTTGGCTGAATTAAAAGGAGTAATTGTCAGATTATCATTATGGGAGAAATGTTTATGGAAGAAAGAGGATAACTACAGACTCCCAGACCCAACCCCTCCAATTCCATGGCCTCAAGGCCTCATCATTTGTGATTTTACACTGGAATGAAACATTTGCAATTAACAAGCAGGCATTGTATCCTAATTATTAAAAGTCATAATACAATCCTGTGAAGAGGAGTGACAAATTCTATAGCAGCCATCCAGCTTGGTCAGGAAACACAATAGAAATGGGCAAGTAGGATAACCTTTTACTAAGACTGCTGCAGCTTTGGAGGAAAAAGCTACCGGAGAGAAGATTAAAATCTAGAAAACTATTGCAGCAAAGATGAGAAAAAGAAATTGTAACTGGAAAGACACCGTGATCTTGTAGGAGATAGGCAACTAGCAAGTTCAGACTATGCCCTGTGATACATCAGCCTATGCCCAGGAGGGACACAGAGTAGTATGGTTCTTTGCACAATTACAAAACATTGCACTAAACAGGGGAGCTAAAGGCAGCATTCCAGAGTGCCAGTCTAGTCATATCCAACATGGGTGAAGGAGGTTAGGAAATTCTTTGACCCTGGGCTTATTGGAAGGCATGGCGAGGGAATCCCTGCCAGTTCATTCCTTTAAATATTTCTAAAACTTGTTGTTTTTATTTTGCATTATTTAGAGGAAATCCTTTACCTTGTTTTTAATTTAAGAGTATCAGAGAAGATACTCGTAATGTCCAGATTTGGATATTTATCATGAGGCATTACTACACCTCAAAGAGAACAATTAAAAAGAAGGAAACTTTAATCTTCATAATTAAATAGAACCGCCTGAGAAGTTTTCTGGAGGTTTGGAGGAGGGGACGGTTTGGAGATGTTTTAATAAACTCTGCGCTGTTTTGGCTAGAAGTAAAGACCACATGGAAAAATGGGGGTTAATCCCAGAGAGCAAGGATAATTACGGCAAATTGGCAATATTCAAACAACTATCTTTTACAGTGGCCCCTTGGGGCCGACATGCACACAGAATGACTTGCTGGGTAGAAATTATCCCTGCCATCAACGTGGCCCAGCATTGGGCTAGAACTATATAAATTTATGCTTTTATTAAGGTTTTTAATCTTTTTAAAATTTAAATTAATAATTTCCCCCTTTCTACTTCCTGCATTTCTGCCATGAAACAAGATGAGGCTTGTTTGAAAAATTAACATATGGGGTATCTTTAAATCAGCACCTTCGGTACTCCTTATTTACTATTAAGTATTATGCTCCAATTGTTTTGGCAAACATGGAATTCCCCCCTTTTTTCTAGTTGAGCTACTAGGAAGGGGTGGTGTGCAATACCACACCAGTTTCACTTTGATCCTTCTGATTGTGCTAAGTTAGTGTTATGGGGAAAGCCAAACCTATAGATAGCATGATGTTTTGCTTCTTTCCTTCTCTCTCTTTTCCCTCCCTATGTGTTCCTGGCTGGAGCATGGAGTGTGGAAGTTAATAAGATTAAAACATTTACCAAAAAGTACAGAATGCTCCCAAGTGACATGTACATGTGGGTGGGCTAACTGTCAATTATGAGGCAATTAAAATAGTCCACCCGCATCTACATGTCACTTTGGAGCACTCTGTACATTTTAGAAAACAATTTAATCAACATTGCAAGAATTAAAATATTCTTTACATAATGATAACAATCCAGCACTATCTATTTATAAATGATTCTTAGAATATGCTAAATTAGATATTCTAGAATATAAGAAAAACATGGAAGCATGGAATAAGAAGGGGAAACAACTGGTACAGGGGCAATAGAAGACCATGCATATTTATTTTTTTAGATTTTTTTTTATCCGGCCTTTATTACCTTATAAGTAATTATGGCTATGAACATACAAAATACCCCTTCTTCCTCCTACTTTCACCACAACAGCAACCCTGTGAGGGGGGTTGGACTGAGAGTGAGTGACTGGCCCAACTGGCTTTCATGCATAAGGCAGAACAAGAACTCCCAGTCTCCTAGTTTCTAGGCCAGCACCTTGATTTTAATTCACTATGATTGTTTCATTGTTCTGACTGTAAAGCTGCTTGAATGGGCATACCAGATATCTTGATTTCACATTTACCTCAACAGAAAACAATATTTTGTGCATAGTGGATAACCGCATAGTGGATAACCATGCATCTTTTTAGGGGGGAAATGGGCTGATTCAGCTCTGTTGATAACTATGCAGAATACAATTTTTTAATAGGGTCTGCTTAGTTTGATGAATCTGATTCTCACCCACAAAAGCACATACTCCATTTAAAGTGGCATACACCTTATTTTATCTTTGTATCTTAAAGCGTTTTGCAAATTTCATTACAATGTAGTGAATTACTACACAAATTTCAGGGATAACAGAACTTCAATTCTGATCTAGAGAATTGTAACCATTATCAGTTGTAACCAGTTTAAAATATGGTCACATAATGAGTGGATCTCCTGGCCTTTTATACACAAAAATTGTGGTGTGAAAACATAGTTCAAATGAGTACATGGCTACAGCTTAGGCCTAAGACCCCCCAAAATCTTTCTGAAGATTCTCTTTCTTTTACTACAGAGCTGTTTCTTTCCTTGGTTCTCAACCTTAATCAAGATTGCCAAGCAAGTAATAGTCCATACCCAATATCTACTTTTATTTCCCACAAATCTCTGTCCTGGCAACCTTAGAAAACTATTTAGTGATGTGAAAGGGCTTCAGTAGTAGTTTATAGACACCTTACTAAGGTTTAACAGAAAGAAGCAAGCAAAAAATAAATGGTTCCTTTTAGCTCCCAAGATTACACTGAAGTATGGCCATCTTGACATTTCTAAAATGGGATGTTAAAACAATTTTTTCTTACAATTGACCTTTAAGGCTCATTTCATCAAGAAGAAATTTACAGTTAATTCCTTGAAAATAACCCTAAAAGGTTGCTTTGTGTTACACGTTTTCAGAGTGGGTTAATCCAGTTTTAAGGAACAGGAATGATAAGCTAGCTCACATGAATGCTGCCCTGAATGTTATTACTTTTATTTCCTTCATTGTAGCAGATCAAGGCTGATAGCAAACTTTAGTCCTTCCCCATAATAGGGTCCACAAGATTGGGTTGTGCCCAACAGAGCTTTGGAAAAACAGGATGGCACTAAGATGGACAAAATCTTGACTTAATAATGAATCAAAGGTGGTGGAATCCAAGATGAAGTTATTTCTCATTGAATATGAGGAAACTATAAATTTCTGTATATTTATTTGTTTAACAGAATGTGTTGACATTTGTAGGCAGAGTAGCCCTTTCTGAAGGAATAACACCTGCTAATGTGTAAAGCAGATATACAGGGCACTTCAGTTTGGTATTTTAAAATGTTAAAAGTACTTACAGCTTTAGTGTATGTAGTATTCATGCAGACGAAATGGTGAGTGGTGTGATCCATATTTCCCCTGTAACTTACATATTAACTCCATATTAACCTGTATCACCCAATATTGTATTGCTGGCTTTTGCACTCTGCATTTCTTTTGACTACCCTTTAATAAGATTATCTTCTATCTTGACTTATGCTATTTATCTCAACTTTATTACTGTAGTGAACAGACATGTGATTCTCTAAAAGGGAGGAAAAGTTGATGGATAACAAGAAAAGACATTTCTCCAGGAATTTTCTGGGCAGGCATCTCCAGATACTAAATCAAATCCTCCTCCTTTACTTTTGAAATAAGTAAGCTAAGAACAAGTCAGAGAGAGCTGAAAACTTCAGTGTAGACCTAACTGGGAAGACATTATGTTCCAGCTGGCATAAAAGCGGTCCATCTGCAGTCTCCCTCAGAAATCTTGTTCACAAAAGGACACTATACATTCTTTTTAATTTGTGCAAACCTCTGGACTTATTGTTCATTTGGTGAAGTCCAGGACTGGAACAGCTACTGAACGTTTATGGCTTAGGAGCCAAAATAAAAGTGTTTTGCACGGTTAGCTCACTTAATAACATCTGTCTAACTCTGTTTATTTTAATTTGGGTTTAGAAAAAGATAATTCCTACACTAGAAAGAACTGCTTTGGTCACAATTAATTCTACTTTAGTTACAAAATAGAAAAAGTATTGTAAACAGTATCAATGTATTTTTAAAAGGCTTACTGTAAGTGATAAGCGTATCAGAATGCCAATAAACCATGGCTTTTTTATTATCTTGGTAGAATCCAAATTTGTTGAAAAGGAATGGCTGAGGAACATTAAATTGGAAGGTATTTCAGAAAAACCTACATGAGCAACATATTTTAAGTTGCTAAAATGAAGAATGTATTTTAAAAGATAATGTCTTTACCAAGAAAAAAGTTATTGTCACCTAGATAAATTCTTAAAACTAACCTGCAGGCTATCATTTTGCAAAATGCTACAGCAAAGATAATAGTGTTTGCTTCACTTGGGCAGCTGAAAGATGGTCCATGCAGGCAGGGCTGTTTGAATCAGATACAATATGGTGAGCATTCAAGAGATAACAAAATCAAGAAGTTGTTGCCTTTGCTCTTTTAAGTGCCTCTCCTTTCTGTTGTCAGCTTGGGGTGATTCACATTTTCTAGCAGGACAAGGAAGCCAGCTCTCTATACTTCTCATAATGCTCCAGTATTATGATGGAAGATGATGGAAGACAGACATTGGCAATAGTAGTATAATTCTTTTCTACAGCTATGCAATATTCAAATAAAGCTTCATGCACCCTTACCTCAGCTATGAGTTAGCCTTACGTTACGAGCATTCCAAGTCTTGGATAAATAAAGCAATACACATACAGTATATAGCAAGACTCCCTTAGCACTGATTTTCACGAAGGGAAAATGAATAATTGAAGTAAATTGCAACCACTCCCAAAGTTATAACATGACAAAACACAAAAAGAATTATACAAAATAGCCTTCTCAATCTCAGATGTTTAATAATGAATGCTTGAGAACAATGTCATCAACCAATATTCACAGCCATTAAGATATCTTATTGATAGAACGTAAGGTTTACCAATCCTAACCAACTGGTTATATTAAGCAAATGACATCCTTTAAAGACTGTAAACAGAGGTTCCCTTTCAACTTCCTACCATCCCAAAATAGTTTTCAAATTGGAATGTAATCCTCAAGCTAACAACATGTCTCCTTATGTTAAAATATCCTGCTAATATAGTAAGAGCATGCAGGGATTCACCATTTATGATATGGGCCATAAAGCAGCAGTGTTGCAGAAAATAATTCAAGTTAACCACGTAAGGACTGTAAAATAAAGTTCCTAAACTTGTGGGCACCTGAACACAATTGATAATAAAAAAAAGTCAGCTCTAGATTTCCACATTTGATAGAACTTGAAAATATTCAACGATGTCAATTTTGGTAGTATTTTGCAGGACCCAAGTTTCTTTACCCATTATTGAATTTATGTGGAAACAAAAGAAGTGCTTTTAGTGTCAATCGGTTGAAAAAGCTCTGCATATTCCATGCCTGAAATTAGGGGTTAATATAAAAAGCTAAACTTTCGTATTTCTAGGTTTAGCAACAATTCTTATGTATCTCCACTTATAATACATCTCTCCTATTTCTGCCCGTTAGAACTTTATATTTCAAAAAGACCCGAATTAAATGATTTATGCAGATGCCCAATGTTCTTGCCTTATATAGAGCATGCAGTTTGTTCAAAGTACTCTGATGGAATTTTCCAGAAGAGCTTGTTCCTCAAACTTCCTGAAACAGTTTGCTAAAAAGCACAGCACTTGTTTTTCTTCTGTTATTCAGTTCCCTTATGTAATCAATTAGAGTAACAATTCTTGGAATGCAATTACAGCAATTCTGTTTACAGCAGGACAGAGAAAGCAAAAGAACTTTATTCCACCTAGTGGCAGAAAGAGATTTTACCATGTAGTATTATTTGAAAAGCTAATGTTGCATCATAAATTGACTACTGAAAGATGTCAAAAATCCAAATTCCATAGCTGGTACTGAGTAAAAACGTAGACAAATATTTTGGTAGGCCCTTTAGTAAGTTAACAAAAGGTTCTATAATGTAATTGAAAGGCATTAAAAACTCAAATCTTGTAAATGTAAAAGCTCAAAAACCAGTCTAATTAAACTTCTCGGTATGACAATGAAAAAGGTTTTGTTGTTTTGGTCAAAAACCACTAATTCACATGTTGTGGTATAGAATTTGGTTACAATGTATTTATTGCTTTGGTGCCTATCTGATAAATTGGTGGAGGTACAGTAATTGCCTAGCTGACCAAGAGTAGTTGTAGAAAAGGTGAAAGTAACTTACTTGCATGCATGTCTCTCTAACACTCACAATAGAAGGAAACATGGCTATCATTCTGAGTGCATCAGACTGCATGAGCCGGCTTATCTCAAAGAGAATCCTATTAAACCAGACCTCCAATAAGACAGATGACATATATTAAAGTATGCCCAAGAGAAGGTTCTGTATTGCCCATGCAATTCCTAGTGAAATAATTAGCTAGCTCCACATTACATTTAAATAATTTTGCAATCCTAGATCCATAACTTATTTAAAAAGATACTGTTTTACAGTACTGAAAACAAGGTTTCTGATAAGAAGACCATATGGCAAAAGGGTATTACAATGAGGCTTTCCCCCCAACCAAGTAAACTGCAAGGATAACGCGTTAAGGGACCAAAAGTTTATTTTTAATAAGAAAGTGAAAATTAGCAGCCAATGTAAATCTCCATCCTAGGCAACCTAGACTTCAGTTGTAAGTTTGCATTTATACCTGGAAAAATCTGAACTGATTCCAGCAAAGCATAGCTAGAATATGGGCTGAACTGAAATCAAATGAGGGGCTGCACCAAACATTTAGCTGCAAATAATTTGATGGGGGAGGAGAGGGGCTTTGAGTGGAAGAACCTCAGTATTGTTGCACCATTCCTCTAAGATGTCCCTCTTGTTCTAAAAGTATGCCTAGTTAATTACCCGGAATTTGTCAGTTGCTTATTCTAGAACTCTTAGCAGTTAGCATAATCTTGTTTTCTGACCATTGACCTGGAGACACTTATCAGAGAAATATGGTGCAAGAGCTCTCAAAGCTCTCTTATGATAAATTTGAAAATAGTAAAAAGCTATCACAGCTATAGTACACAGTACAATTAGCAGCCACTTGTTAGCTTGGAAGAAATACTGGAGATGCTTGATTAGGGATTTATTCACAAAATTAAAAAAAGTACCCCTTATTTAATCCTTAACTTCTTGGACTGCATTTTATATGCAGATTTGTATTTTCATACAATTTCTGGATGAATAAAACATCTATCTATGGTTATATCCATGAGCTTTTCCCACAGGGATACCCTTGAAATGGAATAAAAATATCACAATTGGAATCAACGATGTTGCATAGGGTAACTTGAAAGGATGGAGAACAAAAGACTTTTGTGTCACACGAAAACTGGTTAGTCTCATAAGTTTTTAATGCTGAATTCAAATGTTTCAGGATTTTTCTATCAGGTATGGTGTCCGAGTGATACATAACTTACTGTTGATAACAGCCTATATTTACAGTTTAATCTGAAGCAGGAGTGTCACCAAAAAGAAAGCAGTGGCTTTCATCTCAAAGACCCAGCCAGCCAGCATACTGGGACTAAACTATTCTTGGTTTTTCCATGTTTCAAGTATCCTGAGGAAATTATTTACTATGCTGAGGTTGTCAGGGAAAAAGTCCAAGTGATGAACTTTCAATGACATGTTACGTTCTACCGCTTAGTGTTTTGTGAATTTCTTGCTTTGTTATTCTCCAAACTGTGAACAAATGAGGCATGTTTGGGCCATTCTTTCTGAACTTGATGGGACTTTTTTTCCTTCTTGCTGTCCTACTCATGGGAAAAACACCTTGCTTTGTGTATCCAAATTGCAGGCTGAAAAAAGTACAGTGACTTTCAGACTTCCAAAAACAGTCCATTTATGTTTTTCACATTGGATCTTTTCTTTCATGTTCTCATACAACTCTTTCATGTTAGCAGCATGGGCTAACACATAGACAATAAAGTATTTCCATTATGAAAAAGAGCCTTCCAGTTAACTTTCAAGGAGCCAATGATTTACATTGTGTTCATGGCCAACAGTCTCCATAACTGAATAGACGCCTTTACAAAACACTAATCCAACTTATTGGGAGAAGAAATTGTTACATTCATTATGGTGGCTATGAAAGAAAAAAAAATCTTAAGTATCGTGACATGAAGATTCCCTTTCATTTTGATCTTAAAAGTTCATCCTGCTTCTAAGACTTCAAATCACGAACAAGATTGTTCAGATCCCCTTGCATCAACAAATGCAATTCATTTCAGATAACCTGAAATGTTAGAACAGAATTAAGGTTTTCCTTTTCTGCTTTATCTAAGCACCATCTTTATTATTGGTCACTGTCACTAAATGTCCCATTTTTAGAAGCTTTGGTACAGTAAAACTCTTACTACACGGGACTAGCTTCGTTGCAGATGGTAAATCTAGCTAATTCAGTGTGCTTATTTCAGAGGTGATCCCTGTTGTGCTCGTTAGGCAGAAATAAAATGAATTGGGGGGGGGGGTGCTAATTCCTCCACACTAAACAAATCTGATACAGATATGCTACTATAATTAACATAAAGCACCATAATGTCACTAATTGAACAGAATAATGGGGTCATAAAAAAACTAAGCCGGATAGAAAAGAAATGACTTCATTTTTGAATTCAGCATGAAAAAGTTTGCTTAGAACACTTATTACAATCCTTGTGAAAAAAAATGTTGACTGTTTGTGTATCTTTCCACCTGATGTGTATATCAGACTTTGATCAATGAAGGAAAATTTAGTTCTTCCTGCAGAATTTGAGCACTGCACTTCAATAATGTTTACCTGGAAAAAAAAATAGTAAGATACCATAAGTAAGCTTCAAACTTAAGTTTCCTCAATTTTTTCTAAGGTCATGCAAATAAGTTCAATAAACATCCTGTCTCCCTCTGGGCTTGACTGGGAGAATATAAATCTGGACCAAAATTATACATAAAATATAACTGAATCAACTTCCTTCAAGGATAAAATGTTCTACTAAAACTCAACAATTCCATAGAGGATGCAAAATTATTAAGCCTAGCCAGGGCAATTGGAATGAGGCAAAATGAGAGTATGAATGCTTAAAACTTTCTAATCTTACTAGACACCTATGCCTACTGCATTCAAGCATGTGCTGGAACACTGCTTGGGAATTATGTCCATCAACAGATAGCAGCGTGTTCAGCTTATAAATTAAATTCTTGTAGTTGAAACTGATTTCACATAACATTTATTGTCGGACATTTCTATGTTTAATATTTTTCATATTCAAAATGCTATATATTCAATCTTAGAATGATTTCTTTTTTTTACAGATTTAAAAACCTGTTAAGCAGAGTAAATATCTGACTAACCTAAGAACTGAATCTGGAATTTAATCTCCAATTTTTATTATATCATATTCTGTTGCAGGTACTTAGGAGAAAATATGAGTTTTTCTCTCTGCTTCCTTA
Organism: Azemiops feae; assembly: GCA_023970755.1. NCBI lineage: Eukaryota > Metazoa > Chordata > Lepidosauria > Squamata > Viperidae > Azemiops > Azemiops feae. The sequence continues at coordinate 4,497,105 of JALGBA010004297.1, read as the reverse complement.
TTTTATCCTTCCAATATCTTTCAAATAGTCAGGTTAAATAAGGGTCAATCTAGAGATTTTTTTGGTGAATTTTAAACCCGAGTCTTTACTCAATTATTCATCACATTGAGATGATCTTGTGGCAATAAAATGTTTAGCAACTTTGTTGAGGCAATGTTGGCCCTCTTTACAGAAGAGCTCCAAGACTGAGCACAAGGGCTCCCTGTGCCAAGGTGACCATTTAATTTAGCACTCCATGAACAAAGGTAATCAGACTAATCTGTTACCTACAGAACAGTAAGAGTGCATATATATTAATATATATATTAATATATAGATTAATTGGTACAGCTCAACTCTACAAAATACAGCCAGTATAGCTTGGTGGTCAAGATACTGGACTTGTAAGTGGGAGAGGCTGGTTCAGGGTTTTAGATACAGAGTTCATTGGATGATTTTAGACTAGTGATTGCAACCCAACCTATCTCATATGGTTATTACTGGATGTAATATTAGGAGAAACTTAAGGAAATTGCCTACAAAACTTCAGAAACAAGAATGCAATAAATAACACAAACCTTTGGTCCTACGCATATAAAATATAATGTAACATTAGAATTATATACTAATTTCTCATATATGCGCATTATATTCTTGTACACAAGAGATAAGGAGGGCTACATTTTCCCTATTCACAGAATTTCTTCAAAAATTTAAAGCTCGGTGGCTTTCCTAATTATTATGGTTTGATACCCACTTATAAATGCATGAATTCGATAGATGTGAATGCCTCTATTGTGAGAAAAAAAATCAGCAATGCTAAGTGAAATGGGAATTATCACTTATACTGTGCACTTAAGCTTTGATAAAAATGTTATTTTAGTACTGTGCTTTTGTTATAGGAGTTTCTTTTTCAATTGAAGTTATTTCCATGTTAATTTTGTTTCTTAAGATTTATTATTATATATTACTGGGTTGGGAACTGACAGAAAGATAGAAATGCAGAAAAAAGTTGATATTACAAGGCCAGAAAGGATATTAAGCCTGCATTAACTGCATAACGGTCTAAACAATTCAACTCTCATTCTAGGTTTGAATAAGCACAGTACTGTTGGGAGTCGCATTTGAAGATCTATTCAGAAATTTGGCTTATATGTACCAATTAATATATTTAATTTCATGTTTTTCTTATCAAGTGACTTAAAAGTCAAATTACTGCATCTAGAACACTGGGAAGAGTTTGAAATACAAGATGGTTACCTAGAAAGAGTTGCTGCAAAACAGTCGTTTTTCTGTTTTCTTCTTATGTAATAAATTCAGCATCTATAGGAAACACTGATTAGCCACTGGTAAAAATAAAAACGTATCTGCAGGATTCCAATATTTATCACAAAAGGGAAATTTTAAAAAAAATTAGGCACAAGATCAGTTGCTTGCACCTGTGCTTCAAACTTTACTTTTAAAAACAAAAACCAAATATAGTCACCCAATATAACTAGTTACAGCAGTCAAAGCCCCAACAATCATATAAAACCTATACACACTGACACTGCACATCACAAGTTAGCACATCTTTTCCTTAGTCTATGGCAGAGGTCTTCAAACTTGGCCCTTTTATGACTTGTGGGCTTCAACTCCCAGAATTCCTCAGCCAGGCATGCTGGCTGAGGAATTCTGGGAGTTGAAGTCCACAAGTCATAAAAGGGCCAAGTCTGAAGAACCCTGGTCTATGGTATTCTGCCCGAGACAGGAAATCTGTATGCAGTATCATACATGACCATCAAGTTCCTGTAAGAATGCTCACACCTGTTACTGCATAAGGCGGATCCCTTAAAAGGAACGTATCGCCTTTTGTTAATCTAGGGCACAGTCAGGCTCACTGGTATAAAGCAGGACCCTAGGAGCCCAGCCACACAGCAGCCATTTCCTAGCCCACGAACGTAATCCCAGCAAACTTTAGCACATGTTTGAAATGTGCTGGACTGGACAGTATCCCCTCCTAGCCAGCAGGTCCCAAACGTGCTAAATACGAAGTCCCATAAGCCGAAGGCAGCATGACTTAAAAACCTGGTAGGGCAGGAAGAGGAGGGGGGAGGCGGTGAGAAGCTCCGGGGAGGAAGAAGCCAAAGGAAGCCCGTCAGGATGGGCGAGGAAGAAGCCCACCTTCTATCATCAAGGCCTGCGGCTCTCCTATCTCACCTTGAGATACCGCCGGGGAGGGAAGGAGGAGTGGAAGGCGAACTCCGCCGGCTGTCGCTTTGTCGTCTCCTAGCCAGGCCAGAGGAGGCGGGGCTCCGTTGGCGGACCACTCGTGCGCCTGCGCACTCAGAGGAACGCCAAAGCTCCCCACAGCTATGGGAGAAAGTGTTCCTTTTGCGCATGCTCCCCGTAGTTCTCTTCTGCACACACTCTCACTGGATAGACTACGAATTCTATAGGGCAGGGCGAGAGCTATTTGAGTTATTATTTGAGCGTTGGATCAGACGCTGCTTCATGGAGAATACGTTTTCGCGCTATGGTGTTTGATTTATCGCTGTTTGTGTTCTTGACAAAGTGCAGTAGTGGCGTGGTGGATTGTTCGGAGCACCCACACCACCACTCTTTCCCAGCAGATAGTTTTGCCTCCTTTCAAGTTTTTGCACTAGCACAAATAGTCTTTGAAGCTACATAGTTAATGTGCTATGCAAATTTTTCTATTACCATTCCTTTGCTATCCACCTTCTGGTCTAATTTCCAAGCTACTGTAAGGCAATGAGATCCGGTCTGCAAAAAAACTTGACAATCACTAAATGGCAGCAAACTGGTATGAAAGCCAGTGCTTATCATCTTGTGGTCAGTGGGATTTTTGCAGACCAGATCAGACGGCCCTAAACAATTTTTTTCACACAGTAGCACTGCAGATTTAATGAATCCAAAAGCAATACATCCCATATAGTTTCAGAACCAGATAACACAAAACTTGTTTATTAATACTGTTGAAAGAAAAATCTTCATTGGGGTCCAGTCCAAGCTGGGAATAAATAAAATGGAGACTGCTTTAGAAAGAAGATTCTTGTTTCTGAGGTGACTGACCATGTTGCTGGGAATGGTGGGTTTTTATACCTTCTTGGGCAGGGGTCTTCAAATTTGGCCCTTTTATGACTTGTGGACTTCAACTCCCAGAATTCCTCAGCCAACAGACTCCTGTTCTTGGGCTTTTGTGTTTGGAGTTGTTACTGTGGTGTGAACTTTGATCTGAGGTTAAGTGAGCCTTTCTGGTATTCTAATGGTGGTCGGTTAATCCTATTATGTCCTAAAGGTCATGTCCTGCTTCCCTGTGGCTGTGGCTGATGGCTATGTCCTGTGGATTTTTTGGGTGAGGGGTTGTTGGTTCTAGGGATCTTTGTCTTTCTAATCCCATCAGCTCTAAGCTTCCTGGCTCCAGTCTTTCTGAAAGTATTATCAAATCTGCATTTCTACAGACCTGGCCTCTGCTTGGGGCAAAGAGACTTGGGGGGGGGGGTCTGCCTAAGATTTTCTATTATTCCTTTGGAGAAATATATTCTACTTTTTTTTTAATATCCCACAAAATATTTCTTTCTCTGGGGGTGTATGCTGTCTTCCTACAATACTAATCAAGTCACAAACAGTGTAAGGAACAGCAATCGTGCATTTTGTAGCTGAAGAGTAATTTTCATTCTCCGCTATTAAATAATTTGCATGGCTTTGTAATGAATCTCACTCAAGTGTGTGACAAATAGCCATGCAGAAGTTCACTGAAATGGAACACAGGTCTCTGGGAATGTCTCTTTTCTTTCCTGACAGCCAATCCTATTGTTTTATATGTGTACTGTAACAACATAGATTAATGTTAAGTCCAACATTAATGTCTCTGAAATGCTATTCTGTCATAATTTGACACTTCTACTTCATTAATAAGCTATCCATAGATTTGTGGATCATGCTGTGTGTCATACATACTTTACGCTGACATTCCAGATACAGCAAAACAACTCCTGATTTTTTTTATTTTTAATTTTTATCCCAAAGACATGTGGAAACAGTCAATTACCTAACAGAATTTATATTTTTGTATTTTGATATTTTGGTGTTCTGAAGAGCTGCTGAAAAACAATTTGTTTTAAGGGAAGGGGTGTGAACTGTGCTTTCAATTTTCTGTATATGGAAATTGCCCAAATGCGAAGCCTGGTCCAACTTTTAATCACACAGACTATTTTATTGTGGTTAATTAATTATAGGAACTTTGAGGAGAAGATCTCATATCTAACTAATCTTTTGTCCATTCCAGCCTCTAACTGTGTTAGTTCTCTTACCACTGAGAAAAAAGTGAAAAACAAATTATTTGTGATTTACGTATTTTGCCAAATGTAAAATATTCAAATAATCCAGCACCACATTAAGTCCCCCCCCTTTTTTTGGTGAATTAGGAATAATCAGTAATAATATTTTTCACTGTTATCCTCTAGAGCTGACATCTAGTACCAGGGACTTGGTTTTCCATCAGTGACCCATTTAAACAATTTTCTGCAACCTTTCTGATCTGTGTTTTTATATTGTGTTAGTTTGAGAATAAGCCACAGTAATTAAGTCCATAGATAACACTAAACCATAAACTATGGTTTACTGATCAATGTGGGTGCTCCATCACTGAAGGCTTTTAAGAAGAGATTGGACAACCATTATCTGAAGTAGTATAGGATCTCCTGCTTGAATAGGGGGTTGGACTAGAAGACCTCCAAGATCCCTTCCAACTCTGTTATTATTCTCTAGTTCATCACACTAAGTAAACAAAACCAAATCTAGTGTGACTGAAATTGCTAGTAGTCTTGACTCCATATAAACTGTTTATTTAAAAATACTTGTTTGTGCCTAAATTGTCCCAGTACTTAAAAAAATCCAGAGACTTTCCTCGCAAGTCCTGATTTCAACTCCCATGTTGATCTCCTCATTTTGCCTGTCTAATTGACTCTGATCCCTTGGTTTTTTTTTTTTTCTGAGTACAGAACCAATCATATTTCAGAGGGAAATATACTGGAAAGCTTGGCTTTATTTATTTATCTATTTATCTTCCATTATCTATGTAGCAATATAAATGTTGCTGTTCTTTATTTAAAAATCATACCAGTGTATTTTCCAAGGATCTATCTCAGTAATTTCCTATGCACTATGAATGATCTGTTCCTAAAGTTCTTCATTATGTATTAATACTGTCCAATTATATACTTGCTTTGCAAGAAATATTCATACGAGAAGCCAAGAATCATGAACTATTCAAAAGGGTAAGTGGTTCACTAACCATCTCATTAACTACTTAATGAGAGCTAGTGGCCTAAACCCTGCATACTCCTTCAGGTAGTTAGCATATAATTTTCAACAAATGGCTTTCCCTCTTAATAGGTTAATACTAAGAATGTGTTTAGATCTGCTGAGGATTTAAAATTCCAGCTGAGCCCAACAAAGCTTCCTCTTAGTGCTTAGTGGTTTGCACTACTTCTTCATTCTCGACTCAGTTTCAAGCTCTTATGCATTCAGGTAAATATTAGAAGGGGTTTTAAATAAGTTATGACAGTCAAATAGATCAATGATTTACTGTTCCAGGTAGGCTTATTAATTTGCAATTGTAATAGCATCTAAGCTTAATATACAGGTTTGAAATAGTTTACCTAGCTTATAACCAAGTTGTTTAGGAAAGTTCTTTTTTTTTAATGTATTTATGACGGTTGCCGTGTTCAGAGGTCATGTGATCACCTTTTGAGACAGCTGTGGTAAAAAAAATGCTCATGAAGTGGAGCAAAACTCACTTAACAACTGTCTTGTGGTTGTAAGTCGAGGATTAGCTACAGTGTGGAGAGACAGCAACAAATGTATGTCTACTACACTAGCTGTTCACGGGGATGGAAATGGGCCTCAGAGACATTGATGTATCCCTTGTTCCCTAAGTAAACCATCCTCAGGTGGTCATGCAACACAATATGTGGCTGAAAAAAATGGCTGGGAGAAAAACATGCAAGTTTTTACACTGCCAGTCTTCCCTATAACAGAGCATATGGTTTCTATTTTCTGTTTATAGGAGTGGCTTAGTAAGGGGTTTGTACTACTGCATCAATAACCATACATATATGCAATGCATTCTTGGCCCTGTTCGGAAGATAGCTGCAGCAGGACTCCATTTATAAAAAAATTAGCACTCCTCATTATCTTGCTCACCTATCTGCTTCAGTTTTTCTTTGCCTGCAGACAGCTTGCAATGTTGTGTATCTCATTTATAGCCAGTGGAGAGCCAGATTGAGGCTAAGGGACAAGGCTAGAAGTCAGGAGACTGTGAGTTCTAGTTGCACCTTAGGCCCAAAGCCAGCTGGGTGACCTTGGGCCAGTCACACACACTCAGCCCAACGCACCTCACAGGGTTGTTTTGGTGGGGGCAAATAGGAGGAGGAAAGCGTATTGTGGATGTTTGCCACCTTGAGTTATTTATAAAACTAATAAATGTGGGATAAAAATAAATAAGGAAATAAATTTTTACTAGTTCACCACAGCCTGATTACTTGGAAGCAAAGAAAAAAAGTAGTTTGAAAACCATTATATTGTACCACCACCCCTCCCCTTCTTTGTCTTTCTTCTTTCCCCATTACCTCATTTTTTTTGGATAAAGTAAAACATTGAAATTGTGAAATTTGTACAGGATAGATTGAGCATAAATTGGCATTATCCCCCCCCCCCCCGCCCGCCCGAGACCGTAAGGCAGACATGGCTCTGCCTCTCCCAGGTTGGCATTTTGGGGATGTCCCTATTAACATTTAAGATTCTATTATATGGTTGTGCTTATAATTTTGAATGTGAACCTGCAAGCTAATTCTTGCTTCCCTGGATAATAGAGTCTCACATGTTCCCTCCAATAATTTGTTGATGTTTTCCCTCCCCATTTGCTCATGTCTTGTTCTGACTAAATGGTTTTGTGCCACAAGCCGTTTTCATCACAAGCCATCCTCTAAAATGGGACATGGGGTGGGAGGAGTGTCATTTTGCATACCAGTGATAATACTCAGATAACCGGAAAGTTCGTAGTTTTAAAACATTTCGCAACTCGCCAATCCTACTACAGACATTTCTAGCTATCGTGGGAATGTTTCTAGTTCAACAGAACTTCCAGAGGGAAGTGACTTCATTTTGCTATGCAGTTTCAAGTACTGTAATTATGTGACAATTTCATTTGGCCAGTTTCACCTGAATGCCAAATGAAGCAACCCCAATGTTCTCGTACAGATCCACACCCCATGAAATCATAAGAATAGTAATAAGATAATGAAACATTTATCAGCTCAGATATGAGATCATCACTCAGGAAATTTTAAGAGTTTCAGAAATGTATTAATTCATGTCTTGAATTTAAGGAAGTTATGGGGCACAATTGGATGCTTTTAATATGGTACTTGTGGATTCTCTGCAGCTGAATTTAACAGAACAGAACAGAATAACAGAGTTCAAAGGGACCTTGGAGGTCTTCTAGTCCAACCCCCTGCTTAGGCAGGAAGCCCTATACCATTTCAGACAAATGGTTGTCCAAACTCTTCTTAAAAACCTCCAGTGATGGAGTACGTATAACTCCTGGAGGCAAGTTGTTCCACTGATTAATTGTTCTAACTGTCAGGAAGTTTCTCCTTAGTTCTAGGTTGATTCTCTCCTTAATTAGTTTCCATCCATTACTTCTTTTCTTGCCTTCTGGTGCTTTGGAGAATAACAATTTAAAGAAATCAGTTATGAAAGTCACACATTCTTTTTTTTTAAAATAAATTTTATTAAGTAAACATTTAAAAACAGGTTGAACACAGTGTGACTTTTCTGGCTGTTATTTGCCATACATACTATACCATATACCAGGGGTAGGCAACCCAAAATACTCAAAGAGCCACTTGGACCCGTTTCCCACCGAAAACAAAACACTGGGAGCCGCAAAACCCTTTTGACATCTAAAATGAAGATATATATATATATGTATGTATGTATGTATGTATGTATGTATGTATGTATGTATGTATGTATGTATGTATGTATGTATATGTATATATATGTGTGTGTGCACTTGCGCTTCCTCTCTCTCTTTCCTTTCTCTCTCTCTCTCTTTCCTCTCCCTCTTTCTCTTTCCTCTCCCTCTTTCTGTTTCCTCTCCCTCTCTCAAGGCATCCTGTTATCCTGTTTTTGGAACACCCTCATTTTTGTCAGCTCCATAATCAAATTATGTGTCCTTACTAGTGTCCTGGGGAGGGAAGGGGGGCAGGAGGCAGTGGAGGGCGCTGAAAGGTGCCCGGGACACCACGGACCGGCCTGGGGAGACACATGGCCGGCTCAGCGGCCCAGGGAGCAATGCCCCCGCCGCCGCCGCCGGCGGGACTGCCACCCGGCCCGGGGAGACACATGGCCAGCTCGGCGGCCCAGGGAGCAATGCCCCCACCGCCGCCGCTGCCGCCGGCAGGACTGCCGCCCGGCCTGGGGAGACACATGGCCGGCTCGGCGGCCCAGCGAGCAATGCCCCCGCGGCCGCCGCCGCCAGCAGGACTGCCGCCCGGCCCGGGGAGATACATGGCCGGCTCGGTGGCCCAGGGAGCAATGCCCCACCGCCGCCACCGCCACCGGCGGGACTGCCGCCCGGCCCAGAGAGACACATGGCTGGCTTGGCGGCCCAGGGAGCAATGCCCCCGCCGCCGCCGCCGGCGGGACTGCCGCCCGGCCCGGGGAGACACATGGCTGGCTCGGCGGCCCAGCGAGCAATGCCCCCGCCGCCGCCGCTGCTGCCAGCGGGACTGCCGCCCAGCCACGGGAGTCGCATGGCCGGCTCGGCAGCCTGGGGAAACTCGTGGCCGGCTCGGGAAGCGGCCCAGGAAGCGATGTCTCCGCCAGCTGCCGCCCCAACCAAGACTGCCGCCTGGCCCGGGGAAACACGTGGCCGGCTCGGCGGCCTGGAAAGTGGCCCAGGAAGCCATGCCCCAGCCGGGACTGCCGCCTGGTACAAGTAAGCCGCCCTGCCCCGCGGCCGCTTCACGGCGGTGCTCCGTGGGCTCAGAGTCCCCTCCCTACCCCCCGCCACTGACCGTCTGTCTCCGGCTCTGCTCCTGGCTGGGTATCGCAGGGGCTGCTCTCCCTTGGGGCCGCAGCTTGCGGGAGGGCTGGCCCGCTCAGCGGAGGCTCCGGCAGGCCGCTCCCAGCGGGGATCCAGGAGTTTCCCCGCGCGGCTCCCCGGCCACGTGCGCCTCGGACGGGGCCAGCCCGGGAAAGGGACTTCCTGGCTGCCCTTCTCCCAGGTGGCGGGGCACCCAGGCACAGGGCCAATCAGGAGCCCTGCGAGGGGGCAAGTCCCCATGAGAGAGAGAGACAGAGAGGGGAAGCGCAAGTGCCTGTCTCTGTCTCTCTTTGCAAATGGTGGAGGAGGCTCCGGAGCCGCAGGAGGTGGCTCAAAGAGCCGCATGCGGCTCCGGAGCCGCGGGTTGCCGACCCGTGCCATATACCATATACCATATATCTCTCTATTCATTGATAGGTATTCATTATACCATTTACATATTACCTTTTATATTATTTACATATTTATATATTTATATACATATTTACGTTTATTTACAACATAACTTCCATTTCAATTCTTTTTTCATATTCTTTCTAATCTCTATCTTACGCTCTACACTTTCTCTCTTCTAAACGAGCTTTCTTTGTTCTGACTTTTTCTCCTCGAGTCTAACCAATAGTACATCTTATCCCAAACTTGTAATATTCTGTTTCATCCTTGTCTTTGATTTCTAATGGTAGTCTATCCATCTCTGCACATATCAGAATTTTTTTAATTAATTCACTCTCCGCCGGGGAATTTCCATTTTTCCAGTTCTGGGCGTAGACCAACCTTGCTGCTGTTATAATATGCAACACTAGATATGTCTCTCCTTTGTTAAACTTCCCATCTATCATTCCCAGTAAAAACAGTTCTGGTCTGGGATCTATCTTCAGTCCCAGCATTTCCTCCAACCAAGTCTTTATTAGCCGCCAAAATTCTTTGGCTTTGGAACAGGTCCACCACATATGATAATAAGTCCCTAACACTTTCTTGCACTTCCAACACTGTGGTGACATATCTTTTCTCATCTTTGCCAGTCTTGTTGGGGAGAAGTGGCACCTATAAAACATTTTGTACAGATTCTCTTTATATGAGGTGGCCAAGGTTAACTTTCTATTTCTTTCCCATAACGTTTGCCATTTGTCTAGATCAATATTATATCCGAAATTTTGGGCCCATGTTATCATCACTTCTTTTACCTGCTCCTCTTCCATTTTATATTCCAATAAATATTTATATGTTCTTTGGATTGCTTTCTCCTCCGTTCCTAATAATATTTTATCTAGTGTTGTCAGGTCCCTCCATATACCCCATTCCTTTTTGTCTTTCTTATAACGTGACTGAATTTGCAGGTACACCCACCATTCCAATTGTACCCTGTTTTCTTTTAATTCTTGTCTAGATTTAATTTCCCCTTGTTCATTTAGAATATCTCTATACGTGACTACTTTTCCCAAGTTCATGAAATTTGGATGCACTAGCACTTCCAATGTTGAGAGCCATACCGGTATTTCTCTATAATTCTGTTGTTTAACTTTAATCCACACATTTAGTAATGCTGCTCTGATATGGTGTCTCTGGAAGTATTGATGAACGTTATATCTCTCATCCCACAGAAATGCGGAAAGTCACACATTCTTTCATGGGGTTTTTATTTTGATAGGAATGAGATGGTGGGCTGTTGAAGTATTGAGAAATAAAAAAAATCATGAATAGGAAACTAGTAGATGTCAAATCAAATATCTTTATTATGGTCTTTGGCCAGCTTTTACAATAAAAGAGTACTGTAAAAAGAGAAGTAGTTTAACACAACTCTTTGTTATCGGGGAAGGGAAAAAATAATAAGACAATAAAACAACATATCTAAATAGAAGTTTTGTGTAGGTTTCTGTAAGTTTTGGTGAAAATATTTGGCCTCCTGATATGGGAGTCTGGGGTTAGCATCCCTTAAAAATAATAAACATTAAATTTATCTGTCTGGCCCTTGTATTTGGAAATGATCAGATCATGTCTTAGGGCATCATAGAAAAGGTATTCTATGAGGACATGCATGAGAGTTTCTACCTTCCTGGATCCACAAGGGCAACATATATAAAGATTTGAAGAATTCAGTTGTGAAAGTCCTAAATTCTTTCATAGTTTTTTTGGGGGGAGGGGGAAGGGATGAAAGGTAGGGATGTTGAAGTATTGAGAAATGAAAAAAAAATCACGAATACTGATGTCCTCAGAAAACTCATATATGTCAATTTCATGTTTTTGTGTTTAAGCTTAAACTATTTTTAACCCTAGGCACATAAAGAAAAAAAGAATACTATGATCTCAAATGTTCTAGATATGAAGACCCTGCAGTAGCCTGTCCAATTTTTGCTCTTTCAACCTAATCTGTTTATAAGGTGGCTGTTAAGGTGAAAAATAAGAGGAGGGAATGTTATGTGGTAAGATACAAATCTGTCTATTATTCGTTTGTTACACTCCCTTCTCTTATTTTTATAAATAATTTTTTTTATAAATTGAGGAACCCCAAGGTATAAGGAAAAGTATCTTTCTGTTTTTAAACATGCTTCTGCATGATGCTTTTAAAAATATACTTTCCCATTATCCAATATCAGCCAATTTAGTGGTTTTTTTTTTTTTAAAGAGGTCAGCGTTCAGTCTAATCACTGTAATATGTACAATAACTCTAATACTTTGCTGTTGATACAAGAAAATATATTATGAGGGGTAAATGTCTGTGGAGATTCTCAATCATCCAGGTAATGTTTGCCCCAAAGGTGCTTTTTCCAAAAGGCAACTGGACTTTCTTGGTGTTTTTTCCCCGTTGAAAACAATATTATGCATGAAGAAGAACTGAACTGAAGATGCTTCTTGGATCAGAAACTAAACATTATCAAAGAAATAAACCAAGAAAATCCAGTTGCTTTTTGAAAAGCACCTTTGGGACATTATGAGGGGTAGTTCAGTTAGAATCCAGTCTATGCTGCATTGTGGCTTTGTAACTATACAAATGTTACACATAAATTGTAACTAGTAATGTTATAAATTATGAACATGGTTACACAAGAACAAGCATAAGACTTGTGTAAGAATACAAGATTGAAAGCTCTAGCTGTAAATCATTGCATGGACTTGAAAACAATATGAACATTGGGTTTCTTTATTAAGTTGTTGAACATGTATCACAACTAAAAACAAAGCTAAGAAGATAAGAGACTTACCAATAATGTCTTATGGAGAATGACAAATTAATTTCACTCCTATATTATGATTTGTTGGAAAATTTCTGATTAGTAGTTACAGTATTTATATACTTAAAATGTATTCCATATTAATATAATGTATATAAATATTACATAATTTTGTTATTATATTTTAATAATAAATTCATTCATGGTTTTGATTGATTGATTCAATGATTATGGGCTATTAATTTGGTGTTGACTATTTGTGACCACATAGATTTTCTCCATGGCAACCTGTCCCTAACCTAGTTCTTCATGTCTTCCAAACAGTGTACTCGCCACCATCTACCTTGCTGCTGGTTGTCCTCACTTTCTCTTTCCTTCCACCTTTTCCAGCAATAGTACCTTTTCCAGAGAGATAGGTCTTCTTCTAATGTGTCCCAAGTATGATAATTTCACTCTGGTCATTGAATGGGAACTTTGGATTGATTTGTTTGATGATCCATTTGTTTTCTTGGCTGTCCATGGTATTCTCAGGAGACTTCTCCAACTTTCAAAAGCAGCAATACTCTTTCTATCCTGCTTCTTCAAAGCCCAACTTTTGCTTCCACAGAGTATCACAGGGGATACTATTTCTTGCACTGTTCTGACCTTTTGTTCATTATATTGTTTAGTTCCATGGAGATTACTCAGGGCTCAGCAGTGAGTTATGTGTGTGTTTATTTATACAAACATAAAGACAGATTCTCTATTGAGTAGTTTCCAAACAGGCTTTAATTTGAGATGATTAAATGAAATGGAAGTTGTTAATGAACATGTAAGAACCCCAAACTGTTGGGATTTATGGTAGTTATAAATTTGCTGCAAGGTCTTATGGCACCATTAAACTACTACTATGTTTATTATAGCATAATCCTTTATGATAAATTGTTAACCAGTAACTTGAGAAGGTTTATGGTTTCTAATTAGGGAAATAGATCTGTCCATGATTAGTAATGGATTTTTAATTTTGTTTCCTTATTTAGAGTAATTATTTATCCTAAATAGTTGTTTTACATTCTTTTGTTAAAAAAAAAGAATGCACAATTGAAAGATCAGTTTATGTTTTTAAATATACGATTGATTTTTAATTCGAGGGTATAAATGCTGACCTTTTCTCTACATTTATGAAAAATGGTTATGCTTAGTTTTATTAGTTTGCTGTTAAAGATTTGTGTTAAAAAATGTTTGACTAATGTTATATAGCTTATAGAAATAAGCTCTCTTACAGGTTTACTGTTCAGAATGCAACAGTAGGAGAAAGAAATATCCAGTAATGTTGAGGATACATTGCAATAAAAACTAAAATCCACAATGATACCATTGTCTTCATGGTGATGATGCAGCAGTTAGAATACAGTATTGCAGGCTAGCTTTGCCCATAGCCAGGAGTTTGATTCTGATTGGCTCAAGGTTGACTCAGCTTTCCATTCTTCCGAGGTCAATCAAATGAGGACCCAGATTGTTGGGGGCAATAGGCTGTCATTTGCAAACCACTCAGAGATTGCTGCGAAGCACTGTGGAGTGGAGTATAAGTCTAAGAGCTATTGCTATTGCTATTCATCTGGACTGAGAATCTCAACAAAGTGTGGTATATTTATTTTGCCGTATACTTCCTTTGTAGTTAGCTGGACCTTTATAAACTCATTCCCTTTTCATCTCACAGTCCGCTGAGCAATGCACAGGTTGTATTAGAGCAGGGGTCTTCAAACTTGGCCCTGTTATGAGTTGTGGACTTCAACTCCCAGAATTCCTCAGCCAGCGTGCCTAGCTGAGGAATTCTGGGAGTTGAAGTCCACAAGTCATAAAAGGGCCAAGTTTGAAGACCCCTGTATTAGAGTAATCATCATCGTGGTGACCAAAACTGGATGCAGTATTCCTAGTGTGGCCTTACCAAGGTGTTATAAAGTGGTATCTATCATAAAACAGATTGGGACGTATTCTTAGAACCCATTTTTCTTAGGCATGTTTCATCCCACCAGACTGGGTTCAACAGGCCTGCCAATTCTGTTAAAAAGAAGTCCCAACTGATTGTAGATGTTCCATAATAATTAGCTGAAGATATAGAGCCTCTGATTTTCAAATCTCGCATATAATTGAACTGTGACTCGAGTCTGGTGGCCTCCAAATTAGCTTGAGTCAAATGGAGCTATTTTTGGAATTGCCAAATTTCAGGCATGGATTTTTGTGGTCAGTAAACAACATCAGCCTTGGGATAGTTAGGTAAAAGCCTGAGATTAACATATCAGATACGCTCCTTGACAAAGCTAGAATGTATAAAGTATATACTTGCCAAAATGTAGAACTACTGTAACAAATTTAATTATAATTACATCTTCCAGATGGACTGTCACATAAGTGTTTTAGCTGATGACATACCAATACATCTTTATCTCCACCAATTATTTTAACTATTCTGTTTATTATTTAGCTGTAACTCTGCAGTGGCTGCTGTGTAATTTCAGCAACAAAAATTAATACCCCAGGGCTCCATCTGCTTTATCTACCTATAATTTGCAGCAATGATACAGCATCTGGATATGGCTTTGGGACACTAAATTAGGTGTTCGTACCTTATTCCTTTGTAACTATTCTGACATGGAAGTAAATGCATAGTCAATGAAAGACAGAAGCCACTTTTATATGCTTGTATTAGTGCTTTACATCTTCAAAATACATCACCTAGATTTCACTTTTAGTATCTTACATGTTAAACTATGAAGATTTGAAATATATTCACTTGTAAAAACTGTTTTTTTTTAATTCTAGGCAAGACTTAAATTTGGATGATGCAAGATAAAACATTACCACATGCAATTATCTTACTGCACTGACAAATGTTATAGGAGATCCAAACAACTTTCCATTTGTAATCTTCATTGCTTTCCCAGTGCAACAGCTCGTTTAATGATTATTGGAAGTTACAATAGCATTGAAAAAAGTGACTTATGACCATTTTTCACACAACCATTTTGTTCTCCATGGTCACGTGATCAAAATTCAGATCTTGGCAACTGACTCATGATGGTTGCAGTGTCCTGGGGTCATGTGATTATCTTTTGCAACCTTCTGACAAAATCAATGGGGAAGTCACTTAACAACTGTGTTACTAACTTGGCAACTGCAGTGAGTCACTTAACTGTGGCAAGAAAGGTTGTAAAATGGGACAAAACTCACTTAACAACTATTTCCATTAGCAACAGAAATTTTAGGCTCAATTGAGAACTAAGTTGAGAACTACCTGTATTTCCTCTCTTGTTTCCCTCCACAAAATGAAGGGAGGAATGAGAAAGATTCATTAAAGGGGGAAAAATGCAATAGTACATAATATTATTTTGGTTGGTAATCCTAGGAGCCAACTGTCTAGAAACTTCTTTATCAGTTGCTTGAGAGGCATATCTAGGTCAACAACATGCCTCAAGGACCTCAAGAAGTAATAATTAAAAAAAAACAGCCTTGATTCTTAATGAGCTAACTTCTGGAGCATTGTAAGAAGACAGTCTTTCATTTCTTCTTTACTGATGAACATTTGTTTCATATTTCCATTTTATTTTTTATCTAAATGCAAAGAAAAAGTGAGAGAAAAGAAAAAAGGACAACCACAAAACAGAAAAAGATTACTTATTTTTAGTTGAGGAGGAGGAGTTATATTAAAGACTTCCTTTAAAGGGTGTACGTTTTAATGGCTTGAGAGCAGTATTTTGTCTGGAGCAGTCTGTTGGGGGATGAGTATGCAATAGAAGAGATTAGGACAAAAGTGGGAGGAGAAATGCCTCCTCCTTCTCCTTCTCTTTCTCCTTCCCTCCCTCCCTCCTCCCCTCTCTGACCACCCATCTCCTTGCATCTCTTTCTAATGTTTTCCCCCCCTCTTAAGTGGCCAAGCTGCAGAAATGGGGGAGAAGTCTCTTTCCTGAGGCCTGAAATAGGCCATCCCCTAACTGCCATTGACCTCTCTCCTGTATATGAAATTAATAAACTTCTGATTTGATCAAGATAACCTCAAAAGAATTAATTAAAGCAGCAAACGTATCCAACATACCTTCCTTCTCATATTTTCCCCACAACAACCTCGTGAGATGGGTGGGGCTGAGAGAGAGTGACTGGCCCAAGGTCACCTAGCTGGCTTTCATGGCTAAGGGGGGGGGGGAGACTCACAACCTCCCATTTTGTAGCCTGGTACCTTCACCCACAATTGAAGCTCTTTAATCATTTCCCTTTTCCTAATTGCACTACCCATTCAAATATCCTAGTCTAGGTAGAGATAGTCTGTATTCCTCAGAATAGATTTATCTTGCTAGGCTTTTCAGCTTTTCCTCATTCATAAAAGCTTCCCTGCAATTTCCGGGGGGGGGGGGAGGATATTTGAGTGCTGCAGTGATAAAATTGGATCGCTTGCAAGCTGCCCTTTGATTTTTCAGCAAAGTTAAGAAAAGAGCTTTTAAGAAAAGGATCAGAAAACCTTAATCATCCTAGATAATAAGAAAACGGAAACCTGTAAGGAAAACAAGCTACTCTCTATGCTTCCATCTTCACAGAAAGGCGCAATTTCCAAGTAGAGCATCATTGATTTTCCCCCCCCTGGTGTAATCAGAAAGGACAAGCTAATTCAAAGAACATATAAAATGATTGCTTTGGGCCCCCACAAATTTCCATTATGAAATTCAAAGGGAGAAAAAGGGGCGGGGGAAAAGCTCCTAGAACTGTAGATCAAGATACCGTTGAAGGCTAAAGATAGTATCTGTAATTCATAACATATAGTGAACTATAGAAGATTATTTCAGTATCTGTGGAGATGGGAAAATACACTGTCCAAATAACAATAAAACCCAGCAAGCGCCTCCAGCCTTTTTTGATATTTATTCAAGGCTTGCTTGTTAAGAATTCAGCATTATGAACATCTCCCCAGCAGTCTTTAGTCAAATACAGTGATGCCTTCCAGTAACATGCTGCTCATGTACTTTGCAATGCAAATACTATGGGGCAAATTCTATTTATTTTAAACCAGCATGTGCAAATACTAACCGGAAACCTATAAGTGCCTTTAATGGAGACAAACCTCAAAAACCTGGGGGAAAAAATTATTACAAAAGCAAAAGACCACATTCTCAGTTGGATTTTCAAAGAAACCACTACAGGTAATCCTCGACTTACAATGGTTCGTTTAGTGACCGTTCAAAGTTATAATGGCACTGAAAAAAGTGACTTATGAGCGTTTTTCGCACTTATGACCATTGCAGCATCCCCATGGTGCTTGGCAACTGATTCATATTTATGATGGTTGCAGTGCCCCGGGGGGGGGGGGGTCATGTGATCCCCTTTTGCCACCTTCTGACCAGCAAAGTCAATGGGGGAGCCAGATTCACTTAACAACCGTGCTATTAACAAATGCAATGATGCCACAAATGTGGCAAGAAAAGTCGTAAAATGAGGCAAAACTCACTTAACAAATGTTTCACTTAGCAACATAAATATTGGGCTCAATTGTGGTTGTAATTTGAGGATTACCTATACATTTGCAGGCATAATGCCCAAAAAACTTCCCAAACTTAATCTAGTTTCCCTCCACATTATTTTTTAAAAAATCAGTTTATATTTTTAATATAAATCAATTTTTTAAATCAAAGAATATTTGATTTAAGGGCTATCTGAGAGCAATCTTATTGCAAAGAAAACAACAACAAACAGTTTTTAAAATGCTATCGGCTGGAGACAAGTGACCACCCCTCCAAAAGCAAAACCCCACAGAAAACTCAAGGATATAAAAATAAAACATAGTTTGCAACTCCCAAACAGCCCATTTAATTTAGAAATATTTAACACTAAAGGTGGAAAGATATGTGCAGTTTATAACATAGCAATTTTCTAGCAATAAATGAAATGAATATGTTTATTACCAGCATTTTCTGACATTTTTAGTATTCTTGCTCAACTATTTCTTCTCTTTTTTAAAATTTTAATGTTTTCTTTTCAGAGCCATTCCTATAATTTTATTTAACAGGCTAGAAAATTTGTTTTGTGCATCAGGGTTATGTAATTCAACATAACTACTAATTTTATTTAGTTGAACAAGAAGTGCCTTGGAATCATGTATAAAGGTTTTTTTTTTCATTGAACGCAGAAAGGCAAAAATTGCCAAATAATTTTTTTTCTCCCTTTCACTAAAGCCATCTGTAAATGCAAGTGTCTTTGCTTATTGGAAACTAAGTGAAAGAACACAGCACAAGAAGAAAATATGAACAAAAAATGCAGGTGGTGAAGTCCTTTGCAGTTTTAACCACTGTCCAATAGGGAATGCACCATGTAAGATAAACCACAATAAGAACAAAAATCAGATGAAATGGAAAGAGATAGTGGGTCAATAGAGTATTCATAAACAGAATAATTGCTGGGTTTTACTGGGGTAAATGTAAATGGTTGGAGATACTTGGGGAAAATGATTTTACGTATTTTTCATTGACATAAACTTTGTGCATGCTTGTGTGCATGCGCATGTTCTGAGTGTTGTCATCTCACTTACGAAATAATGCAATAGAATTCCTCAGAAGCTTTCCTTTCACTTCAAGAGTTCACTAAACATTTCTAACCATCAGGTATGAAAATAGCCAATCCCATCACTATAGCGAAGTGGGGGGGAAGTGTTTTTAGAAAAGTTATTGTGTGATCTCATAGATAAATAATGCAAAGAACATTGTGTGTCAATGTAGTCCAAAGCTCCAAGAAGGTAGAGGTCAGTTGAATAACAGGAGAAACCCTACTGATAGAAAGAGCAGTCTTAGAGTAGAACCAATTTGGATTCCTGCACTTTCAATTCTATGATCTTTCAGATGGCCTAATAGAGTATAACTAGTGGCAGTAGGGACTTACAGCTTCCATCTCCTTATTTTCCATTTGTACGCCCCTAATAACTTAAATATAGAACTATGGCACCACAAGGAGAAAAGTAACAACAATTGATGTTATTCCGAGATAAGGCCTTGTTAACATCATCCTCTGATTCAGGTAAATGTAAGATCAATTCTGTGGAGATTTGATTTTTGTTTTAGAATCAGGTTATAAAGTACAGGATGTGCAGTGTAGAATCCTGAACATATTACAGATTCAGCAAATGTTTTTGTAACTAAATACATATCTTCAGTCTTATGCTGCTGCAGTCATGTCTCATGTTGGCATGACTTTAAGCCTATTTACAAAAATCCTGTCAGGACTGAAACACTTTGGGAGGCATTTAGGACTGCAGCTACTACATCCTTTCTCTGTGTTCTCCCAGCATTCTGATCTAAGGAAACAATAGCTGAAAAATGAAACCCTTTTCATCCTGTGGATGAATAATCCTGGACATATATTCTTTCATACATGTACACATGTAAAACCAGTTTGGTGTAGTTGTTAAGGCATCAGGCTAGAAACTGGGAGACTGCGAATTCTAGTTCCACCTGAGGTACAAAAGCTTCTGGGGGATATTGAGCCAGCCTTTCTCTTAGCCTTAGGAAGAAGGGAAGGGCAAAATCTTGCCAATAAAACTGAGGGGACTTGTCCAGGCTGCCCACTGCTCCTAGGCATACACATTGACAAAGAGACACACACACAGAGATACACATAATTAAACTGAATTTCTGTATTCAAAGTTAAAAGTGTTGAGATATACTGTACATAAAACAATTTCTTGGTACTTGTTGTTCTCTAATGCAGGGCTTTTCAACCTTTTCACCCATTGTACCACTTTTAGGATATGGCAACATCCGAGTACCACCAGTCGCCTAGCAAGGTGTCAAAAACTTGATGACCAAAAAAAAAAAAGGAAAAAAGTGATAAAGTACAGGTAGTCCTCGACTTACAACAGTTCACTTAGTGACTGTTCGAAGTTACAATGGCACTGAAAAAAGTGCCCCCCAAGCCACAGCCAAGCAAGACACCTACCTGCCCGCCCGGCGGCGCTCTTCCTCCTGTCCAAGGTTTTCATTGTTGTGAGCATTTCTGTTGAGGATTGGCAGCGGGGTTGGGGTGGCGGGGTGTTTGGTTTTTATTCCCATCTGCTGGGTGGTTGCAGCAGGTTTTGGTCACTTCACATGACTCTGGGACACTGTGACCGTCATAAATATGAATCAGTTGCCAAGCATCTGAATGTAAATCACAAGACCCTGGAGATGCTGCAATATTCCAGCTGATCGGTGCTTCTTCTGAACTCAGCAGAAGCGCCAGGATCAGTGCTGCTTTCCAGCTGATTGGTGCTTCTTCGGGGCTCAGCAGAAGCATCAGGATCAGCGCCGAGCTCCATCTGGAGCCTGGCGCTGATCCTGACGCTTCCGCTGAGCCCTGACAGCCCTGCAGCTCCAGCCATCTCTCACTCAGGCTTGTGCGGTGCTGCCACTGGTTCAGCTCATTCCCCTCCCCCACTACCACTTTTCTAGGATGGTCGCGTACCACCTGCCAGGTGCAAATGTACCACAGGTGGTACCCATACCACTGGTTGAAAAGCCCTGCTCTAATGTCTTATAGCCTTACATTTGCTAAGACTGCTGTAATAATACAGTGGTTCTAATATTTGCACCGCAAATAGAAGGTTGCTGGTACGAAAGCCTAAAGAAATATTTTTAAAAAAATATTTTATTGGTTTTTAACTATAACAATCTCCAGTGCCTGGTGTACAGCATGTTTTCTTGGTTTATATTTTAATAAGAAAAAAATATTATTATTAATTATTATTAATTATTATACTAATTATGGAATTATCAAATTCAATCATTACTGATTGTTAATTAATTATTATTGTCTTTTTTTCTTATTAAAATATAAAGAAATATTTTAATTACTTATATTTTCATTACTTTTTTCTTTTTCTCCCCTCCACTCTGCAACTTTTCTCTGGGCTTTTTTAAAATATAGGTAAACCTATCATGAGGTAAAGACCGCCAGTCCAAACAGAAAGGAGCACTCAAGGTAACATAAAGGGGAAAAGAGTTTTAAAGCCACAGCAGGGAAAACACTCCGATGGGTAACATTCACATCATGGGAGAAAGAGAGAGTATAAGGTGGCATCATCTGTTCCTACCCTTCCAAAATAATTGCTGACCGTTCTGGTGACAGAGCAACCGGGTAGAGCAGATAAGCCCTTTGTATTCCTAGGATTATAGGATTAATCAATTTGAAAGTTAGCCAGTTCTGCGGTTTAATTTGTTGTGAATGTAAACTTGAACCAAACGTTCCTCTAAGCTTCAGTCTGATGAGCAGCTGCCTGCAGGCCATTTTTGATCCAACTTAATTTTTGCGAATTGTCAGGCATATCAAGGAATCTCTCTCAAGATTTCTGTGTCTTTGTAAAGCTGAGAGATGCCCAGGCATTTGGTGAAGGGTGACTGCCTTGAGGAGTGGAGTTTTTGTATCATCTGAAATAGTTGCTGGAGTTTTTGTATCATCTGAAATGAGTTCATGACAAGAGGACCATGTATCTATGTTACATATGCAAGTTGAAATCACTTTGGCTCAAAATAAAATTGACTTAAAATGATATCTCTTAGTTGAGCTGGATTTTTTTTCAAAGATGTCCAACCTCAGTTTTTTTTCCAAACAACAACACACAAATAATGTATACCTTTCTAGCTTTCTTTTTTTGGAGTATGGGAGCTTGGATAAAGGAATAGGAGTTCTTCATGCCAAGTTTGTTCCTTCCTTAATGAAAAAAAGTTGTAAGCCTTTCTGGAAAATTCTTCCTGGAAAAGACTAAATTCTTGAAAAATCTGCTTTGGTGAATCCTACCAGGGAAGAGCTAAAAAGGAACCTGAATAGCAGTCATAAAGGAAAGTGCAGTTTTATCTTTAAAATAGACGAACCATTTTCATCTTGCCCAAATTGTCCTAAAACATTCTAAGATCCTCTGTATTGTTTTGTTCAGGTCTCCTAAAAGCACTCCATTGTGATAGATTTGCACAACGTTTGCAAGAAGAGTTGAAGGCTAAATATACTTCTGAGACATACATAGTTCTTTATGTTCCATCCCATACTTTACACTGCACAAGTCTCCTATGGTGGGGCAAATCAAGTCATACCAATTATTTGCATAATGCATAGAACAGGAAAATCTGAGCAAGAAACGGAGAGGAATTGGAAAATGCTATCCTATTTAAAGTCCTCTTGAGGTGGTACCAGCAGCACAGAATAGTGAGAGGAACAGGGTTTTTATTTATTTTATGTATTTTATCTCTCCCTCCCCCCCGCCTCCCTAAATTTTCTTCTGAGAGGTTTGCTTGGAAGGAAATGATTTATGCTAGCTCATAACACTGATGGGCTTCTTTCTTCATTCTCCAGATCCAGAAAACTCTGGAGTGCTTTTTTAATTTCTTTTTTGCTTTGTCTTGGTCAAAATTATGAGAAGAATTATCATCAAAAACTGGAGAAGAAGTGCAAACCTTCCCACAGCTACAGAAAGACTTGAAAAGTGCCTCCTTCTCCTTTTCTGAAAACAGGTTGAAAATAGTCTGTGTGTCTCAGAGGGCCCTCCATGGTTGTATGGTTCCCGGAACAAAGGTGGAAAAAACAATCTTCTTCCTTTCTTAACTGCTGAAACTGAAAAACAGCAAATGAATGCAGGACGTGAACAAGAGTGTTCTTCTCTCTTTTACCACAAGAAACATCCACTTGTTATTCCCCTACAAGAATTCCATTGTTGGAAACAATGGGAAACTGTTTTTAGAGGGCCTATGACAATTCGCCATGGCCACAGTGAGTTGGCTGTGGCAAAGTGTCCCATTGCGGGTTTTAGATGTCTGCATTCACCCTTTGACATGAATGTGGTACGATCAAAGCAAGATTTAGCCCAAATTCAATTCAGCACAGCAAATTATGAGTTAAACATATAATTTACTTGAATCTGCTAACATCTGATTCAAAATATTTTTTCCAAAAAAAAATTTCTATGTAAAATTTTAAAAAATGCACATTTGGAACAGTATGTTTTTGTATGCACATGTTGAGGTCAGCTGCATATCACAACAATATTTTGGGACAAGTTCTGTTCCAAATGCATGTGAAATATATGTTAGGAAAAGTTGCCTAATAAAACAAATACAAGTTTTGTGATTTAAAGATGCAGAAGATGCATACCTTTGATGGACTGGATTCATGAATACGGTACCTTTTGTTAGCACAACCAATATAGGCTAGATAGTCAATCCATACACTACTCCTAGGTTACAGAAGCTGTTTTGTTCTTCAAGAGATGTTAATCTTTCTTTAAAAGCAAAACACCACAATGAGAGCAGTTTCTAGATGGCAAACAACCCAAAGGACACAGAGGAAAATATTCAAATATATACGCAAATGTACACTTCAATTTTTCATGGTGAGTTAAAAAAATGATGCATTTATCAAATATTTAATTTCAGGCTACCTCATCTTTGTTGAAAGAATAGAAGAGAACGTACATCTTTTGAAGCACATAAACCAACCCAAAGCCTTCTCAATGTGATGAACTCAGCTCCAATTACACCAGCCAGGCTGGTTGCTGGACAGCTGAAATCCAATACATGAATTCTCCATGTAAATGAAATGGTGACGTTGGAACCATTTTCTATTTCTGTAGCCACTAGATGTCAGCAAAGACTGTCATCTTTGTTGAGAGGGGGCTGTATTTTGCAGTTACCCAACTGAACAGTCATAAAAATGATGGGAAAATAATAGCGTAAAGAATGCTTTTCATGGAATTTGTAGAGTATTTTAACCATTGCCAGGATTTTGTCATTTTCTATCCAGGGGCATATTTTGAAGTTATATTTGAGGATTTGTTTTCTTCCGCCCCCCCCCCCCCCGAGTTTGGATGCACTCACATGCAGGCACACAGAGCTTATAATTTATATGTTCTACATTATTTTGACACATATGCACATAGATATGCACACATGTACACACACAGAGAAAACTTGGGTTTCTGATTCAAATGAATACAGGGAGTCCTCGATTTACAAGAGTTCATTTAGTGACCAATCGAAGTTAACAACAGCACTGAAAAAAGTGACTTATGACCTGTACAACTGTTGCAGCATCCCGATGGTCACGTGATCAAAATTCAGACATTTGGCAACTGATTCATATTTATGATACTTTCAGTGTCCCGGGGTCACGTGATCACATTTTGCAACCTTCTGGCAAGCAAAATCAATGGGGAAGCCAGATTCCCTTAACAACTGTGTTACTAATTTAACAACTGCAGTGATTCACTTAACAACTGTGGCAAGAAAGGCCGTAAAATAGGGCAAAGCTCATTTAACAAATGTCTTGCTTAGCAACAGAAATTTTGGGCTCAGTTGTGCTAGTAGGTGGAGGACTGACCTGTACAAGAGTACAAATGGAATTTGCAAGGTGCACATGCTTCAGAAAAGGTCACATTCATCGAATGATATAGCTGTTTAATGGAACATTTGTCATGCATCGTTTCTATTTGTTCTCATTCAGGTTTATGAAATGAATTTCTTTTGAAATTTCCTTCAGAAAAGGAGAGAATTTGGCTAGGGAAAACATCCATGGGTATTCCTGCCCTTACAATATTGACCTAGAAAGTGATCCGATGGTATGTTATTGTTCTGTCTTTTGGTGGCTCATCCTCTCCCCAGTTGTCTGCAGCCTCCCTCACTTTTCATGCTTCCATTAAATTCTAAGGGAAGGTATCATAAAACATCTCCTACCATTGCTGTTTGTTTATTATTGTAAATTTGGGCATACAGAAAGTCTTTGGAATGATGGAAAGCTGTGTAACAAAAAACAACAGCATCAATAATAGCATCTTCTGCTGACTCTGCCAATAAAGTAAGCTCAAGGCATCCCCAAGAGAAATTTGGCAAATACTCTGAACATAAGGAAAAATCAATAGAATCCTTTCCTGCAAGGGAAGAAAACTGAGAAATTGCAAGGCAGATTTTGGCACGCTGGATAAAAAACACATGGATGATCCAGCTGGCCTCTTGGTTCCTGATATGGAGTTTAAACCTAACTTGGCACTGATCGGCCAGCTCACTACTTTTACTGCCATGTTACTCCTTATTTAGCTAATTGGGTTTGCCAGACACTGGTTTGGAGACGAAATGGAGTAAAATGTAATAACATATCCCAAAGCTCTGGAGGCTCTCTTCTCATAGCTCCACATGCTATATAGTAATGATGGAGAGGACTAAATTTGTGGAAGTTTCTTACTAATTTCCCAGAAGGTATGCCTCCTTGCTCTTTCCTGATTTAGGAACCGCCCCCCCCCAAATGGAGCAAAGACCCAGGACTTCTACCATTTCTACGGCCTAAGAAGACTGGAATGAACTCTACCTCAAAAATGCAATCTATTATATTCTGATTCCTCTCTCTCCCGTTCTCTCTCAAGCTCCCCCAAACATCTTCCTCATACTATAGGCTAGATCATATTTTTCTTGGTAAGAGCCTGAATTAATTTGTTATGGAGATTTTTTCTGAAATAACCTGAAAATTAGCTAAATTTTCTTAAAATTAGGCTAAGGGCCATAGGTTACTCACCCTGATTTATAACATGACAAGCTTCTATGGGCCCTGATATACTGCATAGCAATCTTCAGACTGAAATAATCTACTAGGGCATATAAAGTGATCTAAATTCCACCCAGGCCAGAAGTTCAATCGGAAAATAATGAAATATAGCAAGCTCTTGTGTGCAGATAGGAAGCTCATCAAAAGAATAAGGAAGGAGGTGTCTCTCTGGCTATAAAAACTTCAGAACTCAAATAGACTGGCAGAGCAGGAAACACACACACACACACACACAGCCCCGTGAGAACACCAATTTCATTTTTGAAAAGTGGCTCTGATCATCCTCCCTCCAGGAAAAGAGGACAAATTATCCACTGCCTCTATCATCTGCAAAGGAGAATAAGTATCCACTGTATTGTCTCTCCTTCTTGCCTCCTGCGTGCATTCTTTTATTCAGTGCCATGAGAGCTAGAAACTTCCCCATCTCCAGTGATGAAAGCTGAAATTCAAACAGGGCACCACCATCTTTCTTTTCTGACTTGCATTGAGGGAAAGAAATATGCTCTGCCTTGGCTTTACATCAATGTTAGCTTATTTTAAAAAGCACTTATCTTTAATGCCTGGCAGCCCAGTTAAAGACTTTATAAAGGACCCTATAAACCTTCTGCATTCCAGGGATTAGGATTGGGTAGGAAGCAATAAATACAGATATAACTAATGAGATGAATTTCCCTCAGGTTTCCTTTCATGCTGAAACCTGCATTCTTCCCCTCCCCTCCCCCACCCCGTCAGCGGGAAGCAGATGGGCTTTCAGTATTGGCCCTTTGGCAGAAGCATCCTCAACCTGTTTCCCTAGCTCAGCTTTGCTATAGAGCAGTGGTCTCCAATCTTTATGGTTTGGCAGCCAGGGAGGGAGAGGGAAAGGGGAACTGCCACTTGCACAGTGGCAGGCTGGTGCGCGCATGTATGCGCCAACCCACAAGTGCAAGTTGAGCTCTGCATGCACATGCACACCGGCCCGCAACGTGCGGAAGTTGAGTTCCTTGCCTACACTGGCCAGAAACTCTCACAGCCCGATTCTGAACAGGCCATACGGCTTGGTAGTGGGGCAAGACCCGGGGGCTGGGGGCCCCTGCTGTAGAGCCCACAACACAGTCATGTCTTCAGCAGCTTCTAGGAGGCTGGAGAGGTAGATGGGAAATTTAAGACATTTGGGGCTGCTGCAGAATAAGTGATCAAGTTATTATGGATTGCAGCTAGCAGCCAGGCAAGGTTCCTGGTGCTTATGTTCTGTAAGAATCCATGTGCACATCTACAAACATCCACACCCACTCCCTTTCCCTTTGAGTGGACATTTAATTAGCTAAGTTGCTCTTTACTGCTATTGAGCAATCACTGTTTTACATTTTAATCCTGGCCGATTTTCTTTTCTAGTTTGCTGATGAAGTCACTTTACCTCTGAAAGATTTCAGCACTCCAGCACTGTGTTTACAGCTGACCCCACAAAATGGGAACACCAAAGTAAAACCAGAGGATTTTATATAAGCTTCAGTAGTGGAGATGACTATTTTTGTTTAGAGCAGGTGGAGAGAACTTACAGCCCTCAAGATCTTTTGAATGTTTGATGATGTATATGTGGCATCAAGGTAGTGTTGACTCTTAGCAACCACATAGCTAAGATTTGCTCCATGATAAACTGTCTCTAAACTGCTCTTTCAGGTCTTCTGATAATGCACTCATCCTCACTGTAAGTGAATCCATCCACCTTGATGATGCCCCTCTTCCGCTCTTTTGGTTCCTTTCACCTTTCCCAGCATTACAGCCTACTCTAGAGAGCTAGGCCTTCATGTAATGTTTATATTTTCAGTCCATGTTAGGGTGGTTTTTTTTGGTAAAAATACAGGAGCGGTTTACCATTGCCTTCTCCTGTGCAATATTATTTGCTGTCTTTGCCATTGCCACTGAAGTGAGTATCTGCCTCCAGCACTTTTGTATATTACTGCTGCCCAATCTTTGTTTATTCGTGTCAGAAGCATCACAATTAAAATAAGGCATACTGTATGACATAAAATTTAAAATATAAAGTACAAGATTAAAATATCTACAAGTTAGAAAGATCTTGCCCAGAAACTAGCACCATTAATTGCATTCTGTCACAATGCCATGAGGTTGTCAAGTGTCCACTGATCAGGCACAAAGGACAGTATGTGTTGTTGGTGCCTTCTTGCTTTAACCAGGCAGCTGGGATGACCTTCACATCTTGGGTGACCCTACTTGGAATAGTAGGGCATATACTCCCAATGTTCTTTGTTCATCCCTCCCAGGAACACTCCATCATCACTGCAATAAGACAATAAGGCAGCCCTGCAAGATATAGAAGGCAAGGGCTTTGGAATGACACTATAAAAAGTCCCCAGCATTGATCATGTTGGCCATAACAGATAAGAAACTGAAGTCCAAAATATGGAAAGGGAACTGGTTAGAAGATATATTTACACTGATCCTCTTGATTTCTTATATCAGATCCGACACTGCAGGTGCTGAATCACAATCCCCTGAAGTGTTAAATACCTAGAAGGAAATTGCATAACAATGTTTAAACATTTTCTTGTTACTGCACTTGGACAAAAGTCTGAGGAGTGCAACAGAATCCACAATGGCTTGATAAGGAGAAACCATAGTTAAGTTAATAGATCTAGAAGGTTTTAGGTGCAATCCTTAGTTTCTCTAAGTAGAGATAGCAAAATGTTATAAATGTTATAAATGCTAGAGAGAAGTTTCCTGAGGATGGGTTCCAGCACGAGATTAAAAGCTCAGAAGAGTAAACCTCTGTTCCCGGTGACCGATACAGATTGGATCCTGCAACATTATCCTGGGACTCATATATTCACATTCATGAGGAAATCTACTCTCTGAAATAGGACAGGAATGGGAGGACTGTGATTCTGTCTGGTGAGGTGGACCACGATTTCCAGCAGCCCCAGCTATCATGACCAGGGATGGCATTTGCTAGAAGATGTGATTCACTAACATGTGGGAGACTCACAGGTTCTCCTTTTGGAATAGACAGTTCTAAGTTAGACAACTGAATGTTCTGACTCATATACAGCAACATTCTATGTTCTCATACATTGGTGATAAAATGCAGATTGTATTGATTTGTCATAGAACAGGGTGGAGGCCATTTGAAGGGGTCCATGGGCATTTCCAAAGAGATTGTGGAGTTTTAGCTTGTCTGTGCTTTTTCCTCTACAATCATGTCTCTCTGCCGTCTCCTGAAGCTTTCTGCTGGCTCTCTATGCAGCATCAGCCCTTTGGAGTGAGGAACTCAAAAAGTTATAATTTCCCAACCTGTTTTTTAGTAATTTCCCCCATCCCTAGTTTTAAATTAGCTGTGAAGCAGAAGAAATGACTTAAGGAAGAAAAATATTATTGGCATTCAGAGTCAAGGATTTCTAAAATTTCTTGAAAGTTGTTTTTAAAAATTTTATTCTACCTTGAGCTACTCATTGTTACTGTTTCAGCTTTCACTCGATTCTGAAATGAATCTATGATTAGAACCAGAGATTTTTCTTTTCAGTTTAATAGATAAATAGATTGAAAGATCTTATGGAACTTTGTTTTTATATATGATAACGGTGAGATTTTTATATCCACAAAGGTGGAAGGACTCACAAATACCTACAATGGGAGAATGGATGGTGAAGGTGATAGAATTGATTGAGATGGTTAATTTGAGAGCTTTGATTAAAGAAAAGACTTTGATCAATCTTATTTCTACTTGAAAACCACTTTTGAATTTTTTGCAAGAAACTATAAAAAAATGAAATGTTGATTGTGGGATTTGACAATTAGAATTATATAGAATTATACAAATGTAGGAAAATATTAAGAGTAAGAGTATGATGTATTTTTATATATATATATCTGGACCAAAGAAAGTCAGAGGTCATTCTTTTTCTATTTTCCTTACTTTTTCTTTCCTTTTTTGCACATTTATTTCCCCTTTTTCTTAATCTTTCTTTCTTTTTTAATTCTTTCTTTCTTGCCCATTTATCTTTTAATCTTTTTTTTGAAAATCAATAAAGTTCTGTAAAAGAAAAAAAAGAGGAAAATTGAGGGAGGAGGGTGACAATAAAACATGGACAGGTTTTGTTTGGCTGAAATCCTTTAAAAAACAAAAACTCAAAGGCTTACACGCTTGACAAATGAAAGAGAATTTGGCAGAAATACCTTAAGAAGGATAATCTGAAAAGCACTGAACCATTGAACAGAGTAGATTTTAGTGGTGTCACTCTAGAAATGTTCTGGTTTTATAAAAAAAAAATCTTCAAATATATGGTGGTCATAAAAACTTACTGAGTCATCTGTTTGAACAAGTCAGTTTAACAGCTCAGAAAACTGCAAACTGCACATTTGATTGGCAAGTGGGACCAAGACATCTAATGTCCCCAAATAACATGCTAGGGAATCGCTGTGCATATGCACACATCCTTACGAGAAAGACCTGCCTTTAAAAGAAAAACATGCAGATGCCTAGAGTATGCTTATTAGAAAATATACCATAAATACAGTCAAACTTTTTTCTGTATAAAAATGATGTATAAATCTGCCTAATTTCAAGGTGAAGGACTAGTGCTCCAAAAAGGAGGGGGAAAAAAGAGATTTTCGGCCTTTGGCTAAGATCAAGTGTGTGGAGATGATTCCTAATTATTCTAGCCAGGATCTCTTAAATGGAGAAAGTAAGAAACAGAAACTCGTACCTTCTGTTTACAAAACACCTTAGGTTGAAATTAATTGCAATTAAGTCCCAATGAATTCACCATAGGCAGAATATATTGAAGTATGAGCAGACTCTTTAAGAAACATCAGCTTTTGACTCACCAGAAATACAACAG
Source organism: Azemiops feae (assembly GCA_023970755.1). Classification (NCBI taxonomy): domain Eukaryota; kingdom Metazoa; phylum Chordata; class Lepidosauria; order Squamata; family Viperidae; genus Azemiops; species Azemiops feae. The sequence continues at coordinate 4,466,434 of JALGBA010004297.1, read as the reverse complement.
AAAGTACTCTGATAGATTCAGGTTTTTCTTAAGACTATAGGCATGGAGAATCAAAGAAATGATAGCTATTCTTCCAGTTTTATTGAGGACAAAAGGACAGCTGCTGATAGCACAATGCAGAAAGCATACTTGCATTAAGGGCTGGGCTAGAAACCAGGACACTGTGAGTTCTAGTCCCACCTTAGGCATGAAAGCCGGATGAGAGACTTTGAGCCAGTAACTCTCTCTCAGCCCAATTTACCTCACAGAATTGTTGTAGGAAAAATAGGAAGAGGAAGAAGTATTAATAATGTTCACAGCCTTGAATTACCTATAAAGTAATAAAGGCTGGATAAAAATCTAATAAATGAATACATCTGACATATGCAACTAACAATTAAATAAAACCTTCCTTATCACATACCTTTTAAACAGCACTGAATAAACAAGAATACCCCATCTATTACACTAGGAAGAAACAATGCCCTAAATCAAGGTTGATAGAACAAACTACCACATATAAATAGCCAGCAAATTCCACTCCCCATGCACTGATGATGTTACCTAGCTTGGTAATGAAACATCTGCAGGAAGGGGACCAAGCTCAGAGAACACCAAAACCCAACAACTAAAGGCTGAGTTACATATATTTCCCGGTATAGGTGTTACCATGGCAACTCCATGTACTGTAAATCTGTTTTTTCAGCTTACAAATCTCAAGGATATGGACAGGATGTATATAGAGATGAGAACTACTATCTGGGTGCTCAATCCATATCCTTTCTTGGCTGATTAAATGGAATAAGATTCAGTATAGAAGGTGATCAATGGCTCTTTAATGGTTGCATGAATTCCCATCCCCCATCTTAAAAGAGTAGTTTTGCTTTTACTACACAAAAATCCTCCATTGATATGAGAGTTAGAAGTGAGTAAGGGTGATGACCTTGACAGAGATATGCAAAAACCATTACCAAGGCAAAGGGGTGGAAAGATTTAATTCCTGGGAATCATGATGATATTTGGAAGTGGCTCAGGCAAACACCTCCCTGATTCACTGGGACATAAGAGATGGGAAAATAAAGGAAGTAAAGACTTGAAAGATTCTATTGTTATACTCTATCTCAGTAAAGTTTAGTTCTAGTCTTTTGTGGAGGTAACTTTTTAGTCTAGATAACCGAGTGGCACTGACATAAATCTGTACAATTATAGTCAATCTCAGATATTCAATTTTGGGGTGCGGGTGGCGATGGTGATAGCCTCGTATTTACAGACATATTTGAATAATATTCATTTCTGAACCCATTTCAATCAGGTTTCAAAAAGAATAACTTTCTGAAACTGTAGTGGATGATCTGTACCAGATAGTGGGAATATGTCTCTGTTATTTCTTCTGGACTTCTCTGTGGATCTTGATAAGATCAACTGTGGTTACCTTCTAGATCAGGGCTTTTCAACCTTTTCACCGATTGTACCACTTTTAGGATATGGCAATATTCGAGTACCACCTAGCAAGGTGTCAAAAACTTGATGACCAAAAAAAAAAACCCTGTTCAAATTGCTCAATTGCACTGAAATGACTTATGACCATTTTCACACTTATGACCATTGCAGCATGCCCAGGGTCATGTGATTTATATTTGGATGCTTGGCAACTGATTCATATTTATGATGGTCACAGTGTCCCAGGGTCATGTGATCCCCTTTTGCAACCTTTTGACAAGTAAAGTCAATGGCAGGGCTGCTGGTGGCCAAATGCTAAGGCGGGACTTCCCTCCCTCCCTCTTTCTCATGGCCACCTCCTTCTGAAGGAAGAATTTGAACCCCCCCCCCCATATTTTTTCTCTTCCATATATTCATCAAACAAGGAAAAGCCTCCAGAAACAGAAAAGACAAACTGCTGAGTGAACTAGCTTAAAAAGGCACATTTCCCTTTAGGAATTAGCTACTGGCTAAAAAGGAAAGTAAGGAAGAAAAAAAAATGTAGTAAGTATTGGCTGCCGGCTAAAGCAGCCTCCCCAAATGGCTCCATTCATAAGTAAAAGAATCTACAGGCAAAATCCATTCAGGAGAAAAATACTTCAAAATCCCTTGCAGCAAAACTTACAGCTAACAATAGCAGAGCAATAGAAGCTAGCAGGAGACATCAGCCATCAGCCAAATAGAAATTGCCAAACACTCCTTAAGAACACAAAGCTCACATTGCACAAATCCCAGAACTTCAAAGTCACAAAAGCACATAAGAATCCTTCCACTCTCCATCTCCTCCCTCTTTCTCATGGGGGAGGGTGAGCCAGAACTGAGCCTGGGCCCTTTGTCTCTCCCCAGCCACTGCAGCTCCAGAGGACTCTCTCACTGTAAGTCCTTGCCTGCGCTGGCTCTTTCCCTCCCCCACTACACTTGGCTAGGCAGGGCTGCGTACCACCTGCCACTTGTTAATGTACCACAAGTGGTACGCGTACCACAGGTTGAAAAGCCCTGTTCTAGATCACCTGGCTTTGGGGTGCTGTTCTAGTCTTTTCTCTTGGGCCAGGTCCAGAGGTCGTTGCAGTGAGTACTGTTGGAGAACTAAGTTGACCCTGATATCCCACTGTTCAACTTCTACTAGAGGGATCATTTGAAATGTTGGACTGTAGTTACCATAACATGCTGATGACACTCAAATCTATTGATTCTAACCATTCAGTTCCATTTCATTTTGGAGAACAAGCTGAAATTAAATCCAGATAACATAGAAATGCTGTTGGCTTTAAAATACAAACTATATTCAGGGACTGAAGTACAATCCATTTGGGCAAGGCAATACTCTCCCTAAAAGCATAACTTCATGGTCTAGGAGTGCTTCCTTGAATCTTTTGCTATTGCTGGATTTTACTACAGGTATGAAGAGAAATGCTTTCACACAATTATGCCTAGAGCACCAGCTGCAGCTTTCCCAAGCTAGTTGATAACCTTTGTCAAACTGGATTTGGCAAAGGTTATCCATGTGTTGGCTCATATCTTTGATTATTGCAATGTACTCTATTGGGACCATCCTTTAAAAGTATTCAATAATTGTGGTTTGTGAAAATAAAGCAGCTAACTTCTAATTAATTCAAATTACAGGAACCAATATACTGAACCTGTGCTGAAAGATTTGTCTGTTTGCCAGTTACTTACTAGGCAAAATTGAAAGTTTGGTATTGGCTTTAATTTAATTTTACTTTGTTTTATTTACTGAATACCACAGATAGCTAAGAAAACAATCAAATGGACTCAATTAAACTAGCAACTACTCAGGAATCTGGATGAAATTACCAGAGTTAGCTCTGGGAACACAGACCACATCCAAAGGTGCTCTTTGGGAAGGTAATCGACATCTATGCTCAACTTACACATAACCTACTTTTTCGGGCAACCCTTATTTGGTAAAAAATAATAAAGTCTCACATCATTCTACTGTTTAGATATGTAGCATCATAACTGAAGTAGAGAAAATTATACTTCATGTGAAAAAAAAACATCAGTAGAAGATGAAAGCTGCTGTGGAATAAAATACCTGTGATAAACTACTTGTTAATGAAGTTCTAGACAGCTAAAGGCAATTAATCTCCGGCAAACTGCCTTTGTGTTCCAGAAGTATTTAGATATTTCAGAGCAAGAAATCTTATTTGAAGTATTTTGGGGCATCTTAGGACAGATTCAGAGAAGTTCAGAAAAGGGCATGGACTAGTAAGTCCTCTGAAGAGAGATTTAAAGAGGTAGATATGTTTAGCCTTGATAAATGATAGCACTCTTCAAATATATTTGGCTTTAGTTACTTAACGTTGGATAGTTTTCTAGAGTGATCATGCAGAATTTTCTTCCCTCTGCTTGACTATCAGAGGAATTGTAAGATTACATTCCTGTTTCTAACCTTCATCAATTTAGCAATATCTGAATATATGCTGCTCTGACTGATACCCTTTAATATATATTGGCAGAGTTTAGCACATAAAATGACACACATAAAATGACACACAAGCATATGACCATTCATTCAGCAACCATACAGAGCTACAACGGCACTGAATGAATGATGGCTCCAACTGATGCTTGGAGTTCTGGCTGTCCCAGCACCCCTGCAGGCATGGGATCATGATCTCGGTGCTTATGACTGGCTGTAATGCCCTACAGTCGTGTGACTGCCACTGGCTCCTTCCCTGTCAACTTTCCCAGAACGTCAATGAAAAAGCTAGCAGGGAAGTTCATAAATTGCTGGAGTAAGTCTCCCCCACCCATATACCCTCTCCCAGCTCCTCTCTACTTGCACCCTACTGGCCACCTACACCTCCTCCTGGAGCTTCCCCACACTCCGTCCTTCACATCCTTGTGCACCCCTCATACCCCTGTGCACCCTCCCTGGGTCTCCCTGTAGCTCTTTTGCACCATTGTGTACCCCTGCACACTCTCACATGCCCTCCTTGCATCTCCCTCACACCCTCACACCCTCCCCAATCCTTGTTGCACCTTCCTCAGGCACACCCTCATGCACGTTACCTGAGGCTTGCTCTACCTACCTCACACCTTGTGCGTGGCCCCTGACTTTCTCTGCATCTCCCTGGTGCCCTTGGGCATCCCTCACATCCTCTCCCACTCAGAAGCAGCCACTTACCTACCTGCTAGCTTGCTTGCAAGCTACCTGGACTTGCAATATCCTGCTAGCTTCTTCACTGATCTGGAGGTGGGCAGGAAATTGCCTTGCCCTAATGACCATGGGATTCAATTAATGATGGAAACTGGGACAGCTGAGATTGCTGTCACTAACTGATGTGGTCTCATCACTTAACGACAGAAATTTCAGTCCCAATTGCCACCATAAGTCAGGGACTACCCAGTTTAGCAACCACAATTGAGACTGGCCATTTGGTGGTTAAGTGAAGTGGTTATTATGTGAAACCCTGACTATGCTTCTGATCTTACTTCAGTTTTCCTTTTTTTACAGACCTGCAAAGGTTGTCATTAAACAAGGACTGCCTGTAGGTGGAATCATGCAGAATAGCGAAGAGGAGGAACAGCATAGTGACACCAAATGTAGGAAATTAGTTACCAGGAAGTGACTCATAATATTAATACACAGACAGAACTGAAACAGCACACAGAAGGGTTACAAGTTGGGATGGTGGTGGTGGAACCAGTCTAGTTAAACAAAAGACAATTATTTATGAAAGCCCCTTGTAATTCCCAAAGAGTCACAAGCATGACATGACAGTGCCGGTGCTTGTATTGAGGAAAGGTGAGCTAACAGTCCTTGGGTCTCAGGCTGGGTGGGTCTTATTCTGCTCCAGCTTGAAAGCCTCAGTTGCCTTTGTCTCATCCTGTAGCTGTGTACTGTGTAGCATATCTACTCCCAGAAACTGTGATATCCTATTTTCTGTCTGAAGATCATGCAGGGAGTTCATGTCAGTCTTTGCATGAGGCTGATTCAAGTGTCTTGTGGATGTTCTCATCAAGTTCTCTCCTCTAGTCTTGTTGGCAAGCTGCTTCCTCCCTGCTTTCTGCACTGTTGCTTCTTTGTTCTAAAAAGGAAAGATTTGCTCTCATTCTGTCTTAGTGATTAATGTTGAAAAAGAAGGCCAGCGTATAATCTGATCCTACTGTCCCTTTGAGCACTCTCATTAAACTACAGCTTCCAGGTCCTTTTGGAGAGAATAATTGCTATTAGAATATATTTTTATGGAGTAACATTTAGCAATGTGTGATTGTGTGTGCGTGCATACATGCCAGATATACATCTCAGAAATGCTGCAGTTTTTTTTTTAAAAAAACACCTTTATTAATTAAAATCTAGTGCAGATACATCAGATATTAGAAACATTAATTTATTTATTTAGAAAATGCATATGGTTGTCAGTTGAAAGCAAACTGTCAAAAATACATATTAAAAAGAACTTCAAAATACAAGCATAAAGATAATATTAAAAAAACCCACATTAACTGAGACACCATTGCAAATTTCCAACAGAACTGCACCTTTAAAACCCACTTTGGCCTAGTGTTTAAGGCACCAGGCTAGAAGCCAGAAGACTGTGAATTCTAGTTCTGGTTGGATAATTTTGAGCCAGTCATTCTCTCTCAGGCCAACTGACCTCATGGGGTTGTTGTTTTGAGGAAAATAGGAGTAGGAAGGAGTATTATGTATGTTCACCAACTTGAGTTATTTATGGTAAATAAATGATCAAGGTAGGATATAAATAAATAAATATTGGGCTGAACAAACATCCTGGCCCACAGAAGAGCCAAGTCTTCATAGCCTTATGGATTTCAAAGGGGCGAGCACTGCAACAGAGAAGTTAGGTCTCCTAGGTGACATTGTCTGATGAGGACATGTAGAGGGTTCCCTCATTGGACAAGAATAAAATATATTATTTTCCCCACTTTTGATATACGTGATGTTGAAGACTATTAACAGTGATCATCTCTAGTCTAATTAACTCTATGTTGAATACATTCCATGATACATGTCTCACCTTAAATAGCTGCATTGAGGAAGAAGCCAAACCTACCTGCAAAAAACAATTATAAAAACAGTGATTCAAAAGAATATACTACTTTATCTGAAAGATGTAGATCTTTTTCTAGAATAAATATGATTTGGATCTCTAAGACCTTGACTAGTATTGTTCCCAAAGTGGAGATGTTACCAAACAGTTTCTCAGACAATAACCCAGTGGCTGTAACTTTAAAAGGAAAAATAATTCAGGTGGAAGTTGAATGTGATGTTGTTGCAAAAAGAAATAGTACTGAACTGCAAAAAGAAATTAATTTTTTAAAAATAATCTTAAGAGTGGCTCAGAAATCAGAAGGGTTTTAAATGCAAGCAAATCTTTTATAAGAGGATATTTCATACAATGTAACAGTGGATTTAAAAAGAAAAGGCAAGAAAAATACAAGTGATTTTGGATCAGATTAAAAAAAGAAGAGTTTTAAAAAGATTCCCAGAGGGGACAACTATTACCCACCAAATGCAACTTCTACTGTCTGTGTTAACAGTGAAAGACATGGAAATAAAGATGAATTATGCAAAACAAAGAAGTTCTGAGTTTGTAAATAAGCTGAGGAAATAATTGGCATACAAGTTGTGAAAACAAAAAAGAAAAGAAAGCAATACTAAATTTACAAGAAGGAAATACTGTAATAATCTAATGCAAATCTACGAAAAACATTTCACCAATATTATTCTACTCTATATAAAGATTAAGAAATTTCCTTTGAAAAAGTGGATGAATATTTATATAAACAGAAATTCTGAAGATTACAGAGGATCAGAGACAATGGACCTATAACAATAAGGGAAGTTTGTAAAGCTATTAAAAAGATAAAAACAACTTTTGGTTTGGTGTCATGACGAGACGGGCGAAAGAAACCGGAGCTCTGGCTTCTAGCCCGATTTTGCTCTGTCTGGAGACCCCAAGGGGTTGGAAAGTTGCCCTGGAGAGGCAACGAAGAAGAAGGGAAGCCTTGGGAGCTTGGAGCCAATGGTGGTCGGCCCAAATGAACCGAGGAACCTCTTCAAACAGACGGAAGAAAGGCTGCCTGTAAATGCACAGGCAGCCCAAGTCATAGACAACCGGGGAAAAAGCGAAGAACTGTGGCATGCCGCCGAACAGCTGAGTGTTAACAAAGTGCTGAGAACTGGGTGAGATTGTTTCTTTTTATTCCTCTTCCCCGTGGACTTAGAAATAGAAATCCCCTGATTGAATAAAATTTCTAAAGCAAAGACCCCAGGAAGACTTGGGAAGAAGGGAGTTAAAAGCAGTGAAAAAATTTAAGTGGGGGAACGAAATTAAGAAATACAAAAGAATATACAAAAATTGAATTGGGACTGATTTAAAGAAAATTTGGTTAAAATTTTTTCTTATCTAATTTCTGTGAGAAAGCAATTTAAATATAGACAATACCGTAAATAAGGACATCTAATGGTGAAAGGAGATACTACAACAATACTAAAAGAACCAGAGAAACTCCTGACCTGTTGTAAACAAAAGAATTTTATGTGACTTTATGCTAGAAAAGACTTTCTACAATCATATCTTCTGACCCTGGATATAACCATAATAGAAACTACTTGGAAACAGATGGTTTTTTACATCTTTAAACTAACTGGAACATTTGGATTAGCCTAAAGCAGATGGCTTATTTCACGCTTGGATTATAGCCTAAGGCAGCTTGCTTTTTTTTTCTTTTCCTTTTCTCTTTGTAGATTTACAAAACTTGCTCAATTGAAAAATGAATGCACCAAATCTCACTAAAATTATGAAAAAACCTTCTTCTGCACCCTCTTCTGGAACATCTAGTCCAGCAAGCCAGGGATCTATTGAAACAATGTTACAGTGAGAAAAAACAAACAGCTTTCAAAAAGAGATGCAAGCCACACTACAACTAATTCAAGAATCAATATAGAAAAATCATGAAGAGACAAAAAACAACTTTGATAAGTTAAATGAGCAAACGCTTGACATAAAGACACAGTTTGATGCCCATCAACAATAGATTGCCAAAAATGAACAAAGAATTTAGAAAATGGAAGACAAATCAGAAGAAACTGATAAAAAATGGAGGCATTAATGGAAGAAAATGAAAGACTAGAACAAGCAAATCAAAGCTTAGAAGAAGCAGTTGCAGCCTTGGAAATGGAAAACACTTAGGTATACTACCTAAGATTCCAAAATATACCTGAAGGCAAGGAGGAAGATATAGCAGAAGTGATTATTAATCTACTGGCAGAGGCCCTAAAAACAGAAAGAATGGAGATACAAACGGAAATAGATGAAATATTTTGAATGAATTCAAGCTACGCGAGGAAACACAAATTACCCAGAGAAGTCCATGTAAGATTTATAAAGAAAACAATAAGAGATGAGATACTGAGAAGAGTTAGGGATGATCCATTACAATATAAAAACAAAGAAACTGTGGTGTTAAAGCAGATTCCTAAGAGAATAAGAGACACCCGAAGACAATATCACTTTTTGACTACAAAGTTAATTGCAAAAGGTGTAAACTACAGAACTGTATGAAAAAACCAATAAAAACTTTTTTTAAAAAAATAAAAAGATTAAAACAGGAAAGGCACCTGGTCCAGATGGTTTGCAAGCCTTATTATAAATATTTTGAGGATAAACTTTTACAACCATTACAAGAAATGATTAACATTATTTTATAGAATGGAAAGATGCCTGACAGCTGGAAATCGGCCAATATAGTATTAATATTTAAAGAGGACCAGGACCAGACTTTAACAATAAATTATCAATCAGTATCTTTATTGAATAATGACTATAAGTTGTTTACAGTGATTTTGGCTGAAAAATCACAATATAATGTGATTTTTAAAACCACTTTATAAAACATGCCATACTGAGAATATAGAATATATAGAATATTCAGGTAGTGATTGAAACATCTTTATGGATCTCAGTGCAAGAAGCATTTTAGAGAAGAGAAACAATAGGTAAAAGACAAATTGTTCACATATCAGGAATGACTGGGAAATCACCAAGGGGAATATAAAATTAAATGAAGAGAGCAACTAATGGCAGAAAGGTACAGTTGTTAATGTTGTTTTAATTTACAGTTATTAGAAAGATTTAAAATGGATACAAAGATATAGCGGTGGGCAAAGTAGGCAGAAGCTGAAGTGCAATTGTGTACCGATGATGAAAATGGAAGTGCTAAAATGTATAAACTTTGTTAAAATTTGAAATGAAAGAAGAACAGGTTAAAGAATGTATGATAAAGTGGACTAAGAATGTTGGTTGCAATATACAAGTGGACTAATGGGAATATATACAGTCAAAAAGGTTGAAATTTACATTATATTACGATCTTAAAGAGGTTTACAAAATGGTGTATCCTTGGTACATGGTGCCAGAGAAATTATAACATGGAATGTATAACAGCATTCCAGATCAATGTTGAAAATGTGAACAACCTGAGGGAACATTCTATCATACTTGGTGGACATATAAAAAAAACTTAAAAAATTCGGATTAAAAAACACACATTGATACAAAGGATTTTTAAGATTAATACTCATTTGAAGGCAGCACTTTTCCTTTTAGGACTGATTGATACACAGTTAGAAAACAATCATTGAAGACTATTTCAGTATATGATTACCGTGGCAAGATTATTATGTGCACAAAAATGGAAAAATGTAGTATTATTGGTGAAATTTACAGCTTGCTGAGATGGCGAGGCTGACTTCCTTGATTAGAGAAAGAACATTAAGGACTGGAAACTGCTTAGGTACTTTTTATGTAAAAAAAAAAGAAAATGATTTTGTGACTTATACTTTTGATGATTAGAAAGGTCGTAGAAAGAAGGGAATTATGATGTAATCTTAGAGGAGGTTTGATTAACATTGAAAGAATAACTGCTGAGAAGAAAATTAATAGTCATTTCTTTATATATTTCTTCATGCTTTCTGTCCTTTTCTGATTTCCGTGTTTTTCTATCTCTTTTCTTCTTTGTCTCTTCTTTTCCTTTCTTTGTTTACACATTTACTGTATTTCTATTTGGATTTATTTCCTATTATATATGTAAATCCTTTTAATAAAAACACCTTCAAAGGAAGTAATTGTTTTCATTCAATCCAACTAGCAACGCTCCGTCAAACCATATCCTGAGTGGACCTTCGGCTCACGCTGCTCTAGATGCTCAGAAACAGCCTCCCCAGCCAAGGAAAATAAGTCATGACTTCAAATAGCAAAATCTAAACAATGAAAAGCCATTTGTTAAAAAGAGAACATTCCCCCTCCCATCCTTTCTTCTTCCTTTTCTGTGTTGAAGCAAAAGAGTTATTCATGGAAATCAGGAGTTTGCTAGTTTGTTCATTCACTCACTCACTCACTCACTCACTCACTCACTCACTCATTCATTCATTCATTTTAAATGTAGCTTTTCTCTTCTTTGCACAGGGCTTGAAACAAGCTATGCAAATAAAAATTGGGAGGTGGGGCAGGGGAGAGATTAGAGAAATCAAATCCATTTTTGGAAGGAAACACTTAATTGGATAGGTTTTTTGTTTTTAATATAAGTACCCTACAGGGTATTCATTGCCCAAACCGATCCGTTTTTCCATTTGTTTTTTTAATGGAAAAGAAGATGGGTTCTGAATAATGAAAGTGAATTAACTTTGGCTTAATGGCATGCTGAGAAGGAGAACTGAAAGATTCAGCTGCCTTCTTTTCCTGTAAAGAAGTAAATTTGAGGGAAGACAGGATCTGGTAATAGATCTCGCCTAGGCAATGGGATCTTGTTGACAAGAGATGGAATGAATTTATCTAGCCGCCCACTGCATTTTTACTTGACTCTGGGGTGGATTGCAATAACACAAATAAAAATGCAAAATACGTAATATAAACCAAAAATAAAAACATACTGCAGATGGGTATGATGTAATCCAGCATCCATACAGTCAGGAGACAGGCTCTGACCCACATTCAGCTTAAGCACTAAATCAGGTTCTCAAGGCCTTAAGAAAGGCCAACAGGGATGGGGCCAATCTAATCTCAAGGGGAAGGATGTTTCAAAGGGCGGGTGCCATGGCAGAAAAGGCTGTCCCTCTGGACTCTGTCAGCTGACACTCCCTAGCTGACAGCATCCCCTTCCTGCCAGATTGGATAGGATGGGTAGAAACAACTGGGGAGAGGCAGTCCTGTAAGTACTATCCTAAATCATGAAGGATTTTAAAGATGACAACCAAAACATTGAATTGCATCCGGAAGCACATCCGGAATGCAGCTTGCAGAGAAGTCATGCCACATGTGCTTAATAACTGGAGCACTAACTTCCTGCATTGATACATTTTGCACCAGTTGAAGCTTCTGAATACTATTCAAGGGGAGCCCCATGTAAAGCATATTGCAGTAATCCAATCTGGAGGTAATAAAAGCATGACTGCTTCCCAGAGTCAACAGCAATGGTAGGGAAATGGCAAGACCCCCACAAAGCACCAATCAACTATTGATCAGTTTGTGTATTTAGCAACTGTGGGAAGTCAGCCCCCCAGAGAAGGAAATATTAAAAGGGCAGAAAAATATATTTCCTCAAAGGATCTTAAAGAGGCAGAAAAACATGCCCAGTTTTTTTCTTAATATCCCCAAGTCTCCCTCCCCCAAGCAGAAACCATCTCTGTAGAAATGCAGATGTAAACCATTCAAGAAGGTTGGAGGCCCCCAGCTAGAAGATTAAGAAGACAAAGACACCTAAAATCTACATACCCCACCCAAACTCTAAGACAGGACATAATAAGATTAACCCACAGATACCAAAGAGCACACTCAGACTCAGGTAAAAGTTCATGCCACAGGAACAACTCCAAACAAAAGGCTCCAGAGGATATAAAAACCCACTCCCTACATGTGCTTTTCTTCCAGAGCCATCTTCCTGTCTGGGTCTCCTGTTCAATAAACTGCAACCTTCTTCCTAAAGCAGTCGCCATGTTGTTTATTCCTGGCTTGGACTGAACCACAATGAAGACTTTTCCTTCAACACAACATTTAGCAGCATGACAGCAGCAGGAAGAAGTGTAGAGGCCCGTTGTTGACTTGCATGGATGAAGAAAGAATCAGTTTGGATGAGACCAAGGGAGGTGTGATTAATGGCAGCTGCCTAGAAGATCAAGGGCAGCTGTTCTTTTTTTGGACTTGGGGTGCCAGGGGGATGAGTTGGTTGGGAGAGATCCTAGGACAGGCTTAAGGACTGTGACAGTCGGATCCCAGGGAATGTAGCTTCCGTTCCCCTAATTTATTTGGTGGTCAGTTTGCCTCCCTTGTGGAAGAAGCCTCACTGAGACTTAGCACAGCATTTTTGTGGGGGCTTACAGCCGCTGGAGCAATTATGAGAATAATTTAATAGAAGGCGAAGGCTCCTTCCCAGACTCTCTCTCTTATTTTAGTGTAATCCAAAACTATAATTGGAAATAAACATGAACATGGGAGCTAAGTCTTCGCTATTTCCCCCCCAAAAAATTACATTTATTTTTGGAAAAAGATCAGTGGGATGAAGCAGTTGGTGAATACCAAAGGAGGTCCCATGAGCAATATTGGTACTTCCAGGTACTATACTATCTTCTTATTTTCTAAAATTCGTTTTCTAAAATCAGGCTGAGAATCTAACCAGCAACTTCTGTAACCTTCTTGATTGGCTGATGAAAGAATTTTGTATCAAAGTGATTGGCTGTATCCTCAATAGCAGCCCATCTGGCTTAACCTAACTACATGATTAAGCATTTTTCTTTAAATCTTGGAAAATGCTTTTTCTAAAAGATTTGTCCATGTTTCTGCTTCGTTCCATACATAAAATTTATAGTTGAAATTCTTTCTTTCCTTCTTTCTTTCTTTCTTTCTTTCTTTCTTTCTTTCTTTCTTTCTTTCTTTCTTTCTTTCTTTCTTTCTTTCTTTCTTTCTTTCTTTCTTTCTTTCTTTCTTTCTTTCTTTCTTTCTTTCTTTCTTTCTTTCTTTCTTTCTTTCTCTTTCTTCCTCCCTCCCTCCCTCCTTCCTTCCTTCCTTTCTCTCTCTCTTTCTCTCTCTCGCTATTTCTTTCTTTTTCTTTTTTCTTCATTCTGTAATGAAATATACCTATTCCTCTGAAGTGATGAAATTTTCAGAAGCATAGGACCTATTCAGGTGTAAGGAGCTTGTTAATCAACTTTACCTGTTCTGTTCATCTCCTTATTCTATCAAAGTTTTCATTTTATTCAAGACAGTGCTAATGGAATCAAGCAGATCACAATCCCATCTACTCCCCAACTCTTATTTTTATTCCCCATGACAAACTACATTCACCTATGGGGTTTCTTTTTTTGGGGGGGGGGGCTGGGGCAAAATCTCTTGCAGAAAAAGATAAAAGCTACCCTTTGGGGATATTTCGGTAGAAGGCTGAAGAGAAACTCCCAGTAAAGGCTATCTCCAGAAATCGAAAGCCAGCCAACATATTTACCCTTAGTCATCTCTAAGTAGGGAAGAATATAGATATAACAATATTCATATTTACATTTTACTAGATGCAGGGAGGTTTTATTTGCCATCAAAGAAAGAATGTACTTTTAAAATGCCTGAACAGTCAGCTCAAACTCAAGCATTGCTGATCGCACTATGGTTGTTGTTATCTGTGCCAAGAGGCAAGGGAGCAAGAAGGAAGGAATGCTGCCTAGAATTAAAACAAAAGGTTTGTGTTGCAAACAGCTTGGTTTGCCAAATAAAAAGAAGAAAAAAAAACCTCATAAGACATGGCATGTACACTGGCTTAGATCAAACTCCTGAAAACTCATAAAACTCATAAAACACTCCCATTTAGTGTTTTCAGGTTTGAGATCTGAGCGGAGAGGCGATCCTGTGAGAGTCTACATTATATTCATTCTCAGACTGCGTGAATTTCAACAGTGACAAAAGAATGGGCTCCTAGGAGTTCATCAGCAATCAATCAGCATTTGATGGAGGTGACAAAAACTCTGGGGAAATTACCAAGGGGTTTAGGACTTGGGAACGGAAGAGAAGGAAAAGTGTACGGCTGGCAGAAGCCGAGATGGATGTGTGCTTATACGCACAGTGATTTTCTTTCCTGAGGGGAATCAGAGCAAGTCACCTTTTTGCTAGTGGGAATGCTACTCTGATCCACAAAGCTGGAGCTCCTCATTTTGTTCTTGTGTAGAGCTGGATTAAAAAAAAAAAAAAAAAGCTGAGAGTCTGCTCCTTTAATAGTTAAATAAAAGAGGCAGTTTTTAACACTATGAAATTGCCCGTTCTACTTCCAAAGGCAGGAGCCTTAGTTTGGATTGTGCACTGTAACTTTCCATGCACAAATGTCTGGCTGGGAGCTGGTAGCTGGAAGTAACAAATGTTTATGATATAGTCTTTACTTATTTATTGAGCTGAGTGGTTAATGGGCTGCCCCGTGGACTGTAAGCTTCTAGTTTCTGCCAGTTGACCAGTCATGCAAAAAATAATACTACTTACCTATTAAATATATTTTAAGGCTATTCCTTCTGTGTCACATGCTCCAGTGGTGCCATTTTTCAAATGTAATTAATTCTTACCCCGCTGAATTGATTTGCAGAATATCGCAGCTACTGCATTGTCCTTGATCATACAATAATTATAATAATAACAGCTATTACATTTTTGTACTTGACAAGTAGAATGGCACACTTTGATTTTTCCCTAGAGCTGATTTGTCCCAGGTGCACTTATTAAAATACAACTGACCACTGAGTCATTTCCCAAAACATACTGATAATGGGAAAACATACATGATAAACCTGAAATTGCTCCTGTATTGATCACTTTCCTGACTTTATGTAATCTTTGCAAATAACTCCGCAAGGCAGCCTATCCTGTTATACCTACATATATGGGGAGGAAAAGCATTTTATAGTGTGTAGAACTCTGGAAATATGGCTATATAACATATTTGTATCTCAGTTTGAAATAACAATTTACTGTACTTGAAGAATTGCTTATACTGAGATCTATAAACTACATTAGTCTTCCCTAATAGATTGCCCTTCACCATGCCCTGTGTTGCTCTTATAACTCCCACAATTCATACCCAGCATGGGTGGCTGCTAGGAATTCTGGGAGCTGTAGTTTCAACCATACCAGTTTCAGGAAGATTGGGATATGATATGTTTTCACTGCTTACAGCAAAATTTCATAAAAGTGTATCACAGGTCATTCCATCCCATCCCATCCAGTGAGTTATTTCTAAATGAGTATGCTCAGTGTTGCCACCTAAAATATTGGAACTACTAGTGGTGAAAAATATAGAAGGAAGTAATGGATGATTTCTATTCTAGAAAGCAGAACAATATTTGCTGATTCCTAATTTCTTTTTGGCATACACTATTATTTATTTATATATTTATCGAAGTTCTACATTGCTCATCTCATCTGGGTGATTCTGCCATTTACAAATAAAATGTAAATTATGTAAGAAACATAATTTAAAAAAAACCAGTTAAAAACAGAATTAAAAACAAAGTTAACAATTAAAAGGTTAAAAAGTTAAAGAGGTACAGGGAACGCCCTCAGGCCACCAACCACCCCAAGGATTACATATCACTTTTAGACCTTCATGACAGTTGGCAGAATCAGGTCTTTAATGCTCTTCTGGAAAGCCAGCAGAGCCTACTTCACCTCTGGGGACAAGATGTTCCATAGGGCGTTTCTCTTCCTATCCCACCAGTTGAAATTCTTTAACAAACAGGATCCGCAACACACCCTCCTTGCCTGACCAGGTGGGACAGGTTGATGAAGACTCTGAAAAGATTCACCTTACAATTTAGATTTCGGGGTAGCCAATTCTCCCTAAATCTGCAATTTAAATGTGTGGTTTTCACTTCCAGAACTTGCTGCAAATGGCCATTGGAGTTCTCAAGTTGAAATTTACGCCATTGGAATATACCTACTTGGGGGTCATTGATCTGAATTGGTCTTCATTGACCTGGCACTTTTCAAATGTGTTAGAGGTCAATTCCTACAACCCTCAGTCATCCTGACTGTTTGCTAAACTGGCTTGAGGATTCTGAAAACTGAACACACCAAGAGGGCATCATTGTTCCCTTCATAACAGAGTTTTCACTGTGATAATTGTGTTGTAATTACACATGACTCCCTTTTCGATTTCCATTTCTCATTTCCAAAATGTTCCTTAAAAATCCAAAGCAGTTGGAGACGTGATCTAGACTGAGATTCGAGCACTGGAAAAATATGTGTTACATTGGCTACATTGTTGTGTTGGGCTACCAGCTGAGATCCTCAAAATAAGTTCAGAGTATTTGTTTGTCAGTATTTACCAATGCCCCATATAGTGTATCTTTTTATAAATCCCTACATGAAACGGTAAGTATTTTTAAGTTACAAAAGCAAAAGAAAATCAGAAAATTCAGCAACACAGATAACTCTAGAGAAAGTTGACTTACAATGCAGTTTGTTCTTTCTCTTCCAAGATTGGCGTTGACTTCACAGACTTTTTCTGATTTCTTTCTACATTGACGAACAGCTACAAAAGACATTGACAGAAGAGGGAATCTTCTGTATGGGTATTGTATAAAAAGAGTGCTGCTTCCTTTAATATAGGCAGTTGTTGGAACAGCAGGCCATTCTGTTGAGCTTTCTACCAAAAGTATCCTAGAGGTGAAACAGTTGTTAATCTGTTTTTAGCATGAGAAGGCAACAGAACTGGGTGCTTAGTCTAGACCAGGCATGTCAAACTGCCGGCCCACAGGCCAGATGCATCATACTGAAACCGTGCCCACCCCATTGCCGGCAATGGGGAAAAAGTCACGATACGTCGTGCGACGTCACGTGACGTCGTGAGTTTGACATGCCTGGTCTAGACAATTTGAATGGTCACAGCAGTTTTTACAAAGCCAACATTAAATGGGAATTTTCCAGAGTTTAGTGGTCACTCAGAGTGTTGCATTTCTTCTGTTTATGGATATTACTATCTTTTATAACTTACATTTTTATGTTTAGCATCAACTCCATCCTCGTGTTTTCATAGTCAAATAAAGTGACTTTTGCTACTCTTCGACTAGACTAAGACTTTTCTCCACTTGACCTTTCTCCACAATGTGCAAACATACCCTGACACTTCTTTTTCCTGCTGTGCCCCATGATGATGCTTCTATCTGAGTCTCTAGCTGAAGGCATGACTTTTCCAGCCCAAATCTACTTCGAGGAAGCACCATGCCACAGAGTGCTCTAGAAGTTGTGCTGGAGTAGCTTTGCTCTTTTGATATCACATGGGCTTTATGATCTACCATGATCTGAGGCTGGAAGAACTCAAATTCCCATCTCTATTGAGCCAGTACTTGGACATGGTCAGGATCTGGATGGACAGAAACAAATGTGGTCTGAATCCCTCCCAAATGGAATGGCTCTGGGTTTATGAATGAAACAATTCCAAGAAGATTCTGAAAATAAAATCAATAAACAATTTTGGAATCTTCCTGGCTGGCATCTGTGACCAGAAGCACTTTTGCACAACTGTGAATGTTCCTGACTCAGGGTCACTCATGAATTAGTTACTTCCTGCTTGAGAGTACTGTAAAGCACACTGTATGGGACTGTTGTTAAAAAGCATTTGAAGTCTATAATTGCTGCAAGATACAATGACCTAGACAATGATGGGTGTGATACACAATTTTGGATTCTGTAGGAATGAACAAAGTTTGGAAAAATCTTTTTTCACACCAGCCGCTTTTTATTTCCTTCAAAGGAGCAGTTGTAACTGCGACAGCAGTTGTTCACACACAGTAATACCGTACTTCTGTTTAAGAACCTCTTACAATGAATTGGGATTGCTAACGTTGACTCCCCTGCTATCAGCCTTACTAATTGGTGAAAGAAGGGAGAATGCAGTACTGAATGAACTCAGGACAGATCTCAGTTACTGTATCTATCTAAAATGAAATTCAATGGTGAAAAAAGTAAGGTTCTACATTTAGGCAAGAAAAACCAAATGCACAAGCATAGTATAGGTGGTACCTTGCTCAATAGTAGCAACTGTGAGAGGGATCTTGGAGTCCTAGTGGATAATCACTTAGACAATCACTTAGACTCTAGAAAGAGTACAGAGAAGAGCAACAAAGATAATTAGGGGACTGGAGGCTAAAACATATAAGGAACGGTTGCTGGAATTGGGTATGTCTAGTTTAATGAAGAGAAGGACGAGGGGTGACATGATAGCAGTCTTCCAATATCTCAGGGGTTGCCACAAAGAAGAGGGAGTCAAGCTATTCTCCAAAGCACCTGAGGGCAGGACAAGAAGCAACGGATGGAAACTAACCAAAGAGAGAAGCAACCTAGAACTAAGGAGAAATTTCCTGACACT
Organism: Azemiops feae; assembly: GCA_023970755.1. Lineage (NCBI taxonomy): Eukaryota > Metazoa > Chordata > Lepidosauria > Squamata > Viperidae > Azemiops > Azemiops feae. The sequence continues at coordinate 4,447,597 of JALGBA010004297.1, read as the reverse complement.
TAGAACAATTATTCAGTGGAACAACCTGCCTCCAGAAGCTGTGAATGCTCCAACACTGGAAGTTTTTAAGAAGAGACTGGATAGCCATTGTCTGAAATGATATAGGGTTTCCTGCCTGAGCAGGGGGTTGGACTACATGACCTCCAACTTTTTATTATTATTGATCATTGCACAGTCAGCCAGATGTTCAGACTGGATTTTTGTCTACCTATCAAGTCCTTACCAAGGACCTGGGATAGGCAGATGTGGATGTTTAATGGTATTACAGATATCGTCGCAGGATAGAAGCAGTTCCTAGTAAGACCGCCTTTTGCAATTGACTAATGGTGAATTTGTCAATGCCAATGGTGTTCAAGTGGTGCTCCAGTTGTTTTGGGATTGCACCCAAGGCACCTATTACTATTGGTACTACCCTTGCTTGCCTTTGCCACAGTCTTTCTATTTCTATTTGTACGTCTTTGTATTTTGTTATCTTCTCCAATTTTTTCTCATCTATTCTGCTGTCTCCAGGCACTGCCACGTCCACTATCCAGACTTTTTTGTCTTTCTTATCAACAATTGTTAAGTCCGGGGTGTTATGTTGCAAGTGCTTGTCTGTTTGAATTCTGAAGTCCCAGAGCAGTTTAATTTTATCATTTTCTATGACTTTCTCTATTTTATGATCCCACCAGTTCTTGCTTACAGGCAAATGATATTTCTTGCAGATCTTCCAATACATCATTGTTGCTACTTTGTCATGCCGCTGCTTGTAGTCAGTCTGTGCGATCTTCTTGCAGCAGCTTACCAGGTGGTCCACTGTTTCTTCAGCTTCTTCGCATAGACGGCACTTACTGTCTGTTGCTGTCTTCTCAGTTTTGACTTTCTATGCATTTGTCCTTAAGGCTTGGTCTTGTGCAGCCAGAATTAGTCCCTCAGTCTCTTTCTTCAATTTTCCTGCTCTTAGCCATTGCCAGGTCTTGTTATTATCTGCTTTCCCAGCTATTTTTTTTTTATGTACTGGCCATGTAGTGCTTTGTCTTCCCATGCCTCTATTCTGTTCTTCATTTGGTCTTTCTTGTAGGCCAGTTTGGTCTCTCCAGTAGTCAGTAAGCCTTCCTGATATACTATTTTCAGTGCATCTTCATTATTATTATTATTATCTGAAAGGAAGAGGGATTCTGGGAGGCAGAATAGAAAGTTTTAAAAGTGTTGGGGGGTTGGGGAAAGGAAAACTTTATGATAAAAATGTGCATCTTTATGAAAAAAAAAGCAGTAGGTGAAATTCTAAAATGTATTATGGCTAGAATGCATTTATTTGCAGGTACAACAAACAAGCAGACAGACAGGAAAGCTCTAAATGCAGCTTCCTACATGGCTAAGTAATCATTTTAGAGTCTTATAAAATATGACCTCAACTTTTCACACATGCATGGATGGAAAGATGCTAAAAAGCAAAAAAAGTAAAGTGACAAGTACAAAGCCCATTTTTAAAAATAGCAGAGAATGGAAGAATATGGCTTTCTTTTTGTCAGCATGCCCTGCATTAATTTTTTTGCCTGAATATTCTTTTCCTTTTAGAACCCATGTGACATTGCACACACCTTTGTTGTTCAGTATATATGTTTCTTCTCTCTCTCACTCTCTAGCACATGAATATATACAAATGTATTTCAGAGGTCTGCGTATCATTTTATAGAGCAAACCCTTCCATTTGAAACAATATGAAAGCCCTTGATAATATTAAAGTATTAAAGGTGAAAATAGCTGTTGTTAAAGACATACAAAGTTCTACACACATTCAGAAAGAGTTTGATGTGAAAGGGTTTAGAGATCTGTTGGCAGGAAATACTTAATTCATAAGGAAGATAATTTGCAAGTATCCAGCCCATTACAAAATAGTCAGTCTCGGTTGTGCCAGCCAAGCTAACAGATTTTGGTGATTCACAGGTACTAAATGTATAGCCAGTCTTTCAAGTAACCTGCCTTCAAATCATATTACGGACTCTAAACTGTGTCCCAGCCAGCTATTTGGATCCCACAAGAATATGAACAGCAGCATTTTGTATCATCTGAAATATCTGAACCATACTTAAAGCCAAAGCACGTATTGACAGTGGCCAAGGAAGGTGCCAGAATACGTGTAATTGCAGAGATGTATAATTAAGGCAAGCTCTGCATTCTGCAGAAAGAGTCACAATTGGTGAACCAGCTAATGTTGATTGAACACATTGATAAGCACTGCTCATACATGCATTTAAAAGTGCTGAATTCAGGAGAACGGTCAAACTTTTGGAGAGGGCAGCTCCGTCTAAAACTTGTTCTGCCATGATTGAGATCAGTGGACAACTTAGGACTTATCTCATAGGTAAGCTGCATTTTATTTGTCTTCATCCAAAACTTTCCAGAAACCTATTCATAGTTTTTAGAGGTTATATGGGACAACTTTTCTCAGACACCCCCAAACTGTAACTGAATTTCCCCTGATAATACATTTATCAAACTCTTCTTCCTCAATAGGTATGTCTATAACATAGCATTACAGTATACTGATTTTACTCATGTTTTGACTTCTTCCCATACAATATTGGAAATTACAGTACAAGGTTAAATCCAGCACTGGCATTTTCATAGAATCTTGGGGAAGAAGAATGACTTTATATCGCTGAAATAGACAACATTTTGTACAGCTATGTGTTTCCTTCATTGAGTATCCTTTCAGAAAAATCCTTATTTCAAGCCTTTGGTTGCCCTAGCATTCATGCCCTCTGTATTTTGCATTAATCTCATATAAAGCTTTAAGAGAATGGTTGATTTGCATGAGATATTTAGTCCTGGTTCTTACATCAATATTCAGGAAAGTAATTTTTGAGACTTTATAAATGATGAAGCCATCCTTTGTGAACTAAAATCATAGTTGTTCATTATGCAGTAATGCAAAGCTATTGTCAGTAACCTTCTAAATAAAACAATGCAAGCTATTTTGATAGAGAAATGTTTTTAACAGATGGTAACGTTATGCTAATTCTATATGAAACATCTTTCTTTACTGAGAACATTCCAAAATTTAGAGAGTTATTAAAAGGCCATATTTGTGAAGTGTGGTTGAACAGGAAGGAAAGAAGGAAGGAAGGAAGGAAGGAAGGGAGGGAGGGAGGGAGGGAGGGAGAAAGAGAGGGAGGGAGGGAGGGATGGAGGAAGAAAGAAAGAAAGAAAGAAAGAAAGAAAGAAAGAAAGAAAGAAAGAAAGAAAGAAAGAAAGAAAGAAAGAAAGAAAGAAAGAAAGAAAGAAAGAAAGAGAAAGAAAGGGCTTCTAGGGAACGTATCTTCTATTATCATACAAAGAAAGAAGGGAACATTTTGTTTGTGTTTTGAATTTCTTTATGGGATGTGCTGGCTTTGGTAGCAATGATCTCATGGCTGAATTATTGCAATGCCCTTTATGTGGGCCATCTTTTGAAGACAGCAGCAGGTAGAGAACGTGACTGTCAGTTTAGTGGGTCAAAGGACTGTACTGACTGACAGTGAGTTACTGAACTCAGTTCAAGCAGGCATTGACCAGTCTGCAAAAAGCCTTGAATTACTTGGTGCCCCTTACTTTACCCCAATAAATGTGGACCATAAGATCATCACTAATCCCAGAAACACCTTGACCGTGAAGGCCCTAGACTAATGCTTCCTGATCCAGCATTTCAGGTGACATTATTCCTATGTTTTGAAGTGGAAAGTCCTCCCAGTCTTACAGTAATACATTTTTATTTGGAATTATTAGATAATTGGAATTTTCTGATCCGGAAAAGGTTACCTTGAAGCAATTACAAAGAATACTTCCTACTAGATGACAGCCCAACACTTAGGCATTGTGATGACTATTAATCACTGATTTACATCTAGTTCAGTTGCAGTTCATAGATAATTATGCTGATCTCATGGCTCTAACTCATGAGTACTTCCTCCTCCCATCTAGCTCTGGAATTGGCATATAAAGGAACAATATAATCAGTGTGATCTCTCGGAGCTTGTTTTATGGAGATAGGATTTCACAGGAGTAGTTTTTCAATGGATATCTATAGGGTTACCACATCTGGACTGCAAAACATCAGATAACCAGTAGAGGGCAAGGAAGAGGTACAGAGAGCTCTCTTTGTTGCCATCTAGTGACCAGCCAAGATCTAGTCATCTTGTATATTAAGTTACCTTGATCATGTTAGAATTAGATTTAGGATAATAACATTGCTATCTAAGGACTGTTAATGTATTAGATTTATACATATGAATTGACTTTGAGCTAAGGCTCATCTGAATGATGGAAACTTGATGCTGGAGTTATAAATGAATTGGAATTCCATTGGGCTCTTGACCATTGTTTTGGTCAGGCAGTAGACTTCACCATAGCACTTTGGTGTGTGGCAGGCAATATGTCATGGCAGTACAAGAATATCCAAGCAAATCATATTGACTGCAGACACAAGAGGATCATCTTTTTGGTTGCTGAGGACAATACTGTATATAATTAATACAATGCACTTAAAATGATGAATTTTCCTTGGTAGTAATAAATTTCCAGAAGGTTTCTGATTTGATCTGTGAAAAGGTAGGTTGGATCCAGTGGTTTCAGATCCTGAAGAGGGAAAATATCCAGGAAGGATGGGAAATTCCACAAAAGGAGGTACTGAAGCTACAATCACTAACAATCTCTACAAGAAGAAAAAACAGGAGAAATCAAAAGAGAATGGAGTAGAGAGTATACAGCACCCACAAATGCTGAGGAGAAAAGGGGACAGCATCACTATCAGATGGATTTGCAAGTGGCTAACAAACTGCACTCAACCATGTAGTCCTTAATGGAACTACATCTACATGGAGGGAAGTGAGCAGTGGCGTACCCCAAGGTTTAGGCCCAGGACTCTTCAATATCTTCGTAAATGACTTAGATGAGGGAATAGAAGGGGAACTTGTCAAATTTGCAAACGTCAGTCTGAAAATCCAGATGGGTCTTGACAAAATTGAACAAGGGGCCCTATCCAATACTCAGCCCTGGCTACACTGGTGGAGCCTCCCTATGGAAAGGGGTATGGGCTTTGGCAGCACCCCCTTCCCTTTGCTCTTTAAGCATAAAGAAAGAGGAAGCAAAAGTTTCACAATGTTTGTTTTACTTACATATATGATTTTAATATCTATTAAAATCAGGGCAATGTCAGAGAGTGAAATCGCAACTCCCTCACTTTACCATATTTCCATCAGAGCCTGTTTCTCTGTTTCTCTCTTCCAGGGAGCCAAAGAGACTGAAAACACTTTGCACATGTTTGTATTTTCATATCAACTGTTTTTGTGTGATTTTTGGAAGCCGCAGGGGCCCTGCAAAAATGAGTCATGTCTTTGTGGAGCCTCTGGTCCCTGTGGAAGTTGCACAAGAGGGCCATGCTCTTGTATGGCCTCCAGAATGTCTGAAAATCACGTAAGAACAGGGTGTCCTTTCATGCTTTTTGTGGAAGCTGTGGAGGTCACACAAAAATGGGGTATGCTCTTGGTAAGCTTCCAGTCAGAAAAGTGGAACCAACTTCCTCCCTGGTCCAACACCTCAAAGCCACAGGACATAACATTGACTTTAAAAATACCAGAACTATTGCCAAAACTGAACACTTTAACAACAGAATAATCAGAGAAGCCATCGAGATAGAAAAACGCCCACACAGCATGAATAAACGAGATGATGCCTCCCGCCTACCAGCCATTTGGAAACCCAGCCTTATTGACAGACGAATCCCTAGCACAAGGAGCGACACTGGACCCACACTCATGAAGACCACACATGATGTCACCACCACACATCCACGCAAAAAGCAGACTCAAACCCGCACCGATGATGAGGCACGACCGCGGACCAGAAACCAGACCACAGCTGCATCATTGGCCATTTTAAAACCCTCCATTCCATACGTGAAGCAAACTGACACCCACCTTGAAGATGTGGCACGACCACGAATGCGAAGCCAAACTACAGCAATGCAGCTCTCCATCTCAAATTCCCCTGCAACTCAGACTAATCCTAGCACAACAGGGCCCCCACCCAAGCAGAGCACACCCCCATCCAATCAGAGCACAGCCAACCCCCCATCCACTCAGAGCACAGCCAACCCCCCATCCAATCAGAGCACAGCCAAGCCCCTAACCAATCAGAACACACCTCCACCCAATCAGAACACAGCCAAGCTCCCATCCAATCAGTTCATACCTCCACTGGCAGTTAAAAGGAAGAAACAGCTGCGATCACACATTGCTCCTAGAAGCACGAAGCCGAAGACACCAGCCTGAAGATGACGAATGGGACTTCGTCGAAACGTTGCCAAGACACTTTCAATTTTACATGGGAGAAAACCCGAATTACCAAAGACCTACATACAAACACCCGTGAAAACCTCAGAAAACAAATATCGTACCTCTACGGGGAGGAAATCTACCATCTGACCAGGACCTATGAAAAACTCAAAGTCCAAAGAGCTTCCATTCTATGTGACCTCTCATTCTTACGCAACTGCCGAGATCAAAATTTAATCCCCACATGCTTCCAATTGAAATTCCACTCCAACTCTGCAGCCACCAAACGCATCCTGAAAAGAACAGAGGTGGCCCTAATCAGAAATGAACTTCACACAAAAAGATTCCTCCTAGACCGAATCAACAAAGATCTCCTCACACTTCACCTCAAACTCAGCAACAAGATCCACCCCGCACTTTGGGACAAATCCAAACAACTCACCGTCTGGAGAGCCGAAACACAGACCACCCTCAAGACAGACACACATACCAACAAATTCCGAAGACTACAGGAACGCCAGAAACAAACCTTCCTCCATCACAGCCACACTTGAAACAGTGCATAACATCTCAGATAGGACCCTCACCAAAGCCGAAACCGATGTCCTTTCCAAAGGATTCAACTTTGCAGTCGCTCCCAAACACATCCCCACTGAAACCATTATATGCGGAGTTGAAACCAGCCTGACCAAAATCAACCCCGACGACGCTAACAGAATCAGACTCAAAATCACCAACATCCTCTGCACCAGCAAACCCCCCAAAAGCAACTTACACAAAGAGGAACAGACAGCACTAATTAACCTGAAAGAAGACACCAGCATAATAATCCTACCAGCAGACAAGGGCAACGCCACGGTGGTTATGAACACATCTGACTACCAAACCAAATTAACCAACCTGCTCCAGGACTCCACATACAAACCCCTAATCACAGATCCCACCACCTACCTGGAAAAAACCACTAGATCCAAAATAAAAGCCCATCAGCGAAGAGATCCAGCAAAGAATCATTCCCAGAGAAAAATCATCCAGATGCCCTAAGCTCTATGGTCTCCCCAAGATACACAAAGAAGGAACCCCACTTAGACCCATAGTCAGCTCCATAGGCTCACCTCTACAAAACCTAGCCAAATTTCTCGCCAAACAACTACAGCCCTATTCAGAATCCATCACCTCACACGTAAAAAAATCATTCCAATTCATAGAGATCATAAAGAAACAAAACTTACAGCCCAGCGACCTACTCGTGAGCTTTGATGTCATTTCCCTCTTCACCCAAGTGCCAATCCAAGAAGCCTTGACAGCTATCCAAAACAAATATAACCCCCCCAAGCACATCCTAGATCTGACCAACCATTGCCTATCCAACACATACTTCATCTATAACGGACAAAAATACAAACAAATAGAAGGAGCACCCATGGGGTTACCCCTCTCACCTGTCATTGCAAACCTCTACATGGAACACTTTGAAACCCAAGCTCTAGAAAAATCTGATCACAAACCCAAACTCTGGCTCAGATACGTAGACGACACCTTAATAATCTGGCCACATGGGAAAGAAAAACTAGACAACTTCCTCACACACCTCAACAGCCTACACCCCAAAATACAGTTCACCATGGAAACAGAAGCTAACAAGCAACTTCCCTTCCTGGATGTCTTAGTCTACAAGAAATCCAATGGCTCCCTAGGACACACCATCTACCAGAAGAAAACACACACAAACCGCTATCTGCACGCACTCTCACACCACCACCCAGCACAGATCAACTCCGTAGCCAAGACACTCATCTCGAGAACAAAACGCTTAGCTGACGAACAACACCTAAAAACCGAACTACACACTCTCACTAATGTACTAACATCCAACGGATTCCAAAGAAATAAGATTACCAACTTAATCAAAAAAGAAACCCCCACTAAAATCCAAGACATAGAACAAGAAAACGGCAAAGCCCTCCTCCCATACATAAAAGGCACCACAGACAAAATCAGCAAGATCCTCCACAAACACAACATCAAGACAGCATTCTGCACAAACCGAAAAAATATCTACCATCCTAAGAAACCCCAAAGACAAAATTGAGTTAGAAAATCAAGGAGTATATGAAATCCCATGCACCGCCTGCCCCACCACATACATCGGACAAACCAACAGAAGAATAAGCGCACGCATTGAAGAACACAAGAACTCAGTCAGAAAAGAGGAACCAACTTCCTCCCTGGTCCAACACCTCAAAGCCACGGGACATAAAATTGACTTTAAAAATACCAGAACTATTGCCAAAACTGAACACTTTAACAACAGAATAATCAGAGAAGCCATCGAGATAGAAAAACGCCCACACAGCATGAATAAACGAGATGATGCCTCCCGCCTACCAGCCATTTGGAAACCCAGCCTTATTGACAGACGAATCCCTAGCACAAGGAGCGACACTGGACCCACACTCATGAAGACCACACATGATGTCACCACCACACATCCACGCAAAAAGCAGACTCAAACCCGCACCGATGATGAGGCACGACCGCGGACCAGAAACCAGACCACAGCTGCATCATTGGCCATTTTAAACCCCTCCATTCCATACGTGAAGCAAACCGACACCCACCTTGAAGATGTGGCACGACCACGAACGTGAAGCCAAACTACAGCAATGCAGCTCTCCATCTCAAATTCCCCTGCAACTCAGACTAATCCTAGCACAACAGGGCCCCCACCCAAGCAGAGCACACCCCCATCCAATCAGAGCACAGCCAACCCCCCATCCAATCAGAGCACAGCCAAGCCCCTAAACAATCAGAACACACCTCCACCCAATCAGAACACAGCTAAGCTCCCATCCAATCAGTTCATACCTCCACTGGCAGTTAAAAGGAAGAAACAGCTGCGATCACACATTGCTCCTAGAAGCACGAAGCCGAAGACACCAGCCTGAAGATGACGAATGGGACTTCGTCGAAACGTTGCCAAGATACTTTCAATTTTACACGGGAGAAAACCCGAATTACCAAAGACCTACATACAAACACCCGTGAAAACCTCAGAAAACACACACATATATATATATATATATATATATATATTTAAAAAGCCTGCATGAATCTCCTTCACCGTGACAGTCCCAGTTTTTAAATTCTCTTACCTGTCTGAATTTTCCCCCTTTAAGCTGAATGCAAATTTCATCTAGTTCCATCCATGTGAAATGTGACATGGATGGGATTCCATCCCAGTGATATGGAGTTATTGGCAATAAAGCAACACATGCATTTAATATATTAGTATGGTTGATTGCACAGGCAAAGGATCCCAAATTCATGCACAGAACAAGCTGAACTGAAGCACTTGCAAATCTCCAACAGATTGCTCCTCTTTAATTGTAAAATCATATGTTCTTTATTTTAGTCTTTCTGGAAGTCCTACCATAAATCAGAGGGACACCAATGCATTTTTACTAATTTCAAGGAGTGGCCAATTCAAAGGCTGCAACACATTCAATAGGTAAAAATTGATCATTTTTATTAGCTTATATGATAGCAGCAGAGGTAGCAGCACAATGATTTGTCATTTGGGCCGTACATTTTAGCAGAAAATGCACTCTCCTTGGTTACCATAGCAGCCAGCATTGACTTACTCCATGATACAGTGACTAATTTTGCTTAATTGCATTTCTATATGCTCCTTTTAGATAAATGAGCATGAATTTCAGTGATACAGATTGGTTGGCTAAATTTACCAGTTTGAGGAAGCACTTGGCATGAGATATTTCCAAAGGCTCTAATGTTCCAGGAATCTCCCAAAGGGATCTGTTTGGAACATTGGGTGCTGAATGTGTAAAAACCTACATTGATGATAAACTCTGAGGCTGTGATTTAAGGGACCAAATGTTTGTTAGAAAAAGATAAAAGGCGCCTAAATGTTGACCTTTTGGAGATGGATGAACTAGTACTCCAACCAGCATTGTGGTATCTGGAGAGCCTCAGATTCTTTATTTTTTTTATAATGGATTATATCTCCCGACTGTAAATTACTGTACTACTATAGTAACATTTCCTCGAACAGAGTTGGTCTCCTTACCCAGGTTTAAATAATCATTAGCAGATGTTGCAGTATTTTATCTGCCAAAAGGGCCTAGTGCTGTCTATATTTATAACCATATAAACTGTTTATTTTATTTGTTAGATTTATATCCCACCTTGTGTCGTCCAGAGTGCTTATCATCCTATTTTATCCATGAAGACAACCCTGTGTTGTACATTGGACTGAAGGAGAGTGATTGGTCCAAAGCCACAGAGGGAGCTTCTGCAACTGAGAGTGGATTTGAACCTGGATCTCCCTTAACCCAACACCTTAATCACTTTTTTTTGTCTTTAAAGCTGTGGGTTCAGAAGAAGGTATGAGAGCCAGAGTTTTTTTCCCAATATATCGGGAGGAGGCATAAGGGATTTTACATTCTTAGAAATGTTGGATTTAGAGCTAATAGCCTGTTTAATGTTTTTAAAGTCATTCTGCTTTTGAAGGTCACAGACACACTGACTCTCATTACAGCAGTGATGTAATATCCCGATTGTACTATTAAAATGACGAGTAGAGATTTGCAGATCCTGTTCAGATGCCTGATCCTGCATATCAATATGGACCAATCTTATCTGATTCCCTCTGGATTGGTTAGTCCAATCCAATTCATTGCCTGGATCTGGAATAATGGCAATGAGTTTCTTTTATTCCATTATCTAATGTAGAAAAATATATAATACATGGTTGAAATTGCTTTAAGAACAAAACCGTTACATTTTCAAATAAATAGCATTTTTATGGCAAGACCAATCCTGCTTAAAATTTCCTAACGTTGGTGTAGAGGATTTGGAGCAGTATTCCTTGAAAGTCTTATTTTCAAAACAAAGATTGAACTTCTATTGTCACATAGATAGAGGGATACAGAAAGAGAAAACCTTCATATGAAATGATGATGTCGCTTCCTGAATGTGGAAAATCTCATTCTGGAAGTAGAGGGATGAAAATAGAGCAATTAAAAAGGTAAGGACATTGTCTATTACTTCTTCTTGTTGATTTTTTTTAACAAAATAGGCTAATTTTAACAAAGGTGCTGATGGAAGGAAAGTAATGTTATTAAATTGTGTGCAATCGCCACCTCTTGACATTTTTTAAAGTGGATCCTCCAAAAAACTATTTGAGAATTGCTGTTTCAGGATGCATTTAGTCTATGATCTCAGAGTTCTATTGGCAGGAGGAGAATTTCAAAGCAGGAATGCAAAGAATGTAAACATGCAACTACCTTCAACGAACTCTTCAGGAGAGTGGGGGGAAAGAACAGTAAAAGCATCACTATACAGGGAGAAGCATGGGGCGGAGGGCTGGAGTCGAAAGCAAGAAAGACTTAAAGCAAAAAACGGGTATATATGTAGTTCTTGAGTTATGATCATTGTAACTCATGCTGGTTAGTGGGTGAGTCCCAATTTTATGGTCTTTCTTGCAGTGGCCATTTAGTGAACACTGTGGTTGTTAAATGAACCTCTGGTTCATTAAGGGCATGGTTTTGCCAAAAACCTGTAGTAAATGTCAATTTTCAGAAAAACCATCATAAAATGTAGTCCTGTGACTGTGGGATGCTGAAAAATGGCTGTAAATATAGCCTGGTAGTCTTGAGCCCAAAGTGGGGAGGATGACTGTCAGAACTTGACCGGTCATAAGTTAAGGACTTCCTGTACATTTCAAAGATAAAACTTTCTTGCTTGCTCAGCACATCCTGATTGTAATGCTTTCCTTTCTCTAGTTATCATAAAAATGTAATTCTTATCTATGTTCATCTACATGATCATCCAGCTCTCTGGGGAGTTTACTGCCTATTCCTTGTCTGATTCAGGGGAGCTTGCCACATAAAATCAATCTCAAGCTATGTTAAGCTTCTTGTGCATTAAGAATATATCCTAGAACAAGTGTGATGTGGCTCTATTTTCATCCTTACTAGAGTCTAATAGATTCATATCAAAGGCAGGTCTGAAATAATGCTCAAGGGCGGACATAAAATGGATCACCAAAGAAGTTCTTGATCTATATTTTTTCCAGTCCTATCTTGGGAAATGGTCTCTTCCAAGTTATATATTTCCAGAGATTAGCCATTGTGAGTTGTCCTTCAAGAAACTTTGTCCACTACTTTTGAACTTCCCATCTGGATAAGCTTCCAAGCCACCACAGTAACATGAAACTTGGAAACATCTACCTGAAAAACAAAGAGATACTATATGGTCATCCAAGACATTAATTCTATCTCTGAACCATTGCAGGTGGAACTAACTCCCTAATTGAGTTACTTCTTGTTCTGCTTCCTAAATTAACATCGGGAATCTGCTGTGAATTGAGCAGAGATTCAAACCATTCTAGGACTGAGCCACCACAATCCAATTGCAATCACATGAAAGTTGGAATAATAAATATAGCATTTCACAGAACACCTGGGGCTTTGTATATTTTTAATTAGTGCTTGCAACTAATTAAAAATATTTAGTTGATTATCATCAGCCTTTTAACCAATTTTAACCAATTTAAATTTGCATAATACTAACACTGCAGTTTATGTCCCTTTTGCATATTTGTAAAAAAAACAAGATCAAGTAAATTACTGTTAGCAGAACTAGACACACTTCATGGATTCCAATTGTTTCCCTACTATAGTATTTCAGCAGAGTGAAAAAAACACACACAAAAAGGGACTTTTGTATTCAATCCTACCAATTAAAATATTTCCTGAATCAATCCATTTAATTGATGTACACTGCAATCTTATGCATGTTCATTTGGAAGCAAATGCTTTTGTGTTTAGAAGATTTATTTCCATACCTAGGTAACCATACCTAGTATTACCACTGAAACCATGTGCAGTACTGCTATATGATTTAACAGTATTTATTATGTGACCTCATTATTTTACTATCTTATTAATCTGTTGCCCTTTCATAGTTCCATTACAGATATTTCCCACATCAGCAGGATATTTAAATATCTAACAAATTGATTTTATTTTATGAATTTTGTTTGATATGCCAGGATAGAAGGAAGCAGTCAGAACTTAGGTTTACTCAGGCAGTTTGGATTTGGCCTACTAAGGCGTGTCTCCTGACTCTCTCCTCTTCTTTCATTTTATTGCTAATTTTGTACTTATCTTTTTTAGTTGGAGTGTTGAGAGTAATGAACCTAGTGCTGATTTGCTGTCAGATAAATGGTCACCACTGAGACTATATTTCTCCTTTGTGATGAGTTTTTAATATCCTCCTAATGAATTATTACTTCAAGTTCTTTAAGACCTGGACTTTAAGTATCAACCAATTACTCTGTAGTCATTTCAAGGCTGTCTGCTCAGCCCTTGTCATCATCTGGATGATTGGAAAGCAGAAGAAAGTGGTGTAGTATCCTGGATTCATGATGTTGGTTCCTTTCCTTTGCTCACTCTTGCTACTCCCTTACTTCTTGCTGAGTTCCTATTCCTTTCCTTCTTGCAGTAAAGCACCCCTATCGATACACACTTCTGTACTGCTCCCTTAAGCTGCTCTTGTACCTTGCCAATGCCAATGGACTCTAAAATGGTTTAAGAGAATTCTGTTCAGATTGGGATGTTTTGGCAGTGGCTTGCAAGGGATCAGTCCAGATAGCCAGCTCCCCATTGGCTCTGCTTCTGTCAGTCTTAGAAGGTAGACCAAATGAAGAAAACAGAGGAATACAGGTCAGGACTACTTTTATTATAAAATGATAGTAACAGCATTTTGCAAATCTCAAATCTCCTCCATCTTTTATCTTTGAGTGAATTAGGGAGGGACTTGTCTGAGACATTTACTCAGTTCTTATCCTGGGCTCAAGCCCCTCTTATTTGACTGTTGTTTTGTTGCCTTGCTTTTCCACCTGTCTTCAAGGCCATTCCGTATGTCCTCAACAGCTTCGCCAATTTCTTTCTTTTCTGTGGGTGGGTCTTACTAAACCTCGATACTTTTTGAAACTCTTAAGGCTGTTTACAAAGTGAAAGCATGAAAATGCATGTGTATGCAGGCATAGCAGCCAGCTTTAAAAATATTTTCTTTTTTCTTTTTAGTTTTTCCAGGTTTGGATCTTTAAAAATCTGCTGCATCTATCACTATTGTATTATTTATTTATTTACTGTCAATGACCAGCAACTATTGTTCTAGTAGTGTCCCCAATAACCCAGTGGATGAAACATTTCCTTGATAGGTAAAAACTTGATATGTAAAAGCAGGCTGGTTCAAAACCTCTCTGGAATGCTTAATTTTTTTTTTTATTATTTGCTAACCTACCCACTTTATTGTTGTTTTCAAAACAGTTCTCCAGTGCACCATTTCATCATGTTTGCTGTCACCTGAGGTACAGTGGTTTCCCCACAGCTGCCAAACAGCACAAGCAAAATAAATACTGCACACGACTTATCACGGTGTTTATCTGGGGCCAGTAAAAGAAAATAGAAGAAAGCAAACTCCAGCATTTTAGTGGTATACTAGTTATTGCTTCAAATCCAAGTCAAGGCCAGCCCAACCATGCTATCCTTGGTGTACCACAGGGGGTGAACTAGCGTTACACCAGCTGAGTAGTGGCACTTGGGTTGCTGGCTCTTTCGGGCTCCTCTACCCGTCTCACCTCACCTCAGGTCATGATGCCTCACATCCAGCCAGGTTCAGCGCCGACTTCTGTTCTCCGCATACACAAACACAGTTAGGTTTTCCCCACCAAAGTGGTACCCATTTATCTAGTCACAATATCACATGCTGTTGAATTGCTGGCTGGGAAGGAGATTTGGAGCGAGCGACAGGAGCTCACTCCATCACATGGAGCCAGGTGTGAATTGCTGGAATGCAGACAATTTCTGGACAGCAATTCCAGCACCATTAAGCCTCTACACCACTTTATTCCCCTTTTAATCAGGGAGTAAATCTAAAATAAAAGGAATCGCTCAAATCTCATTTCCTCTAATTTGTCTTATATGAGATACTCTTAGCTACTTTTGGAAAGATTTAGCTGGAGCAAAAGGCTGATTCACCGAACTAAATAAGATACTCATTATTAGTATCTTATTTAGGATGTTTTACCCTGCAATTAGGTCATGTCTACCTAGCTTGTCAAGTGCTCCCACTGGAGTCCTATAAACAAGGAGTCCCCAAGTCCTGGGCCAAGGACCGGTACTGGTCTGTGGCCTATTAGGAACTGGGGCGCACAACTGGAGGTGAGCAGCGGGCAAACGAGCAAAGCTTCATTTGTATTCATAGCTGCTCCCCAGTGCTAGCATTGCCACCTCAGCTCCACCTCAGAACATCAGGCATTGTGTTCCCAGTCTGTGGAAACATTGTCCTTCATGAAACCGGTCCTTGGTGCCAAAAAGATTGGGGACTGCTGCTATAAACCTTAAACTAAACATAGCCATATGAATTCAAGTTCCCATCCTGCTTGCATCTGCTGGGCAAACCTACACTAGAGAGGGCAATAGCTTATTCTCCTTGATATTACCATTTAAAGTTTTGTTTTGTCTTCAGATTCTGATTGACTTTTCATGCAATTGCTTTTCTCATTTCAATCACTTTCTTCCAAGTTAAAACCCAGACAAAGGGCTATTTAACCCATTTTCTCCTATATGAACAGCACAGAAAGAGGGAACTTTAGAACCCTAATTGCTCTTTCCCCACATACAAGTTAAAACCCATGAAAAGAAAAGTGCAATAGCAAACTGATGCAAACAGATATCAGCACTGAAGATTTTATGCTGTATTTGAATGGCCATACACATGTGCTTTAATTATGCTTGCCAGAAGTGAGGCCTTTGAGTTAGCCTTACTATGAATTTTGGAATTTTCTGTGGCTAACAAGCTAATGCGTTTGCATTTTATATCAGCTGGTGATCATTACTTATTGAGCACTGTCAAAAACTGACCAGTTTTGCATGTTACTCGTTGAGTATTGTGAAACAGTTGTTATGCCTCATTTATTGCTCATTAGAAACCTAAAGAAGGAATAGCTCTTACTATAGAATACATTCTGGGTGGCCTGAATTGGATGGCTTGGAATAGAGCTGAAAGGGACCTTGGAGGTCTTCTAGCCCAGCCCCCTGGTCAAGCAGGAGACCCTATACCATTTCAGACAAATGAGTGTCTAGTCTCTTCTTAAAAACCTGTGATGATGACTTCCGGTTCTGGTTCGCGGCACTGAGGGTCGCTCGGAGAGTCTTCTCTCTTCGCCGGCCAGTTTCCCTCCGCCGGTAGACCCTGGATAGGGTCGAAAGTCACCCTGGAGGGGTGACCACTGCTGAGGAGGTCTCTCGTCGACTGCAGAGGGGGAAGCAGCACCTTCCATGGTCCGAGGCAGCTCCTTTGGGCCGATGGGGAAAAGATCGGCCATTAACATGGCCGATCACTTAGTTGCACCAGCCGAAAGTCAGAATAACATCTAAGCGTTAAAGAACCACTGTGGAAGATCCAGGTGAGACCTTTCCTTTCCTCTCTTTACCCTAACTATCTCCCTGTGAAAAGCCCCTAGAATTATTTCCCTACTTTGACAGAGCAGCGTTCGCTCACTTGGGAAAACAAGCTTTGGATAATAGAAACTACAAATTAATTTTTACTGACTATTTTTATTTTCGGATACTCTGGGGTCCCGAAAAATTTCTATTATTGAATTTTATTATTCTATTTACCTCTTAAACTGGACAATATTGTTTTTTTTTACTGCTTTTACTCTTTTAATTGGATAAAACCTTAGGTATCTGGAAAACAATTTTATAGTCTACTGGGGACATCTTGTGGTGAAAGTTGACATTACACTTGTACTTTCTCTTTGATTTTGAGGCTGCGTTTGACCTTCAAATTATCATAAAAGGGAAAAGATAAAGAATTTGAAACAGCTGTGTGGAGGTAGATATGGGCTGATTGTTATTAAACATAGCCTCCACTAAAAATCTAAAAGATTATTTCACCATGGAAATGGAGGAACCTTACCCACAGCTTGACTACAATCTTATATTGGAAAAAATCTTGGAAGTTACTGAGCAAATGAACTTTAGGATGAAAACTAAAGATGATTTTCCAGAACAACAAATTGAGGAACAGATCAACAGCAAAGAGGCCTGTGTTCAACATTATGTACAACATGATGAGATGGAGGAATTTTATTCACAACTTAACTACGAAAAAGCCCTTACCCCAACATTTCAAACTGATTTCCAGACTTCAACTGATTATTCTATAAGTCAAAAAACAACAGAAGAGGAATCTATCACCACCAAAGAGGATTCTACACAATCCTATGTACAATCTACTGAGTATCAGAACTATGATAGCTTGGACAACCAACTAACAGCTATAACACTGGACATAATTGATTACGCTACTCAGATGATAGTGGAAGAAGGAGAACAGAAGTACGACCAGATTGAATTGATGATAAACATGTCTAACAAAACATTGAGATTTGTTGATATAGAGGCTCTCTTATGGAAGCCTGCCTGGCACAAAAAGAAAGCCAGAGTTAGATTTAAAAATGGGATTTAAATCTTTACTTGATGGGTAAAAAAGGTTTTTTAGAGATATGGACTGAATTAATACTAACTGAGATGAAAAGTAAAGGTTTTTGGACTGATTTAATGTTTAGGATTTAGATCTATAACTGAGATGAAATTATTGGTTAGATTATAGTTTGGAATTGTGAAATGAAAAAGGTTTTAAATGAGGAGCTATTAAGACAAGAAATAGAATATATGTGTGAAATAGTGTAAGAAGGTATTTTTTGGGATAATATGTTTATTTTAGGTATGATAACCACTTTGTAATGGAATGAAAACAAGGAAATGGATTGTGACAATGGAAGATATGGTATTAGTAAATGAAGACGTATTAGAATAAGAATTAGAATACATTTCAGAAATGTAAGAAGGTAACTGTTGGAATAAGATGCTTATTTTAGACATTATAATTATTATGTTATGTAATGAGGGAAATTAGGGATACCCGAAGCGTAAACAATATGCTTAATTAAGGCTAAATTGGAATATGGTAATTGGAATTTAGTAAAGCTTAAAAACAGGATTTGGACTTGTATAGATAAAATGTTATTGATAAAATTTTATGGATTGATTGAATTTTATTTAGAAATGTATTAATTTGAATATGTTATATTAATGGAGGGAAATAGAGAAGGAATCTTTAAGGAGTTAACCTGACCTGTATATGTATGATTTTGACTTTGGATAATTGATTACCCCATCTCCACGTTGTTTCCTAAGCACTCTGTTCTAAAAAAGGAAAAAATTAATAAAACTTATTATAACCCCCCCCCCCATGATGATGAAGCATCTACAACTTCTGACAACAAGCTGTTCCACTGGTTAATTGTTTTCACTATTAGGGAGTTTCTCCTTAGTTCCAGGTTGCTTTTCTCCTTGATTAATTTCCATCCATTGTTTCCGGTCCTGCCTACAGGTGCTTTGGTAAATAAATTGACCCCTTCCTCTTTGTGGCAGCCTCTCAAATACTGGAATATTGCTATCATGTCACCCCTAGTCCTTCTTTTCTCTAGACTAACCAAACCCAAATCCTGCAACCATTCTTCATATGTTTTAGTCTCCAGGCCTTTAATCATCTTAGTTGCTCTTCTTCGCACTTTTTCCAAAGTCTCAACATCTTTTTTGTAATGTGGTGACCAAAACTGGATGCAGTATTTGAGGTGTGGTCTTACTAAGGGTTTATAAAGCGGTACTAATACTTCACGTGATTTTGATTCTATGCCTCTTTTTATACAACCAAGGATTGTATTAGCTTTTTTGGCTGCTGTCGTACACTGCTGGCTCATGTTTAAGAGATTGTCCCCTAGGAGTCTAAGGTCCCTCTCACAGTTACTGTTTTGAGCCAGATTTCACCTAATCTGTACTTGTACCTTTGGTTTTCCTGCCTAAGTGTAAAACCTTGCTTTTCTCCACATTAAATTTCATGTTGTTGGATAGGGCCCATTGCTCAAGTCTGTCAAGATCTTTTTGGATCCTGAGCTTGTCTTCTGGGATATTGGCTATTCCTACCGACTTAGTGCCATCTGCTAATTTGATGAGTTCCCCTACTTCCCCTCATCTAAACCATTTATGAAGATTTTGAAGAGTACTGGGCCTAAGACAGAACCCTGTGGCACCCCACTGCTTACTTCCCTCCATGTAGATATAGTACCATTAAGGATGACTCTTTGAGTATGGTTTGTCAGCCAGTTACAAATCCATCTGGTGGTGATGCTGTCTGTCCCACATTTTTCTAACTTACCAAGAAGTAGGTTGTGGTCTATTTTGTCGAATACCTTGCTGAAATCTAAGTATATTATGTCCACAGCATTTCGCTAGTCTACTAATTTAGTCACTTTGTCAGAGAATGAAATAAGATTGGTTTGGCATGATCTGTTTTTAACAAGACCGTGCTGGCTTTTAGTTATAACTTTATTTGTTTCTAGATGTTTACAGATCTGTTTTTTTTTATTATCTTTCCACTATCTTCCCAGGTATTAATGTTAGGCTGACTGGTCCATAGTTTCCTGAGTCTGTCCCCCCCCTTTTTTTTTATGAAGATTGGAACCACATCAGCTCTTTTCTAATCCTCAGGTAATTCCCCAGTGTTCCAGGATTTTTGAAAGATATGGTACAATGGTTCTGAGATAACATCTCAGATAACATCTGAGATAATATCACAAACTAATGTGTCTGAATCTATTGAGTTATGTTGGAATCCTAGTGCTATGGAAGCATCCTAGACAGGAAAACTCACATTACAAGAGTCTGGAGATACATTTATCCTTGCTTAAGCTTTTATGGATCAAAATTCACTTTATCAAATGTATAACATATGGCAAGAAAAAGAAGATATATATTCACCTAGCTGAATACTGCTTTCCTGGAGCTAAATTGCAGACTTATTTAGAAGGAAACTGTGAGTGACAAAAACCTTATGTCATAATAGATGTGTTCATTTATAGATTTCCACAAGATTCTTGTTTTTGTTGCAGAGGCATTGCATGAGTATTCCCCTTAAATTGACATACATGCAAAAATCTCTCATGTGACAATGTGATATTAGCTTCTTTTAATGCATAGTATAAGCTACTTTAATAAGAAAGTATTGTAAGTTTGATTCCAAGGTCATGAGAGTCATTGAATTACTATCTCTGGAATAGTAAGACTATGGCAACCTGGTCTAGCTTCATGCCATCATTGAATGTTCCATAACTCTTAGTTTCTTTTTACGTAGGACAGGAAAGAGGCTGACTATACTGGATCTTCCATCACCAATACATTACAAGAGCTGATCCTTCAACTGGGTTTCAGAGTGGCATGGCTGCATTGTATGCAGATTTGCAAATCTCTGCAAAATTTAATGTACCTTGGTATTCAGTGGCGCGAATATTGGGTGAGAAGATTACATGACAGATCCAAATTACAATCTGCTTTGCCTTTGGTCATCCCCTTAATGCAGGGGTGTCAAACTCACAATGTCAGTGACGTGTCGCGATGTATCATGACTTTTTTCCCATTGCCAGCAATGGGGTGTGTGCGGTTTTGCTATGATGCATCCGGCCCGCGGGCCTGCAATTTGACAGCCCTGCCTTAATGTAAAGGACATAAGTCTTTGCATGAGCTCTTGGGAGGCCAAATCAGCAGGAACTCAAGGTTTAGCCACAGGTAGCACAAGTAAACATACTTTTGCATACTCTGCTTGCAATTGCTGAAGGGGCTCTTTGGATATCTTTAATTGTCCACTGAGAAATAACAAAGCAAACAGCCATTATATTTTAAAAATATCCAAGCTTCTTTCCAGTTGGAGCTGACAAATAGCCTTAGTGATATCCCTAGTTATGAAATGACTCTAAAACATGGGAGGTTTGAAAGGCCATCAAACGTGCTTTGGAAAAAGAGCTCTCTCTGTGCTTAATACAGCCATTTCATTCTGTGTGGAATCAAGACACCTGCAGCCACAAGCGAACTTTCATAGCGGTGTTGTAATAGATTCATTACATGCTGCCTATTACTTGTGGGAGACATTTTTATTCCTAGTGAAAGAAGAAGATTCCCTTTATCACAGGAGGACGAGGCAGAATGATGCTCTTGATGCCTATATTGGCACTAAGCGTTCCTTTGGTGCTTCTTCAACAGCTTCCTTTATATAAGAAGAGCCAACTGTGTAGCTGTCTATTTCTGCCTTTGCTGCATATTTCTAAAGATTTGGGAAGAAGTGAGTAAACCAAACCTGTCTTCATATCCTAGTTTCATTTAGGAGTTGGCAATATGAGAACTGGGTCATTAAGATGCTTCAGTTTCTTATTCCTTGAAAGAAGAGAACCATTATAATTAAGAATAAGGTACGGGATCCATTTGTGTATTTGTGATGGTTCTTCTTGTGATGCCATTTAAGAAGAGACTGGGCAGTCACTTGTCTGAAATGGTATAGGGCCTGCTGCTTTGAGCAGGGGGTTGGACTAGAAGACCTCCAAGGTCCCTTCCAGCTCTATTATTCTGTTATTCTGTCTATTTGCTAGGCAATAAAGGTCTATTGAAAATCCTATCAACGGTTATTCTTAATATTATGTTATGACATTTGCATCTAATAACCAGGGATCAGAAACATTGCAGGAGATCCCACGATCAGCATTTCTGACTGGTTTGTTTTACTTTGCTTAGCAATTAACAGGTTTCAAGTTTCTTACTTGGTGTGAGAGACTGTGGGGAACAAGGCAGCGGAGGAGGAGTTCAGTGGGTGTAAGAAGAGGTAGCAGAGAGCAGAGGAGGGAAGGAAACATTTTAAAGAGATTCTGCTTTAATTGGTCTGCCATAAGTCTCCCTGGAAACTGGGTTTTATCATTTTCAAGATCAAATTTTTACCCTGACAAGATGCTTTTCTGAAAGCCACATGGTGCTCACTTCTTCAGTTTGCCAGCTCTGTAGGGCTTGACAACAATCTTGAAAACTAAAAAAAATAAATAAGATCAAGGCAGATTTATAGCAAACCAATTAAGATGGTGTCTGTTTGAAATATTTCCTTCCCATGGCCCCTACCTACCTCTGGGCTGTGCGGCCTCTGAGCTCCTTCTCTGATTGTTCCCACAGTCTTTCGCAGCTAGCAACTTCTCTAAGATGTATTTCAGTGAGAAAATGTGGCCCTACAGATGGTCTGGACTACACTTCTCAAGAGTGCCAAGCAGCACGGCCAAAGATGAAGGATGCTGGGAATTGTAATTCAGCAACTATTGGAAGCCCAAGCTTCTTCTTATAGCTGACATTGACCCCAGAAATAAAATGGAAGGGGCAGAAACAAATATAGTTTCCCCAACTAATTCCATTTGAAAAACTGCAGATCAGAAAGCTCTTCTTATTGTTCAAAAATGTTGCAAGCTATTTAACTATATGCCCTTTTAATGATTTATATTACTGGTTTTCATTCTTGTCTTGAACGTGGATGAATTTATTGCTACTGGAAGGTTTTGAGGGCCACTAAATAAATCAGGGCTTAGCTGTCCAACAGTTCTAGACATCGCGGAGCACATAAGCTCCCCAGATGGCATTCATAGATCGCCTTCCCATTCATTAATTTAATTAACAAATCAATATCCAAAACAAAGAATGCCAAAATCTTCCAAATGATGCTGAATCCTTGAGATTTGGACTATTTTAACTACTATATTCATTTTGTCATCCACATCCTAGCTCTACATCATAGGGGGTTCTGAATAGCAGTCAGGAATATATGTCTCATTTACAGATGCTCAGTAAACACTCAGCTCCATCCAGTCACCCCGTCTCTACCCCAAATTAAGGGATTACAGAGTTGTAAAAAGGGAGGGTTTTTTTTGTATATACAGGTACTCTTTGATTTACAACCACCATTGGATCAGAATTTCTGTTATTAGGAAAGTTAAGTAAGTCATGCCCGATTTTATGAATTTTTTTTTGCCATGGCTGTTAAATGAATTACGGCAGTTGTTCAATGAATCACACCATCATTAAGAGAAACCTGCTTCCCCAATTAACTTTGCTTGTCAGAAGCTGGCTGCGGAGGTCGCAAATAATCCTGGGTCCCTGCAATTGTTGTAAATGCATTCCCAGTTGCCAAGTGCCCAACTTTTGATCATGTGACCTTGGGGATGCTGTGGCAGTTGTAATTGTGAGGAAAGGTTGCAAATCTTCCCCCCCCCCCAGTGTTGTTATAACTTGGAACAATGGCTAAATGAATGGTTGTAAGTTGTAATTTAAAACTACCTGTAAATTGTACATAAAACCACAGCATTCTCCTTCCACAAGCTCTTAACTTTTTTTTAGCAGGGAAAAAGCCAGTAGGCAAAGAGGGAAAAAGCCCTCCATCCCCACCCCCAACTGCCAGAACAGAGCGGGGGCTTCATGACCCCATGACAAAGGAGGTAACCCAGAGAGAAAATGGGGATGCAATCAACCCATTGGGTACATTTCTGCCTTTTCTCTTGACTCAGAAAAGCTGCAGCTGGGAGATTTTGTTGCACCCTCCTGGGGGAAGAGTGTCAGAGGCCTGTTTTCCAAGGGCAGGTTGCAGTGCACTGACATCCCACCAAGAGGGGGAAAAAATAAATGCTTCATCTAAGGGATTAAATGAAGAACCGGCATGTTTGTGGATAAAAAGAGGACACATCCCTCGTATTTTTCAAAAGGCAGACAGCCAATATTGGGTAATGTTTTCACATTTCTGAGACTGACAGGAGCCATTTGATTTGTTGCTGCAGAAAAGACAAAACAATGTGCGTGGGGGAGAGCTGCAGAGATAGTGCAAAGGAGTCCAAAGCAATACCACAGAAAGGAAGGAAAGGAGAAAATTAAGGTTTCTTTTTTTCTCCCTTTTCCCCAGCTGCTGTGATCAGTGCTGAGAAAGGAGAAAATTGTATTTCTCTCTCTCTCTCTCTCTCTCTCTCTCTCTCTCTCTCTCTCTCTCTCTCTCTCTCTCTCTCTCTCTCTCTCTCTGTGTGTGTGTGTGTGTGTGTGTGTCTGTGTCTGTGTCTCTGTGTCTCTGTGTCTTTGTGTGTGTTTAGGGCTAACAGATGGTAAATCCACAGTTTTTCACTTCATATACCTCTTTCCATTCTTCATTATCTTGTTGATGGTGAAATAATGCTGGGAGGCATATTGTCAAAGAAAGAAACATTAGACATGGCATTCGATATTGTTTTTGCATTATTGCAGTATCATCCTTTTGCCTCTGGTCTTTCCTGGATTTCTTCAGATGAAAGTGAAGCGAGTGTTCAGGTTGCATTGTTTAACCTGCCTGGCAGGATTTGTCTTGAGTTCTTAAGTGGAAGGGGCATTCTTCCATTCTCCCATGTAAAAGATTAGCTGGATGCAAGTTCATCCAGCAACATTCAAATATTAGAAAGACTCTGACAAAGGAGCCATCAATCAGAAGATAATGTGTGATTGGGGAATTGTGCGATTCTGCAACTTTTTTTGATACCAGTAGAAGATCCACAAGAGTGTATATGCTCAGACTCACTGAGGTAAAAAAAATGTGTTCTTTTGGTAATTTTCTTGTCTCACAACAATGTCCTACATCCAGACAATAAAATTGCCAGGCTTCTACTGTTTGAGCTGGAAAGTCTGGGAAGAAGGGGGCATTAGCAGATCTCCATAGTTCCTTTCATTATTCTGTTCTTCTTTGTCTCAGGCATAATGGAAACTGCAGTTCCCAAACCTGGAAGATTCAAATTGAGGAAGGCTACTATGATCCGAAATTTCCTTCCTTGTTTCCAAACAAGAAAAAAAAAATCACTACCTGTTCTCTCATAGTTTTGTTTGTTTGTTTGTCACTCTCCCATCCATCCACCCACTTGTTCAGGTGGTCAATCTATATTAAAACATCTATAAAATCTATATTAATATACGGTGTACAGGGGATTGGATTAGACATATGAACATAAGCCATGCTGGCTGGAATGGAACTCTGTCCCATCTAGTCTAGTCCAGCAGTCTGTCTATCTACTACACAAGGACGTCCACCAGTCTCCCATCTGATGGCCTTCAGAAGCAATAATACTGCCCTACATCTAATAGCTCTTGATCCCTGTGATCTCTATGAACTGTTCCAACCCTTTTGGGGAGCAAGTTAAGCCGGTAGCCAGCATCACATCTCATGGTAAAAAAACCCCAAAGTTTAATTATGTGCTGTGCAAAAAAAAAAAAAATCCTTTTGCCTCTCCTGATTCTTTTAGAATTTAATTTCATAGGTTAATCTCTAGTTTTAATATTTTGGAAAGGGGAAAATAACTTCTCTTTGTCCATTTTATTCACACCATGCATAATTTTGTACACCTGAATCATGTCCCCTCTCATATGCCTCTTTTCTAGACTAAAAAGCCCCAAATGTCACAACCTTCACTCATGGGAAAGCTGCTCCAGTACCTTCACTGCCCTCCTCTGAACCTTCGCTAGTTCTACTATATGCTTTTTGATATGCAGTGACCAGAATTGCAGACAATATTCCAGATGCAATCACACCATTGATTTATATAAGGGCATTATGGTATAGGCATTTCTATTTTTAATACCATTTCTTATTATCCCTAACATGCTGTTGGTCTCTCTCTCTCTCTTTTTTTATTATTTGAAAATAGAAAATGGTATTAAAAATAGAAATGCCTATACCATAATGCCCTTATATAAATCAATGGTGTGATTGCATCTGGAATATTGTCTGCAGTTCTGGTCACTGCATTTGGACTGTTTGTCATTATTCCAAGATCTCTTTCCTCAACAGTCACTGCTAGGTCTGATCCCATTGATTTCTATGTGTAGGTAGGATTTTTTGTATCAACACACAACACTTTACATTTACTGATGTTCAGGGACATCTACCATTTTGATGCCCACTTGCCTAATGTGCACAGATTACATTGGAGCTCTTCCCAGTCTCTTATGGGTCCATTTAGAGTTAAAAGCAAACTTGGCTATTCCACAGGTCCTGCCTGATTCTAGCTCAGGGGTCTTCAAACTTGGCCCTTTTATGACTTGTGGACTTCAACTCCCAGAATTCCTCAGCCAGTGTGGCTGAGGAATTCTGGAAGTTGAAGTCCACAAGTCATAAAAGGGCCAAGTTTGAAGACCCCTGTTCTAGCTCATTTATAAATATGTTTAAAAGCATTGGTCCTAGGACAGAACTCGGGGGGGGGGGGTACAAGTTACACCTCTCCATTTTTAGAAAGATCCATTTACTCATTACACCTCTCCATTGTGAGAAAAATCCATTTTCTCCTACTCCTTTGTTTGTTAAGGTTACAGAGAAGTCTTTGATGAGGGACTTTATCAAAGACTATTTGAAAAGCTTAGTAGATAATTTCTACTAGCTTGTCCTTATCCACACGTTTATTAATAACCTAAAAAAAAAACCTCTAGAAGATTAGTTAAACAAAACTTTTACTTAATGATGCCATGTTGGGTATCCTTGAGCAAGATCTGTGCCTCTGGATGTTTGGTAATTTTCTCTTTAGTAGTAATTTCCACTATTTCCATATACTAGAGTTTAAGCTGACAAGCGTATAATTTCCTGGATGGAAGGTATGTTAGCCACCTTCCATTCCCCAATTACAAAGGGCAACCGTAAAGACTGGTTGTATATTTTAGTTTGAAGGTCAATAATCTCAATTTTAAGCTCCTTGATAACCCTTGGGTGAATGCCATCAGGGCCTGTGATTTGTTGATGTGCAATTTATCAATAACTTGTTTCCTGAGATTTTCTTGCTTAACTTTGTGTCTATATTTAGATTAACCCAAACCCAAGTCTTTGCAAAAGATGTCAAGGAGTAAGGTTGCAGCCTCCTACTGCAAGTGGAATTTACCTACTTTTTGTCCTATGTTCTTCCTTAAGATCCTCAGGTCTTTTTTTCGTTTCTTGTTTCCTTTATTCAGCTTTCTGTATTCCCTTTCTTTATTTCTTTTTACTATTCCTACTAATTCCAAAAACTTCAATATCCAAAGAGTTGTGGCATATTCTGATTTTTAAAAACTCAGTGATGAAGTAGTGAGGGATGAGACACTTTAATGATAAGGAATGTGAGCTCTGGATCAGAGGTCCTTGGTATTGTATTTTAGCCCAGCCATGAACAAAACAGAGTGGCCGTTTTGTCTGGTACTGCACAAAGCCTGTGGAATGTAATACTGTAATCACCTGATAATAAAGAAAGTCATAAGGAACAGTTCAGTTCAAAACTCACTGAACTGCACTGGTCATCACACTGAGGTCTGCCAAATCTACGTAGAGTGAAATGAAGATCACAGAGCTAGTTTTACAAATCACAGGATCACATGTGCTCATATTAGATGGAGTGTCTTTATTATCAACTACAATAGATGGACGTGGAGTGAAAAAAGAATAGACCACTAATTAGTATGGGAACCAAAAGATGCCAAAACAATGTCTTCTATGCCACCAATGGAGCCTTGTATGGAGTTTTTTTTCCTGATTGAAAAACTGCATCTTACGCCCTTTGTTTTTATAAAAGAGATATAACTAAAAAAAAAAGATCATATGGTCTTCAGAAAACTGTATATAAAAATAGATTTTTCTAAAGGACATACATTTTATAGTTTTAAAATCTAAAAAGGGGAGGATGGATTTAAATAAAAAGAACACCAGGAACGCTAATTCTCGAGACATTCATTTGCTACCAAAATAGGGCAGCATTCGAAAAAGTCTTCACATTGGTAAAAGCTATAAATAAAAGAGAATGTAGTTATTTTAAAATGCCTTTTAAAAATGTAAAAACACACAATAGACTGGAGCAGTGATTCTTTAACTATTCTTTAACTAAAATGGTAAGAGAACACCGATCCGACCTTGACGAATATAAGTCACCGGGATCCGACAGATTACATCCCAGAGTTCTGAAGGAGCGGGCGGATGTTATCTTAGAACCACTGCACCATATCTTTTAAAAATCCTGGAGCACAGGGGAAGTACCTGAGGATTGGAAAAGGGCTGATGTGATTCCCATTTTCAAGAAAGGGAAAAAAACGGACCCAGGAAACTACAGACCAATCAGTTTAACATCAGTACCTGGGAAGATCCTAGAAAAGATAATAAAAAAACAGATCTGTGAACAACTAGAAGCAAACAAAGTTATAACTAGTAGCCAGCATGGGTTTGTTAAAAACAGATCATGCCAAACCAATCTTATTTAATTCTTTGATAAAGTGACTAAACTAGTAGACCAGCAAAATTCTGTGGACGTAATATACTTGGCCTTCAGTAAGGCATTTGATAAGGTAGACCACAACCTATTTCTTGGTAAGCTGGAAAAAGGTGGGATAGACAACAACAACACCAGATGGATCTGTAGCTAGCTGGCAAACCATACTCAATGAGTAGTCCTCAATGGCACCACATCCCCATGGAGAGAAGCAAGCAGCGGGGTACCACAAGGTTATGTCTTAGGCCCAGTACTCTTCAATATCTTCATAAATGACTTAGATGAGGGGGAATTGAAGGGGAACTCATCAAATTTGCAGATGACACCAAACTGACAGGAGTAGCCAACATCCCAGAAGACAAACTCAGGTTCCAAAAAGATCTTGACAAACTTTAACAATGGTCCCTATCCAACAAAATGAGTTTCAATGTGGAGAAAAGCAAAGTTTTACATTTAGGCAGGAAAAATCAAAGGTACAAGTACAGACTGGGCAAGACCTGGCTTAAAAACAGTTAACTGTGAGAAGGATCTTGGAGTCCTAGTGGACAATCACTTGACTATGAGCCAGCAGTATACAGCAGCAACCAAAAAAGCTAATACAATCCTGGGTTGCATAAATAGAGGCATAGAATCAAGATGATGCAAAATATTAGTACCGCTTTATAAAACCCTAGTAAGATCACACCTGGAATACTGCAGCCAATTTTGGTCACCATATCACAAAAAAGATGTTGAGAGTTTGGAAAAAATTCATAGAAGAACAGCTAAGATGATTAAAGGCCTGGAGACTAAAACATACAAAGAATGGCTGCAGGACTTGGGCTTGGCTAGTCTAAAGAAAAGAAGAAATAGGGGAGACATGATAGCAGTATTCCAGTATTTGAGGGGCTGCCACAAAGAAGAGGGGGTCACATTATTCTCCAAAGCACCAGAGGGCAGGACAAGAAACAATGGTTGGAAACTGATCAAAGAGAGAAGCAACCTGGAATTAAGGAGAAATTTCCTGACAGTGAGGACAATTAACCAGTGGAATAGCTTGCCCCCCAAAATTGTGGGCGCTCCATCACTGGAGATTTTTAAGAAGAGGCTAGACAGTCACTTGTCTGAGATGGTATAGGTCCTCCTGCTTGAGCAGGGGGCTGGACTAGAAGACCTCCAAGATCCCTTCCAGCTTTATTCTATTCTATTCTATTCTATTCTATTCTATTCTATTCTATTCTATTCTATTCTATTCTATTCTATTCTATTCTATTCTATTCTATTCTTTCTTTTTCCTGGTCTCAAATAATCTCTCTCTCTCTCTCTCTCTCTCTCTCTCTCTCTCTCTCTCTCTCTCTCTCTCTCTCTCTCTCCCTCCCTCTCTCTCTCTCTCCCTCTCTCTCTCTCTCCCTCCCTCCCTCTAAGAAAAGAAAGAAATTTCATCCTATCCTTTACAGAAGGGGTCATGGCTCACTGACAGAAAACATGCCTTGAATTAAAAAAAGACTGTTCCAGTTTCAATCCTTTGACACCTTCAGAGAAGACTGGAATTCAGCCTAAAAGTATAGAAAGTCACTGCTCATCAGCATTAACATGACTGAGTTATTTGGACTAACGGTCTACTTAAGTGTCAGGCAACTTCCTGTGTTTCTGGTGATGCCTCTGGAAATGTACAGAGTTGACACAACCTTCTATCTCCAATTTTTCTCTACTGTGGATCATATTTCATGCAGGGAGAGAAAACTACAGTATCAAGGAATGCAACAATGTTCATTTCATTAAGGCCACTGCCACAAAGCACACTCATTCTAGAGTAACGCTTGCACCTCAGGGATGTTGTTCTAGTTTCCGAAAGCTCTCAGCCCCTTCTGCAAGATACCACAGAAGTGCTCAGCCTACCTACTGGATGTTGGAATTGGCCTACGTCCATCACATCACATTAAGATTGGGCATGAGAAGAATGGATTAAGGGCTTTCTGAATTTTCTTTATACTTTCCTTTCTCTACACCAAGGGGCTAATTTTGTCCAGAGCAATAGGATGATAAATCTTACCTATAAAGATTTTTCAGGTGCTCTCTGATATAATTTCTTTGTCCTGCATGTTTTTATCAACTAGCATCTTCCAGAGTGCCAAGGTTTACATATGAACATTCTGTCTTTTGGGATTAGCAATTGCTTTTTTCCATTAGATTCTCACTACTATTTATATCTGGACTTTGTGGAGCATGGCATCAGCACCTGTTTCAGAGAAGAGAAAATTTACAACAGGATTGGTTTTAGCAAATCTAAACCTGACAAACTGAATTACTGTACAATAACTTGACATCCTACCAATAAAGTAGTTATTTTATGGCTGAAGTATATCTTGGAGAATTAATTAGATGCCACTGAGCTGGGCACAACTCCTGGCAATCAAATGGGCAAATGTCTATGGAGATTCTCAGTCATCCAGGTCATGGTTGTCCCAAAGGTGCTTTTTAAAAGGCAACTGGACTTTCTCATTTTTTCCCTTGAAAATATTTTGCTTCTCCTCTAAGAGGCTTCTTCAGTTCTTCCGTTCAGGGAAAAAAAAGCCCAAAAGGTCCAGTTGCCTTTTGAAAAGCACCTTTGGGATACATGGGCAAATGTCCGTCCTTTCATTTTATCCCTGGCACCAATCCATAGCTCTTCCTAAGGAATTTCACTGACTTCCTTGATCTCTTTCATTCACTCTCTCTTGTCTTCACCTTCTTAGAATTCCTTCAACCTTGTCAGTTCTAGTCCCTCTTATTCTGTCTAACCCAACAGCATGTATGAAAGAAATTATGTAGAGGGGCTTCAGACTCTGCCTCTCCACCAGCAGGATAACTCTCTGAAAACTTAACAAAAGGGAACCAAATTTGGTATGGGGAAGCACCAGCAAAAGAAAGATCAGATTTGAAAATGGATTAAATCCACCTCATTCTTTCTCTATGTCCTACTTGCATTACCACTGTTAAAAAAAACCAAAATTGCTTCAACTATTCTGATTTTTGTTATCCTAGAAATATTCTTATTTTTCACAATGTTTTTCTAGAAATTTGTTATTGCCTTTCTCCTTAGTATTAATTTTTTAGTTCTCCTGCATATTGTCCATTTTAATCTATTTTTGTCCAAGAAAACTGTAGTTCACAAATGAAAAAAATTCACCTTTTAATAATCATCTGTGTATTCATTCAGTTAATAGATTGATGTTATCTGCGTATCTCAAGTTTGCACTTTAGTGTTTTAACAAGCAATTTTTATTCCAGCTATTATTTCTTCCAATCTAGTCAGTCTTAACAATCCATTTATCATATAGATTAAACAAGGCAGACAATATTTATCCTTGTCTCATTCATTCCCTATTCTGAACCACTATTTTTCAAACTCAGTTCTTACAGCATCCTTTTCACTACAAAGGAATCTCAGAAGAGTAATCAGGTGCTCTGGTACACCTATTATTCTTAATATACAGTATTTCACACTCTGGCATGTCCTACACAATCAAAAGCCTTGCTATAGCTAATAAAGCAAAGGTAAATCTTAAATTCTACCGCTTTCTCTATTTCCTGTCATATTTAACTTTTTAGTGGAACTCTGAAGTATATTTTATTTTAAAAAATGTTTCTGCTATTCTATAATCCTATTTCAAAAGGAATGATTTCTTCCATGATTATATTAAATAGTTCTACATTAGCCTTAAATTTGCTTATTATTTAAATTTTAAAAAATTCCTTTTCTATTATCTTCTTCTATTTGTTGACATTCTTGGCTGAAATATCTTTCCTTGCTTCTTACTGTTGAACAGAACAGAACAGAACAGAATAGAATAGAATTCTTTATTGGCCAAGTATGATCGGATACACAAGGAATTTGTCTCTGGTGCATAAGCTCACAGTGTACATATAAACAGCAAGTAATAGGTCATAGGTCATAATCATAGTTACAATCATTAATCATAAGTTACAAACAACAATTAATAAATCATAAGAAACCAATAGGAGAAGATTATAGGAAAGATGAATAGAATAGAATAGAATAGAATAGAATAGAATAGAATAGAATAGAATAGAATAGAATAGAATAGAATAGAATAGAATAGAATAGAATAGAATAGAACAGAACTGCTCAAGCAGGAGAACCTATACCATCTCAGACAAATGACTGTCTAGCTTCTTCTTAAAAAATCTCCACTGATGGAGCGCCCATGATTTCTGGAGGCAAGATGTTCCACTGGTTAATTGTCAGGAAATTTCTCCTTAATTCCAGGCTGCTTCTCTCTTTGATCAGCTCCCAACCATTGTTTCTTGTTGCCCTCTGGTGCTTTGGTGAATAACGTGACCCCCCTCTTCTTGGTGGCAGCCCCTCAAATACTGGAATACTGCTATCATGTCTCCCCTATTTCTTCTTTTCTTTAGACTAGCCAAACCCAAGTCTTGCAGCCGTTCTTCGTATGTTTTAGTCTCCAGGCCTTTAATCATCTTAGTTGCTCTTCTCTGAATTTTTCCCAAACTCTCAACATCTTTTTTGTGATATGGTGACCAAAATTGGCTGCAGTATTCCAGGTGCGGTCTTACTAGGGTTTTATAAAGCGGTACTAATACTTCGTGTGATCTTGATTCTATGCCTCTGTTTATACAACCCAGGATTGTATTAGCTTTTTTGGCTGTTGCTGCACATTGCTGGCTCATAGTCAAGTGATCGTCCACTAGGACTCCAAGGTCCCTCTCAGAGTTACTGTTTTTAAGCCAGGTCTCACCCAGTCTGTACTTGTACCTTTGATTTTTCCTGCCTAAATGTAAAACTTTGCTTTTCTCCACATTGAAACTCATTTTGAGAAATGAAACAGTGCTGTGGGAATTAAATATTCAGCAGAATGAAGGCATGGGTATGCAATGCTCTAAAGCGGCATCCTGAGGGGAGAAGTTGAAATAGATATGGGAAGCCTTCATTTAGTTATTGTACATCCTGCTTGTTGCCCAAGACTTTCATTCTTTGTCTTTTTCTGGCTACATGATAACTTGTTCTGAAAGCCACTTCATCTTTTTCTCTTTGAAATTTTGGATTTCTCAGTGGATTGGCTTTTCTTATGCCTTCAGAGCCCAACTTTCCCTCATGCCTGTTGTAATTTCCTGCCACTTCACCCACAATGATATTACTATAATCTTCTGTTCACACCAGCATTGCTCCCAGGGCCTTTGAAGCTACTGAGCCTCCCACTATCTCCACCACCACATCAAAGGGGCAATCTTCTGGAAGCCCACTTGATAGAAAGTACATAATATTTGGATGCTACTGCCTAATCGGTGCCTAGAAATGGAGGAATTAACTAGGAGCTATCAAATATATTTCTGTTATCTCCGTGTGATGTTCCTAAATTGTGCATGTGATTTGTCCAACTCTTTTCTGTGGGCTGTGCTGCCTTCTTAATTAGTATGGGTGACTTTCAGGGATTGTGATCTGCTTCCCAAGTTCTGCTTTATTGGCATACATCTTAATATTTATTTTATTTGTTAAATTTATATATCCATCCAATGCAAGAAACAATATAACAAAATAACCAAAAATATAAACATTTTAAAGAATCAAAAACCATAAAATAAAAACATGGTCATTGTTTTGAAGTGGGAAGTGAGAATTAAAATAGTAGCTTAATTCAGTTTATTCAGCATAATTTATTCCCCCCCCCCACATGGTATCTATAGGAATGGAACTGACCATGTTAAGAATTATACAGATTGGCAATGTGGAATGGGAAGATATAGGTGAATATTTTGCTAAAAGGAAAATTAAGTTGAGATTATCTATCATCTGTCTGTCTGTCTGTCTGTCTGTCTGTCTGTCTGTCTGTCTGTCTGTCTGTCTGTCTGTCTGTCTGTCTGTCTGTCTGTCTGTCTGTCTGTCTGTCTGTCTGTCTGTCTGTCTGTCATCTATCTAGTTAGCCAGACAGCCAATAATCCAGCCAGCCAGCATCTGGCTGATATTGTCACAAAATGTGAGATGAAATATGCACAGAAACTCTACTACTCATTTTAAAAATATACTCCAATTCATTTTCACTGCAACAGTTGCTAGCTTATATATTGGTTTACCCATTTTAGAGAAAAAAAACATTTTCTGAGCCAATATTTAATATTAAGAGCTGATGATGGATGGATGGATGGATGGATGGATGGATGGATGGATGGATGGATGGATGGATGGATGGATGGATAGATAGATAGATAGATAGATAGATAGATAGATAGATAGATAGATAGATAGATAGATAGATAGATAGATAGATAGATAGATAGATAGATAGATAGATAGATAGATAGATAGATAGAGATGGGTGATAAGAGAGAAGACAGTAATATGTGGCAAAAGGTAGAAGGAGAAAATGTGCTTCAGGAAGCATACCTTTGTATTCACAGCAGATCATAGGCATCAATCAAATAATCCAATGTGCAAGGTCACCTGTTTTTTAAGACAAATTTCATTTTCATAAGTTATATTCCACTTTTAGTGGTTTTTGTTTCTTTGCCACTCTTTTCTCTACTAAGATCCTTCTTTGTCCTTTAGTATAAAATTTAAGGAGCTGAAATTAGCACTCAAATTCCTTAAGCCTCTTTAATGGGTGAAACTGGAACATACTCCCCGAGAGACTAGAGTTTATCAGAAGATTTACTATCCACTCTTCTCTTCTATCATTAACTATACAGTATGCTACAAATAGATCACTAGGAAAACTAGCACAGAAGGCAGTGAGTACGGCCAATTGCATCACTTTTCTTTATAGGTATTTGAGAAATGATCTGTTGTTCAAGAAGAATATATGAATAATGTTGGAATGGGAGGACAGTAAATTAATATTCAATTTCTACTTCAGAGGCTCATGGGGAAAGTCAGTGATGTCAGACAGATTAATCAAATCAGAGCAGTCAACATAGATAAAGCAACTACTGCCAGCACAGTGAAGGTAGAGTCTCTGTGATGAGAAGAAACATGATCTGGGACTGGCAAATGAAACCTAAGACTTCATGTTAGGGCAATCAAAGAATGTTTTCTTAACTGAAGTCTTATGTAGACAGTCATGATTTGCACTGTGGTCAGTTCCACCTGCTAAAAGAAGCTTTCTGAACTATGAAGTGGCTGTTGATTAATTTTGCTTGGATTTATGTGAATCTGGGAAGTGGAAAATTCTTTTGCATATATAACGGTGATGGTTGGTCAACTTTGAAGACTGAGGATTTGTTAAGGTTGGGTTCTTGGAAGGTTTTGAATATAGAACCAAAAGACTGTCCCCTGAAGAAGCAGCCTGAACTTCGTTCAGCCCATTGTGTTGAGATGCCCTAGGCCTAGGTCATAATGACAGAGTCCAGTCCTTCTGAAAGGAAATAGCATGATTCATCTCAACATCTAAGTATTATTCCAGAACTGAGGCTTTGAACCAAATTACTCAGCACAGTGATTTTTAACTCTGAGAGAGAAGGATAAAGGACATGAAATTGTCTTATAGGTCTGGCCCACATTCATAACACAGGTAAATTGACTGATGTGTTGGCATGGTGGTTTTCAGTGACCTCCTATATCAATGGCCACCAACCCTTGTCTACTTCCCTTGTACAATTATCACTTTTTTCCCTTTCCAGAGGATGATTGATTAATTTATGGACTGACTGACACCCAGTTATTGTCAACTCCTAGCAAACACAGAGATAATTTCTTTTTCTATGACATTCTATCCCAAATCTGGTCTTTCAGATCTTCCAATGATGCACTCATCACCACTGTAATGGAGTCTATTCATCTTCTTGCTGGTCATCTTCTCTTTCTTTTCACCTTTCTAGCAGTAGAGCCTTCTCCAGAGAGCTAGGCCTTTGCAAAATGTGTCTGAAGTAGGATAATTTGAGTCTGGTAATTTGTGTCTCAACTGGGAACTTTGGATTGATTGTTTGATGATCCATTTGTTTTCCTCCAGTATTCTCAGTTCCCCAACACTAAAGTTCAATATATAGTGTCAATATTTTTCTTATTTTGCTTCTTCAAAGTGCAACTTTTACTTCCATAATTATACAGGGAATAACATGACTTGCATGATTTTTATCTTTTTTAGGTATAGACACAACAAACATTGGAATAGCTTTTCAAAGGCTTCAGGGGTGCCCTATAAGTGCTAAATTGTGATAGATTTTTGATTGCTTTTTTCTTTACTGATGATGGTTGATTCTAAAAGGCAGAAGTTATCCACCACTTTGATTTCTTCATTGTCAATGCTAACGTTGGTTGATGTATTTGTTGTCATTAGTCTTGGAATAAGGGATGAGCTAATTGTCAGTGTGGATAAAAAAGCAGCCTGAAATTTGAGACAGCCGGATAGCAAAGTCAGGCTGAGTAGGTTTTAAGACTATAATCCAAGAGTTGCTGTCAATATATAACTTGTATACATGCAGATAAATATAAATATTACAAAATATAATAAGACTCTGGAGATTAAATGCTAAATAAAACAAACTTGGTTAAGTAATCAGGCTCCAGGAAATTCTTGCCATTTGCTGAATTGGGTTATACATCGTGAAATAATTATGTATGATTTTATGGAAATAAAATTAGAATCTGTTAAAGTATCTAGAAACTAAATGAGTCTTTAGGAATTTTGTCAAGGATGAGCTGCATATACCTAAATGAAAATACATGATACATCAGCTCAGATCTTTGGATTTACTTTTGATAGTTCAAAAGCTAAGATAACTTCTTATGTCTTCTAAGAAATAGCCTGGTGTATTTTTAAGGCAGCCTTTTCAGTCTTGTGTGTGCCAGATATTTTAGCACAACCATGCTCAGAAATCTCCAGCCTTATGACCATCTAATGAACATCTTTCAGGATTATCACTTGAATTCTGTATATGAGATACAGTACACATAAACATGCATTTGCATACACCATAGCTATATGTATACAGCTAATTTATCTTTCACATAAGCTGAACAAAAAGATAGTTTTTGCGAAAACATTTCAATTTCTATTAATTAAATCAATAATAACAATAAAAGGTCCATTTCACCATCTATATAACTAACATAAACAAACAAACAAACAAAAAGCAGCTAAGTGATATTCCTTTCAGACATTCCTGAAGGCCTGTGGAAAGACACAATTAAACCTCAAGGGAAGAGAAGAGGCTTCAGGGCCTAAGGACCGTAACTTATTCCTCTTAGACTCATGATTTGGGGAAATTACATGGTCTGAAAATGGTAAAATAACATTGTCTGAAATGGTATAGGGCAGGGGTGTGGAATCTTGGCTGGCTCAGGAATTCTGGGAGTTGAAGTCCACAAGTCATAAAAGAGCCAAGGTTCCCCACCCTGGTATAGGGTCTCCTGCTTGAGCAGGGGGTGGACTAGAAGACCTCCAAGGTCCCTTCCAGCTCTGTTTTTATTCTAAAAGATTATGGGGATGTAGAAGGGGCTCTTAGGGCTGTTCAACAAAATTAATTCTAGACTTATTCTGTGGACCAAAAAGGATGGAAAAGAATTTGGCCACAAAGTCTTTTAGAATTTACACAGTTTAATTTTTTTAGATTGTTTTAGCACAATGTAGGCTCTTTGCTGGCTAACTGAAGGCTGTTGTGTCATGATTTTCTAATTCCTGCTCTCTGTATCTTAAAATAATACTGCAGAGGGAATATCTCAAAAATGCATCACAATAAACCCTTGAGGCATCCAGTTAACATTTGGCAAGGTTAATGTTCTCGAAAAAGGGTCTACCATTCCTGCTATTTTCACCCCATTCTCCAAAACAACAAGGCAGCTGCAGACACTTTGACACTTCCCTTTTATAGCCTATGAAGAAAAGAATCTTGAAGTGGCACAAATCAAATTGCTTTGCCCTTGAATCTCAAGCTGCATACTTTAATTGAATCACATCCTGGGTGAATCTCAAATTTCCTAATCAAATCAAAGCTAATTCATACATATATGAACTACCTTTCACAAACCCTGCTGTTTACCATTAATGCTTGCTAGT
This sequence comes from Azemiops feae, assembly GCA_023970755.1. NCBI lineage: Eukaryota > Metazoa > Chordata > Lepidosauria > Squamata > Viperidae > Azemiops > Azemiops feae. Next base: position 4,409,078 of record JALGBA010004297.1, on the reverse strand, counting down.
TTACATAATTAAGCTGTGGCCAGCCGGTAGTTTATTAAACTAGATGCAGAGCCATTTCTCTACAGCTGATGACGATACCCTCCATCTCTGATGACCTCAGAAAGTAGTTAATGAATAAAAATCTATTCTGACTATTCTGATAAATAGGCCCTGCAGCTAAGCAGGGAACTTGGTGCTGCGGTAGCATGTAAATTGGCTCCTATTAGTGCAAGGAGAAATAACAACAACTTCTTGACGTTAATGAGATGATTAAATCAGTATGAGGAATCCTGTTGGTTGAAGCCAGATGTATATTGCATTTTAGCACAGTTAAGAAAGTGACAGCAAGAACGGAAAAAAGAGGGGGAGATTTAGAAGAGAAGGAAAGAAAGGAAAATGAGGAATGTACTTTTCAAAGTAAGATTTTCTCTTTAGTGAGCAGTCTTGAGGGATGGGTGAGAGTCTGTTTGAATACGATGGCAGGAGATCAGGAAGGAACAAACTAAGGATTTTAAATTTAGCGATGGGGCAAACTCAATTAGTAATTTTGTTTCTGCATAACTGAATAGCTGCATGTTGCTGAAGAAAAGAAGAAAATATTGGTAGGAAATGGATGGCACTCCAAATGTTGCTAACAATTTCCAGTACCCTTCACAATTGGGCACGCTTGCTAGAGATGGTACCAGGTGTGCTGCAAGTTATCTAGTTCTAATTTGTCGTAATCATGCTGGACTTTCAGAGGATTCTGCTTAAAGAGAACTACAGGATCTGACCTGCAAAAATGCAGATAACCAAAACACACATCAGGAGTTAGTTTCCCACGAATTTTGCTGCCATTGAGTGGTCATCCAGAAGTTTGAAGAGAAGATATGATATGCGGCATATGCCTATTTGTAAGCATAGCTTGCCTTTTTCTTAACTTGATGAGTTTATTCATTTTACTCAGACACTCTACAAACAGAACAACTACATCAATCTATTTCCCCCCATTTATTTTCTAAAGATCAAAACCAGAGAGCCAGTTTGGTGTACTGGTTAAGGCACCAAGCTAGCAACTAGGAGAGTGTAAGTTCTAGTTCCACCTCAGGTCAGAAGCCAGCTAGGTAACCTTGGACCAGTCATGCCCTCTAAGCCAGGGGTGTCAAACTGCCAGCCCATGGGCCACATGCGTCACGACAAAACCGTGCCCACCCCATTGCCGGCAATGGGGGAAAAGCTCCGATACATCGTGCGATGTCATGTGACGTCGTGAGTTTGACATGTCTGCTCTAAGCCCTAGGACAGGGCTAGGCAACCTTGGCTCTTTTATGACTCGTGGACTTCAACTCCCAGAATTCCTGAGCCAGCCATACTGAGGGGAAAGGGAGAGCTTTCCAAGCTGAGCCATGCTGGCTCAGGAATTCTGGGAGTTGAAGTCCACAAGTCATAAAAGAGCCAAGGTTGCCTACCCCTGCCCTAGGAAGCCCTATGGCAACCACCTCTGAAAAACCTTACCAAGAAAACTGCAGAGACTTCTCCAGACAATCACCAGGAGTCAATGCATGCACACGCACACACAAAGACTCCACACCACTTCTTACATAAGTCATATAGCATTAAAATGACTTGCATTTCTTTGTTTGCTCTAATGAAATAGGTGCAACAAACAAGTCCAAAAAGATAGAATAGTTTTGAGCTAAGAAGGTTTAAAATCTATACTAAGCAAATAGGTACTATCATGCAAAGTTTGAAATGGTTTCTTCTCATTTCTGCTACAAGCAAGATGCTTCTTCTTGTAGATTCTCTTGGTAGAACGGATGTAATCAGTTTTAAAAGTTTCTTAATATACATGATGTCGTATTTTATTCCTTTACTAAGACAGCTTTTCCCCTTGCATATATTCTGCTAAAGAATTTCCTGCATATATTCCTCTGTGTATGTGATGTATATTCCACTGAAATAATATTTGAAATCCAGCAACCTAGGGACAGTTGAGTTAGCAAGTTTCACATCACTATCCTCATTCTTCAGGGATTAATCGTTCTGTAGAATTTTTCTGCCTTGCTTGAATCCTGCAGCAAGGAAGAAGCGTTCTTGTACTTTTTCATGTACTTCTACTCCCATTTTGCTTTCCCTTGATATTCTCTTATCCCTGTTCCCTCCCTGGCTTCAACCAACCCTCTTGGTCTATTATTGCTGTAGAATCATGGGCCACTTTATTGTATGACCAACACAGTACTCTCATGTGATGCTTTACAGCCCTTTGCCTGTTTCTTTAGCAACAGAGGAGAGAAGATATCTGGGCTAGCATTAGGTCCTCAGGAGCAGACAAGGTTTCAGTGACTTCCTTCTCTCTGGTGGAAGTTGTGACCACTGTACTATTGAGCAGAAATATTCAGTCATGGGTTTGTCTGGGAACCATTGGGCCTTGGTATAGATGCTTATGATCTGGGAAGAAAGATTGTGATTTCTGGGCCTGTTATAAGTCTGTGCTAAGCCAGAGAGCAAACAATAAACAATTATTCCTGCCTTATAAGGCAAGAATAATTCACATCCAAGTTTGTGAATCAGTTCACCTGCTTTGGACAGTTTCTATGGCTCACAGGAGTTAAGAAAGTTTTCTTTAAAAAAAATCTACTTGAAATTTCAAAGCACCACATGTCTCTAAAAATGTGTTGTGCATTTATTTTATGTTATTAAAAACATTTGTACATGTTCACATTTATATTTCTCATGTTTACATTTCCAAAGCAACTTGCAATAACTTCAGTATGAAGATAAAGACATGGTGACCACGCCAAGGTCATCCACTGAACTTCATGCACATTCAAATATATGTTTCTTTTTATTTGTTTACATTAATTTATTGAATGCACATTGAATGTACATTTGCACAATGTGTGTGTGTATGGGGCCCACCTCCTCATTCTAGAAATGTCATTTTTTTGACAGTTGCTCCTTACCAACTCCATCTTCATTTTTCAAATTATGCTTTCCTTCAGTCTTTGTAGGTTACTCTGGGTAAAGAGAATTCTGTCCACTGTCGCCTTCACTTACGTTGTTAGATATAACGGCTGCAAAAAAAATATACCTTGACTCTGGAAGGAAAGGAAAGGTGAATCAGAAGCTCCCATTTTTCATTTCCAGAGTCCTGGTGAGGCCAATAAAAGCTGTGGCAAGTATCTGTAAAACTGAAACAATAAGAGATACGACATTAGTCAGGCTGAAAAGATGGAAAGGCCAAGAGTTAGGATTTTTCGACTTGATAGCATGCCAAAGAAGTGAAGACCACTTGAAGTTTGTTTAACACTTTCCAGCGTCCAAAGCAGAAAAGGACTTTTTATTGGTACAGATATACACTAATCGTTTCAGCTAAGAATAGTTAAGAGAAAGAAGCTTTTATTTTTATTAGCCATTTATAGACAGATACAATATGCCACAGTGACGCATCATAACATGTTTACAGCCAGACTGGGTTTAATTACAGCGTACCCATTATAAGCGGTGTGCTCAGATTTCATCATAGGTTGAGCTTAAGGGAAAAAAAGATTGGGTATGATTGGACCCTCAGTCCCATGCAGCCTCTTTTTCACTGGCTGTGACTGCCAAAAGCAGGAATAGCTGCTTGTTTACTTCTGAATTATTTAAGATGTCATTATATCACATTGGCAACGTGCTTGGAGAGGCATGCTTTGGATGCCCAGCTTTTTGCTTTTTTTTTCACTTAGATGGAAATGTGCCAAATTCAGGGCTCCGGTCTTGAGTAAACAATCTCAACTAACGTCCATCAACTAGAGTTTCCACATTCTACCCCAAGGAGGGAGGAAAAAACAAGATCTGAATTTGTAAAATATGTTGTGCCATGTGGTATCCAGATGTGACTTGCTCAGGTTTTTCTTCATAAATTCAACTTCACAGTTCTATTGTTCACCTGCCTCATGGCTATTAACTCAATTTCAATTGCATTAAAATAATAATATAGTGAATATGTTATTACAACTGATATGTACACGGCAGACTGTTCATTTCTTTATGTGTTGGTTTTATCATATCAGCCCTGACTTTCTTGGTGCATCTGAACTTGGTAGGAGCGTTGTAAAGTGATGAGCCAGGCTGAAGATGTTTTGATATACATTTGGACCACTTGTATGTCCCTTTTAATTATCACAATGGCTCCTTGAAAACATAGTTTGCCCCACAAATCCCAAGAAATGCCAGTGTTCACTGTCTTGGAAAGGTGAACTTCTGTTTTATCCAGTGACTCCAAATATTCCCTATAAAGTCTTCATGGCGGCATACCTCCCCATAAAATGAAAGCAATATTAATGAGTTTTTGACCATTCAAAAAAACAAATATAGACCCTGAGGATGTTGAAATTGAACAAGAATGCAAATATTGTGGCCCAGGACCTGTGTGTAACACACCGGTATTCCTTTTATGACTCCTGGAACTGTCACTGAGTGCATGAAGCCAAGAGTGTTGATTTTATCCTTATACTCATAATTATTATGATTCATTTTTTGAGTTTTAGTACCTTTAAGGAACGGAATAGGTTCCTTCAACTTTGCAGATACATTCATTGTCCAAATCTCCCAAAACATTTAAACAATGGTTCCTAGAACCATTTACTTTTGAAGTATGTCATCAGTGTTCTATTGTGCATCCTTGCACTAAAAGTACACACAGTATTTTGGAGATCCAGCTGGATAGCTGCCACATCCCTTTTCTTATGTATTAGTGTTGTCCTTGGGCAGCTGAATCAGTTGCCTTCCAGCTGACCTACAGAACTCCCATTGGTGCAGCTTAACAAACAGAGTTCTTTTACTTCCTGAACAAGCAATAGTATGGAAAAGCAAAGATGTGAGAAGGTGCTGGCCATTTTCTATGCTGCACAGTGCAAGGGAAGAAGCACTTCTGAATTCCGGTTATGTAGGAATTCATGTGCACCATTCCAAGACTGTTGCTGAGGTCAAATGGAATGTTTGGCTATCTGAAAACTCTGACTATGGAAGTATATCTGCTCTTTTTTCTGTCTTTCCAGGAGCACTTATGAATATTTAGTGACAGGGTTGTTCTCCTTGGTCCTGAATGTTTTACGGACCTTTTTCCATAGCCCTCAATGTGTGCTTTCCATAGTCCTGGATCTTTGTATTCACAATTGCTTTCATCATTGTCTTGATGTAGTGGTAGGGACAATGACCTTGGGGAAACAGGAGGAAGAGCTGCAGCCTAGACAATGGTCTGTTCAATAAAACTTGAGTCTGAAGGAAGAGAGGTGGCTGATAAGATAAGATAAGATAAGATAAGATAAGATAAGATAAGATAAGATAAGATAAGATAAGATAAGATAAGATAAGATGATAACCTTTATTGTCATTTTTTTTTACTGTGGGCACAACGGCACACATCAAAAATGAAATTTAGTTGCCTGCTCTCAAAGTGAAACACATACATGACACACACCTAAACATACTATGAACAACATATGTATAGACCAGGGGTAGGCAACCTTGGCTCTTTTATGACTCGTGGACTTCAACTCCCAGAATTCCTGAGTCAGCATAGCTGACTCAGGAATTCTGGGAGTTGAAGTCCACGAGTCATAAAAGAGCCAAGGTTGCCTACCCCTGGTATAGACCCACATCCCTACATATACGTAGCAAGTAAATATTAAATACTGTCCATCTTGAATATATAACGGAAGGAGGAAGCTTGAGAGTTCACAAGGTTAATGCTGTATGGGATGAAGAAGGGACCTTCCCTAGTTTTCGGGAGAGTAAAAGTGAAGGGTGAGAGGATCTCTTCCAATAAAGATAGTATTCCTGAGTGTGTTTCTTGTCTTGACCATCTCTCAAGGCTGCCCCTGCCCTTGACTCAGCTATTACTGACTTGAATGATAGAGGTCCTGGACCGGAGTATAGACATGGGATGTCATTAAATCAGTTTGTTTCTGGTAATAAAGGATGAGGATTGCTAAACCTCTATGCTGTGGAATGAATTCTATCCCTGCTGCTTTCATTTAATTCAGTTCCAAAATGAAACAGCTGCAGGCATTTTGATGCTTTCTAACCAGGGATGAATCATGATCTTGAATTAAATCGTGACCACTTTTAATTTCAGATCTTCAATCTGAACTCAATCAGAACTGATTTGCACAGGTCCAATATTGACCTGGATTCTCAGCTATCATTTTAAAATAAAGGGTTTTTTTTTCCTATTGCTACTGCCTGGAAATGTCAAATGGAATATTTGTCATCTTTAAAAACGAGCCCTAGTCCAGGTTCAAAGTTGAGTGATGAAAGATGTACAAAATGGAGTTGTGAGGATCAACAAATGGGGGAAAGTGTTCAAAAATATACTCATTTAGAGAAAAGGAACATTGTGTTTCAATCTGCAGTGGTGTCCAGCAATGCAGATTGTCAAAGTCCCTTCCAACTTTATTATTATTATTATTATTATTATTATTATTATTATTATTATTATTATTATTATTATTATTATTATTATTATTATTATTATTATTATTATTATTGTTGTTGTTGTTGTTGTTGTTGTTGTTGTTGTTGTTGTTGTTGTTGTTGTTGTTGTTGTTAATCATCGCACAGTCAGCCAGATGTTCAAATGGGATTTGGCATTTTTGTCTACCTATCGAGTCCTTACCAAGAACTTGAGATAGGCAGATGTGGATGTTTGATGGTATTACAGATATCGTTGCAGGATGGAAGCAGTTGCTAGTAAGGCTGCCTTTTGCAATTGACTAATGGTGAATTTGTCAATGCCAATGGTGTCCAAGTGGTGCTCCAGTTGTTTTAGGATTGCACCCAAGGAGCCTATTACTATTGGTATTACCCTTGCTTGCCTTTGCCACAGTCTTTCTATTTCTATTTGTAGGTCTTTGTATTTTGTATTATTATTATTATTATTATTATTATTATTATTATTATTATTATTATTATTATTATTATTATTATTATTATTATTATTATTATTATTATTATTATTATTATTATTATTATTATTATTGTTGTTGTTGTTGTTGTTATTGAATGCAAACAGCCAGAGTGATACCAAGGGGAAAAAATTAAAGAAGAAAGCCTGCTGGTTTTTCTGTTGTTTTGGCAGCTGATGCCATCAATCTTCTGGGGAAAAAAATGTCCTCTATGTTTCTGTTTTACTATGGCTAGAGGCCTTTTCTTGTTTTTTTTTTCCTGAAACATCCCTCATCCCGTTTTTTTATTGCCATAAGTTCCAGCTTTATATCATGGGTGTGCACAAGGAATTTTTTTAAATTAATTTTTATTAATATTTTTTTACAGAATAAAATCAATTCAAACTTAGAAAAAAAGAAAAGAAAAAAGGAAGAAAGATGGTGGATAGATAGAAAGAAAAAGAAAGGGAAGAGATGGAAAAGAAAAATGTAAAGAAGCAGCTTCCCATCTTCTTTGCTGCAGTTATAAATGCATTTACACTTTATCCTCTCGCTTTAAAATTGAAGCATAACTCCATATTTTACCTATTCTAATCTTCAAACCTATAAATCACATGTTCATTTCCCCCCCCCCATTTTCATCAAAAAGTCCATAAAGGATTTCCAGTCACTAATACGTTATTGCCTTTTAATCAGACATACCAGTTTTGCCATTTCACCAAGTTCTGTCATCTTCACCAACCACTCCTTCATTGTATTTCAGTCTTTCTATCTTTGGACATATAATAATCTCACTGCAGTTACCACATATAAAAACAATATTCCACAAGACTTTTCTAATGGACAGCCATGGATGTGGACAAGAACAAAGAAAACCAACAAGGGCTTGAGGAGCAGCAAAGTGAATTGTCCATTCTGATGCCAAAATCAATAATCTTGGTCAATATACTCTAAGGATCTGGAGAAAAGCCAATGACATGCTTGCCTGCTCTTGGATTCAGTGATTAAGTCTGTATTATTTTTAGATATTTTTCACTTACCAATTGTTTGGCATTAAAACCAGTTCTATGCATCAAAGGCACATGATATGACCTGGATAATAATCATCAGGTCATTTCATGTACCCTGAAATTATGATAATAGTGGGATATAAGTTACCATAAATACCATGTGCTAGAAATAGTAGATATAACACCATGTATTCAGTGGTGGGATTCAGCCAGTTCGCACCTCTTCAGGCGAACCGGTAGCTAATTTTTTGTTGCCCAGCCCCAGTATGGACTTCCGGAAATGGTATCCACACAGAGAACCGGTTGTTCACATATTTGAATCCCACCACTGCATGCATTGTTTAAGAAAGTGACCAAATCTTAAATAGCTGTCCAGGTAGCTAAAAAGGAAAGCAAACACTATCTGGGATATGGGGAAAATAGGTAAGATTTATCCTGGGAATGTCAGCTCTACTAAATCAGGAAATCAACTCCATCAGAAAGCTAAAACTATTGTTTTAGAGATTGGATCTTCCCCTTCATATATTCCTCCCCTTCATATACTCCAGAGAATCAGGGAGGCATCTACCTGAACCACTGCTGAATTAAAAAAACAACAACAACATTGCAACTCCTTTTGCCTAGTTTAACAGCCTTGTACATTTCCATCGTAGTCTTCTTTCTTACTTTCTACAATGAGTTTTAAAATCCCAGAGCTGTGCTTTGCTCGTAAATCATGGCCAATAAAGAGTTGAACTATTCTGGGCTTGTATCAGCTGCTACCAGATGAAAATGAACCACTGTAGTGTAGTGTGACCAGGAATGCTAAAAGCAGAAAACTCAGCTGCAATTATATCACAGGGTAGTGCTATGCATACACCCGCTGAAGTATGTTCTACTGAATTTCTTTCTATAAAATCCCTTTCTCGTTTTGGACAACTCTACTCAGTGAGGGTCGAGCAGAGTGACCCTGAACACTTTTTTTTTGGGGGGGGGGAGCATTTGGAGTCTCTTCCAATGACCATATTTTATTGACCTGCCATTTTAGGAGAGGAACCCAGTACTGGAAGTCTAAATAGGCTTAATAAATGCAAAAACATAACCCAATGCTCCTCTTCTCATACTCCACCCCACTTCTAAAAATGTATGGATATGTGAATGGCGAAACCACATCCCTCTTGCAATATTATCCCATCTCCTGTGATCCTTTCACCCCCAAAAAGCTATGTGTAGCCCCTCCCCCACCATAATCATGTACATCTACACTGGATAATAATTTCACACATCTGGGGCTCCCTTCAGCCTACAGACTTCAAGAAGGAGGTCTCTTTGTCTCTTCCACACCTCTATTATTATTAGTGAACACAGGAATCTAGCCTAAAATCAGCCCAACATCAGGAACTCCTCTGATATAGTTGAGAAACACCAGCCAGAATTAATGTACTACATCACCATGGACTTGGAGGGGTCTCAAGCTGGCCCTATGACAGGATGTCAGTGTGATTTGCAGAAAGGCACTGGTCTGTGGAAACCCATAGCAAAGAAACACACCAGTATTTCACAGCCAGGGCTTGACAAGAAATAATCACCTTATTTTCTCAAGTGCATCCAAGAGGCAGTGGCATGCTGACAGGGCAGTCTGGCTTCCTTAGGCTCTTGGGGATGCCATCTGGCATTGAGAGCTGGGCAACTGGCAGTGAAGAACTATGCTCCTGCTCAGAAAAAGGGATGTGAGTGTGGGAAGTCAGCCCCCCAGAGAAGGAAATATTAAACAATTCAATATGTGGCTAAAGGAGTGGTGTAAAGAGGAAGGCTTTGGATATATTAGTCACGATGTCTGCAGCTGGTCCAATGAAAAAATGTACAAAAGAGATGGTTTGCATCCATCAAAGAAAGGGACTGAGTTACTCGGCTATAAATTCACAGATTTTCTGAAGGAATATTTAAACTAAACAGCGGGGACAGTGAGTTAATTGATACAGAACATCCCTGTCCCTGGCAATCTAAAAATTATAGGGCTATCAATGCATGTTACATAGATGTGTGTGTGGACAAGAATATCAACCTTGCTGTCAAGCAAAATCAAGCTTTTAATAGTGAGCGCCACACAAAGTGCACTAACCAAATAGGTGGTAAGACAGGGGAACTCAGGCACCACACAGGTTATGTAGAAAGTAAGCACAGGGTCAGTCATAAAGGACTCAAATGTCTATACACCAATGCACAGAGTATGAACAGCAAGCAGGGTGAACTAGAAATTCAGGTTAATGAGGGCAGATATGATATTGTTGCCATTACGGAAACATGGTGGGATGAAACCCACATATGGAACACACACCTAGAGGGATTTAAATTATTTAAAAGAAACAGACCAAATAAAAGAGGAGGTGGAGTTGCTCTCTATATAAGAAATAACTACATCACTACAGAAATAGAGCACAACAATGATGAAAACTGTCTTGAATGCATTTGGGTCAATATAAAAAAAGGGGGGGGAAATGACATTGCCATAGGTGTATACTATAGGCCACCCAACCAAACAGAGGAAATAGATGAACTTTTTGCTAGTCAGCTAACTAAGGTATGTAGGAAGCACATCACAATAGTAATGGGGGACTTTAACTACCCTGACATCAACTGGGAGACAAACTCTGCACCAAGTAGAAGATCAAACAGATTCCTGACAAACCTAGCAGACAACTTTGTCTCCCAAAAAGTAGAGAAGGGAACTAGGGGATTAGCCATTTTGGATCTAATTCTCACTAACAGAGATGAAATGATAGAAGGTGTTGAAGCCATAGGAACCTTGGGAGGAAGTGATCATGCAGTATTGGAATTCAATATTATGGAAGCACAAGCAATAGAACACAGTCAAACTAGAGTCTTGGACTTCAAGAGAGTTAATTTCAATAAACTTAGAGAGGGCTTGGGAAGGATTCCATGGATGAGAATCCTCAAGGGGAAAACAACTCAAGAAGCTTGGGAAATTTTGAAAAGTGAGATAATAAAAGCCCAGTCTAGCACAATACCAACAAAGAGGAAAAATAACAGCTCTCAAAAGAAACCAGCATGGCTGAATAAAGAACTCTCTGATAAATTGAAAGATAAAAAGTACAAGTATAAAAAGTGGAAAGAGGGACACATAACTAAGTCAGAATATCAGCAAATAGCCCGAGCCTGCAAAGATGAAGTGAGGAAAGCTAAGGCTCAAAATGAACTAAGGCTTGCGACCAAAGTCAAAAATAACAAAAAAAGCTTCTTTCAACATATAAAAAACAAGAAAAAAGTGAAGGAAATGATTGGTCCATTAGTGGGTGAAAGTGGCAAGAAGGTGAGAAAGCAGAACTATTTAACTCGTTTTTCGCATCTGTCTTTACACAAAAGGAAAAAACACACCAACCTATCAAAAATAATACCATAAAAAGCAGAATAGAAACACAAGTTAAGATAGGCAAGAAAATGGTAAGTGAGCACCTGTCCAGCCTAGACGAGTTCAAATCACCAGGACCAGATGGATTACACCCCAAGGTTCTCAAGGAACTGGCAGATGTGATCTCAGAACCACTGAACTATATTTTTCAAAGATCCTGGAGCACTGGGGAACTACCGGAGGACTGGAAAAGAGCTGATGTAGTTCCCATCTTCAAAAAAGGAAAAAAAATGGATCCAGGAAATTACAGACCTATCAGCCTGAACTCAATACCTGGGAAAATTCTGGAAAAGATAATCAAACAATGAATCAGCGAACACCTACAGGCAAACAAAGTCATTACTAAAAGCCAACATGGGTTTGTCAAAAACAGATCATGCCAGACAAATCTTATTGCATTCTTTGACCAAGTGACAAAATTAGTGGACCAGAGGAATGCTGTGGATATAATTTACTTGGACTTCAGTAAGGCATTTGACAAAGTAAATCACAACCTACTACTTAATAAGATAGAAAAATGTGGGTTAGACAGCATCACCACCAGATGGATTTGTAGCTGGCTGACCGGCCATACTCAGCGTGTGGTCCTCAATGGAACCGCATCTACATGGAGGGAAGTGTGGAGTGGGGTGCCCCAGGGCTCTGTTCTGGGCCCAGTGCTCTTCAACATCTTTATCAACGATTTGGACGAGGGGATAGATGGGGAACTCATCAAATTTGCAGACGACACCAAGCTGGCAGGAATAGCCAACACTCCAGAAGACAGGCTTAGGATACAGGAGGATCTGGACAGACTTGAACACTGGGCGCTATTTAACAAAATGAAATTCAATGGTGAAAAAAGTAAGGTTCTACATTTAGGCAAGAAAAACCAAATGTACAGGTATAGTATAGGGGGTACCTTGCTCAATAGTAGTAACTGTGAAAGGAATCTCGGAGTCCTAGTGGACAATCATTTAAATATGAGCCAGCAGTATGCTGCAGCTGCCAAAAAAGCCAACACAGTGCTAGGCTGCATTAACAGAGGGATAGAATCAAGATCACGTGAAGTATTAATACCACTTTACAATGCCTTGGTAAGGCCACACTTGGAATACTGCATCCAGTTTTGGTCACCACGATGTAAAAAAGATGTTGAGACTCTAGAAAGAGTACAGAGAAGAGCAACAAAGATGATTAGGGGACTGGAGGTTAAAACATATAAGGAAAGGTTGATGGAATTGGATATGTCTAGTTTAATGAAGAGAAGGACGAGGGGGGACATGATAGCAGTGTTCCAATATCTCAGGGGCTGCCACAAAGAAGAGGGAGTCAAGCTATTTTCCTAAGCGCCTGAAGGCAGGACAAGAAGCAATGGATGGAAACTAATCAAGGAAAGAAGCAACCTAGAACTAAGGAGAAACTTCCTGACAGTTAGAACAATTAACCAGTGGAACAACCTGCCTCCAGGGGCGGTGAGTGCTCCAACACTGGAAGTTTTTAAGAAGAGGCTGGACAGCCATTTGTCTGAAATGGTATAGGGTTACCTGCCTGAGCAGGGGGTTGGACTTGATGACCTCCAAGGTCCCTTCCAACTCTATTAATATTATTATTATAAAATATATTTCCTCAAAGGATCTTAAAGAGGCAGGAAAGCATGCCCAGTTTTCTTAATAGCCCCAGGTCTCCCTTCCCCAAGCAGAAACCAGCTCTATAGAGATGCAGATGTAAACCCAGGGAGCTAGGAGATTAAGAAGACAAAGACCTAAAATCTACATACCCCCATCCAAACTCTAAGAGTCATCAGCCCCAGCCCCAGGGAAGCAGGATATGACCTTTGGACATAATAGGATTAACCCATCACCATCAGAATACCAGAAAAGCACACTTTTCATGCCACAGGAACAGCTCCACAAACAAAAGGCTCCAGAGGGTATAAAAACCCACTCCCTACATGTGTTCACCCTTTTCTGCCAGAGCCATCTTCCTGTCTGGCTCTCCTCTTCAATAAACTATAACCTTCTTTCTAAGCAGTCGCCATGTTGTTTATCCCCAGCTTGGACTGAATCATGATGAAGACTTTTTTTCCAACATGAGTGCGCAGCTTGAAATCAGAACAGAGACTTATTCTCCATTTAGAGTTTCATGCATTTAGCCTATCTATTCAGTAGGGACCCAAAATGAAATGGTTCTCTTCCTGCAAACACCCTGCAGGAATTTAGAGAAGGCATTGGGTGTTGGTAATGTAAGCAATGAGGAATAACCGGGTTCAAATGTCTGCTGAACCATGAAGCGATTCCTTAGCCACAAAATGGAAGCGACTGTAAATACAATTGGCTTATTGAATACCCTTGCCATCTTTATAGATAGAAGAGAATATTTGTAGCTCAGGGTTGAGCTGGGGGGTCTTGGTGATCTCTGAGATGGGTTGTTTTCTTGCAGATGTTTCATGACCCAACTAGCAAACATCATCAGTGCCCTGAAATTGTAGGATATGAATGGTACCAATTCATGGTGGTGCCAAAAAGCAGCTCATCAGTTGCTCATCTCTCGTACAATTGCATGTGAGAAATGAACACTATATTTGTTTGTATTTCAACTCTTGGAGTCAACATGACAATAAACTGGGATTCCCCTCCCAAGGAGAGTATTGAGCGGAGCTCCTGATAAGGCACCATGGTTTCATGTTAAATGCCACGTCCTTTAGTCAGAAGGTTTTCAGTTCAACCCTTCATCTCTGCAGAAAATAAAAAATTGTAGACGATAAGAAAAACTGTGAAAAAAGGACTGCGGCTCACTCTGAACTCTCATGCCAGAAATTCAACTCCTAAATCAATAGCGAATATGACCACTGAAGTCCCAACTCACTTTGAAAGGGAATTGGTTGGGGAAAGCTGGAGTTAAGTGCTAGTGAGAAAGATGGAGAGAATGGAGAGACCCCGGGGGATTATTTCTAGAGTTCTTGTGTTTGAAAGAAACAAAAGAGAGTTGAAAAAGTGAGGGTAACCCATCACCTTGATTAAATATAACGAATACAGAATATGGCAAAACAGATCCAAGAACTGATTGTTCCTCTCTGCTGGCCTGCTAAAAGGGAGTTTGGGTAAAGCTTCAGTCAATACTCAAATATCTTGACCAAAATTTAGGTAGTTATGCAAATACAGGTATTTCTGATAGCTACTTGCAAATTGTTTTGATCCTGTAACCCACCGCGTGCTGACAAATATTGTATTTAAATTCATAGCTGGAGGGATGCTTATATAGTCAAAAAGAGTTTCTTGCATTAAAATCATGCATTGAGAACAAGTTGCAATACCTCGCAAGCCAAACATTTATATTTGCAGACATAACTCTTCAGATGATCAAATTGCAGATAGTCCTCGACTTACGATCACAATTGAGCCCAAAATTTCTGTGGCCAAGTGAGACATTTGTTAAGTGAGTTTTGCCCCATTTTATGACCTCTCTTGCCACAGTTGTTAAGTGAATCACTTCAGCTGTTAAGTTAATAACAAAGTTGTTAAGTGAATCTGGCTTCCCCATTGACTTTGCTTCTCATAAGGTCACAAAAAGGGGATCACATGTCCCTCCGGGACACTGCGACCATCGTAAATATGAACCAGCTGCCAAGTATCCAAATTTTGATCACGTGACCACGGGGGGATGCTGAATGGTCGTAAGTGTGAAAAACAGTCATAAGTCACTTTTTTCAGTGCCGTTGTAACTTCGAATGGTTATTAAATGAACTGTTGTAAGTCGAGGACCGTCTGTACTGCTGTAGACATTGTATCTTGCCTATTAGAAGAGCTCCTTTTGAATGTAACTTTCAACAAGTGTAGCTTTTAAAGGACAGAGATAAAAGAAAGTAAGTATATACATTAGGAGGATGCACTGCTTCTAAAATAGTGTTCATTTCATTCAGGGAAGTAATGGTAAAATCAAGATAAACTCTTAACAGCAGCTGTAACTTTTCCTGGGAGCACACGGCTGCTTTCTACAATTGCTACATAATCCTAACAAAAGGCAAAGTGGTTTTAAAGGGTTGAGAGAAGTGTTATGTTCCACATGCTCCAAAGCATGATTTAAAACTGAATCTGAAGTATTGTGTGACCTAATGTGGATGTTTATATAGATGTACAAAAAAAGAGAAAGAGAGATGCTCATTACCTTGTCCCTTGTAGATTAAATCTCTTGCAAAGTGTAAAGTTGAATCACTCCTTGGAGTTGAAATCCATATTCAATATTTTCAAATGCAGTACTTGAATATCATCATTTGTTCTGAATAAGCCATTATTGGGTACAGTATACATGAGTTGAATAACCTGTCAAATACCAATGATTCCCAAAATTGTTACTTACAAGTTTCTGAGGAGTCCCCCCCCCGAACAGCTGTTTTTGCACAATATCATGCAACTGAAATAGATATTTCGAATGATAACTTCCAATGTGCAAAGAATTACATATATAATATGCCTAGAGGTAGCTTAGTGTTCATTGACAACTATGAGTCACGTTGCAAGCATTGAGTTTATGACTGATTGTTCTATATTCAAAAATCAATTTATATATCTCTGCTTTAGTTAAGCCATTAGCTTAGCAGCTTAGCAGATATTCTTAAAGTTTTTAAGTATATTGTAAAACCTCTCTGGGGACATAGATCTCTCTGGAGTCTTACATGAGCAATATTTATCTTTAAATCATTTTCTAAAGCAAAAAGTCTCTCTTTTTATTAAAACATAATTCTTTTGCAGGTTAAAAGAGGCAAACATAATATCAAAGATTAAAAAAATATGTTAATTTAGCATGGCACCGCATTTATATAATCATATACTAGTACATTTCTATATCAAGACTTGCATGCTTAGCAGGATTAGTTGAACTACATATAATTAAGAAGGAACAGTCCAGTCTGGGCAGCTTAAGCAGCTTCAAGATAGTTTTTATATTCTTTTTGATCTAATATTTATTAATCGTCTAAGTATCATGTTTAATTATCATTTATGACCAAATAATCTAGCACTGTATTTTTTCCAAATTGTAATATAGATCTAGAAAGGTTGATATCATATTCCAGCAATGCGACTGTGAACAGCGCACAACAAACTAAAGAACAAAAATGCAACAACAAAATGTATTTATTTATTTGTATCCTGCATTTATTGTTTTTACAAATAACTCAAGGTGGTGAATATATCCAACATACCTTTCTCCTCCTAATTTCTCCATAGCAACAACTGTGTGAGGTAGAGTGGGCTGAGAGAGTGTGACTAGCCCAAGGTCACCCAGCTGGCTTTCACAGCTAAGACTGGACTTGAACTCAAGGTTTCCTTCTTTCTAGCCAAGTGCCTTACCACTAGACAAAACTACCATCTGAAAATCAAAGACCACACATAATCAGCAATCAGGCTTCAGATTCCTTACATGCCTCCAATCATCCTGGCCAAAGGCCTGAGGAAAGAGCCATGTTTTCACCGGTTTTTCACTTCCCTTTCTAATGGCCTTCAGGATCAGGGCCAACCACATAGTCTCCTCCACTCCAAGGGGGAGATCATTCCATAGGGCAGGTGCCACCATGGAAAAAAGAAACTATCTGGAACCCAAAGTGTGCCTATCCTATTAAAGTATCTGCCAAGCACCTTTAGCAATATATATTTGCTTGAGATAGATTTGCTTGGGTAAAAATATATTCTCAGTATCTGAAATATGTATGGAGTATCCTCTCTGCTTCAGCTCATTCGATTTATTAGCCCCCAATCCTTTATTGGCTTATTGATGGATGTTTATTTGCGCAGCAATGCAGATAATTCCCTCCCATATCTTTAATATTATACATAGAGGATGACACTTCCCTTCGCTCGCCTGTCCTCTATTGTAGCATGAATTGCATATATTTAAGTCCAGGTTTCTTTGTAAGTATGCTTGTGAATAATAATATTAATATGTGGTAATACTAAGCAAGTATTCTACATTTTTAAATAGAGGGATAAGTAGATAACCTTGAAGAAGGTATGCAGGAACAAATAAGGCAAAATAAGAGACAACTCAATTCTGGGAAAGATGAAGGTCTGAAAAAGAGACTCAAAATAACCCCATCTTGATTCTGTATGGTATAAAAGGGATAGTGGAACATTCTGACAGACATCTGCCGACTGCCAGCAGTTCAATCCTCACCAGCTGAAAGTTGACTCAGCTTTCTATTCTTCCAAGGTTGGTAAAATGAGGACCCAGATTATTGGGGCCAATATGTGGACTCTGTAAACCGCTTAGAGAGGGCTGTAAAGCACTCTGAAGCGGTATATAAATCTAAGTGCTATTGTTATTTTTGATGCTTCTCTCTGATTGACACACAGGCACACAATATTATAAGGGATGTATAAAACAGGCTATACCGTGTATAGAGCAGCATCTACAGATGGGCCATAAATTTACTAAAATAAGTATGTTCCATCTGGATCTGGAAAATGCATCTGTGATCCAGGCATAGATCGGGAAAGATGTTCCAGGGCAAGAGATAGCAGAGGAAAAAGCCAATCAGCAGCAAAAGGTAGGGGAAGAGGATGGAGGGCATGAAATTGATTGAGAAATCGGTGGGTGGACTGACTTGAATCTATCTGTAGCAGCAGCAGGAAAGGATAGAGAACAGCTCTTGATGCTACTGGGCAGATTAGAGGAAGGGATAGGTGAATGTGGGCTGGTTTAGTTAGCGGTGGGGATAGCAAAGAATAGGGAAGGAAGGTCCTGGTGCTGGGTTGATCAGGTGACTGATGGACATGAGGTAAGGTGCATCAGCACTGCCTTGCTTGTCTCCAAGAGTAGTTGGAATTTGTCCCCACCAAAAGCCAGAACATCAAAAGGCAGGAGGCACCACCCATTCTCTTAGGAAGACTGATGCATGGAGTGGACCCAATCACAGGTCACCTCTATGACCACTTTTATGATACAGGAGGAATCTGCACCCAATAAACAGGTAACTGAATGAGCAGCACAGAGAACCCTGTCCACTTCCTTGGGAGTTACCAAGTCAAGCTCATTATAGATCACCCTCCCAGATTATGCCCTAAGGACCTCAGCCTGCTCTGCCCAGTCAGGCCCAAATTGGAGCATTTCCTTAAAAGGAACATGATATAGTTCAAGCTAGTCAAAATCATCATAGATCTTTTCCAAGAATTAAAAATAGTGCATGGTTCTCTTAAAAAAAAACATACATTTTAAAGACAATTAGATTGAACACATATTATTTATACTTCAGTACTGTATGCTTCTTCTCTCCAGAAGAGGACACTATTATCAAAAAACTCACTCACTTCTTCAAAGCATAATGAAGTTATAGCTATGTATGGATTTTGCTACTAGAATAAATAGAGAGATGTCCAACGCTTCATTTATTTTAAACAACATTTCATCTCAGACCCAGTTGAAGAAAAATATCAAATCAAAGCAGGATGTCAAACTTTAACTTGCTCTTTTAAGTGGCAAAATGAGATCCTAAGGGTTTTTTTCTGTGTTCACGCCAATCAAGAGAAATGTTCATTTTAAGAAATGCTTGTGTGTGAGGGAAACAAAGTATGTATGCTAGTCAGGCTTCCTTCATGAATTTCTCTAAGACAGGGGTCTTCAAAGTTGGCCCTTTTATGACTTGTGGACTTCAACTCCTAGAATTCCTCAGCCAGTGTGCCTGGCTGAGGAATTCTGGGAGTTGAAGTCCACAAGTCATAAAAGGGCCAACTTTTGAAGACCCCTGCTCTAAGACATTTGTAGCTACAAGTATTTGTCCAGCATAAGAATAGAAGGCAACAAGTGTTGTCCTACTGAGTTAAATTGTTTGCCCCATCTTAACCGCAGTTCCAAGCTAGCAAGACTTCTCATCTAATCCAATTTAGTACTTCCTATTATCATATATTCTTATGCCTTTCCAACATACCCAGGGCTCTGTAACTGATATGAGCTGAAGGCCAGCAAAGGTTTCAACACCTTTATGTGTGAGAGAAAATCAGAGTGCCTAAGTTAGCATGGAAATAAGTGGAAATCCCTTCTTAAAGGATGAGTTTACAGTGTAGCATTTATTACTGTGAAAAACAAAGCAAAATCTAGAAGAGCCAAGAAAGATATAAACGCACTGACAAGCTGACTTTCTTCTATAGGCTGTGGGAACACTTGTAGGACACACATCCTTTTTTTGTATCAAAACTCAGCAACTCATGTCCTTGTAACCTCTCCTTTAGACTACTGTAGCATGGGGCTGCCCCTGAAGATCATTCAGAACTTTCAACTGGTGCAGAATGCAGCTGTGCAGGTAGTAAATGGTGCCAGATATACGGCACACTTAGCACCACTTCGGCATGAGCTGCATTGGTGACTGGTGTGTTGCCGGGTGCAATTCAAGGTGCTGGTGGTTAGCTTTAAAGCCTTACCTGGCTTGGGACTGGGGGTACTTAAAGGATTGCCTTTTTCCAAGAGTCTACCTATCCAACCGGATCTAGCAGAATGGGCATTCTGCAGATCCTGTCAGCCAAAGAGTGTCAGAAGATCACTTTTCCACAGTGGCTTCTGATCTATGGAACATCCTCCCTTCGGAAATTAGAATGGCCCCAACCCTGTTAGCTTTTTCACAAGGCCCTGGCTATGTTCCCATGACTGGGCACTGAATGTCTTAAGAACCCTGTTTCCTGGCTATATTGCTAACTGGTCTCGGCTGCTATGTATATTTATTTTGGATATTTTTATTGTTTTAAAATTGACCGAGTCACTGACTAAGATGGGCAACTACAGAAATTGAATAAAAAGCAAATAAATAAAACAGAAGACTGTCACGAATGCATGGAACTCTGTTGTCCACCCAAGCTGATCCCAGAAGAACAATGAAATCCTAACTGGCTTTTAATTTTTAAGTGGTGCTTCCTTCCATATCTGTCCTGACTTTTTTTTTACTTTTCTTTTTTTTTAGGAAAATGGATGGGTCGCTTCTCATTTCTGATCTTTCTCTCCCACCCTTCAGATTTAACCTTCTGAATTCTTTGTTCAATCCACTTGGCTTTTTTGCTCCTTTTTCTTAGCAACCCAACTGATCGTTTTTAATAGCATTATATATTTATTTACTGTCCAGGCACCTATTTGAGAAAATGTGTGCTGATAACTACGTTAGAAAATTATGTGCCACAAAACAAATAGCAGAATTTCACAGATTAAGCCAAAAAATGCTGGCTGTACCTCTTAGGAACAAAGATGATGTTTTAGACCAAAGAGGTTAAGCCCTTTGCTGATCTGATCATAGCCAAAACCAAATGATTTATTTAAAACTGTATCCATCCCAGTTAGCAAGTAGTGATAAATAAATGATCCAGCCATAGCAAACATAGGATGGGAAATGGACTGGAGGGAGTAGAGAAATTGAATCCCTCATTATTCATACTCTCCCAGACATTAACCGTTCAATCTGTCCATGTCAAGGATGGAAATGTACTTTGTGTCATGCCAGGTTATTGAGTTTCCCAGTGAGAATGCATCAAAGACACCCAGCCACCCCTGAGAGCACCTCTTGAAGGATACACCTTTAAGCTCAAAGGAAGGTTTCCCTCACAGATTTTAGAAAACGTTTGTTTTTAATCATTGCATTACATATAAAAAAGACTTCACTGAACTTTCCTATCATGGACTAAATGTGCAGAGTAAATCAATATTCTGAAGTCTATCTATGTAGTTCTTGGTCATACAATCTTGAATTGGTCCTGGGCACTATATGTATGCATAGCAGAATTTTATGACATTATTATTGTCAGATAATCTAGTTCAGAAAAACAATTCGACAACTGTTATTTCTTTTACTTGTTAAAAAAAATACTTCATAAGAAATTCATCGCCTTATGTTTGGGAAGCAAATTGAGTTTTCTTTCCTATTAGCAGTCTCTCTGGGGTGGGGGTGGAAGGAAGGAAAGCCTCAAGAAATGAAAGGGTAGATTTTAAAACTTGACTACAGTTTTGGTTTGGTCCGGTTTTAAAAAAGAACGAGTTAGTCAACATAGGGGGCTTTCACAATAAACAGTAAGTAGGGTTATGCCAATTTCTGAACTTGCATAAACCATATCTTTCCTTTGCTAAAGGTTCATAAATCTTTGGGATAATTTACATTAAATGGTGTAAACTGAGAAGCACCGTAACCAAATTATAAAAGGTTATCGTTCCGCTATGCTCTATGCTGGTTGGATTGCGTTTAGAGTACTAATGTCCAGGTCTGGGCATAGCACCCTAGAACAGGGGTAGGCAACCTTGGCTCTTGGCTCTGCTGGCTCAGGAATTCTGGGAGTTGAAGTCCACGAGTCATAAAAGAGCCAAGGTTGCCTACCCCTGCCCTAGAAGGAGCATGAAAAGGTTAGACTAAGTTCAGAGGAGAGTTATCAGGATAATAATAAGTCCAGAGATCAATATCTGAACACATTTAGCTTTCCTTTAAAAAGGAAAGTAATGGCTTATATGATAGTGATCTAAAAGGCTCTCACATGCAAGAAGGAGTGAACTTGACCTTTTTGAAACAAACAGCAGATGAAGACTTAATGGATTGAAACGAGAGAAAAAAAGGAAATTCATGTTATGGTAAGAGCTGTAAAGTTATGGAGCTGGTCTGCCTATAGATTTTCAGATGGGGGGAGGGATAGATGGTCATATACTGGGATGGTATATTAAACAGATATTGGACAAAATGGTTTATAAGATCCGTTGCATTGTATGTTTCTATCTACTTGGAATAACAGATTACTCTGATAACAAATGGAGTATTTCCTCCAAGGTTTATTTGAGAAAAAACAAGGAGTTGGAATTTCTGGCCCAGATTCTTTTCCATTTGATTTCATCCAGGGAGCTCAGCAGTTAAAGCCACTGAGCTTGTCAGCTGAACAACTGACAGCCCAGGTTTGAGACCCGAGCTCCGCAAAACAGGGTGAGCTCCTGTTCCTGCCTCAGCTCCATCTAGCAGTTCAAAAGCATGCAAATGTGAGTAGATTAATAGGTACCATTTCGGTGGGAAGGTAACAGCATTCTGTGCAGCTTCAGCACATAGCTATGCTGGCCACACGATCACGGAAAATGTCTTTGGACAACTCTGGCTCCCTCAACCAAGAAATGGAGATAAGCACTGTGCCTTAGAGTCAGACACAACTATACCGTTATCTCATTTCATCCAGCTAAAGGAGCTCAGTGGCTCACCTGGTTAGGAAGCCGGTTTGAAGGTTAGCTAGCCCACATGCGAGACCTAAGTGCTCTGTGGGGTGGGGTGAGCTCCCGTTCTTTGTTCCAGCTCCTGCCAGGGAGAGAAGTCCCCAACTGGGCATCCCCTGGTCAACGGTGATGTCACCAGTTAATCCTTTCCAATGAGTGCAATGTGATTTCATCTAACTTCTCTCCATTTCCAAAGAACCCCTTTCCTATATCATGATGAAAAGCTAACAGGGAAAGGGACTAATGAAATCCTTTTAGTGGAAAGTGTTCTAAACTTAATTCTATCTTGCCTATTTTTGCATGTAAAGGGCAAGTTCGGAAAGCAGGGAGGTGGGCATTTTTGCTGGAAGAAGCACCAAGTCTTCATAACAGCAGCAATATTCTGTTATTCTGCAACTCACTTAAACTCTTTAACCTACTCTATCTAGCATAGAATGTTCCATGCATAGGTTGTGGGTGAACAATCCATACCATAGCTACTTAAATTCTAAAATCTGGTTCTTACATAAGGCTGGGAGCAACCTGATCCAAACAGATCCCAGAGTCCTCTGTTTGTATCAGAAAATCTGAAGACCCTCCAGTTTCATAATATAGTCACAGAATCAACAGCCACCTTGTCTCTTTTTTTTTAACTTCATTGTTTATATTTTTCTGCAGTCTATCATTTCATCTCATCTCACCTCTGCTTTAAGTGATAAAACCTTCATCTGCAATATATATCTGTAAGTTGAAAGTCTTCAAGCTGAACTTCCTATAAATTTATTTTGGATGATAAGAAAATATCTTGGACTGATATGACCTAATTTTGTCTGAAGAGATAGATTTCCAGTTTCAGACCTATATTTTAATTATTGTTATTGTTATTATTGCTAATTATTAGTTCCCAACCTAATTGAAGCTACAGGAAATAGCAACTGTAAACACTATCTTTTAAGCATAACACTATTTATATGCAGGATTTAAATTTAAATAATCTGAATCTGGTTTCAGATGTCTTTTCATCTTTTCTTTTTTCAGAAATGGCAAGATCATCTCTTATTCCCATATTCTGCAAGTACTCAGCAAGTTAAGACTTTCTTTTTTTAATATTTCCAAGTTTGACATTGTCTGACTCAATGATTAAGAAAATAATATTGGCTTAAAAGAAATAAAAAAGAAGAAGATGTTGGTTGTGAATTAAGAAGGATAATCCAGGATATATTAACAAATACAATGTATTCTTACAAACATGCTTTCTTATAAAGAATTTACATTATTAATGGATCTAAACAGAGAAATAATAGCTGCAGCTTTGAAGGAAATCTTTGTGAAATGATGGTCAAAGGTATTTGACTCAAGACAAATTATTCAGAACACATAAGAACTACTGAGAATTGAAACATAATTGCAACAGCAATTTTCACAGTTGTTCATGGATTATATCAAATGCAGACACTTTGGAGATATTTTTGGGAAAAACATTATTATATTATGAATGTTAATATGAATTGAACTCAAATATTTTAACAGTGACTCTGCAGAGGTTGAAGACATTTTACATGGTAGTAGCTGCCAAAATTGTCCCTACTAGATGAGAAGTGGAATGTATCCCACCTCATTTTATAACATAAAATGAATAGAATGTGAAATAGCAGGCCATTGGGGTAAACTAAACTGACCAAAGTATATTAGTAATAGGAGAATAATTAAAAATAGAATAGATGTCGTCCTCATTATTCACAGGTTTCCATTCCAACTTAATTGTGGTTTAAAAAAAACATATTTCACAAGGCGTGGCACTGAGTTTTAACCGGTCTAATATGCTGCGGTTGTGCTGTTGTGATAGAAAAAGGAGAGAAGAAACTCATTTCTATGTTGAAGGGCAGCTATGCTGTCATAAGGGTAATGAGTTGCTGTGGTGGGAAGATGTAGACAACAATCCCATAGGTCCAGCCTGGTATGTAGGTGTTGGGGATAGAACCCTGGGGCAATGGGGGTGGGGGTCTGTGGGGAAAGCTACCCCCCTCAGTTATTGAGGGACATGCTTCTAATTTGACCCACAATTGGAGAGAGAGAGAGAGAGAGAGAGAGAGAGAGAAACTTTGTTTATTTCAATGCCAGGGCCAAATAACACTGTATTTCCTTGCATGGCAACACAATAATTTTGTTGCAAATTGTCCAAATGCTTTGGTTCTACCTAAGGGTGGACATTTTTCCTAAAACATCTCAAATCAGAGGGATCCTTACCACCAGGCATAGAGAAATGGTAGAGAGAAAATAAAAAAAGCCCTTAGTTTCAACATCATGATCCATTTTCTTTTGTCTTGAAAGCAAGAAAATTAAGAAGAGAGCGTCCTCAATTAATCCTAGCTCAACTGAGGTCTAAAAATGAAAGAATCTACTTGTCAAGATTTCTGTAATTTAATCCATTTCTTCTTCCAGTAAATATGATCAGAGAAGTCTTTGTGAGAATCATGTTTTCTGTTACAGTATGAAGTTTGTCCACAGTGGAAACTTTTAGAACTTACCCAAGGACAAGAATGGACTGGAAACTAATCAAGGAGAGAAGCAACCTAGAACTAAGGAGAATTTTCCTGACAGTTAGAACAATTAAACAGTGGAATGGCTTGCCTCCAAAAGTTGTGGGTGCTTCAGCCTTGGAGGTTTTCAAGAAGAGATTGGACAACCATTTTTCTGAAATGGTATAGGGTCTCCTATCTGAGCATGCGGTTGGACTAGAAGACCTCGAAGGTCCCTTCCAACTCTGTTATTCTGTTATCCAGATCCAAATATTAACTCATTACTAAGGACCATTAGTTTATCGGCTCTACATGGTATGCTGTTCTGAAAGCATCAACCCACCACATCTAAAGTAAAATCCAAGATCTATGAACATTAAATCAGGGCACTTTCTAAAAGCAGGTAATCAGAACATGCAGAAATACATATTAACTGCAGACTAATTTCATTTCCATTGCAAATGAAACTATATTAAATAATAATAAACTGGGTAATCATTTTTATAAAGTTTTAAATAACCCAGTTGGCCTTTTTACTCTATGTCATCTATCAATGTATTACCATTAGCCACATGTAAATTCTGCTTATCATATGACTGTTAATCCCTCTGAACCACTATTAAAACAGATGTCTTTTGCTAAATCTTCGCTGTTCAGAACGTTATTGTTATCAGAATTATTAACAACACAGACCATTATTTTTCCTGTTAAAGCCAAGTGTTGTTCTTTATTACTATCTGAAAGCTGTTCTTTGACAGATGTTCACCAATTGTTTTCTGAGTTATTTAGGAGCTAAAAGATGTGTCAAGGACTGGAAGTATTTTCTACTTTTACATTTCCATTTATTATGCCTTCTATTGGATCTAGCTACAGTTTTCAAATTTAGGGATTTTCTAATGCTGATACTCCTTTATTAGTCCCTTCTGACCAGCCAGAAATCTGTACACTGAACAGATTCAAAACGGGAACTTTGGAATGAATTCAAAAATTAAAATCATTAATGTTCAAGGTTCAACTGGATTTGCTGGGAGTTTGGAATAAATAATTCTAGTACAGAAAAACAATAGGTTTCCCTCCTCCTCTTTTCTTACTTTCCTATCAAAATCTGATTATTAATCGTTAGGTCAATGGTTGACCTTTGTTATTAATTGACTATGAAAACAAACGTATTGCCTTTGGAATAGTGGACAAAATGAAACCACTATGTCAAATAGTCTCTCTCTATACACACTCTATACACACCTCTATACACACCCTACTATTAATTTTTAATATTGTGGCCTGAAGTTGGTGTAGACTAGAAATTGAGAGACTGCGAATTCTAGCTGTGCCTTAGGCACAAAGCCAGCTGGATGACCTTGGAGCTAGTCACTTTCTCTCAGCCCCAGAAAACAGGCAATGGCAAACCACTTCTGAAATCTTGACAAGAAAACTGGAAAGACTTGTCCATGCAGTTGCCAGGATTTAACACTGACTTGAAGGCATTAGAAAACAAACAAACAAACGATCAAACAAATAAATAAACAAAAGACTTTTTGGGAGTACCCTTGTGCCCACAGGATGTTCCTACTTCCAGATCCCCAAGGAGAGAGTGCTCCAAGTGGAAATCAGATATCAAATCTCTACTCTTGCTCAGTCAGACCCTTCTCCTCAATTGAACCTCTGTGTGACATGAATACATAACAACAGCTACAGGAACAGATAGCCCACTAGAATCCCTATGAAAAAATGCTTTATTGGTAGAACTCCTCTGAAAGTGCCTTATCATATGAGGTGATTGGAGATTCCAGGAAAGGATGTGCATGCTGGCATGCAGTCTCTGAAATAACCAGGATGGTTGGGGGGCGGAGGGGGGAGGGGAAGGTTTATAACAGTGCCAGGCTCAGAGATATACTGCAGGAGATGCTGGCAACACTTGTAGAGGAAGAGGGATTGGAAACATGAAGCCAATTCTCTCTTCCAGCCCTCTTTTCTCAGCTTATAACCAGATGGTGGGAGACCAGTCTTCAATTATTATTCAATTTGCCACTTAGAGTCAAAATGATTGAAGCAGTGTATAAACTTTCATAATGAACAAGTAGATAAATATTGCTCTACATTATCCACAGGTACCTTTGTTTTTTCTCCAATAGCTTCTATTAGTCTTTCTGTCAAATCCCACTAAGGCCACATGGATTTATTGAATGCTGGGAAATCTTCACTCTTTCTTTTCTCCTGTCCAGCACAAAAGCCCTTGCAAAGAATGTAGATATTATGCACAATCATAAGCTCAGCCCTCCTAATGGCAAGTGCTGGATCCAGAGTGCACTTTTAGGAAGAGCAGCAAAACAACCAATCAGAGAGCGCTTGCAAACAAGCAGCCTTTTCACCCCTTAATAATGCAAAATATATCCTTGGCCTAGAATGATTTAACTATTTTCTGATCTGACCAGACATTGGGATACTATACCCACAAACGCAATTATATGTTTTTGAATCTGTAAGGCTCATAAAGAACTGACAACCAATCAGCACTTGCCCTTTGTGGCCAACAACTGAACATTGAGAACTGACAGCCAATCAGCACCGATCAATAACTGAGATCCTGGTCCCACCTTCTCAGGTCAGAACCTAAATACACATTCCTTTTTCTTGTTTGCAATAATAAAAGATCCCCCCCCCTTCTCTCATCATGGTTAAACCTCTTTTGCCTTCAAAATACTTAATGTTCACATGCTGTCACTGCCACATTTCAATCCCTATAATTAATTATACCAGCACACTGCCATGACAGCTTCTCAGCAGATAGAAAGTATAGCTAGTGAAAAATCCCTTCTCCAGACAACCCCTTCAAGCAGTGGACAGTTTTGGTGGCATTTGCTGACTTGAAATGGCATTTTCCTGTTCAGTGCCGCCACACTAGGATATGCTAAAATTGTTTGTGTTTGCAAGCCCAATTATGATATTGTATGATTAAGTAGCAACTGTCTTTTTGTGTGGAAAAGCTCTTAATTGCTTGTCCCCTTCCAGTGAGGGCATCCCATGAGTGAAACTATGTTCAGAGGAACTCTGGATCCAAGGCTTTGCCTATATAAGCTGCTAAATAATTAAACTAAAGGAAATTAATACTTTCCACTTTAAATCTAAATAGGAGTATGTGTAATCACACTTTTGCACATTAAAAATTAAAATGTATCTTGAGGTTATATTTTAGGTAAGTGCTGTAATAAATGCTGGACAAAGAGTGAATACAGTTGAAGGACTCAAGAGAGAAAGCCAAGCTTTTGAATAGAGACCACTAATTAATGAATAATATGGAGAGCAACAAACCTATAAGTGGTATTACATGCCTCAAAGTTGCCAGAGGAGAACATTTTTACTGGAATTATGACTAATGAAAAAATGTGTACCATATACTCTCATTACTCTAAGAAGTTAATTAAGACAATCTTAGTGTAGAGAATTGGGACTGATAATTTTTTATTAGCTGACCTTGCAGTCCAACTATATTTGATCATCTTGGACTAGAAACGTAGCATTGCTCAGCTGAGCTTTGTCCTATAAGCAGAGTGTCCTAGAGATTCTGGTTTTAGGATCTTAACCAGCAGGTTGAACAACAACAACAACAACAACAACAACAATCCCTTAGGTCCAATGTAAACATTCTACTTGGAATTTTTTTCTTCCTTCCTTCCTTCCTTCCTTCCTTCCTTCCTTCCTTCCTTCCTTCTTGTTACCCTGACTCTTTTAGGAGGAAGAAGAATATATAAATACAATTCATAATGCAACTTTTCATTTTTTAAACAGAAATTAATTAGGACAGCATAGCAATTAGTAATAATAAATGAAATGAATAAATGTGGTGATGCAATGGTTAACATGTTGGAATAAAACTGTCATAGCTGATATTCGGTTCCATCCACAGTCTTGAAAGCCCAGTGAGTCACTCTCATTTTAATCTACCTCAAAGGGCTGTTGTAAGAAAAATTGGAGACAGAGTTGTGTTTAGCTTTTTCTTTAGGAAGTGAGGTAAGATAAATCAATAATAGTAATAATGACAAAATTTCCATCAGTGTATTGCAAAAAGCCATGCTGTTTGAATCCATACATATACATTCTAGGTTCTTGAAAATAAATTGATGCATAAGAAGCTCAACGCCAGTTAAGGAACTGGCGGTTGTGACTTCACATTGTTGTGAACAAATAAGAATAATCCCTCCATGCATATCCTTTGTCATAGGGAAGGAGCTTGTGATTCTTTGATGAGATTGAGAGCAATGCTGGCCATAGTGTATTCTACAAGAAGGCTCAAACTCCATGTATCTACCAACCCATTTAATATGGCGAGAAAACAGAAAAGGAATTCTATGTAGGATCAATAATTACCTGGGTCAGATGTTAGATTCATGGGCATCTGTTCACAAGTGGGCAACAGAACTCAGAAGCTGTGGTTGGGCAACCAGGGCCTAGCCCTGTAGGATTACTGGAAGAACAACAAACACAAAAAAGACAAAAGTATACTTTGTTTGAAAATCACACCATTAAAGCCAGCTGTTATAACTCAGAACCAATAAAGCAGGGCTATTTAAAAATGAATGTTTGAACATTAGAAAAGAATTTATCCAGACTCAAACATCACTGAACAACAATTGGCAGATCAAAGGAGATTCATTACTAGAAATAAAATATTCAGGGAAGCGGAACTGGAAGAGATTCAGAAATATTGTGAAAATGAAAGCCCCCCCCCCAAAAAAAAAACCAATAGTAGAATAGTAGAAGAAACTCAGATAACAACAACTGGAAATACTGTATAAAGGAAACAGTTAATGTGAACTACAGAAATGATAACTTAAAAGAAATATGGCTAGTCCTTGACTTACAACAGCTTGTCTAGTGATGGCCCCTTCAGGAGAAGGTGCACCACCGCCTCCTTGAGAGCCAACAGAACCCCCTCTCCCTCAAGGACCCAATCACATGTTTTCTCCTGAGCAGCCTTAACCAACCAGGAGGAACATGGATCTAACACTGAAGTAGCTGAACTAGCAATTGCAAGAACCCTGTCCATCTCCACAGGTGCAATAGGATCAAATTGAGAGAGAGGGACTGGCCCAACGTTACCCAGCTGGTTTTGTGCCCAAGATGGGACTAAAACTCACTGTCTTCACTTTTCTAGTCTGGTGTGTTAACTGTTACACCAGCTCTCTTGGTTCTCTCTAGCCCAGGGGTCTCCAAGCCCTGGTCTGTGGACCAGCACTGGTCCTCAGCAAGCCAGAAACTGGGCCGTGCAAACAAGAGAAGCCCTATCCACGGGATGCAGGCAGCACACAAAACCTCCTCTGGTCCATGGGAAAAACTCTCTCCACTGAACCGGTCCCTGGTGCCCAAAAGGTTGGGGGCTGCTGTTCTAGCCCATTCTTAATGATCTTATCTAAGAATCTCCTTTTTCCTTTTCTGCTTCTACTCTCTTGGCTAGAGAAACAACTGTCCTGGGACAGTCATGCACTTTCCCCCAGAAGGAACTCTGATAAAATCAGACTGGGGTCTTGGTCTTGGCTGACCTCTGTGATAGTGATGGCACTGCTGCTGCAACAGAAATGAGGCCGCTCTTACCTTAGCTAAAATAATGCAGCAATGTCTCCATCACCTTCCAGTCCTCTTTCTTGAGTAGAGATATTGTTGGATCAAGATACTGTAGCCTGATCAGAGGGAATAAACTGGAGAGAGGATGAAACATGAGAGTCTCCAGTAGTAGTTCTATTATACAGATGCTGCTTTTCTGATATAAATCTGTTCTTATTTTTAAAACCAAACCTGGGGCTTTTCTGATAAAGAACAAACTTTTGTTTTTAAAAACTTTTTGTTGCTTTGAAACCAATCAGAAATCTACGCAAAAAACCAGTGAACTTACATTCAATTCCTCATAGAGGGCTAGCAATTTATAAAGCCATCCAGTAAGGCAAGAAATATATTGTTCGCAATTTTGCCATTCTCCCCTCTGTAGCTAGGCGTGTTTGGCTTAATCTTTGAGATAAGCATTTGCTGCTGGCAGGATTAATTTCAGATAGAACTGCTCCCATCGTGAGCAGGGCTGTAGCTGCAGTTGATAATATCTTGTTCTATTGGATCCATCGCTGTAGGGCTTCAGAGACAAATGCATGGTAAGGTAAGTGGAAAGAATACAACTGAATATATAAACGCATTACAGATAAACAGGTAAAATTTTCTAGACAAGCTCATCTCCTTTCTCCTTCATGGACACGTTAATATACTGTAGGTTTCTGGACAATATCAAAGTAATTTGACTTTGCCTTCTTCTGCTTTTCTGACAGCTGTGATATCCCCTGAAGACCTCTCATCTTGGTATTAACCAGGCTTGACCTTGCTAAGCTGCTAAATCTAGACTGAGCCAGCTAGATCCTGCCGCTAGCTGAGAAACAAATGAAATGTTATGGGAAGCATATGAGTGCCTGGCGGGATATAAGCAATTTTTTTTATAGCAAGAGTTCTCAAACCTTACCATGACCCTCTTTAATGATAAATGAATTTGTAAAACTTGTCTCATGAATAAAATTAATAATTTCATTGGGGTTAAGATAAAGCAAGTAATAAATGCGCCAATCACTTAAAATATATGTGGCTTTCACCACACTTTCCTGATGTAGATTTACATAGTAGGGGAAAGGTCTTTTACTATCCAATGAAAGCTTTTCTATTTTGAAAGATTAGGAATTAAAAATGACTGACAAAAGTACTGAATTTGACTAACACATAAAGACACTTCAGAGAATATGGATATACATCTACTGTATATATCACACTGGAAATTATCAGCCAGTGGAAAATATAGTTTGCCTTTAAAGAAGCCTGATTGCCTTTAAAGAAAATTTATGAATTCTTTTTAAGTTGTTTATGGCTGTTCCATGTTTGTGTGTGTGTGTGTGTGTGTGTGTGTGTGTGTGTGTGTGTGTGTGTGTGTGTGTGAGAGAGAGAGAGAGAGAGAGAGAGAGAGAGAGAGAGAGAGAGAGAGAGAGAGAGAGAGATCTTTTATTGTTTCAAACAAGAAAAAGGAATGTGTATTTAGGTTCTGACCTGAGAAGGCCGGGCCAGGATCTCAGTTATTGATCGGTGCTGATTGGCTGTCAGTTCTCGATGTTCAATTGTTGGCCACAAAGGGCAAGTGCTGATTGGTTGTCAGTTCTTTATGAGCCTTACAGATTCAAAAACATATAATTGCGTCTGCAGGTATAGTATCCCAATGTCTGATCAGATCAGAAATTAGTTAAATCATTCTAGGCCAAGGATATATTTTGTATTATTAAGGGATGAAAAGGCTGCTTGTTTGCAAGTGCTCTCTGATTGGTTGTTTCATTGCTGTTCCTAAAAGTGCACTCTGGATCCAGCACTTACCATTAGGAGGGCTGAGCTTGTGATTGTGCATAATATTTACATTCTTTGCAAGGGCTTTTGTGCTGGACTGGAGAAAAGAAAGAGTGAAGATTTCCCAGCATTCAATAAATCCATGTGGCCGTAGTGCGATTTGATAGAAAGACTAATAGAAGCTATTGGAGAAAAGCAAAGGTACCTGTGAATAATGTAGAGCAATATTTATCTACTTGTTCATTATGAAAGTTTATACACTGCTTCAATCATTTTGATTCTAAGTGGCCAATTGAATAATAATTGAAGACTGGTCTCCCACCATCTGTTTATAAGCTGAGAAAAGAGGGCTGGAAGAGAGGATTGGCTTCATGTTTCCAATCCCTCTTCCCCTACAAGTGTTGCCAGCATCTCCTGCAGTATATCTCTGAGCCTGGCACTGTTATAAACGTGTGTGTGTGTGTGTGTGTGTGAGAGAGAGAGAGAGAGAGAGAGAGAGAGAGACAGAGAGAGAGACAGAGAGAGAGAATTCAATTCAGAAAACTGCTTTACAGGGATGTGCAAAGCTCACCATTTTGGGAGTGGAACATTCTAGGGAACTCTGGACTATTCTGTTCCATATCATCCTAGGGGTAGTTCACCGGTTTCCTGAAGTGAATCCTCCAGAAGTAATTCAAGATGTCCCGCTAAAATAATTCTTAATTCATAGAATTTATTGCAGGAATTTATTGATATGGTAGCCATATCATTTTCCCAGAGTGGTGTGGTCTAGAGCAGGGCTTTTCAACCTGTGGTATGCGTACCACTTGTGGTACATTAATGAGTGGCAGGTGGTACGCAGCCCTGCCTAGCCAAGTGTAGTGGGGAAGGGAAAGAGCCAGCACAGCAAAGACTTACAGTGAGAGAGTCCTCTGGAGCTGCAGATTTTACTTATGAATGGAGCCATTTGGGGAGGCTGCCTTAGCCGGTAGCCAGTACTTACATTTTTTTTTCTTCCTTAAGTGCCGGCTGGGCTCCTTACTTTCCTTTCTAGCCAGTAGCTAATTCTTAAAGGGGAAGTGCCTTTTTAAGCTAGTTCACTCAGCAGCTTGTCTTTTCTGTCTCTTGTTTGATCAATATATGGAAGAGGGAAAATATGGGGGGGGGTCAAATTCTTCCTTCAGAAGGAGATGGGAATGAGAAAAAGGGAGGCAGGGAAGGGAGGGAGGGAGGGAAGTCCCGCCTTAGCACTTGGCCACCAGCAGCTCTGCCATTGACTTTGCTTGTCAAAAGGTTTGCAGAAGGAGATCACATGACCCTGGGACACTGTGACCATCATAAATATGAATCAGTTGCCAAGCATCCAAATATAAATCACATGATCCTGTTGCTGCAATGGTCATAAGTGTGAAAAATGGTCATAAGACATTTCAGTGCAATTGCAACTTTGAACAGTTTTCTTTTTGTCACCAAGTTTTTGACACCTTGCTAGGTGGTACTCGAATACTGCCATATCCTAAAAGTGGTACAATCGGTAAAAAGGTTGAAAAGCCCTGGTCTAGAGGAACTTGAGCATAGCCTGGGAGAGGGTCAGACTGTAATGTATTGGCCATAACTGTTTTAAATCACTTGTTTAATGTCTGTCCTACATTGCTGTATTGTTTAACAGTTGCTGTTACTAAAAGCCAGACTGGCTATCTCCAAGCTGATAATGAGGTTTGGGGCGGGAAACTGTTACTTTAAATCTATTGGTTGCCACCTAGAGGCTAACTGTATAAATAGCTGTGCAGCAGCCTTTAGGGCTGCTTCTGTTCTGAGTTAATAAACTTGTTGTTGTTTGAACATTCTGCCTCATTCAATGCCTAAAGAACCGAAGATATAACACAGACCATTCTGGAATTATCTGGAACATTCCATCCTGAAGTGATGAATTTTGCCCATTGCCTAACTTTTTAAAAGAAAAATTATTGTTTAAAACTTTTCATAACAATGCCCCATAATTAACTGAATGGTTTACTCAACTAACCCAAATTTCAGGATTTGCATAATACACAATCCATAAATAATCACACGATCTGGGTTTGGAAAAAAGACTGTGAAAGTAGATGCATGTTTACAGTTCTGAGATCTTTCTACAAATGGTGCCAGACAGCTAAACAATCTTATACATTTGGAGGTACTTTAAAGGGCAGAGAAGTATGTTTGTAGGTAGGGCTAACCATAGTTTGAGGCAAGTCCTGCCAAAGTGTGTTCTCCAACGTGTCTCTGACATGGCAAATGAACTAGAGAAGCTGCTGGAGTTGCTATGCTGAAGAGCATCTGCAAGGCAAAGTGAATAACACGATTGGTTTGTTTCACTTTTACAAGTGAAAGGGCCACGTTGTTTCATAAAGCAGTTCCACTGCAGCCGCTGTCCTGTGAAACAGCCTCTCCTTTGGGATCCATCCTTTTAACCTTCTGGAAAGGAAATAAGACTTGGTTCTTTCCCCAAGTACTGGGAAAGGGTGAACTTTGAGCAGTATGAGTACATTGTGGGTTGCATCAAGGAAATATGGTTCTAGGAACATTTTCTTTTTTTCTATTTTTGGTGTTAGAGACTTTTTTTTTGTTTTTAGGGTTGTATATATTGATGTAATTGGCTGTAAGCTGCCAGAGTTTGGTTTAAGATGGATAGCTTTATAAATGTTTTAAAGAAATAAGTAGATTTTGTGCTTCTCTCAATCCATTATTGGAATGAAGTTTTGTGTGCTGCAGAATATCTTAAGTACTGTATCACCTATTATTTATTGTAATTAAGAAAGTTTGTTCACTGGCCACAATTATAAAATTACTACTATTAATGGTAATGAATGGGATATTTTGTGGCACTCACAGATCCAGAAAGATGACATTACCCCTCCCCCCCATCTCCTAGTCTGTGTCCTCCAAGTTTCCTTCTTCCAAACCAGGGATCCCCAATCCCTGGGCCTGTTCAAAACTGGGCCGTGGGAGAGACGGGCAAGTGCATGTGCACAAAGCTCCACTTGTGTGAGCGGAGGGCACTTGTGCTTGTGTGTGAAGCCCCATTTGTGTGAATGGAGCTGTGCATGTGAGCACCCTCTACTCATGCAAGTGGAGCTTGCGCATGACCACAAGTAACCTCCGCTCATGCAAGTGGAAGTACCTGCTGCTCATGCAACTGCAGCTTTGAGCATGAGTGCAAGCACCCTCCATTTGCGCATGAAGCTTCATTTGTCCAAGTGGAGGATATGCATGCCCACCATTCACATAAATGGAGCTGTGCATGCTTGTGTGCTCCTGTCACATGCTCCCCCCTGTGTCGGGCTGGGCCCCCAAGCTAGAAAGGTTGGGGACTGCTGTTCTAAACTATTTAGCAGAACAGTTATAGAGGATTACATCAATGACAGATAGACAAAGAAGATACCTGGAAGTGAAATTTATGAATTTGGGCATCGAAAGTACTTAACTGTTAAACTATTTTACTGGTATCTAAATGTTGCAAGCATGAATAATTGTTTTACTAATGGTTTTTTAAAAAATGTAATGGCTAGATAGGGTGTAAGAGAGACAATTTGGTGTAGTAGTTAAGACTGCAGTTGAGAAACTGGGATCTGGTGCATTCTAGTCCTGCCTTAAACCTAAAGACAGCTGGTTGACTTTGGACCAGTCACTCTCTTTCAGTCCTAGGAAAGAGGCAGTGACAAACCACTTCCAAGAAACATTGCCAAGAAAACTGCAGGGACTCATCCAGGCAGTTGTCAGGAGTCAACATTGACACGAAGGCATAAAAACAAAAGGTGTCCTGATGGGCTTATAAGTAATAATATTCTGCAGTTTACAGGCGAAGACTCTGCACTGCTTTCAGGGAAATATAATTGTCCTACTTTCAAAACTCCAAAAGGGAATAGGAAAAAAAGGTTCAATTTCTAATCAAGGTATAGAGCTGCTTCCATCTGTGCTGTTAATTATAGCCCAGTACAACAAATCATGGGTTGAGAATTACGAACCTGAGTTCAATTCTTAGAAACCCCCAGTGACTTAATTCTGAAAATCTATAATCAGAAGCAGTTGCAGATGCAAAACCCAAAGTGATGTACAAATTCAACTTTTGAAATCTTTGTGGAATATATAAGCTATCATAATTGCATCCTGGATTGTAATTGCAAAATAAATGAGCAAAAAAGTAAGTCAAAACCCATGGTGTACACAAACTGTTTTATTTATATTGTCAAAAATAAGATATAAGAATATTTCAGAGGAACAAAAGAAACACACTGCTAGATTCAGTAAAACTTCCAGTAATAGGGTGGAACAGTATAGGTTTGTCAACATATTGCAATGCTAAAACTGAGTTAACCTTGCCCAGATTTTTGTTTATTATATTCAGAGATGGAATCCATGACCCAAAAAAGAGACCCAAAACCTAGTGCCTATAAGTAATTTTTGTTAGAAATTATTTATTAATTGGGAATTAATAAGTCTCAGTTTTCTAGTATTCTAGTATTTCTGGGCAGAAGGATACATTTAAAAACAGTGAGGTATTCAGTTGTTTTATCTGTCAAGAAAAGCCCTTTTGAGATCCACATACATTTTTAGAATTACGGATGATTGTTGGAAGCTGGCTTTTTTCTTGGCAACATGTCAGATTTTCTTTCTTTTAATTAAGAGATTTTTTTAAAGATGTAAAAAAAATAAATAAAGAACAGCAGATAACATGTTGGGCACCAGATACATGTGTGAGTGCATAGAAATGTTCTTCATTGGAATAATCCAAGCAGGCCAGTGAAATATAATGGGGTTTTTTTTCAATACAGCACATGGATCGATTATTTTCTATCATACGCAGAAACACCATATTACTATGTCTCTAAATATGTGATCATTAAGATTAATATTTTGTAGGAAATGTTCTTTTGGCTGGATCTTCCAAATGACTCACATACAGATCTCCTGCAGATATTGATGCCAGTATGATATCCAACTACAATATTTTGGTCTAATTCCATTGCTAGAAAACATTCTGTCACTTACAAATGTCTTTAAATTCACATATCTTATCCTTTCCTACTGTGAGAAATCTCTATAACTATTCTTCAAGCAAAAATTATAACTTTGAAAAGGACTTGATAAAGGAAAAAAAATCCCCCTATATTTATCCCACATAACTCAGAATTGAAAAGAGTTGTTATAGTTACAGAAAATGTTATTAAGTTTAGAAGCAACAGATTATTGTTGAAGAGTTTAATCCTATCGCTAGAGACTTGGGTTACATTTGATGGACATGCCTTGAACAGAGATTCATATTTTTATGCCTTTAAGAAAATTCCAGTTTAATGTTCTGTGGCTGGCCTCTCCACCTTGAATTAAGGATATCTACAATATAAATATAATTAAGAACTGGAGACAATTCTATTGATAACACATATTATCACTGGTTCAAGTGTCAACATATCCAAATGACTAAGTGTAGATGATTGCGAAGATACTTCAAATAATGTGTTGCAAGCTGACATTCAACCTTTAATTATATTAATAGTCAGTTTTGCAGGAACAAGATGTACCTCTGCAAAATCTAAAGTGTCAGTGCAAATACTTTTAAACAGATACTGGAAGTTGCCAAAATTTATCCCATAAGGTTCAGACTTAACTGGGTGCTTTTTATTTTTGATTTATTAATTAAAATTGTTTGCTGCACATCTTACCTTCAGGTGACTTTCATATAAGGAAGATAGAACATAAAGCTTGGGAGAATTTATTAGTGTACAAAGAGAAGAAAATTTATAATTCAAGTAAAAAGAACTAACCCTAAACAAAATATTTTTATACAATGTTAGGTTCTAATAGTCCTTTGAGTAAATGAAAGGCAAATTTTAGTAATTTAGTAATTCCACCTCTGCATCTAAGATATATGCCACATAAGAATCATATGTTTACCCTTTTGAATTGATGGCAATGAGACTTTAAATTCTTATACTCAAAATAAACAGAAGAAATCAGATTACTCTTAGTGATATAAACCCAGTTTCATCACATGACTAAATAGGAAACCAAAGAATAAATCTACAGTTTTTTAAATATTGAACTGGATGAAATATACAGAAACCTGAGTTGCTTTTTGCCACAAGCTCTAGAAATCTATTGGGATGCTATATGTATGTGTGAGGAGTTGATGGGGTGAGCTGCAGTGTATGTTTAGCTAATCTGTATGAGTAAATAAGCCATACATCACACAAACTCAACCATCTCTTCATACCAAGGAAACAAAATCTTGCAAAAGAGAAGCTGGAGTTGGGATGAAAGGTCATTTTACAATAAAAAATTGAAAACATTGCAAGCAAATTCAAATAAAGAAAGTGGACTTTAAATGTTCTTTCTTCATTTCAAATCTTGTTCTTCCAGTAGAATTTCTCCATAATGTTCTTACCATGTTTGATTTTCCATGATTATTGTAATCTCCTCTTCAGTATTTTGGCTTTTTCCTCTCCATTCATAGACCATACCACCCTAAATAAAATGTCTGGCTCCCATTCTACTGTTCTGTTATCACACTTATCCCATGACTTCATGATTACGCCTGTAATCTGTTGTCTTTTTTCTTGAAAGAAAACTCATGTGAACACATGCAGAGGGAGAGAACAGCTGGTCTGTCAGGCCATCCCATCCAGTTGGAGTAGAAGATGGGATTCCCCAGGACACTAGCCTCCAGTTGGCAGCCCAAAAGAAAAAACAAAATCTATCTTCAGAAGACTCTGGTTGAAAACTTTGAAAGAAGAAATTCCTCAGCATTTTGTCCCACAGATGCTTTTTCACAAGGCAATTGGACTTTCTTGTTTTTCCTTTGAAGACGTTTCAATGGTGGGGAATGGAAGGATTTATACTCCTTGCAGATAGCTGGTCATTTGCATTCTTTTAGAGAGTCACTGAGGCCACCTGGAGGCTTATCTGTGTCGTCAGGGTCACTTGAGTAGTGCAAATGGGTGTGGAGCCTTCTTGGAACTATTAAAAGGAGATAGATGATGCCATATCCTGGCATATCCATATCTGTTGAGAGAGGGCTGTTCAGTTTTGACATAGATGGCCTCTTTAACCCCTCTTTCAAACCAGCGGTCCTCTCTGTCCAAAATGTGGACTTTGCTGTCTTCAAAAGAGTGGCCTTTGTCTTTTAAATGCAGATGGACTGCTGAATCTTGTCCTGATGGGTTTGTTCTCCTATGTTGTGCCATGCGTTTATGAAGTGGTTGTTTTGTTTCCCCAATGTACAGATCTGCACATGGCTCACTGCATTGTACTGCATACACCATGTTGCTCAGTTTGTATCTGGGTATTTTATCCTTGGGGTGGACAAGCTTCTGCCTTAGTGTATTCTTGGGTTTGAAGTATGCACGTATGTTGTGTTGGCTAAATATCCTCCTGAGCTTTTCCGATATTCCTGCAATGTATGAAATGACTATGTTGCTTTGTTTATTGTTTTCTTCTTTTCTGTTATGGAGGAGCTCCTGCTGGATATTTTTTTTAGTTATTTGATGAAGGTCCACTTGGGATAGCCACAAG
Source organism: Azemiops feae (assembly GCA_023970755.1). NCBI lineage: Eukaryota > Metazoa > Chordata > Lepidosauria > Squamata > Viperidae > Azemiops > Azemiops feae. Next base: position 4,369,201 of record JALGBA010004297.1, on the reverse strand, counting down.
TTCTGAGGACTTCCTTGATGTATTTCAGTTCTTTTTCTTTCCCATCTTTGCTGGTAGACAGGCCTTCAGCTCGGTGGTGTAGGGTTTTGATAACTCCCATTTTGTGCACCAGTGGGTGGTGAGAATCAAAATGTAAATATTGATCTGTGTATGTGGGTTTTCTGTAAACTTCAGTGTTAAGGCTTTTGTTTACCTTAATGTGTACTGCACAGTTCAGGAAGGCTAGACTTCCTTAACATCTTCCCATGTGAATTTGATATATCTGTCCACCAAGTTGATATATTTGGTGAATGTTTCCAATTACTGTGTTTTGAACTTGACCCAAGTACCGTCCACATACCTATACCAGTGATTGGGTGGAATTCCTGTGAAGGAGTTTAGGGCTTTGGTTTCTATCTCTTCCATATAGAGATTGGCCACAATGGGGGACATCCTCAGCATTTCCAAACAGAGTTTGGTTATAGAAGAGAAGACTGGGCATTATCCCAGGCATTCCACAATGGAATGTATTTCTCCACAAAGGAGAAGGCTGAGATGCTTGTCTCAGCCTCTTCAATCACAGAGATAGTGGATCCTATCTCTGCAAAAATGGAGCTAAGGAAATGCTGTTACCTTATAATGGTGAGGAGAAACTGAGACTATGAAAGAAGCTGAACAAATTCCTGAACAAAACTGGCACCCTTTAGATTTCTTGGACAATGATTGCTATAGTTTCTAGAAGAAATCCAGTCTCCATACTGAGATTGACTTTACATTAGAGTTCTTAAAGTCACAATGCCTGATCCCCTTCTTTTTCTATCTACTGCTTTATGTAGAGCTAACCATGCTGCATTACAAGAAACAAGATTACCACTAGTTGAAAGTAAAGTGTTGAAGATTTTTTGTGGCTCTTTGCTGCCATCTGTGGTCATCTGGAGTTTTGCAGATATATGATAACCTTTTATGTACTGTATCATCCAGTCCAGAGAGTTCAGAAACTTGCATATAGTTATATGACAGTTTGATTGACCCTAACAAGAATATTTTGACAAGGTAAACTGCCACTCTGTGGATTTTTAATTTTACTTTTTCCTACTCAAGGACCAACATCATGTTTTTAAAAAAACATAAAGGGGAGGAATCTTTATCTGTTTCCATGTTTTGTTCATTTGGTAGCATCATAACATTGTTGACCCCTATGCTATCTCTTTTAATACAAGAATATAATTGTGTGGAAAAGTTATATTGTTGTAAAAATACATATTTGGCACACTCTAAAAAGTTCGATATTGGTAGAAGATTGCATGAAAATGCACAGATGAGGGGTTTGTAATTCTGATGAAGAACAGGGCATATCTGAAAGTTGTGTAACATATCAGGAAATGCTCCTTTCAAATCTAAGTGGGATCAGGTTGAAATGGGCCACAACCAAAATTAATTAAAGAAGAATAAAACACAAAGTAATAAATAATAACATCAACAGTATTTTATATTGTTAATATTTGCTGTTGATAATTCCCTTCATCTGTTGTATTAATAATTATAATTTGACAACCATTTTTGTGAGGGCATAACCAAAGGCAGTTTATGGAATCCTTGTGGAAGTGGATTTATTTAGTGTGAAGTCTGGAATCTTTCAAATGATAAAAATTCAAATAAAAACAGGTGTGGGATATTTCTATATCTTCTCACAGATATTCTTTCTTCCTGTGTGTATGTTCTGAAATTTTTGATGATGTTTAATATGCAACATTTGTTTAACATTGGTGCTCTGAGTATTTCTGTTAACAAAGCTCCCATTCCTTTTGGCAGATGCTTTTACGTGCGACAGTTTCACTGGAGAGGACTTTCTCTCTGCTGAATGACATGTTCAGTTTTTCAGGGCTGCAGTTTTCTTGATGGGCTGCTGCTGTTTCTTTATTTTCCTGATGGAGAAATTATATTGAACTGGTCCCATCTCCCCTGAGAAAGCATTGATTGGCAGTTTAAATGGGTTCCCATTAACACTACAATGGATGTCACTGGAGATTAACTTCTGATCTGATTAAAAAAATAGAGAGGTGTCAGGTATTCTGCGTCAAAAGAAGCTGCTATATTTCAAGCCTTGTTCTTCCTGCAGAACCAGGGCAGTTTTTCTGCTCTTTTCGTTCAGAATGTCTAAAAATGCCCTCTTCTGGACTGCACATCCCTACATACATGACAACATATTGCTATTGTGAAAGTATTTTCTAGTTTGCTAAACAGGAAGGAAACTGGTAGCTTATTTGTAAAAAGCTTTGGTAACAAGAGAAGGTTTGTAAGAATTGTGCCATGATCTGAAATAAGACTCTGGCAGCCATCCTAGGTGCAATTTAAGAATAAGTCCTATCGGTCTCGGGCTTAATCCTGAGAAGAATGTCTATGGAGATTCTCAATCATCCAGATATGGTTCTCCCAAAGGTGTTTTTTTCAGGAGGCAACTGGACTTTCTTGTGTGTCTTTTGAAGATGTTTCGCTTCTCATCCAAGAAGCTTCTTCAGCTCTGACTAGATGGTGGGGAGCGGAAGGACTGAGAAGAATGTTATCAAATTGTGATTTCAATTTTGAGAAAGATGCAGGACATTTATTTTATTTATTTTAGATTTTTTAAAATCCTGCCTTTATTATTTTGATAAATAACTCAAGGTGACAAACATACCTAAAATGCCTTTCTCCTTTTTTCTCCACAACAACAACCCTGTGAAGTTAGTTTGGCTGAGACGGAGTGCCTGCCCCAAAGTGACCCAGCCAGCTTTCATGCCTAAAACAGGACTAGAACTCACAACCTTCTGATGTCTAGCCTTAGTCCAGTGTACCAAAATTACAAAAAGAGCCATCTTCAAGGGAAATCACAGAACATTAGGTCTCATTTTTAAATGTGAAAAATGCTTGGGATTTTCAGCTAAGTTTTGTAACGCAAATCCCAGTAATTATTGCAATGCATTCAGCAGATTAGAGCTGTTCCCATATTTTATTTAACACCACGATAACACCAAACTATAACAGATTTGTTGGTGTCACAAAAGATAAACTCTAGGGTTGTATATATCACTGTGAAAGTTTCTGGCATCGAGGAATTAGCCTCAGGGCAGAAATGTTGGGGAAAGATGAAAACCTCAATTTTCTAAATCCTCAGCCATTTCATTATCCTTTGCTAAAGCTCATCTTCTTAATAAAAGGAAGGCGTTTGACTCGATTTTTAACAACACAAAATCCACTTGGTGAACATGAACTCTTAAGCAACTATTTTGTCTTCTAAATCCCAATGTTTTCATTTTAGCCACAGAAAGTTGGGACTCTGCAACTTCAGTTTCTTTTTCCCTCCCATATCAGGTAAAAATCTCCAATTAAAGTAAAGATATGGATTTAAAAAATGCTAGGATAATTAATTCAATGTTTCTCCTTACAGTACTGATTTTTTAAACAAAAACAACATTAATTGCTGTTTTCATGGAATTTGATATCAACATGTTGAGAAAAGCAATTTTATTATCAAAACAGCCCAAGGACATGTGTTTGACACTCCAAAGCAGAACATAAATAAAGATTGCAAAAATACTTGTTTATGTCTTTTCTGGTATATGAACTGGTCCAAATATTGCAATAGTTTGGAGATTAGAAAAACCCCAAATGTCACTGGTTTTTTCCCCCAAGATGCCCATCTCCCATCTTCTGAGCCTTCCTATTGCTGGAACGAACCAACTTCAGAAGCAGGAGACAATACTTGGATAACTAAATAGATCCTCAATAAGTGCCTTCATGATGTAATCCCTTATCTACTATTGTAATATTTAATACAATATAAAATGTAGGATATAAAGGATCAGTCTTTTCAGAATTATTACCAACATCTGATAAATACAATTTTGCAAATTGTAGGATTTGCTTACAGTCTATTGAGGCTTTCTACAATAATCCAGGATAATACTTCCAATGCTAAAAATAATCATTTTGATGTACATCCGCCAAAATTGTTTCAGGAAGACAGCAGGAGCATCTTCATCATTTCAAGAATAGCCACAGAAACAGCTAACTGTTTTGCAGATTGATAAATTAATAGATCTTGTTTATACAGAAGATAAAACAGCAGGTCAGTCCTTTCAATATGAAGAGACAACCGTGATGACCTCCACAATTGGACTGACAATTCTATGCCAACTTGATACTGATTTATTCATGCCGAACATTCTATTTTCCCCCTTGTTCTTCAAAAATAAGAAGTGTGCCTTTGCCCTTTGAAGCTACACATCATTAAGAAAAAGGCACTTGCATTGGCAGTGGAAAGAGGAAACGCCATATCCAGGAAGAAATACCTGAATGGACTGGCCAACTTTGTTCCATCTGACTTACACTGATTTATAGTCACACTCGCAGCATTAGGTAAAGTCTGTGACTCATGATACAGATATAAGTTGGCTGATTGTCAAATCTTTTCTCTAAATTTTCTTCTTTTCATGATGTGGTTACAGGTGGCAAAGGGCAAGCAAGATAGCATCACGCCATTCTCAAATAGCTCCCATCTAGAGGGTGATTATCCTTACATTTATGCAGGCTTCCGTTTAGTCATATTTTATTGAGTTCTGTTTTGAATTCACAGGGTGACTTTAAAGCTCAATAGTAAATGCATACAGAGTAAAATGCAAAGTAAAATGCTGAGGAAATAAAAGTACAGCCCAAGATACATCTTTGACCTTGTAAATATGCCGTGCTGCCAACTTATTTTTTTTTTTCTGCACTAAGATTTCTGGTGTTAATCATGTATCACACCATTATTGATCCAGTGCAATTTTCCACGATGTAGAAACTGAAAATGGTAGGAATAGGTAATTTGATTTAAATCATTGTATGTCACACAACTGATAAAAGGTCCAGCCCTATTTGTGTTTAGGAAACAAGTAAAAACAGCCACTCATGACTATAAATATGCATGAGAGGTATTATGTTTACATGATTTCCCCCCCCTTCCTTTTATATAATTTTTATTATTATGGTTTTAGATGTATTTTCTTTCAGCTGTTCAGAGTTCTTACAAGCTGGGGTGGAATATGAATACTACAAATAAAAAATAAATTATGGTTTATAATAATAATAATAATAATAATAATAAAGTTGGAAGGGACCTTGGAGGTCATCGAGTCCAACCCCCTGCTCAGGCAGGAAACCCTATACCATTTCAGACAAATGGCTGTCCAGTCTCTTCTTAAAAACTTCCAGTGTTGGAGCATTCACCGCTTCTGGAGGCAGGTTGTTCCACTGGTTAATTGTTCTAACTGTCAGGAAGTTTCTCCTCAGTTCCAGGTTGCTTCTTTCCTTGACTAGTTTCCATCCATTACTTCTTGTCCTGCCCTCAGGCGCCTTGGAGAATAGCTTGACTCCCTCTTCTTTGTGGCAACCCCTGAGATATTGGAATACTGCTATCATGTCACCCCTAGTCCTTCTTTTCATTAAACTAGACATACCCAATTCCAGTTTACTGATCATGTTGTTGTTGTTGTTAGTTGCGAAGTCGTGTCCGACCCATCGCGACCCCATGGACAACGTTCCTCCAGGCCTTCCTGTCCTCTACCATCTTCTGGAGTCCATTTAAGCTCACGCCTACTGCTTCAGTGACTCCATCCAGCCACCTCATTCTCTGTCGTCCCCTTCTTCTATTGCCCTCAATCTTTCCCTTACTGATCATAAAAGGGGTCAAATAAATACACACAATTTTTTATATTTCAATTAAGTCTTAATTAATATTTCTTATTTTTTTAAAAAAATGTATGTACAGTAACTTTTAAGGCAAACTTGCATAATTACATGAACAAAATCCCAGCCAGCAATTAAGGGTTTAATAGGCCTGAAATAAAGTTATGCTGAATTCTCCTATTTAAATAAGCAGAATCATATGTACCTCTGCCTAACTCTTGGGTTATAGGGTGCCTTTTGATTTCAAGAACTGTCCATGAAGAGATCATAATCTCCTCAGCAGCATTTATGAACTCATATAGATCAGTATTTATGTTTTTTTTTAAGCAGTAAGAAACTTTTTCAGTAACAGGGAATACCTAGGATTGTTTTTTTAAATACAAACAGAAATAAAATGAGTATTGTAATTAAATATTTTAGAAATACACTGTTTTTCTCTTGCATTCAGTACCTCAGTTAAAATAAGTCTTAATAAGATTCCGTGATCTAGAGCAGGACGATGGCTGGGGAATTTTGGAGTTGAAGTCCACATAGCTGGAAATGGCTGAGTAGTGTTAGAGCATTTTTCACCTGGAATGTGTAGATTTGGATCTTCTGGGACCGGTTCATCACTTTGTAGAAATTCTGGATGGTTAATTCAGAGTGAATCACACATGGAAATCAGCAAACCACTACTTTTTCCAGAAGATTCACTTACAGAAAATAATAAAGCAGATTGGGGAGAGGAATTTATTTCCAGAAATAAACAGAGTTTAGAGCAGCGGTGTCAAACTTGCAATGTCACATGACATCACGTGACATGTTGCCGGCAATGGGTTGGGTGCGGTTTCACCATGATGCATCCAGCCCGTGGGCCGGCAGTTTGACATCCCTGATTTAGAGTATGCACAACCCTAATACAGTGATACCTTGGTACTCAACTTCTTTGAATCTCATCGAATTTGGTACTCCACACATTTTGACCCAAAATTTTTGTCCTGGTACTCATCATTTGTTTGGTACTCAACGAACAAGCTAGAACTTGTTGGTGTCAGCTATCTTGTGACTCACTACATTATTCTGGTACTCATTGTTTTTGGTACTCATTGCACCTCCCGGAACCAATTAACGATGAGTACCAAGGCACCACTGTATGTATGTATGTATGTATGTATTATTCATTCATTCATTCATTCATTCATTTACTTACTATAGCTGCCGATCCCAGTAATGATTCTGGGCAGCTTACAATTAAAAAAATTATATTACAATTAAAATGCTAAAAACATATTTTTTTTTAAAAAAAAAGCAAAACAAACAAAAAAGCCAAGAAAACAACAGATACATCCAAATTAAATATACATAGCAGCCAGGAAACGGGGCTCTTAACACATTCAGCACCCCAGGCAAGGGAACATAGCCAGGTTTTTAGGGCCTTATGAAAGGCTAACAGAGTTGGGGCATATGGTGTTTGCACATTTCTAATTATGACAGGTGGAGAAATTTATCACTGCTATGCTGGTGGCAGCAGCAGCAGTAGTTCCTCAATTCAGCTCTGTCATTGCCAGCAGCCTGCATTGCTCCCAGGATGAAGTCAAAAACATTTCCCCTGCATCCTGGAATACGCTTTATCACCTGCTCCTCAAGGCCTCTATGGGGTCTGTCTAGGACTTTTGCAATATGGAGGGTGGCGGTAGGGGGGAGATGGAAAGTTCAACAGGGATAATTAATTGAGGGTAACTATGTAGAGTAAAGCACGGTGCTGGGGAGGAACATAACACGTAAGAAGTGAGACCAGACATCTTGTCGGTAACCACTCATCCTGGCTACTCCATCATCCAGATGAACTCTGATAGCCATATTAATTTGTGCCTGGTCTTGCTGAATATCAGGTCAATAAATATTAAACTCTCTCTTATCCATGATTTGATTGTGGAAGAGAGGGCTGACCTCGTGTGCTTAACAAGGATGGAGGCTGTTTGTCTTTCTTTGCCATTTTTTCCCTTCTCAATATTTGCAGTAGCCAGTCAGGGAACTAAGAAGGAGTTGTTGTGGTCTGTAGGAATTTCTCCAGGCTTCCTGTCCATTCAAGTGCCAATCTAGTATTTGTATGAGGCAATCAGGGGGAAAAAAAAAGGGGGGGGAGTTCTACTGGTTAGCATTTCCAGTAGTGCCTATTAATTTCTTACCATTACTGATGGACGTGGTCTGCAAACTGGTGTTAAAAACTCCTAGAACAGGGGTCCTCAACCTTGGCAACTTTAAGACTTGTGGACTTCAACTCCCAGAATTCCTTAGCCAGCAAATCTGGCTGAGGAATTCTAGGAGTTGAAGTCCACAAGTCTTAAAGTTGCCAAGTTTGGAGACCCCTGTCCTAGAATATCAGTTCTAGGGCGCTTTCATTCTCTTACCAAGATTACTCTGGTTGCAGCATCTCAGCATTTCATGGCTGCCATGATAATCTGTCTGAATTTATTACTGGCCCAAAACAGGTGGCAGAATTCACTCTGGGTTTGGTTTCTTCAGCTTGGCATGGAAGGCTGAAGGTGGGGTACTTTGTTTCTGTTTTCTTGTAAGACCACTTCTTATTGAGATTTAGACTTGCCACAACTGTTTGCATGACTGAGGTGTCTGTTACAATGGTCCACACTGGAGGCTGATGAATTGCAGATGGTTTTGGGGGACTTTCTGGCTAATACGGTTAGGACTTTGAAGATGTGATTGCCTTGTGGATATAGAGATCCTGACCAGGGCACTTGGGACAGATTGTTTCTGATGTTCACCGCCAGTGCATAAAGCTATTTAATCCTTGGTAATCCTCTGAGCTAAGACAATGAAGTGAGATATATTCACTTATTATATTACATTACTATATCCACTCATTATTACCCAGCAAAGCTATTCCAAGTGATCTGTGGCCTTTTGGGATCTGGCCAGCTACAAATCCTAGAGAACCCTCAATGCTCACAATGGCATTCAGAGGACAAATCAATGAGGTTTACATTTCACAATTCAATACATCAAAGCCTCCAGGGCACTATTTGATCATTTTTTAAAGGCCTGATGATGCAGAGAAAGCACTTGGTTGAATTCAACAGATTGGCTGCTTGACCTTTGCTCCTCATAGTTATTGTATGTAGTAGGAAGGGGGTGTTCACCTGGTTGCAAGAGGTTGTAACATGCTCCATTTGAAAAGAGGCCTCAGATTTAATAAAGGAAGTATTAGTGAAGTCACCTCATCGAACCTAGAAAATCCTTGTATTTAAAGAATTTAAGCCATTCTGGAGTCAGGCAGAATTAATTAATTAGTTAAACAAAATAGATAATATAAATTATTTTACGCAAGGAATTTAAACGGCTAATCAGATTTAGAAAGTCTGGGACGAAAAATATGTTCTATATTCATTTCAAGTAGGGTTCAGGGCTGGTTTTGCTTCTGAAACTGCCTTGATTAGCCTCTGGGTGGTTGTCTTTGCCTCACTGATTCTCCTGAATTCTTGGCAGCTTTCAGTGCTATAATATTTATCCTATGGATTTCCATTTGGGCCCGTGTGATTCCCCCATGCTATTTAACATCTCCATGAAACCGCTGGGTGAGATCACTTGGAGATGTAAAATGTCGCTATTATGCCTAGAGCACCCAGTTCAGTCTCCCCTCTTAATTGGATTCAGATAAGACGCTGAAATTGCTAAACTAATACTTTTATCCAGTAACGGACTGGATAAAAACCAATAAATTGAAGGTTAATCCAGAAAAGACAGATGTGCTATTACTGGATGATATATCTAATCTAGGTGATTGGAGTTCAAGTTGTTGTTCCTGTGGATGTGGTTGCACTTCCCACAATGGATTGTGACTTTGGGGGCACTGCCTCTAACTGGCCCAAAACACCTTTAACCAGCTCACTTGGGTCCACCAACTGCAGGTAGAAGCACTGTAATTATCCATGGCCTCTTAACTTCTCATTTCGATCACAGGTAGTTCTCAACTTACAACCATTCATTTAGTGACCGTTCAAAGTTATAATGGCACTGAAAAAAGTGACTTCCAGCTGGTCCTCCCTCTTATGACCATCACAGCATCCTCACAGTCGGGTGATCAAAATTCGGGCGCTTGGCAACCAACCTGATAATTATGATAGTTGCCGCATCCCTTGATCACATGATCCACACTTGTAACATTCACAGCCAGCTTCTGAGAAGCAAAGCCAATTGCAGAACCCGGATTCACTTAACGACAGCATGATTCACTTAACAACCGTGGCGAAAAAAAGGTTGTAAAATCAGGCACAATTCACTTGACCACCGACTTGCTTAGGCATGGACATTTTGGTCCCAGTTGTGATTGTAAGTCAAGGACTATCTATACTGCAATGCATTACCCATGGGGCTGCCCTTGAGGAAGGCTCAGAAACTTCAATTAGTTTAAAACGCTGCAGCAAGAGAACTCACTGAGAATGGGAGACCCGGTTACAGAATGAAATTGGTCCTTTTCTCTATGTTTCTATCTCTTCCCTAAGGCCACCTTTTGAGTGCCTGATCTGAGTGGCCTTCTATGCCGAGGTGCAGAGAGCAGCTACTCCAAAATCAACCATTTCAGTGGGTTATTCCTGAAATGTGGAAAATTCTCCCCTATTTTGGTGCTGTCCTTATTGTCTTTTTGCCACATGTAAAAGTTCTCTTTATCCTTCAAGGCTTTTTAATGGTATTTGTCCTGCTCTAATTTTTATTTTTATTTTGATGCTGCTTTTTATCCTTGTAGCTTTTATTCTGTACTTTTGTAAAATGCTTGAATATTTAAGTTGTCTGAGATAACCCACTGTTTTAAATGTAAATGTAATATTTAAGCGTAAATCGCTCGGACGCTTGTTTTAATGGAAAGCAGTTTGGAAATGTTTTAAATAAATAATCTTAATGAAGGATAATTTTGCACATGTTGTCCGTGTTTGAAGCAAGAACTGTTAAGAAAGTCTTAGGGCATTTCCGCATAGCCTGCTAATGGCAGATTAGAGATGCCTCAGTGAACAAATTTAGAAGACACAAATGGAGCTCACCTCTGACTCACCAAGAAGACAGCCTGAAGTCATATTTTCCTGCTCCATTTGTAAAATGCTGCTTTCTAGCTTCTTCTGATACAAGCTGTGCTATCTGATTTGTGTGAAGCACATTATATCAAAGTAAGGATAGGGGCACAGGACTCCTCGCTGGTCTTAGCCCATCCAGGTGCTGCAGGATACCCATCCAGCCATTGTCCATCATTTTAAGGACCACGTGCCCTCTGACAGGAGATTGTTGTTGTTGTTAGTTGCGAAGTCATGTCCAACCCATCGCGACCCCATGGACAATGTTCCTCCAGGCCTTCCTGTCCTCTACCATTTTCTGGAGTCCGTTTAAGCTCACGCCTACTGCTTCAGTGACTCCATCCAGCCACCTCATTCTCTGTCGTCCCCTTCTTCTATTGCCCTCAATCTTTCCCAGCATCAGGCTCTTCTCCAGTGAGTCCTTCCTTCTCATTAGGTGGCCAAAGTACTTGAGTTTCAAGTTCAGTATCTGGCCTTCTAAAGAGCAGTCAGGGTGGAGAGATGCCCAAACATCATATTTCCTATTTCTCTGGCCACCCAGTGGTTTACTCTATACAGCTCTCCAGCATCAAAAAGACCCACTTCTTTACATGGAGTACCAGAGAAAAGCTGTTTTCCTACGTCCCTTCCTATATCCTCTCCTTTACTACCCCAACTTCACTTATCACCCATGGCAAAAGGAGGAGGGAGAAATAAGTGATGGAAAAATGGCTTCTCTAGTGCCATTCTCTGTAGGATCAGAGAGTGTCAGCAGAAAAGCCTCTACTTTTCTCCACTTCACATGACACCTCTGGCAAGAAAAGCTGCAGGAGAGAAGCCAGGATTCGGTCTCTTCTTCCTCTCCCTCCCTCCCTCCCTCCCTCCCTCCCTCCCTCCCTCTTCCTTCCTTCCTTCCTTCCTTCCTTCCTTCCTTCCTTCCCTCCCTCCCTCCCTCCCTCCCTCTATTTTGTATGAAGTAGAACCTACCCAATAAGATCTAGAAGAGAAGGCTTCCTCTGGATCCCAATTGCTATATTGTGTTTTCATCTGACACAATACTGAAAGATCTCCTAGGTCATTTTCATCTCATCTGGAACAGACTTCTGCAGAGAACAAATAATCTCTAACTCAGATTTATAAATAGTTGTGAAGACCTGGTTTTTCCAGAGGACTTTTGAAGTGTGACTTGTGTTTATTCTGTCCTGCTGTGGTATTGTCTTGTTCTTGGGTGGTGCTCCTTGGTGCTCTAATGTAATTGTTGTTATATTGTTTTGCTGTTTTAATCATAGTATTGGATCTGGGTACTCAGTGTATTATTGAAGTGGTATATGAGTCCTAATAAATGAGTAAAAAAATAAGTATTTCTCAACCCAGGAAATATTTATTTTTAGGATACACAGTACTATCAAGTTAAGTTCCTTTCCTCTAATGCTCCACTCTGATAAGCAATGCCTCAAATATAATCTCTAGCACAGAGATGGACAATTTTATTCACACTGCAGGCCATACTTGAATTTTGAAAGACCTGCTGAGAGCTATGTTCTAAGAAATGGACAAGTTCAGAACAAAAATTTAAATTGAATTAAATGCAGCTAATAGGATTATTTTCCCAGGTATCTAATAATTCCCACTTCTTTTGCTTTAAGAACTACAGTTTAGTAGCAACTTTTAGGATACATCATCACTTCTAATACATTAAAATTGCAATATGGTCATGAGAGGTCATAGCCTCAAGCATGTATCACTTCCCTAGAACAAGAAGGAATAAAAACACTTTTTTTTCTTTTTTCTTTTTTTAAATTATGCTTCCCTATAGCTTTTCCTCTGCTCCTATGGGAATGCAGGAAACATCTAACCTTAATAGGGCAATGAGAACAAAGGGTTAGAGGTTTCGTCTTCTCAATAACTCCCTCATTTCAGCCTGTCACTTAATGGCTTCTAAAAATTAAATAAATAGTTAAACCTAATAGCTTCTAAAAAATTAAATAAATAGCTATCTAGTGCCCTCCAGATGTGTTAGAGTAGGGATCTCCAACCTTTCCGACTTTGCAGACCGGTGGGGGGGGGAGAGAGGGGATGGTTCTGTGCAACTAGCGGGTGTGTGCGCTTGCATGTGCAGCTCCATTTACACAAGCAGCAGTTGTGCATGCATGCAGCTTGCACAAATGGAGCTTCCCACGTTAGCATGAGTGCCTGCTGCTCATGCAAATGGAGCTATGCACACTCGCCCGCTGTTTCCACAGCCCAGTTCTGAATGGGCCACGGCCCGGAAGCGGGCTACAGCCCAGGGGGTTGGGGATCCCTCTGTTAGAGCAAAACTTCCATCATTCCTAACTGAGGATGATGGGAAGGGAGTTAAAATTCAAGGTCTCCTGAAGGTAGGGAAACAGAGGATCTCTCCTGCCTCCATGCCCCCCATCTTGATTGTCTAGAGCAGTTGTCCCCAACCCCCGGTCCATGGACCAGTACCGGTCTGTGGCATGCCCGCAACTGGTCCACACAAACAAGGAAAGCCCCATCTGCAGGAAGCAGGTAGCATACAAAACCACGCCCCCTCTAGTCCATGGAAAAACCTCTCTCCACATAACCAGTCCCTGGTACCCAAAAGGTTGGGGACTCTGGCCTAGAGGAGAGGAAAAAAACATTTTATTGCATTTCTTGTAAAACGTGTTATGATAAAAAACAAAAGAAAGATAACGGAGAGAGAAAAATAGCTGCTCTCAGCTAAACCATTGCCCTGTCCACATTGGCACAATGCAACATATGATGCATGAGGAAAGTTGTCACCAAATAACAACCTATCAATCCTTGGAATACATATCCTCACTGAAAGACAACAGCTTGCATCCAAGATGCGCAGTGTTTATGGGCCAAGGGCTGTCTTTGTGCTGACGGCTGCATTTCATGAAGTGCATGTAGCCAGAAAAAAAATATCTAATTTCATTTCATTCACATGCAATTAAAATCACATTTATTTAGTTAAATAGAGCTCATGCGATGACTCCCTTGTCATATTAAAAAATCACAACTAGGTGATCATTATTGGAGTTTGTCAGAGAATTACACCGAAGGATTTTAGAAGGTGCATAGGCCTATATTGCGGCCCAAACTGCCCCATGTATTTAAGTTCACAGATAGGAATAATGGTAAGGAAAAGGAAAGGGGAAAGATACTTTGCACAGAAAGGGAACATTCTGAAAACTTCCTGGCTCCTAACCCAGCCTGGAGATTTGAGCATATTAATATTTTCCTTTTTTCTGCCTAAAAGCCTTATACAGGTAGTCCCCGACTTATGACCGCAATTGAGCCCGGAATTTATGTTGCTAAGCGAGAAATTTGTTAAGTCCCATTTTGTCCCATTTAACGACTTTTCTTGCCACAGTTGATAAGTGAATCACTGCAGTTGTTAAATTAGTAACAGGGTTGTTAAGTGAATCTGGCTTCCCCATTGACTTCGCTTGTCAGAAGGTTGCAAAAAGGACATGGCAACCATCATAAATATGAACCAGTTGTCAAGCATCCAAATGTAAATCACGTGACCATGGGGATGCTACATTGGTTATAAGTGTGAAAAAGGTCATAAGTCGTTTTTTTTTCAGTGCCCTTGCAACTTTGAATGGTCACTAAATGAACTGTTTTCAAGGACTACCTGTAGAGGTTTTGCCCTGGAACTCCATGCACAACCACTTAACAGCAGAAGAAAATTTGACCTTATCTATAGGGAAGCCTGGCGGTTTATGGTAGCAAGTTGTTGCTGGCAATGTTACTCACTTACAGTATAAGATTGACATCAGAGTTCTCCAACCTTTATGGGTTGGTGGCCCAGAGGGGGGAGAGGGGAAAGAGGGGATGGTTTTGTGGGAGGGGCAGACACATCAGCACGTGCATGTGCATGCATGAGCACCCGTTGCGTGAGTGGGGCCGAGACCACCTACAACACTTGCACAGGTCCCTGAGTGCCTACGACGCTTGTGCAAGAGGTGCTGCGGATGCTCGCAGAGATGCTTGTACGAATGGGGCTGTGCACACACTGCACACCCATGTACCGGCCAGCCACTCACGCAGCCTGGTGGCCATTAGGCCCTGGCCCTGTAGTGGACCATGGCCCACAGGTTGGGGACCCCTGGCATACAGGGTATGTTTGAAGGATGGTGACTTCATGCATTCCCTTCATATATAGCAGACTATAAAATCGCCATTGCCTGTGGTGTAATTTTGCTGCTAAAAGAGTAAAGCAAAAAATATTGTCCAAACTACATTTATTTGATGCCTTTAATTTTCTTTCCTTTACCTTCCAGTGTCGGTCAAAAATCACAATAAAGGTTTACTTACCTACTACCTCTATGTATGAGTGGCACATGAGTTTGCAATTAATGACAGGTCATTTTGACACCAGAAGGCCTCAATCTCTAAGCTGAACACAGTGATCCCCATACCAGTCAGGCTTAAAAGCAAGAAGATGATTGAACCTAGCAAATTCACTCGTTTTCTCATTTTTCTACTATAAATTCCTTCGACCAATTCTCTTTTTTTTTCCCTGCAAGCCTCCTGAAGTTACATACACATTTTATGTGAATTTCTCCTCATACATTTTGTATGCATAGTTGCATATTGGTGTGTACTTTTCTGCAATACCACTTTTATCTATTGCTGACTGCCTTATTATATTGCATTTTTGCACTCTTTAATATTAAGCGCATAATGTTATGTGCCTGGAATGTTGCAATGCAATTTGCAATTCATAAATGCATACTGATAGGCACACCTTACTGGCACTGATAGTGGCATGTAACTCTGTTCCATTTTATTTACAGGTATTGGAAGAATGAACAGATAACCTTCACACTGAAATACAAATCAAACAAATCCCACCCACCCCCAATGAAGAAATGCAAGATCTGTGTAACTCAGAAGGACAGTGAGGAAAATATTGAGGGCTCATCCCTACACCAACAATGCCATTAACTTATCAGCTTTTTGAACTTCCAGTGGCAGATATCAAATCCTGATAGGCACGAGTCTGCCCTGGAGGTCCGCCTTGCAGCAAAAACCACCCAGCAGTCATATTAAATAAATAAACATTCAATGCCGCATCCGTTCAGTGAATACTCCTGAGCTTAATGGAGCAGTTGTCTTACTTAGGATAAGGCAGCTTCCAATTATCCTACCACCTTCCTGCCTTTTACTAATTGCAGTAATGACTCCAAACTTACAAGTAATCAGCGATTTAGGACTACAATGGGGACCAGAATTCCCACTGCTAAACAGTTAAGCGAGTTATGCCTGATTTTTTTGATCTTTTTGCCACCATTGTTAAGTGAATCACTGCAATTGTTAAGTGAATCCTGTGGTCATTAAGCGAATCAGTTCCCCCCCCCATTAACTTTGCTAGTCAGAAGTCAGCTGGGAAGGTGGCAAATAGATGGGATGCTGCAACTATCGTAAATACATGCCTGTTTCCAAGCATCCAAATTTTGATTACTTGACTGTAGAGATACTGCAACAACTGTAAGTGCAAAGACTGGTTGTGAGTGATTTGTTTCAGTGCCATTGTAAGTTGGGACAGTCGCTAAACGAATGGTGGGTAAGTTGACTACCTGTACAACACAGCATTGCACGAGGTACAGTAGTTTAACAAGATCTGCTCCTACTTACAGTGGCCTGACAGTCCGGTCTGGGGAAAATGTATTCAGGTTATACCTGAGCACATTTGGAACATATCAGTTGGGTAAAGCTGCACTACATCTCTTGGCAAGTACTTTCTTATTCTTTTCCTTTTCATCCCATGTCATCTTTTACCACAGGGTTAGGCAATAGCCAGAAGTCCGGGATTGCAACTTTCATAATTCTGAGATAGCATGACCAATTGTCAGAGACTGTGACAGAAGTAACTCAAAGCAACACCACTGGGGGATACCCCCATTGCTTACTCCACACCCCTACAAAGATTAGGTCTTTCCAAGCATTTTGAAGGCATGTCACTTAAAAAAAAACCCCTGCACACAAACTATTTCATGACTTTCCTGCTTTAATTTGAACTTATTTTCCTCATAAAAAATAATGTTTCAGGAAGATGAGATCCTAAAATGGGTGCTTTGCTTTCTGAAAGATTTCAGCTTGTTCTTCTAAGTTCCTTCAGGGGTGCCACGTGGTTTTGGGTGTGGTAGAAGAGTTGTGGTAAAGGAACATTAAAAGAGTTATTCATCCTTGATTGGCAGACAGACCAACGTCATTGGCATCCAAGTGTTTTTGCAAGTCTCCAAAAATACATTCCTTCTTGGAATTGTCTTGAGTTCTGGATCCTCCTTGACTATTGCAGAAGAGTCTATGGGAAAAGAAAAGAAAACAAAGTCCCTCAGTGCACGTGATACGTTGCCACACACTTGCTTCAATGAAGTCACAAACAGTCCCTGCAGAGTGCCACCTGTCCTTTCTGGTAATCACGGCATGGGCAGAGGCGCTGGTACTTCGTATTGCATCCAGCACAGCTGAATAACAGATTATCTTTCTGAAGGTAGCATTCCCGGACATTTTCGGTCACAGCTGGATAAAGGTGATTCATCTCAGACTCTGTGCTATCACAAACAATGTTGAGCCTAGAAAATGAAGGCAAGACTTAGTAAGAACTTTGTGATGGTAAATTTTAGCATGGCTCGATAGATGTCATCTCCATGGAAGCAATATTAAAGACCATTTAACATGTTACCCAACAGTAAACACAGGGTTATTAATGCATTTTAAAGCACAGAGGATGAGAACAATATGGTCTCTTTGGTGAGCATATCTGTGTGATGTGTATTGTTTTAGGGGGTTATAATTTTATACTTGTAGATATCTCCTGAGGGACAAATTGAATGTTGCTGGTAAATATACAATTGGATAGATTTTTTTTAAAAAAAATCTACAGAGATCATGATTCTTCTTCAGATTTCATTTGAACAGTGAGAGGTACATTTAATAATCCCTCCCTGTTTTTACAATCAGTGTCACTGATATTTACACACAGGCACAACCAAACTGCTCTTAGCCCAGCAGAGAAAACAGTTACATAAAAGACCTACTTTTAATTTCAATGAGGTTAATTAGGAACAGAAGAGTTGCATGGAGTTAAAGGATTAAACTCTCTTCTAAACTGATGAAATGTCTCCCAGAATTCCTTTGGAAATAACCCCCTTGGAGATGCATATCCAGTGCGGTGCGTCGAAAGTAATTTAGAAAAAGTGCTTTGGATTTTGCACAAACACGAGTGATCTCTACTATTCACTAAAGGAGACTTTCTGATTTTGGGCAAATCTCACTTTAACTTGAATTAACTCCTAAAAGCCTCTCTCCAGAGTTTATGTGGTTGTCTGAAAACTTATACTGTATGATCTAGGATTTGATTCAGAGGAGAAGTAAGTTATGATACTTACTTCTTATATGCATGCCTAGAAGAAACGTCTCATTTTCAATAGTTCTTATGGTCTTGGTCTTTTACATGGTAGCTTGTTATAGCAAAACCAATACTGTTCCATGCTATCTCAAGAGGCATATATATTTATAATGGTGGGATTTTTTTTTCATGTGCCTTCTCTCCCAACTTGGCACCCTCAAGTTATGTTGGAGCTTATTGCTTGGCTACAGTGGTTATCCATGCCATCTGGTGGGCATCCAAATGAAGAATAGCAATAGCTCTTAGACTTATATACCCCTTCATAGTGCTTTACAGCCCTCTCTAAGTGGTTTACAGAGTCAGCATATTGCCCCCAACAATCTGAGTTCTCATTTTACCAACCTCAGAAGGATGAAAGTCTGAGTCAATCTTGAGCCAGTCAGGAAGTACGTGGCATCATTGTTTTTGTTATTTTTACATGAATGTTTCATGTTCTTTGACAAAATTTGCTTTAATTGTATGACCATATGTCCAGTTATTTCCCGATCTGTTTGCAGAACATCTTATGGCTAACCAGTAATGGAATGACACATACATTTCCAAACTGGCAGCAAAAATTATCTTGATCTAATTTATACAGGCTTAATCCACACCCCTCCAATGGTGAGTTCCTCTAGATGTGCTGGACTTCAACTCCTATCAGCCTACCTAAATGGCACTGTTGCCTGACATACCTGAAAAGCATTTGTAGGGAAAATCTAGATTAAAGTAACATGTGATAGATGATGCCAACAAACGTAAAGAGGCCAATGCAATGAATCTTCCCCCAGAATCTCTACCTTATCATAGTGGGTGCTTTTCAAAAGAGTAATTGATTTTAAAAATAAACATTTCCATTCACTCTATCTCTCTGAGTCTGAACAGCTTTTAGACATAGATTCCTGATCCATGTTCTTTCCAATCATAATCATAATGATCCTTTTAGAATTATTTTGTAAAAATAAGCATCCATTTTTCCTTCTTCCTGGGGACACTCTGGGAATCCATAACATGGAAGATGATTGCAGTTGACCATACTATTAGCATCAAATTAATAATAAGCAGAAAGGGATGATTGAAGGTACAAGGAAAGCAGTGTTTTGAAAAAGCCATCCATATTCTATGTATTTATTACATTTATAACTCATCTTCCATTCAGGAAGCTTCAGGCAGCATACAATCCTTTCCCTCCTCCTATTTTCCCTTACAGCTACAACCTAGCAAAGGGAGAGAGGGAGAGAAACTGGTCCAAAGTCCTCCAGTGAGCTTCTCTGGCTAAGGGTGGTCCAGAAGCTGAAGCTGAGTCTATCTATTCTAGTCCAATATCTTAGCCTCTCATCAAACTGAGTCTCTAATAGTAACACTTGGTGTTTTCTCTCTGGATTTCAGTGAAAGTTACCAAGTAATATATCCTTAGCTGGCAATTTGGAGCCATCCGGTTCTTTTAAACAACAATTTCCACAACTGTTTGTCATTGACCTGGCTGACAAGGATTGATGGGAACTGAGGATCAGACTAGCTGAAAGGTCCCATGTTGCAGCCTCTGCTCTAGCTTTAACTTGCCTTGTGACTCAGTAAATGGCTTGCCATCTCTTTAATAAACTATGATTTGAACTAGTGATTCTGAACTAGCAATTTCTCTAAAATGGTTGAATTTTAAAAAGCTAAAGGAGCTTAGCAAGTCGAATCTGAGCTCTGGCTCTTATTTATCATATAAAAATGTCACTCCGACTCAAATTGCCTGCTTGGCCGCCGTGACAAAAATGATAATGCACCCATTTTAATTGTCCGGAGCTATGTATGGAGCTGGGTGGCAGATTTATGTTCTATTAAAATGTCAGTGCCTCTATGTTCCAAATGCCTGCTCACAGACAGAGGGATAAAAAGGGAAGGGGATGAGAAGAGAATAATGGTGTCTTAAAAAACCCAACATCTTTTCAGCTGCATAAAGCTATTCATGCTCAATTCAACTGGAAGGTCTGTCCAAATATATATATATATATTTGTCTAATGCATTGTGTGCAGAGGACACTAAACAAATGTCAGGGAGACATCTGTGGAAAAAAACCTCCTTTTAAAACAGGAAGACAGGAAATAAACAGCTAAATTCTCTGGACTATGAGAGAGGCTTGTGAGATCTACTGGCTACAAACTGTGAGTCAGATGCAGCTAGAAGTAGATGCATATGACTCTAAGATAGAACGAAGGGATATGATGTCTTTAAGCTATTGCTGAAGCCAAAGAGCTATATTTGGAATACCAGAACTGAACAAAACTTATGGCTTTTCCATAGATAACCTAACCCTGGTTACCACAATATTTTTTCCTTATATTTGTTTAATTTGTGAAAGGGTATTCATTTTGTTGACATTGTCACATTATTTGCTATTAGTAACGTGGCAGCAAAATTATACAGTTCCTGCAGATCACTGAAAAATGTACCCATTAATTCAAGACTAACTTGAAGAGTTAAGAGCCGTGGTGGCACAGTGGTTAGAATGCAGTATTGCAGGCTAATTCTGCTGACTGCCAGCAGTTCAATTTTCATTGGCTCAAGGATGACTCAGCCTTCCATCCTTCCGAGGTGGGTAAAATGAGGACCCAGATTGTTAGTGGCAATATGCTGACTCTGTAAACTGCTTAGAGAGGGCTGTAAAACACTGCGAAGTGGCATATAATTCTAAGTGCTAGTGCTAGTGCTAACTCCTGCCTATACTGAAGCTAACAGGGCCAGGAAAGCAAAACAGCTTTTGAATTACGGCAGATATGGAGAAACATTGTTTTCCAGCTATAGCTGAACTGCAATTACTAACAGCATCAATAAGCATTTCCAATACTGAGAGATGCTAAGAGTTGTAATTCTGCCCTATTTCAAAGATTAGAAACTCCTTATTTTTGAAACAGGGACTGATGCCTCCTACTTAGCCTTCCCCGACTTTTGGCTCCCTAGATATTTTGAGACAGTCAATACTGATAGCTGCAGAATTCTAGGAGTGGTCATTTCAACAGATCTAAGAGGGAAAGGCTGGGGAAAGATGGCATAAAACTTCATGTGGTGCTTCTTTCTTGGCATTATCAATTAACCATGGCAGAGTAATTAAAATATTAACATTTGAGTCATATTCAACAGATTTCCCTCTTCCATCCCCCCAACAGAATTTCTTTCTACGACTCCCTATGAAACAAAGCCATCTGCAAATTTCAGACTCAGGCATTAAAGTGCAAGTTTTGAAACAGTAATCTGAAACTGTGAAAAGCTTAGCACAGCACCCTCTTCAAATTTGCCATAAGACTCCATCTGGGATACAAAACATTAACTTTCAATATAGTCTTGCCTAAATGTCAAAACTCAGCAACAGTACAGATAATGGTAATAAGGTGACCTTTTACCGCTTCTCCCAAATCAACTTCCAAAGCCTGCATTGGAATTTTACATCTTCCATAAAGAAGAGGAGAGCTTCCTTTGGGGAGGTGGGGGGGGGGGATAAGGGAAGGACATAAGAAAGCTAGACAACTTACTGCTGGAACACTTCTTTTTTGTTGAGGAACTTGAAAAACTCAGGCTCACAGACTAAATTGTGCTGCTGACAAGTTCTGGTGCATGCTTGGCCAGTCTCGGATAGCCACACCTGCAGGGACTTGACTGGGGGCCAGGCTGGAAGATGGCTGCTGCTTACATTATGAGACCATACCAGGGCAGTTGAATTGGGTTGCAGGATGAAAGGACTGAGAGAGCTTTGCATAGTCGGGCTGCTGGACTTGTCTGGTAGAGCAGCAGTAGCACAGAAATCCTATCAGATTGGGGGAGAAAAAAGCATTTGTTACACAGACATTTCAAAAGACAGTCTTGCAGATATGTAACCTGATCTCTCTGATGAAGCTATTTTCCTTAACCTGATGCTTTCCAGATATTTTTGGTTATAACTCCCACAATTACTAGCCAGCCTATTGCCTGAGTATCCTGGAAACTGTAATCCCAACACATCAAGAAAATGCCAAATTATATCAAAGACAAATTTGAACAACATCATTATCCCCCCTCACATATTCTCTTAAGACTGCAACTAAATTCAGATGCCATAGTTTTAATATATCTTTCTTCTCTCCCCACCCCTTTTTGGTTATCAACTTTCCAAGTGCAAAGTTCTGGAGAACATATAAGCTGACATATTGCCTTCTGATCTTGAACTGGCCTAATTACCGTACAGTTGCACAGAGAAGTTTAGTCTTCCTCATTCAATTGTATGTTGCAATGGATATCTACGTGAATAGAGGCTGACACAACCTCTATATCGCACAAGTTAGATACAACCTTTTTTCTCCAAAACTGAATGATACTTACTACCGGTATTTACGCATTGTTGTTTAGAGATGCAAAATAAGAAAACAGTAAATACAGCAAGCATAGACATTTGAAAACTTTTCCCATTGATTCAGTACTACTTTTCCCCCAAGTCATTCTCTCTCAGCCCAATCCACCTCACAGGGTTGTTGTTGTGGGGAAAATAGGAGAAGGAAGGAGTATTGTGTTATTTGTTACATCTAAATCAATCATGGAGTACTTATAAGAAAGAAAGAAAATGCTTGGAATGGCCATCACAGTTCCATCAGACATGAGTCTTATTGAAAATCTGTGGGAGAGCTCAAACATGTAATGCATACAAGGAGATCTAACAATATTTCTGAACTAAAAGCAAGGAAAAGTTGAGGAAAAAAAACTTTCAAATTAGAAACAGAAGGACTTTTAGTTGGCTAGAGGAAATGGTGGAAGCTGTTATTTTTGCCAAAGGAAGTGTTACAAAGTGCTGAATGGAAGGGTGTCCAGACTTTTCCACCTACCATGTCCTCTGTTTTCCTATTTTGTATCTGTAAATAACTGCACATAAATAATAAATATGCATTAAAATTTGAAGAAAGATGCCACGATTAAATTGTTACATATAGCAGTCCTGCCTCTGTTCACTGAAGAGTCTTTGAAAGACACAATTTTGTGTGTGTGGTTTTTGCCTGCAATTGCAATAAAGCCCATTTTTTTACTGCCAACAAAACCACCCTTGTTTTTATGCAAAAGTAAGCCATTAAATTCTGTTAATCCTGTTCTTTAATAGAGTCAGTCTTATCCATATCCTCCCATAGGTAAGTGCCACAGAGTTCATAGGTATTACTGCTAGGTAAGTAGATAGAGAAATACAGCTCTGTTAAACGGAGTTTATAACCACTACTAGAAACCGCATGTCCTTAGTCACCTATTAAGAGGTGAAGTGAAGGGCTGAATTCCAGGATCACTGGCAGTGGCTTTTTAATAGATTTAATAGATTGGTATCTATAGATTGCTAGGTAAGTAGATAGAGAAATACAGCTCTGTTAAATGGAGTTTATAACCACTACTGGAAACCTCATGTCCTTAGTCATCTATTAAGAGGTGAAGTGAAGGACTGAATTCCAGGATCACTGGCAGTGGCTTTTTAATAGATTGGTATCAACCTTGTGATGTGATGTGATGAACGTTTGGCGGCCAGTTTTTAAATCAATTTTTAATTATATCTAAAATGAACTGAAGTTACTCAAAACTGTGGATCTAAGTTGCCGTGTTAGGTGTATTTATCCTTTACTGAAGTTGCTGATGTGCTTTCCAGAATAGACTTTTCCCTCCTTGAAGTGCAGAATACTTTCCCATAATATTGACCTGGTCTCGGAATAAGGGAGAAAAAATTACACTCTGCTTTCTGTGCACAAAAGGGTGCTATGGTATATACCCTTAGTTATTTTTATTCATACTATTTCAAGGATTAAAAATGGAACAGTGTGCTGGTCCTCTCTGTGATATCAAAGCACATCATTTTGCCAATTAGCAAACAGAAAAAAAGTGTTGAAAATAGTAACTGTCATTAACTGTGGGTAGAGGGAACCAAATTATACAGGAATAGATTAAACATGTTTCTGAAAAAAAAGCTTCAGAGAAAATATATGTTTAAAATAGCATTTTCCCATTTTGATTGCTCAAAGTTTGCCAAAGTTTCCAACATGGCCAAGAATTGGCTGGAAAGGGATTCAATTTTATCATTTGGAAAATCAAACTATCTCATGTAGAGATTTCTTCCAGATTCCTTCTCCATATTTTTCCACTTCTGGCGCCTCAAAAGAAGGGAAGAAAAAAAACTCCCTTTTCACAATAGCCCACTAAGAGACACATGGGCAACTTTCTTGCTTTGATTTTTATTATCACTATTATTTAGAATTATTTTGTCTCCAAAAGTACTAAGGGCATGGCCAATGATGTTAGGATGCTGCTGGAGTATACAGGGCCAGAGTTTTCAACCCATCTGTTAAAAGAGAAATAGGACCCTCATTTTTCTCTTAAAACCCTTGGCTCCCCCAGACAAAACAGCACTCAAAATTTGGCCTAGCTCACTTTAATAGATGTTAGTAAATATTTAAGCATCTGATGGCTGTGTTAGTTGAGGAAGGTGGGAATTCTAGTCCAGCACAATGGGAAGAATTAAGTCGATTAGGGTTATTTTATACTACATAAACAAAATTAATGGTTCTAGGATATCCTTATCTGCTGGGTTGAGTCAGAAAGAATGGGAAGATAAGTTACCTGGTTTTGAATGTAGGCATGGATTCGCTCTAGCATTCCCTCAGATGTGTATTCATAGGGCAAGTAAGGATCAACCTAGAGGAACAGAGGAGCAAGAAATATGGACATGAATGAGTGTAGAATAGACTATCTCCACTTTCTGTCAAAAAGTTATGAAAAATGTGGTATTCTGTCATGATAGAATGTCTAACTCCATATGTAATGGAAAATGTAATTCAAATAAGCAAGTTTGGCTGCATTTACAATATTTTCTGTAAGAAGAACTTACCTTTTTTCATAGTTAAAAGTGAAAATATCATCTTTTATATTTATATATTGCAGACTTTAAACAGCTTTTGGCCATGCATATAAAACTATTCAATTTACAATGTAAAGCTACTTAACAATTATAGACAAAACATTTGGAATGCGTGGAAGAAGCACACTGCACAAACCACGAAAATGTAACTTCCATTGCCTGGAGCCACTACCTAGTTCTCATGCAGGTTCTCATGCAAAACCACAAAGGCAGCTTTGCATTTAAGAGATTTCTAGAAATCTGATGATATTAGTGTATTGATCAAACTCCAGATTTTGCAATTACATGTGGCCATCTGCTGAGATGCAAAGATTCTTTCAATCAGTTCACCAACGTGTTCTGATCAAAACCATTAACACCAACTGTGTATTAGACTGCTGGCCTATTCTGTTGGGCCTGCAATATGTGGACTATTCAGTTTCAATCTTACATCTCAGCAAGCCCTAGCACACATTTTCCCTCCCTCCCCACTCCCCCTCCTTCTCAGAAATGCCAGCAAGCCTCCTGTTGGATCTGTCAAATACACTCATGATGGCAATGACAGCAGATGCTTGCATCCATCTGCTACCCTCAAACAATTGGATGAAGTGTCTCCCTGTATAGCAAGAAGGCCAACAGCAAACAGATTCACTAGGAGTAGTGGTTCTAACGACCCTTTCCTTTTTCTTTCTCTTTCTCCTTTCTCTTTATTAAAAAAGAAAGAAAATAAAGATCAAAGCTGATAAAAAATATGCCAGGAAAGAAATCAAAATATAGGTAAGTAATAAAAGTGCATGGCATTCTTTCTTTTATCCAGGACCTGCTGAATGCTTTGGTTAATTCTGTGCTTCTAACCCAAACTATTCTAACTATGAATCCTTTGGCCCTAAGGGTGTTTGAGTCTTTAAATAGTGTATTAGTGAGGAATGACCACAAGATGGAGGCTCTCTGTCATGATCTTTGATCTTAGAGCTTCTTGACACTTTCTACCTATTGCTTCTCATTTTATTTTCAGAATATAGTGTAAACTTTGAGCAGGTCCTTTTGAGGAGTCCTCAGATCACCTGGCTAAGCACTTAATAATTCGGTTGATTTTTCCGTTGATTCAAATTTGACAGCAGACAAGTCCTTGAATGACTCAGCACATTGTCCTGAGAGGAAGGTGTATTCAAGGAGCTTTTGAGAAGATGCCACCAAAAGAAGGGTCCTTGGGACTACCGTTTACAAGCCTCGGTTCAGATATTCTGTCTTTCCCATTTTAATTGATTTTCTCTTTTGATAAGAAAGAAGAGCAAAACAAACAAACAAACAAACAAAAATGGGAAAATATGGGAAGGCTTCAGATGGGAATTTTCATGAAATTCAAGGACTGAAGCAGAGTGATT
Organism: Azemiops feae; assembly: GCA_023970755.1. Lineage (NCBI taxonomy): Eukaryota > Metazoa > Chordata > Lepidosauria > Squamata > Viperidae > Azemiops > Azemiops feae. Next base: position 4,342,803 of record JALGBA010004297.1, on the reverse strand, counting down.
ACTGATTAAGGATCCTGCCTGGAAGCAACTAGACTACATCAAGCCAATCAGCCTATAAAAGGATTGTACCTTCAGGTTAACTGCATTGGGAACCAAGAAGCTGAACTGTGATGCTCGAGAATACTTCCATACAACCATCACTTCAACACAAAAACCAATTGTCAGAATTCTACATCTTAGGTGTTCTGCAAGGAGGCGATATAAGACCAGTTTCATTCTATATTATGTTCTTGAGGACTGACAATTGGGATTCATAAGATATAGATCCTTTCTATAGGGTTCAACCCCTCTGCCAGGAGTTGAATTCATGGACCATGTATTCATTAAGATGACTACATACAGTACATTAACTTTATAAGCTATTCAGGTCCTAGTGCTCAGTGGGGTTGCAAGAAGGGATATATAGAATCTATCAGAATGGTATATACAGTGCACCTTCCCTTAAGCTTTCAGAGAGAAAGAGAAAGATTACATTATAATGTAACATGGCAGACTATAACATCTATATCTATATCTAGGGATGGCCTAGAGGACAGGAGGAACAACTGCTACTAAGACAGTGATAAATGGGGCATGAGTCCAGCTCAAGAAAATAACTTGAGAAAATATCTCAGACAAATCCCTCCCTAGTTCACAGGAAGATATAGTGAGAGAGGGAAGGACTGTACACTCAGACTTCAAAGATTCTGTTATTATAGATGTTACAATAAAAGTAGTCCTAACCTTATGTGGCATTGGTTTCTCAGTCTGGTCTACCCTGTAGGACTGACAAAAAGCTTAAAGAAAGGTGCATTGTATATACCATTCTGATAGATTCTATATATCCCTTCTTGCAAAGGGATCATTCAAACCACATGATCAAGTTGACAAGGGCTTCCTCCAAATGGAATACAAAAAGACATTGCTGATCTCTGGATCTCCAAATCCTCCTGTGTTGCTACTGAGTCAGAAACAAATTAGCTCAGCTCCCCAAGGCAGAAGCTAATATAGGGATACAGGGGTACAGTGTTGACCCATTTAGGTTGTCTCCTTAGCTGCTATTCCCAGAGGTCCTACTTGAACTTGAGAGGGCGTTCAAGTCTTACTTGAACAAAAGAAGGAACTCAAGGGGTAGAACTTATTCATGCAAAGGCATCCTCCCCTTTTGTACAGAGTAAGAGCATTTTCAAACCCTGAAACAACAAGCATAGCATTTCAATTCAGTTCTGAAATGTAATATAGGCAGACAGGCTTCTTTGCAGCATCTGGGCAGATGGATTAAAGATTGAATAAACATCTTCCTGCCTGCTATAGAAAATAACCCAAGAAAGAGAACAGTTCTTTCCATATTTTACCAGCAATTGTTCCTTTCCCCATCCACCAACCTTCAATTTTCTATTTTTTTCCTTTTCCTTGTTTAGCATCTTGAAAAGGGAGGAGGGAGGCACTGAGCAGTCTCATTTACAGTTTAAGTTTTATTGCACCAGAACATCAAACTGTATGTACAAAGGGATCTGTGTCACAGAAAAAGATTAGCATTTAAATGGAGAATATCTTTAGTTCCCAAATCCAGCAGGTCTAAAAGAAGAGAAGAAGAGGGAGACACTAGTGTTACAGCATTAAGAAACACAAAAATTGGCTGGTGTCCTGCCAACCTCCAGTACTGTGAATGCTAAATATTGTGGATGCTTGAACGTACTTTGTTCACTCAGATTCTCACCATAATTACAACATATGGCAACCTTTGTGGCCTCCATTTAGGAAATGAGAGGGAGAGGGAAAGAAGCCAAGCTAAATTCCTGGTGGCTAAGGGATTTGCCACTATTCTTACATGGAAACCTTGGAGCATCAAAATGGCTGCCTTTAGTGGGACTGTGCCTATAGCTTCAGTGAGAGGTACATTAAAGTAATGTCTTGGTACATTAAAGTAATGTCTCCTAGCATTAGTGAAAGTTATGGAACAGTCAACATCTAGCAGAGACTTTATCCAGATTCTCATCATATCTTCCTTCTTGCAGACATCAATTCCAGATCTAGAGCTGGAATGGTCAAACCTTGGGGCTAAGGGGGAGATTTAAAACTTTATTTTTCTTCTGAAACCAATCCATTTCCTATTATTTAAAATTAAAATGAAGTGGAGCACTCAAGGAGATGGCTATTAGTACCAGTTGTGTCCTTTTCTTCTAAACTGTCCACCAACTCTCTGCATCAGATTTTCAGGTTCTGGGGAGGAAAATACTGGCAATAACCTCTCCTCCTCTCTTCTGTCAAAGGGAGTATTGTGAGCCCAACCTCTACTCAAGAAGTGCTTCTGTCAGTGACAATTCAGACAAGTCTTGCAGGTCTATTGAAGAATCACTTTGAAATGAAACAATGACCATTTGAGTCAACACTAAGAACAATTAATGGAACAGCTTGCCCCCCCAAAGTTGTGGATGCTTCATAATTGGAGGTTTTTAAGAAGAGACTGGACAGCAATTTGTTCAGAATGGTATAGAGTCTCCTGCTTGAGCAGAAGACCTCCAAGACCTCTTCCAACTCTGATATTGTTAATTTCATAAGAAAGCCAAAGATTAACTGGCAATTATTTTGCAAAGTCACTTGAGTATACTCAATAAAAAAAATAGCATAGCCCTTGCACATTTGTACAAATTATACTGTTGGTTGGAATCATTGTGGGCAAGAAAACAAACAAACTCATAACGGCATTTCAGCCCATTTCCAGTGGAATTTCAAAGATCTCCCACTTCTCCAGTTTCTGACATTTTAGAATTCTTTTCCAGAAAAGGACAAATTTGCTTATGCAGAAAAAGAAACTATTTCAAAATAGTGAACTCTATTTCCCAAAACGAATATTTGCATTTGCTTAAAGAGATATTTGCACTGATGCTTGCATTTACAGTATGCACAAGGAATAAACTACAGAGAGCCAATATTTAGATCACCACAAGTCCTACACCTCAAAAGGTGACAGCACATAGTCAGTCTAGATTGGATTAAGAATAAACACACAAACACACACAGAGAGAGAGAGAGAGAGAGAGAGAGAGGGAGGGAGGAGGGAGAGGAGAGGGAGAGGGAGAGGGAGAGGGAGAGGGAGAGGGAGAATCTATCCATCCATCTCCTGGGAGAAGACAATGGGGAATTGCCAAGATAACCCCATAGCTGAAGTCACCAAGCTTGTTTCAGAGAAATATTTCACCTTTTTGCTAGCTCTGTATCTCCATAGTGATGGTCTTCCTAGTGCTTGGACAGTGGCAATAAATGGGCTCTAAGCCAAGAGTGACTTCTGATTTATAGACTATTTTCAGTCTATTGGTCTAGCCATATATTCAGTGAAGAGAATTATTTCTTCTCTTCTGATGAATGAATCAAACTGAATCAAACTGAAACTCCAAAGGCTGGGAGAGATAACTCTTAGCAAGCTTCTGCCATAAATATCTCAGCAGAAGGTTCAGCAAGGCTGGAAATTGTACCCATTATATCTAATTACAGGTGCAAATGGTAATCAGTTTTGACATAATGACAGGAGTTGATACTGCCTATGAATTATTGAACTCGCCCCAGTTTGATTGGGTTACTTTCAGACAGCAATTGCAGGATGCTTCTATAGAGCTCTTAAGTGGTCTGGTCATCACCCAGATCCTTCCTAATGGAGAACTCTGCATTGTGCTTGACTTTCACTTACAGAACTAACTTTTCTATGACCCATTTGTCATATTTCAAATTCAGAAGCATTTTAAAGTGTGTGTGGGGAGAAAATTCTGCGTCTGGGGCTTTAGAGCTAGCAAAACTATTTTTCACCCATTTAAAGCCATATGCCAGAAGCCCTTCAATCTTCTTCCTTTCTGGTAGAGGGTCTGAAGAAGAGCAGAGGAGGAAGACTGAAGGGCAGTTGCAAGAACTTGAAGGGCTACAGAGGGCAGATGCCACCCTAGATTATTACCTGATGTAAACTAGTTTTAGCTTAAAATACACAGAAAGTCAACATAGATGTACAAACATAGTGACAAGGACATCCGAACAAGAAAAGGTTAAGTAAATCAGAGGGCATTAACATCAAAGAGGGCAATAAACACTAATGTTCTCATGGTATTACAGGTCTTCATTTTACCAAATTTATACTCAGAAGAGCACACAAGCAATAATCTCCCCCCCCCATTTCAGATATCTCACATTAAAGTTCACAACAAATGTGGGATCAGAAGGCTTCAGAATTTATGATGGCTACCCAACAGTTTTCCCAGATGCATGGGGATTTGCACACCAGTGTACTTGGTCAAAGTACATCTCTTCCTTCCTTCCTTCCTTCCTTCCTTCCTTCCTTCCTTCCTTCCTTCCTTCCTTCCTTCCTTCCTTCCTTTCCTTCTTTCTTTCTTTCTTTCTTTCTTTCTTTCTTTCTCCCTTCCTTCCTTCCCTTCCCTCCCCCTCCCCCTCGCCTCCCCCTCCCCCTCTCCTCTCCTCTCCTTTCCTTTCCTTTCTCATTCATTCATTCTAAACCTATCTCATTTCAGAGATTTTAGTCAGGCTTTATCTTACTTTTAATCTCATGCTGATTGGGAATTATGGATGTTGTACGCCAACAATTAGACATACTAGACTGAAAGATGATTTATTACACATTTGGAGCTTTGCCCCACTGAAGACTGAAAGTACTAATCACTAGAAGAATATACTGATGTGAAGAATGCTGTTCCCATTGCCTCCTTTTCTGTTCTGATTCCCAGCCAAATGGTGCTGTTTTGATTATGGGTTCCAAACATGTGATAAGCAAAGTGATTGACAATAAAATTCAAGGGATGTAATGCCATTACCTAGGACATAATAATTTTAGAAAATAATTGTAGCTTGGTTGGCTCTACAAGAAGGATGACAATAAACCATTGTATCAAAATATATTGTGATAACTTAATTTCCTAAACTGGGGAACTTTATCAAGCCTTTTAGTCAAATCCATCAAAATAATTAATTTGAAGCAAAACAAATGTTCATGTATGACAGCCTCTTAGCCAGATCTGGGAACCTGGCATTTTATCATGTTTCCTTACATGTGTTTTATACAGGTAGTCCTTATTTAGCAACCGCAATTGGAATTAGCCACGTGGTCATTAAGTGAAAAGGTTGCTAAGTGAAATCATGACTGTACTTATGGTTTTCAGTTTTTCTTTTCTTTTCAGATCTGTCAAGATTATAAACGCAAGCACTGGAGATAAAGTTATTTTTTCATCATTGTTGTAACTGAACAATTGCTAAATGATGCAGTCGCTTAACAAGGATAACTAGAAGAGAAGAAAAATTGCTTTGGTATTGTCACCATAACATCTAATCTTACCATGAGTAGATTAAACCTTACATCCAATGAATCCAGTTTGAGAGATGATGAAGAGGCTTCCTATTATAGTTTCACTGTAACTTAGGATGAAGCCATACAATCCATCCTCAAATAAAGCCATTGCAGAAAACATATGGTGCCGTGAAACTTCCTGCTGCAGCCTCACAAAGGAATTTTTATTTAGTTCATCATGCTTAAAAATCAAATCACAGACCAGTTTTGCAGCCAAACTGCATAGCTTTTGAGCACAAGGAATAGATAAACAGATTTTCTTTAATAGCTTCATAATAATTTCACCTAATAGCTATTTATTCCGGTTTATCCCCAAGTCTGAAGCTAGAACTTGCCACCATCAGAATTAAATTACATTTTGGCAGCTCATGCTAAATTCAGTCATTCTACCTGGTTCATAGGAAATAGTGGATGGCTCTGTCTGCCCATCTCTTCTCAGAGAAAGTACCTGCCACTCTTTTGACAGACTGTGTTCTGGAAAGGTCTCAAACATTGCGATGACCAACAGAAGGCAGAACATGTCAGTTTTTAATTAAGCAAATTATTTTTGGAGAAGGTAACACTTCACTGTGGCCTTGACAGCACAGTCTGAATTTATAAACAGAAATGGGGGGTGGGGAGGGGGATAAAGAATAAGAGCCTAAGAGGTGCTCTTGGGACTGTGGTTAACAGATGGGTCATCAGAAATATGCACGAAAGATGAGTTAAGATTCAATTAAAAGGATAACAACACCAGGATGAACGTAGAAGATACATGATTGCAAAGAAACTGGTTGCATCAGGAGAATTTCAGGATGGTCTGAAAGCTGCAGAAGAAGAGAAGAAGCAAGTTCTAGAATAGGTTGAAAAATCACATATGTGCATCATTACACTATTTGGACAACTCTTATCATTGCAACCCAAAGTCAATGGGATGTCTATTGTGTGTGTCCAATAAATATTCTCCTTTATTATGTAAATAGCTGCCAAGCAGAAGCCTGAACAATCTTGGGATTAACATAGTTTAAGTTAACTTTTTATAGGCATGGTGCTTCTCTGCAAAGCTGTTGTTCGCTTTTCAAAAAAGCTCTCAAGGATGCCATTTGAAGCTTCCCCTTGTACAAATCAACTTCACAACGCTGATTTTTGTTAGGCCAAAAGCAGTAGGTTTTAGAGACCTCGTGGCTGTTGTTGGATGCTGGCAGCTAATGCAGGGAAATGGTACTTTAAAGCCAATCGAGCAGGAATAGCCTAAGCTGGTTTCACTCATGCACCTCGGGATAAGATGATCAGGAATAACACTTTTGCCAAGAAATATTTGTGCAGGGATTAGGTCTATTTGACTCTGCTACAAGCATTCCATTTTAATATAAATTTATTTGGGAAAAAACATATACTATATTCTAATCTGGTAGTAATATTTGAATTTGTTTCTGTTGATTATCATAGATACATCACATCCCCAGCTTGTGGTCTTTTGTTCATGGAGATGACTCCAGTCAACAAGGTTTGCAGAATCCAGAAATGTTGTCAAAATGACAAAAAATGCATTGTGATAACATGATGTAAGCTCTGTCCCTTATATACATGCATGCAAAAATTAAGAACTATAGAGAAAATGGCTATATTTCTTTTTTAAAAATCCTATCCTTTTTAAAAAAAAATGGGCATTCCATCTAGCAGATGAGATTATAAACCCTTCAGAATAGGTTATATGATTTTATCTATCTTTTTAGCTACCTCTTTACTTGTTTTATAAGCAATTTAAAACAACTTTAGAAAACATTAAAAATACATCAAAAGATATACAAGGGCTGAATGAAATGGTGCTTCCAATGTCAGAAGTCAGCAATAGATGGCAGGAGTGACATGCTAGAAGCTCTGACATGTTCTTTAACAGCTGTTCTTTCATTACAGTTGGCAGGAAATTGTTGAATATTGCTATTGTTTGTGAAAAGGAAATTGTATCAAAGCACTTTAAGCAATGTGCCATAATTGAATTTTTGACTGGCATCGGAGTCCCTCCAACTAAAATTCACTGCCAAATGCAGATTGTTAATGTTATGAATGTATTAACATGAATATTGTGCATTTCTGCACCCCAAAATGCTGATTTTAAAAAGCTGATTAGTGTGTTCCAGAACAAAGGGGATAACCTGTGATAGCAATCAATAGGTTTCAGATGAGCGAGTTTGCTGAACTGATTAAGAACAATTGGTGGATCAGTGAAATGGAAATTGCTGTTAAGTCTGGCACTTCACAGGAGCATGTAGGCCATATTATTGATGTTCTTCAATATCAGAAGGTTTGTGCAAAATGAGTCTTTCACATGCTTATGGCAGAGATGAAAGTTTCAAGAATTGAAATTTGCCAGCAATCATTGTCACATTGTGAGAATAAATGGGAGGAATTTCTTCATAGCATCAGGACAGCTGACAAAACATAGGCTCATCATTATGACCCAGAAATGAAGCATCAGTCTACAGAATATCACAAAACATAACCCTCAGAGAAAAAATAATAATCAAAAACCAGGCTTCAGCAGAAAAACTTGTTATAATTTTTGAGGACGCAAATGGTGATACTCCTTGAACGTGACATCATTATCAATTCAAACCATTGTGCTTCAGTGTTCAAAGCTTTGAAACTACAATTAAACTGAATTCAGAAGCACAAGAAGTAATTCATTAGGCTTCACAAGACATCCAAGAGGCAATTGCAACGTTGGGCCTCACTTTCCACCACACTGTCCACAATTGCTGCTCATGTGACTTCCACCTTTCCCCCAAATTGAAGGAATACCTTTGGGGGCATCTCTTTGACTCATGTGAAGAGAAGAAAGGGATTGTCAGGACCTAGTAGAAGAGACAAAATGTAGCGTTCTTTCATGACAGCTTTAAAAAGCTTTAAGAAGCTTGTCCATCGTCTATGGAGATTCTCAGTCATCCAGCTCATGGTTGTCCCAAAGGTGCTTTTCAAAAGGCAACTGGACTTCCTTGGTTTTTCCCTTGAAAATGTTTCACTTCTCATCCAAGAAGCTTCTTCAGGTCTTCAGAACTTCTTGGATGAGAAGCAAAATGTTTTAAAAAAAGAACCCCAAGAAAGTCCAGTTGCCTTTTGAAAAGCATCTTTGGGACAAGCTTGTCCATCATTGGCAGAAGTACAAAGTGAATTGTGGTGACTATGTGGAAAAGTGAAAACAGGTAACAAAACAGCTCATTTCAAGGATTATGTTTTGATTTCATTTATTAAAATATCCCTATTTCAACAGAGTTATGGAATGAAGGCATTACTTTTCATCAGAAGAAGAGCCCATTCAACCTGTGGTATGATAAGACAACAGGTAGCCTGAAGATGTAAAAACTGAGAGCAAAATTCTTCAGAAATACTGATAATAAAATGTAGATAATAGCACAGCCATAGCAGAACATAATTCCACTGTAAGAGATATCCCTTCAAATTGCATAACAAGAAGCTTCATTTCAATAAATGGACCATTTCCTTTACATCACAGATAAAGATTGGATAGCAGCAAAAGCATGGCTGAAAAAACAACAACTCAGGCTTTCTTCACTTACTTTAGAGCAGTATTTTTCAAACTTGGCAACTTTAAGATGTGTGGACTTCAACTCCCAGAATTTCCCAGTCAGCATGAGAATTGAAGTCCAAACAGGGGACTCTAGGAGTTGATATCCACATATCTTAAAGTTGCCAGATTTGCAAACACCGCTTTGGAGGAAACTTACTGAATCCAGAAGGGCTTATAGGCTTGCAGTGCAGTGAAGTCTCAACCAGATCTAGGAAGCAGATCATCCTCATCTTCCCTCCTAATTTCTAGTTAATTCATTTATTTATTGCCAAAGACCCTCTGGGCATTGGACTTATGGCAACTATAGTAATATACCCCAGTAAATATATTCTCTGAAAAACCCGATTCTCCTTCAAATAGGGAACAAGCAAGCACACTCATACTGTAATCCAGAAACACATACTGTATCAAAATAGAATTTCTCCACAGGAACCACAACCTTGAAAAGAATAATGAAATAACTTCAAACAAAATAGTGGGGAGGGAGGGAAACAGGAAGGAAGGAAGGAAGGAAGGAAGGAAGGAAGGAAGGAAGGAAGGAAGGAAGGAAGGAAGGAAGGAAGGAAGGAAGGAAGGAAGGAAGGACCCAAATGTTATCAGCCAAATAAATTGAAAATAATGCAATTGTCTAACTATGCAGCAGCTTGGGGAATGTTTTAACCAGCTATTTTTGCAGTGATGCTTAATATGCTGTTTTCCCAATTGTAGCCTGAAATATATAATTTTCTATTATATTCCTTTAGTTTTGACTTTAATATAACAAAGCCTTCTCCCTTCACTACACCAGTATATTGGCCACATTAAATTGCTTATGGAGGAATCATTTTTTTTAAATGTAGAAGTTCAAGTTCAAGTAAAGGACCTCAGAGGAAAGCTGTCTCATCTGTACAGTCACCTTTAACCCCTCTGTAACAGCTGCAATTCATCTCTGAGACAATACCTCTGAGATCACCTTTCTCAGAGGACCGTAATTTGCTTTTTTTGTCTCACTTGCTCTCAGGGTGTCATACAACTGCCATTCAGTCTCCTCTCCTCCCAGTATGAATGTTGTGTGTCATGTGAAAAATGACAAGCTCCTAGTGTAATTATCTCAGGGAACAATAACTTAGCTTTGATAGCCCAACCAAATACACACGCATTCAAAAGCCAGCACAGGGCAGGTTTTTTTCTCTGTAGGAGAAGAATTATAGCCCTCTTGTAATTCATGGTGCCCTGGTACGCTTGGGCCTCACCGAACCACCTCTTTTGACTGCCACCTGGGATGGTTTCAAAAGGGAGAAGCACTGTCAAGTTTACACCAGGAAATACATGGCTAGCACACATGTGTCAAAATTGCACAGGGCACCACTCATGACACCGTTTTACAAAGGAACCCAAGGAAGAAGTTCACATGCATTTTGTTACAAACTAAAGGGTAATAGCTCTCCGTATGTCGAAAAACTCATGCCATATTTTTTCCACGGGTTCCATAAACAGCTTTTTAAATTACTTGAAGAGAGATCACTAAAGCACACATGTTGTGTTTCTCCTACTCTTTTCCAATGGTTCAAAAGAGACTGTGGGAGGTAAATAAACGTGTGAGTTTGATATTTCCAGTCCACACTGAAAGAAATCCTAAGGGAAAAAAAAACATCCATTCACCTCTCATTTATTTAAGGCATTTATTGTGGGTTGCCACAAAGAAGAGGGAGTCAAGCTATTCTCCAAAGCACCTGAAGGCAAGACAAGAAGCAATGGATGGAAACTAATCAAGGAGAGAAGCAACAAGAACTAAGGAGAAACTTCCTGACAGTTAGAACAATTAACCAGTGGAACAACCTGCCTCCAGAAGCTGTGAATGCTCCAACACTGGAAGTTTTTAAGAAGAGACTGGACAGCCATTTGTCTGAAATGGTATAGGGTTTCCTGCCTGAGCAGGGGGTTGGAGTAGATAACCTCCAAGGTCATTCCAACTATTATTATTATTATTATTATTATTATTATTATTATTATTATTATTATTATTATTATTATTATTATTATTATTATTATTATTATTATTATTATTATTATTATTATTATTATTATTATTATGGATCATCGCACAGTCAGCCAGATGTTCAGACTGGATTTGGCATTTTGTCTACCTATCGAGTCCTTATCAAGGCCCTGGGATAGGCAGATGTGGATGTTTGATGTTATTACAGATATCGTTGCAGGATGGAGGTGGTTCCTAGTAAGGCCGCCTTTTGCAATTGACTAATGGCAAATTTGTCAATGCCAATGGTGTTCAAGTGGTGCTCCAGTTGTTTTGGGATTGCACCCAAGGCGCCTATTACTATTGGTACTACTCTTGCTTGCTTTTGCCACAATCTTTCTATTTCTACTTGTAGGTCTTTGTATTTTGTTATCTTCTCCAGTTCTTTCTCGTCTATTCTGCTGTCTCTAGGCACTGCCATGTCCACTATCCAGACTTTTTTTGTCTTTCTTATTGACAATTGTTAAGTGTTATGTTGCAGGTGCTTGTCTGTTTGAATTCTGAAGTCCCAGAGCAGTTTAACTTTATCATTTTCTATGACTTTTCTATTTTATGATCCCACCAGTTCTTGCTTACAGGCAAATGATATTTCTTGCAGATCTTCCAATGCACCATTGTTGCTACTTTGTCATGCCGCTGCTTGTAGTCAGTCTGTGCGATCTTCTTGCAGCAGCTTACCAGGTGGTCCACTGTTTCTTCAGCGTGTTTGCATAGGTGGCACTTACTGTCTGTTGCTGTCTTCAAAATTTTGACTTTATATGCATTTGTCCTTAAGGCTTGTGCAGCCAGAATTAGTCCCTCGGTCTCTTTCTTCAATTTTCCTGCTCTTAGCCATTGCCAGGTCTGCTTTCCCAGCTATATTATTATTATTATTATTATTATTATTATTATTATTATTATTATTATTATTATTATTATTATTATTATTATTATTATTATTATTATTATTATTATTATTATTATTATTATTATTATTATTATTATTATTATTATTATTATTCTGAGGATTACTATGAAACTTGATGTTCTCGGCTTCCTTATTCTATTCCAGAGATTCTTCCCCCCACCCCACATGTACATCCAACTAGGAGAAGAATCACTGGAATTTCTGAATAATGTGAATAATACAATTGTAATTTTTCTTTTCTTTCTCTTCTTCCTAAAACTTTCTCCAAATGGAGGGTTTGCTTTTTTTTGGACCAACTGAGTGTTGATCCATTAATTGTGAAAGGAATTGACCAATCAACTTGTCCCCTGAGCTTGTTGTCATTGGCTGAGAAAGAGCCAAATCTGGCTCATGTTCACCCAATCGGTTTTCATGCCTAAAGCGGAACTCACAGTCTTCTGGTTTCTAGTCTGATGCTTTAACCACTAGACCAAACTGGCTCTTTTTATATATAATAATACAATTGTAATGCCCATTTAAAACTACCATGGTTTTTTTTGCTTACAATTACACCCAGTATCTGATCATTGGCATCTCTGAATTAGCCCAGGCCACTTGTTGGGAAGTTATTTTGGGAATTGCCCTAGGAAACTTTGTTTTAGACAAAGATATAACAGTTAGTTAGTCTTCTTTCAGTGAGTTCCACCACAGTCTTAGGGAAGTAGTCCTAATATTGAAGTGTAATATTTAATTGAGCTGTAATAATTCTTTGCATTTTTGTTGGTCTGGGCATAGTTGTGGCCATTTGGGGTTCAGATGCAGTTCTCCAAATCCCCCCAGATTCTGCCACTGAACTTCAGTAACACTAATCCACTTGCTTGAGTCTCTACTCCTCCTCTTTTCTTAACTTCATCCTGTCACTGCTGCTTTTCTGTACCATTTCACTGTATAGCATCCTCTTCTTTCTTCCTGCTAAGTTAAAAGTCACTGAGCCATTAACACTCTACTCCTGATCCTGCCCCCTTTACAGTGTGCAACCTTCCATATATTACTCAGTGCTTGTTCGTGGCTCTCATTTCTATGAAAGCTGTGCACCCCTGAGGATGCCCTTGTTTTAGAGCTCCTCAGTCTCAATAGCCTTCTATTATTGACGGCCAGAACAGCTCTTTGGGGCCAATGATGTAATAATAATAATAATAATAATAATAAAGTTGGAAGGGACCTTGGAGGTCATCAAGTCCAACCCCCTGCTCAGGCAGGTAACCCTATACCATTTCGGACAAATGGCTGTCCAGTTTCTTCTTAAAAACTTCCAGTGTTGGAGCATTCACCGCTTCTGGAGGCAGGTTGTTCCACTGGTTAATTGTTCTAACTGTCAGGAAATTTCTCCTTAGTTCTAGGTTGCTTCTCTCTTTTGTTAGTTTCCATCCGTTGCTTCTTGTTCTGCCTTCAGGCACTTTGGAAAATAGCTTGACTCCCTCTTCTCTGTGGCAGCCCGAGATATTGGAACACTGCTATCATGTCCCCCCTCATCCTTCTCTTCATTAAACTAGACATACCCAATTCCAGCAACCGTTCCTTATATGTTTTAACCTCCAGTCCCCTAATCATCTTTGTTGCTCTTCTCTGTACTCTTTCTAGAGTCTCAACATCTTTTTTACATCGTGGTGACCAAAACTGGATGCAGTATTCCAAGTGTGGCCTTACCAAGGCATTGTAGAGTGGTATTAATACTAGAGTGGTATTAATACTGGTGCAGTTATTTGCTTTTAGCAGACTTGAACTAAAAAAACAGCTAAGTGCCTTAGCATTTAGATGGGAGACGTGTAGGAAATCCCAGGATTGTAGGCTAGACTGGGGTCAAGAAACATCCTGGAGAAAGGCAGTGGTAAACCATATTGCCAAGAAAGCCACATGGACATGCTGGTAGTTGCTAAAGGTCAAAGTCCGGCTCAAGGGAGTTTTCAGTGTTACCTGCTGTTTCTTCAAGGTGCACATCTCAAAATGTTACTAGCAGAGAACGTTCAGCTGCTGATGTCAAATACATTTGGCTTTTGAACTCATTAGTTGCATTTTTTCCCCCCCAGCAGAGAGGTAAAATAATTTTGGCGTATGATGGAATGCAAAGAAAAGGATGCTCAAATAAATATTCAGCCTGCGGGGCTCTTACAATGAACCATCTGTGTCACAGTTAATATTGATTTAATTGTTAGAGTGGCACACACAGGAAATAGAATGTGGAAGAAGTGCTTCAGACTGTGTGCAGTCACCAATTTTTAGGAAAATAGCCTCATGTTGTAAAAGTACACAGCTGTACTTTTTTTCTGGCTCACACATACTGTATCTATACCCTCTCTCTCATATGTGTAGGTGTATATGTACTGTATACTTACATACTCTGTGTGTGTGTGTGTTTGTGTGTGTGCGCACGTATGTTTTATGATTCGATCCTCATTGATTCTATAAGACCAAACTGCCTCAATATGCTTCTTTCATATCGATCACTCACTTCTGTATTCAATCCACATCCATTCATTGTTCCTTCATTTTTGGCTCCCTCTGTTCTTGTTTTACCACATATATTTCTTAAGAAACTCGTTCCCACTCCATTCAGCTTACTTTTGTTTTTCCTGACATAGCCAATTTTCACTTCCATATAACAAAGTAGAGAGAAGCATAACCTTATACACAGTCATTTCAAGAGACCAACTCTCCCAAGTACTGTTCTATCAGCATTTTCACATCTTAAAATTTTTCCATCCAGTCTCCCATCTTTACTAAAAACTATACTAAGATTGAATCATATACTTTACTTTTTCACAATTAATGTATAACCTGAAATTGTTCGTTCCATTGGTCCATCACACATGATTACATTTCAAAGTCTTTGTTTCAATCCATTCTATCCCTTCCATTCCCAAATTACCCCCTAAAATACTCCTTTCGGGATTCCCTCCTTTCAATTACATCACAAATAATGTCATCACTTTTATTGTTAATGCCATAATGCCAGTGGGCTTGTGGTTTCTTGTTTAGCCATTTTTTAGTCATTTCCAACATGATTTTTAAAAATCCATTGGTATTTTCTCTCTCTCTTTTTATCTTAACTGTGGTGGTGCAGTGGTTAGAGTGCAGTACTGCAGGCTACTTCTGCTGACTGCTGGCTGCCAGCAGTTTGGCAGTTCGATTCTCACCTGCTCAAGGCTGACTCAGACTTCCATCCTTCTAAGATCAGTAAAATGAAGACCCAGATTGTTGGGGGCAATAGGCTGACTCTGTAAAGCACTTAGAGATGGCTGTAAAGCACTGTGAAGTGGTATATAAGTCTAAGTGCTATTGCTATTTGCTCTCTTTGGCTGCCAACTAGTCCACTAGATAGACTAGGCCAGAAAATCAACTCCAACAGAAGGCTAAACCTATCTTTACTGAAACTGGCTGCAATAACAGAATCTCGTAATTCTGATTGTGCTGAGCCTCCTAGTCTTTCTGACACTCCAGTGAATTAGGACGGCATCCGCCCAAACCATTTCCTATTATTATCTCATTTCTCGGGACTTAAAAAAAAATGTTTTAGCCCCTAGATAATGGTTATTATAAATTTCCATTAAAGTCATCTTCCTTACTCTCTACATAGACTATGTCCATCACAACTGTCTCTTTTCTTTCCACTACTTAGGATTTTTTTTTTTTTGCCTCTTCATTTTGTTCTTAGCCATCATTGTCTTAAATCAAATTTTTTTTTTCATCTTTCAGGTTCCGGTTCCACCAAGTATCCTGTTTCATACCTCCTGTCAAATTTTTGTGGTCCTTCATAACAACTGTTTTTACTCTGATCCAACCACATCTTCTTTAGGTCCTCTTTCGATGTATTCTGTTGGGAGACTAATTTATGTTCTTATACTTCTTGACAGAACATTCACATTTTCCTTTCTTACAGTTGTTATACTTTCAATCTAATTTCATCTCTTTCTTTTTCTTCTCTATCGGTTTTTCAACCCACACCTGATACTATCAAAGAATAGCCTGTAGTAAATTCTTTCAGTCTTTCGTTATAAATAATTATGTTTTTAGATCCATTGGCTCTGCCATGTATATGCATGAGTAGATCTAAACTTAAATCACATATTTGAAACATATCTTTCTTTGCCAGCTATTGACCAAATAGTCATCAATCTCATTTTGAGGCTCCACATTTTCTATACTCTGTACTTTCTTACGCCATTCCCATCCATTCATTTGTGTCATTTAACATAACATCTCCACAGCTCCTACTGCAGACATTCATAATGTTGCACTATTTTCTCCAAATTCTTCTTTGGTTCTCTCCCCTTATCAATATTTCTTGAAGTGTGAACATGCATATTACTAAACTATGAATTTTTACTTTCATGCATACCCACAAAGACATTCTGACATATGTTTTAGCACTTTCATTTATAATGAAATGTGTACTTCACTTCCATGCATGCATTTATCAATCCCAGAATACCTTCATTCAACTCTATTATGTATTTTCTTTTTTCTGTCAGTTTCACAGACAAATGCATCTATTTTTCTTTCTTTCACTTAATTTGTTAATTCAAGCTCATTACCATTTACTCCACTTATGTTCCAAGTCACAGTCTTCCATCGTGGTTTTGAACAATCAAGCTAGTCACATAATGTTTTTAGCAAGATAGTGTAGTTTAGGACACATTCATTTTTCTTCTTTTTTCATTAGTTAATTATCATGTATGCCTCTCATATTCCAGTTTTCAATCTTCCATATGTCATGACTATTCTCTGAGAGCCCATAGATATTGAGCTATGCTTCCCATCATGGTTTTAATCAATAAAATGTTTCATAAAACACTTTGTAAATAAAAAAACCAATGTTACTAGCTTTAGTCATACCTATGTTATATGCATCACTCTCTGCTAACTATAAGGGTAGCATCAAATTGGGCACATTTTGGCCAACATGCCACAAACATAGCTAAAGCTCAATTTAACTTCAAATGTGCTCATAACATTATGTGCAATCTAAGATCTCTAATCTAAAGATTATCTTGTAGCCAACATGCCACCCCATATCCACCGGCTAGGAATTACATGAAGTATATATTAATCTAACACCCAGAATGCAAAATATAACAAATAGCTATTTGGAAATCTTTGTACTGCACAAAAACAACACAGAGATTTAAATATTTGAAAGACTAATAGGTTTACTGTGGAATAATCTTCTTAACACATAAACCTAATGTCATAAAATGGACACAGTTTGAGCTGCCACCAAGTCCTGTTGCTACAAGCCTGGGTGTAAGTTCTACACAAATAAAGCACTGCAACATTTTGAAGATTTCCTTCAAACATCAGCCCATGAAGCAGATCTGGAAATCGAGGCAGCACACTGAAGTAGATTTGTGTACAGTTTCTCAGAGTGAATGACTTTTCTGCTGTTTCCAGGCTTGTTACATATGTATTGTCTGATGTTGCAGCTTCATTTCCATATATGGAGAATGCTGGGTGTGCATGTTGCTCTCTCTGGTTGTGTCAGTCTGACATTGATCTGCCAGCTCACTCAAAAGTGTCTGTCAAGGAGTATAAAGCTAGCATCCCTTTGGGCTTAGTCCACTTTCTTATTTTCTTCCCTAAGCTTTGCTGTCTCTCGTCTTAATGGACTGTTATTCCCCTTCCAACAATCAACTATGGCCCTTAGCTCAGCTCACAGCACTCTAAATATGGACTCAGGCCTGACCACTAAAACTTTACTTTTAAAATCTACATAAATGGGTCAGATGCCTCCAGAGCAGGGGTCCCCAACATATGGGCCGCAGAAATGGCTGGCCAGGGCACGCACGCGTGGGCGCACATTCCTCCCCTCGCACTAGCGCCCAGGGCCCTGTTTGTGCATGCACGTGGGCACAAACAGGAACGCCCATTTGTGCATGCACAAACAGGCCACTAGCGTGGGGGAGCATGTGCAGCCCTTTTGCGCATGCGCAAACAGCCGCTAGCTGCCACGGGGATGTGCGGCCGTTCGTACATGCGCATGGTGCCAGTGCATGCCACATGCGTGAACGCAGCCACTAGTACTGTGCCAGTGGGTGTGGCCTCATTTGTGTGCGTGCACGCGTGTTCACACACAGTAATTTGGAAGCTGCTCTCCCCTCCGGGCCACGAGCCTGGAAAGGTTGGAGAACTCTGCTCTAGAGAATGGCACCACACTAACATTTACAGGCATTGGCCCACATAGTCTATGTTTTTAAGAACAGTAGGTGGCAAGCCTATGATTGCCACTTCTTCTGTGACTGGCCTGACTCTGTGGCATTGTATTCCAATGAGTCAAGATGTTTCTGCTGTTTTTACTAATTTACACACAGACTATTGCCAGCAAGCCACAATCATGTCTGCTCAGAAAAGTACATCTTTGCCAGCGTGCACTGCCAGTGTGGAGAAGGTTCTTTCTAGGACAGGCATAATAGACCAACCAGGTGTGCCATCCTGGTTGGTCTATTAGAGCCATGGTGGTGCAATGGTTAGAATGCAGTATTGCAGGCAAACTCTGCCCATAGTTCGATCCTGCCCAGCTCAAGGTTGACTCAGCCTTTCATCCTTCCGAGGTTGGTAGAATGAGGACCCAGATTGTTGGGGACAATATGCTGACTCTGTAAACTGCTTAGAGTGGGCTATAAAGCACTATGAAGTGGTATATAAGTCTAGGTACTATTGCTATCCTGGAACTCCCTGAAACCCAATCATCAGAAGAAGTAAAGCTGTACTTCTACTTACAGACTAGTCAATGGACAACCTCCATTGTCATGCAGGCCCAGCATACTCAAAAAGTGGGTGGAGGAGTACATACTTCCTTTCTATTACTTTAAAAAATATATTTTACTTTTTAGTTGGAATGGGACATTTTCTGCATTGGTGCATCATGGTTTTTATGCAGGTTATTTGCAAGAAATTGTAAAGGTTGTTAAACTATCCATTTCTCATTCCTGTTGTCTCTGCTTTAAAAGAGGCACAACTCTGTTCATTATATACCTGCTTCAGTACTCAACATACAGGTACAAAAGGGGTAGAGTTTGCATCATGACGATGCAGTTCACATTTAATCATTGGTCCTCTGTGATGCCCATGGGTGCAGTGGAAATATTTTAAAAATCTCTTCTGATAAAATCTTGAAGGTAATCTGGATGCAACTTGGAGAGTGAAGATTCTCTACTGAGTCTCTCATTGCTGGAATTTTATTCCTGTTCTGCCAAAACAGGAAGGAAGCAGCTTCAAATATTCAGACACCTCCTCATTTATAGCTTATGTAATCCTGACATAATTTGAATCAAACTGGCCTGCCCTTGAATTTTCAAATATGATTTAATCATAAGCCCTTTGAATCCCTAATATTCAATCTGAATGTAATCAGAGCTGATTTGCACAGGCCTAATAGGAACTTTTACCAGGAATATGGGATTAGCAATTACTGTACTTTCTGGCGCACATGCACTTGGAAACAAGCCAGTTTTGCTATAATATATGAAAGCTCTCACACTAGTCTCTAAAACATTCTCTTTAATAGCATCTCAGGTGAGCTGAATTTCTTGGCTCCTGCTGCTCTTCTGAACCAGATATTAAAAAGAAGCAACATTTTGCAGTATATCATCTTTGGAACAACAGGGACTAGTTTCCACCCCCTGAAGCAAGTTGAAAGCAAAATGGAGATCAGCCTATTCCCCCCACTCCCACCCCAGGAAAATTGACTTTAATGATCTAGACAAGTTGAAAGGCTTCTGCTAGTAGGGAGCTGACAGATATATGTTGGAATTCTGAAGGAAAAAAACTGCATGACGCAGCAGGACCCACATTTTTCAGAAGTTGCCTTTTTTTTTTCATTTTTCCCATTAATTTTACTGGCATGTGAAATACTCGTATTTGGAAGTGAGTACTTGACACATTTTCTCTTATTGTTGATTAGCTTAATATGGCTAATACTAATAATCATTAAATGAAAGAACATCAGTTGTTTGTTTTTGTCGCATTCACATTTGAGGAAAAATAGGCTTTATAGAGCTGTCTGGGGAAAAAATACCCAGAAGCTGACAATGAATATATTAATGTGTGAAGTCTATGACTGCTTATGGTTAATGATGAAAAATAACATCAGCCACTAAGATATAGAGGCTGGGATGCACAGTGGTTGTAAGTCAGCCTGAGAATCATCAGCAGGAAGAAGCTATTTGCAAATTAGGTGGAACTGCAAGAGAGGCTTTAACTGCAGGATTGGGCAATCTTTTAAAACTGGGGGAAGGCTGAAGATTATAATGGGCAATTATCCATAGAGGCAAGTATCAGGATTTTCTATGTTTCTGGTTTGGAAGGGATTGGAAAGTCATGTTTTTAATAGTTTTAAGCCCATGTTAAAGCTTACATTATGCTTGCTGTATACTTCCAACTCAAAATAGTATATAAAATACTCACGAGGCAGAATAACAATCAAGGACTGTAGGCTGTCTCATGCTTTGTTATAATTATTGCAAAGTGTTAGGAAACTGGGGTTACTGTGTTGTCCTGCAAATCTGCATAAGAAAGAGAAATGGGGGCCAAGCTTGCTATTCCATTAATGGAATAAAGAGGATCAGTTTGATGTAGTGGTTAAAGCACTGGACCTGAAGACCTTAGTCCTACCTTAGGCGCAAAATCAGTTCGGTGAACCTGGGCCAGTTACTCTGTCTCAGCCCTAGGAAGGAGGCAATGGCAAACCACTTCTGAAAGACCTTGCCAGTGATGGCTGGAGTCAGTACTGACTTGATAGTACACACCCACACCCATCCACCCACACAGAGCAATGGAATAAAAGCCATAGAGAGGAACATCTGCTATCAAAACATATTGCTATAGGATCTAAGACATGAGTATCTTCATTTGAATGCATGGGATGAGAAACATAGAGAAACCAGAAGCTGAACTGGTAAAAAAACACGCACATTTGGACCTGTGAAATCACTATTAGAGTGGCAGGTAACTTTCACTCATAGCTTAAATCTGGCTTTATGAGTACTGACTTGAAGCTAAACAGACCAAAAGGAATTGTATGCACAGCCTAATTTATTGGCTTCTGATGAATGATGGTCTATATTGTGTAACAGGTTCTTGCACTTATCTCAGATTTTGAATCCACTATGTATACTGGTGGATACTAGTACAAGGACTTGGGTTTATTAGATCTTGGAAGGGGGTAAACAACTGATGACTCTGAGATATCTTTGTGGCTTTGTCTGTTTCACTTATCTCCCATCAATGTTATCTTGACTATATTGAAGATATTTTGTTGTTTGCCCATCCTCATGTGAGGATGAAAAATTGCAAGCCAGATGGACACATTGGAGTCTCAGAAACTATTATAACAAGAAAGAAATAACTCTAGACACTATGTTAAGCAACTACATTCAAACTAAACTAGGAAGGAAAAGAGGGGTGCTGTCCAAAGATGCACCTGGATATTTGGTTTGCCCTTTTGCCCCTCTCTAAAATTTGACACAAAAAGCCAGGTGTTTTGGCAGCATAATACCCTCCTTTTAATAACCACCATCAGACCATGCTGTGGAAAAGGAGCAGAGAACATAAGGCATATTCATAATGGCTCAGGCAGTATCCAATGTGGGGCACAACGGTCAAGAGTGAAAACCTGGCAGCTACATGCCTTTTTGTTTTCATCTTGTCATTAGAGTAAGTGTGTTGGGGGGAGATGAGATTTCGAACGGGTTAGTTAGAGAAACGAAACGTCTCCAGTTCTGCAGATGTTTGCTGAGAAAGGATGTATGAACTGGAGGCCGACAACAACAGCATCACAACATGCCAGCTAGATTTCTTCTGGCTCAACTTTGGTACAAGTCAAAATTGCAAAACTTTCACTTTTTTTATATTGACAGAGAGAGGAAAATAGCAAAAAAAAAAAGTCACAAATCATGGTCATTGTGCACGACTGTGAAGTGTTGCAACAGGTCATAAATGCAAGTCAGTTGTCAAGTGCCTGAAGTGTGACCATGTAACTGTGCAGCTCTGTGTGTGTGTGTGTGTAAATTGTAACTTCAAGGACAGATCCTAAATAACTTTTTTGAGTCCACCAAAAACTTTGGCTGTTAAGCAACTATGGACTACTTGTTCTAGTGCAGTCTATCAATAATTCACCTGCCATTACCTTAGTACTCATAATTGCTTTGATGGCTGATTCAAACTCCTCTGAATTATTATAATCCACTGTCCACACATGAGGTTTTCCAATGAAATCTTCTGCATAGGGATGCTGAGAGGATACCTAAAATGTGCACAAGAAATGAATCACTTAGCATTTCCCCTATGGGGCTCTGGGATGGGAAACATTTCTGAAAATATGGCAGAGCATTAGAGTGAGAAGAGCTAGTAAGAGATAAGGATGGGAATAGGTTCATTTTAATTTTATTTATCTACTTCTTTTCCTGACTCTGAACATTCTTACTCCTCATTCTGCATCAGTGAATTCAGCAAAAAATGAAATCTTCATGAACATTTATCCAAATGTTGTAAAATGTTTCCTACTGATTTCAGGCACATAATTCTTCTTTGTTGTTTGTATAAAGCCAGGGTGGGTACTTGTAGAGCCCACAAGCTCTCACCATCATTCCTGTTGAGTGAGATTTTGGAGAGTTCTCGGGGATCTTAAGGACCCCGCTGTGGTTCAGAAAGCATGCATTTCATACGTTTGCATAAACCTTTTCATGGACCAAATCTTCCTTTTGTATCAGAGAAACTCTTACAATATAATCTGAGCCGTTTCTACATTTCTCTAGGTTATTCAAAGTCAAACATGAATTTAGCCCAAATATGGTCCAAATCTCTCACTTACATATCTATATGCTTATTGCAACATGCACAGTCACTTTTACCTTGCTTTATGCAAGCAAAAATAACACGACAGTTTTCATTAAATTTCATTGTCACAACAATGCATTTGAGTAATTGGTGATTTAACTTCTTTATCCTGGCCTCTGGAGCAGGCTATGTCTCAAAAGTATTGACACATTGAGTCTGGATACAAATTACCCCTTTCTGCATCAGATATCCAAATCAACAAGAGAGTTCAGAAATCATAACACAGTATGTTATGAAAAAGCAATCAGACAAAACAAGCTTGGTCGCAACATTATAAAGCAGACTAACCTCCCTTGATGTTGGCTTCCCTCTGAAGAATTCATGATTGAGTGAGCTGTGGGGTGGATTGAAACGGGCTTGCAGGAAAACACATCCATTAGCTATTGCTTCCAAAGGGGCAGGGCCTTCGTAAGGAAAACCAAAGCCAATAAAGAGCTGTGAAAAGCAAATCCAGGCATTTAGCAATCTTTGAAAAGTGTAGGCTATTCATATATATATATATTCTCCTTCAGTTCCTTGCCTTGGCCAGGGGGATTGAAATTGGTGTACAGAACTCTTGTAAAGCAGTTTTGATTGCTCCTCTCTCAGCCATTGAGCAGAATGGAACTTATGGCTGTTTTGCTACCAGTGGGAATGAATGTTCCATGAAGTCTTTGCTTGAACCTTTCATTGACATGTTTCCTACTGGCTGATCAGTCTTCCTTTTAGTATAGAACAAGCCACAGTATGTTTTTCCTATTGCTGCCTATGTCAATTACCCTGTACTAACTTGCACATAATAATTAGCTATTGAAGTCTAATTTTCTTGAATAAGCCCCATGTCAAGTGATAAGTGTGTAAATGTTATCTTGTAATTTACTTTAGGCAGAGAAATGGTGAACAGTGTGAAACTGAGAAGAGCAGGTTTGGAATTTGGTTTCTTTATAGCTTCTTTCCTAGTCCTTCTTGTGTTTTTCATTTCTTTAATCCCTGCATTGAAAAGACCTATACAATTAAATGGGGCTTCATTCACCCTTGCAGTCTCAGATTCCACACATACAATTACAAAAAGTTGCACTCGTGGAAAAAAGTGTAGTACACACTATAGTAAGAACATGCCCTATGAGTTATTGAGAGTTAGACCTTGTGCTCGACCCTTGGAGGAAACTAAGTGTTTGGAACTACATCTAAGATTGTGATCTCTCACACATTTTCATAGGTATGAAGAGTTACACGATCCAAATTTGGGTGGGAAATGGTGTGCAATGTCCTATGACTGATGTGTGCCTGACCTTTCCTTCCTGAAAAATAAATGTTCCAAAGTTCTGTTTAATTTGTCCTGAGTGATTCTGTTTAGTTTTATTCTGGAATAGCAGGAAAACTAAAGCGATGGCTAAATCAAGCTGGATAATGAGATTTGAATTCTGCCATCCTCCATAAGGCAATCCGGTCATCTACTGATAAAGTCCTTCCCAATAGCTCTAGTGGAACAGATTTTATTCCTGGAATGCAAACTATTGTTTATCTGTGCCATAGATTCCTGAAAAATATCTCCCCTCTTAAACTATGTTCTCACTTCTTCAACCTTCATAGTTTGATCATTATTTAGAGCAATGTTTCCCAACCTCCATGGCTGGCTGGAGAATTCTGGGAGTTGAAGTCCACACATCCTAAAGTTCCCAGGATTGGGAAACATTAATTTAGAGCAAAGACATAGACTATTAAGTGCCTGATTCTTACTAGCAAATCAAACATGTTGCCAAAGGTCAAAGGACATCTTCGCTGATGTTTTTAATAATACTCCCTTGATATTTCCACTGTTTTTCAGCTCTGCAGTCCTGCAATGCAAGGCTATCTATTCCTCTTTCCCAAGACTTTTTGCAGGTAGGAATACATTCCCACAATATATTTCTAGGTTCATGCAATTGCAGAAAGCAAAGTTTTTTTTCTGCCAAGAGGGGCTTTTAACCAGTTAAATGAATTGGATAAATTAACAATTAACTAGTGACACAGCTTGCCTTTAGAAGTTGTGTGTGCTCCACCACTGAAGATTTTAAAGAAGAGATTGGACAGCCATTTGCCTGAAATGATATAGGGTTTCCTGCTTGAGCAGGGGGTTGGATTAGAAGACCTTCAAGGTCCCTTCCAACTCTGTTATTCTTTTCATTAGTATCCACACCTTCCTCAGTTAGGGAACAGAACTATCTGGCCAATACCTTGGCTTTTCTCAGGAGCTGCTGGAAGTCATGTTGGGGCAAAAGACCATGATTCTTCACAAAAGCTGGAACCTCCGGTGGGCGCTGGGTTTCATAATAAACAGTGCCATGGATCTCCATGTACTTGTTAAGGATGGCTAGAAACTTCTCTTTACCCTGGAAAGGAAAGAAAAGAAAGGGAAGATGCTAATCAGGGCCAGCTAAGATCAGGTTGAAATCCTGAACATTTTACTCTCTATTTTTCCTGCCTCTTTCTCAACAGGCTTTAGAGTTTCTTTGGATGGCTTTTTTGAACTTGTGAGAGGAGGTAGAGGTATTGTTGTTCTTCCTTTTATGATATTTATATCTTTTACATACTATCTTAATCCAGTCAGATCTAGGCAGCCTTCAGATATTTTGCTGCTTAGGTAATCTCCCAGATTGCTTTTTCCTAGCATGACAAAGTCCCATGGGATTTCTTTATGATACACTTCTTGGAATTTCATATGGAAAGATGCAATACAATGCATCTCATACACTGAGCCCTAACTAAATCAAAGGCAAGAATGCCACAGCCCACCAGAGACAACCCAAGAGCCAGGTAGCTTAGAAATATAATATATACATAGGCAAATTTTGATATATATTTTTTTCTCCTTTGGGGGTAACAATATAATATCTTTTCCACCAAATCTAATATGAATAGCTGAAAGAAAAGCCAGTGGAAAATACATTTTTAGCAGTCTACTGCCAACTAAATTTGGGAGTAAGGATTCTGTAACACTCAAATTTGATTAAACTTACACAGGTTTTATTCAAGTGCTAGTCTTCTGCTGAAGAAACACAGAACTGAGCAAATAAAATGCATTCCAAATCACATTTGTAGATCCACTAGGGCAGGAATAAAATAATAAGCTGTGATTTGAGAATGCTGTTGCTTCAAAACCCCACCACAGTTATAAACTCTCCCTCCGAGAATGTGAGAGAAAAATACTGGCCTACCATAGAAGGAATGTTATAAAGCAATGGGTATTTGCTCTTCTGTAAGATCTTCTTTTTTTTAATGAACATAGTTGATTTAGCTTTATACTGTATCAAAAACCAAACTTTACTTTTTAATGAGTAGGTCCTAAGATGGATGAAATTTTCATTACCTATGAATCAAACCTTCAATGTCTGAGTGGAAGATCACTCAATCCACTAAGCAGTGCAACTGGACTTAGCTAACATTTAGAGCTAATGTCAATGTCAATGTAACACTTGAAACAAACCACACTCTTGGTGTCTATAAAAAACTGGTTTTTAGATTAACTTCAGATTAACAAGGGATCTGAGTAGTTTGCTTCTGCACTTCATTTCTCCCCAAAGGATGAATCTGCACCCCAGATTTCCCTTTTAACACTAAAGATTAGCCTCGATAAATTAAACTAAACACCCAGCCAAGAATTCTAAGCACTTGAAAACTTGCTATGGGTGTTTTGTTTCTGGCATTTATTAGTTGATACTAATAAAATATTGCTTGGATGGTTGTTGTTTTTTGGCTTAAAATGTTTGTGAGTCTGTGTGTACATCTAGGAGTACAACAAGTACAAAAGTAAACACACAAATTTATCCTTAATGAGTGGGGCTTCCTGTACTGTATGATCTCTCTCTCTCTCTCTCTCTCTCTTTCTCTTTCATTCTAATTCTTTTATAATTCCCATCCTGTTAGTGTATGATTGTCTTTGATCAGTGTATGTATTTATCCACGGGTTACTGAAAAGCCTTCATAATAAAAAAAAAAAGTGTAAACCAGAGGTATTAAAACCAGCAATTAAAAGCCTCGGTAAACAGTTCTATTTGGAAACATTCAAGGGGTACTTTTAGCAAATAGCACATTCAATACAAAGCTAAAGAGAAAAACAGGGTGAACCATTTATATGTTCGAAGGTGAAAGCCTCTTGAACATCTTCTTGAGTGCAGGTAGAAAATGTAGCTGCTTCTATCTTGTTTAATTGCTTTATTGCAGGAAGAAAAGAGACAGATTTAAAAAGGATTAAAAAAAAAAGAAGAAAAAAAGTGGCATCTTGCTGCCACAACCTGGCAATTTTCCTTTTGGAAGTTCAACATGCATTAAGTTGATTAATTTGGAGCTCATCTGATGCTATCTTTAAATAATTGCACAGAGCTGGTAAGACTTCATTAATGCTCTATCTAATGCACACGCTTGCAGATCAATATATGTTGCACAATGTTCCCAAGCATGGATCTCGTTTCCGTGCCAGCATAAATTCTACTCAAAAAAGCAAACTCCCCTTTGAATTTAGCTGTGGTCAGCACCAAATAGCACTCTGAACAGGGCTCGTTTCATCCCCCTTTCCTTTCTTCAACCCCCCTCATCTACTTCAGCCTTAAAAGACCCAATTATTCTGAAGAGAGAGGAGAGGTGTCAAAATTCTATATGGTGGATCTCAAGCAAGCTCTTGCCAGCTCCTCCACTTTGCACAAATTCTCCTAATGAATGCTCATAGCTACAAAGGAAGGAATGTCTCAGTATTGCTGATCAATTTGTAGAATCTGCAACAGCCACGTGGTAAAGAGATTGTGCTCAATTGCTCTCACTTCAAGAGATCAGTAATGGGCCTTAGTCATTTCAAGTATCAGCATTCATCTAATTCCTACCTCCTGGAGCAATGTGCACAACATTGTATACAAGTAATCTTCAGCTTATGACCACAACTGAGCCAAATTTCTGTTGCTAAGCAAGACATTTGTTAAGTGAGTTTTGCCGCATTTTACAACCTTTCTTGCCACAGTTGTTAAGTGAACCATTGCAAGGTTGCTGTGCACGGTTGTTGACTTAATACGGCTTCCCCATTGATCTTGCTTGTCAGAAGTTCACAAAAGGTGATCAAATGATTCCAGGATACTGCAACGGTCATAAATATGAACCAGTTGCCAAGCATCTGAATTTTGATCACATGACCACGGGGATGCTGCAGTGGTCCAAAGTGTGAAAAATAGCCATAAGTCACTTTTTTCAGCACCGTTGTAACCTTGAACAGTCACAAACGAATGATTGTAAGTTGAGGACTACCTTTATCAGCTTTTTGGAAAGAGTGAATCCGAGTGAATAGGCCACAGAGTGCAGCTAGTGCTAAGCATACTAGCAGCTGTGAAATATTTTGGGGAACCCAGATATTTATTTCTGGGTTCCATGAACTCTATAGCTTTCTTGGAGCCTGTGAAGATTCAAATTGGGAAAAGAAACGAGGCTACCTGGCTGCCTACCTTTTCTCTGTTCAGACACTTTTCCCACCCAGTTTCAAATATGGACACACAAACTCTGAAAGGAGTTGAGGGGTATTTGCAGCAGAGCCAGCAAAGCCAACTGACAATTTAATTCCCAGATATATATTTTTTTACATCCAAGCAAATAATTGAAAAAAAAAGAAAAGGGGAAAAACGTGGGGGAGGCAGCTTTATTATTCCTTGCTGTCAAAAATTAGGCCAGCACCGTTCAAGTGGCTGCTGGTCTCCTTTTGGCTGATATAATTAGTAATGACTGGCAGAAAACAAGCCATCTGCCAAACAAGGAATGAGATTTACTTTTATAGCAACTGAGCCTCTGGGGTGGTGTCATTGCAGGCCCCACCCTGCAGCTTCATCATGATGCAGACAAAAGGGAGGGGCTTGCAGAATGATGTCACAGCTGGGCAGGGCTTGCCACTCCTTGCTCTGTTTTGCTGCAGATACCCCTGGTCCCTCCAGCTGTGCAGGATGCCTTAGATGTTGTTTCAAAATGTGTTTTTGAGTATGCAGAGACACAAACGTGTTGGTACTTCTTTAATACATCTGTGTCTTTTCTCAGTATCATGATGCTGTTCTGTCCATGTGTGTGATGTGTTTCCTTTCATTGTGTATTATTTGGCTTACTTCAGGCAATTTTCCTCAAATGCCCCAAAAT
The DNA here is from genome assembly GCA_023970755.1 of Azemiops feae. Classification (NCBI taxonomy): domain Eukaryota; kingdom Metazoa; phylum Chordata; class Lepidosauria; order Squamata; family Viperidae; genus Azemiops; species Azemiops feae. The sequence continues at coordinate 4,313,999 of JALGBA010004297.1, read as the reverse complement.
TCCAACAATGGCAATAGGCTTTTCCTGGTTTAAAATTCTACCCCTAGTATTTCTGGCCATGAAATAGACCCCAGGCCTGCCACTGGACCTCACAGCGGAAGCACAGAAATGTTTTAGCATAGATTCTACAGATGGATGTTTGATGATGATTCTGCAGGTAGATAGCTGAACTGAAGAAGCTTCCTGGATGAGAAGCAAAACATCCTCCTTGAAAAAGCACTTTTGGGATTCAAATTCATGGTTTCCTGATTTATATATATAAGTGTAACTATATATTTTAAAACAGATTAATAAACAGTCCGCCACTAGTGCTCTAGCAACGCAAAATAAGGCTTCTGTTTTGTTAGGGGAACAAAATGGAGACTATTTAAATCATTTGCTATATTCTGAAACTAAAAGAGATTTGTATAAAGCAGAGTCTTGTGTATGTTTCGTTTACGAAAAAAATGGGATGTATATGTAATTTAGAGAGGCAGTTTGGTGTAGTTGTTAAGGCATCAGGCCGGGAGCTGAGAAGCTGCCTTAGGCATGAAGCCAGCTGGGTGACCTTGGGCCAGTCACTCTCTTTCAGCCCTAGGAAGGAGGCAATGGCAAACTACTCTTGAAAAACCTTGCCAAGAAAATTGCAGCGGTTGTTCAGGCAGTCTCTGAGAACTGAACACAACTGAGCAGAAGAATATATATAATTTATATGAGTCACATCAACAAAGGGAAATCATTTGACGGCAGATATGTATTCATAGTGTGTTGCTTTATTTGTTCCATGTCCATGAAAATGAACAGGACAGTAAAAATATGTAAAAGCATATTTGGCTGGAGTCATAAATATGGTGGGCAAAGAGAAAGAACTTTCTCCAAAGAAGTCCGCAGTTTCTGTTTGTGAGCGATGATCTTCGCTGTCCACTTAATAGAGCTTTTTGCCGCCTAGAGATTTCAGTAAGGAGCAAGTGCAAGGCTGAGCCATCACTGATTTCTCCAATTGTGGAGGGGCCAGATTCGCAGGAAGAAAATGTCTCTCCCAGAGCGTGTGTGGATAAAAAAAAAACCCTTTCTCTTAAAAATTCACTACGCACACTTTGATTTTGCCTAGGGAAGAAGTAATTGTTTTCTCTGAAAAATGGAACAGTAGTCACAGGAGGGAAGATAACCCTTTTCATAGATATGCAAAGTAGACACCAGCAGCAAATGAGAGGAAGCAACATGAAGAAAAAGACAACTTGCCATGTCCGTGTCCTTTATAAAGAATGTATGCGTGTTGAGCAAATGCCATTTGTACCAAAGCAATCAGAACAAAATGATTTGTCTTGCTAAAAAAAAAAACCAAGACGAATGCTACTTTAAAGAATTATCCAAAATCTCACTTTGTAATAATTCATATTAAAATCCATTTTGAAAATGGTTACTTAAATGCATATAATCTACATTTGAAAAGCATTAAAGCATTATTTGTTCTGCTATAATATATTAAACATAAATCTAGTTTAAAATGATTTGTGATTTACTGTACCTGTAACTGGAAATCCATGTTGGCACAGAGAGAGAAGCAAGAAGAGGCAAAATTGACTTCCTGTGTATAAAAGACAACAAACTAAAATGCTCCAAGATGGTGAAATACAAGTTATATGACCATGTAAAGAGCTTTGGTGGATCAGAACAGTCATCCATCAAATCTAGCTTCCCCCAGCCTGGTGGTCACCAAATAAGCTGAATTTATAGTCAGCCCATAGCAAATTCTTCTTCGTTCTTGAAAAGGCCAGCAACATAGCTGTCACCACTCTTCCCCTGGAAAAATAGTCTCCAAATAAAAAACAGAACCAATGCTATGAATGTTTTAGATCAGGGGTCCCCAACCCCTGGTCCGTGGACCAGAACCGGTCCGCGGCATGCCAGCAACCGGTCCGCACAAAAAAGCAAAGCCCCATCTGTGGAATGCAAGCAGCACACAAAACCACGCACTCTCCGGTCCGTAGAAAAACCTTTTTCCACGGAACCGGCCCCTGGTGCCCAAAAGGTTAGGGACCTCTGTTTTAGATGACTTATGTTTGAAGAGGTCAGCTTGAATGATCAAATATGGAACATAGAACTCTTAAAGGTTGTGATTAGCTCAGAATCTGATCTCGGCTTATAGCATTAATGCTGGAATTCATGATCTAAATACTTGCTATGGTCAGTTGACCTGTGTGACTTGCCTTCCTGCAGGGAAATTAAAATACTTTGATGTCATAAACAAACAAATAAAGCAAGCAAGCTTTGATTGCCAGTCTGTTTCCTCAACATATGAGCTTTGCATCCAGGAGTCATGGCTTCTTTCCCTCAGTTCTACCATACTGCACAACCAGCTATTTGAAGGAGCTGATCCCCAGTATAGTATTTGGTTGAAGGATTCTAGGAAAATCTCTGGGCTGCAGACTCAGAATCCTGTCCTTCTATTGAAACTTCACATGAAATTAACACCAGATACAGCTTTTTAACAGTCAATTCAGGGTTGTCTTGGAATGCCACTTTTTCTCCTCCTGGGCAAATTTCTCATTGAATGTCAGCCTGGCTTAAAACTGCAGCCTGCTTTCCTATGACGTTCATAAATGTCCCTGGGCCATTATTAACATTAAGTAGTGCAAAGAATAAAAATTAAGATAAACAAAGATTAAGGTCTGGACCGTCACAAAATCGATCTAATAGTTATAATTTTCCCGGGCTAAATATAAAACTCCAAGACTTTAACAAGGAGTGAGACCATGCCACTGGGTTTGGTATGAAAAAAGAAACCCATGTATTCTGCACCAGTAATTGGGCAGAATTAGCATGCAAGGTGTGATGTCTGAAGATGGGATTCCCTAGAAAGAGGTTCCCAAACTCTGCAAGACTGCAACACTTAAAATGACAATTACATTTGGGTGGTTCGTCCCCCCGCCCCAGTAAAACAAATGATTTCACTGGTGTAGTGTTGAGCTGGACATAAATACAGTATATCAGTCTTACTCATCAATACCACAGAGGTTTTCAGGCTTGGTTTAGCAACTGCCCTCCAAGGTAAAATCAGGAGCAAAAATCAGAGCCAATTTTCACCTTGCCACTCCTTTACCTGTGGAAGCTGGATCAGGCTGGGAAAAGTGTGTGAATTCACTCTGTAGGTTGAACCCCAATTTGAGGAGAGAAAGGCTACATTCCTTATTTCACGAGACCCTTGAGCTTAATATAGACAATGCACCTCAAAGGCATAAATGGCATTTCAAACAGTGGTGAGGGATGAATGAGTTTCATCATTACTGGGAAAGTTTCATTCTTTATACTGTATGGTTGGGATGAAATGCTTGTGTATGTAACCCACCTTCCAAATGCTGGCTTCCTTCCCATAGACAACTGCCATATTGTTGGCCTTGTTGGATTTAATAAACTGCTTCTCAGTCCCATTGAGCTCTTCTGACACAAACCCCATGAAAGAATTATCCGGTGTATGAGCTGTGGAGGAATAATATAATATGTCACTGTAACCATGGAAATCTTCATATCTCTCCCCTGAATAATACAATCTACCCCACCCCCAATGAAATAGCATTCCATTTCATTGGAAGAGTGTATGCTTTGTAGAGATTATATTGAATTTTGGGCTCACCCTAGATCAGGAGTGTTCAACTTGGCAACGTGTGAAGGCCTGTGGACTTCAATCAGCCATGGGCCTGGCTGGGGAATTCTGGGTGTTGCAGTCCATAGGTCTTAATGTTGCCAAAGCTGCCCTAGAGTTTGTACACTTTTTTGCAAACTTTATGTATCATACCCTGAAACATAGAATCATCATCATCATTAGAGCTGGAAGGGTCCTTGGAGGTCTTCTAGTCTGACCTTTTGCTCAGGCAGGAGACCCTATACCATTTCAGGCAATTGTCTGTCCAATCTCTTCTTAAAATCCTCCAGTGATGGAGCACCCACAACCCCTGAAGGCAAGCCATTCCATTGGTTGATTTTTCTCACTGTCAGGAAATTTCTCCTTAGTTCTAGGTTGATCCATTCTACCCACCAGTCCTCTGGTTATCCACATGAGAGGTGCTTTGTTAGTTTAGAAATCAAATAAACTTCTTTCAAAAATGAATTCACTAATATGTTTCATACCTCTCTTATCTGATATTTTTAATTCTGTAATGGAATATCCAATTTTGTTTTAATTCTTTTTGTTCATTACAAAATATGAGAGCCACAGTAGTTGAATGAGCTGTCTGAAGAAGGATAGATAATTTTTAAAAACAAAACATCAGTCCTGAAAAAATGTTACTTTTATATAACAATTTATTTTGGCTCATAATTAGCACTTGGTACAACAACTGTTTTAAAATACAAGTTTAAACTTGGCTGACTATACTAATTCTCATTATTGTTTTGGAAAGTTTTCAAAGCTTTAATGACTTGGGCACACTTGGTGACTTGTATGGATACTGAAGTTGTATTTTTCCACAATTCAAATATTTGTATAATTGAACTGTTTTAGAACTGAATTGTGTTGCAGGATGAATTCAGCAAACTGCATAGTTATAAGATCAATTCAACTTCTGGTTCCATGAGTAAAGATCCATCTAAAGTAAAAATATGATCAAATACATAATAGTAATTTCTTAAAACCAAGAACGATCTACTACTGATTCTGTTCTTGAATCAGTGATTCATCAGATTTTCATGAACAGCCTATAGTTATTGGGAGAAAATAAAGAGGAAATAGAAGAAAGTGTAACAGTACTAGCTTTAGAGAAAAAGGAAGAATGATAGGGTACATTTAATTTCCAGTGCATTTTGTAGACTGTGTGCCAACATATCACATGTTACTGAACTCAGATTTCTATCTGCTCTAACTAGCATGTTCAATATAAGGAATCATAGAAACCGTAGTTCATTAATATTTGGAGACCTATAGGCTGCTCTTTCCTACCTTGAGTATATATATAAATTACATTTTCACAACTTGGTTTGTGCGATTAGAAACAAAAGGCAACTGGTCTTTCGTTGTTTTTCCTTGAAGACGTTTCCTTGAAGAACTGAGGAAGCTTCTTGGATGAGAAGCGAAACGTCTTCAAGGAAAAACCAAGAAAGACCGGTTGCCTTTTGAAAAAGCACCTTTGGGACAACCATGACCGGGATGACTGAGAATCTCCATAGACATACATATAGCCTGTTCACACTACTAACAGAATATCAGGGCTGGACAGAAAACGGAATCCTTACTGATCCATTTCCAGAGGAGCAATCTAGAGTCACTCCAAAACAAGGCCTAGAAATAACTCTTTTGTCTTCTTCTCAATCAGGACAATTTGCTGTAGCCACATTTGCTAGTGGCTGCAAAATAAAATTGAGGAATCTCTATACACTTTCCAATGTTGCTGAGCATTGGCCAGGTTTACAGCAACATCTGGTATTCAGCAACATCTGGAAAGCAACAAGCACCCTCCTCTGTTTCATCAACTATAAATGCCGTGGTCACTAATTCTTATTTTGAAAATCAAAAGAATCATTATGCTAAATGTACCCATATTTTTATTCCATTATTTTGTCTACACATTTTTACCGCCACTGATGTTGAGTTTGGCTTTGCTTTGACTGCCTCTTGACAGGAAAAAGGAGCACCAACCAGTGTCTTACTTGGTCTGCTTGCTTTCCCAGCATGTTGTCAAACTCAACAAAGAACTCATTCTTATCCCCTTGTGCATGCCATATTTCTTTTAAGAGATGGCAGGAAAGATCCACTGCTTCCTTTGCAGGTATTCAAATATGTGCTGGAGTCAATCATACAAGAATGGCCTTTCTGAATAGTAGTTAACAATACCTGATTTTTTTATTAGAAATCACACTTTGTTTATTTAGAGATAATTCTTAATTCTTTGATATAATCTTCCCACGAGCATATCCCTGACCTAATATTACAAACATGAAAAATGTTATGAGATGATTACTGCTAAATGTCACCCTCAGCCAATATATATTATATGGGGAATTAGGATAGTGAGAGTTTTGGACAGATTGGGAGGACAGGAGTTAAAATTTACTCTTGTTCACTGAGCAAGGGCACCCCAAAGGATCAAAAGAGACAAAATGGGGACAGTGACCAAACCGCTACCCTTTGTTTATGTGTATTGCATGTGGCCACCCTTTAATTGGGTGATCCTGGGCTCATCTTCTCTCTCAGCCTAACCTGCATGATAAATTTTATGAGGATAAAAAGGGATACAATAAAAACCTGTGCTCTTGCTAAAGGTATATCATAAAACATCTATATATGATAAAAACTCTTGTGTCTGTAACTTTAACTGGGCAAAAGAGCGCATGGTAGGGCAACAATTTTTGAACCAAGATATTGGTTCTAATTTATAGAATCCATCCCAAATCCAGGAGCCATGACTACTGTGGGATTAAAATCTGGAAGATTTGTGGTTGCTTCAGTGCTGCCATGCAGCTGCCCAGATGTTCAGTAGCCGGGTCCTGTTCTAGCACTCCAGAGACCAGGTAGACCAGCCTCTTCTTTGGCAGATGGAGATCAGGTAGACTCATCTCACCCTAGCCCTCTGGAGGCCAGGTAGACCAGTCCCACCATGAGCTGCTGGAGGGCAGTTAGCCACAGGGAAGCTGTCAAAAAGTTGGAAGTTGATGTCACTGCCACTTATTTTTTTTTGCCTTTGTTCTGTTTCATTCCATTTCTCTGTTTAGGTAAGAAAATATCTCTGAAACAATGACCCAACAGGTCACAGGTTGACTACTGACAAATGAAATAGTAACACTGGATAAATCTGTCCTAAGTAGAGCTAAACTGAGAATGGCATATTATCAGTGGAGAACCCACAGACATGTCTAGCAGACCTCAAAGTTAACAAATATGACAAAGAAATCCATTTTGACTTTAAGAAATTGCCTATGAAGCTATGGATCAGTTCATCTCACTGCAGAAAACTTTTCGTTTCTAACCAATACATTGCTGAAGCTCACCACACTTTGATTTCCAGGGATCTGGCGACAATGAAGTCACCCATCCCTAACTAAAACTAGAGCTACAATTTTTGGGCCACACATAGCTGGCCTCCTTCCAGGAAACCTGCCTGCTTCTAACAATGATTTCTGGTTGTTGTCATTCCCCCACCCCGCAGCTCATTTCTCTTTCACCTTCCAGCTGGAACTGTGTATTTTCCCACCAGCCTCTTCTGATACTTTATCACATCCTCAGGGAACTCTGAGGCAGATTCTGTGCCATAGAATATATCAAAGGAGGGGGCATAAGAAACCTAATGTGATTCCAATCTATAAAAACTCATTGGTTTCATTTCTCATTTGATCCTTAGATTGTTTTGACCACAACATCACATCCCTCTGTTACTGCTTCAACTGGTTTCTAGCTAGGTGACAAATGATTGGTTACTTTGGCAGCTCCCAAGTGAGGGAGAGGGGGGAGGGAGGGAGGGAGGGAGGGAGGAGAGAGAAAGAGAGAGAGAAAGAGAGAGAGAGAGAGAGAGAGGGAGAGAGAGAGAGAGAAACTTGCATGGGAATCATGTAGTGTCAGTCAAAACTCTTTCACCCAAACTATGATGAGGAAAAAGGCAGATGCTAGGGTAGCCTGAAAACATAATTAACAGAACAGTGGGAGTGGGTAGTTAAAAACTAAAGTGAAAGCTAATTAAAATGGCAGGCCCCATTAAGCCAGCTTATCCTTGGGGTATCATTGTCAAGGTTAAGGTCAGGTTGAATCAGCAAATTTGCCTATTTGAAGCCCTTGGGAAATCAGTGCAGAGGTGCACAAGTGGCAGAATATCTTAACGCAACAAGAGGTATCCCAGGAAAATGGTATTTTTAGTTTCTCTATTCATGGTCCCTTTGGGACTTTTCCATTTTTCACAGCTTCAGCTTTATTCCCTAGTTTCTAGAACTGAATGTCAATCAGTCGATCTGATGCAAATTATGGTTTAAAAATGTGATCAGATCTGGGCTGCCGCAAAATCGGGACAGTCTCCACATGACAGCAAAATATTAGAATTATATGCATATTTTTACTGCTATCATGGGATCATCTGTGCAGCCCAGATCTGGTCCCCTGGTTCAATCAATAATCCAAACCGTGGTGAAAAAAAGCATCTGACCCATCACAGATTGATTACCTGGCCAGGTAATGATATCAGTAATTTGATTGCTCAAAGCATAATCACCGAGCTTGTCTTAGAGCAAATAATGTTTTGAAGATGCAACTATGCTGTAACAAGAAGGACACAGTAAAAGAGCTCAAATAATACATTTTTCTTTCCTTTATATACCGTATGTCCACTCCTCAAAAAGCAGAAATAAGGGAGAGGCTTGGAGAGCACAGGTCTGGCACACATTCTGGGGCAGACAAAGGTAACTCTGAGGCTTACAGAATAGGTGATTCTCAACTCCAGGAAAAAAGACCAAGAGGGGTTCTTTGAGAAACTTGAACACGCCCAAAGAGCAACAAATTGTTCCAAAAAGAGCTACTTTTTTTTCCTATCAGAGACCTTCGTATGTTGCCTGCTCTTCTCTCAATCTCCATGACCTTTGCAGAAAAGGACAGAATGTAATGGAGCAACTCTCCATCACCTATTTCTTGCTGGCTTATCTCTGATGAACCCCGCTTGAAGCACTTCAATCGAAGATCCCCCAGGCTGACTCAGTCAGCTTCAAGTTGGTGGAAAAGGGAAGAATTACTCCCAAAGAATGTAAAAACTGAACAGGTTTCTTTTTTCCCCTTTCAGGTAAATTGTTCATTGCTTGAGAGGGATTAATGGTACATTGAATAGTGTTTGGATAGCGATCCATGCTTCATATAACTAGTCAATAGGCAATGTTCAGTATTCTGGACCAGCTGGAGGATCCCAACACATTTCAGAAGGGACTTCAGACAGAACATAGTGGAGGAGGTTTATGTTTGCCTTCTTCACATAAGCTTCTTGGAGATTTCTGTATTTCCACTCTGGAAACTAGGAAGGTTCTTATCCTGTTACCTCACACCTAAAAACAGCTGTTCATGGTAACCACAATGAATATAAAAATGACTTACGGAACATTGTCATGAACTGTTTAGGATGGAGGTTCCAATAGCCCCAGTTTGTTCGATATCCATGCAGAGTGGCATATTCCTCATGGTTGTATGCAGGTTCAGTCCCAAAAGTATCAATTACTCGAACACGGCATCTGTGTAAGAGAATAAGGGGGGAAACGCCATAACAGTGACATCTTTGAAAGTCGTGCTGCCTACTGCTTAAGTGGAAGTGTCCTTTTATGGAATTTGGGGAATCCTGTGATCGCCAATGAATAGTTACAAACCTCTTGCACCAGGGACCTGTTTATTTGTTTGCTTGCTTGTCATATGTATATCCTGCTTTTTGTTCAAAGGCTGCACTTACTATTCCTGCTTTCCATTGGTCCTCACAATAGCAACTGACAGCTGGCAGAAAGAAAGTGGGGCAAATGCACCTGGTGAATTTCCATGGTTGGGGAGTACCCAAACCTGGATCTCTGCAATGCCAATCCAGCATCTTAATCACCATAACATACTAGCTCAACATTAGACCTGTGTCCAAGAATAGCTTTAACAGTCAGGCACTGAGGAAATGCATTGTTGGAAACAGAAGAATGGGCCCCCAGTGCCCTGCACAACTTCTCTTAGCAGTAGCAATAGCCCTTAGACTCTACGGAGCTTTACCACACTCTCTGAGTGGTTTACAAATGTCAGCATATTGCCCCCCCAACAACCTGGGTCCTCATTTTACCCACCTTGGAAGGATGGAAGGCTGAGTCAACCTTGAACCGGTCAGGATCGAACTCGTGGGCAATGGGCATTCTAACCAGTGTGCCACCACGATCTCTTCCTTTCCATTTTAGATGATGTATGTGACCTACATGCAAACTAGTTTTGGACCTGAGTTTAATGCTCTTTCAGAAAAGTGCTAGCCTGTGTGTGTCATAAGCCCAAGAGACGGATTATATGTAATGAGCACTTCTGTACCAGTGATTTCTCACTCAGGATACTCGAAAGATGGCTAAATCCTGCGTCTTAGGCACCCACTTACACTCATCTCCACCTCAGCAACTGTTACAGAGAGCAGTTAGGTTCAGCCATCAGAGTAGTACATTTTATGCCAGCATGCTTTTTCCATTGGCTCAATGAATGGAGGAACGAATGGGTGGGATATTGTATTGTGATCTACTTAGGATTTGTTCTTGAAGATAGCGATCTACATGTTATGAGGAAAAGCCGATATTGTAACAACAAGATTATGAGACTAGCATTGGCTTATTTCTGGGTGCAATTCAAGGAGTTTTAATATTTAAAATCTTGCATTTGGGGGGGCTTGGTTATCTACCAGACCAGTTCACTCTGAACAGAATCCATCTGCCTGAAGTATGTCTACCCAGAAGGTTTACTGTGAGTCCTCACCAATCATGAGTGGCAATGAGAAGAAACCTGGAGGTTAGCATTTTCTGAGATCTCCCCCTTCTGTGAAATGTCCCACCACCAGCTATAAAGATCTGCCCTCTGGACTCCTGGTGTTCAGGAAGCTACTGAAAACTTGGATTTTCCAACAAGAATTAGAAATACGTGTAATCTGGTATAAGATAGCCCAAACGCTTTATGATTATGGGATTGAATTGTTCCAGTTTGAATGATTATGTTACGTTTGGATGCTTTTGGTATATGCTTATTATATTATTTATAGATATTTTGTATTCTGTGGCTTGTGAGCTGCTTAGAATTGAGTTAATGGAACTAGCAACAAACAAACGTTAATGCAGACAAAGGAGAAGCTCTAAGACTCTCTGGTTTTTTTTTTGAGAAACCATGTTCATAAATATTTAAAAAAATGTGCTTGAGAACAGAGCTTGCAAAATGAAGCATAACATGCGAGAAAGACAACAGGAGCCACTAGACTTCATGGAGCTTTTACTATTAAACTTGCCACTCCATTAAACTACAGTCAACTCCATGTATATCTTGCATAGAAAAGCTTGTGTAGTGAACAATATCAGTCTGTAAACAGCCTCTGCAACCACCTATTTCTTCAGAGAAGAAAGACAGCTGTTGGATCCAAAGAAGGTGTAAAACAAAGGGCAGTGAAGAGAAAAGATCTCAAGCAAATAACTTCCCAAAATAAAGCACGAAGACCCCTGCAACCCCAAATCTGTACTAGTGACAAACTTCAGTTCCCATTGGAGTACATTACAAAATCAAAATGTTATAATTATGTACAGTGGATGCTAGTTTGAACCACAGAATCTAGCCTACTTTATCTGTGTATGACCTGTATTTCTGTGTGTTTTTCTTCAATCTTCTCAATCTATTTCATAACTACATAACCTCTAGCCCCCTGGATTAATATTGTGTCCTCCCAAACACCCTTAGGATGGATGGGATTTTTTTTTCCTTGTTAGGGAGCTGGAAGGTACATTTAAGGATCATTATTCGTGTCTTTCTCCATTAAAATTCACCATTCAACCTCTCCCCCTAAACAAAATATGAACCAGGAATTTGATTCTACCCATTCTACTGATGTTTGAATTCATCAAGCCAAATACCCTGGTGTTGGGCAGGGCACCTCTCTCTCTCTCTTAATTAAATCACTGCATGAATTCTAATGTGTTTTAAAATAAGGCTATTTTTAAAAATCCGATTTCATTTGTAGTTGCACAGGAATTCTGTTTTCTCTATCTGTACATTGTGTTTTTGGTTTCTACAGTATTTGCCAATCAAAGATGGGTGTATAATGTTAATAGTATAAAGAGAGTCATTCTGGAAGCAGGCAACCCACTCTATGCATAGAGGAGGGAAAAAGAGATGGAGTCTTCTCATTGTTTTCACCCTTCTTCTGGGCTCCCCCCTGCATGGAATATCTAAGGATGAGCCTTCCCACTGCCTGCTATAGGCTAGCACCCTATAGGCTGCATGGGCACTAGAGGGGAGGAGCTTACTTCCTTGTCCCTCCCCAGTCCTCACACACTGTTGGACATTCTCAAGCCAATCAAAAGAGCTCGGGATTGGGAGAGGAAGAGAGCAAGATCTGAAAATACAGCAAATATGAATCAAGCATCAGATTCCCAACTCTGCTCTTTTAGTAAGGTAAAACACATAAGGAAAATTGATTTATAACAAAAGCCTTTCACAAAAATCACAAAATTTTGCTAACAAATAATCCGGCAAGAGACTCCCTGTCATTTTGCTTTGTTTTCCCCCTACTTTTAGTATCAGGAAGAAGGGCAAAATAAAGATGACTTTGTCCCTTTAACCGCCACTTTTTCTCTCTTTTGTGATGTTTACAGAACACATTCACAGAAGACTGATCCATTAGTTCCCCCTGCTGTCTTCACACATTGAACACCCAAACTCTTGCCTCCTCCCTGGAAAGCCTGATGATGATGATGATTTATTTTATGAGAACAATATATAGCTTTGCTCTTTTGCCATTGTAAGCACAACATAATATGTGACAATGGCAGCTGGAAAACAGAAGGGAGGCTATTGAGTGTGCAATTGACCAGCTGTCACAGTCATGGAGATAATCAAGGTGTGGAAGTGGAAGTGTAAATCTTAAGGATGTGTTGGAGATGTACTTCTCCCTGGAGAAAGAAAGGCTAAATGTTCAAGCGATTTTCAGTTTCAGTCCCATTCTGAATTTGGAATAATGCTCTTCTCTAGGATGGGAAACAAGAAAAAATTCCCAGAAATCTTAGAATTGGTTCTGGATTTAGTCTCAAGATATCAATGATCCCATATATGGATGAAACATGACTTTGGAAGAAGGCTTGGAGGGGAAAATATTAAGCAGCTTTTTTCTCTTTTAACCCATTATCAAATCCAGTTTCCAAGAATTTGCATTAAAATTCTGATGCTGTAAAGAATTTCTCAACTGACCAAAATGCAGTCAAGTGACTCTCTCTCTCTTTGTGTGGGTGTGTCTCTCTCTCTGTAGGTGTGACCATTGGAACTTTGAAACTGATTCATAAATAGCTCTGGGGAAGTTCATTGTAATTTCAGATGGTCACTAAACTTAAGCATGGACTATCTATATTTATGATTACAAGGACTTTAAACATGGACTATCTACCTTTATGATTATAGGGATTTTATGCATTCAAAAATCAGTTTTCAATCATTTACAAAAGTGGTATACTATAAATTGTACAGTGTATTTATTTATTTATTATGAAATGTACTTGCTGCCCATCTCCTATCCCACGGCTCTGGGTGGCTTACAACATATTACATTATAGCAACAACTTCACAGAAATAAAAATGTAATCACAACTACATTCTTAGAAGATATGCCCATATAAATTCTGGGTATATCCATCCTCAATATCAATCCCAGAATGCCTGCTTTAAAAAATATGCCTTCACTGCTTAAATTAGCAATAAGGATGCTGATCTTATTTCAACAGGAAACTGATTCCATAGTAGTAAACTTGTACATCTGTCAGCCAGTTCTATCATTATCTCTTCCACCAGATATGTTGCAAAACAGGGTCAGGGGATGGCAGAAAATAGCCCCGGTTCTCACCTGTATTTTTTAAAGGAGAGGCCCATATGCTGCTTCATCTGCTGCAGTCCATGGTAGTCCGTATAAATGAGATCAAAGGGCAAAGGAACCATCAAGGGACAATTACCTCGACCAGGTGGCACTCCTAAGTTACTGGAAAGAATAAAGGGATGAGTTGCATTTGTGCACAGAGGAAAAGAAATAGGACAATCTGTTCAGAAGAATTAACACTGTGAAACCATTTGGGAAATGATTACTATTCTCCGTAGGCTGAATTCACACAACCCAGCTAGGTTAGTTTGTGATTCAGTAAGTTATAGGAACCCAGCCACTGACTGAGCATATTGTGTGAACCAAGCCACAACATTAAACTGTGAAAAACAGTGATTTCCTTAACAAGAATTCAAGGTTGGAAGTGCAATACAAAACATCGCCATAGTGAAATAACTAAGGGAGAGATTCTAAGTTGACCCATCAATTTCCAAGAAAGAACCAACAAGCCCACAATACCCGAAAAGCTTAATTCAAAACATGTTCCCTGAGAATTCAGTGGGGCTGCCTCCCAATTAATTGCTTATATATGATTGTAGCCAGATTTATTGCCTAAGTGTTTTCGGAGAGTAGGTCACAGACTCCCGGAGGTGCATAAGGCAATGGATGAGGGTCACAAGACTTCTATGCAAAAATCTATCAGACCTGACCCTGTGCAGAGGGGACTATGAAAGAGAAGAGAGGAGAAGAGAGAAAGAAAGAAAGAAGATGGCCTCTGTAATTTCAGTGAAGCTGAGTTGACAGAGAGAGTGCCGAAAAGAATTGACAGCCTGCCTGTGTTTTGCAAGCTGTAGCATTTTAAGTGAACCTGATTTAAGAAAAAAGAGCACGTTTTTCATTCTTTCTTTTTTTTTTCACCCTCTGACTTCCAGATTTCAGAAAGAGTTTGCTGTACGGAAAAATAAGAAAGATCACGCGTCCCATTAGAATATGTTTTTACATTTTATTGGGTTTGGTTTGGTTTTATTTTAGGTATGGTTCTAGCATTCTCTTATCTGATATGTAAAACTTAATTATTAAATGCTGTATATTTATTTCTTGTCGTAACACCAATGAAGTCAGTTATATTCACCTCTCCATCCATGATCAGCTCATAGTACTAGGGGGGTAGCCCAGTGAATATGTGAACAACCAGTTCTCTGTGTGGATGCTGCTTCCGGAAGTGCATTTTGGGCCTGGGCAACAAAAACATAGCTACCGGTTCTGCCGAAGTGGTGCGAACCGGCTGAATCCCACCACTGGGGTAGTCTAAGAACTATGGTTGTTCTCTGTCAAACAGTGTAATTTTTTTCACTATGTAGCTGTGGCACTCTGTCCCAGATGAGCATAAGCTGTTGTGTCTGGAAGAGTTGATTTGCTGGTATTGGCAATTACCAGGACAGTATTAAAATGCATATCACTAGGTAATATATCTCTGTGGCTGGTGGTTACCAGGTGGCTACCAGGGCATCACATTGTCCTGGGGCTCTGGATATTACCAGAAAATTGCAGTACCGAAGAATACTGTCAACCTTGTCACACAGAACATCTTAAGTGGCATTCAAACAGGGAGAGACTGCACCAAATTGCCCACATATAATACTATAGTGGCAATTTTAACTGAAATATAACTGCATCATTCTAGTAGGAAGTAGATTTACAAACATATGCACCTGTATTATTCTGGTGTGAACATCCACAACAAGCAATAGGATTCATAGCCAATAATGGATAAAACAATTCAGTAACAGTCTTTGATGTAATCTGGATTGTATTGCCATTTTGACCTGCTACGGAACCTTATCTTATGTATATACTACTACACTTGTCTGATTTCTTGATAGTGTGTGGGAGATAACTGTGTTGGCTTACATGCTTGCGATGACACTATGTGCTTTTTGTTTTTTATAGAGGCAAATTCGCTTTTCTATGGTCTTGGTTAACATTAAGGAGGCAGCCTTTATAAAAGGGTACTCCTGGAAAACTTGCTCCAAAACCAAACCTGACTGATCCTTTAATTCAATGAAATTGTACAAATTACTATCATTGCACCCTATGCACCAAAGGGATGTGTAGTGAAAACAAAACAGACCATTTTTTATACTGAACCACAAAACCCTCAGGAGAGACTTCCTCATCTTGATGGGTGATCTAAATGCACAGATTAATAAACTGTGGTTTGCCTGGAAGTAATTGTGAGCAAATTTGGGTCTGGTAGCATGAACAAAAATGGCTTGGACTGCTCTGCATCATTAAACTCACTGGCCATTTCCAACTGCTTATTCCAGCCAAGCCCAATCATTAATTAACTTGATATTCCAAAAGTACTAAGTGGTGCTTCTACATTCTATGTTTCTATTCCTGATCAGCAAACACTTTAGGTCTGCTGCTAATAATGTCCAGGTGTTGAAAGGTGCAGAAGAAGGGTCTGATCATCACCTGGTTTGAAGTAAGATTAAACTGAAATTGAAAGCTATATCGCACTGCCATCTACCACCTTAACTCCTGTTGAACTTGCTACCACTTCAGCAACACCATGAAGCATTTTAGATAGAACCGTATAACAGATCTGATGCCCTGATCCCAAGTGAAGGTGATGACAATGTGGAGGAACAGTCATTTGTAATTAGAGACATCATCAACACATCAGGAGAAATGTGGGGAGAAAGACAGCCCTAAGAAATGGATAACAGGTGACACCACTGATTTGAGGGGGGGAAATGTGGTTAATCTTGCAAATCCAACAGGCAAAAAAGCTGACAAAACAAATCTGCAAAAAGCTGAGAGTGAAAAGGAGCCTTATATGGGTGACATAGCTGTAGACGTGCTGGCCACAGCTGGGCACTGTGACCAAGAGATATTATTTATGGTATCTGGCAAACCCAGGCGACACATCTGATGCTCTCTGAGTTTGGTTGTTTGCTTGCAGATGTTTCATTAGCCATCTAGGTCAGGGCTTTTCAACCTTTTCACCGATTGTACCACTTTTAGGATATGGCAGTATTCGAGTACCACCTAGCAAGGTGTCAAAAACTTGATGACCAAAAAAAAAACCCTGTTCAAAATTGCAATTGCACTGAAATGACTTATGACCATTTTCACACTTATGACCATTGCAGCATGCCCAGGGTCATGTGATTTATATTTGGATGCTTGGCAACTGATTCATATTTATGATGGTCACAGTGTCCCAGGGTCATGTGATCCCATTTTGCAAACTTTTGACAAGTAAAGTCAATGGCAGGGCTGCTGGTGGCTAAGTGCTAAGGCCGGACTTCCCTCCCTCCCTCCTTCCATGCCTCCCTCTTTCTCATGCCCACCTCCTTCTGAAGGAAGAATTTGAAACCCCCCCATATTTTTTCTCTTCCATATATTCATCAAACAAGGAAAAGCCTCCAGAAACAGAAAAGACAAACTGCTGAGTGAACTAGCTTAAAAAGGCACATTTCCCTTTAAGAATTAGCTACTGGCTAGAAAGGAAAGTAAGGAAGAAAAAAATGTAGTAAGTATTGGCTGCCGGCTAAGGCAGCCTCCCCAAATGGCTCCATTCATAAGTAAAAGAATCTACAGGCAAAATCCATTCAGGAGAAAAATACTTCAAAATCCCTTGCAGCAAAACTGCTAACAATAGCAGAGCAATAGAAGCTAACACGAGACATCAGCTATCAGCCATCAGCCAAATAGAAATTGCCAAACACTCCTTAAGAACACAAAGCCCACATTGCACAAATCCCAGAACTTCGAAGTCACAAAAGCACATAAGAATCCTTCCACTCTCCATTTCCCTCCCTCCCTCCTTCTCTCCTCCGTGCCTCTGCAGCTCCAGAGGACTCTCTCACTGTAAGTCCTTGCCTGTGCTGGCTCTTTCCCTCCCCCACTACACTTGGCTAGGCAGGGCTGCGTACCACCTGCCACTCGTTAATGTACCACAAGTGGTACGCGTACCACAGGTTGAAAAGCCCTGATCTAGGTGACATCACCAGTGCCAGTGAGATTATGTTTGCTCATTTATATGCAGTAACCTGCCCTGTCAGTATTGATGGGGGTGTGGTTTTCCCCTTGGTCATTCCTTGATTAAGATATAGTTTTCTGCTTGATTACTTGTCCGGTGTTAATCCCTGTTTATTTGGATGTTAGCCGCCAAAGAGGATATGTTCTAGTCTTTTTGTTTCCTTCTTTGCATATTTTATTGTCTCTTTCAAATGCTGTGTAAATGTTTATCTCTATGTGCCTATTGATGGCTGATGTGTTTGAGGGCCAAGATTCCAGGAATTCCCTAGCAGTTTTGGATTTAGCTTGGTCTAGGATCCTCACAGTTTCCCAGTTGAGACTATGATTTTGTGAGAGTAAGGATTTTTCACATGTCTTCTGATTGCTAGTTGGTATTCATGGATGCACCCTGCTAGTCTTCTGCTTGTTTGTATTACATAGTGGTTGTCACAGTACTTTACACTGTATGTGGTAGATGACTCCTGTTTTTTCTTCTTGGGATACTGGGTCTTTTGCTTTACTTAAGATATTTTAGAGGGCTTTCATTGGTTACCTAATTTAGTTGTTAACTAGTCAGATAGCAAAATGCCTGCAAGTACACAACTAAGCTCAGAGAGCACCAAGGACTCCAGCTTAACCCTGAGCTACTTATATTCTCTTCTACTGAAACCCTTCTGAATCATTGCTGCCTTTTATGACAGCACTCCTTTGGAATGTTACAGGCCATGCTGACAAAGCTTGCTTCTTAGCAGTCAAAACAGGAATAAGACAAGTGCATTACCACCACTGTTCAGTATGATGATAGATTGGATAATGGAGAAAAGCATCCTTGGCATACAGGAGTTTAATGTGGCACAGATGAGCTGGACTTTACAGAAACAACATATACTGATGGTATTGTTTTCATAGAGGGATCAGAACAAGAGCTATTGAATGTCATAAGCAAAGCAGCAGAGAGGCTCGGGCTGTGAATAAATACATGTCACCTGATGCAACAAATTAACCTTGCCCCTTGAGATGCATCAACAGAGCAAGTGCATGAGTTCAAGTACTGAGGCTCTTTCATCTCTGCATCAATGATCGCTGTATCCACTAATGCTGCTGCACAAATTGGTAGTGTTCAAGGGGCGTTTTACTAGCTGACCATGTGCTTCTAGAAGAAGAAAAACATCAGTGTGAAAACAAAGATGAAATGCAGCCACCATGCTAGTCTTGCTCTATGAAGAAGAAACAGGGACAATGGAGAGGAAATATGGACACTGCTAATTGAGGAAGCTGCATGGTCAGGAGCAGAATGAGGACACTGGACAAGCATTGCTCCCTTCTCACATTCCATTTGGTTATGTATTAGACTTGTATATAACCTTTCATCCAGGAGCTCAAGATGCCACATTCAGCATACATTCTTCCTATTTCCCCTCATCAATAAACTGGAGGCCGGGTCAGAAAGACTGATTGGCCCCAAGTCCCCCAGTGAATTTCAGCCACTGAAAATAGAACTTGGTTGTTCCATCTCTTAGTCCAATCCCTTATCCACTATACCACACTGGCTGTTGCTTTGTATAATCCCCAACAGATCTTCCTCAGACTATCTCCGAGTTACTCTCGGTTTCTCCTTTCCTTGCCCTACAGGTATTGCTCCTTTACAGAAAATAGGAAGGAACATATTCTCCAGTTCATAGAAATGGTTAATATATCATCTTTGAAAGGCAACCATACTTAAAGGACAGTTTTATCTGAAATTTTGAAATGCCATATGTGCTAAAAATATTCTCCTAATCTCCTAATGTGTTATTTCCATTTCACTGTCATTTCAGTGATAGATTAAAAGTAAAAATGCTCTGAAGTTAAGCTCAATCCCTAATTTCTAAAAGAAAAGGCTTAG
This sequence comes from Azemiops feae, assembly GCA_023970755.1. Classification (NCBI taxonomy): domain Eukaryota; kingdom Metazoa; phylum Chordata; class Lepidosauria; order Squamata; family Viperidae; genus Azemiops; species Azemiops feae. The sequence continues at coordinate 4,294,586 of JALGBA010004297.1, read as the reverse complement.
CGTTAGCCTAAGAACAAACACTCAAGCCATTCTCTGGGCTGAAACTAGGAAACACTTAGAAGAAAACTAATGAAGAAAAGAACCACAATACATTGCAACATAATGGGGAAAAAGGTTCTTGTGTGTATGGAAGTCTTAACTGGTGATAAGTGGTTGCAGCTGCTTCATTGCTCTTGTCACAAAGAATAAAAGGCCCTAGCACCAGGTAAAACACCAAAGGCTGGCAAGTGACTAAGATAGGTTACTCATGGGCAATTTTAGGCTAAGTGGCTGGAAACACAATATGAGCAGAAGGTCTCAGGCAAACACTTAAAAGTAACGACAAGATGCAAACCAGCACAAAAGGCCTTGGGCGACTATTGAAAAGGAACAACTTTCTGAAGCTTTTCTGGTGCTTTTTAAATAGCTGGGAATACAATACCACAGAAAAGAAAGGAGGGACACACTTGACAGGAAAAGACGCCTATGAATCAGAGCAGCATTTAGAGGAGAGCAGGGGTATGAGAACCCTAAGGCCTGCCCATATTGTGTTTCTGGCTCTGCAGATTCAAGAATTGCACACTCCTGTCAGATTTACAAGGACACTGTTAACAATCCCTTTAATGGTTTTTAACACTACTATCAACTGTAGCCTAATGTTGAGAGTACACCAAGTTTTGCGGTACATAAGTTTAGAACCACTGGGGAACAGACGCCTCAGTGAGACTGTGCAATGATTGGAATTTATTTCCAAAATGTGATCTGAAATATGTGGAGTCATGACAGCAGAATAGAAGAGAAAGAACTGGAGAAAAATCACAAAATACAAAGATCTACAAATAAAAATAGAACGCAGGATCCAATCTGAGTCGGTCACCGGGCCCAGAGGTTCAATCTTCGAGCTTTTGGACTTGTGCTGGAGCCCATCCTTAGGGAACTTCTCTCCAGCAGAATCCCCATAATGCTAAGACTGAGAAACAATTCTCTGAGATTTTACTATCTCTCTCCATCTAGGTCTTATTTGAAAAAAAAAAATCATATTCTTTAACCTTACATCCAAGTTATTTCTAAATATGTTGCAGCACAAGGACTAGAATGGAGCTTGTACTATGCAACTCAATGCTTCCTTCTCTTTTGATGCTAAGCTATTAACATACACCCATGGGCATATGTTTGCCAAGAAAGAGTAAACCAAACACCACATATGTCCCCAGGTTTTTCAAGGCCTAGTAATTCATACTGTACTCATTGCCCTGTCTCCAAGGCTGTGTAGAGCTGTGTCATTTGTTCTCATGTGGTTCAGCAGGAAGAGATATTTGTCAGTAGATTTGAAGACTATTGGGAGTTGCATCCTGAATCTGTGTCAAAATTTCCTTGTAGCAATCTATCTAAAACTTGTGTGTGTGTGTGAGAGAGAGAGAGAGAGAGAGAGAGAGATGTAGGCCTAAAGCAAAGATTTCTTTGACATTGACATGTGGAACTAAATCAAAGGGTTTTTGTTAAGAGAAGCCTCTTTTTATTGTTTTGCACTTCAGTGTTCATTTTATTAGCTATTTTAAGAGTAAGAAAGCAAGCATCGAACAGTACTTCAGATTAAATCACAGAAAAATTAACATGTACAATATTTATTAGAATGATTTACAAAGCCAGCGTGTTTGTATGTATTGGGATGAATAATAAAGCAGAAAGCTCAGCCTAAAAGCAGAAGTTTCTTTTCAAATAGGTTTTAAAAGCATAATTGCATAAAAAAACTAAAAACTCAGCTGCATAACAGACTGAACCACTGTGCATGCAATTCACAGGTTTCAGATTCTCTTGCTTGTAGTAAGTACAATTTTGTTACAATTCTTTCATTCATTCTCTCTAATGGGAAAAGAAAAACATCCTGTTGGGTTGTAGAGACATTAGATTCAAGATTGCACAGGAGAAGGAAGGAAGGAAGGTTATCATTATCATGGAGAAGCGTGATAACATTTATCTCTGTGCTTTCAGGAGTGGAAGGGTAATCGGCTGGGAGCTTTATGACCTACAAGGCAAAAAAAGAAAGAAAATACAGCTGCTCAAGTTTTTTTTTAATGCATAGAGAGAAACTAAAAGCAGGAAATCTCTGAAGGTTGTCTGAATTGGGTTTTTTCTTGTTGCAATAAAAAAATGCCACTTTTGTCGTTGTTTGCCTGCCTCAATTAGTTCCACATGCTTGTACAGAGTAGTGATTGGAAAGGTGACATAGAAGTGTAAAGGCTTGAAAGAATGGGGGAGAAGCTTCCTGGCACCTTCACATTTATTCATGCTAATTCTTATTTATTCCAACAACCTGCAACCTGCTATAGCTCCAAAAGTGAGGAGTAAGACAAAATTCTTCCTGATGTTGAATCCTCATCTCGCTAGAGAGCATTTGGCAAGTCATGACATCCATTTATCTTCTGGCAAGCAAAAAAGGTGTCAGATCTGGACACTATGATTTTGTGTGTTGCCTGCTTTCAAAGTGAATCTCTCTTGAGTACTCCAAATAATTATACCCTGAATAAATGTAGCTATTGTTGTGCATGTGTCTGCATTATGAAAGAATCAATGGATGGATGGGATAGAGATAGATAGATAGATAGATAGATAGATAGATAGATAGATAGATAGATAGATAGATAGATAGATAGATAGATAGATAGATAGATAGATAGATAGATAGATAGATAGATAGATATAGACATATAGCTAGCTATAAATGATATAGATATAAATATAGATATCGATGTTATAGATATAGATCTTTTTACTTATCTAGAAAAGATGTATAAAGGAGCAAAAAAAAACAGCACTCTAATAGTATATCTATAAAACTGGCATATTTTTAAAAAAGCAGTCCCAAAAATGTTAAGATGAAGCTTGCAAAGCATTTTGCAAACTATATGTGTTAAGTGAACAAACACCCTGTTCGCAAAATATAGTTTCCTTCTGAAATCTATTTTCTTTTCTATTTTTAATTTCCAAGTTTAGCCTGCTGGCAGATTTTATAAGAACCTGTTGTACCTTAATTCCTGTATACAAATGACTCAAGAAAACAAGACACAGGCATGAAATGGCATTTTCTACAGTATAACAGTGGCTACAAATTACAGCCTACCATTGCAATCTGCATTTCCCATCAAAGCAAAAGCCAACTTGTTGGCTGATTCAAAATCAGTACATTTTCGTACCATATGTTGACTGAACCATATTATTTGGTGAACCAGGTTTTCTTCAGTCAAAAATTCTGCATTCACTACCAGTCTCCATCCATCTGTCATATCTTCTAATGTATTCTAACTTAAGTATTGAGCTCAATTCAGCCTACACCTTGAAGCTTTATTTCCACAGTTTCTCCTGCTTTAAACATTCTCTATTCAAGCTTTATCATCTGACAGTTCAGTCAACTAATTTTCTCCTAAACCCAATTTCACTCATGGCTGGAGTGAAATCGTGGTAATTTTTCCTCATGCCATGTACTATTAATGGTGCTTGAAATTATGCAAATAAAATTGAACACAAATACTTTCTTTGCCAAGAGCTTAACAGATTTGTTTAGGGGAGAAAATGAACTTTGCATCCAGGGCCAGTCATTTCTGAAAACTTAATCTTAAAACAGGAGGGGAAGAAAAATTTGTTAGTAAAACCTGATTGGATTCCAATGTAACCTCGTTCTCAGATTCTACAAACCTCTTACAAGGGTATCATTAATTAAGATGGCTCTGGAACATGCAATAACAAAACTAATGAACAGAAAAAGCTCTGCAAAATTAGTCTGGGTTGCATTTACTGAATAAGAAGTAAAATGAGCAATAGCTTGCATAGTTTAGTTTCCCCTTTAATTAAACTGCTTAACAGTGTTGTGCTCATCTATTCAGCAAACCTGTGCTAGCTGTCTAGGGGCATCTGTCTTGAACATCTGCGCATATCCCAGAATAGATATGTAGCCAGCATTTCTTCCACTATTTCCCACTTATAAGTAATTTACCCAGGCAAGAGACCATTATGAAGTTTATATGGCAGATTCAGATTACAGCAGGAAGACTTTACAGCCCATTGACCTATTTTCAAATTAAACTGAGTTTTGCTTCCAAATTATTGATCCCCAAGCAAAGGCATCCCGCACAAAATATATATAGGGGGATCTCTGCTTTCTTACAGAAGACCGGCCAATATTCTAATTTCTCTGCTGTTGATTCTTCTTAACTACCAATGGAAACAAGGTAAAAGAGAGGGGCAATAGGACTCAATCCTAATTACATGATTTCCCTGATGTTTTATTTATAAAAGTTGGGGTAATCTAACACTGGAATCTTTGGTTTGTATCAGGGAGTGAAAGAAGGAAGCCATAGATATGTGTATGGGATATGAAGTGAATGAAACTATAGGAGTGAAAAAAATACAGAGAGCTATGAAAAAAGATACTGTAGATAACAGAGAAGCTGGCAGCTGAGAACATGGGTAAAGAAATGGAAAACAGAGTGGGTGAAGTCAGGAAACTGGGGGGAAAAAGATGGCCATGGCAGAGAAAAAGACCAAGATTATGGAGGAAGAGGAGATTTGAAAAAAAAAATGGAAAAGATAGTCAACATATAGATGCATATTCTATATATAGTGCAGGAAGACAGCTTGGAGTGAGATGACTGGCACAAGAGTGGGTGATACTAATGGCTTAAGAAAAAGAAGGCTGTCTTTAGAGAGATGTGAACATGGTATTCTTTTGGAGCAGAAGACAAAACATTCAAAGTGTCTTCAGCCCTGCAGCCAGGTTCGTTGTCAACACTAGTTTGCCCTTTCTGCAGTGATATTTACCTTGTACGGCGATCATTTTTGTAACAATGCTCACAACAGCTCCTAAGTATACCTATGGGCCTCAAAATGTTGGCAAACCCTGATTTACATCTCTCCATCCTATTAGAGGTAGAGCTCCCAAATCCACCTCCCTTATTCTTGTGCATGTCTCTCAGGTTCATCCATCATATTATTTTCTTCACAATGTCTTCATTGTTTTGGGGATCTTCTCAGAAAGTAGAGTATATAATTAAGAAATGCTTCTCTACTATTTGGGGGAGGGGGGAGGTAAGGTTTGTAGAGGTAGGGAACAGGGATAGGGAAACATTTGCATGGTGTGAACTTTCTGTTAATTGTTGTCATGCAGCTAATTTATGCATGAAGTCATTTGTGTTCTAGATGGAAATAAGATATAATTTTTCCTCCACTATACTAGAGAGAAGAGCTATAGAGAAAGCCATATCAAAACTGGAGGAAGGTGGTTAAATTTAACATCTCTTTCTAAGAAACCCAGGAGTGTGCAGGCCATCAGATGGGATTGCTAATCTCAGCAAAGAGAGAAAAATATGGGTATTCATTGAATTTAAAATTGGAAATATAAAGAAATCTATCTTCCCTGCAGCACATTTGAAAAATCTGAACGTTCTTTGTACATTCTAGAGCAGGGCTTTTCAACCGGTGATATGCATACCACTGGTGGTACATCGGCACCTGGCAGGTGGTACACGTACAACGCGTTGAAAAGGATTGTAAAAAAAAAGTGTAAAAGTGGATGAGGTGAAGCGGTGGCAGCACCGCACAGCCTTGTGGGAAAGTCAGCTGGAGCTGCGTGAGGTGTTGCCTGGGTCCTGCTGAAAGCCCAGGATCAGCATGCGCAGCTCCAGCTGATTGGCGCTTCCAGCGCACCCAGAAGAGAAAAGGAGGAGGGGGGAGAGAGAGGAGAGGCTATAAAAGGAGCAGGTTTTGGCGGGAGAGGGAGAGAAAAAAAGACAATGGGAGAAAGAGAAGGGGACGGCGAAAGAGAGACGGAAAAGCGCAGCCTTAATGAGAGCAGTCAGCTGGAGGTGCACCAAAGAGAAAAGGAGTAGGGAGAGAAGAGAGGATATAAAAGAAGGGGGGAGAAAAGAGAGGATATAAAAGAAGGGGGGAGAGAAGAGAGGATATAAAAGAAGGGGGGAGAAGAGAGGATATAAAAGAAGGGGGGAGAAGAGAGGATATAAAAGAAGGGGGAGAGAAGGGAGGATATAAAAGAAGGGGGGAGAAGAGAGGATATAAAGGGGGGAGAGAAGAGAGGATATAAAGGGGGGTGAGAGACAGGATATAAAAGAAGAGGGGAGAAGAGAGGATAAAAGGGGGAAGAGAGGGATATAAAAGAAGGAGGGGGGAGAGAAGAGGATATAAAGGGGAGAGAGAAGAGAAGATATAAAAGGGGGGAGAAGAGAGGGAGGGGAGAAGATATAAGAGAGAAGGGGTATAAAAGAAGGGGGGAGAAGAGAGGATATAAAAGAAGGGGGGAGAGAAGAGAGGATATAAAAGAAGGAGGGGGAGAAGAGAGGATATAAGAGGGGAGAGAAGAGAGGATATAAAAGGGGGGTGAGAAGACAGGATATAAAAGAAGAGGGGAGAAGAGAGGATATAAAAGGGGGAGAGAAGAGAGGATATAAAAGAAGGAGGGGGAGAGAAGAGGATATAAAGGGGGGAGAGAAGAGAGGATATAAAAGGGGGGAGAAGAGAGGATATAAAAGAAGGGGGAGAAGAGAGGGTATAAAAGGGGGGGAGAAGAGAGGATATAAAAGAAGGGGAGAAGAGAGGGTATAAAAGGGGGGAGAGAAGGGGGGATATACGAAGAGGAGAGAAGGAAGGGGATATGGAAGGGGGAGAAGAGGATATAAAAAGGGAGGAGAGAAGATTATAAAAGGGGGGAGAAGAGAGGATATAAAAGGGGGAGAGAAGAGAGGATATAAAAGGGGGAGAGAAGAGAGGATATATAAAAGGGGGGAGAGAAGAGAGGATATAAAAGGGGGAGAGAAGAGAGGATATAAAAGAAGGGGGGAAAAGAGGATATAAAGGGGGGAGAGAAGAGAGGATATAAAAGGGGGAGAAGAGAGGATATAAAAGAAGGGGGGAGGAGAGGGTATAAAAGGGGGGAGAGAAGGGGGGATATAAAAGAAGGGGGGAGAAGAGAGGATATAAAAGGAGGAGGGGTCAGAAATTTGTTAAATGAGTTTTGCCCCATTTTATGACTTTTCTTGCCACATTTGTTAAGTGAATCACTACAGTTGTTAAATTAGTAACACAGTTGTTAAGTGAATCTGGTTTCCCCATTGACTTTGCTTGTCCCATGTGACCCTGGGACAATGTGACCATCGTAAATATGAATCAGTTGCCAAGCATCCAAATCTAAATCACATGACCCCAGGGATGCTGCAATGGTCATAGTGTGAAAAATGGTCATAAGTCATCTTTTTCTTTGAACTTTGAACAGTCACTAAGCGAACTGTTGTAAATCAAGGACTACCTGTACTTTATCACTTTTTTCCTTTTTTTTTGTTCATCACGTTTTTGACACCTTGCTAGGCGATTGGTGGTACTCGAATATTGCCATACCCTAAAAGTGTACAAACTATATAGAATAGAATAGAATAGAATAGAATAGAATAGAATAGAATAGAATAGAATAGAATAGAATAGAATAGAATAGAATAGAATAGAATAGAATAGAATAGAATAGAATAGAATCTTGGGGGCCTTCTAGTCCAGCCCCCTGCTCAAGCAGGAGAACCTATACCATCTCAGACAAGTGACTGTCTAGCCTCCTTTTAAAAATCTCCAGTGATGGAGCGCCCACAATTTTGGGGGGCAAGCTATTCCACTGGTTAATTGTCCTCACTGTCAGGAAGTTTCTCCTTAATTCCAGGTTGCTTCTCTCTTTGATCAGTTTCCAACTATTGTTTCTTGTCCTGCCCTCTGGTACTTTGGAGAATAAATGTGACCTCCCTCTTCCTTGTGGCAGCCCCTCAAATACTGGAACACTGCTATCATGTCTCCCCTATTTCTTCTTTTCTTTAGACTAGCCAAACCCAAGTCCCGCAGCCGTTCTTCATATGTTTTAGTCTCCAGGCCTTTGATCATCTTAGTTGCTCTTCTCTGAATTTTTTCCAAACTCTCAACATCATTTTTGTGAAAAGGAAAAGCCCTTGTTTTTTTTTAACCCCTCCAGATAAGTCATCATTGACAGCAATGAATAGTAGAACTAAAATTCACCAGGGATAGCAGAGAAGTGGAAGCATGCCTTCAGAATAATGGTGGGATTTTAATAAAGTGCTTTTCCTTGCTTGATTCACTGTAATGTCTATTTGCTGCTTTTCTTCTACCATCACCACCCCTTTCAGGCCCATTTAGATGTACACAACTTTTGGGTGATGAGTGTTGACAGAACAGGATGTTCTCTGCATATAGACTCACAAAATTGCCTATTAAAAATAGAGGGCAATTATATAATAAGACTTTGGTTAACATTTTATAAGTAGAGCCTTTCTTCTGCTACAAGAATAGGCTCAATTTGGATGAGGTGAACAATTTTTTGAAAGAAGGGAAAGAACAGTTTTACATTTCTGGAAATATCCCCTGGATGTTTATTGCCCCAGTTTATGGACGAAGGAAATCTGCATCGGCCACGTGGCAAGCAGGAGAGATCAGCTATGTAAAGTTGCAAGTACAAGATAAATCACTGAAATGTTTTGTAGGGAACAGTAATATTGCAAATGTTTCATTATTCAGCTAAGTAACATCTCCTGTACTAGAAAGCAGTGGGGTTTGCTCCTTGTTTATATCCAGTAGTTTGCCCGCTCAGTGTTGATGGGGATGTTGTTTTCTCCTTGGGAGTTCCTTGATTAGGCTATTGTTTACTGCTTGATTGTTTATCTGAGTTGGTGGTGCCTTGGTTAGGTGTTGTTTACTTTTATTTGTTTAGTGTAAATCCTGGTGTTAATTACTGCTTATATGGGTGTTGATTGCTGGCAAGAAGGTGTTCTGGTTTCCTTTTTAACTTTTTTATTGTCTTTTTTGAATGATGTGTAAATGTTAGCTATCTCTATGTGCCTGTTGATGACTGATTTGTCTGAATGCCAAGTGGAGACGTTCTTGTTTTAACAGTAAAAAGGCATACAGGCAAAGGTTGCTTAATTATCACCCTTTCCTTGCCTTACCTTCCCAGAAGTACTTTCGAAATCAGAGCTGGGAATGAGGAATTTTGGATCAGTAGATAGAGATGAAGTGGGGTCTACCATTCTTTGCCTTTAATGCATCACTGTATCTTTAAAAAAAAAGGGTTGATGCACAAATGGCTATCTTGTCATTTTACATCTGGCCTCAGGGTGAAATTAGCAAATAAAGCATGAGGTGGTATGATATTTTTTTTAATTTCTAACCTTAGAGATATTTCCATATGTTGGTATTTTAAACTGAGTTTAAAAACACACACAAACCTAAGAGCAATTTCAAACATGAAAGAAAAAGCTGTTCTATTTTAAGTTATCTGTTTGCTTGGGAGGAAAGGATAGCTACTAAGCACCAAGTGCTGTTGGACAGCTCCTCTATTTGTCAAAGAGAACTGCAATCCATACTTCCAACATTAGCATAGATATTTATGTATTTATATGTTTATTTATATCCTTCCCTTTTTTATTTTTATAAATAATTCAAGTCACACCATCTGGCTTTCGTGGCTAAAGCAGAACTTGAACTCATGATCTCCCACTTTCTAGCCTGCTATCTTAACCACTAGGTTAAGGTATGAGTTTAGACATATTATGGGCTCCTAGAATTGGAACAGGCCATTTAGGTCATCAGACCCAACCAGTTAATACATGAATCCAATTCAAAGCATTCCCAGCTGATGGCTGCCTAGCTTCTGCTGGAACACATCCAATGAAGAGAACTTCCTCCTTCTGCCCCTGATAAATGATTTCAGTGACAAAGTGCTCTCACTATTAGGAAGATTTAGGGGAAAAGAGGAACAAGAACTTGTCTTCTTATAATTTAAGACCATTATTCTGTGTGCTGCACTCAGGGATTATAAAGAACAAGTCTTGACCTTCTTTTGTGTGACATTCCTTCAAGTACAAGAAAAGTGTTTTCATTTTCCCATTCAGTCATTTTTTTTCCCCTCAAGGCAAAACATTTCTAGGTTCATCAGTCACTCTTAAGACTTAGTTTGCAGTTCCCCAATAGACATTCCCTGAATTTGTTTGTGTTTCTTCTAACATTGCTTACAATGTGGCACCCAGAATATGGCACAACCCTTAAAATAATCTCATCAGCGCATAATACAGTGAAACTCTTACTTTCCATGACATGGAAACTATATTTCCATTGATACAACATAAAATTGCATTTGGCTTTTCAGCAGCTTTCATACTGTTTGTGATCAAATACCTTTCAAAAGCCTTTTTATATGTATCTTAATAGTACCAAACTGTATGTTCCCCCTTATATTCATTTGTATTTAAATTTTTCTCTATCAAAGTTCTTTCTGTCATTTCCACTCTAACTGTCTAATCTAACAAGATCATTTTTTGTGTCTTTTACAGTATTAGCTACCTGCCCTCTCTTTATTTGAAAAATATTCTATCGCATCATCCAATTCATTACTGAAGAATACTAGACACAAGATCAATGACACCCCAGTAGATATCTCACTCCAATTCGTCAAATAAACATAATAAGCACTTTTTGGATATGGTTTTCAAGCCAGTGGTTATCTGCCTAATAAACACACCATCAAGTCCACACTTAATTAGTTTGCCAAATATCATGGGACATTCTGTCAGATACTGACATAGAACTCAATGTTTGTTCTTTCTTGTCTGGATTAAATATTATTTCTCCAATATAAACTATTAAGACATATATCTAGTCAGAATAGAACAGAAATAGACTCAGTTTACCAAAGCTTGTTCTTAAGAAATCCATGCTGCTTTCTAATATAATTTTCATGACACATATTTATTATTTTATGATCAAGCTTAGAATCACACTGATTAGCTTGTTCTTCCCCAGATCCTCCCCCCATCCTTGTTTTATTTTATTTTTTTAAAGATAGAGACAATGTTTTCCCTCATTCAATCATGCGATACTTCTCTACTATTCCATGATTCCAAAATGACAGTGGGTAGAGATTGGCTATAAGGGGTCCTTGGTGCTCTCTGAGCTTGGTTGTTTTCTTGCAGATGTTTCATTACACAAACTAGTTAACATCATCAGTATTTAGTATAGCTAGATTGGCTATATCATCAGCAAATTTCTTAAATATCTGAATATTTTTTTGTACTCTTCTTAACCTTATTCACTGACCTCCATTCACACTAGCTGACTTTTTAAAATCCCATTTCTACAAATCTGAAATATTTCTATGCACTCTTCCTTGGTAATCTGTTTCTCTTTCCACCTCCTTATGCTTTCCTATTTTAAAATTTTCATTGAGCATTTTACGGAATCTCCTGGACTTTCTTCTTTCTTGGGACTGTTTTCAGTTGTGTCTTTTATATCTAATGTTTAGCAACTCTCATACCTATGGAAACATCTGAATTCATTAATATGTGCTTTCCTGAAGTGCAAGTTGTGTTCTGATTTTGACCAGCTTTAGTTTCTCTTAATATCAAGAAGTTTAGCATTAAATAGTTCACTCCCTCCCCCCAATTCTCCTTATTTCTATTTTATCAACTAAATCTTCCCTGTTGGTTAGAATCAAATAAAAAATAGCTGCTCCCCAAGTGTCTTCTTCCACTTTCTTAAGGAATCCATTATCAATGAGAGAGGTAAGGAAATTATTAGAAAGGCTATGCTTAATAAATTTTGTCTCCACACTGATGTTATGCAAGTAAAATCTTCCGTCCCTATTTCATCATGCATTTTTGTACAACAAATTATTATTTTTGGAAAGCATCATTGATATCTTCGCTCTGACAGGGTGGCTGGCAGTGGACATTAATAATAGTGCTGCTTTTATTTATTCTTCCTTTTCACTGAGATTCTTTTAACAGTGCTACCAAGTATTCATTCTTAGAATTTTGAACAGAGGTCGATATTCTTTTAACCTGCCGTAAAATGTAAGTCATCCTCAATTTCTATTACTTCTGTCCTTTTGAACAAGCTGTATTCTGTGATGGCTATGATCACCATTCTTGCTTCTGCTCCATAAAGCATGGAATATATTTGTGGAAGAAGAGAAGAAAATAGCTTCTCATTAATTTAGGGGCGGAAGTCGAAGTGATGTTTATCTTTCTCCAATCTTTCTTTCTACCAATTTCTTTGTGCCCAATACAGGCAAACTGCACCCATCTTACTTAGCAATAGGTTTTATGGATGCAGATCAGAACATCAGATTTTCTATATAAGTCGCGCCGGCACAGTGGTCAGAATGCAGTATTGCAGGCTAACTCTGCCCACAGTCTGGAGTTTGATTCTGACCAGCTCAAGGTTGACTCAGCCTTCCATCCTTCAGAGGTCAGTACAATGAGGACCCAGATTGTTGGGGGCAATAGGCTGACTGTGTAAACCACTTAGAGAGGGCTCTAAAGCACTGTGAAGCAGTATATAAGTCTAAGGGCTATTGCTATATTATGTGCAACTTCCTTTTTACAATTCCTTCATGGATTATTAACTAATGAAAGAAGGGTAGAAGACATGGATTTATGAATATCCCATCTAACTTTGCATGCAAATGCATACCCTGGAGTCCCCACACCCAAACGGCCATTTAAGCAATCCAAATTTTAGGTCTACCCTTATCAGTAAAGTAATAAATGCAATTTAAGTTGAAGATTAGAATCATGAACACAAAGGGACCATCCTATAAACCACCGGAGGTGTATTTTAGCTTCTCTTGTACCTTCTGCAGATAATCAGAATTCCTCACATGTAAAAAACATTTATCATTACTCCCCTGGCTGGAGTCACATTATGTTAAGCTATATTTATTTGATTATGGATTAGTGTTTAATGTGAAGTTAATCATTGCGCCTTATGAAACAAAGCATGCTCAAAATAAGCCATAGTTTTGCACGTTGTATGAGTGCAGTTCACAGAACAATATTTTCTTATAATCCGAGTGCTAGAGTTGGACTTCCAAAAAGCAAAAGAGGGGCATTCAGCAGCGAGCAAACGATTTCTTTATTTTCCAAGACCAACATCGTGCTCTTAAATCATTCAGCGATGCAAAATAAGGACTATAGACTATTTACCATCAAATCTTGAAGTATGTTTAGGTATTTACAGTTGGTGCTGCAGTAGTAATGTAAAAGAAATCCATTATGGATACCATTTCATACCAAAAATATGATCTGCCAAAACAAAATGTATTCTGACGCAAATGGACACTTAATGCAGGGAATCAACATTACTCAATTCCAAATATTCATTAGGCTATAATTGTATCTAATACTAAACCTAGGAAGTTGAATACAAAAGTGAAGTATATCTGAGGAAACTGCATAACATATATAGGTAGTCCTTGACTTACGACCACAACTGAGCTCAAAATTTATGTTGCTAAGTGAAACATTTGTTAAATGACCCCGGGACATTGCAGCTGTCATAAAGATGAACCAGTGGCAAAGCAACAAATTTTGATCATGTGACCATGGGGATGCTGTAATGGTCATAAGTGTGAAAAATGGTCATAAGTCATTTTTTTTCAGTGCCGTTGTAACTTTGAATGGTCACTAAATGAACTGTTATAAGTTGAGAACTATTTATATTAGGGGAAATTGTCTATAAAAGATGTGTATTTTAAATGCCATAGGGGAAGTTATGCAATTGCTGGTGCTTATTTTTTTTCCTCTTAAACAAATAGAATTTGCAGACAATTTTATGACATAGATTCATACTTGAAAGTATGCTAGTTTGACCAATTCCAGTATATTAGCAGAAACTACTTTCCATGTACTTATATTCTTTCTGGCTATAATATTCCAGGTAATATATAATACATGCTTGTTTTCTACACTGTGCCAAGGGGAAAGAGAGAAAGTCCAAATGCAAAATTTGACTTCCTTATAAACAGGGAGATTACAGTAGCATCGTGTGAAACAATGGGCAACAGATCTAGAATAGAATAGAGCTGGAAGGGATCTTGGAGGTCTTCTAGTCCACCCCCCTGCTCAAGCAGGAGAACCTATACCATCTTAGACAAGTGACTGTCCAGTCTCTTCTTAAAAGCTTCAGTGATGTAGCGCCCACCATTTCTGGAGGCAAGCTGTTCCACTGGTTAATTGTCTTCACTGTCAGGAAGTTTCTCCTTAATTCCAGATTGCTTCCCTCTTTGATCAGTTTCCAACCATTGTTTCTCGTCCTGCCCTCTGGTGCTTTGGAGAATAACGTGACCCCCCACTTCTTTGTGGCAGCCCCTCAAATACTGGAATACTGCTATCATGTCTCCCCTATTTCTTCTTTTCTTTAGACTAGCCAAACCCAAGTCCCGCAGCTGTTCTTCGTATTTTTAGTCTCCAGGCCTTTGATCATCTTAGTTGCTCTTCTCTGAATTTTTCTTTTTCCCCCCCTAATCATTCATCTCATGGTTACAAGAGGAGGAACCAGTGCAGCCTATCTTCCCTTCTTGTTCCTCTGCCTGGATATATCTACCTCTTATTTTCTTAATATCTTTGCGGGCACTCATCAGCTAAAAAAAAAAAAAAGATCAGTTCTCTTACAGGGTGCAATACAAATGGATCTGTCTCTGCAGAAACAGTAGACTGGAAGCAAGTGCCGTTAACAGGAAATTTGTCCTGAGAATTAGCTGTTCATAAAGTGATGTAAATTTTCAGTGACTAAAAGTCTTGCAGTAGAACGAGGAGTTTGCTCCCTTGATAATATCTCTATTAAAAGTAAACAGGTATAATTATACCATCAATATATCTTGAGGTTTTATCTTTTCCTGGCAAACACACTTCCCTTGATCTGTGCCTGTTGGGAGCCATTAATTCATTGAGAAGCATTATAAGGATAGGAAGTATTATGTTCTACTCTCCCTCTTTCTTTTCTTTTTTTTGCTTTTAATTACTGTGAGCTTATTTACATTGAAAGCCAGTCTGGTGTTGTAGTTACAGTACAGAATTGTATATTGGGGATTTTCAGCCAAGAAAACTGGGTGCCTTGGACCAGTCACTATCACTTAGCCATATATATCACAATTAGTCATTGTTAAGGCTGCACGATGAACAGGGTTCATTTCCCAGAAGGTGCTTCAGCATGTACAAGAATATAAAGGTCCCACCTGTTTAACACAGCCATGCTTTGCAGCAGCTGTAGAGAACAGATATCTGTTTGTGGGAAAAGATAAGCCAATTTATAATGTTGCTGACAGGTTTTACATTCACTCTCTTCTTGCCTTCCTACATGTTCCAGATTATCCTTTTGGAATTCTACCTAAAAGCATTATACAAACCTAATGGGTTCTAGAATTTTTCCCAGATAATAAAGTGATTTGCCCCCTTTAATGCCACTTTTGCCTTCATATCAACCTTTCGGACTTTCCAGAGACACCTTTTTGCCTATGTGAGAAATAGGCTCTGGATAGATTAGTTCTATGAACTAATTTCATTAGGAGACACTAAATAATTACTATTCTCGAAGCTTTGTTACCTGGATTAGCTTAACTGAGCTACATTTGCATTCTATTCTTTATTCACAGAACTCAGGGCAGTGACAATACATGGAAACATATCACACTTAATGATGCAACTTTTTATTTGTTCTGCTCTGTTCTTTATTTTGTGCCATGCTTCATTCTAAATTGGAAAATCTACAGTTAACTCTGAATTTAGAGAATACATTCTTAGCTGTAGCTTTCTGTTAATCAAATCTTTCTTCTTTTGTTATTTGTGTGCATGTGTGTTGCGCCTATGCGCATAGTACATAGGGATGAGTGTTCCTGTAGTATGGATGTCTGAATAATTTAATCTTTATAAACTCTTGAGACTAACTGCCTGTATTTTCTGGACTAAGTAATTTTGTGCCTCACCAAATGTCAGAATACATTTCTTGGCTAAAAATAAAATAAAGCAAGCAGCCAAACTGGATTTTTAAATGCCGTGTATTAAAATGCATTTATGGAAATGTATATTTTAAGATAAAATAATACAACATCTGTGTGCGTATCAGATCCATAAATAAAAAGCAAATAATTGATGGATTTTAAAAAATTGGCAGATGCAGAAAAAGGATCGATGCATAAAGAAACAAGAAAGAGATGCAAACAAGAAAAATACAATTGTCAATCCTTAATATACAGTATCACATAATGAACTAAAGCAAAACAAAAGCTATTTTCATTGATATGAATGCCTCAAGATAATTTTGCTTGCTACTTCACTGATGGGGATGTGCCGTATTATGAGGCTGTGGGAATCACTAAAAAGAGGTTATAGTTAGTCCCAGAGGTCAGAATATGATTCCCCCCCCCAGTGTTTTATTCTGATTTTCCATCTATGTTATCAGAGATAGATTGCATGATTGTAAGCTGCATTAATCAAACACTAAACCAAACTTAATGGATGTGTGAAGTTGACACAAAGCTCTTTATAGCTTGGTTGATGAAACATGCTAAGTTACAATTTCATTTGGTTATGGTTTATAATGTTGGTTTAGCATGATGAATAAACACAATCTCTTTCTATGAGTTTTAAATTTATATTAAAGCAAACATTTTTATGCTGACATCTGTTGAATTTTCAAGTCCCTTAAATTACAATTGTAATTGTTTCAGTACAGTTTTCCCTCTGTTTTATACCTGTACAAGCACATCTTGATTATGTAGCCAGAACATAGTATATAATGATTAATGCTAATGAAGCCAAGCAGTATTCATTATTCTGTATCTGGATATGCAAAGCGGATAAACTTGAATTTATAACAGAAGCCCCAGAAAAAAATGATAACAAAACATTTCTCTCTTGCTGCTCAGAAAACAATAGGGAGACATCCACCCTAGTCTCTAGGTGAGAAGCTTGACTACAAGGTATCTTTACCTTTATATAATAGAAGAAGACAGCTTGATGAACCTCTTTCCATTCACAATGATAAGGGGACAGGGATAGGTTTTATTATGCCAAGCAAGATTCACTAGCTAGGTATAGGTTGGAAAATGTAGAGCAGGGGTATCAAACTGCCAGCCTGCAGGCCGGATGCATCATAGCGAAACCGTGCCCACCCCATTGCCGGCAATGGAAAAAAAAGTTGTGATACATCGCAACACGTCACGTGACGTTGCGAGTTTGACATCCCGATGTAGAGCAATTACCCAATACATCTTTTCCCAGTCACTTCAACCCTTCCAGTCAGATCTGGCAGAAAGGCAGCCAGTTTGGTCTGGTGGTTAAGGCACCAGGCTGGAAAACAGGAGACCATGAGTATAGTCCCACTTTAGCCATAAAAAGCCAAGTGGGTAACTTTGAACCAGTCACTCTTTCACAGCCCAGCTAATCTTAGATGGTGTTGTAGGGAAAATAGGAGGAAGAAGGAGTATTAGATTTGTTTTCAACCTTAGCTTGATTATTAAAGAAATAATAATTAAGGTGAAATATAAACAAACAAACAAACGAACAAACTGATCTGGGTCCCATTCACTAAGGAATGTCATCTGCTGGGACGCAGGAGGAGAGCCTTTTCTGCTACAGCCTCCACTCTTTGAAACATCATTCCCCTTGAGGTCAGACTGGTCCCAACCCTATTGCTATTCCAGCAGGGCCTGAAGTCAATGGCTCTGCCATCTTACCTGGGGATCTGATAAGGGTGGCATGAATCCTGCAAAATGTCTACACTGTTAGAGACGCTGATTATGCTTTCCTACAAATCATGTTTTTAACTTTTTAAATAGCTTTTACTCTTTTAATGGTCTTATGCTATCATGATTTTGATCATTTTTTCCCCACTGTTTTTTGTGTTTTTAGTTCTGTAAGCCACCCAAAATCATATGTGTGAGATGGGCAGTGTTATAAAATGAACCAACCAACCAACAAAATAGAACTACATATAGGATGCTATAGCCTTTCATCACCGTAATCATGGTGCAAAGGCAGTGGTGGGATTCAAATATGTGAACAACCGGTTCTCTATGTGGGTGCCGCTTCCGGAAGTCCATTCTGGGCCTGGGCAACAAAAAATTAGCTACCGGTTCTGCAGAAGTGGTGCGAACTGGCCGAATCCCACCACTGTGCAAAGGTAACAACATCTGAAACTTCCCTTTCTCAGGCTACCCCCAGTCCTTGCTCCTGTCTCATTTGCACTATCACTGGTGCTAATTAACAACTTCACACTCTTAAGTGCCCATGGAGTGTCTGAGTCATTTTTCTTCTTGAAGTCCTAATAGCTACAGTACCAGGCCATCTCTGCCTGACTGTTCTGTATGGAATATGCTGTCTACCAAAAAAAAAAAAAAAAAGGTATGAAAGAAAAATTCTGCAAGGTGCTATGAAGCTATGCAGTAAGTGTGAGTTGTCTGTTTTTAATAGATTGCCACCAATTTCATTAAATGGAACACCTTTCCTGACCTTTACATTTTACAAAAAAAAAAAGTCTCCCATGAGTTTTGCCACCAAAGCATGATAGAATAAGTGAGGAGAAGAAGAGCAAAAGAAATTAAACTTTTGAGTGGCTCTGCTTACAGAAGGCCATATGAGACAGAAGGGCATGCTGGTAGGGACAGGACACAAAGAGTGTGTTTATTGCCGGTGGGACAATGACTCCTGAAAGGAAGGAAGTCCTCTGCTAGTTACATACAAACTGGATGTGATTCAGGAAAAGATCTAAGTCTCCATCACACCAGCCTCCAAGACATGGGGAATCTCAAAATCTCCTACGTATCCTTGAATGTTCTGATGTTTTAAAGCAGAATTCCTCCTCTTATCCTGATACAATTTTTGCCCATGGATCCAATCTCATACACTTTAGTGACCATTCATTCTATGATACAATTAGGTGATCCTTAAACAGTGGTCCAACTTTCACTACCCATTTTAAACTGCTGCAGGATTGCTGCATCTCCATTGCCCCCTAGACCTTCTTCTGCAGAGTCATTCTTCACTGGGCATCACGAAAGCTCTGATCTTTCAAACCAGCCTTCTCCCCAGAACCCACTAGATCCCCAAACTAATCATAGTCAGAGGTCACTGGGCTGGCTTGAAATAGGGCTCACCCCCAAACAACTAAAAGACACTAAGTATGGCCAGTGGTGGGATTCAGACGGTTTGTACCACATCAGCAGAACCAGTAGCTATTTTTTTGTTGCCCAGGCCCAGAATGGACTTCCGGAAGCGGCATCCAGACAGAGAACTGGTTGTTCACATATTTGAATCCCACCACTGAGTGTGGCATACCAAGAGAGAGAGGTTCCCCGTTGCACTGGGCAATCGCTCCCATGTGCTTGAGACATAGGTTTAGTACATATCTGCTGGCAAAACCTGGAAAGCAGAGGGCAGAATGATATAAGAAGATGGGAAAGTCATACCAAAATATTACAGACAGGGCTGGGCGATCTTCATTCGGCACTTTCTTTCACGTGATACTGCATTTCATTTCCTGCAACGTTTATTTTGGCACCTTGATCTATTTGGTGTAGAATAGCAAAAAGCTAGGAGTGATCAGGGAGCATACTACGGTATTCAGACTGAATCAGCAACCATTAAATACTAATCAGCTCAATCCTGTTCTGATCCCGTTTGCTCTTCCTTTTCTTACCCCGCATCAGAGAAATCCTGCATTATTTAAGAAGATTACTTTTCTTTGCTTAATTTAGTCTGGAGTCATTTTGCTGGGAGGAGAGAGAATTTTTTAACAAACATTCAGCCTGAAAAAGAATCCACTGCTATGGCAAGGAGGAGGAGGAGGGGGGGTCGCTTGTTTAAAAAATAAGCTTGAATCCCAGGAAACATGGCTTTTTTCTTGCTAAGCCAGCTTTGTTTACCCTCAGCAGTTATGCAGCATTGTTAAATCATCACTTGCACCATAGGAAACTTTGATTAGCTGGGCTCATTCTATGAAAGAGGATTTGCTCTCCTATCTAAGGGTGAGAGAGTCGTGAAGAAGGAGTAACAGTTAACACAGTACATATGTGAAAAAAGCAAAGATTTGTTTTATAGCAAAGATTTGCTTTAGGGAATATTTTAGGGTAGTATAATCAGTTCCTTTTTTTCTGTGAAATTAAAGCGGCCTAACATTAGTGATAGCTTTGGTTAGAAGAAGGCAGACGGTATGAAGATATCTACTGTATAATGCTTTGAGATGCTACTAATGTTACCATGCTTATCTGAGAAAAAGCAGCATTATTTGGGGTTATATATCTCACGGGGCACTTTTGATGTTGTTGATCACATAAACATGTGAACACCATTTTGTCAGTTTTCATGCGTTAAATAATTTTGTGTCACTCTTTACAGAAGAAAAAGGACAAGGCATATGCGAGAGTGTATGAATAATGTCATTGTATCTGTTAGTCATTAGATCGTGCTAGCCATAAAATACCTGGGTGATTTTTTTCTGTAATATTCTGTTATTGTATCAAATAACTCTTCTCTGAATTCTGAACTGATAAATCTTCTGTGCCTTCCATAGTATGAGGAATCTAAATCTGTGAGAGGAAGGCATTCAGTCTAATGTAATGAAACAGAAAGCCCTTCAGTTTTAAGTTACTTTCAGACTACTACCACCGGATAAGAATATTTTTTTAAAAATACACCCTTCTATGCGTATTAATACGATTGTTGTGCCATAAATGCAATGCTTAGATTATGGAAGAAAACCCACCTCTGAAGTTCTTTCAAAGAGACTGTGATCTTCAGACTATGGCCCAGGATGTAAAGAACAGCTAATATATCTGCCCATTGGACCATCTCCCCCAGTGGACCCCCTTTTAGTACACGAGGGCTGAAAACATCTCCCGATTCTTCTGTCAAGAAGCCAATGTGGATCAAAATCTAAAAAAGCCAAAAAGAAAAGGTGTGTGTGTGTGTGTGTGTATGAATAGAAATAGGGTTTTAGGTAGGCAAGAAATAAATTACAAAAAAACACACAACACAACTGAATCTCTGTACCTTACACTTATAACCCCATACACAATGAACAAGCAACTAATTTAATTTTGTACCTGCTTCTGATCTCTGTGTTTGCCCTCCAGTTTCTGTTCCAGTTTATGAGAGGCCCTCAGCCATTGTGCAGCCAAATGACGGATCCGTTTCTTCATGAAGATCAAGGACTCCTTGCCGCTGCCAATTAGCTCCAGAAGATAGGAGAGGTCTCTCTGAAAAGCCGCCTAGGAGGATAAAAAAAACAATAGGTTTTCTACTCATGCAAGGCTCAGTGATTTTCATAAGACCTATCAGTCGGGCATACGCTCTCTTTCCATTGCCTCTTTGGGTAAGATTAAAAATACTACTGAAATGGTTTAAGATAATATGGTGAGCTTAGGATTGTATGCCGAGGACTATCTTGAAAATTAATTATCAGGTATAGCCTATTGGTAGAAGAAGTGATAAAACTACAAGCTACAAGTTGTTGTAATGAGGAATGTCCTGGTTCATATTTGCAGCAACCATGTCCTTCTCTAGGATACTGATTTACTTTCTCACATCTTGTAGCCACTGACAATTGCACAGTATATTTGATGGAGTTTTGCTATTAAGGTTGGGTTTTTCCCACCATAACTTTTATTTTATAGTTCTTTAGACCTTAGAGCATACAACTGTTATCTGGATGTTAATCAGTGGTTTCATTTTGCTACTGTCTTAAGAGCACCTACCAGTTGCATTCAGGACCCCAATGGGGTCGTAGATAACGCAAGACCATCAGGGAAATCCAGGGGCATAAGCTAGGCTGGTAGGTCTAAAATATCCTAGATGGGGACCGTGACAAACTACTTCCTAACTGTTATATGAAAAATAGTTTGATAGTTATTGGGAAAAGCTAAGAATAGACTTCCTTCTCTTTCAACTCTCCCATTCTTGCCACCTGATTTTCTGGCAGATGTAGAAAGACTAATTCCCTCAGTTGCTACTTAGTGAAATTATAGGCAGCATCTCCTTACTCAGGCATTCTACCTATATTAACACTACTACAACATCAGGAAGAAAATATAATCAGGAGGAAAACTCTCCCTATTGCACCTGATCCCATAGTAATGCATTGTGTGCTCTGATTTTACTGATGTATATTTAATGGAAAATGGAGAATAGAGATTGAGTGGGATGCGTGATCATACTTACAGTAGTTGTAGACAGTATAGAATCTTTTCCTAATCAATCAATCTTTATTACGGTCATAGACCAGCAAGATTTTTTTCTTGCTCCTCCCATATTCATCCTAAAATAGGAATCATTCAGGAACTGCAGTTTTTCACAAACAGATGTTCTAACACATGTTTTTCTGTGTACGGTTGCCCATGTCCATTACTATCAAATGAGAATATTTAGGCTAGTTTCAAAAGAAAACCACTTTGATAAATAGGTCATAGCCCTGAGTCAATCCAAAAGCAGCAAGTCTTACCTGTATTCTGGGTGATGGGTTGGAAGAAGGGGCAGCTGCTGACTGATTTCGCCAAGACAGCACAGGGCAAAACCACTCAACTTCACTGAGGTAGATGAGGAAGGAGCATTCTGTGCCATCCACACCAAAGAATGCGTAGCAAGGGTCCGACGTCCACCGAGCCCTCATCCACTGCAAGGCAAAATATTGTTTTAATGATAATAGAAAGAAAGATATGCAACAAGTACAAGTCTTGTGAAGGAGGGGGGAAAAGGTAAAAATGCGGCAGGAGAAAAAAACTTTCTGTGTGTTTTGTTACAGGAGCAAATTCACAGTGTGCCTTGTGAAAGAAAATTGTGTTTAAACTAGATTAGATTCTGTTATGTTCTTATCTAAATGCAGAGGAGATGCTGCCAGAGGAGCTCAGGGTAGCTGTATCAATCCACTGTTCACAAAGTATATTTTGCCTTTTATTTCAGCAAGTACTCGCAGAGAAAAAAGAATCGGGGAAAAATAAGTATGTTGGCTAGGAAGTTTCAAAAACAGATAGGTGAAAGATCATTGCTAGCATTAATATTCTATTGCCCAGCAAGGTAGAGCTGACAATCCTGCACTAAGAAAGCAAAAAAAATAAAAATAAATTAGCAATGCCCTCAGAAAGTTATTTTGCATACAAAGCAATAAGAATAGGCTCCTCTGTGTAGATAAATCATCCTCCATAATTGCTGGGGCCATCCTCTTCCAAACTTAACTACACAAATGAATCCACTCAAGAGACAGACCTCCACTCCCAATATGTAAAACTCACCAATCATTCAGACAGGAGATCAAATTACTGCCACCCACAATTAAATCACACTTAAAATTTAACCCAGGCCTGAACAAAGGCAGCAAAAACGAATGCTACAGAACTGGAAAAATCTGAGTAATGTAAAAGTTGTGCCTTGTTAATCTAGCAGTTAATTTATATTGTCAAGCAGTTAGATTAGTAGCTGAGGTTCAGTGGGGGAGGAGATAACTAATTTTAACTTATGGTTATGCTGTCCAGACAGTCAGTGTTGACGTCAGCTTACTCCCTGGACAAATCCCTGCAGTTTTCTTGGAAATATTTCAGAAATGGTTGGCCCTTGCCTGCTTCCTAGGGCAGGGAAGTCCAAGGTCACCCAGATGGCTTTGTGCCTAAGGCAAGACAAGAATTCAGGGTCTCCAGGTTTCTTAACTACTGCACCAAATTGGCTTTCTATTTTAACTTATAGTTAAACTAAAGCATTGAGGTGCAGCTGTATAATGCTGCACACATCCATATCCAGCTGTAATGATTTATATGAATGATTTTGAAGGGAGTAGAAGAGATGCTGCCTGGGGAATGATCAGATAAGGGGGGGGAGCCCACAGCTGCTTAACAGGCAGAGAGGAAGCTCAGAAAGAATCCCCCCTAATTATCAGACTGTAAAAAGGGAGGGTGGGAAATTTGTACTTTCAGGCTTGCAAGTTCCTGTTATTGGAGCCTTACAATAAAGTACTGCAGAATTAACTCATCTGACCTGTTTCCTGTTTGGTCTACCTGGCAAGGCTAACTAAAGTTCTGTTCTGTGTTAAAAGCACAACAAATATAAGGTGCCTGAAGCTCTTCGGGCCAGAGATGACTTTCTAGATTAAAAATAAGCAAGATGATAAATTCATGTTGTTGCTATTTTTGCATTGCTTGTGTGTGAATAATTAACACGGCTGTGAAAGTTACATCCATCCATTAATCATGAAACACAGGATAACCTAGCTACTGTGATTTGAGAGTAAGACGCATCTATCCTCACTCTCCCACTCTCAGATGAGAATTTGTTCAGTTTTTTTTTCATTAAGTTAGCCTACATCTCTACTTGATTCTTTTGAATATGGAGTACAGTATAGTCTCCCATTTCAATAGCACGTTCAGGGGAAAGTTGGAATTCTTTTAGGTGTATCTTTTGAGGGTTTGCATTATCAAATGAAAGAGGAGGAGGAGGAGGAGGAGGAGGAGGAGGAGGAGGAGGAGGAGAAAAAAGTCACATTCAGTACATTTCAAATGTTGTCCCACATAGTTGCAATATGTAGGATAGTCTATTGTCCTGCATTACCAATGCCAGTTTTATTATTAGATGTAATTAAACATAATAATAAAAACGTTTCTTCAAGTTATTGGACCCTAATGGAATTTCAAATCCCTTTCTAGAATTTTCAACATTGTTGTTTCTATTGAGGCTAAGTTGAAATGTGTGGTACGTTCATAGCAGATGACAAATGAGTTCAGCATTTCCTTGAGTGGGAGCAAAGAAGGTAAATTAATTGCAATACTTAATAGTTATTGCATTTCCTGGACTTTTGGAAATTCACGCATATCATTTTCTGCCTTTCCAGCAGGCAGAGAAACGGACATGAAATCAAGATTTAACATTAGGATCAGGGATGCAACATCAGCATGAAATCCACAGGTAACCATATCCTGAAGAAAATCAGAATTAAGACATTCTTTCTACTGAGGTATCCTTGGTGGTCTTGAGCTTGGTTGTTTTATTGCAGATGTTTCAGTACTCAGACTTGGTAACATCTCAATGCTAGTTTGGGTAATGAAACATCTGCAAGAAAACAGCCAAGTTCAGAGTGCACCAAGGACCCCTCATTTCAACCCTGAGCTATAAATATTCTCCTTTATTGATTCTTCCTACTACACAATTTTTGCCTGTTCAGAAAAACAACAACAACAAGACACTGATAACCTTACACTACCATAGCTTCCCTCAGGATCACCAAATATTTAGCTGCATCAAAAAAAAAAAAGGGGGGGGGGCTGGATAGGGAAGACTGACCCAGTAATGGTAAGATTTTCTAAATTTTAGATTGCTTTCTGGAGTAAACTGTTCCAATATGCTTGCTAATTAGTCAGTACATCACTGTAACCACAATGCATAATAAGTGCAAAATATTTAGAATGCTAAAACAGAAATAACGTATTTTTGGTGCCATCTACTAAAAATTTAAGGTGGGGGGGGGAGTGCAATGAACTTTCATCCTAAAGGCCTTCATTTATAGAAAACAAGGAAATGGATTTGTGGGTATCTGACCATAAAGCCTATTCTAGAGCTGTGAATCCATGGCGCTGGATCTCAAGCAGCTCTTTGTGGGTGCCTATGACTTCCCTAACCCTCCATGTTAGTGATACCGCAGCTATTGCCATCATTCCTAATCTCTCAGGAGCCCAGTGACCACAGATCAATCAGCATGGATAAATATGTGCATCTTTCTGAATGTGAATGTATATGTTTATGAAGTGTGCACGTGCAACTCCCAAGTCAGTTGCATGAAGCTTTTAACTCTAAAAAACGCAACCCCTCCCTAAATCTAAAAAGGCTGCCCCACCACTCCCTACCCCATGCTTCTTCCCCATTATCACTAGTGATGTTTCAAAGTACATCTGGTGCCAATTTTATCTACGAGATAGGAGTGCTATTCCCAGGGTTTAGGGGAAAAAATGAAGCGATTTAATTATCACCAACACAAGCACGTATAACCTAATCATGAAATCTAAGAATCTTTATAGAGCCTCGGGTCTATATTATACATATGGGATTAAGATATTTAAACTTTGCCTTATGTTAATAGATCAGAGGACTGATATAATTTAAAAAAATAGTAAAACCAAATAACTTAATAAAAACAAACTAGAAATCTATAGGTCCTTTAGGAATGGTACAAACTGTGAGAGGATATGGGCAGGCTGAGGGAAGAATGGCTGAGGACACAGACCTAAATAATCAAAAGCCAGCAGTGGGTAACTCACTTTATCTCACCAATTTAGTCCGAGTGAAGAAAAATCTGGGAAGACTTTGAGAAAGGACATGGCTGCAGAAGCCATTTTCCATCCTCACTTGTAGCCAAATCAACACCACAGAACAGGCCTCAAGCTCAGGAACCAGGTAAAGATGGCAGTCTCACAGCAGATATGCCAGAGCTATTGTAGTCACGCAGACAGTTGTCCCTCATCAACAACATCTCAAGTTTCCTTCTTCTTCTGCCATGGATTATCCAGATAACGGGTCATTTTCTGTTTTCCGCAGGAAAACCTTTCATACTTGACACACTAGCTTCAGCCTGCCTCTGCAGTCAGCTAGCTAAGAGGCTCTGCTGAGGAGTCTTCAGGAAATGGTAAGAGGGGCTTCTTCCCATCACAGTAAGCATGCACTGTGGATAAGCCTATGAGCGAGACAGCCTAAGGTGCATCATTGTGCTCTTCCCTTATCCTGACATAACTCAAAAGCAGCCTGAAGTTGTGTAAAATCAGTTATCTTGAAGGGAAGTCAGGGGACTGCAGTAACTTGAAACCAGTAACTGAGGCAGAATAGGAATCAGCAATGGGGACAGCCAAATTCATGCCAATGTTAACAGCCAGCTCAAGGATAGGTGGTGTAGAGCAGTAGTATTCAGTAATACAGAAAGTCCTATGATTTTGCAAATTTTAAAAAAGTATATATAAAATAGGATGGTTGGATGGGATCCAGGGTTGTGCTCCATTGAGTTATTCTTGTGCTGGGGGAGGTAATAAAATGGCAACTGTTGTTCATAACCCTCACAGCACCATCTGCTCTCTGCAAAATCACTCCAGATTTGCATGAACAGGATAAAAATCCATTTTCTGCTCCCTGGCTCATGTAAGGGAGCATCTTTCAGATTCTACTTCTTTATTCAGCTCTTTAATTTATTTATTTAATTTCTACAGTTGCACATCTCAATCCAGTTGACTCTGGGCAGCAAACAATATCACAATAATTTAAACCATAAAAACACAATAATAGTTACAAATTATACATATACTGTAGGCAAGTGAAAATGTTCATAATAATTACCTAAAAATTAACAGGGCAATGAGGTCCCTAACAGTTTTAGGACCTCAGGCTGTATGTGCTAGAGAGCCTGAGGCTCTAAATGTGTTAGGGACCCCATTATCTAGTTGCACATAGCCAAGTCTTTGAAGTCGTCTGAAAGACTAACAGGGTTAGAACTATCTAGACCTTAGGATGCAATACACTTGTATTTCAATAGAGGAGTTCGTTTAGTGATCGTTCAAAGTTACAATGGCACTGAAAAATGTGACTTATGATCGTTTTTCACACTTACGACCATTGTGGCATCCCCATGGTCACGTGATCAAAATTTAAATGCTTGGCATCTGACTCATACATATTAACGTTGCAGTGTCCTCGGGTCTCGTGATCACCTTTTGCGACCTTCGGACAAGCCAAGTCAATGGGGAAGTCAGATTCACTTAACAACCGGGTTACTAACTTAATTGCAGTGATTCACTTAACAACTGAGGCAAGAAAAGTCGTAAAATGGGACAACATTCATTTAACCACTGTCTCGCTTAGCAATGGAAATTTTGGACTTAATCGTGGTTGTAAGTCGATGACTGCCTGTGCATTACCTAACTGTCCTTTACACCTCACAGGTTTGCTTGTCACTCGAGGGAAACTTGAGAGTGGATGAGATTAGTTGATTGCTATTTTGCTTGCTAGAAAAAGGTTACCTCTTCCTCAGAAGGTTTTAATTGTTGTTTTTAACTGTCATTCAGTAAGAGAGCAGATCTTCTCATTGTTCCTAATCAGAATATAATTTTAAAACTTGCATACTCACCTCGACTTTTCCAGAGCAGTCAGAGTACTTGGGATCTCTGGGCACTTCACACTGGTCCCGTCGGCCTTCTACGGCTGTAGGAAAGAGGGAGAGAGGTTGGTTCCAAACTTGGAAGGCAATATGAACTGTGGTTTCCTAACGGTATTTCATATTATTGAAGCAACCAAACCACACTGTCCTTGGAAACAGCTTGTGTCCCCCCCCCACATCCAACACAAATAATCTGCCAAGCTGAAGAAGTAGAAAGGGAGGAAAAATATGTTCGTTTGCATTTAAATGTAAGCAAATTAAATTCATTCATATGGATAGTAGGATTATTTATTTATTTGCTCTTCTCCAAATATTATTCAGCAGTTTTCCAATTAAAGAACCTACAGAAATATACATATACATTTTCAGACTCTGGAACTAGCACAAGACCTTTCCTTTAGGCACGATTTTCTCCCTATTGTTAGGAATCTTGATTTTTCTTCTAAATATTTTGTACGCTTCATTATGAAAAATCCTTTTTTCAAGAAGGAAATAGATGGTTTCCAATCTCTGTTTTTTCCTCCACATTTAAACCCAATAATCATAAATTATCCAAAAGCTCTAATCCCATAAAGCCATAAAGCCCAAATTAATCTGGAAGATGATTTATTATATGATGCAACAAGTCTTAAATGACGAGTTTCCTTTTCTAGATGTTATTTATCTATTCAGTATTACTGAATTCTATATACCGTATCTATAAAATAGATTGAACTGGCTTTATATATGCTAAGCTCTTACTTTATGCTTTTTACTGGAAAACACTTCTAATTCCTTTATTAGAAATATGGCAGATGAAACTATGGAAGCACGCAGCAATCTCCAAAATACTTCAGATATGAAAAAACAAGTCTAATATTAGTTTTAATTAATCTGGAAACTATGGCGTACAATCCTGTGTAGGGCCATTTGCCATATCCAAGTTCTGAAGTATCTTAAAATAAGAAGTTTAAATAGTTCAGTTATGTTATTTTATTTTTATAGCTGATCTAAAATTTGACATATATAGCAGTTAAATATAACAGTTCTGAATGTGACAAAGTGTTAAATTACCATGCAACCCTCTCTGTGTTTGTTTTAAACCAAGCTGAAAAATAAGAGTAAAACAGAGATGTTTCTTCTAATGAAGTAGTTTGAATTTTCTTGTAATTATATATTACATTACTCTGCAAGGTTTTCAGTGTATTGTCCAGTTTTGTAATTTCTCTTTCTCTTTCTTTTATTCTATCTCGCTCTCTCATCTATCTATCTATCTATATCTATCTATCTATCTATCTATCTATCTATCTATCTATCTATCTATCTATCTATCTATCTATCTATCTATCTATCTATCTATCTATCTATCTATCTATCTATCTATCTATCTATCTATCTATCTATCTATCTATCTATCTATCTATCTATCTATCTATCTATCTATCTATCTATCTATCTATCTATCTATCATCTCCCAGTCCCAACCTTCTGGCTTTTTTACAAGTTCAGAAATTTATGTACCATTGGTCCCATCTCCTTAAGACAGATTTTATGGCTAAAGAATACTGAAGTTGTTAAACCTTTTGTTTTAATAGGTTTTGGTTCAGATTTCATAACTAGGTTTGGACAGAAAGACCACGTGTGTAATATCCTCTCCATCCAGGTAATTCTATGCTTAATGGGAAGAACTTAATTCACAATACAAATATCAGTGTGACTCACATGATGTGTTCACCTTGAAAGGTGCAATTCCCCGAATGTTTAAAAATCTGCTTCCTTTCATTGTCTAGAACTTGCAATAAGCTTAAGAGGGTCAGCAGAAAGGATATTTTTAAAAAAAGAACCTGAACTATCATTTTTAACTGCAGTGAAGCCTAAATGGAGGTGTAGCGAGTCTCATGGCTTCTTTTAATTGGTTTCTTAAACAACACAGAAGATTAATGGTTGGTCCAAATTTCAGTTTTTGGCCATTTGTCAACCTTTGAGACTGTGTCTACTGGACCCTACATTTCTAACAGCATCTTTAAAAGCCCTTCAACATATAGACATGTGCAAGTGACAGCAGAGATTTATGCTAGTAACTAATTAACTTACACACCATCAATGAGATAAATAATTACAAGCACAGAAATCTTCCAGACAAGATAAAATGTAAACAAATTCTATTTCCTTGAGATATGCTCCAGTGTGCTATACATAACTGAAAGGAGACCTTGTTCATGCTTGTCTTAGTCAGTCTTTCAGCTTTAGCTACAATCATACCATGATTGCAGTTCTTTGACCAAAGACCACAGCAGGCTCCAGAACAGCTGGTTTCTTGGTCCAACATAATCAATCCCACTTTGGTAGTCAAACACAGACGAAATCTTCCCAAGCTTGATAATTTTACACGAGGCCAACAACCCTTTGAGGAAGGCAAGCAAACAGAAGAACAGCAAGGAGTTGAGTCAGGAGACTCAAGGATTAATATCAGTCCCAACTAGGACATGGATTTCCACAGTGCCCCATTGAAGTGGATTCATGATGTTAGTTGTGCTACTAGACATACTGGAGTACATCTGCCTGTCCCTGCATAGCACACACTTAGCACTCACCCAGCAAGCTCCACATTGACATGATCCATTA
This sequence comes from Azemiops feae, assembly GCA_023970755.1. NCBI lineage: Eukaryota > Metazoa > Chordata > Lepidosauria > Squamata > Viperidae > Azemiops > Azemiops feae. The sequence goes on along the minus strand of JALGBA010004297.1, from coordinate 4,264,004 downwards.
TTCATACAAAAGAAAGCCAGCAAGACCTTTATCAACTATTTATAATGTGCTCCATTTGTTTTCATGACTAGTTTTCTGAAACCTATGCAATTATTCATGTCCCTAATGTTAAATAAGGTCATTGCTACTCAGCTTTATTAAGAACCCTATCTGCACATTTAAGATGGATGTTAAAAACTGATATTAAAACAGCCAGTGGCTATAGTTTATTGGCTTCTTTGCATTCTCTCTAGCCTGGGGAGAGATGGGAGCCACAGTCATTTGGTGGGCAAAGAACATTGAGAGGGAAATTGTCAATATTTAATATTTGAGGGTCACCACATGGTAGCTTGGTTAGACAGGCAGTCATAAAGTGCTCTCACATCTGCCCCATTAATCATCATAATGAGATCCATTGACAATTTCAAAGATTAAGTCTTTGATTCAGGAAGGCAAAAGCTTCATTTCCAAGCCTTTATGATAAAAAAGCTCTTTGAAAAAACAGTAAAAGCAGAAGAACACTGTCCGAGGTGTGAGTGAAACCCTGATTTAAATAACACTTTAGGAGTCAGTGGACCTGTTGGATTGGAATTAATTTCCTTAAGTTTCTCTATGCCCCTCTTTGCCTTTCTGAAGGGGCAAAAGGTCAAAGGGAAGAGACAGGGTTCAGGTGATGTTTTAAACAAAAAAAGCTAAAAGATCTGAGTTGGGGTAGTGGTGAACACAACAAAAAACACCAGGTACAAAAATATGGCTCCTGTCACATACTTATTTTATGTAGCAACTAAGGCTTTGGTTGAACCATGCACCAAAATGTCAAGTTCCCTCTGGAACCCCAACAGGTCCACCTGGTGCTTCAGACAGACAAAGTGGTCTTTTCTCCATGCTGCAAGGGTAACCACAGAGAGGTTCAAGGCTAATTGGAAGTAATCCCTCATGACAAGAGATTGATGACTACATCTTTAAATTATGCGACTGTCTCAAGAAAAAGACCATGTAACTCCCCACAATGAAATGAGCCATCAATAATCTGAATCAGATCCATAATTGCTGTGAACTTCTGAGTCAGCTCATATTCTTGGTCTAAAGAAGGCAAATTAAAGTCCACAAGAGTCTAGGGAACTCTACCACCAATTTTTGCCACAGAATCAAGTGGCTCAGGTAGAGAAGAAGCCTCACATCAGGGTTTCTGGTACCCTTGCAGCAGCCTCATCTGATCTCTGAGGCCCAACTTCACAAATAAGGTCCCACATCCATCAATGTCTAGAGTAGCACTTCTGGAAGCCCCAGAACTTCTTGGATGGCAATGGCAACACCCCTCCCCCTCCCTCAGGATCAGGGCTGATGCCACACCAGAAATCCAAGTCGGCACAAGATTTGAGGGGCTTCTTATACCTGACACCCAACCAAGCTCTGTAATGCATACTAGGCCAGCCCCCTCATCAGTGATTAAATCTGTGAATATTAATACACTATCAATGAGAACCTGCAAAACTCCCTTTGGGGGTAAAGAGAGATACTGGCTGGATTTATATTGTACATGATACTAAGTCATGAATTTTTACCATAGTGTATTGAATAAAGCTCAGTTGATGGGTTCAAATTTAATACTAACCCACAATGGCTAAATGTATATATTGTATCTAAGCGCACACGCACACACACACACAGAGACACACACACACAACCACATTATGTCTTAATGTGATACGAGAGCTCAGACACAATCAATGAAGTTGTTGAGACATCCGTGAAAACTAAAATGTGGGGGAAAGCATGCTTTTCTCCCTCAAGGCTTCTCCTGAAGGCTGGATTATTCTAGAAGCTGCCAAGATCCTATTCACTGCATGTGCAGGATGTTGAAAAGACTATATGAAAAAATTCTTTTTATGAGGAAGATATTAAAGGACACACGGTAATCTGCAGATTGCTATCTCTTTTCCTGTTGAATTTCTATCTCATGGTTAAGACCTTTCTCTTTCAGAGGACTTTTAGGGATGGAATCAAAGGATGATGCTACCCCTGAGGCTGTTGATAGGCAGAATTATGATTTGAATTCACAATGCTTGCAGTTTTTATATATTGCTTTTACTCTTATTTATTATAACACGAACTTGTAAGCCACTCAGGATCTTGGATTGTTGCAGTACAGAAGCTTGAGTAATAAATAATAAGTAAATAATAAATAAACACATGACAGAAAGGCTTCCCTGGGTGTAGATACTAGATTAAACACTAGTTAGTGGCCACTTTTTTGTGGGTAGAGGACCCAAATGTTATGAGTCCCAAGCTTGACAATCCACAGCTTAATACCTAAGGCTGACAGGATTTCTGTGGTAATTGCCCCATTTGACTCCGGTGACAAAATAAGAGCAACCATTATAGGTGATGTTGATTAGTTCAGAATGAATGTCAGCCTAGAAGAGAATATATTATGGAGAGCAGGAACAACAACAGAAAGCAAAGTTGATGAGTCCGCATGGGATTTAAGGCATGTATTTTAATGGTTCTGTTGGGGATCATTTTTTTTAGTGGCTTAGCAGGAAACAAACAGAATCACTGTAGCATGATTTCCCCAGGATTATGGCTTTTAGCATATCCATCCACTAAAAGGAGGTGATACACACAGTGAGGAACACTGAAGAAAGAAGTAGGACGAAGGTGTCCTCGGGATATGTATCCGTTGCCAAGGCGATGGGCTCCTTCCCCTCTCTTCCACCGTGTTGCTGCTGCTGACTTAGGAAATGGCTTGGCAGTTCTAACAGTGAGAATCACAGCTCATGATGTTTGACATTCCGCCTATCAATGGCTTTTCAGATAGTAACTCTTCCATCCCCAGCTGAGTCAAATAAGGCCAACATTAAAAGGGTCTTCTCTCCTTTCCCTCATGTGCACAAAAGCTGCCAAACAGAACTGAATGGTCCATGGTGTAATTTCCACAGTTTGAAACCATGTGGAAGAAATATTTGATTATGAATGTTCTTTTCACTGATTTTGCACGTTCCATTTTTCAAGTCTAGAATTAAAATATGCCTATAACAACTTTGCTGTAACTATGTTTCCATTCATTCCCAGTCCAGATGGCCTGATTTAAGATGGATTAGTGCTTCTGATATGTACAGAATCCAAACATGAAAGATGTTGAGTCTTCATTACACAGATAGTCATGTGATGGCCATGTGATTGTAAGCCCGATGTGCAATGTAAAGCACAAATAGCTTATAAATCATAACAATCAGAAAGACATGAACTACATTAGGAAATAGAATGAGCGAAATAGAGTGGCTGATTTATGGAGGTTTTCAGTCATCCAGGTCATGGTTGTCCCAAAGGTGCTTTTTCAAAACTGGACTTTGTTTTTCCTTGAAGACATTTCGCTTCTCATCCAAGAAACTTCTTCTGAACTGAACTGAAGAAGTCTCCTGGATGAGAAGCGAAACATCTTCAAGGAAAAACAAAGTCCAGTTACCTTTTGAAAAAGCACCTTTGGGACTCTGTATGGATACAGGAGGAAGGTAGAGATGTGTTATATCAACCAAAAAAGAATAGAGGATCTAAGTGTTTCCATCAGCAAAAGGCTGGATTGGTTTCTTCTCCGCTGTGTGGAGAAAGTTTCACAGATGGCTTAGCCAATTGGGTGGATACTTAGAAAGTAGGTTTGGTTTGGTTTAACTTTATATGTAGTTTTATTTAAGAGGTTATAAAAGGCACAGATGTGCGTATTTGTACATGCTAACTCCTGTCTAAAGATTTAGGCATAAAACTCTACTCTAACTGAGTAGAAACAGAAGACACGTCATCACAGTTGGAAAAGCTGTGACAGGTCTGATTATTGCTGACGGGCAATCTCAAGCCATCATTTTCCTTTCCACCTTTGACCAGAGAGTTTTTCACATAGAGAATTGTCTTCTGGATTATAGCACTCACATTCCTCTATTCTATATCTAGTCCGCGATTTTAAATCATGCTGTTTAAGTTGCAATAGTAGTACAAGACATGGCAGATTTCTTCCATGTGAGAATATTGCACTTTAAGGCTTAAACCCAAGTTTTGTTTTGGGGGGGGGGAATAAAAGGTAACTTGGATCTATACAGAAGCACTATAGCACGAAAGACTCAGATTTATTCAGTGTATGCATAGAAACAAAGATACTGGCTCCAGACTATTCTTTTCACACCTGATGGTGTTCTTACATTTTCCATTTAGGAGACTGTTCCGAAGAATCTGATCCACCTTCATTGCGATGTCCGAGACATTCTGAGCAATTGCTTGAATCCTCTCCATCAGACCAGCTGCTGGATGGAACCTAGGAAAAGAAAAATATAATCCATGTTTCATTTTTGGTGGGCATTTCAGCTTGTCTGTAAGAGTAATGAAGGTACTCTGTTCCTGAAAAACAGTTCTTCAAAGCAGAAAACTACCAGAAAAGAACAACTTTGACAACCAGAAAGATGTTGGACTCAAGAGTGATAGATGAAAATTTCCATAATTTTCTACCTATAGGATAACTATAGGAAGTTGGGATAACTATAGGAAGAGTCTTATTTTTGGAAGGCAGCAGAACTGGACCTGTGGCCAGTTTCTTTCTGGCCTTGCCCTCATCTTCTCCAAATGCTCCTTTTTTTTTCTTTTGACCAATCTTATTTCTGAATTGCTTTCTTCCACACCCCATGTCGTTTTCAGATGGCTTTACTTCTTTAAAAAAAATATACACTTAAAGCTACCTCAAACAGATCTAAGAAAAAATAAAGAAAAAACTATGTGCAAATACGTATGCTCTCTGATACACTTGCCAGGAAGGTATGACCATATAGACTGTGTAGCCAATAAACTCAAAGTAGCAAAAATGAATTGGCTTCTATGTAACATGTGAAGCCCACTTGGCCACCCCAAAGAGGGATAAGCGTATCAGCTGTTTCAGAATGGGCCATATTCCCTTGGCACGCTAAGCCAGAATTCTATTCGCAATTTGTTCACATTGAAGCTTCATAGAGATAGGTACATTTCAATGTCTCATTGCCAGTTTGTTTTAGGCTCACTGAGTTTATGATATGTTCCCTTTATTAATTCAAAGTAACTTTTGTATCCCACTCTTTGGTCACCAGAGACGGCAACATTTCAATTTAACATCTGGCTTATACATTTGGACCAGATCTGTAAACAATTGTTGCTAATTACATGCCACTCTTCATTTTAATGAAAAGGAAACACAAGCTATTAACTCACTATGGCAAGCAATGGTTTTGCAGCCCAGTTCTGATAGCCTCAAGCTTATATTAATTTTATTATATATTGTATTTCCAATCTACATATTGCTGCCTCACGCATTGTTAGGCCTTTTTAGTTTGATTCAAAAATGATGCTTTTTTCATCTATAGAGAACATCAGCCAACTCTTGCCCACCTTCTTTTATTTGCAGCAAGTTTTTTTTTTAAATTCACTACATAACAGTTCACATCCAATTCTTCACTGCCAGAACATCTACAGGGAGAGTAAAAAAAATACCAAGATCATTGCCGTCTTGATTTTTCCAATATGCACAAATGCAAACACATACACACCCCTCTGGTAAGTGCTATGCTTTCTCCAGAGGAGGGTATGTTTCCTCTGTACTAGTATAGCAGGGAAAGTAAGATTCCTGTTCTTTGTTTCAGGGCACGTCTAATATTGGAATACATGCTCTACTGGTCTTACTAAAGATAATGGTTCAAGTAGCTTAACAATGATGTTGTAATTGTCATAGATCCAACAATATTTCTCATTTCATGAGATTCTCACATGAATCTCAAAACAGCATGAACTGGCTGTTTTGATCTGAAATGGATGTCTGCACCTCAGTAAGATGGCTTCAGGAGTGAGGAACTGCTGAGATTGTTACAAAGTCGTAGGGTTAAAACTGCATCTTTTACTTATGCACAAGGGGGTTTAGAAATAGCAGATTTAAGCAATTCAACAGAAGCTATTCAATAATTTGTAAAGAAGCTCTAGGGGCTACTTTAAAGTTAAAACAAAACCTTATTAATGTTTTACTCAGAAATATCCCATTGTTTACTGGGGCTTGCTGCAAGATAGCTGGGTGGTGGTGGGGTTTTTTTCCCCATTGTTCTTTCAGGGTGTAATGGAAAAAAGAGTACAAACTGAATAGTTTCAAGTACATATTTGAATATATCTTAAAATTAAATTATGAGTGATTTGTTAAAAAAAATAGGTGGCATCTTAATAGTAAATCTTAGGGCAATTGTATTATTTTTAACTTGCCAAACACAATACTAATGAAATACTGGATATTTCTTCAAAAGACTGCAAGCCTACTTGCCACATTTCCAGGTTGCAAGGCTCACTGAACACAGTTTACACTAAGCAGTCCTAAGGAGGAGTGCATGCTAAGTATTGTAGCAACCACAGCTGGGAATCCTGTAAGACATGTAAATGAGGGAAGCATACATTTGCATTTTTAGAACAAAGTCAAACTGGGAGAATTTTTATTCTTCCCTCCATTATTGTTTCTGTTCTTTTTTTTTTTTTTTAAATTCAGGGCTTGCTTTATTGTTATTATTGGCATGTTAAGTTGGCATGGGAATCTTTCTTCAAATCAAATCCTATGTTATTTAATTCTCTACTGTCAAAGCTTGCTACTACTGCCCAGAATTTGCTGACAGAAGTGATAGCAGGGCTGGCCTTGAAAACCTAAACTTGCCTTTTGCTCATATTCTCAGTCACCCAGGTCATGGTTGTCCTTAAGGCTTTGCTTCTCATCCAAGAAGCTTCTTCAGTTCTGCTGAAGAAGTTTCTTGGATGAGAAGCAAAATGTTTTCAAGGAAAAAAAACCCAATGAAATCCAGCTGCCTTTCAGAAAAGCACCTTTGGGATTGCCTGTTGCTCATAATATCATTGAATAGAAATGATTTTTTTTTTTGCTTCCAAATTGCTTTCACTTCTACTTTAACACTGAAAATCCTTTGGGCATCTTTAACATCTATAGAAACTGGGGGGGGGGGGGGGAGAATGAAGACAATTCTCCCAACACTGTACTTAGGATGTCTCAATTTCCATAATAGCCAAAGCATTAGGCAATTATTGCAGGGCACGCAACCAACGTAACTGACTATCACAAATATAGTTGGCCTGAAGGTAGCTTTTCAGAATGAGAACCTGGACTACTATGTTCCTGGGCATCTCATGAACCCGCAGAAATGGACTCTGTCCCATCAAGCTAAATGCAGCCTGTTATGTCCTGGGACTGCTGAATGACTCAGCAGGCTCAGGAGGCTGCAGAAGGCCCGGGCAATCCACGTGGTTGCCCGGGACCAGACAGGCTGTCTCCAGCTTTGTGCGCATGCGCAAGGCGGGAGACTAGCCTTGCATTGATTGGCTGACACTGTCCCTTGCAAGGGAGTATAAAAGGCCCTGGCGCCATTTTGTGTTCTGTTCTGTTCGTGATCACAATAAAGAGTTGTGTTTGTTACTCCTGCCTCGCCTCAATGTCTTTTCGGCTGAAACAGAACACAGCCCATCAACCATATATTATGGTTTGCCCAGTATTTTTCTTCCTAGTTTAGCATTTGTTATTCTATAAGGCAGCAATACAAGGAGATTCATTTTTTTCCATGTATTGACCATCATACATGCCTGACAGGCTATGTGATAGGTCACAAGCACTGCATTCCTCTTCTATTTCCTGCGACAGGAAATTTTCAATAAATAATTGCGCATAGAAGACCTGTAACAGATTTCCATTCATCTCAGCTTTATAAACTTCTATATATTAAAATAAAGCTAAAGGGGAGGGCAAGAGTACACTGAGGAAGGCAAGGGCCAAACAACTCTTGAGAGTTATTCTTTATTGATATACAGAGTCAGCTAATGTGGAAGAAGACATCTACAATATGGATTTCAACCAAGGCAGACCTCTTAGCAGATACAAAAATTAATAGGATGTGATGAAATGTACTAGGCTGGATTCCTAGGAGGCAGGGTGTGCATTCCAGAGGAATAAGAGGCAGATGAGTCCAGATATTTTGTGTGAGAGAAAGAGGGTGAAGACAGCCCCTCCCTAATAGTTCTCAGAGTATACACTTGATGTAGATCAGGGGTGTCAAACTGCCGGCCCGTGGGCCAGATGCGTCACACAGAAGCCGTGCCCACCCCATTGCCAGCAATGGCAAAACAGTCCCGATATGTTGCGCAATGTCACATGACGTCGCGAGTTTGACATGTCTGCTGTAGATAGTAGAGTGCTTCAGTTGGGCACCTTCTGTCTATACGTTTAGAACAATAAACAAATCTGCTTAGAGAATTACTACTGTGTTTCTTGGGTTTGGGTCCTGATATAGGATCTCTGTATGAACCCACAGGATATTCAGTTTTTCCTGTAACCTTTCCACAGTGTTGCCCTAATTTGCCCAAACATTTCAATTTTTTATTTGTATGTTTTTCTTTCCTTTTTTAGTTAATTCTGTGTTGCATGAATTCAACAAACTGAGATGGATTTGAATTTTACAAATGTGGTCAGATGGTCTATTGTAAAAGTATAATAGCAATTGTTCTAAATATTAAAATATCAGTAACAGTTGCACAGATAGACCATAAATAGGCAGTAAATTAATTTGGACATGGCACAGTGCCAGAAGTATCTAAAACTCTGTACCACCATCTACATAACTATCAATGGCACAAGGTTATAAGATTGAAAGGTTGGCCATCTCCAATAAAAACCAAAGGGTTTATTATTCTTAATAGGTAGATTGGAGGAACCCCAGAATAACAAACATAGCTTCAAGGTGTAGCATTTAGTATAGGGTTAGTATATGGTTCAGTAATGAATATGTTAGCCCAGTTCTATAAAAATTCCAATTAACATCTCAGCTCAGTTGTTGCTTTTCTGGGCAAACTGTCTCTTAGTTTCCGTGTTATAAAAACAGTCCAATCCTTATCTAGTTTTCAGAGTGGCTTTCCTGAAGAAAGGAAGTCAGCTTAATAGGCTATGTACTAAATGAGTCTTATAGAAGGAAGCAGATGCCACACTTTTTTCCCCAAGTCCTGCTTTTCTAAGAAAAAATTGGGGAGGAGCACTCCTTTGTTCTAAGAAACAAAGAGGGCAAAGACAGATTAAGAGGTTGCACAGGAAATCTAAGGGAAAAAGAATAAAAATGCTAAATGAAATTCTAGTGTTCTGGGCCCCTAATTAGGTTTGGCATAGTTATCTTGAGTGCAGAAGATGGTTCCTGTTCCAAAATGATAGTGATGCTTAAAAGATTGAAGTCTAACTTCAAAAAATAAAACACAATAGGAAGGATGGATTATATTGCTGAAAACATTTGCCAAAGTGTGGCGTATATTAAATGGAATTTAACTGCTTCTGGGTTTCAGGGCAAATTTACCAAAGGAGGAGAGAAAAAAGACAAAAATGAAATCGTTGGACAAAAAAAAAAAATTCTAGCATATTAGGACCCTGTATATACCAAGTAAAATATTAAGGTTGAAACTGATTCAAATTTACTCAGCCTGGATGTTCACTTGAGCAAGTCATTCAGATTTACCTGCCATATATAATGAAAAGCATTATCAAAATTGCACACTGCAATAGTGTCTGCACAGATGTGGATAGCTATCTATATATGGATATAAAAAATAGGTAACTGAGCAGTCATGAATTGAAGCAATATTTAGATCAGTGTTGATCTAAACATTTCCCTCAGAATGCTTTTACTATTTGAACTGAAACTTTTGCAGAAGATCCCACTTCAGCTTTCTTTGTATTGTGACTCTAAGACTTATTTACTTACTTACTTACTTACTTACTTACTTGTTTGTTTGTTTGTTTGTTTGTTTGTTTGTTTATTTGCCACCTATCTCACTCTGAAAAGCAACCCTGGTTACTATCAGGCCTGAGCATCTTAAGTGTACAACTAACCAGAGAGTAAAATGAAAGGGAATTATGTTTGCAAATGAGATGAGATTGGATAACCTTTATTGACATTTTTTCCTGTGGGCACAATGGCACACATTAAAAATCAAATTTAGTTGCTTCCTCTCAAAGTGTACGCATACATAACACACATTTAAAACATTCTATATGCAACATATGTATAGACCTACACCTTACATATAAGTAACATATAAATATTAATCATATTAATGAGCAAAACCTTATAGGGGTATCTTAACATAATAATAATAATAATAATAATAATAATAATAATAATAATAATAATAATAATAATAATAATAATAATAATAATAATAATAATAATAATAATAATAATAATAATAATAATAATAATAATAAATAATAATAATAATAATAATAATAATAATAATAATAATAATAATAATACGTCTTCTGATTTCAAGTTCCTTCTATTTAAGTGTTGGATATACTCCTGAATAGATGAGTGAATCTGAAGAATGGAATTTAAAATACCTCAAGGCAAAACCAAAACCCTTACATCTCTCTACTTCTTATTTTGCGAATTTTCACAGCTTGAGCTCTTGATTTAAAAGCTTCTCTTTGACAGCAACTAAGATGATTTATGGCTCATTACTGACCATTCATATTATTAGAGGAGAACTAGATATCTGAACAAACTCCACCTCCCATTCCATCCAAAATCAGATTCCACTGCAAATGTAGAGCTTTTCCCCCCAAAATGGGACAACATGGAAACTTATATGTGGCATTATGTATACCAGCAATCCTATTACTACATACCTATTGGGACTTAACTATTGAGCTAACTGGCCTTAGCTCCCACAAGAAAAAAAAAACATCAAATAATCACAACTGTCTTCAGCAGTGAAGAAACTTGTTAGGTAGAAAATGAATTATCCTTCTAAGGGGGTGTAATGATCAAAATTTCAATTTGCTATAAAATCACTGCATCTAGTTAAGTCTTGTTTTATTACAGATGGTAGTCTGATCTCCTATTCAAACAAAGAGTTTCTACCAATTCTATTATCAGTCAGGTATTCCTTTATCAAAAAATATTAATTTGGAAAGAAATATTTGGTTGTCCTGCTCAATATTCTCTTCCAATGAAGTTGTTGCATCACATAAGAAGCTCTTCTGGACTGTGACATGTGCTGAGGATATTTCTTTGGAATCAGATTTCAGCATTTGATACCAAGAAGGCGAAGGAAATAATGCTCCTTCGGCAGCTACGTATTTCAGAGTCGCACAAAAACTGATCATCTTTAAAGTGTTTCTTTGCATTTACTCCTAAAATAGTTGCAAAATACTTTCTCTAGACAAGTCATAAAATATACATATGGGACTTCCGGTTCCGGATCACGGCACTGGCGGTCGTTCTCAGAGAATCATTTCTTCGCTGGCCGGTTTCCCTTCGCCGGTAGACCCTGGACAGGGTCGAAAGTCGCCCTGGAGGGGCAACTACCATTGAGGAGGACCCTTGTCTGACCGCGGAGGGGCGGCAGCTCCTTCCACGGTCTGAGGCAGCTCCTTAGGGCTGACGAAGAAAAGATCGGCCATTAACATGGCCGATCACTTAGCCGCACCAGCCGAAAGTCACAAGAACATCTAAGCGTAAAGAACCACCGTGGAAGATCTGGGTGAGACCCTTCCTTTCCTTTCTTTACCCTATCTATCCCTGTGAAAAGCCCCCTTGGAATTATTTCCCCGCTTTGATAGAGCAGCGTTTGCTTACTTGGGAAGATAAGCTTTGTAACAAAAGGAAAGAATAATTAATTTTAATGACTATTTCTACTTTTGGATACTCTGGGGTCCCCAAAAAAACCCTATTATAGAATTTTATTATTCTATTTACTTGGAGAATATTGTTTCTTTTATCTTTTTAACTGGGAAAAAAAACTTTATAGGCGTCTGGAAAAAGATTCTATAACCTACTGGGGACATCTTGTGGTGAAATCTGACACTGCAATTACTTTTTTTTTCTTTGATTTTGAGGCTGACTTTGACCTTCAACTTATCATAAGGGAAAAGATAAAGAAGCTGAAACAGCTGGGTGGTGAAACTAACTGTTAGAAGTTGTGGAGGTGGATACTGGCTGACTGTTATTAAATATAGCCTCCACTAAAAGATTAAAGGACTATCTTTAATCACCACTGAAATGGAGGAACTTTACCCACCACTTAACTACAATCTCATATTGGAAAAAATTCTTGAAGCCACTGAGCAAATGGACTCCAGAATGACAGTACTACAAATTAAATCTCAAACTTTAACTGATCAATCTACAGGCCAAGGAATAGCAGAGGAGGAACAGACCAACATCCAAGAGGCCTGTATGCAACACTATGTACAACTTAATGAGATGGAGGAACCTTATCCACATCTTAATTATAAACTTATACTGGAAAAGAATTATGAAGTTACTGAGCAAATGAATTCCAGAATGGAAGCCAAAGATGTTGCTCCAAAACGGCAAACTGATTTCCAGACTCCAATTGACTATTCTATAAACCAAAAAACAACAGAAGAAGAACAAACCAACACCAAAGAGGACTTTACACTATTCTATATACAATCCACTGAGATTTTTGATGATCAAAGAGTGACTTCAATTAAACCATATGCAACTTCAAAGGCAACAGGAATTAATGTTCAAATACGATTTATTGAGAACTGTGACAACTTTGATAACCAATTACTAATTACAACATTGGACATAACCGATTGTGCTACTCAGCTTAACCAAATATTGAGATTTGAATTTTTAGGGCAACAACGGAATAATTACAAAGGAGCCAGTTCCCTAAAATTGATAATGGGATGCTATCCCTTGATTCAAATGATATGTCAAGGAATGAAGGGAGACCTATTTGATGATATAGAGGCTCTATTATGGAAACCTGCTTGGCACAAAAAGAAAGCCAGAGTAAGACATAAAAATGGGATTTAAAATTTTACTTAATGGGTTAAAAAGGCTTTTTAGAGATATGGACTGATTTAATGTTTAGGATTTAGACCTATAACCAAGATGAAAATTATTGGTCAGATTATAGATTGGAATTGTAATATGGAAAAGGTTTTAAATGAGGAGTTATTAGGATAAGAAATAGAATATGTATATGAAATATAGTAAGAATGTATTTTTGGAATATGTTTATTTTAGGTATGATAATCACTTTGTAATGGAATGAGAACAAGGAAATGGATTGTGACAATGGAAGACATGGTATTAGTAAATGAGGAGTTATTAGAATAAGAAATAGAATATATTTGCGGAATGTAAGAATGTAACTGTTGGAATAATATGCTTATTTTAGACATTATAATTATTATGTTATGAAATGAGGGAAATTAGAGATACCTGAAGTGTAAACAATATGCTGATTTAAGGCTAAATTGGAATATGGTAATTGGAATTTAGTAAAGCTTAAAAACAGGATTTGGACTTGTATAGGTAAAATGTTATTGATAATTCTATTGATTGATTGAATTTTATTTAGAAATGTATTAATTTGAATATGCTATATTAATTGAAGGAAATAGAGACGGAACTTTTAAGGAGTTAACTTGAGCTATACATGTATGACTTTGTTTTTGGATAATTGATTACCCCATCACCACGTTGTTTCCTAAGTACCTTGATGTAAAAATTGAAAAATTAATAAAACTTGTTTTTTTTAAAAAAAGAAATACACATATGGAACCCATTTATTTTACAAGTTGTAGGATGTTTCAAATAATTTAAAGAAACAAAAGTTGGCCAATGCTTTGGAATACTTACAGACATGTATCTTACATATGTATGTAGTTTCTAACTCCACAGTTTGATTCTCCTTCATTAATGTACATACCCCACCATGAACTAAAATAGCTTTCTGAGATCATATTGGAGATTCAAACTCTAGGAAGAAGATTTAATTTATCTGCAAGAAAATGTTGTTTTCACAGAGATCCCATTCTTCTGGCAAAGTTAAGAGATCCTGTTAGGTAGGGAGTGCTCTCTGCCTAAAACCTCAATATCACCGAAGGCTTGCAACCTATTAGGTTCAGTGCAGCTATCCAGCACATATGCCAGATATCGCAAAATCTCTTCCTTACTTCTAAACAAAGTGGGGCTGGCAAAATTCTATCTAGTGTTACTAATGCATTTTATTTAGTTTGGCTGCTGAAAACAATGAGTGCAATAGCTTTCTGGGTGAACTATATTATAAAATAGGATACATTTTATTGGGTTTCAATTTCAAATGCACCACAGATGAGCAAGAAATAAATTGGTTCCACAATCAAACCCACCTGGACATCATGGGATCACAGAGGTCCAGAGGCCTTTCAAACTGGCATAGAATCCCCACGTGAAAGTATCCTGTGCTCAGATCAAACCATGGTCAAACAATGCTTGAAATATGATTTTTTTATGTATGGAAGTTCTGGTTATGAACAAAAGCTTTGTTGTGGATTGATTTTTTGCTGGTGTTACTAAGCTCTATCCAGGTCATTTTTAAAAAAAAAAACAATAAAGGGCTAATATAACATTGTTTACAGTTTGCAGAATTGTAAAATTCTGGTTAGTTTGAGTGTTTAAGAGTGATCTTGGCTGCTATTATTTCTGTTGTTTTAATTCAGATTGTTTTATTTATTTATTTTTACTTAGTTTTAATTGTAAACCATCCAGAATCATGTATATGAGATGGGCAGCCCATAAATTTATTTTATAAATTAAACAAATAAATAAAATTCACAATGAAATGATAATACACAAACACCCATAAAGGCAGTTTGCCAGTATTTCGTTTCTAGAAGAGCTGCATTCCTATCCTGTTTACACATTTGCTTGGTGCATCAGCAAACTAGCCATAGGAAAATAATAAATAATGCTTGTTTATAATTTTTTTTCTGAAGCAATGATATAAACCCCACCAAAACATTCTAGGAATTTGCCAGCTATTGAAATTAAGATAAATTACCTTAGCTTCTTGCAAATGAGTTTTTCCCTGTGATCTTAAGAACTAATAAAAATATAGTGTTTTTATTCCTGTGCATCGATACTTATTTTTTATTCTTTTTGTTTTATATGTACTGTATATTTCTAAGTCTTGATTAAGATTCAGCCCACATGGAGTTTATAATCAGTATTTATCACATCTGAAAGACTCCCAGGAATATGAATTTTCCTAATAGCACTTCATGTTCAATATAAGATGACTGGGAGTTAACTTTATAGCATGTGCATACACACACACTAATTCAATTCTCCATTCTCTTTACTTTCCCTCCTGTTTGCAGTTTTATCTCTTTATAAGATGCTTCATCTTTATTGCATTTTGCAAAATGGGTGTGATAATGGTCCTTTTTAATTTTGCTTAGTCTCCAAGGACAAACCCTATACATTCTTAGCCTAACCCAGTGGTGGGATTCAGCCGGTTCGCACCATTTCGACAGAACCAGTAGCTAATTTTTTGTTGCCCAGAACGACTTCTGGAAGCGGCATCCACACAGAGAACCAGTTGTTCACATATTTGAATCCCATCACTGGCCTAACCTGATATCTTGAAAAGCTCATTGACAAAAACAGTAACTTCAGTCTATGGCAAATGTAGCTTGACTTAAAATGGATATTTTTAAGATGGAACATGAGAGATGCAATGAAACTGAACTGCTATAAAGTACCATACGTTCACGGGTCTCAGATTAACATATATCCTTTGCTTTCCTAATTAAGAACTAATAGTTTGCAATGAAGTAGTAGACTAAAATCTCACCATGTGACAGCTTTGAAATGCTCCAACCTGATCTAAGCCAGCTTCCTTTTACCTGCTATCTTCCAGTTGAGTTGAAAATGCATGGTCTGTGACCCTGAGTCAACACAGATTTGGGCCCTACTAGCTGGGAATTCTGAGACAACAATCCCAGGACACTGTTGGACTGACTTAGGCACTAAATTCAAATATTAAGAAAACTTTGCTGCTCCAGCACAGAATAAATCACTTAAAAGTATGAGGACCCCATTATTTTGAAGAGATCAACCATTTCCCTTCCTCTCCTCTCCTAAAATAAACATATCTAAGTCTTGATCAAGAACGAGTTTGGTGTAGTGGTTAAGGCACCAGGCTAGAAACCAGAAGACTGTGAGTTCTAATCTTGCTTTAGTCATGAAGCCAGATGGAGGATGTTGGGTTAGTCATCCCTCTCAGCCCTAAGAAGCAAGCAATGGCAAACTACTTCTGAAATCTTGCCAAGAAAACTGCAGGGACTAGTCCAGGTAGTCACCAGGAATGAATAATGATTTAAAGACATAAAAAAAAGTTTCTGCAGTTGTTTCTCCCTCCAACTTGCCTAGGTTATTTGGCTATTAGATCTTCTACACTGTTAAGACATATAGGGTGCCATATGTAAATGGTTTGAATATTATGACAAAACCAGGCCAGGAATGGTCCCAGTGAACAATTCATTATCAAATATTAATGCAGGCTGAAACAAACTTGTCTTATAATAAATGGGCTTTCAGGATAGTGACATTTAAAACTGGACACAATTCAGAAGAAGAATGGAAGAAATGCTGAGGAATTGCCTCTCAACAAAGAAGGAAGCACATTATGTACTTATATGATGTTCTTACCCATGGTTAATTGAACCACATCTTACTTAAGCAAACCAATTTTCTTGGTTTGCACAACATATTGAACTATAAATTAACTATGTATATATATATATAGTTTGGGTTCAAGCAACCTGTTAGGCCAAGGATCAACAAAATGGCACTGACATTCAAACGTTTTTTAAAAATGCACATTTAGAAAAGTAAGAATGATCTATCCCAAAGGTGCTTTTCCAAAAGGCAACTGGGCTTTCTTGTTGTTTTTCTTGAAAACATCTCACTTCTCATTCAAGAAACGTCTTGAGTTCTGAAGCTTCTTGGATGAGAAGCAAAACATTTTCAAGGGAAAAAAAACCAAGTCCAGTTGCTTTTGGGACAACCATTATCTGGATGATTGAGAATCTCCATAGACATTAAGAATGACCTAATTTTCAGGACATAGTCAAATGTCAGGAGTTCTGTCTTCCCACATAAAATCTTGTGAGACTTTGAGTACTTGTAATTATTTACATACAAACATTTGGAGGATATTCCACAAAAAGTGCATTGGTGCCCATCTCTGGCAAAGAGGTACGGTAAGGCTTCTTCATAAGAATTATTTGCAATGGAGGTTCTCCTTCACCCATAGAATAACCATTGGGCTCACTCTTGGGTCTACCTTTACATATCTAAAGCAGAAACACCTAGAGATCACTCTGTCAGGATTACTTTGACAATGAGTAAGGATTTTTATACATGAAGACTTAGGTGTATACTTATGCCTGGCCCGCATGATTGATGAGTAATGTTCAAGTACTCTGAAGCATAATCTACTTTGGAACAGAATCCAGGTTGAGAATCAATAATATCAGTTCGGTTCTCTGGAAGTCAAAAATCTTTACATGGCTTCAGTCCACATGTCAATACAGCTACAATATTTGACTTCGAGGCCATTGCCTTTGAGAGTTTTAATATTCCCGAAACAATGCTATTACGAAAACAAAAATCTACGTGGAGACTCATATATGTTGCTCATTACCATTCTGACTTTTGTTCTAATAACAGAACAACTACTACTTGCCCATGCATGAACTACATTCCAATTTTCTTGTATTATACTGAGCTGAATTTTTACATGGTAATACGTATGCAAATTAGGCCAGTCTTTGCATGCGGTTGTTGATGTTTAAAGGAGCCTTCTCTCTTTGCTATTTATCTTGGTACTGATTGGAAACCTTCGATGGAAAAATGACACTGAAAGGCCAATCTGGAAATCAGGAAAGAATTATTCACCCCACTTTTCTCTTAATTGCTATTCCAGATTAATATACAGTTTCATCATCCACTGGTAATCTTTTCATGTTTCCTGGTGCTGTTTACTGCATGCAACGCAACCCTTTAAAAGGCTAAACAGTATTGCAGTTGTTACACAGACAGGTATATAGTAAGTAGGTAAAATAGCACAGTTTGGCATGCGTTCATTTGAACGTTTGAGGGGAATTCCATTTTGTAGCTACTAATTAAAAAAAAACTCATTTTTCAAAATATGCATTAAACTATTTTTTTGCTGTATTTTAAAATATTTAAACATTAGGGAAATATATCTTAAATTTATTTATTTATTTATTTAGTGTATGGTGATGGTACATTAGCCAGGAGATTACAATGTTAATACAGAGTAGTTGTTTGGCTGTCTAAGACTGCTAGTCTATTCAGTTCATGCTCACATGCTATCCATGGTGCACCACAGGGAGCGAATTAGCTATGCACTCAGCTTTGCAATGTAATCTGGAGCTTTTCCCTCCACTGATGTTGCATCGTATTTGGGCATTGCACTCGAGCAGGTCTGGCACTGGTTGGGATCATACTTCTGCATGAAGCTCCATTATTTTTCCCACCGAAGTGATATCTATTTATCTACTTACGTGTAACATGCTTTTGAACTGCTAGGTTGGCAGAAGCTGAGGCAAGTGACGGGAGCTCACTCCGTCATGTGGTGCTAGGACTCAAATTGCTGAAGCACAGACCTTCTCCAGTGTCTTTAAGCCACTGAGCCACCACGCCTCTCTCTACTGTATCTTAAATGAAACCATGTTACAATATTACAAGCTAAAGCCC
The DNA here is from genome assembly GCA_023970755.1 of Azemiops feae. Taxonomy (NCBI): domain Eukaryota; kingdom Metazoa; phylum Chordata; class Lepidosauria; order Squamata; family Viperidae; genus Azemiops; species Azemiops feae. Next base: position 4,245,405 of record JALGBA010004297.1, on the reverse strand, counting down.
TAGCTTAAAAACAATAATAAACAGGACATTGTTTTAGCAAGATGAAGCTTCCTCTAATTTCTTATCTATATATTTCTAGAGCTATTATTTGCCTAAACCCAAACAAAATTTAATTTTTTAAAAAAATATTACTTTATTTTTTATGGGTAGCACTAAACAATTACGCTTCAATGAATAAAGGTGTATTATTGTTTTTAAATAAGCATTGGTTGCACGTGTTCCTGCAAATCCTGGGGTTATCAACTGCAATTCATCTGGATATTAGATTGGGGAAAGGCTAGCAAAGAAGAAAAATGCTAATGAGTTTAAATCTGTAAACTGTCTGAAACCTCTCTGGAGGCCTCATGTCATTGGGAAGTCTAGGAAGTGGGGGATCTAATGTCTAGTTGCTTGTATGGCTGAAAATAGGAGAATGACTAAAAGAGGGTAAATAGGAAGTGGAACACAGACATGGCACATATTTTCCCTAGATCAGATGATAGGAGAGAAAATTGAAAGTTAGCTGTACCTTTTGTCCTGGTCTTAATGCTGAAAAAAGCAACTCTTTGCCCAAGCACTTCTTTATTTAGAAATGGTTCACACAATACACTGTCACAGTTTTTTAATCTCAACTGGCTTTAACCTCAATTGACTGAGTTGGCCAATACGTCTAGATAACCATTGCTTACAGATTATACTATCCAGCTTCATCTAAAGCACCAAGCCTAAAACTCAATAAATTATATGTACAAGTTATATCACAGTAATAGACATGGGCAGCATTTCTTTGAATAGCCACATATTTAAAGAGAAATAACAATATTAGTAGCCAATCTTACTTGAAAATGAGGGCTGAATGAAGCCCAGCCTGATACAGCATGGATCATCTTATCTGGAACAGCGACACAGTCAGACAAATTTTGGAAACGGAGGAAAAGAATCTAGTAAAGCTTATGTTATTCTGACCTACATTTATGCTTTTTTCAAAGATAGAACAGGTTAATTTCCATCAGAATAGTTTGGAATACATTGTAGTATTTTAATATCTGTTCGGCAATACTTCTATTATGACCAATCCAAACATTAAAAAGATCTGTTACAGTATGTTTGGTTTCCTAGTTCTCAAAAATGTTTCCTAGCTAGGAATTTATGAGTTTCACTCAAAGTATTTGTATTACAATCAGACTTCATGTTTTCAGAAACACGAAACGGGATTGCAAACCAAATGTCTAATGAGAAATATGCCATATCTGCTTCTACTAATTCATTCAGCCTGCAGTCTCCATCTTCACAATGAGTTTAAAATGTAAACAGCAGAATCACAACTTGAGTTCCTCTACTCCCAAAGATATGAATTGTGAATTAACAAAAAAACACACCCCTCACCACAAAAACAAAAACAAATAACTTGCTGCCGTTCCCCACCACCACCTTTTCATCATGTAGCCTGTGGTTAACAAAAGATTAGCCAAAGGGAGGGGGAATGGTAAAAAAATGCGTCTGAGAAGCAGTTATATATGGGTGGGAAGGAAAGAAATAAAGTAGAACAAAATGCAATCGGCCCATTTTGCAACAATTATATCATCATCATAATTATACTAGCAAATGCTGGTAGAGAAATTCAGAACGGTTACAATTATGATGGCATGGCTGCATTTAAGCACTTTTCTGAATGGCTGTGACCATAGTGCCATGTTGCTGGGCTGGGGAAAACAGGCCCAGAATGAAGAAACATCAAGTCCAAACTATACAAGTATGAAACCAGAACCTTGAAAATTGGGTAAAGCCACTCTTTCAATAAAGAGTAAAGCCACCTGGAAAAAGGAGATACATTCAATTTGCAGCTACTAAGATTGTTGGATAAGCAGGTCCAAAAACATCCAGGGAAGTGATTGAAGCCTGGGAAATGGGCCCCTCGTCAGTCAACAGGAGTGCTGATTTACCACCAGCTTATCAAGTACTTAGGAGGCTTGGCAGCACAAGGAAACAGCCAACACCTTAATACCCAGGCATCAACAACTAAAAAGTCACACACAACAAGCACTATACACAGAATAGTCCAGAGCACACATTCTGCTAGAGAGAAGTTCCCTGAAGATGGGCTCCAGCATGAGTCCAAAAGCTTGGAAGACTAAACCTCTGGTCCCAGTGACCAACTCAGATTGGATCCTGCATCATTATCCTGGGACATGTATATTCTCCTTCATTCATGAAAGCCACTGTGATGCTCAAGTTAACTATGAAATAAGGTGGAGGGGAGGTTGCAAAAATTCCATTCAGTGGAAAATAGATCACCCTTCCAAAACTAATAAAAGTGCATCTTTGAGCATCAGGGCCCCCTTTGAACCTAGGCATAGGCATTGGTTTATAGAGTGAAAAAAAAAATACAGCATTGGGGGGAAATGGGCACAAGCAAGAGATTCTGCTGGTGGAGTACCTGGAAGAGGTCTGGGATGTTTGTATGTCTTTTTTTTAAATATTGTGGAAGCACAATGGCTCAGCAGTTAAAGATGCTGAGCTTGTCAGCTGGAAAGCTGACAGCCTGGGTTCAGGACCCAAGTGCTGCATGATGGGGTGAGCTCATTCTTGCTCCTGCCCACCTAGTGGTTCAAAAGCATGTAAATGCAAGTAGATAAATAGGTACCACTTTGATAGAAAGATATCAGCATTCTGTGCACCTCGGTGTACAGTCATGCTGGCCACATGACCACAGAAGTGTCTTTTGTCAATTCTGGCTCCCTTGGCTAGGAAAAGAAAATGAGGACCACCCGCTAGAGTTGGATACGACTGGATAGGAGAAATCTTTATCATTACCTTTTAAAAAAATATTACTTTCTATACTTTGATGAAGAAAGTTAAAAAAAAAAACCTTGAAAACTTGTATTTTAGGAACTATTAACGGTATTGACTAAGAAGCAAGTTAGCATTTTTCTTCCTTCAGGCCCTATGCTCTTATCTTTGTTTTTCTGCTTGTTTTTGAACGCATTATTGTTTACTTATAAAGTATGATGTTATTATCTTTTTCTTTTCTTTTTGGTAATTAAAGAAACATAATTTGAGGTTTATTTCCATTTGTTTAAAATCCTCTGGTACCACGATCTGCAGTAAATTTTTATTAATGCAACTTTCTGAAGGAAACTTCCTGCCTTAGTGGAATACTGCCCACCATTATTTTTATCAGAAAATGAACTATGTTTACTTTTCATGCACTAGCCAGTTATTACATATGCACATTGTCAAGTGTTACTACCTAATCATTTTCTTCAGTGAGGTACATTTTCTGGTTCAAGGTTGGTGTGGAGATCCTTATGTACTTTACATATTATTTTATTGCTATAGATATTGAGTTCAGAAGGTGACGGCCATTCATATAGCTCAAAATCTCAAGTACTGTTTAATAAAAGAGGGATTGCTGCTGCTTTTTTCCATTATTAAGACCTAGATATAATCAAAGGCAGTGGGGCTCTGCTTTTATAAACTTTCTCAGACAATGGCGTATTATGAATGGGATAGGATAGGCAGCAAACTAATGATCCATTAGATTAATGTTGAAGGGCATGAATAGATCAAGAGGACAAGCATGGAAAGGACCACTGTCTCTCAATAGTTTACCTAAAGATGGTCTATATTTGGCAACAATTCATAAGTGAAAAGAGCAAAGCTGGCAGAAAACAAACAAAACATGTCTTCTTTTAAGTATTATGCTGTGACTCATTATATGTAACCAGGAGTGAAGTCACTAACTAGTACTGAAATGAATGTTTTACATTTGTGAAATTAATTGATTCCTGGAAATAATTAAATATGAAGATTAATTGGCCACTTTTTGGAGGCCCTCCATCACTATATAATCAAATAATTACATGTCTTTATGCCAACAAAATTGCAAGCAATTCGGAGGACACAGCTGTAGGAGAGCACTCTACCCCAACACAAAGGCTGTGCTTATCACTTCTAGCCTCTTCTGCCTTCAGAAAATGCATTTTAGAATCTAGATATGTCACAATGGAGCTTGTATCACTTCGGAGATGTAGCAAATCTGATTAGGCGCATGACTCTTGCAGCTATAGAATTTGCCCTTAGAGGGGCAAAATTGTCCATATTTCTCCAGAAAACATCAGAGCTTTTGAAATTCCAAAGACTAAACCAATTGCAACTAACTGAAGAGGTAAAGTTTGGAAGTCAATTTGAGTTGTATGTAGAAACCACTCATTTAAATATTTGATTATAGTTTGTTTTAAACCCCTCTGCCTCTAAATACTTTTCAGGACAAACACTAAACATTTAGAGTGAAAAAGAACTGGATAAACTATCTACTGTACCTGTCAGCAGGGTTCCAACATCACAGTGTCATTCCTTTTAATGCCTGAGTTATGTTTTGAAATGCCTATAAATCTGAGAATAGAATGGCCTTCTTACAATAAGGCTGGCCTCAAAGGACAAGTCCAACTATAGTATACCATATTATTTTGTAAACTAAAAAAATATATTAATGAGCATCTAATTCCCACTGATTTTCAAATCCTGCAGAATACAACAAAATATATATAGTATGGGCAAACCACCCTCCAAACCCCTAATTGAATTTCACATTACAGATGTCAAGCCTGCTTCAAATGTTATTCTTTTTTTTAAAAAAATCAAGCAAATATATGAATGAGACAGACTTCTTTATTCAATATCCAGGGTTCTCTCTAGTTCCTTGTCTAATGTACGTGGATAGCTAAGCTCGTGCCCTATGTCACAGAGTGGTTGGTTATACTGTATGTGGCTAGCAAGTTGGTAAATACCATTTATAAGAGCTGTGGTGGCGCAGTGGTTAGATTGCAGTATTGCAGGCTAATTCTGCCAACTTCCGGCAATTCGATTCTCACTGGCTCAAGGTTGACTCAGCCTTCCATTCTTCTGAGGTCGCTAAAATAACCCAATTTGTTGAGGGCAATATGCTGACTCTGTAAACCACTTAAAGAGGGCTGTAGAGCACTATGAAGCGGTATATAACTCTAAGTGCTATTGCTATTTCGCTATTTATGGATTAGATTGAAATGTGAATCGAGCAAATTGATTTATACAATAAACCACAATTAACAAAATGTGGCCTTAGCATGATGTGTGAATCCAATCAGAGAGGAGCTCAGACATGCTGCTATGTAATATGCTAAACCGGCTTTGCTATGCCAGACGACAAACAGTTTTGAAAGCTACTGGGCCCAGTGCCACCTACACTTGACAGGGCGGAATGGATGAAGCCCTGTTTCTCCAGTGCCCTCCTTATTGTCCTGATTGTAATTGCAGCAATAGTCATTCATCAACACTGCCTGAACTCAGAAACCCCACATTGTTCTATTCTGCTACCTTAGGACTGTTGCCATGTTTCTACCCAGGATGTGATTGCATCTGTGCAAAGTAATGGATGGCTCAGGAACCCCACAAGGCTCCAGTCTCACTCTTCTTCACAGTGACATACTGAAAGTGGGAAGCAACACTGATCTGGGATCTGCGTTTAAGGAGCTCTACCTTCTGCATAAAACCCACTTTGGATAAATATTTTGGTTATAGAGTAGGGTTAGGGTTAAATCACCATGAAGTCATACAGCAAAATGGACATTGCCAACAAATTTGGAGTGCTTGGGCATGGTTAGGAGGGCACTGACTTTTCTAGGCTGCCCTATCTATGTTTCCTTGTAAAATACATGGGAAAATCCCATTGGAGGAAAATTCCACTTAGTGTTAGGGTTAGGTCACCAAGAACTCGGAGAACAAAATGGACATCGCCAACAAATTCGGAGTGCTTGGGTATGGTTAGGAGGGCACTGACTTCTCTAGGCTGCCCTATCTATGTTTCCTGGTAAAATACATGGGAAAATCCCATTGGAGGAAAATTCCACTTAGGGTTAGGGTTAGGTCACCATGAACTCATAAAGCAAAATGGACTTCGCCAACAAATTCAGAGTGCTTGCATATAGTTAGGAGGGCACTGACATTTCTAGGCTGCCCTATCTATGTTTCCTGGTAAAATACATGGGAAAATCCCATTGGAGGAAAATTCCACTTAGGGTTAGGGTTAGGTCACCATGAATTCATAGAGCCAAATGGACTTCACCAACAATTTCATAGTGCTTGGGTATGGTTAGGAGGGCACTGACTTTTCTAGCCTGCCCTATGTTTCCTGATAAAATACATGGGAAAATCCCATTGGAGGAAAATTCCACTTAGGGTTAGGGTTAGGTCACCATGAATTCATAGAGCCAAATGGACTTCACCAACAATTTCATAGTGCTTGGGTATGGTTAGGAGGGCACTGACTTTTCTAGCCTGCCCTATGTTTCCTGATAAAATACATGGGAAAATCCCATTGGAGGAAAATTCCACTTAGGGTTAGGGTTTGGTCACAATAAACTCAGAGAGGAAAATGGACATCGCCAACAAATTCGGAGTGCTTGGGTATGGTTAGGAGGGCACTGACTTTTCTAGGCTCCTCTATCTATCTTTCCTGGTAAAATACATGGGGAAATCTCATTGGAGGAAAGTTGCACTTAGGGCAGTGATGGCGAATGTTTTAGAGATTGAGTGTCCAAACTGCAACCCAAAACCCACTTATGTATCATTGGATGCTGGGTGGGCGTGGCCCATTGGGTGGGCGTGGCCCATTGGGTGGGCATGGCTGTGGTGGTAACGGCAGACTGGGTGGGACTAAAAAGTTCAATCAATCAATTCCAACTTTGCGAGATCTTTTTTTTTCCCGCGAGAAGTTGAAATTGATTGATTGATTGAAACTTTTTTTTTTTGCACACAGTGGCGGAGGCCTAAAGCGAAAAGGTTTTATAATACCCAGCTGAAGGCCTAGGACTGGGGTGACGGCGCGCATGCCCACAGAGAGGGCTCTGCGTGCCACCTGTGTCATGCGTGCCATAAGTTCGCCACCACGGTTATAGACTATTGTGCTCCAAAAATCCCGAAGAATAAACCAAATATCAGTAATATTAATTAATTAAAAACGTCAAAAAGAAACTATCACTATCCAAAGAGTTGAAATTTTCTTGTTGAACTCAGATTTCCTGATCCCTGAAAGTAAAAATTTCACAGCAAAGGCAAGGCAAGGATGCTCAGTTGTTTTATAAGACCTGGAGAAATAAAGCCACCATGTCCTATACTCTGCAAATTCTTAGTGAGAGTGAGGATTTAGCTTGGATTCTCTCTGTCTGATAACAGAAGAACTGGTAGATTTCAACTCAGCCAAAATCAGACACAAGCCAGCCACTAATTTATCTATCTAATCTAAAATTAGGAATAAGTTCTTGATAACTATTAATTCCAGGAAGGTACCAGATAAGAAAGGATGAGTCCAAGTCAGAAATAGCTTAGTAATTGGCAACTAGAGCCTCCACAAGTTTGGTCGTCAAAATAGCTCCAATGAGTTAGCCAGTGGCAACTTGAAAATCAGGAGGAAAACTCTATCAGGTCTCTCCCAGATTTCAAATTAGTTGTATAAAGAAATTTGACACTATGCCCTGTTTTTTACATAAGATTTGGCATCTTAAATTTGGATTTTCTCTAAATAGGAAGCAATTATTAACACCAAACACCTGAACCCTGTGATTCTCAAAAGGCAAAGAACCATCCGAATGGTTGGAAGCTACATTCTGTCCACGGTAACTAATTTTATAATGAACTTTTCTGGTTCCACCCACTTTTCTTCATCCAGGCACATTGGCTTTTTTTTTTGTAGTTCTTATGTAACACAAGAGCTGTTTAAACTAAGAAAGACTTAACATAGGTTTTTAAGCATTTTTTTTTCCACAGTAGGAAAGTAGCAGAGCTCGATTATTTGACAATTAAGATCAGCCCATGTGGAACTTAATTCTGAAGCTGGTCCTGAAACTGTGGGCTTCCATTATAAGAAGTTTTTGCCACTATCTAGATATATTGGAAAACGGTATCCACAAAGAGCAGCCAATGAGTTCTTTCTTGTGGATGGGGGGAGATCTAATCTAATATATTGAGAAAATGTTACCGGGAGAAGGCAACTTTTAATTATGGGCAGAACCAAGCTTGTGGTATTTACATCTGGAATATCTCAGAGTCCTGGCTACTGTCTTTGTCAGCTGCCCAGAGTTGCATTAGTGAATTGAATGGCAGAGAGAGAGAGAGAGAGAGAGAGAGAGAGAGAGAGAGAGAGAGAGAGAGAGAGAGGAGGGAGAGGGAGAGAGAAGGAGAAGGAAAGAAAGAAAGAAAGAAAGAAAAGAAAGAAAGAAAGAAAGAAAGAAAGAAAGAAAGAAAGAAAGAAAGAAAGAAAGAAAGAAAGAAAGAAAGAAAGAAAGAAAGAAAGAAAGAAAGAAAGAAAGAAAGAAAGAAAGAAAGAAAGAAAGAAAGAAAGAAAGAAAGAAAGAAAGAAAGAAAGAAAGAAAGAAAGAAAGAAAGAAAGATGGTTGACCCTGGATACTTGGGATGGGGCAACCTGGCACCATGGTTAAGCCCTAACCAACCACCAAGTGTACTGAATACCCATTACAGTTTGGGTATTTAGTATATTGTACTAGGTTCCTTGCAGACAGGAGCAATTCTATTAAAAATAGAAAGGGAAGATTTCCAAGTTTACAGATAAATATCCCATTCACAAAAGCTTTTTTGTAAAAGACAACCAAACTGTCCTAATTTTTTTAAGGATGCTGCACTCCTGCAAAAAAAAAAGTCTCAAAGATACAGGACAGCACACTTTAACTTTAGTTCCTAATGTACTCTCACATTTTCCTGGCAAAAGTATGGAAGCAATTAGATATTACCATTTTCCAGATTTTTTTTTTCAACTTTCCATTTACCTTGCAAGTTTCTGACTCTGCTTAGCTTCTAAGCTCAGCCAGGCATTGCCACCAGCTGAAATGCCCTCTGAGAAGAAGCTGACATTGATTAAACAAATGTCAAGAGCAGTTGAGTAGATTCCAAAGGATCTTGACCCAGGGAGCATCCAAAAGGACCACACATGATTTACCATTGATGTTGTCCAAAGGTCAAATTAGGTTCATCTCTTCTTTTGTTTTTTGAAAGCCTGTTTTGCTTTTCTGGGCTAGCTTGAAGTTCCATTTTGAATTTTGCTGTGTTAATATAGTCAGGTATTTTAACTATTTTTTTTAATTGTTTAAGCATCAGCTGAACAGAAATATAAATTCTTACAGACAAGCAAACATTTATATATGTGATTTTAAACAGTTATACTGACAGCACTGCCTTGCTGGTGAGCCAGCTTGGTGCAATGATTAAGGCACCTGGCTGGAAACCAGGAGATCGTGAGTTCTAGTCCTAGTCCCACCTGAAGCACAAAGCCAGCTGGATGACCTTGGGCCAGTCAGTCTCAGCCCTAGGAAGGAGGCAATGGTAAACCACTTCCAAAAACATTTGCCAAGAAAACTACAGGCGGTCATCAGGAATCAAAAGGCACCAAAACAAAACAAAACCTTACTACCTTCTCACCAGAAACCTCCGTTCCATTACTTTGTAGCCTTGTTTGATGTCAGTCTTTAAATTTTGGAAAACTGTGAATACTGACAAACAATCCATAGCACGCCTGCAACTCAGCAAAAGTCTAGGAAAGTCTGATTTCATATCAAGGTCAAACAGTCTGTCCTTGTAATAACTCTGAAATAGAGTCAAATCAGTTAAAGGCACATTACTTACAGCACCTTAAAAACACATTTAAATCACAGTTTATTTTGTGGTCAGGGGAATGATACTAGTGATGGCTTATCTTTTTTTTAAAATAAGTTTTCTGCAAAACTCAATGATGTGTGCCTTAATGCAATGCAATGCAATCTATTAAGCTCCCTAAAAGATTATCCAAAGCTGGCTTTGATTTTTCATATTGATTATTCATATGCTTCATTTCTCATCTGTTTCTGAGGTCAGAAGAAAGTATGGAAGAAGCATCAATTCTGTTTCTAGAGGAAAGTGGAGGGCAAGGGGGAAGAGAAGGGGGGGGAGGAAAGATTGCCAAAGCAATCCAGCACTCAACATTGCCACCCACTTATTTGCTACTAACTTAATCAAAGCTTAACTTCAAAGCAGTCCATAGCTGCATTAAAGAGGAAATTGCTCTTCAAAGCAGGCTCGGACTACTGAACCATAATGAAGCCAAAGACTATGGCTTCTCCTGCTTTTTATTGTCTCCTCCTCCTTTTTTTGTGAGAGCTGAGTAGAATGTCTACAAAAAACAATGAACGGGTGTCTCAGAAAAGCAATTCCTGGAGAGAAAGATAATGAGCTAAATGTGAAAAAGGACTGAGCACCATGGCAAATGGAGACTGCACCATGTCTAATAATAAACAGCTTATCAGCATAGCATGCAGCAATTTTATTTTCAAGCCTTTGGGTTTGTGATACAGTAGAAACCCACTGATCACATAAATCCTTGATGTCCAATATCTGTTGAATATTTAAAGTCAAACAGGTGATGTCACTTTTCACCTCTGATACTATTGATAACTGCTTAACATCTGAGATAAATTTATGGATGTGGATCAATGATGATTAATACATCAATTTGGAGCATTACTACTCTATGTTATGAAGCCTGCCAGCTATACTCATATTTACAGTTATAGGAACTAAGCCCCGGGTTAACTCAGATTTATTTCTGAATAATCAGACCTATGTTTGCACTGTGTTTTATAATCACATGTAGTTTCTTTAAAAAGATAACAGATTCTATTTTAGCAGTAATTTTAAATCTTAAAAAGAATGCAAAACTCCTCAAGGGAGAATTGTATTACTCCACAATGCTATCTCATAAGATAGACTAAGAGGAGGATATAATTAAGAAAGTACCACTAGCTAAGAGTTAATTTGAGATTTTATACTGTGGGTTTTTAGCTGTTGTAAAATCCTGCCAAAATAGGAAGACTAGAATGTTGAAGAGACTACAAATAGATACAGAGATAGATTCACCCACAATATCAGTTCTACAGTAACTCTTTAATATTTCTGAAAGCCTAAGTTTCACACAATGAGAAAGGGATGCATTTAAATTCCATAAAAATCAAACAGGAGAAGTTCGTCACAAATACATTTCTGTGAGGTTTAAGCTTCACTAATTTACAGGATTGTAGCTACTATACTCAACCTAAGTAAGCAAGTAAAATATATCATCTGGACATACATAATGCTTTGAGGATAATAAATGACAGAGTAAGAGAACAGGGATATTTTTTTGGCTAAACTGTTGTAGTATTAATTATTCTGAATATTAACTTTGTTCCATAACAATGCCTAATTTTTAAAAATGTTACTTCTATTGTTATCAATTGCACAGTCATCAGAAATTAATCTTCCATGTTCTCAAGAGCTACATCAAGTTGAAATCAAATTAGAACTCTGTTTAAAAAATGAACAGCCAATCCATCATACAAATTAATTGTCATCGCTAGCCTTACTAAAAAACCTACATTACACTTCCCATCATTGTTCTAAACATATTTTTACACAGTACCTATTATTCATTTCTTCTAATTCCTGTCCTTTTTCTGGATACCATCAGAGAGTCTACAGAGCTGAATTTTGGAAACAGATCCTCTAAATGGCTAAAGTATGAATTTTTTATTGAAACTCTGCAACCTATATTATGTATATAAACCACATATAATGAACCCCTAGAATTGCTGGATCTTTCAAGCTATAGAAGTTTTATACACACAGACACACACACACAGACACACCAGGAGATACTATGCAGTTTCTTTCTCCTAACAGTGCCCCTTGAGCTTCTGCTTTCTCTTTTCCCTCTTCATTTTGCAATTAACCCTGTTGAAGTTTTGCTTGCTAGGACAAGCAAAGGGACACATGGGTGATATAGGCTACCTGCAACCCCTCTACATTTTGACCTGAAACATAAGCTCATATCTGGTTCTCTTTTTGAATCAAATGTTCCACCTGATGAACAGAGATTCATAAATTGCATGTACATAATAAGCTGAACATAAACATAGTTTTCAAGCCACAGTGGCTAAGCTAAAACCCAACCATCATATTGTATCCAGGTCATCACACTAAGTCCCAATGAGCTTTATTTGTTTTTCCTTCACATGTTTTTAATATCCTACCTTTATTGTTTTTACAAATAATTCAAGGAGAGTATGACTAATCCAAGGTCACCCAGTTGCCTTTCATGGCTGAGGAGGATTAGAACTCACAATCTGTTAACCCAGTTCATGTGGTTTGTTAATCAATTAGTGCATTATGAGAACATAGCTGTATTCTGTACTCCACATGATTTACACACCTAATTGTGCCAAGAAACTGGAGCCGTACAAACATAAATATTCATCCTTCATGCAGATCAATCCCATATCGACCAATGGATTGACCTCAGTCCTTAAGTCCAGAAGAAGTTGGATAGGCACTAGGGAATGCTAAATCAACTGTTCAGTCCATAGGTACTGACCTGTCCATTGGGAAATGGGCTTCTTCCCCTTTCCGGAGGTCTGTGCTATTCTCCAGCCTGGCTAGCACTTCCATCCTCTTCACCATTGTCTCCAGCATATCACTCATTTTCCTCAGCACTCCTCTTGACTCCAGAGTCCCCATCACTGCAGTCATACAGGAAAGCAGGAGAAAGAGAAAGGAACAGAAGAACATTCTACAGTGGTGCTCAAGAAGCAGTAGAGATACATTCAGACAGATGGAAAAGGCAAACATTAATTCTTGCGAATGGGAAAAAGGCGGGAAGAAGTTGCTGACAAGATTTCAATCTGACGCACATTACTACATGGTATATGCTCTGTTCCTGGATTAGCTTGTTCTCAGCAAAAACAATAAAATAACCTTTGTGGCCCCCTAAAAGCAAATATAACATTATGTGATGGGCCGGTGTGAATCACTCCTGATTCAGATCAAAGTGCAGATTCAATAGGCAAAGAAGGCATGAATCCAGCTGACTTTGCAATTTGGGATTCATGGAATACGTTGAACTGAAAAAAACATTTATCTATTAGACTCCAATAAGAAGTTTGAGAGTGTTTGCAACACCTTCATTTTCCAACAGAATTTGGGTAAAAATAGCAGGGGTCACTAATCCTGCCAACTTTCAGCTATACACTTTTTAAAATATTCTCCCTGCATAACTTTTAAGGCAGAGAAAGCAGGAGTAAGAAAAGGACAGTATAGCAGTTTCTAGACTACTATAGTTTCTAAAAAAAACCCAATGAGGTATATGTCCTATTCCAATTTTAAAACTCAAACAAACAAGCATTAAAAGTGGCTTTAAAAGTAAGTTCTAATTTTTTTCTCTTGCTTTTCTATACTGTACTGTCCAGCTTGGAATAATACTGAAGAACCATCACTGACTTGCTCATATAAGATGATACAGCTTTGTTGCCTCTGATCTTCAGGCTCTTGAGGTGTTAGGAAGGTGGGTGCCTCCTAAGAAGAACCCATTATCAGTAGCAGGACTTGATGGTGTCAGGGTTGTGATAAACTGTTAACACTTTGTTAGCTAGTTATTAGCAGTAGAGACAGCAGAAGCAGGTTGGCACAATGAAATATAACAGCATGCACAGAAATAGCCCACTGAGAAAGTTGTATTTATAGCTTGCAATCCTTTTTTTTTAAAGTGTGCTTTTGAGCAGGTAGCCCTCGATTTACAACAGTTCATTCAGTGACTGTTCAAAGTTACAATGGCACTGGAAAAAGTGACTTATGACCAGCTTTCACACTTATGACCATTGCAGCATTCCCCATGGTGACATAATCAAAATTCAGATGCTTCGCAACTGACTCATATTTATGATGGCTGCAGTGTCCCAGGGTCATGCGATCATGTCATGTGATCACCTTTCATGACCTTCTGACAAGCAAAGTCAATGGGGAAGCCAGAATTATTTAACAACTGTGTTGCTAACTTAACAATTGCAATGATTCACTTAACAGCGGTGGCAAGAAAGGTCATAAAATGGGGCAAAACTCACTTAACAAATGTCTTACTTAGCCACAGAAATGTTGGGCTCAATTGTGGTCGTAAGTTGAGGACTACCTGTTCTTGTGCTACTCTGATTCCTATTCATTTGTTGTCCAGAGACTTAGACCTGCCTCAATCTTGGGAATGTTAAAAGTAGAACAAGAAGTCCACCTTGTTCCCATATTCAAAGTGCTAAGAATTGTTTTGAGTCCCATTTGGTTTGGCAGGACCAGTATAAAAACCCCTAGTCTTCAAGTTTGTAGCAGGCTACATTTAAAATGGTGAGACCTGAGGGAAGAAAGGAAGTATTTGTTATACTTCTGAGGAATGAATATACTTGATGAAATGGAAGATGGAACACAAATATTTATGTGCTAAGAATTTGTCTTTAATATATCACAAGATTCTTATTTTTGATGTAATAGACTAACATGGCCACCCAAATAAATTTTTATCAATAATTTGGCATTTCCAGGATTTGTGCTATAACCTTAGGCTTGTTATTCAATAAATACTTTCACAGAATTCAGCTATGGGAATTATTTCCTGCAAAACATGTTTGGAGAACATTACAAACAGCATTAACTTCCATTATTTAATACATTTATCCATAGATTTCCTTATCATGTTGGCTGAGAAACCAAGCCTATTGGTTTTTTTATTGTTTCTTTTATGATAATGATAGAAAGACCTTGAGATGAAAGTAAAGGGCAGAGAACAAATTAATCCTGTATAATATTTATATGTACGCCCCCTACAAAGCTAAGTTGCTCATCAAATTTATTGCTGTCATTTCATTCTTCTGAACTTCTTTAAAGCAAATTTTCATTTACAAAGCAGTAGGAGGTTAGAGGACACGAGAAACAATTGGAGACCTACAGACACACTGTAATGTAATGCATATTTTCACTAGCACCAAACATAGACCTGCCACCAAACAGTACCCCTATGTTTCTGGATTAAGGGACAAAGTTCTTTCAGCTCCTATATAGGTAGAATACCATACTGTATCTGGGATGCAAAATCTCTACTGTTCTGCTGCCATTTAGGGCCTGTCTGGATTTTGCCAATCAAGGTATAAGATGATGATGATGATGATGATGATGATGATGATGATGATGATGATGATGATGATGATGATGATGATGATGATGATGATGATGATGATAATAATAATAATAATAATAATAATAATAATAATAATAATAATAATAATAATAATAATAATAATAATAATAATAATAATAATAATGTTGGAAGGGACCTTGGAGGTCATCTAGTCCAACCCGCTGCTCAGGCAGGAAACCCTATACCATTTCAGAAAATGGCAATCCAGTCTCTTCTTAAAAACTTCCAGTGTTGGAGCATTCACAGCTTCTGGAGGCAGCTTGTTCCTAAGATTCCTAATATTTATTTATATTTTTGCTTCTGTTATTTGGTTAGATTTATATTCATCCTTTTCTCCAAGAGCACAAGGCATTTTACAAGGTACCTCCCTTCATTATATTCCTACACAGCAATCCTATGAAGTAGGCTGGGCTGAAGGAAAATGACAGGGCCATAGGCACTGAGGAGGTTTCCATTCATGATGGAACCTAAGTCTCCTTGATCCTAGTTCAACCAATTAGCCACTATACCATACTAACTCTTTTAAGACATATTTCAGGAATCAAGGTTCAGGTCCAAGATGCTTATCCTTTAAATTTCAGGTTATTAATTGCATGACCTTTGTGGTGAGTTTTAATTCTTAGCAAAATTTCTATTATAATAGGGAAAGCATAAAGAGGCCAATTTCTTTGTGCAGAGATTGGTAAGAAAAGAAATACTATAGCTATTGGAGTTCTACATATCTACAGTGCAGCTGTTAAGAGTAAAAAAAATGTCAGAAGCATGGCCATTTGAGCTAGGAATGTTGAAAACTACTTTGCATTTTCATGCAAATTTTCCCAATATCTACTTCCGAAATTGTCCAGAACTTCCACCCCTAAAAAAACCCTTACAGTAGCCTATAATGGAAAAATACATTAAAGATATAGTATATTGGAGAAAATTGCTTGCAAAAGTGCATATATTAGGTGGAATGCATTTAAAAATGAATATTATTAGGAGCAAGTGCATACAGAATGCATATATTTCTGCAGATTTTTTTTTTATGTTACAAAGAAAAGAGCTGAGCCAGACACACACCCCATGATAGAAAAATGAAATGTACAGGTGAACAAAAGGTATGAAGTTATTCAGTTAAATCTTCCTGAATAATTTAAAATGTGTTTCTCTATACAACTGAACTCAATACACCAGGGATAATAGTCTTGCTATTGTTTACATGCTTATTTCCCCCCGAAATGAGAGCAGAGATAATTAAGAATCCCTGATGCTGTTGGGACTGCCAAATCCTTGACTAGTTCTGCTCCAACACTTTTTTAAGAACAACCTGACATGTAGAAGAAATTAAGCAACTGGATTTTTCCCCACTACTTTTTTGATTAGTTTCCATATCTTCCTATCCATATTCACATCAAACCTTTAATTTTTGGATCTCAGGCTATGTAGAATAGAAAACAAAGACATCAGAAGGTGGTTCAAAACCCAATCAAAACTTTATCCATGACAGTAGCAGCAGTTCAAAATATTTGACTAAATACTAGCCTGTCTTCAATATGAATGATCTGTCCAATAATATGAGATGACTTTTCCTTGTTTTACTGAAGGATTTCCAGTTGAGAGAGAGAGAGAGAGAGAGAGAGAGAGAGAGAGAGAGAGAGAGAGAGAGAGAGTTCTTCCTTTTTTTCTTGGCAACAAGTCTTTCAGTTGTGAAGTGAGGTTCTACCTTTACCTAAGTGGTAACCTTGTGAACATCAAGCTTTTTCTCCATGGGCTCTTGCGAGATGTCAGACATCTGTTCTTAAGTTTACTTTGAATTATAATGACCATAGAGCTTGTATTATAGATAGTCCTTTATTAATAGGTAGAGGACAGATGTCCTGTTTGACAGATTAATTGATCCGGATAAGATAAATTCTCAATAAGTTGAGTTTGATTTCTAGTAAATTCATGGACACATCTATATTGTTTCTTGACAGCAATATAACAATGGCTTGTCCAAGCATACTTCCAACCCAACCTAGTTTATAGCACATGATTTTTCAGTGGTCTCTTATCCCACTACTAAATAGATCAGGCCCTGCTTAGGTTTTCAAGAGAAACTAAGGTCAATTAAATGCAAGAGTTAGATAAAGTATCATAAAAATAATATGAGGGGTCTTCATCAACAGCTGAGAAAAAAACAGATACCTAGAACACCCCTTCACTGCTTCCCCCCCCCAGAATGAAATGCATTTTTATTTACAATAGAATAACATTTTCTGAAATTGTGTCTGTACATTTATTTTTTTATTGATTAATTTTATTATTATTAACCAAATTTATATAGCCACCCAACTCACATAGGTGACTCCGGCTGGCTTACAACATTTTTAAAAATCCACTATATAATAAAAACCTATTTAAAAAAAAATACACTCCACATCCATGGGAGCAATCACACAATCAAATCAGTCACTTAATGGACTGTGTTTCCATGTGCAATCCCATAGACCAGTGGTGGCGAATCTATGGCACGTGTGCCAGAGGCGGCACTTGGAGCCCTCTCTGTGGGCACGCGTGCCATGCCCCAGAGGTGGTGAGGGACTGGCCCCCCCACCCTGGCCCTGCCCACCCAGTCTGCCATGCCCACTGCGCCCATGCCCACCTGGCACCCGGTGATAAATAAGTGGGTTTTGGGTTGCAATTTGGGCACTGGGTCTCTAAAAGGTTTGCCATCACTGCCCTAGACCCACTGACAACCCCAGGCTTTTTGGATGAGCAATGGGGGGGAGCAATCATATCTCAGGGGAATGATGTTCTGTAAAGAAGGTGCCACCACCAAGTAGGTCCTTTTTTTCTTAAATGAGAAAAAAAATTCGAGCTAGCGTATGCAGTTTGAATACAAAACTGTCCTGATTTCATTTCTTTTCTTCGGGGATGTTTATATGATCACCTTATCTCGGATCATCCTGCAATACTTTCATTGATGTGGCTACATACTGTGATATGATCTATAAATTAGCATAAGATGTGACCGGTTGGCCTGGATAAAGCTTTTTTTTTATGTTATTGTTATTATTATTTATTGCTGTTTAATTAATAAAAAAGCTTTAACAAAAAAGTAAAAAAATATGACAGAGAAAAAAGTGCAATAAATCATTTTAACAGGGAACAGTTACAATTCTATATAAACCTCTCTAATGAGAATATTATTCAAGTATAGGTACATTGTCCTGTTTACAACACAGTCCTTTAAGCAGCTCCAAGAAGGTTCTACACCCATTTGCACTATTCAGGTGACCCTGAGGGAACAGATAAACCCCCAAGTGGCCTCAATGACTCTCAGAAAGAGCACTAACAACCAGATGACTTCAAGGAATATAAATCCTTCCATCCTCCACCATTCAGTCAGAACTGAAGAAGTTTCTTGGATGAGAAGTGAAACGTCTTCAAGGAAAAACAAGGCCCAGTTGCCTTTTGAAAAAGCACCTTTGGGACAAGTACGTATAGAGTTCTAATACACTTATATAACTATCGTATTCTTAAACTACTGTATCTAGTATAAATGAGTCACATAATCCATACAAAGTCTACATCTATAGGCAATCCGTCTGTAATCAGGTTTTCAATCCACTGCCTGAAAGGGATCATATATTTATCTTTCCGATATCAGCTTTCTGGCCACAGTAATGGCATAGAGAATCCATTTCCAGAATCCATGGAGAGTCCAGTTCTCAAATTCCATGTAATAGGTATATAATTCAAGAGAATGTTATCCTCTGTTATCCCCTGCTGGGGGACCCTGGAAAGGGTCAAAAGTCACCCTGTAGGGGCGACGAGCAAGGAGGGGACCCCCACTTGATCGCCAGCTTAGATACACAAACCCAAACTTTGACTACAACCAAAGAACTAACAATGCAGAAGATAACAGAAGAAGTGGAACAATCAAATATTAAGACAGAGGACTCAATTGACCAACAAATACAATTAATGGAAAATCCAGAAAAGGGAGTGATGACACTGAAAATGGAAAAGACTTTCTATATAAATCAGAAGAAATTTGAGAAAGAAGAAGAACAGATTGAATGGAAGATAAACATATCAGGGCAATCATGGGGAATTAGAATAATAGGGAGACAAGTTAATGAATATAAATGGGCTAATCCTTCCAAAAAAAATGGCAATTAAATGGTCTCCTTTATTTCAAATAACATATATAATAATAGAGGGAGATCTATTTGACGATCTAAAAGCACTAATATGGAAGCCTAGTTGGCAAAGGAAGAAAGCCAGAATAAGGCTGAAGAAAATTGGGGTTTTGATTTGTCAGAGAGGATTTCATATTATTAATTAGAGGGTTAAAGGGAGAAGTTCAGATAAGGGGAATTTCTGGTCATTAGATTTAAAATATTTGGAAATTAGTCGAAAATAAGGATTTTATCTGTTTAATATTTAAAAATTAGACCTAAAAAAATTAATTATTATGAATATGTTTGATTTATTGAATAACCCAGGTAATATATATAATGGTTTTGATTTATTAAAGGGGATATTGTACTATTAAGTATTAATATGGTGGGAAATAGATAACTTTTAGGAAATAGAACAAGATTATATTTAAATAGATAAAATGTGTATTTTGGATATTAGATTCTGTTATGAATTGAGATAAGGGAAATCTTGGTTACCTAAAGCCTGAAAATTATAAATATCAAAGGTTAAATTGGAATATTGATGGGAAACTAAAAATTGGGAAAAAATTAATAACAGGATATGGATTGTTTATGAAGATTGAATGTA
This sequence comes from Azemiops feae, assembly GCA_023970755.1. Taxonomy (NCBI): domain Eukaryota; kingdom Metazoa; phylum Chordata; class Lepidosauria; order Squamata; family Viperidae; genus Azemiops; species Azemiops feae. The sequence continues at coordinate 4,225,598 of JALGBA010004297.1, read as the reverse complement.
AAAACTAATTAAGATACGTATAAGCTAAAATTTATTGATAAATGTAATAATGATGTTTTTACTGAGTTGATATAATAAGAACTGTATTAGCTTAAATACGAGACAGTAAATGTTAAGGGAAAAAGAGAGGAAATATTTGAGGCTGTAATTTGAGATTTGTACTAAAGATTTTGTTATCGAATTATTGATTAACCCAGCCACCATGTTGCTTTTTAAATACTTAAATGTAAAATTGGAAAATTAATAAAATATTATTTTTTTAAAAAGAATAGGATAGAGCAGTGGTGGCGAACCTATGGCACGGGTGCCAGAGGCGGCACTTGGAGCCCTCTCTGTGGGCACACATGCCATTGCCCCAGCCTTGCCTCCCTGTGTGACCCCCTCCTCACCAGCAGCCCCCCTGGAGGAGAGTCGCCCCTGAGCATGGCCTACGTGGACCAGTGTAGCCAAGGACATGGCAGCCAGGCAGCATAGACAAGACTCTGCCCTCACGCCCCATCACGCACAGTTGATGCTGCGGGGTGCGGGCAGAGGGCGTGGCCGCCATGGTGCTGCTGGGCCCTGGAGGCGGTGAGTGGCCCTGCAGGCAGGCGGGGTGGGGGCGGAGCGGGGGCAGGACAGGGGGTGGAGCAGGGGCGGGGCCAGTTTTTGGGCACTCAGTCTCTAAAAGGTTCGCCACCACTGGGATAGAGTATGCTCACAAGAGCAATTGAACTGTTTGCAATTTGGTTCATCCATAGTGCTAAGCCATTGATTATTTAACTATAGTTTCTGAGATATGCCACAATTGCCTGGATTCACTCAACATCCTAAACTATATCAATCCTGGTTGATATAATAGCTGGGTTCAAATGACATGCTTACCCAAATGAATGACATTATGATTTAACACAGTTGGATTTTGCCTGGGCACTTCTCCAACCATACACATATCCCCCCTCAAACAGAAAAGTTAAGGGTGTCTCGATCTGGATTTGGGAGAAGCTAAACTCTGATCTTTCTGTATTTCTGCTCCATATTAGCGTCACACCGGCTATTTTCACCATTCTTTCTCACCCATCTCTGAACAAATGTGATGTTAAAAAATATATTTATCTCATCTGTTTTTCTACCTATATACACACACCACAAACATGTGACTTATATATTATCATGTTTCTCACAAAAACATATTACAACTGTAATTTCTTTCATGTGACTAGTTAAAATATTTTTATGGTAAAAGATGCATTTGCATTATTACAAATCAATATTTACACAAAATAAATTCCCTACAAACCACTCCAAAACAGAGAAGTTATCTTCTTTAACTTCAAAGTTAATCAAAACTGAACTTTGTTCTAGGAAAGACAAACAATCTCCAGTCCTCAGAGGCTTGTGTGGTGACAAGGCCATTGCAGTGTGTGTCTGTGGCTTTAATATATTGTATTTCCAGTTTATATAAACACATTACCAAGAGACCTTTACCAAGAGACGTGACTAAGTTGCAACTTTCAGCCTTGCAAAGAGCTGCCCCAGGCAATGTCCTTGTTCATACATCATTTGCAAAATCACACATTAACTTCTCATTCTACACTCTCCTTGGCTGGCAGTGATATATGATGCAAAAGGGACACTATTAAATTATCTGGCTCCCAGGTAAACCCTCTGAATGTTATATAAACATAACTGCCTCAGATGGCTGGCAAAAAAAAGAAGACTAGGATTGAGCTAGAGATTTGTAAAATATATTCATTCTCTATAGCAAAATAACTCACTTTGTAAGCTTCAGCATTGCATGAAGAAAATGAAAGAGTAACTGAGGAGAGTTACCACTAGAATAATTTAGTTACAGTATGTTTATCTTGCCTGAACTCCAAGATGACATGTACAGTTGTGCATCTCACAACAATCCTGTAAGGGAGGCTATGCTGACAGAGTTTCTGACCAGGTGACAATGGCTTGGATAAAAGAATTCTTATCCAAGAATTAGGATAAATAGTTGGTTCTCCAGTCCTATTCCAATGTTCCTCAGAGATAACCTCCTAAATATCTGTTCATTAGTTGTGTTGGTTTGAGAATGTTGAAGTTGTAGATCCAATTTTCTGTGGGGTATCGAATTGTCTACTTCCTTGCTAATCAAAGCAACCAAAACAGAAGCATCTTAATTCCTTGGGGACAGCATGACAGCCAGAATCCAAGCATCGATGCAAATTAGTTTGGAAAACATGATCAATCATGACAGAATCCTGTCATATTTATAGACAAAAAAATGACAACCCCCAACCCTTCATCTGATTAGATAGCATAGTAATCCAGAGCAGAGCTAAATATATTAGCATAAATAAAATTAGGAGCTGTTCCAGTTCAAGTTGACTTTCTAATTGTGACGCCTTGTATCTTAATACTGGATATGTAATAAATTGTCATAATTTATTTTACTTCCCCATCAAAGAGAGTCATTTATTCTACAAAGCCATGTTGTTTAACACCTTCCAAGAAAAAGCATGGGTTTCATGATAGGACAGACAGTTCAAACCTTACTGGAGAGGTTAAAATCATTATTCTCCTCACCCAGTGGATACAGATCATGTTTACTGGCCATATCTTACCATTATGAAATATTGAAGCATAAGTCTAGAGGAACCAACCATTCCCAATGACCAGTCTCTGGTAAGTTAGACTACCATTCTCATCATCCACAGCCAGCATGGGCATAAAATGGAGGAAAGAAGATTTTATGCTATCTCTGGATTTTTTAAAAGTATCATTTGGTTATGATATAGTATTAACCCCACCCAGAATCATTTTGGATATTGAGATGGGTGGCATTTAAATTTAATAAATAAAACAACTTATCTGCCCTTTCACTTGAACAAGAATTCAGGGCTGGGAAATCATCAGTTTTTGGGTAAAAGTTGGCCTATAAGGTCTGTAGCCCAGTTCCCAGGCTTAGGTAATTCCTAAACTACTTGTTTGCCAGCTCTTCCTGAAGCCAATTTAACAAAATTCAGCCCAAATTGCCTTGCAATGTCAATAGAAACATATTCATACTCAAGGCAGGATTGATTGTTCACCTGCTTTTTGTTCTTCCCATCTGTCAGGGAAGGCAAATCTCATTGGCTGGCCTCTGTGTGGGAGGGTCTCTCAATACCTGCCTTTTCCTTTTTTAGGAATTGTTCCCTTCTGACTAATCCCTTTGCCTTTCTTTTGCTTTCCCAGATGTTTGTATACATAGACATACACCCTTCCTACATTCTTATTTTGACATGAATGTGGAGGTCTTTTCCCCCTAATGGTCTTTTTATTGCTTTCATGTTATAATGATTAAAAGCAAAGAACATGATGCTCTTTCTGTAAGATTATAGAAACTGTGTGGCAACAAAGGATTTATTTATTTATATCCCACCTTTATTACTTTCGAATGTACCTAATACTCCCACCTCCTCCTATTTTTGCCATAACAACAACCCGGTGAGTTGGGTTGAGAAAGAATGACTGGCCCAAGATCAGCTGGCTTTGATGCCTAAGGCAGGATTAGAACTCACCATCTCCTGGTTTCTAGCCTGGTGGCTTAACCACTAGACCAAACTGGCATAGGAGATTTTACTAGACTTCATGGATGATCACTGGATGAACCAGGAAAACAAAAAAGAAAATTAGTGAACAGATGAGAAGATAGCAATTGCAGGCCAGCAGATTTGGTTGACATTGCCTTACAAAGTGGGTAGAAAGTATGTGCACCCTAGGCATTGCAGCCAATCAGCATTGGGGCTGTGGCAAGACTGAAATGAAGCATTATAGACTAATTATTTGGATGGGCTCAAGATAGCTCAGTACGGAAAAGAGTGGTACTGAAGCTACTGATGCAAAGATTCAAAACACAAGCATGACACATTTCTGGTGGACTGGCAAACAATCAGAATAGCCCAGATCGATCTTGGATGCATTTTACATTGCAATTAGGAGAGTTGAGAGGCAGAAAAGATGGTCATCGTGAATAGCTCTGAGTGAGCCCATAAAAGAGCCCCCTTATCACCAGCATGCTAATTTAGTGTTCAAAGCCAAAATTAAGCCAATTTCTAAAGCTCCGCCTTTTTTGGAAAGCTCATTGGGGATGGAAATTGGCACAGAGCATTGTGTTAGATTCCAGAAGGAGAAAGAGCAGTCAGCTATTAATTATACCATTAAACTGGCAACCAGCTAAAAAAGTGACTGCTAGCCTGTAGGGTCAAGCACAGAGGCTATTTGAGCATTGCCTCCCTTTGAATGCCTGTACTGGACCCAAAAGAGCTGGACTCTTGCCCAGATATTGGGGAGCAAGCAAAATCACTTCTATTTGAAAAGAGTGAACTTGCAACTGAGTATTTGAAACTGACACCCAAACGTAGCTTTTGATTAAAATTTCAGATCTGCTTGTTTTCATTTTTTCCTGTGGGTTTCACTGAAGGGTTTCAATTCACCAACTCAGAAAGACAGAAAGAGTGCCGGAGAAGGCAAAGTCGTCTTGATGGAATAAAAATGCAGACGGCAGAGAACACTATTAAAATGCTGTAAATTAGTTATTAAATTAATGAATGAATGCCATAACAGCTGAATTGAACATTCCCCAGGAAATTGGTATCTAATTGATTGAGCAGATTTGCACATGTCAGATGAATAACACAGACATATTTATGTACATGCCTTGCAATGGAGAAATTATCTGCCTTAATCCCCATTTTCAGAAAATTAAAAAAAATTGCTCCTGTCCCACTTTATAATTCCTTGCTATTGGATCTGCCCATTTTTCCAATGGCATGGATGCTATCCCACACAATTTGTTTTAGTCTCTGTATGAATTACAGTGAGTGTTCAAGAGGGTCACACAGCTCATTTGGAAAAATGAGATCAGTTAAGAAGTGGGTAAAAAATGGAAGTCCCAACAGGGTTTCAGTGCCATTTAACAGCATCATGACTGCCAGTTGTTCAACAGATGGAGTTGCATGTAGATGATAGAGAAAACTGTCCCATAAGACAGAAAGCAATTAATGAAAGAGCAGCTGCTCTGGGGAAGAAGAATGGAAAGAGGGGAAAGTTCTGTGTAGTTTTATATTTTGGACAAGATTTAAAATAATTTAAGGTCACAAGTGCTTATAGTCATCGTGTAGCTAATCACTTACATGCATATAACCAGGTATGAGAATCTCTGCTGAAGATGGGCTTTAGGAAACAGGGGGGATTGTTGTTGTTGTTGTTGTTGTACAGTCCTCCCTGCCTGACCTGCTGGATCTGGTTACTGAGCCGATAAGGGAAACCCAATGGCTTCTGGTGCTCAGGAAATTCAATTTGCCACCTGGCAACATTAAGTTTGGGGTAGCTCAGGAATTCATGACCTGCCTGGAAACCACAGACCTGTCCCAAGTCAGCAGGAGCTCAATGCATACTGGATGTCACACATTAGACCTGGGTTTTATCTCAAGACAGGATCTGGTTTTGGAGGACATAGTAATCAGTCTGTTGCCATGATCAAATCAATGCTTTTAACTGCTTTTCAGCTTATTGGTGCTGCCCCACCCTGCAGGAAAACAGAGCCTATTCAATTGGCCTGCCCCAAGCAAGTGATGGACCCAGCTGGGTTCCAGAGTGAACTTGGGGTTTTCCCTGAGGGTCTTGTGAACTGTTCTGCTGAGGCCCTGGCCATGACGTAGAATGGGGCCTTAGACTGGATTGTCCCTATGTGAACCCTCTTGAGGCATAAATAACTAGGATCAAATTATCCTTCTTTGGATGAATTATGTGAAGACCTGACTCTGTGGAGAAGGCTCTCATGCTGCAAAAGATAGAAGGAAAAAGAGAAGAGGATGACAGCAATGAAGTGTATGGATTCAGTTAAAGCAGGGCTTTTCAACCTTTTCACCCATTGTACCACTTTTCAGATAAGGCAATATCCGAGTACTACCACTCGCCCAGCAAGGTATCAAAAACTTGACCCCCTCCCCCCAAAAAAGGAAAAAAAGATAAAGTACAGGTAGTCCTCGACTTACAACAATTCGCTTAGTGACAGTTTGAAGTTACAACGGCACTGAAAAAAGCGAATTATGACCATTTTCACACTTATGACTGTTGCCGCACCCCCAGGGTCATGTGATTTACATTCGGATGCTTGGCAACTGATTCATACTTATGACGTTCACAGTGTCCCAGGGTCATGTGATCAATGGCCGGGGGCGTGGCCAGCTGATCACTCAGGTTGTAGTGTGCCTGTGGGGGGGAATCCGTGGGTCTTTGGTGGAGGGGGATGGGACTGGGGTGGGTGCCTGCCTTCCTTCCCTCCCTCTCTCCCATTGTCCCTTCCTTCCTTCTTTCCTTCCTTTCCTTCACCTCCTTCTTTGTCCCTTCCTCCTTCCCTCCCTCTCCCATTGTCCCTTCTTCCTTCCTTTCCTTCACCTCCCTTTGTCCCTTCCTCCTTCCCTCCTCTCTCCCACTGTCCCTTCCTCCTTCCTTCCTTTCCTTCACCTCCCTTTGTCCCTTCCTACTTCCCTCTGTCCCTTCCTTTCCTTCCTTTCCTTCACCTCCCTTTGTCCCTTCCTCCTTCCCTCCCTCTCCCATTGTCCCTTCTTTCCTTCCTTTCCTTCACCTCCCTTTGTCCCTTCCTCCTTCCCTCCTTCTCTCCCACTGTCCCTTCCTTCCTTCCTTTCCTTCACCTCCCTTTGTCCCTTCCTACTTCCCTCCTTCTCTCCCACTGTCCCTTCCTTCCTTCCTTCCTTCCTTTCCTTCACCTCCCTTTGTCCCTTCCTCCTTCCCTCCCACTGTCCTTCCTTCCTTTTCCTTTCCTTCACCTCCCTTTGTCCCTTCCTCCTCCCCCCTTCTCTCCACTGTCCTTCCTTCTCCTTCCTTTCCTTCACTTCCCTTCCTGTCCCTCCTTCCGTCCTTCCTTCCTTCTTCCCTCCCCTTGTCTTCCCTCCCACGTCCCTTGCCTCCTTCCTTTCCTTCACCCCTTTGTCCTTCCTCCTTCCCTCCCCTCTTTCCCCGCCCTACTTCTTCCTTCCCTTCACCTCCCTTTGTCCTTCCTCCTCCCCCCTCTTTCCCACTGTCCCTTCCTTCCTTCCTTTCCTTCACCTCCCTTTGTCCCTTCCTCCTTCCCTCCCTCTTTCCCACTGTCCCTTCCTTCCTTCCTTCTTTCCTTCACCTCCCTCTTTGTCCCTTCCTACTTCCCTCCCACTGTCCCTTCCTTCCTTCCTTTCCTTCACCTCCCTTTGTCCCTTCCTCCTTCCCTCCCTCTTTCCCACTCTCCCTTCCTTCCTTCACCTCCCTTTGTCCCTTCCTCCTTCCCTCCCCTCTCCCATTGTCCCTTCCTTCCTTCCTTCCTTCCTTTCCTTCACCTCCCTCTTTGTCCCTTCCTCCTTCCCTCCCACTGTCCCTTCCTTCCTTCCCTTCACCTCCCTCTTTGTCCCTTCCTCCTTCCCTCCCTCTCCCCCACTGTCCCTTCCTTCCTTCCTTCCCTTCACCTCCCTCTTTGTCCCTTCCTCCTTCCCTCCCTCTCCCCACTGTCCCTTCTTCCTTCCTTTCCTCACCTCCCTCTTTGTCCCTTCTCCTTCCCTGTCCACTGTCCCTTCCTTCCTTCCTTCCTTCCTTCCTTCCCTTCACCTCCCTCTTTGTCCCTTCCTCCTTCCCTCCCTCTCTCCCTGTCAAGCCCCCGTGGGCTTGACATGAACGGGTGGGGGAGGGGTCGAGGACGACGTGCGGGGCGGCAAAGGAGACCAGCGGCCCGCACCGTTCTACCTGGCAGCGTGAACGTCTGGCATTCACGGACCCCGCCGGAGCGAAGGGGAAGCGGGATCAAAGCCAGATTCAAGAAGACGGAGGAAGGCTCACATGTCTCCACCCCAAAACCCCCAGCCAGCCTGCTGGCCTTTCGAACCGCCCTGGGGTTAGATCTGGCATTCCCCTTCGCTTCCCCTTCGCTCCGGCCGGGTCCGTGAATGCCAGATTCAAGAAGACTGCCCGCAATCTGCCCGGCCTCCCCTCTGGCCCCGGGCAGCACCTGTGCCTCGCGCACACGTGCAATCGGCTTTCCCGTCGCTGCCGCTGCCCGCAATCTGCCCGGCCTCCCCTCTGGCCCCGGGCAGCACCTCTGCCTCGCGCACACACGCGCGCACGATCAGCCTCCGTGCTGCCAGCACCCGCAATTTGCCCGGCCTCCCCTCCGCCTGCTTTGCGCAGCTCCTCCTGCCCCCCCCCGCGCCCGCCGTTAACCTTCCCGCCGCCATGCAGGGTAAGGTTGGTGCCCCCGCCCCCGCCCAGATGCCCTCACCTCCCCCAAGCATTTTTTTACTCACCTGCTTTCAGCTGCACTCCCTTTCTCCTTTTGCTTCTCTGTCTTCGTTTGCTTCTCTGCCTTTGCCACGTGCTTGTGGGTAAAAAAAAAAAGTTCCATGAGACTTTCTAACTTCTCGCGAGAAGTTAGAAAGTCTCATGGAACTTTTTTTTGGTCTCACAAACACATAGCGAAGGCCGAGAAGGACAGGAGAAAGGGAGTGCAGCTGAAAGCAGGTGAGTAAAAGAAAACACTTGGGGGAGGCGAGGGCATCTGGGTGGGGGCGGGGGAGGGGGGGCAGGCAATGCGTCACGCAGCTCCAGCGGAATCTCCCCTGAAGACTGCGTGAGGCTGCCTGCCAGCCCCAAGGCCACCGCCAATCAGCTGGAGCTGCGCGCTTTGATCCTGGGCTCTCAGTAGGACCCAGGCAACGTGCAGTTCCAGCTGACTTGGCCACAAGCCTCTGCGGCGCTGCTGCCGCTTCACCTCATCCACTTTCACACTTTTTTTAAAAAAAAAAATTTTCAAACAATTTTTTTTAAATATTTTTTTTACATTTTTTTTTTACATGTTTTTTCAACCCGTCCTACGCGTACCACCAGCCATGTGCTCGCATACCACTGGTGGTACACGTACCACCGGTTGAAAAGCCCTGAGTTAAAGAAGCAAAACATTGGTGGTAAACCTGAAAACTGGATTAGGGACAGATGTAATGAAAAAAAAAAATCTATGTAGCTATTAGAAGTCAAAAACAATTTGATTGCATAATCAATCAATCAATTCTGTCAGCACAGCCTCAATTATTTTTATTTTACCTATAGGAAACCTGGGCTAGTTTACGCCTTGTACAAAGTCAGAGCTTATTTAACAATGTCTTATTGAATTAACTTTAATGAGCTGGGTTTATATATTGCACTAAATTCTAGTTTACAAACCCACATTGGCTGGGTTCATAAAACAAGCTGAGTCTGACTGCAACAAATTATAGTTTCCTGTGATGTGTGAGCTCTGCCTTAATGTTCAATGAATAATAATCATCTAAGTGAAGGCAGAAGTGCTGACCGATCCCTTCAAGACAAAAAGATCTTCACTGATCCATTCAGTCCCGAAACACCAGCAGAGAGTGGGTGCCTCTTCCCTCCCCAGCTGTGCTGACTGGCAAAAACTTATAGTTGAAATGGAAGATATTTTGCTTCATTGTTAAAGTCAAGCTAAGTTGCCATTCCCCTGGGAAATACCCTTTTGGCTCACAGTTGGAAAATGCGAGACACAACTGAAATTGTCTCCAGGTTTATTCATGTGGCTGATAGCCTCACTTTGCAAGCTGAAAACCCACCTCCAGCAGCTGCATTTCCCTGGAAAGAAGACTCTTTGCTAAGTCTCTTCATTGTGGGGTGGGGTGGGGGTGGGGGTGGGGGTTGTGAAAAATAAAATGCCTCCTCTCCATTGCTGCCTAGAGGAGCAAGCACTACCACTGAAAATCGGAGTGCAGCATCGCCCACATTTCCCCCACCATCCCTCCCTAGAAACAGGGTAATAAAACTGGAAGTACTGTAGTTAAAGATGTAGTTTATCATGTTCAAGGGATGCCTGAAACAAATGCTAGTTTGTATTCATACCCGCAGCTACTGAACCAGAAGGAAGCCAGCACATCCCAGGAACTCTCAGAGATAACAAAATACAGCCCACCTCCTTTCTTTCTTTCTTTCTTTTTCTTTCTTTCTTTCTTTCTTTCTTCCTTCCTTCCTTCCTTCCTTCCTTCCTTCCTTCCTTCCTTCCTTCCTTCCTTCCTTCTAAAATCATTTATTGTCCCCAGCACCATTGTAAATGTGAGTGATTGTCTTGTCCCAGCTATTTTTTTTGTCTTTTTTGGTTTCAGCCACTCATTCACATAGTACTACACACCCCGAAAAACAAATAGATAGGGTTTAATTCCTTTAAATAAAATTTTAGCCAAAGAGATCTTTCAAAAGATGACATCCTTTTACATGCTTACTTTTCTTTTTCCCAAGCTAAATGATGGGGCAATCAAGGCCGATCTTCATCTTCATCCAGTGTCATGGTTCCGATAGACGAAACTCTTCAAAAGAACTTCGAGGCATTGTTTACCTTAAAGAATCTTTTATTTGAGAAACAAAGTATCGGCACTACATAGTTGAAACTAGAAACTAAATTCCCCTCCCCTGGATACAAAGTAACAAAGTGCAATTCCCTCCTCCAATAAACAGTCATAAATCACATTCCCCAATTAGCTTGAAGCGAGAGCTTTCTCCCCAGCTCTCCAGCCCGCCAAAACTCTATCAGCTCTGGGCCCAATGTCCTTGGATTCCCACGATTAACTTATTATTGTTATGACTAGCTGGACTCTCATCCCTATTCCCCCTCCCAGCAGCAACTAATTCTGAAAGCAATAGAGAAAATGGCTGCTTTTCCATCTGTTGTCAAAGCAAGAACATCCGATGTTAGCAGCGTTGACATCCAGCTGACACATTCAGAAGCTTTTCTCTCCCAGCCCCACTTTTTCTTTTTTCTTTTTTTGCAGCATGTTGCTCTCGAGAGTCAAAGAGAGGGAGGGAAAGAGAGAGGAGCTGCTGATGTAAGGATTTTATAATGCAGGAAGCCAATATTAATTTGCCTTAAACACAACACACATTTCTTGACACTTATAGAAATACAGCTAAGGAATACCTCATTCAAAAGACAGTCAAACCAGGGTACAAGAGAGAGCAAAAGAGACACTTTGGTTGTTGTCGTTGTTCCAGTGTTGTTATGGGCTATTATAGGATGGAATGGCCGCTTCTGATGCCAGGAAGCTGCACAATTGCAGTGGGGATCCATTGGCATCCATTTATTATACTGTCTTCTTCCCTTCCACAAAGTTATTAGCAACAGGGTTACCAAGCATCCTGCATTTTACTGGCCTGAATAATAAAACTGTGTTCTGCTACTTTGCAGATGTCAGCAACCAGAACACTTGGGCAGCTTCCCAGGCCCGACAGCTACAAGCCCAACATTGCTGATCTTTGACTGAATTATTTGCACCAGATGGCCAGTTTATGAGAGACTATTTTAAGTTCAGGCACACGGTTCCCCAGTGCCCCAGATCTGTGACAAACTTTAAAGGATGATGTCCAGCAAGCTGGTCATTTGAACAATATGCCCATCTCTGCATACAAAAGGTGAACAGCACAATTATCTGTCAGGCAGGGATGGAACAGTCATGTTCTAAATTATTCAATCCAATAACAGGAAAATCAAAAGTAAAAAGGGGGAAGTTTCAAAGGAGTTTGTTAATAAACGAAGAGAAGCATCAAAACCCTTGTTAAAAGAACAGTTGCACGGAATTAATTGGACTTTGCTAGAGAGTGACAGCTTTTTTTGCCCCCTGAAAGATTGGCACTCTTTAAGACAATTAATGAGTAAGGTAGAGATTTTCATACAGTACTTTGAAATAATCACCATAATCAATCACTTCCATTGCCTCCAGAGATGTGACAGGAAACATGGAGGAGATTTGTGGGAATTGCTAATAGAGCTGCAGAGGAGCATAAAACTTCATAAATAGAAACAATCAGACGGAAGTTAAAACAGATAAAGACGACTCTTGAATTCCACAATCATTGAAATATCTTTTTATTTTATTTTATTTCCATACTAGTTCAAAAACTAGAGAACTCTGGGGACAGAAAAGACTTGCATCTCTTGTAACTATGACGCTGAGGAGGCAAAATCCACACACCAAGTATTCCCCCCCCTCAAAAAATTTATATAATTCAGTTTTAGTGCATCCTAAAGTAATATTATATAGATGGGAGATGTCTAGAGTCCAAACTGTGTGCCCCCCAGGCCCATGCCTGGCATGAGATCTGACAATGAAAAACTACAATATTGCTAAAGAACTTATCAAGCTAACTGAGGAGCTTCTGAGGTCAAATCTGCCCCTCTGAGGATAGACCTCTGGGGGGGTTTTGGGAGAAATTTTAAGAAATGTTGTAGAATAGGAGATTGGTGCTTTTTATCACACTTCTGAGTCCCATAGATGCTGAACATATTAGTTTTTTTGTTTGTTCCTTAGAGAATGGATTCATTGCCATAAAAGTTCCTTCCAACATATTAACAACAAGAAAAAAGTTAAGGAAACTGTAGGTCCACTAAAGAGAGAGCATGGCAAGGAAGTAACAGGCTACAGGGAGAAAGCAGAGCTGCTTAACTCATTCTTTGCATCAGTCTTCATATAAAAAGAAACTTCAGCCCAACATATCAAAAAAACCACTGCAAAAGACAAACTAGAAACAAAAATTAAAATAAGCAGGAAAATGGTAAGAGAACACCTATCCGACCTTGATGAATATAAATCACCGGGACCCGACACTACATCTCAGAGTTCTGAAGGAGCTGGCAGATGTTATCTCAGAACCACTGCACCATATCTTTCAAAAATCCTGGAGCATCGGGAAGTACCTGAGGATTGGAAAAGGGCTGATGTGGATCCAATCTTCAAGAAAGGGAAAAAAACGGACCCAGGAAACTACAGACCAATCAGTTTAACATCAATACCTGGGAAGATCCTAGAAAAGATCATCAAAAAACAGATCTGCGAACAACTAGAAGCAAACAAAGTTATAACTAGTAGCCAGCACATGTTTGTTAAAAACAGATCATGCCAAACCAATCTTATTTCATTTTTTGATAAAGTGACTAAACTAGTAGACCAGCAAAATGCTGCGGATGTAGTATACTTAGATTTCAGTAAGGCATTTGATAAAGTAGACCACAATCTACTCCTTGGTAAGCTAGAAAAAGGTGGAATAGACAACATCACCACCAGATGGATCTGTAGCTGGCTGGCAAACCGTACTCGATGAGTAGTCCTCAATGGCACTACATCCACATGGAGAGAAGTAAGCAGCGGGGTACCACAAGGTTACGTCTTAGGCCCAGTACTCTTCAATATCTTCATCAATGACTTAGATGAGGGAATTGAAGGGGAACTCATCAAATTTGCAGATGACACTAAACTGGCAGGAGTATCCAACATCCCAGAAGACAAACTCAAGATCCAAAAAGTTCTTGATAAACTTGAACAATGGGCCCTGTCCAACAAAATGAGTTTCAATGTGGAGAAAAGCAAAGTTTTAGGCAGGAAAACAAGTACAGATTAGGCGAGAGCTGACTTAAAAACAGTAACTGTGAGAGGGACCTTGGAGTCCTAGTGGATGATCACTTGACTATAAGCCAGCAGTGTGCAGCAGCAGCCAAAAAAGCTAATACAATCCTGGGTTGTATAAAGAAGGATAGAATCAAGATCACGCAAAGTATTAGTACCACTTTATAAAACCATAGAATACACCTGGAATACGGCAGCCAATTTTGGTCACCATATCACAAAAAAGATGTTAAGAGTTTGGAAAAAATTCAGAGAAGAGCAACTAATATGATCAAAGGCCTGGAGACTAAAACATATGAAAAATGGCTGCAGGATTTGGGTTTGGCTAGTCTAAAGAAAAGAAGAAATAGGGGAGACATGATAGCAGTGTTGCAATATTTGAGGGGCTGCCACAAAGAAGAGGGGGTCACATTATTCTCCAAAGTACCAGATGGCAGGACGAGAAACAATGGTTGGAAACTGATCAAAGAGAGAAGCAACCTGGAACTAAGGAGACATTTTCTGACAGAACAATTAATCAGTGGAACAACCTGCCACTAGAAGCTGTGAAGGCTCCAACACTGGAAGTTTTTAAGAAGAGACTGAACAGTCACTTGTCTGAGATGGTATAGGTTCTCCTTGCTTCTTGTCCTGCCTTCAGGTGCTTTGGAAAATAGCTTGACTCCCTCTTCTTTGTGGCAGCCCCTGAAATATTGGAACACTGCTATCATGTCACCCCTCGTCCTTCTCTTCATTAGACTAGACATACCCAATTCCAAGAACCGTTCCTTATATGTTTTAATCTCCAGTCCCCTGATCATCTTTGTTGTTCTTCTCTGTAGTCTTTCTAGAGTCTCAACATCTTTTTTACATCGTGGTGACCAAAACTGGATGCAGTATTCCAAGTGTGGCCTTACCAAGGCATTGTAAAGTGGTATTAACACTTCACGTGATCTTGATTCTCTCTCTCTGTTAATGCAGCCTAACACTGTGTTGGCTTTTTTTGGCAGCTGCAGCACACTGCTGGCTCATATTTAAGTGATTGTCCACTAGGACTCCAAGATCCCTCTCACAGTTGCTACTATTGAGCAAGGTACCACCTATACCAGCGATGGCGAACCTTTTAGAGACCGAGTGCCCAAAAACCGCCCCCGCCCGCCCGCAGGGCCACCCACCGCCTCCATGGCCCACCGCAGATCGCCATGGCAGCCCAGCAGCGCCATGGTGGCCATGCCCTCCGCCCGTGCCCACATCATCTGCGCGCGATAGGACACGAGGGTGGAGTCTTGTTAAAGTCTGCCTGGCTGCTATGTCCTTGGCTGCACTGCTCCACGTGGGCCGTGCCCGGGGGCGACTCTCCTCTGGGGGGCTGCTGGTGAGGAGGGGGCCGTGGGGAGAGGTGGGGTTGGGGCAACGGCATGCGTGCCCATAGAGAGGGCTCTGAGTGCCGCCTCTGGCACGCGTGCCATAGGTTCGCCACCACTGACCTATACTATACCTGTGCATTTGGTTTTTCTTGCCTAAATGTAGAACCTTACTTTTTTCACCATTAAATTTCATTTTGTTAGATAGCGCCAATTGTTCCCTTCCAGCTCTATTCTATTCTAAAGCATAACAGTGTTAAAAGCGCTCATAATTATTGCTACCACTTAAATTCTTTGTAAAAATACTTAGGTTTGCATTTATTACTGCATTTGAGGATTGGATTATCAAATCATAAGGTTGCATCCTGTTGTTAATCCAAACAGAAGCAATTAATTTCTGCTGCTGATGTTGGGAAGAGATAGGTTATGCACTGATGGGACATGATTGCAAAATGCATGGAGATGGATGAAGCAGATGGGAGACAGTAGACAAACTACAATAAGACACAGAGGAATTTTTTTCCCAAATTACAATAAAGGAGATTTGTTGAGCATACAAAACAAAAATGTGTCTGCTGAGTAATAACTTTGAAATATGAAAAAAAACAATAGGAATGGAAGAGTGTGAAAAATACCTTGTTGCTCTTCAGGATTTCTCACTATTGCCACTTTTAATGGCTTTTAGAGTACACATTTCCAACTGAGCAGTCTCTAGATATGTAGACCTAATACTTATCTATGATCATTGGTGATGGTGATGAGTTGTTTGGGGACATAGGCAAACCAGCACATCTGAAGCTAATTAGGGGAAGGAAGGAAGGAAGGAAGGAAGGAAGGAAGGAAGGAAGGAAGGAAGGAAGGAAGGAAGGAAGGAAGGAAGGAAGGAAGGAAGGAAGGAAGCTCTTGAGTTTCTAGAGATTGGAAAGTGACATGCTCACTGAATCCCGTGAGACTTCAGTGGAGCACTTTTCCAAGTAGTCTTTCTTGCCTCCTCAGAAATGAGGGAAGGAAACTGACATTACTACACGACTAGGGTGTTGTTTTTCATTTTTTTCTTCTCCTGCTTGGTAACCGAAAGGAACAAACATGTTCCTCTCTGCTACTGCATGTCTTTCAAATGCTTGCTACAGGGAAATGGGCAAAACTTCTCCTTCAAACTGAAGCAATCTGCACACACAGCATTCACATGAGATAGCTGTGGTAGAGTCAATAAATAAATGCAATCTATCATTCAAGTGGCTGTTCCCTAGCAGAAGAGGCAGACAACTGAAAAATTGACACAGCAAGCCTCCACAGAGATGCCATTCTTCTCCTCTTTACTCAGGCTTCAAACAGTCCACCCAGACAGATGCACCATAATTAGCCAATATTTTACTGCCATTTACAGCCAGGTAATTTGCTTTTATTTTTGCTCCATGAAGGTTTTCCCATTCCTTGTCCTATAAAAGCCAAGTGCTCAGTAGAATATAAAGGACTCTAGCAAAAGCAGTTTCTTTATAGAAAGCCGATGGTTCAGAATTTGTAATTGCACTGCCTGCTCTTCAGAACAACTGCCTTGCTGGATCATGTGTTGATTTTGATGCTCATCCAATGCATCATCTCTCCTCCTTGCCATGCCTATCCCCAAACACCCAACAGTTGGTTTGACAAAGCTTCAGCAGAAGGACTTTTCAAGCTAAATTGCAGTGCACATTAGCACAAGCAAGTTGCAGTACAACACAGACATTTAAAAACCACTTTTAAGTGCATACATTTTGGAAATTCACAATATACTTTTAATCTACTTTAAACTGATAAATGGTTTAGGAGTCTTAGAAATATAGTTTTACCTAGAGTGATCAAGTGATGGCAATAATTCCTCCTGGCATGTTTCCCTTTTTGCCTATAGTGGATGGTCAACCTATCAAAGTGAGGCTTCAAGAAAATCCAAAATATTATGTTTCCCAAAGTGGGTGGTGGACACCATTCTTTCCCCCCCCCTCTTTCCCCATATGTTTCTCCTGTGTTTTATATTGAGACTGTGACCATATAGAGCAGGGGTGTCAAACTGCCGGCCTGTGGGCCGGTTGCATCATACGGAGGCCATGCCCACCCCAGTTCCGGCAATGCAAAAAAGTTGTGATATGTCACGACACGTCATGTGGCGTGGCGAGTTTGACACCCGTGATATAGAGTGTGGTTACATTACTGGTGGAAATGCAAATGTTGCTGAACTCCCAACTCCAATCACCTCTTTACTTTTGTCCATGCGTTCTAGGGATTGCTAGGAACTGTGGTTTAGCAATGTCTGCCTTGCCATAATAGTTATGCCCCTTAAGGTTAGAGTGTAGGTAGCAACCCACAGAATTTCCTGGGTCCTGCTCACTTTTCCCTTATACCTGGTCAGTAGTGGGGAGAGAATGCTATTAATGCCAATGGAGAAGAACCAAACCTCAACTGGATCACTAGAAAGGAAGGAAGCAACCTTTTCCAGTAGCATTCCTGTTCAGGATATTTTTTTTCCCCTTCTTTTTGAAACAGAGAAAAAAAAGACTTTAAACAGGATCATTGGGACTTCTTCCACACTGTCAACAAATCCCAAAGTGTTTTTCTCCTACTTTGTCCACACCACTAACAGATTCCCAAAACTTCTGGAGAAGCACAGCAAATCAACGTCTCCCCTAATGGTAGAATAAAGATGTAGCCTTCATTCAACTAATGAACATAGGACAGCAGCCATATTGCATTAGGCTGAGATGCAAAGTCAGAAGAAAAGCTTGTTTTCAAATCTCAGTAGATACAGCACCTCTACACTGTTCCTTAAAACAGCCTGGGAGAAGCCTGGCAAAACAACAACAACAATAACAACAACAACAACCCTGGGTTTAATGGTCAGGAGATCTTAGGCAAAGTCAAAAGCACTTCTTCTGAATTATTTTCAAAGTATGAGTCCTGCATTTGCGGGAGATAGACTATCTAGTAACTTAAGAGGCTGGAGGGAGAAAACAGGGACTAATAATCAAGGTACCAGCCATTATCAGAGCTTGATTTCTCTGCCCCATAAATTACTGAGAATCTCCATAGACATTCTGTCCCATAAATTGCACAGGGATAGAAAAATATCTCTACATGATATGGAAGATAGAAGCTATAAACCCTTTCACCTATCTGGCTTCCCATACTCCTTGGACAGAACACCTTCATGAATGCTTGCATGGATGATATAATCATTAGATTATTCAAGCAAAGGAAGGAAGGACAACTGAGGATATTTCAGGACCATAACAGAGACAGCAGCAGCACAGATGCTTCAGTTCAGCTGCTTCTCTGGCCTTGGAATTGTGTGTGTAATGTAGCTTCTGGTCAAAATGGATTTGCCAGTGTTGATGCTTCACTCTGAGTACTGATGCAGATCTTATTGTCACCAAAGCTTTAAGTGAATCAGCAAGGAAGAACACTTCTAATAGAGGTGCTGATGGTTTTACTCATCCATCTTTAGACATTTCGATTCCAGCTACAAATTATCCAAGTAACATCTTAAGCTATATCTTGTGGCCTCCAAGGGGAAGGGGAAGTGTAATTGAGATAATCAATTTTTTAATTCTTCTAAAACTTTATCTTTTATTCCATCCAACACACCAATTATTATAGGGATGACTTTGCAAGGTCTTTTCCATTTTCTACCCATTTCAGTTCTTTTGACTGCTATATTTTGTAGTTTTTCCAACTCTGCCTTCACTTCTGCTGTCCCTGGGAATTGCCATGTGGACAAAAAAACGCTGTTTTCCTTTCAATGGTTATTATATTTGATGCGCTGTGTTCTAAATAGTGATCAGTTTGTATGCAAAAATCCAATAAATTTTAACATCATTTTCAGCAATGTTTTCAATTTTGTGATTATGCCACATTCAGGAAGCATGAAGTTATTTTTGCACTGATACCAATGGATCCAAGTACTCTATAATTATGTGGCTTATAATCAATCTGAGCAATTTTGTTGCATTCATTAATTACTTGATTTACTGTATCTTTTCAAAATCAGCATTTGCTGCTGTTTGTTACATGTTGAATGTCGTGACAAAAGTACTCTTGCGATGTAAACTCCACCCATTTTCTACGTGCATCATGCGGTGCTTTCATCATTCTGATGACAGCTCTGGATCTTGTAGATACCACTCACTGTTTGGAGCCTTAGAGAAGATGTTGCTTGAGTTCAGGGTTTGCAAAAATTGTTGCACTTTAAATCCACCCTAACGTGATAAAGAATTTATGAAATCACCCTGTTGCCTTACTACATACCATCTAAATTAGATACAACAGTTCTTTCCAGTGGAATAAGAACTGATACCACCAGGTATGGACAAAGACTGCCAGCTTTTCTTGAATATCATGGCTTGTAGGAAAAAGGAGTACACAAACCTAGCTAAACATTGAGCCCAAACTCGCACAACCCGGTTTTGCAGTAAAATCCCAAACTATATAGTCCCTCACCATACTTCCTTAAAGATGTTTTAGCTTTCCTCATCCAAGCCAAATCTCTCTCAAGGGAATTCGTGCTGCCAGACTTGACAAACAGGCCAATATTTTCCCCACACTTCTAAATTCCACAGAAAGATAATAAATCCTGTACTGTCACATGTGACATTTTAATTTCCTAAGACATCTCATTTAAGGCACAGCTGCTAATTTATTCAGCTCAGCTTGTCTCTTAGACTCTCCTTCCTGTGATGTCATATTTCTATGGTTTTTTTTCCTCCTCTCATGCAAGGAATAAGATTTTTTTTTTAAAAAAAAAAAGGCTAGTTTAAAAAACTAAGAAGCAAACTGGAAGAAAGAAGCAGAACGCAAATGTGTAGCAAAGCAAGGAGAGCAAGGAAGGGCTGTCTTGAGGCGTTTGGGTAAAGCAAGAAAAAGTTTGTCTTTACAACAACCAGCCAAAAATTAATGATTGCACAGGTGATCTATCTGCCAAAGCAATTTAATATTTCAACATCAAGGAGACAGTATCTCATACCTGAATCTCTATTTCAATCATAAAAAGCAAAGGCAGCAGGTTGCTCCAAATCCTACAGTTGGGCATTTTTTTCTAAAAGGAATCCTAAATCCAACTGGGTGACTTTGGCCCAGTCATTCTCTCTCAGCCCTAAGCATTGCCCTAGGCAAAGCACTTTTGAAAATCTTACTAGGGAAACTGCAGAGACATTCCCAGGTAGTCACCAAGAGTCAATAATGAGTTGAAGCCCCTCCCCCCCTCAAAAAATCTTAAATCTTGCCCTACCCTCACTGAGTTATGCAGAACTTCTCACCTGTATTTTTATTGGAACTGTGCAAATTCTTCGAAAGTACTTCAGAACATGGAGTGCATACAACATACTGAAAAAATTAGAAAATCTTTTAAAAATAAATCTTGGCTGTCTTTGGATGCTCTTAATGTAAAGCCATTTTGCTTGACTGGGATGTACCTGTGAACAAGCATGCTTGTGGAAGCAGCTGGAAGCAACATCTGAAGCAGTCATGTGGTTGAAAGGCACAGTTGCTTTAATGAGTCAAGTGGATGGGTGATGTGCACTCTTATGCATTCAAGAGTACCTCTTTCAAATGATTTGCACAGCCCTAGTTTTTTTTTTAATATCACTTAGACCACCATTCCCCAATCATCTAGATCAGGGGTCCCCAACCTGTGGGCTGCAGCCCAGTGCCAGGCCATGGCCTGTTGGCCACCGGACTGCTGGAATGGCACGTGTGCATGCACCCCCCACTCATGCTAGCACACAGCCACACGGGTGCTAGCGGTCCTGTTTATGCATGCGTGGGGGTGCTAGCGCTGCCACCAGCATCAGGTGGGGGTTAGCAGACTGTTTGTACATGTGCATGGGTGCTAGTGGCCCATTTGTGCATGTGCATGGGTGCTAGCCCTGCCGCAGGTGCGCATGGCCCATTTGCGCATGCGTGGGGGTGCTAGTGCCACCGCCAGCATCACGTGGGTGCTAGCAACCCACTTTCGCATGCACGCAGGAGTTGGTGTCACCGCCATGCATGCACCTGTTTGCACATGCCTGAGCGTGGGAGTGCGCGTACACACCTTTCCCTGCTCCTCCCATTCTCCAGGCCACCAACCAGGAAAAGTTGGGGAGCTCTGATCTAGATAGATTGGATTTACAACTCCCAGAATTGCTCAATAGAATAATTATTACCTTGCAAGTGTTTGTGTGTTAGTTTGTATGGTAGCTTGTTTGTTTGTTTCTTTCTTATACCATTGATTTTTATCATTATGTTTTTATTCTGAGGTGGCTCAAGGCAGTATAGAAGTAGCAACAACAAAAGCAACAGTGCTTAGATTTGTATGTATGGTACTGAGAGAAATAAGCATTTACACCCTCAGAACGTTTGGAATATCACCTGAAGAGATTTTATATACTTTTAAGCAAATAGAGGATAAGAATAAGAACAACAACAACAACAACAACAACTAGAAATAGAACAACTGTGGCAAAGACAAACAAGGGTAGTACCAGTAGTAATAGGCGCCTTGGGTGCAATCCCAAAACAACTGGAGCACCACTTGAATATCATTGGCATTGACAAATTCGCCATTAGTCAATTGCAAAAGGCGGCCTTACTAGGAACTGCTTCCATCCTGCGATGATATCTGTAACACCATCAAACATCCAGATCTGCCTATCTCAGGTCCTTGGTTAGAACAAAAATGCCAAACCCAGTCTGAACATCTGTGCGATGAACAACAACAACAACAACAATAGTAATATAACAACCCTGTTAATGGTTACTATAAAGAAGGAAGGTAATATGCATCTAAAGGAATCTGCTGTGGGGGCCTTTATGTCAGTAATATCGATTCACACCGGCAAATGCCTGTGAAATCAACTCGCAGGCTTGCTTTTTAAAAGTAGCATTTCACAACTTCTACAGATGCACCAACAACCTTGCTGAATGCCATTAAAGTGTACTGTCAGTGAATTTATTCCCTTGCAGATGGTCAAGTAAACAGACTTGAGTCTTCTGAGAATAGGACTGTTCATGTGAATTATGCTCTTAGTGCTATTCAGGCAAACTTTTCAGAATTTTTTTTCTCTTCCCAGTTCTCATTGGATGGAGAATCTGTTTTCCATGTTTCCTCTTAGGAAAATCCTCATGGATGGGGAGTGGAGCGTGGGACATGTGCCCCTTTCACAAAATGCCAAGGAGGGCAGAAAACATCCTGTAGACACCTTTCTCTTACTCAGTGCTTTTTTTTAAAAAAAAAAAAAGAAGGTGCCGGAACTCACACATCTCATACAACCCACTTTGCCTACCCTGCAAGGTTCCATCCAAAAAAGAACTCCGTTCTGAGCGTTCTACGAGAAAAAAAGCCCTGCTCTTACTCGTTTCTCTTGTTTCCCAGAAATTCCAAGGGATGACCCACAAGGGAATTCCTCTGCTTGGATATTTTCAGAATAGGGAGTATCT
Source organism: Azemiops feae (assembly GCA_023970755.1). Classification (NCBI taxonomy): domain Eukaryota; kingdom Metazoa; phylum Chordata; class Lepidosauria; order Squamata; family Viperidae; genus Azemiops; species Azemiops feae. The sequence continues at coordinate 4,203,364 of JALGBA010004297.1, read as the reverse complement.
GTGTGAGCAACAGGAAGAAGGGATGAAAAGGAGGGAATCAGAAAACATCAGCAGTTTCACCTGTCTTTATCTTCAACAAAAAAAAAAAAAGAAAGCTCAGGAACATAATCAAGAGAAATTCAAAAGTAATTCTCAAGCATCCTGAGAGTAAGGTAGAAGCAAAGAAATCTTTTCCATGGGAGAAGAAAGCTTCTGAGATAATTGCCACACAGCACTTTCTCTTCAGATAATTTATTTTCCGCTCGGTCTTTTCCTCCAATAGAATCAGTACAAAAGGCCTATTCTTGTTTTGCTTTCTGTGACTGATCATGAGCAAAAGAAAAAGAAAAAAGAAAAGAAAATTCATATTTTATATTCTGTACTTGTATTTTCACTTCTGTATTTATAAGCTGCCTTTCAGGTTATCTTACCAAGAGTTTTAAACAAAAAATAAACAAAAAACAAAACCCTATTGTATAGCTTCCTGCAGAGATGGCTTCACTGTCTTTATTCTCAGTGGTCCTTGTTAGTTGTAGTCATCAAAAATGATTTTCTGTAGTACTAGTACCTACGAGGAGACAGGATACCCAGCACTCTGAAGAAGGCAACGTCTTCTTTAACAGAGAAAAAAAAATCAAAACAAAAACACTGATTCCATAAACAGATACTGAAGCAAAATAGGCAGGTTCGTGGCATGCCTGAGAGCAGGGATTCTCCACTTTTGGGCAGAATTTTAGGCTGTGGATGCAGGTTTTGATTACATTGCTTAACTCTTTTAAAATGAATAATTTTCCTTCCATATAAGATTGCAGTACCTAGATCATGGGTCGGCCAGCCGAAACATCCAACGAGCCGCACGGACCCGTTTCCCTAAAAAAAAAACCCCTGGGAGCCGCACCTGCCCGCGCATGCGTGCCCGCCCGCGCATGCGCGCATGTGCGCGCGCCCGCGCATGCCCGTTCGCGCACGCGCACCCCGTTCGCGCATGCGCACCCTCCCGCGCACGTGCGCATGCGTTCCCCAAAATGGCGGCGGAGGCTCTGGAGCCGCAGGTGATGCCTCAAAGAGCCGCATGCGGCTCCGGAGCCGCGGGTTGCCGACCCGTGACCTAGATGGTCTTAGTTGATCTGAAAAAGCTAAGTCAGGTTGGGCCTGCTCACTATTTGGAGATTACAGGAACTCCAGAGCTATAAACTAGAGTAGGAGGTTCCATCCCAGAAGAGTAGAATGGCAAACCACTTCTACTGCCGTGAAAGCAACACAGATGAGTCCATGTAGCCACCAAGAGTTGAAATTGACGGGCAAGAAGCTTCTGTTGTCATGAAGCCAATTTGAGGAATAATCTCACCGAAATTTAGGGAAGTGGTCAGGGTAACAAGGAACATGTCACCTTGAGACTGCAGGCTTCCCAACCTTCTGAAAACAGAGAAAATAAAACCCTAACCAACATTCACATTTTATTTTTCCAAAGTCTTTGCAGTATCACAACACAGAGGAAAATAACCATCTTGGGGTCTAGCTTTCTCATTCTTTTCCCTTACCACATCTTTAAAGGAGAAGTGTGTTCAGATTATCTTTGGAATGACTATTCAAGACATTGCTTGAAGCCCAGATCTTCTCACCTCTTAATTTAGCTTAAACTGAAACTTACTTAGCATGCTGCACATCTCAGCCAGCCAATACATTCTCTCCATATTTCTCTGTGAGTAAGAAAACACAAGGAGTTCAGCTATGCCAAGGGGCTTCTACATTATAAATGGGCACCTTTTCTTTACTGCTAGATAAAGAAAGGCTTTCTTCTCTCTCTATTTATCATTCGCCTTCCAGCACTTTCCACAACTCCTTTGGTTCTTGACGAGAAACCAGGGCACCTCTTTCTTCTCAACAAACATTCCCATTACTTTTTAATGAGATTTGCCTAGGAAGACTTCACTGGACCTTGGTTCCACCAGCTAATAAGAAAAGTTTATTTCTTTGTATGGAGACTTCTTGGTTCGAAAAGAAGAAATTAGTTGAGAAAACAAGCCAGTTTTGGCCAGTCAATAAATTAAAATGTATTAATTATTGTGTACACACTCATTTATAGGGGCTCAGTTTGCACACTTTAAGAAAGAGAGAGTTATATAGCAGAAGTCTTGTGTTAACTTCTTATCCCCAGCTATTGCTCCGCTACAGTGGCTAACATTTACTGGAAGTCTGATGGAGGAGTCAAGTTCTTTTTACTTTCCCTGCTCAGAAAAGTACTAGCAAGTAGAGTCAGGGCCCTGGATTAGGAATCTTCAGAGTGTGAGTGGCCATGCACGACAACAACTCTGGAGAGTAATCAGAACTAATTTCAAGATTCGCTTTTGAATCACATTTCTAATCCATGGGACTCATGAGAGATGTTGCTGCCCTTTGATGCCAAGGAGGTGGCCTCAATTTTTTCCAGTGAAGAGGTAGGCAACAAGGCAACATTTTCCAGTCTTGACACACCCACACCTGAAGCCCTTATAAACAGACATCCCCTAAATGTTGTTGAAGATGTTACCTAGCCTGGTAACGAAATGTTTGGAAACCAACCCACAAGCTCAGAGAAAGAACCTTCACCCTCATTTTCCAATCTGCCCATTATGCCTCTAACTCATATCTATGGAAGGAAATACCTAACCAAAAAGAGGCCAAGTTTTTTTATAGAAAGCTACAGCAATTGAAGGGATAAACTGTTTGGCAAGACTACCAAGGATTGGCTTCTGGATAGGGTTGGGTGAGCTCTTTGAGTCCTTGCTTTAAGAGAGCTCTATCTTGCCCTGAAGCTTCAATCTTCTCTTGGATTACAGGGCTGATAAACTCATTCTGATAAGAGAAAGAGGCTCAATGGATTATTTCTCTGTCCAGCAAATTGGTATCCAATCTGTTCTGGAAGGGGCTGCACTCCTTCTAAAACGAGGGTTTTCTTAGCCTGCATTGCTGAGCCCCACGAAAATGAAAAATGAATTTGGTTCAAATGAACAAACAAAGCAGCCATGGTCGACAGATCGTTTTGGCAGATGGTTTGCCTCTCAAAGCTCACTTGAGGATTTGTTCCTCATTTTGCTGCACTAGTTTGTTGTGGGCTTGTCCAGACAAATTTTGAGAGTATGGCAGATCTGTATGCATAAGCTAGTAGCTTGGATAAGCAAAGCAGGAAGACTCTTGAAACTCACCCTGGGATTGTAAAAAAAACCTGACACCTCCCCTCCACATTTCTTATGACCTTTGAAAATCCCTATCCTGAAAGGAGCAAAACTAGCCTGAAAGTTCTTCTAGATCCATCTCAGTCATTAGAGGCACAAGGAAGGTAGCTCTCACATGCTCAAAAGTAAAAAAAAATCTGATACTTGATCAGAGTGTTACCCAAACAAGGGATAGGTGGGAACTATATATCCCACCCAAAAGAAATTTGCCTACACTAGTTGTTTATGTAAAATGGGCAAGAAAAAAGCACAAGAAATTGATCATTTTCAATAGTGCTCATGTTTGAATCACAGCAGTTGCTGGAATTCTTTGTAATGGCTTTGTAGTGTTTCTACAATAATGTTTACTTATCTGAGCTTTGTATCTTGGGAAGTATATTATTCCAGCCTTGTCTGCCTAGAGATATCTGACACAAATATGCTTTGCACTCAGAGTATCTTTCACCAACTAAGCTAGCGCATAAGCTATAAACTTACACACTTGGATCAATAGATAGCATTTGGTTAGATAGCTTTGCTACAATAATCCCAGCCCTGGTAACTTCAATTGTAAATTACTGCAATGCAGTTAAATATGGGGCCTCTTGAAAAGCAGTCCAGAACCCACCATTAGTACACAATACTGCAGCATGGATATAGCATAATGAAAAGGAAATTATGAAACTATTACACCAGCTTTATACTATTAGTGCCAGTTCATCTCTGGTCACAATGTTAACTTATATATCTCTTCGTAACTTAGGACAGGTTTACCAAGAAGAAGCCCCTTTCCATATATTCCCAGGTCCTGCTGTGTTTGCCGCTCCTACAAAAAGGCAACGAGTGATTGTTCAATAATGCCCATGAAAGTGCGGATGATCTAGCTGTGAGATCAAACACCCCATTGATTACCAGGGTTGATTTAGTTAACCTGACTGGCTAAGCAAGTGTCTCCTTCCTCCATCACTACTTCCATGTGCATTCCTCTCAAATATGTGTGCTTGGTGGCAGAGAACAACCATCCAGACAAAAGCCATATACTATTCTTTGCTCAGGGGTATATAATAGCTATGCTACCTGCTAGAACATCTAGATAATAGCAGGTGCACACACACACACACACACACACACACACACATCCATTTCAGAATGCTTTCCCCGGCAAGAATTCCTGCAGTTAACATTATCGGTTTTTTTATGCCAGGCAAAAAAAAAAGAGTTTAATATACAGACCTGTTAATTTTAAATATATCTGATGCATTAGAACTCTCACTATTGCTTTGTTTCTTTTGTGTTATAGTCTATAGTAGTTTAATTGCTATTTTAACATTTTTATCTGTAATGTTGAAAAGTTGTAAGCTAAGTTGATGTAGGCAGCATAATCTTAAATTAAAAAAATGTAGTTGTGGCTGGTGCTGTATCTCTGCTTTGTCTGGCTCCACTGAGTTGCCTTTTGCTGCGCATCCTCCCTACATCAATGGGAGCAGCTGATGGAGTCCCAGATGGACCTGGGCAATTGCCTGGAATACTCCAAAGGGTTCATATAGGAAGAGGAGATTTCATGAAAAGAGAGAGAGAGAGAGCACTGTCTTTTATAGATGAGCAGCAGTTGGCAGGTATGAATAGAATAGAATAGAATAGAATAGAATAGAATAGAATAGAATAGAATAGAATAGAATAGAATAGTTGGAAGGGACTTTGTAGGTCAGAGGTCTCCAACCTTTCCAGGCTCACGTACCAGAGGGAAGGAGAGCAGCTTCAAAATTGGTGTGTGTGCACACACGCACGGGGCCACACACACTAGGGTGGCACTAGTGGCCCTGTTCGTGCATGCGGCATACGCTGGTGCCCTGCGCATGCGCAAACAGCCACGCACCCATCCGCAGCAGGTGGCGGCCTATTCGCTCATGCGCAAATAGGCTGCGGACACTTGCCCCATGCTAGCGTCCCCATTCATGCCCAAGCGCATGCACAAATGGGGCCATGGGCACTAATGTGAGTGGGGGGGAATGTGTGCCCACGCGTGTGCTCACCGGCCAGCCATTTCCGTGGCGCGCTGGACAAGAGCTCATGGCCCGGGACCAGGCCATGGCCCATAGGTTGGGGACCCATGCCCTACACATTGCCATACAGATGGCAATCCAGTCTCTTCTTGAAAGCCTCCAGTGATGAAGCACCAACAACATCTAAAGGCAGTCCGTATGCTATTGTTTCTTTTTTTTTTTCCTTTCTCTACTACCCTTCCTAAATGACTCCAAAATTAAAATGCAGATCATTGAAATGCACTAAAACAAAATCACAGACTAACATCAGCTTTAAAAAAATCATATTTAAAGCCATTTAAAAATAGTGAAAACTATTAAAACTTGGTTGAAAAATGAGTCTTTAAAGTGTTCTTGAAAACATCTAACGATAGGCCTCTAATATCTGTCCACAGTATGTTCCATGTAAAACCATCACCAAATGATCTGGTGCCACTCGAAGCTAGACCATTCCAGACAAATTCCATGAGCAATGGGAATCCTGAAAATAAAGGTGATATCTCAAGTATAGAGCGCAGGTGGCCTAGTGGTGAAGACACCTGCCTTCCACTCGGAAGGTTCAGAGTTGAATCCTAGGTAGCAACAGATCTTTCTCTCTCAGGGAGTAAAGAGAAAATATCTGCTGCAAACTCCATGTAGTCATCAGGATGGCCATCTGGCCAGTAAAAATTCAGCCATCCTGACTCTACCCCAAATTAAAGAATTTCAGGGTCATAAAGAGGGGGGGGAGGTGTTATCTCAGGTATGTTGTTTAGGTTTATGAGAATCACACCTTTTATTTGCCCAGAATAGAGTTCAGTTGGTTAAGAACAAGCTTAATTTGTTGTTGTTGTTTTTGTGTGTGTGGGTGTGTGTGTGTGCAGCCACAGCCACAGTAGAGCAAAAATACATGTCCTCAGATTGGGAAATGAATCCAGAGTTTGCTCACCTAAACTATAATTTTGTTGCAAAAATAACATTCAGCCCTGCTTCTATTGATTTTACAATAGTTACATCCCATTCCTATCCTAATGGACTGTAGGTGGTGTACAATAAAAGATAAAACCAGAGATAAAAGCTCAATATTAATAAAGTAATACCATTAAAGACTGTGATAAATCTAATACGCATCCTTAAAAAACTAAACTAAATTAATCTTAAGGGCCAAATGCTCTTAAGGGACAAAACTACATTAGCCTTTTTATGTAATGCCTTCAAGTTTGAGGTCATCCCTTCTTCCCAAGAAGAAACATTCCATAAAATGGGGCTGTTATTGAGAAATATTGTGTGTGTTTCTATATTTATAGTCTAAAAATGTTTAGATAGTGGTCTCTGTAATAGGAAATGTTAAACATATAATGCAATCCTCCTTCAAATACAAGGATGGATTTTCAACTTGCAGAACATAGGAAAAAGGATGCCATTTCCATGTGGATCATCATGCCTGACTTATTTCACACCCATCTACTTCTCTGTGGGAACAGATAGATTTTATTTATTATTAAATTTATATGCCGCTCATCTTGTCCATAGAAGTTCATCAAGAAAACATTTGCATGGCTGATAATTGTATGTCAGCCTCCCTCATTTTGATGTCTACTGGATGTTTGCTACTGCAATTCTCATCTCTGAAGGCAACAGACTGGAGATTCCTGTTGGAGGTTCCCCCCCCCCAAGGATTCTCATGCTCACTCCTGCCTTCTATCCCATCTAGGCACAGAAGCAATACTGATGAAGCAATATATTTTCTTTTATCCTTGATAAATTAATCATAGGAAGCAAATATGTACACAGTGGATAATTTATAAATGTTCCCTGACCCAAGTATATCAAGTGTGGATTTGTGTCAAAAAATGTGCTGAAATTGCGGATTGATCTTTCTCGATTACTGTGCATATTTTCTTACAATAGGGGAAAGCAAGCAAACCCTTGAACACAACCTCCCAAATGAACATATAAATCAGATTTATGTGGGTTCGGTCACAAGACTATATTTGTCATCTATATAGTACTACCTTTGAGTGTGGCTAGTTGGCAAAGGTAAACATTATGACATAGGAAGAAGCTAAAAGCATATCTTACATCAGTGTTTGGAACAATTGAACTGGAGGTGGGGAATATGCACACAGGAAGAAGGGAGGTGAAGATGTGCATGCAAGAACAATGTGGTAACTTGCTCCAAAATTAGAGATATAGACTCTAGAATACACATATCCAATACACAGTAACCCAACTTGTATATCTATGTGCATGAGTAGCTGTGTACAGCCTGGCATTAAAAGGTCCATCATAAAATGTGTCATGTGGGGACAAGGGCAATGTATCTCAAGTTGCACGCATGTTTTGGTGAAAGGACAAAGTTATGGAAATAACTTGAAAGATGCAGAACAGCTCCCATTCCAAATGTAGAACCAGAGTGAAGGTGGTAAGCTGATTATGAAGAAGATGAAGGCTACTGACTCCAGCAAGTCTAGAGTAGCAGCCTTGGGACCCTTTCCTTTTCTCTGAGAGAGTCTTCTCAGATTCAGGGTCCAAGTCTCAACGAGCAAGCATGGCTGCAACGAATATAAAAATTATAAGCCACTCTTTTCCATGTCTAAGTATCAGTGCCATACAAACATGTTACAATGCCTGCTTTTATGGGCTGAGAACATCAACAGGATGATAGCCTCCAGATACATTTTCTGCATCTGCTGCAGGAACCATCAGAAATCCAGGGCAATTCCTGCAAAGCCTATGTATGTTTGTAGTAAATAGGAAGACTTTTTAAATATTTTGTTAATTTTAATATTAACAAAGCTGTCAGGAATTGCTGTGTTCTCTCCAGTGGTGGGATTCAAATATGTGAACAACCGGTTCTCTGTGTGGATGCCGCTTCCGGAAGTCCATTCTGGGCCTGGGCAACAAAAAATTAGCTACCGGTTCTGCCGAAGTGGTGCAAACTGGCTGAATCCCACCACTGGTTCTCTCCCTATTTAGTTATTTTCTGATGAGAATAATTACTTTTCCCCCCAATTATTGCCAAGGAAACAATTCTACATTTTTGTGTTAAACTAATTATAGCTAAGCAGTTTTCCTTAATATTCCCAAGCAGATGATATACCTTGGACAACATCAATCAAATTGTTTATAACAAACGTTTGGAAGCATAGCAAAGGTTTGAGAAACTTTGGGGTAATGGAAACGTTTTCCCATCACCCAAATAATTGGATTTACTATTATTATCTAGAGTAAGGCTTGGGTAGATTGCCAGTGGAAATTAATGAGATAGATCTTGTGCCAGTGATTTCTTAACTTCTTTTTAAAATTAGCATTTACATCAGGAGAGGATATGTTTGGCAACTTAAGAATCTATCTTCAGGTTTCCTGTACCAAGCTGATTCCCTAAGCATTGCAACAGCATTCAAGTTGACACTTTTGAAATATTCCATTCCTGGTAGTTGTAATCCTTGGTGACCTGGTAGAATTACAAGGAAAATCCTTGCATACAATCAAACAGAACTTAAGACTGTTTTCTATGGGAATATAATTTCTCGGATGTATGGACTCATCATGATCCTTTCTCCACATGGCCCAATTATCTTCCAAGCGTCCTTCATCACTTCCAAGTCTGCGCATTCTCTTCCCTGCTGTTCTGTATTTATATATCGGTCAGATTTGAGGGCTGTAGCAGTAGAAGCCACTAGTAAGACAGGCAGAGCTGCAGGATATGCATCCTCCATTGACTCTCAGTCATCTGACCTTCTTGGAATGGAAGCTTGGAATGGAAGCAAGCCATCAGTCTGCCAAGCCACAGAAATGAACACTGAGGCATAAAGGTCTTCCAAAAGCCTACTTATCTGGTATTGTTCTCATGGCTTTTAGTTGGTGGCTATATTCTCCCATCTTACAATAGCTTCTGAGATGCTATTTGGATGAAGCAGCCCTAGTGCATTCTAATAACCCCAGACATTTGCAAATGTAAGATAAGCAAATAATTTTATACTCAGTGCACATTATTATATTAAACAAGTATAATCCACAGAAAGAAAATTTCCTAAGTAGACAAATTCTCTGTATTTACTTTTCATTTTTCTGTCAAGATCTATCCTGATTAAAAAGTCACAACAAATTTCAAGTCCTTACCAACCGAATCACTCCTTAAGTATCCGTCAGTTTATCAAACCAAGTTCTCTCAAACTTGTTCATCTGAAATGCAAAGAATTATCTAGACCAGTTTTTCTTAAAGTGTGGTTCAAGGACCCCTTGCGCCCCCCCAAGGCCCTTTTGGGATCCTCGAAATCAAAATTATTCTCCAGATATTGCAGATATTTGCAAAAAAATAAAAAATTAAACAATGTCACTCTTCTCATTAGTATTTTTTATTTATTCAAAATAGTTTTTACATGAAATATATTTATGCTACATCTAATAGGTTTAATGTAATTTTAAATGTTTCAATAAACAAATGTTCAGCAAATGTGTCAATTTTAATTTTTAATATGGTAAATATTGATAAATATAACCCCTACAAACAAAAGCTCTTTCAGAGTCTTTCATAATTTTTCAAAGTGGGAAGGGCTCCTGAGACCAAAAAGTTTAAGAAACTGTTCTAGAAACATGACACCTCATACAGTTTGTCCTCAACGTATGATCACAATTGAGCCCAAAATTTCTGTTGCTAAGCAAGACGGTTGTTAAGTGAATCTTGCCGCATTTTACGATCTTTCTTGCCACAGTTGTTAAATGAATCACTGCAGCTGTTAACTTAGTAACACGGTTGTTAAGTGAATCTGGTTTCCCCATTGACTTTGCTTGTCAGAAGGTTGCAAAATGTGAACACAGGATCCTGGGACAGTGTAACCATCAGCCAGTATGAGTCAGTTGCCAAAATATCTGAATTTTGATCATGTTACCTTGAGGATGCTGCAACGGTCATGAGTATGAAAAATGGTCATAAGTCACTTTTATCTTTGAACAGTCATTAAATGAACTGTTGTAAGTCAAAGAGTGCCTGTTTATGGTTATGTTCAAGTTAGAATCTGCTGTATCCCAGTTATTCCTACGAATAATATACTTTGGAATCCTAGAAGTTACAATCCTGACCTTTCTATATATTACTAAACCTGAGAAGGCTGATAAAAAGTAATTTGGAAGTTACTGAACTTTGCCAAAAAAAAAATATCTTTCAAATCAAAGAAAAAATATACTTGGTACATTGTTTCACCAGTTTCACATGGCCCATTTTTCTAAAAATGTTGCGTCTCAACCCTAATGTGACTTTGAACATAATGATGTTGGAAACTGAGCAGTTCACCGTGTCACCACTTTTCTTATGAAGTACATAGATTAATAAGTGAGGCTGGACTAAATTTGTGACAGCTCTCTCCACTTTTCAAAGCTGTCACTCTTTTGAAATTAGTTTTAAGCTCCATTGACCTGGTGCTGTTTTTGCAAAAACCAGAGGAGAATGTGCAAAACAAATTACAACATTTTACAATAGAGTCCTGGGTCTGGCAGGAGATACCCAAACTGGTATCAAGTGCATTTTCCCAAACCAGTGCCTTAAGCAACACTCTGGGGCAATCCAGCAATCAAATACATGATCCAAGGGACAAAACCCTGAAGTGGAATCATTCAAAGCTCATCCAACTTCCTGATTCCACTGCATTTGACAGACCTGCTTACCTACCAGCCTCCGAAGAATAACCCGCTGAACTATGTATCATTATGGGACGCAACTTTACTGAAGTTTACTTCTTTGCAGGGAATAAACGGCAAATAAATACAAACCAAGTCATACCTTAGGAGTAGGAAAAAGAATATATCTAACTGGGAAATCGTTTCATTTTCAATCACGAATTTTAACTTCAAAGGTTGTTGCTTGATGATCAGAAAAATGATTTGGGTTCAGGAGCCTTGGGGCAGGAATGAAAGTCAGACTCACCCACCCATACCTAACCATGATACAAACATGCCATGATATCGGGCTTCCGGTTCCGGATCGCGGCACACGCAGTCGCACGGAGGGATCCATCTCTCCCACCGGCTGCTTTCCCTCCGCCGGTAGACCCTTAATCGGGTTGAAAGTCGCCCCGGAGAGGCGACCACTGTTTGAGGAGGCCCTCGTTTGACTGGGGAAGAGTGGCAGCTCCTTCCTCAGTCTGAGCTAGCTCCTTAGGGCCGTCGGAGAAAAGATCGGCCAGCAAAATGGACGATCACTTTGCTGCACCAGCCGAAAGCCAGAAGAACAACTAAGCGTAAAGAACCCCCGTGGAGAATCCGGGTGAGACCTTTCCTCCCCCTTCTTTCCCTAATTACTCTCCTGTAAAAAGCTTTTGTATTTGAATTACTTCCCTGCTGTGAGGGAGCAGCGTTTGGGCACTTGGGAAAAACAGCTTTGGGAATTGGAAAAAAAAATAAACCAGTTAATTTTTTATTGACTATTTAATTTTTGGAATACTGAGGGGGCCTGAAAACATTTTTACTCTTGATTATTATCATTATAACTACGCGTCTATTATTTTGGAGAGGCCTTTCTTCATCTTTTTTTTAACGTGAAAAACAAAAAATCTATTAACTTGGAAAGAAAGAAAGACCTTATAGCCTGCTGAGGACATCTTGTGACGAAAAGTGTTACTGCAATTGTATATTTCCTTCATTGCTGAGAATGGCTCTGACCTTCAAAAGATGATAAGAGTAAGATAACTGAAACAGCTGTGTGGTGATTTGGTCTATTGAGAATTGGAGGTGAATATTTGTTGACTTCTATGAAATAGAGCCTTCACTAAAAGATTAAAAGATCTTTTCACCACTGACATGGAATTTAGCACACAGCTGGACTATGAGCTTATATTGGAAAAAATCTTGGAAGCCACGGAGGATATGAACTCTTACTTCCAAACTTTGACGGATCAAATTATAGTTCGAAAAACAGTGGAGAAGGAGCAGATTGGCGCTAAAGAGATTACCGAGCAATATGTACAACCTAAAGAGGAACCATGTCTACAACTCAACTATGAAACTACACCGAGAGAAATTGTGGAAACTAAGGAACAAATTAACTTTATACAACCCCAAACGCAATCTATGGAGAAGCTTGATGACCAGAGAATAACTTTAACTGAGATGCCTGAAGCATCAACATCAACAGAGACTGACACTCAGATACAAGTTAATGAAAATTGTGATAATGTGGATAAACAGCTAGTAACCATAATATGGAATAAAACAGCTTCTATCATCCAAAGGCTACTAGAAGAAAGGAAAGAGAACTTTGACCAGTTTGAAGCGTTGAGGAATACTGACTTTTTAATATTGTGGTTTGATGATGCAGGAATTTTATTATGGAAACCGATATGGCACAGAAAGAAACCTAGAGTTAGATTTAAAAATGTATTTTAAAGTTTTATTTAATGGGTTTAAAAAGGCTTTTGACTTCTTGACTGATTTAATAACTAATGGAATACGTGAATTCTGTAAGAGGATATCCTTTGTAATAATATTTTGTCTTAGACATGATAATTACTGGAGAGGTAAACTTTATTTACTGGGTTAAAAGGATTTCTTATAGACATAGATGAATTGATAGAATATATGTTTAAATCAGATAGAAATCTATTTGTTGGTTTGATATTTTTATTTTAAATAAGATAATTATTTTGTAATAGAAGAAGAATAAGAGGGATTGGTGACAAGAGAAGAAATGGTATTAATGAAGAAAATATAAGAATGTTACTGCGGGAATAATATACTCATTTTAGATATAATCATTATGTTAAAAAGGGACACCCGAAGTGTTAATAATATGTCTATTTAAGGCTAATTGGAATATGGTAACTGTAAGTTAGTAAAGCCTAAAAACAGGACTTGGATCTCTATAATTGAAATGTGAGTGATATTCGATAGGATTGTTTGAAGTTTATGTAGAAATGTATTAATCTGAATATGCAAGACTATATGAGGGAATTAGAGAGGGAATTTTTAATGAATTAATTTGAACTATATATCTGTGATTGTTCTTTTGGATGTTTGATATACCCACCTCCACGGTGTTTCCTAAGCACTTTGATGTAACCCTTCTACCCCCATAAAAATCCAATAAAATATATTTAAAAAAAAAAAAAAAACATGCCATGATATCTTTTCCTCCTGTATCTGCACTGAGTTCATCTCATAAGTGAGATTGCCTAAATCATTCATTCTCTAGCTGGACTTATAGTAATCTTCTTTGCCTCATTCTAACATCCTCCAAGGGCAACTTCAAGGAGTGAAAAGTCCATTAGACTTTGTCACCCGTTCCCTTAGGGAAAACAAGGAATTGTAAGGGCTGGGAACAGAGAACTGAAGAAAGATCAGCAAGGAAAATAACCAGCTACCTGCTGATATAGGCCTCGTAGAGAATGCTTTGGCTCAGCAATGGGAAAGGCAAAAAGTCAGGATTGTAGGCTAGATTGTGAAGCTAAAACAACATCCTAGAAGAAGACAACAGCTGACTGTTCCTTTAAGCCACGAGTGTCAAACTCGCCATGTCATGTGACATGTCGCGACATATCGTAATTCTTTTTGTATTGCCGGCAATGAGGTGGGCGCGTCTTCGGTATGATGAAACTGGCCTGCGGGCCGGCAGTTTGACACCCCTGCTTTAAGCTATGAAGGAAACTGCACAGATGTGAAAACAGGTGTCAAGTTCAACTCAAGGGTATCTTGAGCTATAACGCTAAGGCAGGGAGCCCTGTAACTTTGAATGCTGGAAAACCCTGGATATAGACTCAGGTCAAAGAAAGGGCTAGGCTAGAACTTTCCTATCTTGTGTTTTTCTACCTGTATGGAGTTGTCATTTTCTTTTGTAATGCTGGGATATCTCCAATAACATAATTCAGACTAAAAGAAAAGGAAAATCTAGTAAAAACTAAACTAAGTGGTTTGGAATTTCCTGTTTATTTACATACTGACAGCATTGTTTCCTATTTCCACTCTTGTGTTCATGCCCTCTGCTTAATGCAGAAAGGATCTGCCTTCTCTGACCTAGATCTGGGGGCCAAATTAAATTTTACATGCAAGATCCATGACTGGATTTAGCCCCCCCCCCTTTTTTTTTTCCCTTCAGTCAGTCAAAGCTTGGGAAGCAATCAACCAATTTGTTGGCACTGCAGTAGGAAGAGGAGTATTTGAATGATCCAATAAAATCCCACCTCTTATTTTTAGTAATAAAGTAGGGAACTACAAATTGAGAGGTGCTATTGTTTTCTCTTGCCTGGATAATAACAGAAACACACAATTTACATTAAAGGTACATGGAAAGGTCTGAAATGAGGCTTCCCTTGGCCCTCTAAGAACAGATTTGAGGGGGGGGGAAGCAATGGGAAATCACCTCATGAATCTCTTTATGCCACAAGTCCTCAGTGAATTGAACCCTCTCCTTAAGGTTATTCTTAGAGTCATAAGCAAGTTAAGTGTTATTTTCACTGGTGCTTATTTAACCAGCTATAAACATACACACACACATACAGACAGAGTTGGCATTTGGAAAAGAATTTATTACTTCAGGCAGAGCTATATGTCTCTAAAGGAACCATTTCCTCTATCCTGTAGAGGTGATTACCAGCCACAGTTTGACAAGCCATAAAAGCACCTGGTCAGAATAGAATAGAAAAACAGAGTTGGAAGGGACCTTGGAGGTCTTCTAGTTCAACCCTCTACTCAGGCAGGAAACTCTACCATTTCAGACAAATGGTTGTCCAGTCTCTTCTTAAAAATTTCCAGTGTTGGAGTATTCACAACTTCTGGAGGCAGGTTGTCCCACTGATTAATTGTTCTAACTGTCAGGAAATTTCTCCTTAGTTCTAAGTTGCTTCTCTCTTTGATTAGTTTCCATCCATTGTTTCTTGTCCTGCCCTCAGGAGCTTTGGAGAATAGCTTGACTCCCTCTTCTTTGTGGCAACTACTGAGATATTGGAACACTGCTATCATGTCACCCCTAGTCCTTCTCTTCATTAAACTAGACATACCCAATTCCAGCAACTGTTCAATTCAGGTTGGACTGATCTGGAAGCCATGCAGCACTGAACATTAAGACTTTGTACCCATATACTGTAGTTTCCCTTTTTCTTCCCTGTGCCTGATATGTATGGATTGCGTATCTTGATTCATAAAATGCAAGATAAAACCATAGAATAAAAATGCAATCACCCAACACTGTATATTGTAGCCATTATAATCCTCAATTAAAGTTGCAAAAAGTCTTCAACTCTGCTCAAAGTTCCCAAGATAACAGGGAGAAAACCATCCTAATCTTAAGGGGGGGAAATTCCATAAGGTCAGAAGAACTATGGAAAAGTCTTGCTTTCATCAGTCTGTCTGGCTGACACACACACAAACACACACACACCGGAGGAAGAGATGAGAAAGACATACTTTCTGAGTAGAACACACCGCATGGGCAGACTCTACTCAATGTCAGTCATGCAGATAACAAGGCCTTAAAGTAATGATCAGATTGTATCCCAGAAACTGTTCACAGCTTAGTGCAACTTCTGCAAGGCAAATGTTACTCTGAATAACAGATTCTCTACCATTAGCAAGACAATCACTGCAGTTTGAATGAATAGTGGCTTTTGAATAGACTTCACAAAAAGCAGAGCATTCTGCTCTGAGAAGTATTTGTAACATCAGATAAAATTAGACAAACGTTCTCCTCATTGTGGCTTTCATCCCTCAACCTGCAGGTTTACTTTTGTAATGTAATTTTTATTGAAGATGTTTACATAAGGAAATGATAAACATGAAAACATATGTAAAGGCAAGTTAGAGAAAAAATAAAAAAGGATTTAAAAAATGTAAGAGACAATACCAATAAAGAAAAAGATAACCAAAGAAGCAAATTCTGAGCACCTTTACAGCAATTACAAGCAAACGTATTATCCTTCCTCCTTTTATAACATTACGCCTGCGGGCCAGACGCGTCACGAGGAAACCGCGCTCACCCCATTGCCAGCAATGGGGAAAAAGTTCTGGCACATCGCGCGACGTCACGTGACGTCGCGAGTTTGACATGTCTGCATTACATAGTTCCCCTCTATCTCATATTCAATCCTTTTTAGTTCCAAATCCTACAGTTTAAAAGAATCTAAGATGCCACCACAAGCTACTGTTTTAGGCATCCCATTATATCCACTTACAAGCAAATGAGTGATTCTTTTCCTCTGTTATTCCTCAATAGGACCAGACTATCATAAGGAAGGTAGCTGAATGACATTCCTCAGACACAATTAGGGTGGAGAAGTGCCAATGCTTTGATGTCCTTATTGCCAAGGTGTAGCTTGAACTTGGGTTCATAACCAGTTTTGATCATATTCATTTTTCACTGGCCACCTCTTCAGTCACTTCATCTCACAAAGCTCCTGTATGATAGTTTCATCTCCCAAAGCTCCTGTATGATAGTTAAAGCTACCCTGGATCTGAACAGACAAAAACTGCTCAGGAGCAACTTCATCCAGCACTTTCACCAATTCTGTACTTTAGCTGCCTGCCAGATTGCTTATAAAATCCTCAAATGCCCACTGGAAATCAATAGGATCCATAAGCCAATTGAGATGGACTATCCCAATCAAGTCTTACCTCATTGCAGGGATGAGTAATGGTGGCAAAATTCATGGTAATTAGAACCAATTACTCTAAATTAAAAATATGGTACCTATACAAGTCAGACTTACAACCACTCAATTAAGGCTAGATGCAATAGAAAACCCAAGCCACTCATGACTCAGATTCAGAACATGAATGCTGAATTTCTCCAAGACTATCCATCCAGAGAATCAATCATCAGCTCCAAGGCCAGGTTGAAAAAGTCATGAATAGATGAAATTAGGCAATAGAAGGACAGCGCCTCTGACTGCATCTCTGTCTTGGCCCTAGAGCAGGGGTCTTCAAACTTGGCCCTTTTATGACTTGTGGACTTCAACTCCCAGAATTCCTCAGCCAGTGTGTCTGGCCGAGAAATTCTGGGAGTTGAAGTCCACAAGTCATAAAAGGGCCAAGTTTGAAGACCCCTGCCCTAGAGGCTAATTTCAAGCAGAGGGACTTCTATCCAGAACCTGAAGAATACAATATGGTCAACACTGAGGTCTTTTGGAAGATCATCATGAGCCTTGAAAGTGTCAGAAGATAACCCTACATTTGAAGGCAACTTCCATAAATACATATGGGTTGTTTTATCAAAGAACCTTTTCCAATTAACTATTTACAGTATCACCAGAAAGCCTAACAATTCCAGGTTGACTCCCTGGGTATAGTTCATGTGGTCTTATCCTGCTGCTTTCCATACCACAAGATAGTGGGCAGTAGCAAATCATAAATACAAGAGGAAAACAAAGTGGACAACACAATGTGACAGCTAGGCCTGGGTTCTGCTAAGAATCTCTAATCAAGAAAAGCAAAACCTCCAGGCTCTAAGAATGGAGAGACAGAGACCTTGAAGTTGCCTCCTGGTATACAGATAGCAGATTGAGCAGGCACTTGGGTCACCCAGACACAATCTGCCCTGTCAATTTATTTCTATTGAAATTAGGTCAATTATTTTCAAATTTGCAGCTTACTGATACTTCTCAATTAGGAGATTTTTGGGGAGTGGTGCTGGCAAAGCATTTCTTCTTTTTCACAGAAAACAACTGTGATGCAGAGTAGCCACAAGAGAGCTCTACCAAATGTATTTCCCTAGTTCAGTGGTGGCAAACCTATGGCATGCGTGCCAGAGCTGCCACTCTGAGCCCTCTCTATGGGCACACGCGCCATCGCCCCAGCCCTGCCTCCCCCCGCGGCCCCCTCACCAGCAGCCACCCAGAGGAGAATCACCCCTGGGTGTGGCCCACGCGCAGCAGCGCAACCAAGGACATGGCAGCCAGGCAGTGGGGACAAGACTGTTCATTCTGCCTTTCCACCTTAACTTTCTCCTACCCTCAGTCCCATCAATCTAAACACATAATTCCCAAAGCAAGCAACTACCAGTACTATGAACAAAACTCCAAAGCAAATAAGAGAACTTGAGATCAAGTACAAGAACATGCTACAGTATATGAATATTAAACAACACAGGAGATTATACAACTTGGCTTATTTTGATACACTCTGAAGCAGAGGTTTTTGGCCAATGTGTAATGTGAGAGCCTAGTTTCAACTAACAGAGAAATGAGCACAGGAGAAGGGTCCTAACCCCCCACCCCTCGTATTTTCCCAATATAAATCATATTCCAGGCTCCCTGGTAAAAGGAACACAACAGAAGCACCAGCAGAATCTAAAGCTGGTTTCTTCCCTACTGCTTTCCACAGCACGTTACTTCTAAGTAACCATGGAGCGTATCAGAGCAGTCTTGCACATTCGTGCACATATGCAGGGGAAAAAATAAACCTAAACCAGTAATTTCTCGAAGAAACAGAGATGTTCCTTTATGAAAAATACACAAAGATTAATATCAAGCAATAAAACACAAAACTGACACCTTTTATTAAAATGCAATGTTCTGATCAGGGTGCACCCTTAGATTTTAGCATTCAGTTTAGAGCTATGACTTATATTCTACTAATATATTTTAAATCCTTATGATCTAGATTCAAAACAGCTCTCCCTTCACCCACGCCCCCATAATATTTCAGCTTAATTTTTCCTGTGATTTATATTTCATTTTAAGCCATCCTGTGATTTACAGTAATTTCATCTGTCTCCAATTCTGTTCCCAAAGGATTGCCATGATCTTCTATTAAGTTTGACTGGATCAAGGAAATAAAAGAGGGTAGACTAAAAGCACTGTATTGAGTGTTTTTTTTCCCCTAAGTATTTCTTATTGCTGTTCTCCCTTTCATTTCCTAAGACAGACCTGCTGCCACTCTTAATGGTCATTGTGACATCACTCCCAGGATTCCTCCTCTCTCTTTCCATGCATAACTAGCTGCTACAGCATGCCCAGCAAATGGCATGATTATGGCAACATATGCATTTGATTATATTCTGTCAGCCTTTCCCAGCATGGCACTCTCCAGATGGGTTGGACCACATAATTTATCATTTCAGTATCATGGGGATTTTGCAATATGTACCCAGCACATCTGGGAGGTCTCCAGGGTGGAGAGAACAGAGCTGACTGGCAGGACCATATGCTGCCTACCAAGTGGTGGTACAGTGTAGGGCATTTTTCCAAGATGTTGCATGAAAATCAGCTAGTGGTGTGGATTCTGTCATTTACGACTGGCAGTCAATTTAAATCCCATTATTGGAAAGAGGAAGTGACTAACTTTAGAGTGAATGGAAGCAGCAATCCAGACATTTCTGGCTCAAATAATTAACAACCATCCCAGAATACACATGTGTAAGTTAGGTACTAATGAATTGTAAATAGTGATTTTAAGAGAGAAGCATGGTGTTGGCTTACATAGTCTGAACATTTTTCACCTGCAAAAGATAAATCAAAAGTATGGGGCGATGTGATTTATCTATGGAATCTATGGAGTGCCCCATCTGAGCAGCTCCCTTTGCAGGATTCCTTTGCAGATCAAAGGCTAAGGGTTTTCAGTAAAATCTATTTCTTTTCCTCTTATTTAAGTATAGCCTTGGAGTCTTCTGAACAAAGGTTAATTCTGTGGCAATGCATTCTAAACTCTCCTCTTTGTTCAGTATTGGGTAGACAGCAAGAGAGCCATTTCAGGCACATTCCATTCAATCAAGAACTTTAACCTACCCACCCCCAGTGCTGTTCTCTTTAAAGGGTTTCCTTTCGCCAGTTTATTTCATATGGGAAATAATATTGAGGTGAGGCAGACCCCCCGCCCTCTCCTGGCCCCTTCCGAAAAGGAGCTAAACCATGGCTCTGAGGCCTTTGCCAGGGGGAGCCCAAAGACGTTGTGTGGTTGCCTAGTGCCATGAGAGCCCTCCCTTTGCTTTTGTTAACCAGTTTTTAACAGGATTAATTATTTTTGCCATATATATATAATCTTTTAGAAAATTAAATTCAAAATTTTAACACTAACATTTAAATTTTTTTATATACTGTTTATGTTTTGATGTTTTATTGTGCACTGCCCAGAGTTCCTCCTTGAGGGAAATGGAAGGTTTAGAAATGTAAAATAAATAAACAAACAAACAAATAAATATTTATTAAATAAATAAATGAATGAATGAATGAATGAATGAATGAATGAATGAATAAATAAATAAATAAATAAATAAATAAATAAATAAATAAATAAATAAATAAATAAATAAATAAATAAATAAGCAAACAAATATCATTATAAATCTAGCCAATTTAGGTTGATCTCAAGCAGCTAAGCAGCTTGGACCTGGTTAGCATCTGAATGGAAATACCCAGACATCTTAGGATATTAAGTAAACTGGGAAGTTGAAAAAAGTATCCTACAGTAAGACAATGGCAACCTACATCTGTACTGCTAGCAAGAAAAATATATAGTTGTGTCCATTAAATCAGCAGGAGTCCATCTCAATTCAAAATAGATTTTACTTTCCCATAAAGTGTATCCTCGTTTCCACTTCACTTTGGATCAGATCTAGAACAATGTATTTCCAGTACAAAAACAGACACAGTATGCAAATTCCTTATGGAGATTAATGCTGGTTCTTCAGGAACCGTCTCTTTCCAATCAGCTACCACAGCCTACTTTCCTTAGCCTTTCCTGAACACTAAGCATGATACAAACCAGCCACCAAACTGAAATTACTATAGGCTCTATTCCAAAAGAGCAATTTTTTTTCTAATGGCACATGGCAGTGTAGATCCAAACCTTGATTGATTAAACTCTGAATACAGCAACAAGATGTTTTTAAGTAAGCCTTCCCAGAAGATTGCTTTATTCATCTTCTAGTTCTGTAAGAAATTATATATGAAACTGCCTTTGAAGATGACCCAAACCCAGAACTAGAATTCATTTTAGGATAGTACATTCAGATTACAGTTCAGGGGTATTATAAAAACAGCCCATACAACCTACTGTCATGCCCCACTGAAAGACTGGGATATACCTGAAAGAGACAGCATCTTCTCTTGTATCAACCTGCAGGACCATCTGCTTATATCCTACTTCTCTATTTTGCATATACATATACATATCCTCTCATACTATTCCCTTTTTTTAGGCAAGCATCATTCTGCAGAGGGCAGGAAAGGAGAAAAAAACCAACGCAATGGTGGAACGGTACCTGCGGTGCTATGTCTCCTACCAACAGACGGACTGGGTTGACCTATTACCGTTCGCCGAAGTGGCATATAATAACGTGGTCCACAGCAGCACCGGATTCACCCCCTTCTGGGTGGTACATGGGGTGGAGTTTGTCCCGATTCCCAAGTGCCTGCAGGGGGACCCCTCCCCCTGTCACCCCCAGGACTGGATAAATCACATACGGGGGGTCTGGGAGACCATAAAAAGAGCCGTACTAAAAGCAGAGGAGGCCTCAAAGGCGCAGGCCAATAAGAAACGGGCGCCACAAAAGCCCTTTTGGGTGGGGGATATGGTGTACCTGTCAACCAAGTACCTGCACCTGAAAATACCGTGTAAAAAGTTAGGGTCAAAATTCATAGGCCCGTTCCGGGTTACGCAGGTCATTAACCCAGTTGCTGTACAGCTGCAGCTACCCAGTCTCCTAGGAAAGGTGCATCCAGTCTTCCATTGCAGCCTACTGAAGCTGGTGGAGGGGTCCTCCTTTAGGTCTATGAAACAGATACCGGGTCCTGTCGCAGGGGACCATTATGAGATCCAAGAGGTGTTAGACTCCCATATCTGACGGGGTCATTTGCAGTACCTGGTACGGTGGAAGGAGTACCCTGTGACAGATGCCTCTTGGATGGGGGATGCAGACATAAAAGTCCCCCCCAGTTGTTGCGGCGTTTCCACCGACAGTGTCCCCGTAAGCGGGGGGGGGTTGGCTATATCATCCACCACAGCCCATGATTAATCACATGTTTCTCCTAGCCTTCCAGGTGGAGCCCTGGTAGAGGGGGCCGCCTGTCAAGCCTCTGTGGGCTCAACACTGATGGGAGGGGGAGGGGGCAAGGAC
Organism: Azemiops feae; assembly: GCA_023970755.1. Lineage (NCBI taxonomy): Eukaryota > Metazoa > Chordata > Lepidosauria > Squamata > Viperidae > Azemiops > Azemiops feae. Next base: position 4,181,132 of record JALGBA010004297.1, on the reverse strand, counting down.
GGCACCTGGGGGCATCCTGGTTTGGTGGAGGAGGCCAGTGACAAGACCAATGGCGACAGCCCGTCCCTCTCCCATTACCTGTACTATCGAAGGGCAGAGCACGGCGGCATGGCCGTCGGCTCCACGGTCGTCTCGCCGAACAGCTGACCGGCTCCACAGCCAGCCCGCCGAACATATGTTCAGCGCAGGGAAGCACCAGGATGCCAGAGGCCTGCAGCGCAGCCTGACGAGCAGCTGATTGGCGCAGGGAAGCTCACGGGGCTGGGAGCCTGCAGTGCGTCCTGCCTGGCTACTCTTATCACCTCACACACCGGATGCTGGTTAGGTGGGTGGGGGGTGGGGCCCGATTGAGAAATGCATATGTAAGGCGCTAGGAGGCGATTGCTCCCAGCGCTAACTTTGTTTGTTGTTTCTATGACTAAACGCATGCCAGAAGTTCCATGATTAAAACCAGACACCTGTGAACTCACCGACTTGTGTCTTGTTGGAGCCAGGGGTGTGGTAAGGATTTCTGACACTAAGTCAAATAAGATCTGAGATGGAGGGAGGGGAAGAAATATAGATAAAACTAGCTACCATGTTTCCCCAAAAGTAAGACCTACCCCAAAAATAAACCCTACCTTGATTTTTGGGGGTTGGGCCTAATATAAGCCCTACTCCAAAAATAAGTCCTAGTTTTGGGGTGAGACACACACCTAAAAATCAGCTAGGGCAGGGGTGGGAGTATGGAGCTGCCCCACACGCCCCACACTCACTTACCTTGCAGCCAGGCCTCTCCTCGCTGGTCCACTTCTTCTGCGGCATCCCCAGGCCTGCATTTCACATCAGAGGCCTTTCCAGAAGGCCACTGCAGCCGAGAACTGAGCTATGGATTCTCGGCTGCAGTGGCCTTCCGGAAAGATCTTTGACTGTGAAATGCAGGCCGAGCTCCATTCTCAGCTGCAGAATGAAGCTGCTCCTTCAGCTGCAGAAGTGGGCCAGCTGGGCGGGGCTATCGGTGCTGGAGGTGAGTGGAAAAGACACCCCCCGAAAATAAGACCTGGTGCCTCTTTTGGAGGCAAAAAAAATTAAGACCAGGTCTTATTTTGGGGGGAAACATGGTATGTCATTCATTATAACTCTTCATCCCTCTTTAACCATGCAAATCATTCTTGTTTCCTCCAGATCCAGATCCTCAAGCTAGTTCTGCATCAGGTAATCGACTGAAGGATCTTTTTTTCCCTGGTTCATCTTCCCTGGGAAGGCTTACGTATATGGCATCAATATGCCTTTTTTTCTTTGTCACCATATAGTATTCTTTTTTTCATTCTCCTAGATCTAGAATTAAAAATTCCTTCTGATGACTTTGCTTCTCACTGCTATTTGTCTTATTTGTATATTTGCTCTTCGATAAGTTCATTTTTTAAAACTCTGCAACCAAATCTGGTAAAATATATATATATATTTTAAATAAGTGAAGAGATTGAATCCAACCTAGCCCTTGCTTCTGATTTTGACCAAATAGCATAGTGCAAAGTTTAGTCAGAATAGTTTCATTCACAATTAAGTCAGTCAAAGCTTAACATCTAAACAAATCCAACAGTGGTCCAGCATTTCCAAGGACCAGATCACAACAGCCATTCAGATTTACTTGGTCCTTCATATGAATTTGAAACCTGAGCCAGATTTTGCCACTGCCTACATCGAGGCATTGTTCCCCAAAGCACTGCATCCATTTACACAGGCTTAGTAACTATTACTTTAAGTAAAGTACAGAGGGCACCATTCATCTCTCTTCCCAACATACACAATCTCATTTTTCTTTACACATCTCTGGCCAAGGACAAGTCATCAACTCTTGTCAAACTTCAAGGTCAGCCTTCCTGCTTCACCTCAGAGAAAGGCCTAAGCAAATGAATTCTCTCAAAATATAAACACAAAAGCCAATCCTGGAGCAGAAAGTGGGGAACTGTTCCTGAGCCAGCAGCACAACTGCCATATTTTGAGGCCACTTGGGGGGGAAAAAGAAGGAACACCGACTATTGTTGGAAATGTGAGGGGGAATTCAATGAGGCTGAATGTAATTATCTGAGTTGAAATTCTGGCCTGCCTGCTGAGAAAGAGGGGGGGAAATGTGGCAAGATGGCTTTTACACTGAAATTTTGCTGGCACATCAATTTACAAGACTTGGATGAATACCCTTAGAACTTCAATAGAGGTTTTGTTTTTTTAAGTCACTGTATAAATGGATGCAACAGAGCCTTATCCTGGCTGAGTTTAAAGTCTGAAGAATTTATTCCCATTTACCTTTTCAACAAGCTGTGGTTTCTCCCTTCACCTCCCCTGGCAGAATAAAGAACAACTGATAGTTGCACCTTGGCAAACCTAAATAATAATGGGTCAATTTCCCAGTAGAGATATAAATTCCACTCAAACAAGTAATTAAAACATACAATATAAAAATTTTATACAAGCAGTGCTTTTTTTTGTCATAGAACGCACCGGAACAGAGTTCCGTCACATTTTTTCAACGGATTTTCCAAGTTTTAAAAGTAACTTTTGAAAATTTGATGTTTGGTCCATGTGGACTTGAATCGCCCTGTCGAGCATAGCAGGCTGGCGAAAAAATCATTAAAACAGTGCATGCATGCTGCTTGTGTGTCGAGTCCGATGCATGCGTATTTCGTTCGCGCTGGTTGTGATGGCGCTGCTTGGCTTGTGGCACTGCTCAGCTTGTGATTGGTTGTGTGATCGCACGCTAAGTGCTTACTGTGGGCAGCGACCGTTATGTTTCGTTACACAACTGACGTGTGTGGGTGTGTGTACAGTGATTGACTATGTGCGAAAGGTAAATAATTTCTTTATTTTAAAAAATCATTGGTGAATTGAAAATCTTTTTTTAATTTTTAGTGTAAAATTTACTATGAACACAATAAATACATAAATTAAATAAATTAAATTTATGTTAAGAACTGAATATATAATTTTTTAAATAAAAGATTAACAAGATGTGAGTTCTGGCACCTTTTTTCTTACAAAAAAAGCACTGTATACAAGTATAAAATATTTGGTCTTTTGTATTTGTATAAAGGGATCCCTCAAAGAACTGACAATAGGATTCTTTAGTTATAATTCAGTAGCATTTTGCAGTCTATCTACACACCATCTTGATCTGTAGCAAAGTTTCCAATTAAAAAAAAAATCCTCAGCAGAGGGCTAAATTTTTGAAAGAGATGGAGCCAGCCTCCTCCAGCTTCTTTCTTCTTTCATTTGGGTGGGTCTCTCCAATTCTGAAGAGAGTAAATTGAGATGTTCATCTTCCAAAGAAAACTATAGCTCTATGCATGCTCTTCATCAGAGGGTTCATGCTTTCATAAAGTCAATCTAAAACTGTGGGGAAAGAGAGAAAGTTTTGTGCCCCAACTTCTGAGACTACAGGATCTCCTAAAAGGAAAAAGTAGAAAAACTCAGTAGCTTCCTTGTGTAAGATTAAAGTAAGGAAGTACCAGGTCTCTCTCACTCAAACACACCCATTTTCTAAATGATGGGGGTTTATCTGCATATCCCAGATTTTATGCCAGCAGTAACAGTAGCACTGAAGCAAAAGGGCAACCCTAGTATCTAATTCCTCTTGCCTCTATAAAAAATCAAAGGAAGAAAACTCACTTTCATATTGTGTTCTACTACTGCTAAAGTTGGTCAGCAGTGAGATACATCTACCTTCCTTCCCATGCGTTTACTGCCCACCAATTATTTTCAGCACATACTTATACATTGGGACAATGTTTCTCAATCTTGATAACTTTAGGCCATGTGCTTTTTAACTCCCAGAATTCTACATTCTGGGAGTTGAAGTTCACATTGTCAAGTTGTCAAGGCTGAGAAACACTACATTGGGAAGTTGGATGATACAGCAATAAGGAAGAAAATCCCAAGCAACCACACCATTACCAGAAGCCAATCAGCCTTTGGAAAAAAGAGGGGAATGAAATAATAAAAAATGTTCCCCTGACCTTTCTAGAAATGGGCAATGTTATTAAGCAATGTAACCTGAGGAGAATGAGGAGAACCCAGAAACCATCATCTGCTTCTTCAGTGGAAGAAGAATTACAAGATACAGTTTCAAAGTATGAATCCATAGATTACTGAATCAACCCAGATACTGAATCCTTTTTTCCCCTTAATCTCTCCTCTTTAGTTTTAAAGACCAGCTCTATCGAAAGAGTGTGGAAATTCAGCCTTTAATCCTTCATTTGCTTAGTTGAACTGCTCATTTCTTGGTGATATTGAATATATCTGTCAACTCTAAAGACTGCTTTTAAATGATTCTTACTCCAGCCATATAGACAGGATAGTTACAAGAAATGAAGTTAGATTTGGCCAGTTCGGGATTAGAGCAGTTAGCACAGCACAATACCTGGTAATTACACTCTAGGTTCAAAATCATGGTGTATTAAATCTGAGAATACTATGGACAGCCAAGAAAACAAACCAATGGATCATCAGGTAAATGAGGGCAGATATGATATTGTTGCCATTACGGAAACATGATGGGATGAAACCCACAAATGAAACACATAGCTAGAGGGATTTAAATTATTTAAAAGAAACAGACCAAACAAAAGAGGCGGTGGAGTTGCTCTCTATATAAGAAATAACTACATCTCTACAGAAATAGAGCACAACAATGATGAAAACTGTCTTGAATGCATTTGGGTGAATATAAAAGGGGGGGGAATGACATTGCCATAGGTGTATACTATAGGCCGCCCAACCAAACAGAGGAAATAGATGAACTTTTTGCTAGTCAGCTAACAAAGGTATGTAGGAAGCACATCACAATAGTAAGGGGGGACTTTAATTACCCTGACATCAACTGGGAGACAAACTCTGCACCAAGTGGAAGATCAAACAAATTCCTGACAAACCTAGCAGACAACTTTGTCTCCCAAAAAGTAGAGAAGGGAACTAGGGGATTAGCCATATTGGATCTAATCCTCACTAACAGAGATGAAATGATAGAAGGTGTTGAAGCCACAGGAACCTTGGGGGGAAGTGATCATGCAATATTGGAATTCAACATTAGGGAAGCACAAGCAATAGAACACAGTCAAACTAGAGTCTTGGACTTTAAGAGAGCTATTTTCAATAAACTTAGAGAGGGCTTGGGAAGGATTCCATGGATGATAATCCTCAAGGGGAAAACAACTCAAGAAGCTTGGGAAATTTTGAAAAGTGAGATAATAAAAGCCCAGTCTAGCACAATACCAACAAAGAAGAAAAATAACAGCTCTCAAAAGAAACCAGCATGGCTGCATAAAGAACTCTCTGATAAATTGAAAGATAAAAAGGACAAGTATAAAAAGTGGAAAGAGGGGCACATAACTAAGTCAGAATATCAGCAAATAGCCCGAGCCTGCAAAGATGAAGTGAGGAAAGCTAAGGCTCAAAATGAACTAAGGCTTGCGACCAAAGTCAAAAATAACAAAAAAAACTTCTTTCAACATGTAAAAAACAAGAAAAAAGCTAAGGAAATGATTGGTCCATTAGTGGGGGAAAGTGGCAAGAAGGTGACAAGCAACAGGGAGAAAGCCGAACTATTTAACTTGTTTTTTGCATCTGTCTTTACACAAAGGGAAAAAACAGTCCAACCTATCAAAAACAGTACCATAAAAAACAGATTAGAAACACAAGTTAAGATAGGCAAGAAAATGGTAAGTGAGCACCTGTCTAGCCTGTCCAGTTTGTGAATTCACTTTAAAAAAAAAAATTAGAAAAATATTCTGAAAAAAAGGCTAAATGCCTACACAATGCTTTTTCAAGAGGTGTCTTGTGGGAGAAGTTCCCCACCCTACACACTTTGCCCTCAAATAATGATGCATCAACTCAAACATGTATAATTGTAGTTAAACTAAGCTTTAAGCTGCAATGGTACGAACATTGATCCTGGAGAATGTAAACTGTTCTTCCTATTTTCAAAAAGAAGAGGGAAAGAGAACCCAAGTTACTACAGACTGGCCATCTATACCAGGAAAAATTCTGGAACAAATTGTTAAGCAATTGATTTGTGAGCATTTAGAATTGAATGCATTTCTTGACAGAAGCCAGAATAGATTTTTCAAAAATAAAGCATGCCTAACCAACCTGTTGTACTGTGGGTATTGTGCTTGCTTTCAATCTCCCTCCCCTCTCCCTGCCACACTCACACCTTTGAAAGAATGGAGAAGGCGGGTGCATAAACCAAGAGGCTATTTCTGCCAGTCAGGCTAATAATTGTACCGTATTTGAAATGCTGCCATTGTCCCTCTAAGCCGATTCCTTTCGCACTACAGCTATTTGTACTTTAATGGGCATCTTGTTCAATTGCAAGCAACTGAACATCCATTCCTCCCTCATCAATTACTTCCGCGTGTCTGCCTCCATGGCCTCTTTAATCACAAGAAGTGTGCTTGTTGACTGCACTGGAACAGAATTAAACAGGTCCCAGTACATCCTAGAAAACAGTTTGCTGATAAGACAGGGAGATGGGCCCTGAACCCAAAGAAACAATGAACAGGAACTCAGCAATTCCTTAAAAAAAACTCCTGAGTGAGCAAGAAGGGAAGACCAAGGACAAAGTGGTTACTCAGCTTCCCACCCATTCAACTTCTGTTTTGTGCGTCTGTTCTCCTCTGTTTCATATAGCAGTATTTCTCAATTTTGGCAATTTTAAGATATGTGGACTTCAACTCCCACAATTCCCCAGTCAGCCATGAGAAGATGTAGAAATGTTGTCATAGAGCAAGCAGGGAAGAAAGGAAGCTAGTGAAGAAGCCAGTGCAAGAAGGCAGAAAAAAATTCCTCTCCTGAAGCTGCAGAAGTAGCAGAATTTTCTCTTGACATACAGTATATTTGAAGAATTCATTATGAAGCCTCCATATGTTTGTACTGCAGCAGGCAGAGGTGTACAGCATAACTTTTGAGCTGGGGAATACATTTTTTAAAAATTTTCATTTGTTCTGGACTTCTTTTATCAGGCAAAGATAGTAAATACAGCAAAACTTTCAATATAAGAATGATTATTTGCTTTATATTAGGATATTTTTCATGGCTTTGGGGAATTTGAAGGAGCTCATCATATATATATATATATATATATATATATATATATATTAAAAGATTAAAAGATATTCAGTGAAAAAATGGAAACTGTAGAAGTAATGTCTAGAGTTACAGGATTCACTGACTGTGTGAATCACTGAATTATATGAAAAGTGAGAAGCTGTTATTTTTGAGATTTTGTTATTATTCTTATGTATTATGGGGAGAGAGGACTGAATGTAACTTTTTATTCTAAAGTGAGATTGTTAGCCAGGGGCATAAAAAGTTAATCTATTTGCACCCACATAGCCTAAAGAAAGCTAAACATAAACAGCATTATACGAATCCCTTAGCAGAGGAAGTCATGACTGTTTGGCAGAGATGAAAAACTACACTATTCTGGAATACCTATTAGTGGATGAAATTAAATGAATCTTCATTGTTTATACCAATAGATATTGAATATGCCCAATGGGAATATTGTTTTCATTGTTTGCTGTTGGGCCAGAAATATTCCAACAGACAAGTGAAGGAAGGATATATATGATAGCAAATGGGATTATCATTGCAGCAAAGATTTCAAAACATCATGATAAAATTTTGTGTCAAGTAATAAGAGACAGTCCATGCTAACAAGACTGAGTTTAAGAAAATAAGATTCAGTTCAAAGTTGCTTCCGTTAAATACAGAGGTCCTGTTGCATTCATTGACAGAATATGGAATGGAATGGAATGGAATGGAATGGAATGGAATAGAATGGAATAGAATAGAATAGAATAGAATAGAATAGAATAGAATAGAATAGAATAGAATAGAATAGAATAGAATAGAATAGAATAGAATAGAATTCTTTATTGGCCAAGGGTGATTGGACACACAACGAATTTGTCTCTGGTGCTTAAGCTCTCAGTTTACATACAAGCAACAAGTGATAAATCATGATCATAATCATAAAATACAATCTTCATAAATCATAAGATACAAACTCAGTGATAGTCATAGGATACTAAATAAGCAAATAACATAAATCATAAAAGGATACCAAATAAGGCAATCAACATAAATCATGAGATACAATTATAAATCATGAAATACAATACTTTCTAATGAAGACAGTGTTAGAGCTACATGGGACAATGGAATACCGACTAAACAAGTCCTTTGATTTTTAGAATCTGTGCAATATATGTTCCGCGAGAGGCAGAATTGACAGGGAATTTGCCAAAGGAAAAGCTATCATTTCAGTGGCTTCCAAATCAGAAAGGCAAATGTGTTAGGCATCCATTCTTCAATATCTTAATATCCACAAACCTGTTCTGTGCTGCTAGGTGCTTCTAGGTGAGGGAAAGTATGGATCTTTGGATCTCATTCAGGAGAAAGCATCAGTTTTATGTAACTCCAGATCTCTGAGTCTATCAAGTAAAATTATACAGAGAAAGTGTTGCTTGCTTACGATGAAACAGCTCCATCAATTATGTGTTGAAGACATTGTGTTGAGTCAAACCGACCATAAGCCTCTGGAAGCAATTTTTCAGAATCCTATTGATAGTGCTCCTATCTGTTTGTAGCATACACTTATAGCTTCAGAGGCATCAACTTAATGCAATGGATGCTCCAAGCAAATTGATGTATCTTGCTGATATGTCGTCTAGAGCAGCTGCAGGCACTCTACAAGTGATATTGTGGGAGGAGAACAATGTTAGTCTATGGTAGCAAAAAATGAGGACTCAGATAGCAGGCGGTATGACACTTTTAGAACACAAATACCTACAACATTTGAGAGAGTTTTCCCCTGCTGCACATTTTCACTGTAAAAAAAAAAAAGTTACATTGTCAGAAGGGTACTTTCTATTGAAGTGATTAACCTTGAATCTCAGATTTTAAAAAAAGAATACTATCTTCGCCCTGGGAATTTTTGATCAAACTTAATGGCTGAAAGGTTGATTAGGTTGTGAAAAAGAAACCATAAGAAAGCTATATAATCTGAAATGATCAAGTCTGTTGTTCCCGTTGTTGGAATAGTGGTAGTAAGCAGTATTCATTTGCTAAGTGTTGGAAGGGTAAGATGGTGGGAAGACAGTCATCAGTGTCTATACCGACACAGGATGGTCAAATCATTGCAGGCCCAGCCATTTTGGGCCACCTGGTTAAATCAAATCCAAATCTTAACTCCAGAATATTGATCCAATTGACAAGACAAGAAAGGCCACACTTGTTTGAAGATCATTCATCTGCCAGAGCTGTCTTTTCAGAGACAGGAGAAGCCTTGCTATGCTACCTCTTGAATTGTGCACCATAAACACAGGAGCAAAACAGGCAAACAGTCAACAAAACAATCCTCTGTTCTGAAGCAAAAGCTTTGGGGACTTTCTTCATTTTTCTGGTTGAAAAGACCAATTCCACCTGGCTCAGAAATTGGACAAACAGGCTTGCCATTCTACGCTCCTAAAGACGATTAGAGAAAGACACAGAACTAAAGGAGTTTTCTGCCAAAGCCAAAGAGGTCAGAACCCATGAGAAATTAGTCCTCTCTTAGACAACCGCAACTCTTCTGTGTCAGCATTTCGCAATTGCCTCTTACCAGCAGCTCATTTCTAAAAGAAGAATTCTCCATTGGAGCTTTCTGCCATGCTGCTTGGAAGCCATCACAATGGGGTGGTGGTCACTGGAGGCAGCTGGGATTTTTAAAGGGGTAAAAAGAACTTAATTCCATTTCAGCAATGCTCATCTGTTCTGTTTTCAGAAGCTGAGATAGCTTGGCTGCTGGACTTGTTCCTCTTCATTAAGGCTGTAAGGTAATCAGCTTTTAAAGTGGAGTCAGGAAATGCAATTAAGCCCCCCAGACCCACCCAGGGCAAGCACAGTACGCTGTATGGAAGGAAAGCTGATCTTTTAAACTGACAGTGAAAACTGAACCTTGAGAATTAAATTATTTTACATCTGACAAGAAGGCCTCCAACACTGTACAGGTAGATTGTCATACTCTCTGAAAAATAAATATTCTGTATATTCTCTGAGGATGTTTATGTTTTGCAGTTTGGAAATTACAGGATTTTGCCAGAGGAATACACAGAGTAGTAGAATGATGGGAAACTTCTAGCAGTTTAATTACAAATGACAGCATTTCTTTTGTTAATTATGGCTGGCTGGCTATAGAGGCTACATTATTTTTCCCTGAAGTGCTCTCTTTTTTTAGTTTTTTTCTTCCATTTGTACTGATCATTCAACGTGATTATGACAGCGTCCAAAAGCTAGATATCTTTTACATAGTGGATAATTTGTGGCCAACATCTTCACTGTTCAGGGATGATGGCAAGTATGCTAACATCTGAAGGAGTGTAATTCTAAGCCAGTTTTGTATAATGGTTAAAGCATGAAATTGGGAGACCGGGAATCCTAGTACTGCCTTAGGCATGAAGCCAACTCTCTCAGCTCTAGGAAGGAGACTATGGTAAACCGCTTCTGAAAATCCTGCCAAGGAAACTGAAAGGATTTGATCAGGCAGTAGCCAGGAGTCAAAAACTGACTCAAAGGTACACATGTATGCAAATACTTAAATCACAAACCTCTTCTCAGAAATTGATCTATGAATTAAGCATTCTCTGCAGAATATGTCTTCCAATGACTGATAGAAATGAAGAAAATGGCTGAACATGCTCCAAATGATCATGTGGTTGACCAGAAGCTTTTTTTTCAGTGGGGCCCAATTCCAAAATCCTGTGAAGGCTATCATTCCCTGATGGAATGGGCTATGATCCTCTCACACAAATCTGAAAATCTGATAACGGAGTGTGCTAAGCCTATCCCCGAACCAACAGGTTCACTTAGAACAGGGGTCGGCCACCTGAAACATTGAAAGAGCCGTTTCCCTAAAAAAAAAAACCCCTGGGAGCCGCAAAATGTGCCCGCGCATGCGCGCCGGCCGCGCGCGTCCGCGCATGCCCGTCCGCGCATGCGCGCCGTCTGCATATGCGCACCCATCCGCACATGCGCTCCCCCCCAAATGGCGGAGGAGGCTCCGGAGCCACAGGTGATAGCTCAAAGAGCCGCATGCGGCTCCGGAGCCGCGGGTTGCCGACCCGTGACTTAGAATGATCGAAATAAGAAACTGCCCTCTGAGTGGCCTCTATCTAGCCACAATTTTGCTGCTTTACGAGCATCAAGGGACTGCTCTCTGGGGAAACAAGTGACATCATTTGCATCATGATATTATTGTGCTAATCACAAAAATGATTTAAGCTGCATTCATTACATTCTTTGTGCAACGACATGACATACATCTTCATGGCTTCTAATAGAGGTCTATGGACAGGCTATTCCTACTTGATGACAGTAAGTAACTGAGAGTATAGGGAGAGGATGGAAAACTCTTGAGTTTATCTTGGGAATGAAGACTGGATCAATCTGAGAAAGCTTTTCTTCTAACAAGGCTCCTAACTCTACCTGAAGTGACTGTTACTAGAAGATGTTATTCAGGGTTAGGATCTTTAGGGATGCTGTAGCAATGCTTTCAACATATCTTTCAGGCTTTTGATGGAGGACCTAGACACCACTGATCAAGGTAGCATGTAGAAAACTCTACAAAATGAGGGTAGATTCAAGTTAAAGGTCGTAAAATCAGGTGTGATTCACTTAACAACCTCGTTGCTTAGCAATGGAAATTACTGGTCCCAATTGCAGCCATAAGTTGAGGACTGCCTGTACTTACTTTTCTCTCTGCGGTCATTGAAGTAGAAGCCAAAATGAAATAAGAACAGATCTGCTAATTGATTGTGGTGTGAAGTTCACAGGACAGTGTAAATTAATTTCATGCCTCCAGCAGCCATTGTCCATGGAGGAAATGGTTTTTTTGGACTCAATTCAGCATATTGGTTTTATCTGATCTTTTCCATTTGGGAGAGCTGAAATTCAAAACTCTCACAGATTGAGGTCATAATTTGTCTAACTATGATTTATTGAATAAACTACAATTGGCCTAGCAACATACTAAGGCAGAAACCATGTGAAAGTCAACCCCATTAGGAAATCAATTCCACAGGAAAGCTGCAACTATCTTTATCAAGACTGACTATAATAACAGACTCTTGCAGGTCTGATTGTGCTGTATTTCTCCCTCCTCTTTATACGCCAATGAATCAACATGGTATCCATCTGAGCTGCTTCCAAATATTAACTCTTTATTAGGACTTAAAATGTTTCAACTCCTTTTGCCTAGGTAATGGTTTTTATATATTTCTGTCAAGTCATCTTGCTTACTCTCTATGGTGAGTGAATTGACCTGGATGCTAAGTCAAATCCAGACAAATCACATTATGATTTAGTGTGAGGCATGAACTTAGTCTTGGATAGTATTAGTCCAAACCATGGAGTTATATGCCTTCCAGGCTTAAGAACAGGTTCCTGTGTATGGCAAACACGCGGCATAAAGATTTTTAAGGACGATATTTGAGATGCAATTTAACAAGCACAGCACAGCTAATGCCACTAATCTTAAATAACTACAGAGACTAAAGAAGTACTTCAGCTCTTCACCGTGGGATTTCTGGAAAGCACCATTGTGTTTGAACAGCTTGATTGTAAAATGATGATTCAAGCCATGCTGTGTGCTGTGAATTCAGTCAGCTGCTTGATTAGAAGAAGCCTCCTACCAACGCACCTCGGCACTGTTGTTCTATTGTTATCAAATACTTGGTGCACCAAACACCTCATTGTCCATAAAATACAACAATGCCACAAGCCAGTCTGACTGGGAATTACAGAAATTATAGTACAAGACATCTGAAGTGCACCAGCTTTTGTAAAGTATCTCAACAAGAACCCTGCCAGGGTTTCAAAACAACTCTAGCTGCAACCTTTTGTAGCAGTGCCCCAGAGATCTCAGCATGACCTGTTTAGGTCCCTAGGCAAATCATAACTCAAACATGTGGGAAGGAATTCCAGCTTCAAACAAGCCAAAAGGCCAGTGTTTGTTGATCCAAATGCAGAATGTTCTCATAGAGTTACACTGTGCATTTTGGCTTTATTGGTATCAGTCTGCATTTGCAGGCAAGCAGCAAATATTGCGTCATTGACATTATCAGGAGATGAAGCCCCACCTCACCATCCCCAAAACATCCTCTGGCACACAGAGATCAGTATTCTTGAAAAAATACACTCAGGCACCTAGATGTCAATGGAGTCCAACTAACCTTTTGGTTTCTTAACCATAGCAACTTTAAAGTGGGTAGATTTCAACTCCCAGAATTCCCCAGCTACCCTGCTGGCTGGGGAATTCTGGCAGTTGGGAGTCCACCTATCTGAAAGTTGCTAAGGTTCATAAACACTGACATAAACACTTTACTCACATACTAGCAGTAAATCCAGGCACAAAACAACCTGAAAGTCTCAATATCTGAAGGACTTTTCAGCGAAAGAATTACAGCTCCATGGAACAGCACAGGCATTTTCTCACAAAGAAAGTTCCAGATTCAACGCCAGCCTTTTCCAGTTAGAAGGATAAGAAAGCAACGCTAGCTTCTTCCCAAATGATGGGATTTTAAAAGTAATAGAAGCGGGGGGAATATTAAAACTTAGGGAGTAATCACGTTAAGAATATTTAATTAAATCTAATTTAAAATTAGATTTAATTAAATCAACATTATTTTTTCTCTCCTGGACCCATCTATTTGATGTGATTTTTTTTTCCCCTCCTGAAAAAGAGCTTTATATCAGTGCATTTTCTGCCTTCCCTTCCTTAGAGATTTTCTGCAGTGGGGAAAAAAAATGAAAGATGAAAAAAGAAGGATACAAATGGGAAATACTCTAGCTTCCTATCCTATCCCTGCCTCCCTTCCCTTCATACTGGAGACATAGCAAATAACAAATAGCACTCGAAACATCATCTGAAAACACCCTGTTTCTCCCTCAGGGCCTTGCAGTGAAAATTTTCTTCTAAGGGCTATTTTTTCCTCTACCTGCAAAGTAAGGGAAATGTACCACGCAAGTCTTTTTTTTTTTCATCCTCCCTTTACAATCATTTACAATCATTTTCAAGACAGTTGTAATTTTGCTCCTCAAAACCCAGAAAAAAAAATCAGGTAAGTCCTCCAGTGATCTTTCAGGCTGATCAAGAGGACAGTAAAAAAAAAAAATCAGCACTCCACTGCCCATCCTTAGTTCATGCTGGATGATTTCCAAACAAAACCAGATCAGTCATTTTCAGGGTGAGTAGAAAAGCAGTTTTAGAAGACTGAAATGAGGCTACTAAAAGCTGCTGTTATGGTTTCATAGCTACAGAGAATGAGAAGAACCAAGGAAGCACAATGTGGGTTCAGCCAGTAGTTCCTACCAGTGAGAAACTATTAGGCTCCAAGCTCCAGTGTTCATACTGGAAGGGTGTCTTTGCCACAATTCCATTTGTACCACAACAGAAATGGAAGTTGCAGCTGAAAGAGAAGTAATACCGGGGCTCTAGGAGGATCTGCTCTTTTCCTATTTCTGCAGTAAGTTCTTATCCCTGGAGTTCATTCCTCAGGGAAGCTCACTGCCATTTAAAATCTATCATGCCACTTTCTGCCTTCTCTTCTTTAGAGGTTTTCTGCAGTGAGAAAAAAGTATTGAAGGAGGAAAAGCGAAAGATACAAATGGGAAATACTTTCTGATTGGATGTTTGTGGTCTCGTTCTATTTCATTCTGCTGTTCTTTATCCCTTAACATGAATTTGCTGTAGTTTCTTTGGGGAGCATTTGTTCTACCACTTTTAATTTTAACAGAACCTGCCTTGAGGAAATGGAAAGACAAGAGAGAGATTTGTTTTATAAGCAAACAAATACATAATGTGATGTTCTGTGAACACTGTGGGCCAGTGACATGGAGAGAGAAGGGGGGAGGGAGGGAGGGAGGGAGAGAGAGAGAGTGCTTCCTGTACATACTGTATATTATTTGAAGCACTACAGAACTCTGGCAGAAAGTCCATAATATATTGAAAGCCACTGTGGTTACATTGCCACAGAATTCAGAACATCTTATTTACATAAAAACCTCTGTCCCATCATTCTATTGTGCAAATAGTATTAGAATTGCATAATGTTTACACAAATGTTAGATTTTTCCTTTGCAAAAAAGTTCTGCATTTCCTTTGGCTGAAGCAAGCTGCTTCATAATAAGCCAGGCACTGGCCAAATCAAAGGAGGGTCCCTCCAAACCAGGCACTCGTCAAATTCCAAATTGGTGAAGTTGACAGCCAGAGTCTCTCAGGGTAGAGATGTCAGTTATGTCAACAGCCAATAGCCAGCTTCAAGCTTGAAACGTGCAAAACAAATAACAATTAAACTGCAATGAGCGTAAGAATTGCACTTTCAGAGGCCAGTTTTAAGTGGCTACATCCTAACAGAATAACAGAGTTGGAAGGGATCTTGGAGAGCTTTTAATCCAACCTCCTGCTCAAGCAGGAAACCCTATTTCAGACAAATGGCTGTCCAGTCCCTTCTTAAAAACCTCCAGTGTGGGAGCACCCACAACTTCTGGAGGCAAGTTGTTCCACTGATTAATTGTTCTGTCAGGAAATTTCTCCTTAGTTTTAAGTTGGTTCTCTCCTTGATTAGTTTCCATCCATTGCTTCTTGTCCTGCCTTCAGGTGCTTTGGAGAATAGGTTGACCCCTTCTTCTTTGTGATAGCCCCTCAGATATTGGAACACTACTATCATGTCATCCCTAGTCCTTCTTTTCATTAAACTTGGCATACCCAATACCTGCAACCATTCTTCGTACATTTTAGCCTCTAGTCCCCTAATCATCTTTGTTGCTCTTCTCTGCTAGGCCATGTCATGTGCCTGAGAGTCTTCAGCCAAGTTGGACTCTAAGAGCCTAGTCAAGCCATAATGAGTTGAGTGTCTGGAGCTACTGTGAATTCTTGTCAGTGAGCCTCACACAAGGGGCTGAAACTGGTCACAAAATTTGGACCAGCCATAAAAATTTGGGAGCCACAGCTCAGACTCTGCAATAGAAATGGTTGCACTTCCTTCCAAGCTCTCCATACAGTCCCACGGACAGCAGGAAATGGTGTGGGGTTTGGTGACTGGATTCTAGAGATTAAATAAAAGTTAGCAAAGCTCTGCTTTTTTCCCCCTCTCATTCTCCCCAGACATGATTTGTACTATGTTGAAATCTGCCTTTCAATTTGCCAAAATGTTTCTTACCCTATAAAAAGGATTCTCTTTCTTGACCTCATTATCAAGACGTTTTTAATATCTCTTCAGCATTTCTCTTGATAATTGTTTCTGGGCTTCTTTGAATGATGAAAAGCGGCTAGGATCTTGATCTTGGGACAAAATTCATTATGCACACCCCCATATCACTCTCCAGCTTCCTAGTCTTCCCCTGGGTTGTGAAGTGTAAGAAGTCAGGGAGAGATTATTGTTTCATGAAGCTGGCAGGACAGTCACACACACACACACACACACACACGGCTATCTTCTTACAAAATGAATGCAGGAATAGTTCAGCACTGGGATATGTTTTATGAAAGAGACCTAAGGAGAGAGGAATAGGATCACACATGCTAATTATTTCCATTATGCACCATGTTCATTATCTCATTATACCTCATTTCCAATTATGGGACAGATTTTAGTGCACTCAGCTAAATACCTGGTGATACCTCTTCAGACTCTTTTGCTTAACCCTGGAATATTATGGATGAAGGTAACCTTGGGGACATGTCCAATCCCATTCCTCCCTTGTGTGTTTGTGCAAAAGGGGCTGAACAGAGCTTCAAAGGGTTGTAGCTTCCAGTCAGCTTTTACTTATCAATACTAAACACAACCTTTGTTTGAATCAGTGTAACTCCCTTAACTCAGTACTAATTTCCTACCGTTTTGTAGATTACTTTCCTAGCAACATTTCTACAATGTATGCCACTTATAAAACATTTGTAAGAACGCTGAATGTCTTCCCTCCCTTATGTCTTAAAGATTTCCTTATATTGCTAACCCTGCAGGCAGCATGTTGGCTTTGCCTCAACAGTTTTGCATTATGAAGCAACCCAGGTATGTTAACTAAGACAAAACAAAGTGACAATTCATAGCCTTCATTGGCACTTGGAAGTGGTTGGAAGAGGCTTCTGTATGTGTTTATTGTGGATGCAGTAGCCTTTTTCAGCTCTGGGAATTGTTGGAGAAAGCTCAGGAGAGAGAAGAGATGAGCCATGGAGCATTTTGCTTCTGTCTTAGCACAAGAGTCCCTCTTGCTTTTCAAAGGAGCTTTGAGGGATGGCTCTCTCTGGCCTTCATCCCAGTGAAGCCTCCTTTGAAACTCTCACAGCCCACCATATACATTTCTGATAATAAAGCAACACTTTGTACTCACCAACTGTGATTTCTGCCTTTGCATAAAATCTACGCTTATTTAAAACTCAGCAAGTTTCATCCCCAGCAGATTGTTATTTCCACACATTGTAACCAATCCAAATTAACAAATATTAGAGGCATTCTTATGTTTATTTCTTGCACAAACTCGGTGCAACTATTGTCTGATACTAGAGAGACTTAGTCCATTCACGTGTCCATTTAGATTACATATCTTTCAATTTAAAAAAAACCTACCAACATATAATTAAATCTTTTTAAAATTAATTCAGAGGAATGGGAAGCCTCCAGTTTTTTAAAGGATGGTTTCGCTCTGTACACAGGGTACTTTTAGATGAGCCTTTTGTCATGATTTCACTCTTTTTCATTCATGGAAGTTTTAATGGAATTGGATCCACGTGTAAACCTCACTTGTTTCTCCATTGCCTATTCTCCTTTTTTTCTCATACAAAATCCATTAAGAAGCACATGCCGAACATCAGGAAATATTTCCAAGCAGTTCAAATTAAATGAATGTACATTTTGAAGTATCAAAGTACTATCCAAATCCCTTCTTACTTTCAGTACCCACCCCAAAACCTGTGACTCCTACTCTTCTATGCACAAATTCCCTTTCCATGGTCAGCAACCATAGAGTGCAGTCAGCAAAAGCCATGGCCGCAGCAAACATAAGGGCCAAGGAAATTCATGCATTTTTTTAAAAGAAGACTGGGTTCAAGTGAATCCAGATGATGTAAACTAATAGTGTATATTACTGGCAATCACTTCTTTATGATCCTACTTGTTGTAGCTGAAACTATTGTCCATTCTTTGCAATGCTAGCTTTGGAGAAAGGAATGTGTGAAGAGGAACAAGCAAGACCTGAACATGAGTTGAATGCAGAGTGAAAGAATTTCTCTTCTCTAAAAATCAAGTAATTTAGTCTAAGTCTTCATAATCTTTACTACACAACCAATACCTTGATGTATGTTCTTCCTTCTCATTTCCAACGTTATATTTAAATTTGAATGAAAAAGCCAAATAAGCATAATGCTTGTAGCATTAATATCCTAAACTGTAACTAATATTAATAGAATATCCCTTTTTTTTCTTTCCTCTTCTCTATATTCAACTCTCAGGTACCTAAATATTAAAGTGTAAAGAATTTAAGTATACTATATAAATATCGTTGTGTTGAAATAACATATTGCATCAAGAATTATACTAAGACAATAAAAAGGAAAAAATGTAGAGGGAAACAGGTAGGGTAGGTCTCTGGAAATTAAGAAAGCAGAGTACCAATTGGCTCTATTATCCAGCAATGAGAAGAAAAACTTAAACATCAGACTTTAGGATAAACAGATTATTTTTATAGCATGTTTTTATTGAGGTATCCCTTGGATTTGGCACCTCTGACATCAGCCAGTCTTTGTTGCTGAAGAATTCCAAGTTACAAAGTGCACTTCTGCTGCAGTTAATATAAAATCAATTGTTGCAGCAAAAGTTGTGGCTATAGATTTCTTACATTGGGAGTTGCACAGCTCTATTTGTGTGTGTGTGTGTGTGTGTGTGTGTGTGTGTGTGTGTGTGTGTGTTTGCTTTAATGATTTTTAGAGGGATGATCATTAGCAATGTGATGAAATCTGCATCTGTTTCTATTATTGTATGGTCATTTAAAAATAAGTCACTTTATTAGTGTTGTCATTTTGAATTATAATTATAGTACATTATTAGGAAATGTCCATAATATTAAGATTCAGATTCCAATTCAAGAGAAATCCTTACAAAAATATTTTAAGTATGCTAACAGAATTGTGTCAAGGTATTAATATCAGAGAGAGGAATCTAAACTGAGCCCTGATTACCTCAAAAATATTCAGAAGTTAGTTTCCCATTGTGAGTAACCATCATTTTCCACTGATGTGCAATTTTAAATAGCATCAGAAAACATCTTGAATGTTTCCAACAAGACTTAAATACCTAGTTTTCTGATTTGATGACTGACAAGCTTAATTAAATCTGGAGGAATAAAAAAATAAAAGCAAGAGTCATTGGGGATGTGAAATAATTTCTGTAGATGAAGCTAAACTGAGACACTGTTATGCCTGCACAAAGAAAAGGAGGAATGCAGAATGGCCTATTATCCCAAAATATTCTCATCCACCCACAAAGCTTTTTAAAAAGCAAAACTAAGAAATGAACATATGGCAAACATTTTGCTTTTCTGAAATTATCATTCAGTTCAAAGGTTTCCCCTATTCAGTTGTGACTGACTCAAGGGGGTGGTGCTCATTTCTGATTCTCAGCCAAGGGACCCTGTGTGTCTGAAAGATGTTTCTATCATCATGTGGCCATCATGAAAATATGAAAAATGCAGTAACCTTCCCAAAGTGGTAACTATTAATCTACTGGCATTTGCATGCTTTCAAACTGTTAGGTTGGGAGGAGCTGAGGCATGTAATAGGACCGCACTCTGCCATGTGGCATTTGGATATCAAACACAGGCGGTCGGCTTTAGTTGTTGTTGTTGTTAGTTGCAAAGTTGTGTCCGACCCATCGTGACCCCATGGACAATGTTCCTCCAGGCCTTCCTGTCCTCTACCATCTTCTGGAGTCCATTTAAGCTCACGCCTACTGCTTCAGTGACTCCATCCAGCTACCTCATTCTCTGTCGTCCCCTTCTTCTATTGCCCTCAAACTTTCCCAGCATCAGGCTCTTCTCCAGTGAGTCCTTCCTTCTCATTAGGTGGCCAAAGTATTTGAGTTTCAACTTCAGGATCTGGCCTTCTAAAGAGCAGTCAGGGTCGATCTCCTCTAGGATTGACCGGTTTGATCGCCTTGCAGTCCAGGGGACTCGCAGGAGTCTTCTCCAGCCACTATATCAATTCCCACCTTCATTTTGAGATGATTTGTGTGGCTAGCATCTAGTGTCCTGCCCTATTAATTGAATTAAAATGCTCTCTTTATTTATTTATTTGGTTTCTATAGCCCCTATCTCAGCAAATGGCTCTGGGAGGCTCACAATTCAGAAACATATATTTTGTACAAATAAAATCCTAAAGCATTTTTAAAACAATAAAAACTATCATGCTTATATGTTCCAGAAAGTGTCTCCCTATAGTTTGTGAAGGTGGGTCTAAGAAAGACAACATGCGGCACCTAAGTACTTCACTCTGCCACCTAAATTATCAAGGTGAGGCTAAACTGCTTCTATCAGCAACTTTCTTTCAAAGAAAGTGAGTTCTGCCTTTGCCCAGCATACGAACAGAAGCCATCTTCCACAAGGAAAACTAAGCCTCATTCTTGTCTCATTGCAGGGGACCACTTCGTATTTTTGCTTTTAAGGAGCATTCTGCTCGACGTTTCATCAAAGTATAATTTCACTAAAGCAAAGCAATCCCAAGCACTTTTTTAAAATGTATTTATTTATATAATTTGTATAGTCACCTATCTCACAAGCAATCTCACTGGGTAGCATACAACAAAGCCAAAAAAATAAATACCTAAAATCATTGTGGTTAATAAGTATTAAAACATTTTTTAAAAATAGCTAAAACAAGAATAATAGACAAAACTAGTGATAATAATGGAGCCCCTCACTAGTTTACCCATCTCCTGGGGGGTCCCCAGGCCTGCTGGCTTAACAAGGTCTTGAGGGACCTTCAGAAGCTTAGAAGCAACAAGGCCATCATCGCCTCGGGAGGGAAGTATTCATAGTCTATGAAAATACCTGCATTTTAAAAATACAAAAATAAAATACAAAACAAAAATAAAAAGTATAACAAAATTATTAAAGGTTTTGCTGTAAAGGCTACCATCTGTCACTGAAAAAATAGACTATATAGCACATCCTTCTCTGGCTTAATATCCACAAAGGTTGTGGGGTTGTAGTCCCAGCACTATCAACTATCAAGGTCAACACATTGAAGGGTTCAAGTTGCAGAAAGCGGTTTTAATGCATGTAATTATAAGCTTATTCATCTACTGCAAATATTTCCACAGTAAAATGCAATTTCTAGCATCAACATCTACATCTTAATAAAGAACTGTATGTTGTTGTATTATAAGAATCACAGTGACTCTATATATGCTCTTCCTAGCACATCTTGGAAATTGAAACCAATCATTATCTTTTCCACAAAAGGAAAGAAAAATCCATGGCTTTGATGGATATTCATCAAATATAAATATCAAATATATTGATATTTAAAAGAATCACCACAAATGTCCAGATTCTACTCATGGTGTAAACTACAGAGCCAGTACAACATCAGATAAGTCACAACTGGATCAAGATTTTGTAGCAAGAAATATTGGACCACGTTTAAAAAAAAAACCTACTTAAAAGGTTTGCCTGACTTTGGTGTCATTGGAGAGTGGGGGGGAAAGATCAAGAGATCAAACTATTTCCACTCTAGCAAAATCCACTGTAGAAAACACAATCCCTTAGCAGCAAATATAACAAGATTCATAAAGATAAGGGAGAAAGGAAACCAGGTTTATAGTATTTTCCCCCATCATAGAGAAAGCTGAGTCAAATATCAAAAAGATAGCATTGCACGATAATGTTTTATGAAAACAAGTAGGTATTTTATAAATACCTCAACAAATTTTAACAAGCAAGTTATTCATCTTCTTCCAATGCAGTACAGACCTAGCTAGCAATCTCTGTCATTTGGTATAAAAAAAGGACAAGAATAAACTTTGCATGAAAAAAATGGGCACATTTAGTTCTTTAAAAAGGCACCTTACAAATGTGCTAGAAATTTTATAGTGACCACAACCACACCAAAAAAAAAAAAGGCTACTTACACAAGTAGAAGAAACCCCTTGGAAATTCTAACAGTCTGTTTTATTAAATGGAATGTAATCAATTTGGTATAATTTTAATTCCATTTGAATTTACATTCCATCCAATCAAATACTCATCGGGGCCTCATCTTACTACTGAAATGCAGCACTGGAACACATCTGTCAAAATCCAAATGAAATTCTATACTACACCCCTCAAAAAAGGTTGGTACATTCTTGTTCCAGGGACTGAACATGTGGAGGACACCACGATCTTGAGCGTGATGGACATTATCCATTAGATCTCATCAGGACGGTGAAAAAATCCAAAATGCTTGATTTTATCTATTGGATAAATTCCTTGAAAGATTCCTTGAAAAATATGCCTTATAGGAAAATGCCACCTGAATAACAAATGGAAGAGTGCTAATAATCACAGAAATCTTGCAACATGGTACTTTGCTCTCTCCCTAAAAACAGGATCTTCCTCACACATTGCATATCCTATCCTTTGGCCACACACATCTGTACAGAACTGATTCTTGCTTCCCTGTTTTTCAGGCTTGGCTGGAAATTTGCTTTCCCTAGAAACATCTCTTCCACTTTTAAACCTTAAATTGGGATACCATTGCAGAACACCCTTCATCAACCCAGCAGTCAGGTCGTAAAAGCAAACTATCATTCAGCTAGCAAAAATTATTTGGTCAGTTAAACTGAATGTAAGAAGACATTCTACAGGGAGCTTCACTGGAGTAGCCCTGTGTGAGGAGAGAAGTTAAAGGAAATCCTGGCTAAATGAGAGTTTATGAGAATGTGACCTCTGTTTCTGACTCTCCGAGGGTACATTTGTGACAAGGTTTCCCTTTTCTATAAAGTGCTTTTTTATTAAATTCCACAAGAACCAGCACAGCTTGGGGCTGGACTTTGAAGACATTCTGGCTAAAATTAAAAGTGGGGTTATGAGAATTATTAGGCCTAAGGGGCAGCAGAAAAAAAGCATGGTGAGACAGTAACCATGTGATTTGTGAAAATGGAACTGAAGAAAGCTCCCTGAACATTTTGCAGAAAGAGATTATGAAAGTTTTATATGCCTATGCCAGCAGATCACCAAATGCCTTAGCAAGCAAACAGGCAAGAGAACATCTGTTCCCCAGCACCCACTGCATCCTAGAGAATATAAATCATCTTATTTTTACACTAAAAACTTACCTTTATCTGTTTAAAGGTTTATTGATTTTATTGCAATTCCTCTCATTATTGTGAGCCACCCAAACTTATCATTATCCTTATCTTTATTTTCATCTTCATCCAACCTACCTGTTGGGAAAGGCAGTGTTTATTTGTTTGAAGGTTTGGATGGTCTATTTAATTCACTGCCTTTCCCAGGAAAGACAAAAGAACTTTAGCATGGACATTGATACCTAAAATTTGGGAAGCAGGGTCCCACTTGAGACCCAGAAGATGGGACGGGTGGGAACAACCAAATTTTCCAGCACCGTTCAATTAACAGGAAGAAAAAGCTGCTAAACCTCGAAGCTTTCTTTCATAGTGAGTATAAGGAAGAAAGAGGCAATTGGACAACCTTTGGATGTTATTAAAGGACCCAAATAAGGCCCTTCCATTTTACTCACAGTAATGACCGTTGTACATATGTGAAACACTGATGTTGTGACAGTCAGAGGCAACCTGTCTATTCTCTCTCTTAGTAGATAGATAATTTGATAAGTGAAATTGCCCATTAGATGCAAAACTATCCATTTCAGGACATAAAGATTAATCATCATCATCATCTGTCTTTTTTGTCTGTTACACTACTTCCTATGAAACTTTAAGGTAAATGGTATTGAATACAATAATTCATAAGCTAAGAAGCAAGTAATCGGAAAACATGCAGTAGTTCTTAGCAGACGCAGTATTTCACAAGATGAAGGGACAGAATTAATATCTTTTGACATCCATTTGCTGTAATTTCTCGGGGTAGCATTTAGTGAAGAGACGTGACATTTTCAGGAAATGGATAATTTTGTCTACTTGTGATTTCTGAGAGTTGCATTACACGGAAAAATGGGTATGGAATATCTGAAACTGATTAGAAAATATCATTGTGCTAAGTGGCTTGGCCTTCTGGATTGAACTGTTTTTACAGGGGGAAAAAATTCCACTGATAGGCTGAAATACATACTAGCTTGCTAGTTTGCCCATGTAATTCAGTACGATAAACAGTTATTTAAGATCATAGCACTTTTTGGGGGAAGAAGAGGGTGCCTTCAAGTCAGTATTGACTCCTGGCAACCACCTGGACTAGCCCCTGCAGTTTTCTTGGTAAGATTTTGGAAGTGGTTTGCCCTTGCCTGCTTCCTAGGACTGAGAGACAGAGACTGGCCCAAGGTCACCTAGTCCTGCTTAAGACGGGACTAGATCATAGTTTTAGAGCTGCCCAAACTTAAACTGATGCTTCAGAAATAGTCTGCCCAGCCTCAAGACCAAAGGGAGTTTGTTCTAACAGAAAAAAAAACAGAGATTCATTCTTTTTGGAGGATTCTCAGTGTCCTTATTCATTCCCTTCTTCCAAGTGACAAGTGGCCATAATCTTTCCAGAGGTTCTATGTCACATACAACTCAAAATGAGACTCCAGAAGCCACCTCCACTGCACAACTACTCAGGACCTGCTCTTGGTGTCTAGAGCTTTCCTGGCTAATCATGTGCAGAGGGAGAGAAGGTGAATGAAGAGTCCTTCCCCACTATCCAATCCTTTCCATGCTGTTCTCCCAACCATCTTTTCAGGCAACTGTAAGAGCATAAACTTCCAAGTCGGATTTCATGATTGAGCTTGCATGATTTCTCATAGCCACCTTCTACTGTAATTCTGGTTTTTGTTTTCATGTTGTAGTAATTGCTTGCTCTGGTCGCTTCTGTAATGTTTTCAAAGTTCTCCCTAATCTGCTGTGACTAGATGTGCCTGAAGACTGGAGCCCCAGTGCCTAGCCTCAAGCATTCTGGCTGGCCTCTTGTATTCCCCATGCAGTGTCCAAGAGTCTCTGGGCCCAGGATTTTACCACCCATTTAAAGATTGTGACTATGATGATCAATAATGGTCAGAACAGAAAAATTATTCTGAGCTGATGACAGATATGTTGATCACTGAATGTAATACTTTCCCCTCTTTCACCCTCCCCTCTTGCTCCATGATAGCATTTTAAGCAAGCAAGCAACCTTTTAAAAAATGAATAAACAGTCTTGGCACAGCTATCGCATTGACATTTGCAAAAGACAAACTTATGGAATAATAAATCAAGGCCGACACTTAGAGGTTTTTGAATCAGATCATGATTGAGTAGAATTATCTACCCCATCCTAGAGATTTAAAAAAAAATCCATCCTAAATTGGCCTTTGGAATATATCCCAATTAAATGTATTTATTTACTCCAATGCATTATAGTATGTTCATATCTAACAATGGGTGACAAAAATTATAGAGCAAGTTTGTTTATTTATTTAGGAAGAGAAGCCCCTGCACTGTTCACATAACTGTTCTGAAATGTAGTTTCCTCCAGATCTCTTGGGTTGTAATGGCTATCAGTCCAGCACTGCAGAATATCTGGGAAACATGGGATCAGCAAACCAGCATTAGTTCCAAGAGAAGGAGGAAGAGGAAGAAGACAAAGTGAAGGAGATCTTGTTACAGAAAGGCAAAAAAAATATGGCATGCTATTTCTATTTTTTTTTTTTCTTAGCCAGAATTGGTTCAGCTACAGTATTAGAGATTCATTTGTTTCCAAATGGGAGCACTCAATTATACTCTGTATTTGACAAAAAGAGTTGTTTCGATGGTGGCTACCTTCAGTGGTCATAATTTTTTTTTATTTTTATCATAACTTTCCTTGAATCAATTTCATCCGAACTTCTAAAAATATAGAGTTTTCCTTTCTTTTTTCCTTTCCAGACACCACTGCAGACTTATCAAAACATACTCGCCTGAAATCCCTTATTTATTCTGTCCATGTCATTTAAACCTAAACTACCTCTACCATATTTACACAATGGCTGGAATAATAGTTAGGTCTTTTGAAGTTTTGAAGTCTTTCAGTTATGCCCTTCTCCCATCCAAATCAGCTAAAATGATTATTTTATTTAAGGCCTGGTTATAGTTATCTACCTTTAGAAATTAGGGAAAGAAGGTATCCACGGATAACAAGTGCCCCATTCAGGTACCTTTGCTTTTCTCCAGATGCCCATGCTTTCAGCCATGTTACCACACTCAATACTCCTTGCCCTTCAAGATAATATTAGGCTGAAAGTAAACTCTAAAGAGAGATGCTGTCTAAATAAGTTGAATGAAGGCAACCATACATTTATGGTAAGATATAGCTTGGATGCTGTAAAATGAGATGTCACACAAAAGTAATTTGCTTCTTTCTCAGCATGTTTTTAACCACTCATTTCACAGGGTTATCATATTGACCGAGCTACAAAAATAAATTTCACACTAGATATTTGTTGTGAAAGATTCCCCCCCCCATCCTCTGAGACATGCACTATAGCAAGCATATGTGACTATCTCTGGAGGAGCCAGCAAGTCAACAAGCTTGTAGCTTAATGATTGATGCAAAAAAAAAATGGACCTCCTGCACAGGCAACAGATGGCGGACTTAGAGTCAACTCCCCAACTCTGAAAAGTGGTTTGAGTAAGTGTGCAAGTTAAGTAGAAGGTTGTCATTGGCAAGCGGAGTACATTTTTTGCTAATTCTCTAATACATCTTAAAGCTGTCAAGGTTGGGAAACACTGCTCTAAAAACAGCTGTGTATGATGGAATGGGCATCTGCTGGAAGAATGAGGAAGAGTTTTCGTAACACAGAGCTTTCCCAGAGAGAGGTCCAAATGAAGAGACTGCACAGTCCCCAGATAAATGGGGGAGGGAGGAAGCGGTACTGGATAGCCACATTCTAAAATCTCTTAGGATATATCTAGTAGGTGGGAAAGTTATAGCTTTAGCTTGGCAAATAAAGGATTGGACTTGATTGGATTTCACTGTTGTCTTTGGATTTGGACCTGACAATATGATACATAAGAGGTACAGATAGTCCTTGACTTATAACCATTCATTTAATGACAGTGTCAAGATCTCCATCATTGGCCTGGCACCTTGCTGGGTTCCTGCCATCAAAGGGGAAGGGGGGGAGGCATTTTGGGCAACCCACACCTGTGTATCTAATGGTGGGAAATGAGAGGGGAAGTGACAATGGAAGAAGACCAGATCACCAAACCAGCTTGTACCAGGATCTTCAAGGCTGTTTGCCCTGAGAATGGAATGTTACCAGTTTCGCACCTCAGAGTTTCTCAAAACATCATACTGGGCATCTTATTGGCTGGTCGGGGGACTGGTCATTGGAGGGAGGGATTGGGAGTTGGAAATAATAGCTTTGTATTTTGCGTGGGAACACCAGATTCCTCCTGACTTTATTGCAACCAGTTTCTTTCAGTAAAAGTTCCTTTGCTTCAACTAAATGGAGTCACAAATCATACTTTCCTGAGAGAGCAAACTGGGGCAGGTCTGACAGACAATTTGAAGTTATGATGGTACTGAAAAAAGTGACTTACGACCCGTCCTTAAAGTGATAACCTTCATACCAAGTTGATCCTCTGGCCATGTGATCATGATTTGAGACCTTCTCAGCTGACTTCCAACATGCAAAGTCAATAGGGGAAACTGGGATTCACTTGACTGCTTGATTCACTTAATGATTGCAGTGATTTGCTCAATGACCACAGTAAAATGCTTGTAAAATTTGATCTGGTCACATGATAATTTGTTTAATAACCATACCACTTATCACTGAAATTGCAGTCCCAACTGTGGATGAAATTCGAGGGTTACCTGTAATAGGAAATTATGAATTCCTTCCCAACTTATTTATCAATGGAATCAAGAAGTTAGAAAGCTAGGATAATGATGTGGTGTGTGGAAGTTATCTGGTCAAGAATTAGATTTACTACTCATGATTAAAAAGGTACCAGGCAGGCAGATACTCCCTGCACTTTGAGAGGGAGTATTGTGATTCCTTGCCAGTCAGTGGATCCGGCAGCTGAGTCTTAGGAATCACATGAGGAAGAGGGGCGTGGAGTGACATTAGAGTCAGAGGAAGGCTCTCAGGAGCTCCAAGACTTACAGTCGGACGAGGAGCCTGGCCCCTCTACTCGCACTCAGGTTGAGACACAGCTGTGCTGGAAGCCTGAGTTGGACAGTGATGAAGAATAGTTGGGACAAATCCAGGATGCATGAAAGCGCAGGCAAGAGAAGCGAGTAGGACAGAGGAATGCAATGGGGAGGCTCCAAAAGCAAAGGAGAAGGCATTAGGAAGCCACACCTTGGCTAAATTATAAAAGGGAAGGTGTGGGAGGTGCTGGTTGCTGAAGGCAACCGTTCATGTTGAGGATCGAGATTTTGTGGACCGTGTTTGTTTGCCTTGGACATTAACTCAGATCTGTGAGAATAAAAGGGGTTGGTTTTTTCTTGCGGTTCCTGCCTGTTTCTTGGAAGAGGGGTTTCTCCTTGTGAGCATAACAAGGACTCACATAGGCTGGGACAGAACAGAGAACTTTGGAAGATACAGCCTTGCTACAAAATTGTTGTGGAATTCATTAAATCCAGTTATGATGGTGATGACCTCATTGTCCTAAGCTGATATAAGTGAAAGTGAATTAACTGTGTGATGAGTTCCTGCAAGTATTTAGATAGCTTTTATCTCTTTTTTTCTCATGACATACTTACAATGCTCAAGACAACCAATGAAGTCAAGGTCATAGTTTAATCCAACTGGATAACATTGGGACACAGTCCCTGTTTAACATTGATATGAAACTTCCATTTCAGAATGAAATAAACCCACTTTATTTACAAGACTAAAGATTGAGGGATTAGTTAGTTACCTGTCAATGAAAAAAGCAAGAAATAAAGAGGGATGAAAAGAAACTGGCTCTTTATTTACCCACTGTTAGAAAGAGTATGCTATAATGGAGAAATAAGGTCTAGAATATTTAGAATAATGGTTTAGAATATTCATTCTAAACAATGAATTAGCAGGACTTTATGAATGAGGCTGTTTTATGGAAGGTATTTGATTTATTTTCTAGTTTATTTTTAACTTTTTTGAACTTGCTTTTCCATAGCATTCATTTATTAATAATAATTCATCATAATGTAGAGAACCAGTTTGGTGTAATGGTTAGGGTGTTAACCTAGAAACCAGGAAATTGTGAGTTCTAGTCCTGCCTTAGGTATGAGAACCAGCTGGGTAACTTTGGCCCAGTTATTTTCTCTCAGCTTAACCCAGGCATGTCAAACTGCCAGCCCACGGGCCAGATGCATCATGCCATGCCAAAACCATGCCCACCCCAGTGCCGGCAATGGGGAAAAAGTCATGATACGTTGCGCGACGTCACGTGACATTGTGAGTTTGACATGCCTGGCTTAACCCATCTCATAAAGTTGTTGTTGTGGGGAAAATAGGAGAAGGAAGGACTATTAGGTATGTTTGCTGCCTTGAGTTACTTATAAAGTAATGAAGTTGAGATAAGAATCACATTTAATAATTAATAAAAATATTAATAACATGTTGAAAGGAATTACAATCATGTTTATACAGTAAAATATCCCCTTGAGTTCAGTTTGATCTGCCTCACAAAACTTAAATGATCCTGATCTTAAACATTCAGGAACTATCATCCTGAATAAAATAAGGTCAAGAATTTTAAGGCTGAGGTTATACGACATAGAATATATTGAGGTCTAATAAAATCCTGTCCAGAAGTTCAGATCCACAATAAAATCTGCAGGGAGGGAAACAGTGAAAGCCAACAAACGCAACACAATCACTTCTCCTTTGATCTAAGCAAAGCATAACAGTACAGGAAGCTCTGCCAGGGCCTGTCATGGCCACTTCGGATTCTAACCAGAAGACCAACAATGTCAGTCAATTTCAGAATTGCCAGACAAACCCCTGCCTGAGCAGGTGCAGGCAGAGGAGGCTGTGCTGCTCACGAACCAGGGGACACAGCTGCCACTGCCAGACTGAGTTGAAGAGTCCCAGCTGCCACCCCTTCCTGGTTCAAGGGCTTGCCATGTGCAGAGTAGAGTCGAGCAAAGACTTCCAAAGGAATACCGTTGGGGTTGCTTCTATTAAAGAAGAGCCTCTCCACTGGCAACAATTGATCACTTTATCCAGACTTGTGTGCCTTGACTCCCAATTTGAAACCTCATGACTTTGACTCTGTGCCTGCTGATGACCCTTCTACAATTTTTGGACTCTTGGACTTCTCTTGACCCCTCTTTTGCCTGCTGTTTAGGAGTTGGAAGTCTCTCAAAGCAAACTTGCTGGACTTTGGGGGACTTGATTTTGTGTGGATTTCTATGCATTTGTATTTTCTATTCACATTCCCTTTGCTGCTTGTTTATTTGCTTCATAAGCTTCTCAGTAAAGGTTGCAACCACCTCTGTGCATGTTTGCACATATGTGGTCTGAGACAGGACTGAGCCAGCCCATGAAGAATTTAGTACATTTAAGTAGTACAACACATTAAATAGTAACATTGTCCTATTTAAATTTTGACTTGGCTTAGACCAAAGGTGCCCAAACTGTTCCCTTATGCACATTATTATGCCATCAACATTTATTTTCTTTCAGCAGAGGAAATCCTGTTCAAAATCTTATAAGTTTTTGGTATTTCCATGAAAAGTATTGTTAAAATGTTGGAGAAGAAATGGGGAGATTCGGGTTCATTAAATTATTTTAAATCAGTAACTCCCTCTCATTCAATTGATTTCACAGAGTTTTTGCTGGGGGGAAAACTCAGAAAAGGAGTGCTATCAATGTGGCTTTGAGCTTCTGGAGGAAAGATGAGATATAAATTCAACATCAACCAAAAGTTCTTAAGAAGCTAGAAGTGACAATAACAAAATCGTGCAAGATTGGATCAGTTCACAGGATTTTTACCATCTAAATATGTATATTTCAGCTTCCACAACAGGGATCCCCTTCAGTGTCCTCATGGACCACCAGTGAACCTCAGACCACAGATTGGGAACTGCTGGTATAATCTTGGTTGATGTGGCTACTTTAAACCTACCATGATTTTATTCAATTCCATTTGAAGATATGTTTTATAATCCTGCTTCTTCACTCCGAACACCATCTAGTCCTGCCACAAATTTCCCATAGTTCCTATCTGGAACCTGATATGAAAGTTCAAAGGGGAGTATTTATTGTGATATATAAGATCATGTTTTACATGGAGAAGGGTGGTTTTTTTTGTGCTTTACAAACAAACATTAATAGAGCCGATCATGCAGTACAGCTAAGAGGTGAGAAATGTAGATTGAAAAAGAACTTTTTCATGCCATACATAATTTAAATATGGAATTTACCCTTACAAGATTTAGCGATGATACTAGTTTGGTAATTTCTGCAAATGAATTAGGAAAATTCATGGTAGTTAAGTCAGGATGGATATGTATTGTTCCAAGTATCAGAGCAGCATAACTCTTAATATTGTTGGGGTAGAATTATGAACATGCCCTAACAATGAACTCCCCAGAGCTATTTGGTTAGCTCTTATGGAAATCGAAGGCTGGAGCTGCCCTTCGTTTGATCCAACATAGGTAGCTCCTACACTGTTCCTTGGATTTGTTTAGGACCCGCTTGAGGTTAGGAGCAATTAAGGATATAGCTGACCATATAATGCACCACACATTGATGGGGCCCACCTCTACTTGCTTCCGACAGCATTTCTTGGTGCTCAATGGCAACCATATTTTTCTCTTCACCAGCCGTATTTCCCAAAATTATTAAAGGAAGTTAATTCTCCAGACTGTCAAACTGGAAACCTCTAATTAAAATGAGTTGTGGTAATTACCTTCTGTCCTAATGGTGAATGGAGAGTCTCCCAGTCTTTTGGCTGAAAACTGACCTCCCAGGGATGTCATTAAGAAGCAGAGAGTGAAAAATCCAATGCCTGCCACAAATATCCTAAATGGAGAAAAAGAAAGAAGACACAATCAGAAATATTATAGCTGAACAATAGATGGAAATATTTCTACATTATCCATAAATGATTATAGTGAATATTATTTCAGATTACTTCTCCTCCGGAGAAAGCTAGTATTTGTCTACATGATACCAGGAGGTAGACATGTTCTCCTGTACAAGAACCTTACTGAAACATTTCTGCACAGTTCTTATGAATCTCAAAAATATCATTTAATTACTCCAAACTAAAATAATAGAGTAGCCTCGCACCTTAACAGAGCCCCATTTAACAGACTGAAAATGCAATAAACACTTCCCTTGGATACCCTCCCCCCCCAATCTGTTTCATTTGAACCAAATTAAGGGGCCCTTAAATATAATGTTAACCTAACATAAACATATACCATTTGGTATTGAGTAATAATGTCATGAATTGACTTAAGTGACAAACTGACATGAATAGTGTTATTTGGGTTCTTTGTGTAATGATGTAATTATGCAAATGACATATATCATCACCAATGACACACTTTTTTTTAGATTTGAGGCCTTTCCTCACTTGCACTTAACCATACAGGAGCACAAACATCTGTGGCAACCTCTTTTTCTGACATTTCCTGAAGTGGTTATCTTCATCCCATCTGCAGCCATGAGTGAGACAGCTTTCAAATGTCTACAATATAGCCATACAGGCAGTGGTGGGATTCAAATATGTGAACAACTGGTTCTCTGTGCGGATGCTGCTTCCGGAAGTCCATTCTGGGCCTGGGCACCAAAAAAGTAGCTACCGGTTCTGCCGAAGTGGTGCAGACTGGCTGAATCAAGCAGTACTGCCCTCTGCTTGAGCTGACAAAAGACAACAGCACCTACCTGTAAGTTATGTAACATCTATTACACATCTATTAGTCCAGGGGATTGAGAGTGGCTCGTTCTGTTTTTGTCGCCCTAGAGAACTGCAAAAAGCATTGCCATGCTGGGTTTCTCAGATTTGCACAATTGTGCTGCTAGCCTGATCAGTTGGCAATAAAGCATATCCCTGTACTTTATGGTCCTTATTGGTTTAATGCAAGGCTGAAATGGTGGACTAACAAGAGCTCAACCCATCCTCTCTTGTCTCCTGCATGGAGCAGGGAGATTCTTTGTGGCATGTAAACAGAAGGAAGGGCTCAGAATTCCTTCATAAAAGTGTTTCTTATGATTTAGTTCCCTTTATGATACCAGTCAGATGTATGTTTTTATCAGGCTATGACAGAATGGGGTGCAGGAGAAGGAACACAAGAAATAGGTTAAAGATGATAGATGAAGTCCTACAGTCAGACCAATCCCATTCTTACTGCAGGTCTCTGATTTTTCCTGCCATCTGGTGATGTCCTATTCTGTAGCCCGTAAAAAATGGAGAATGGTAAAATTGACAAGTGGATTGCCAGTTTCCCTCTTCTTTTCCAGGAGTTGAGTAGGTGTTCAAAGAAGCACACAGGGTTTTTTCTCTTTCTCTCTCTCTCCTTTCCTCCTTTCCTCTTTCCTTTCCTTCTGAATGAAGCAGAAGTAAGAGAATTTTTTGTTGCAACAGCATCTGCAGCAGTTCTGGACACAGCAGTGATTTTCCTCTTTGTTTTCAACAAGCCAGGAGAAATGAAAAAATCACAGATCATCTCTTCCAACTTCTTCTGAGGGTCGGGGAAATGAACGATGGCAGCCACGTGAAAGCGCCCTCGGGCTCAGCGAAAGCTGGACAAATGGAAGGCACTCAACTGACCCAGAGGAGAAAACCTGAACCCAGTATCAATTTTCTCACATAAGTGGCCATTTCAATTTAGGTCAATTTGTAACATTTTCATTCAGTTAAGAAAATAAAATTACTGAAGCAAAGAGCTTCCTTTACTACACAGCAGATTTAGTTCATTACTGTTTTTTCTTCCACAAACAAGAGCTGATCTGAGTCCAGGTTCCAAATTAAAATTGGTTACTTTTCCATTTCTCTTCTACCTAGTGATAGTCCCCATACGTGCTAAACGAGTTAGATTTTCATTTCCTTAATTACCAATAGCTGACTGAGCAATATGACCATTGAAATCCCACTCCATATGAGCAAAAGCATTGAGATCTGTGCCATTCCAATACTTATATCTTATCCCATTTCAGAATAAAGTACTGGCAATTTTAAATGGAGCATTTGATTTGCTATATCTAGACCTCTTAATGTAAGGGTTTCCCCCCCCCCCTAAAGAGCTAAGAATGAAGAAAATATGAAAAAAAAACCTATTCAAAGCAGAGCATGGTTTATTAAAACACTCGGTTATGCCAACCTGAGGGAGATCCAGGCTGGAGTTGTTGCATATGCTAATTTCTTAACATTGTTAGAAAGTCATGAAGTTGACTTTTTAAACTTAAACTTATCACTGAAGTGATATAATATTAGAAGACCCTGTTTGAAAATTATTCAAGCAGGTGAGTTTTTAGCAAAATTAATGAGAGTGAAACATTTTGAAACAGATGTCATAGAACTAAAATATTAGTGAAGCGCTGGTGTAGTTTTCTAATTTCTACACTCTCTTTATAGAGGAAGTTTCTTTGTCTGAAAAGACCAGACAACCTTCCTCTAGTACAGGGGTGTCAAACTCGCAACGTCATGTGACGTGTCGTGATGTATCGCGACTTTTTTGCCATTGCTGGCAATGGGGTAGGCGTGGTTTCGCTATGATGCATCCAGCCCGCAGGCTGGCAGTTTGACACCCCTGCTCTAGTACAATGTGTGTCAACCTTGGCAACTCTAAGATGTATGGTCTTCAGCAGCCAGACTTCCCAAGCTATCATGCTTATAATCCAATGGTTGCAGCTACATAGATACTAGGGCAAAGCCAAGTAAACCATATCATGATTTAACAGATTGTGTGAGACAAACAGAGTACTTCTGGATTACTGGATTAAGAGCCCTGGTGGCGCAGTGGTTAGAATGCAGTATTGCAGGCTGAGTCTGCTCATTGCTAGGAGTTCAATCCTGAAGGGCTCAAGGTTGACTCAGCCTTCCAAGGTCAGTATAATGAGGACTCAGATTGTTGGGGGCAATATGCTGATTCTGTAAACCACTTAGAGAGTGCTGTAAAGCACTATGAAGCAGTATATAAGTCTAAATGCTACTGCTATATTAGCAGCAGGGGAACCTGCTTTGTGGATAAATCTTTAAGAATAATGAACTGAAATTTTGACCAATTAGAATATTGCATTTCACAATGAGACGATCTATGAGCATTTGATTTCTGTACTTGGTTTACTGACTGTAGTGAGACGCACACTTCTTGCAAAACTATGAATGTAGCAATAGCCATATGGGAAAGAGACTTTCATTGTCTGGATTAGCCATTCTGTACATGTAGTCCTCATTTAATGAATATAATTGGGACCAGAATTTCTGTGGCTATGCAATGCAATTGTAAAACATGATGTCATGTGACTGTGCTGCTTAGCATTGGAAATTCCAGCACTTTTGGTTATTGTTGTAAGTGAATCACCATGTATTGTTAAACGAGGACATTGTATGCTTGCTATTTGCAACTTCCTGCTGACTTCCCCAATGACTTTACTTGTATAAAGACAGTAAAGAACTAGTGACCGAGGGACACTGCAGTCGATATAAGTACAAGGATGGATCATAAGTACCACTCATTCAAGACTGCTGTAAATTCAAATGATCACTGAATGAGTGGCGAGGCGAGGACCACTTATAGAAAATAAGGGAGATACCCTTGATAGAAATGCAAAAACTATTCCATAAGCAAAGAGGGCTGAAATATTCTTTAAGCCCTGGCAAGCAAGATAGCATTTGAAAGTGACACAGACTGAGTCACTGGGGCATAAGGAGGAGGGGAGATAAAACCCAATCAGGCTTGTAAGATTCCATTATTATAACCCATTGCAAAGTGTAGTTCTAATTGAGGGTGAAGGTTCGTTCTCTAAGCTTGTGGGTTGGTTTCCAAATGTTTCATTACCAGACTAGGTAACATCTTCAGCGGAGTTCAGGGGATGTAAGTGTCAGTGTTCTTCTGTTTATACGGGCTTCAGGTTATGTCAAGTGAGGGTCTTGTGATGGGTCAGGTGTGAGTCATCAATGAGAGGCTTGGGATGGGTCTTGTGATGGGGAGGTTACATCAGGTCAGGGTCACTGGAAGGTGAACTGCTGGTGTGGGGGAGGGGACTTGCATGGGTTGGTTGAGGGTCAATGCTGTCTCTGGCTGGCCGTGCGGTTGATCTGGATTCTGAGGGGTTCATAGGCTGGTTGTAGGTCAATGTGTCTGTTGATGGAATTGCTTGTGGAGGGCCAGGCTTTGATGAACTCACACGGGTGGTAGCATGGCCGATGATTTTAGTGTTGCTCCAATCGAACTAGTGTTGTTTGGTGTCGGTGTGGTTAGAGATTAAGGTTTTGGGATCTGGTGTTTGACTGCCAGCTGGTGTTCATGGATCCTGGTTTTTAATTGACATGATGTTTGTCCCACGTAGAATCAGTTGCAGTCGTTAGAGTTAATTTTGTAGATTACATTGTTTCTTTCATTCTTCTGTATCTTGTCTTTGGTACTGGATAATTTCTGGCAGAGTGTGGCTGTGGGTTTGTGAGCTATTGCTTATTCCTAGGGGTTGGAGAATTCTGGCTGTCATTTCTGCCACCCCTTTTGGTAGGGTAATTCTAATTTTTCTATCTATTAGTGGAGCTGACACTTTCTTAATCTTTTTGTTCTGAAGGAACTCTTGAAGTCATGTTTAGGTCTCAGAGACCCCCTGCATAATAATTTTTATATCTACAGCTCACAATATGTGAGTGTGATCAATAAATTGTGCCATGTAAAAATTCCCACCCATGTGAACACTAGCATGGCATAGCACATGAAGTTCAAAAAACATTGTTGAGGGGGGGTTTTGGTCACGATATTTTGTGGAACCCCCAGCAACTTCTCACAGAGTCTGAGGGTTCCATGGAGCTCTGATGAGAAAGGCTTTCTGCTTTTCTTTCCCCAAAGTTTCTTCAAATTCTTCCCATTGATAAGAAACTTATTATTATGTAAAAGCATGTTTATGCATTTGAATTCTCATAATTATAATTTAGCAAGAAGTGATTGTTAAACACTGCATTTAATTACTACTTAAGACCATTAGAGGAGTGAGGAGGAGAAAAAGAAAACCTTCGTGATTAAGTGAAAGGAAAAAAAAAATAACAGTTGCCTAGTCTAGATAGAATCTCATTACAGAATGAAAAAAGTCAAAACTGCATGAGCATTTTAGTAGAATGAAGCTGCAGTGCCACGGATATTCTCTGTTATGGGAACAAGAGTAAGTTAACATGATGATCAGACAATTAAGAAGCCAAAACAACCACATGATCATGGTTGAACTTCTCTCCTGCTACATTTTCTTAATTCCTAACATTACTCCAAGGAAGTTTTAAAAAGCATCACAAGTGGAAGAGTTTGCTCATCTGAGCAATGTTAAGAGACAGACTGACTTTGGATAATTCCACTGACAGCCACAACAAGGGCAGAATACATTCTTTTGAAATTCTCCCTTCAGGTGGGGAAATACAGAAAGCCAATATGGACAGTCCCTTAAATGTCAATCCAGATGAAACAATCAGTTCTCTTTCAATCAGGAAGAAAAGAGTGCATATAATAATAAGAAGGAAGGAAAGGGAAATAAAGCACCAATACAATATTATCATAATATGCCTTAGTTTTCCCACATATAGGTTCTTTCAAACAAGATCACAGGAGAACTATTAAGCTTTAAGGTATGTCTAGTTTAATGAAGAGAAGGACTAGGGGTGACATGATAGCAGTGTTCCAATATCTCAGCGGTTGCCACAACGAAGAGGGAGTTAAGCTATTCTCCAAAGTACCTGAAGGCAGGACAAGAAGCAATGGATGGAAACTAATCAAGGAGAGAACCAATCTAGAACTAAGGAGAAATTTCCTGACAGTTAGAACAATTAATCAGTGGAACAACCTGCCTCCAGAAGTTGTGAATGCTCCAAAACTGGAAGTTTTTAAGAAGAGACTGGACAGCCATCTGTCTGAAATGGTATAGGGTTTCCTGCCTGAACAGGGGGTTGGGCTAGAAGACCTCCAAGGTCCCTTCCAACTCTATGATTATGATTGTGATTGTGATTGTGATTATGATTTAGTCAAAGGGAAGGGGTGAGGAAAGTAGATGCTTCCTTATGCAAAGATTTTAAGAGAGGTAAGAAGGAAAAGAGTTTCTGCTATAGCAGGTTAAAGACCAGCATTAGGTAATAATAAAACTGGGGCTACTGCCAACATCTTTCAATTTGGTCAAATGTGAAAATTGGCTGCTACTGCCTACAACAAATATCCCCCAGTGTTTTCCTATAACTCTTTCCAACAACCTTAGCAATTGTGTAGGCTACACACTCATAATGCACAAGTAAGGGAAGGGTGTGTTACACCAATCAGAATAATTGAAGTACATTTAGCCTAATGAGCCATCCGACTTTGTTTCTGATATATTTTGATTATAGAAAAGAGAATAAATAAATGGAACATTGGCAGGCTGTGAAGAAAGATGTCAATCTGTTCCTTGAGTGTGTGTTTATTTATTTATTAGGTATGTATCATTCTTTTTTTTCTTCAAGATCTATTGTTTTAACTCAGATTAGCAACTTTGTGAGGTAGGTTTTGTTGAAAGGCCCAATATCACACAGGGAACTTCCATGATTAAGAGTGGACTTACATATCAACATATGAACACTCCCCAGCCCCTGTCTAATATCTTAAGTGCTGCAGTATTTTGGCTTTTCTTTATTTAAAAAATAGACTGTGCAGCCTACGTGGGACCTGGACAAATTCCTACAAAACGGATTGGTGACCACTTCTGTGTATGTGTCTGGAAGTATATCAAACTGGGTTTCTAAAAAATAAAGATGTGATAAAAAAGAGGGTGTATTACTCCATCACAGCAGCAATTTTGTGAATTGGCAAGTCCTCCATATGCTAGCCATTTTGTGAGAGTGCCTATAACCTATCCCCAGTTCCAAATGCAAAACAATGCAAAACAATTGCCCATCTCTAATTTAGCACATTGGCATTTTTATTCGTTTATCTGCAACACCACACGGTGCATTAGTAGTGAAAACAGCAAGAGACACTTTTTAAAACAAACACAGCTAGCACAGAGACAATTTTTTTAGTTGGTTTACTGCATCTATCTGTAGCTGAAGCTCTCAGATAGTTTACAAAAGCATTTGAAGGCTACAATCAAGCCCAAAGAGCGGGAGCGTGGGGGGGGGAGAAGAGATGGAGAGGATCTGCATCTTGTAATGTTGTAGGGTTTCATGGCTGGTATCTGTTGGGCAGTGCTGAGCTTCTGATTTTTCCTGACAAGTGGAAAAATATTGTTATGAGAAGGCATTTCTAGGTCTGGCCAGACACGTGGTGTAATGTCCTTGAGTCTCATGGTCTGGCTTCTTAATCTTTGAAGTCTGCATTCAAAACCTCTTCCCTCCCCCCAAGTTCATTGGCAAGCTGAGAAGCAATATTTGTCGCACCAGCAAAACCGTGCTTCGAAATTTGACATGAATCACTGCGGCTGTTAAGTTAGTAATCCAGTTGTTAAATGAATCTGGCTTCTCCATTGACTTTGCTTGTGAGAAGGTCGCAAGAGGTGATCACATGACCTTGGAACACAACAACAGTCATAAATATGAACCAGTTGCCAAGCATCTGAATTTTGATCACGTGACTACAACTGCAAAGGTTGTAACTGTAAAAATGTTATTAAGTCACATTTTTCAGTGCCGTTGTAACTTTGAACAGTCACTAAATGAACTGTTGTAAGTCGAGGACTACCTGTACTACATAAATGTTTGTTATGGCTATTGTTTAGTGAAACTGCTTTCATGGGCTTTCTAATAAGAGTGTTGGATTCTTAGTATATATATCAGAAGGAGAGAGACAGAATGATCTTACTCAGTTTGTATTCCAACTTTCATACAGATATTCCTACATTAATGCATTTGCCTTCATGCATAAATATAGATTTCAAGGTGCGAGAAAACCAAGTGATGCAAACATTGACTCACAACATCAACTTTTTCAAGGGCCTAAAATTGGCCAACTAAGTGAGTCAGATCCTGACTTCCTTCCACTTGCTATCTTTCAGCTCGACCTACTAAGTCAGTGTTATTGAGCTGGGTGTCATTCAACAGGAGAAAAAGTGACAGCTCTCACTGATGGCTGCAGATCCTTCATGACACAACCGGCACAGCTGGTGACCTGCTACCAAGAGAAGCCTCCTTCAACCCCATTCCTAGCCTTGCTCAATGTTAGGTCTCATTTTGGATTATGTCGGGCGGCTTTACTTTGCAACTGTAGCAAAATCAGGGCTGGCATTTTCTGTTAGAATGATTGGGGAGGAAGGTGCATCCTTGAGGTGAATCCAGGAAAATTTATTTGACAAGGAAGCAGAACCAATTACAGCTCCCTGACAAACAACCTTGGATGATGTTAGCCCTCTCTGCATTCACATTGTTCATGCTTAAGGAGACATCATGTTGGAATTGTTCTACACAGCACAAATCTGGCTTTGCCCCCAAATGCACACACAAAAGAAGAAGCTGCTTGTAGCTGTAGCCTGCCAATAAGCATCACACCTGTATTTTCAAACACCTCTCAGAGTCTGCATTTTGGATGTATAAAAATCTGAAGTGTACACCTCTCTAAACAATATGTCTACCGGGGAACCTCACATTTCCATTGAAGTCAGCTTTGCATTATTGCCTTCTGTCAAGAGGACAGCCGCCCTAAATATTTATCATAGTGTATATCAATTTTTCCCAGTCTGCTGCCTTCCAGTCACATTTGTCTTCAGCTCCCAAGTGTCCAACACATCTGTACAGCACCAAATTGGGGAAATCCAGTAATAGTTCATTTCAAAGAAAGTTTACAAGACATCTTACATGGAAGTTCTTTCTCTCTGTGCTACAGACACAAGAACCCATTGTAATTTTTCTACAAGAAAGAATTATTTGTATGTACAATATATGTATATGGAGAGAGAAAGGGTTTTTTTTTCCCAGATCAGTGTACTGCCCTGGATCTATCTGCTTGATATATTTCTACACCATCTCATTGTAAATGCAATGTAATACAGTGATATTTAATGATATTTTAATTGTATTCTGGTATTATTACTGGTACATCCCCTCCAAGTAAGCATTTTGAAGATTTATATGCTGTTTTTCCAATAAAAACTCCTAGAGCAGCAGACAATGAAATAAAAAAAAACAATGAATATGCAAAACCCTACAAGAATAATGCAGCAATTAAAATGATGGCAGAGATTCGGCAAAACAGATAAAATCATTATCAAATTCATCCAAGTTACCTACTGAAATAGATGAACAAACACCTGGAGCCGAAGTATTTACACCAGTGGCAGGCAAGTATCTTTGGGAAGAGCACTCCAGGGTGCCACAACCA
Source organism: Azemiops feae (assembly GCA_023970755.1). Classification (NCBI taxonomy): domain Eukaryota; kingdom Metazoa; phylum Chordata; class Lepidosauria; order Squamata; family Viperidae; genus Azemiops; species Azemiops feae. The sequence continues at coordinate 4,139,453 of JALGBA010004297.1, read as the reverse complement.
AAAAGACTGGTACATTTTTTTCTTCCTTGAAGTAGCTTTATCTTTGGGGAAATGATCAAGTGGACAGCAAACATCCTAAAGACTGAGCAGTCAATTATTACTTGGTTTTATGAAGTAGAAATCCTAAACAAGGATCATACCTAGTTTTAGCTCTCAAAAGCAAGACCTTGTTCAGGTTGTTTTCAAGACAACATGAATTAAAAAAAAATCTGCTGAGAATCTTAGTTTTCATCACTGGTCTCCTGTGTCAGACACTTCATTCTGGATGTATCTTTACAATCTATGGATGTATCTTTACAATCTACAATCTATGATCCCCATGTTCTGCTTGGCCTGTCACCAGTGCAGGCTTCTCACCACTCTCTGAGTGCAGGAAGGGATGATGTCATCCTTCTCCCACGCCCAGCCCACAGTCAATGCATCCCACAACTCTATTTTCATGCTTTCATTCAAAACTGCTGTTTTGTGACCTGAGACATTTTATGCCCTTGAGAGCAGAGGAGCTCCAGAGCTTCGTTCCATTTTAATTGAAGCCCCAGTTCTGATTGGCTGCAGTACCCAGCCTTGTCCCTCCTCTGCAGAATATGGGCTCCACGACTTTATCCCATCGAGCTGTTGGGTTTTTCTGTTCTTTTAACAATATTGAGATTAATACAACAATACCCTGTTACATTAAGAACAATCATTCTCTATAGAAGCTCCTGCTCCATTCAACTATAAATATTCTAGTAGGCACCCTTTTGCTTTCTGTCCAGGCTGGGTGGAGCATGAACTCTTTGCTTTCTCAATTTCTGCTTCCATTCCTATAAATCTTCCCTTCCCCTTTTTAAAAAAAAATCTTTAAGTTATAATGTAAGAACATTTCTGCTATATGAAGCTGAACACACAGTTATCCCTTGCTATAAAGTTTCTATGGATCAACAGCAACTAATTCCCTATTGTTTTGTTTATTGTAGCATCAGAGCTAGGATAGTACCATAAGTGGGAGGGGGAAAAACAGGTGGTTGTAGTGTCAAAGAAAGTAATAAGGGTGGGAGGTGAAGGCACCCCATTCTTTATGCAAATATCTGGGAAAAGTAAAGTAAGAAAAAGGCAGGCACTGGGAGACTCATCCACACAGGAGGCCAGTCAACAAGGTTTGCCTTACCTTCATTGACTGGGAAGGAGATGAAGCAAAGAGATGACCAATCAGGTCTTATATTGGCCACAGTCTGGTCTAAGCACCAGATGGGACCCACCGTCAGCTCGCTGCAATCCCAACTAGAATTTCTGAAGTTCTGAACACATCCAGGAGCAGTCTGGGAGACAAGCTGCTGAAGATGCAGTGCAGAATTGTCCTACAGCTATTTCTTACTCCTCAGGACTATTTGTCATGAGATGGGAGACCTGGGCAGCCAATGGGCCGCTGGAACAATTGTTGACACACACACACTCCACACTCCTTTTTAAGATTACTGATGGTTTTCTCATTGGGTAAAGTAGAGGAAACCTGTGACTTCCCAGAAGTTGTTGAATTTCAGCTTTCAATGTGCTGCATAAAGGATTGCACAGACAGGGGTTGATGGGACTGTAGTCCACAAATTTCTGAAGAGCTCTACATTCCCATGTCTAGATTAAGCACTATGCCCTAGGCCAACTAGGCTCTTCTGATTTTTTTTTTTTAGAATATTGCCAACCCCTCCATCATCACCATTCACAGACAAACAGGTCTTCCACCTGTGAAATGAATTAAGCTACAATTACCCACCCTACTCCACTCCATGGCTTCTGTTGTAATACCATGGGATACATTGCATGCCTAGATCCCAGCTTCATTTGAGCCTCTTGTTTAATTGACCTTCTTGTTGCTGTTAGATTAGCTCATTCTGAAAGTTCACCAACAACCACTTAAAGTGGAGCAGCCCTCTGCTAGATGAGACAAATAACAACAGAACTATGGCACATTTGTGCCCAAACTCCTGAAAACTATAGCTTAAACATTAGTTAAGTTAGCCCTGTTGATTGGTTGTTAGTTGTAAATTTAGTGACTGAAGTGTATGCTTCTTCTTTTTTTTTTTTTTTTTTTTACCTCAGGCATGAGGTATATTATGACTTTATTTTGTTTACACTGTATTTTGTTTCTGGTTTTAATTTTCCCAGAGTCACTATGGTGAGAGGGAAGCTATATAAATTAATAAATACATTTCCTAGGACAAAGAAAATCTGAAACCGGTTGGAAAACGCTAACTCAGTGCATCAGATGATCATTGTTTGGGCTTCTCACTCCTGCTTGTTGCCATCTATGTAATGTCTCATCCTGTATTTGGTGCAATCAAAAAAAAGTGCCATTTGAAAGCAGCCAGAAAATAAGCTCCAAACCCCGTCAACTAATTTTAGGAAAAAGGAGAGGGAGAACAGCAGAGGAAGGACCTGAGAAAAGCCTCTAAAGAAGACAAGTGGCTGTTCTCTTGAAGCAGACTGATGTGCAGACCTGATCCAAATTACCTAACCTTATTACCCCAGTAAAAGAGGAGAAAATAAGAATCAGCAATCACTTAGAGAAAGAAAGAAAGAAAAGAGGAAAGGAGGTAGGTTTGTATCTGTAATAACTCCAGCTGTGAGCTTATAACAATATATAACAATGAAGTTTAATAACAACACCTTGCCCTCACCCTGCTGAATCCTTCCCAAATTCCAAACAGGCTGCTGAAAGCTACGCTATGCCACCTACCTCCTCTATCTGTCCACACTTCAGGTAAGTCTCAAACAAATTACTTTCGTGCTACCTGCATTCATCTTATAGGGATTATCATATCAGGGGGGAAAAAGAGGGGTAACCACATGCAGTTTTGAAGCCACCACCCACCCACCCCTTTCTTTCTAGTTGCACACACCCAGGAAGTGGTAGAGGAGAACTTTACCTAAAAGGCCTCAAGGTGACGAGACATCTTCTGACCATTATTTTTCCATCCGAATTCACTGTGATCATGGTTCAAACTTTTCTTTTAAAAAAAAGCAAAATCAAACCGAAAGGAAGGGAAGCAGAGGTTCAGGAAGTCCAATCCCAGTTCTTAGGAGGAGCTCATGGTCAGAGAAAGCTGAAGGTTGTCCAGCAAAAAGCTAGAAAAATCGACCCAAGAGTTCCATACGCACAAAGGGTACAGGATCAGGATCAGTTTCCCTGCTAGGAGCGCTGCCTTCTTGACTGCTTGCCTCTTAACGAGTGGTTGCTTCCAAAGACATAGGTCTGCATGCACAAGAGTGGAGGCTGGATGATGGGGTGTCTCCTCCAGGGTTCCAGTCACATTTTGGAAACAGGCTGTAACAAGAAGCACAACATCTTCCCTTTCCTCCAAGTATTAAATCCACTGCCCAGGTGAGCAGCCCCCAGACCTAGACCCCTTTCTGTTCATGGGATCTCTCATCACAGCCAGACTCTCTCTGCTTACACCTGAGCCAAAAATCCTCCAGCAAAGGCTTGCCTCTTTCCCTTCTCCAAGCTGCCTTCAGCACTTCCAGAAAGCTGCCATTCCCTAGGATTGCTGTCTATTTGAGTGGTGCCTCCTAGTCAGAGCTAAAGCTGTCATGAAAAGGACTGGCTCCATCCCTACCTGACAGACAGCTACCTTGTCTCATCCTGGCCATCCAAAACAGGCAGTTTTAGTCTTGCAAAGAGGCTGCACTGTCTCCATCTGTGAAAGATGCACTGCTCCAAACCAGGATGGGAAGACCGTTCAGCCGGAATTTGTGAGTTGGGTACCATCTAGTGGCGGCTGCAGGGAGATTCTCTAACATTTTTGTTCTGCAAATAAAGATCTTGTAAGTTCCAGGGACAACATATACCTGAAAAGTGCAATGTGATACAGGGAATGGGGCTGTGTACCACCTCCTGTCATTTGTAGGAGAGGCCTTGCCAATCAATAATGCCAACTGCATTCATATCATTACTACTAATCCCAACATATGCTTGAGAAAAGGACCAAGGTGTGGCCCATCAAGTCACTACCAGCCCTAGTCGACTGGAGGATTGGACAGAAAAAAGATTTGGAAAGAAAATCTGGTTCAAAATGTTCTGGTTAGATTTCTTGAGGATCACTATTTGAAAAAGCATATTACACTGGTCTTTGCAGCTCTTTTTAGTTCACTGTTTTCAAGGAAATTAAGGGAACAACTGGGAGTATCTCTCTGATCTGTGCTAGCAGAATTCAAGCATCTTTAATCCACAAATGGATTAGACCATTTGTTCAAAAACAGGGAGCAACTGAGTTTTGGGGACAAAGTTCCCATTTTATCCCATTTTTCCTGCTCCAAGCCATGATACCTTAAAAGGTGCTAACAATGTTCTCAGGATCTGTTCTTTCCCTTCTCCCTATTTGGTTTTTCTCTTTGTCTGATTTATCCACTGCCTGAATCCTAACAGACTATTATCTTATGGATAACAATATATCAAAATAATAATCATCAATGTTGCATTAATCATGAATGAATTAATGAATTATTCAAATGAGTACAGTGAATCAAAGTGGCAGGTGCTCACCAGCCCCTGAAAGCCTTCCAGAAAAGCCAAGCCTTTGCTATCTTCCAGATGGCTATTGAAAGGGGAAGCCATTTTTATTTGGGAGACAGGCTGTTACAAAGGAGAGGAGCCTGCAAGGACATAGCCCATCATTTGATCCTTCCTTGCCTCACCTAATGAAAGGTTTGGATCCTTAGTAAACACCTGCTGACTATTTGGATTAGCTACGCAGGCTCTATCTGGGAAAGGGAGCCTCTTAGATTCCTAGGAGTCCCATACTACAAATGGCTTTAAAGATAGTAGATAAGATATTTGGGCTTTAGAGATAATGGCCAACAAATCTAACTGTACTTGCTAGACAACACTGGCAACTATTGCAATTCCTGCAGAGTGTCATTTTTGTACCGTGACTGGCTAGCCATTACATGGGCTACTGCAGCAGGATCCCCAGACTGTGAGCCTGATCTTTCTGGGGGAAAACAGTCCTGGAGTCAATACACTTCTGAATTTACAACCACTCTGACAGGTTGAGCCTTCAGCCTGTTTCTCTCTATCCAGACCTTGACAATCTCCAGGCCTGGATCAGAACCAAATCCCAGATTGGGTCTGGGGTGGAGATGTGCAACTGGCTATCACCAGTATATTGGGGATGCTTCATCCCAAAGCAGTGGATGGCCTCTCCCCGCAGTTTTCTGTAAATGTTAAACGTGATAGGGAAAAGAACCAAATCCTGGGGCATTCCAGAACATAATTTATATCTACACCTGCCATCACCAATTGATTCTGCTTACTCAACCACTATAACATGTTTTCCCTACTCCCAACCATCATAGGCAGCTAGCAGGATATTGTTATTGACAGTATCCAAAGCTCCTGAGAGGTCTAAAATGGCAAATAGTGGTCAATGCAGTTTCTAAGTTATGCCCAGACCTAGGGAAATCCAGAATGCTATGGCTCTAAACTCTCTGTAATACCAGCTTCACTACGGGTAGTCCTCATTTAATGACCAGTTGCTTTGCAGCTGTTAGAAGTTACAACAGACTATCAAAAAGGTACTTACGACCCATTTTTGAAGTTCCAATGGCCACACACACAGCCATGTGATCCCATTTTGGATGCTTCATAAACCAGGTTGCATTTATGACCGTTTGCAAAATCCTGTAGTCATGTAACTGCAGTTTTTGTCAGGTTTTGCTGGGATCCAGAATTTACTTCCAATTTCCATCAAAAACCTCTGTTGGATATAATGGATTCGTTTAATGATCAACATGTACACTTCACAAATGCAGTGTTTATTTAACCATCACAACGTTCACTTAACAACCACAGCAAAAAAGCTAAAATCAATTTTCCCCAAAATTGGGAGTTGTCAATAGAACCCATCGCCATGAAAAATTGATTTATTCTTATCCCCTTGACACAGGCCTCACTCCTGAGAAATGGGAAGAAAGTGTCTCTTGGGACGTTGCCTTTCTTTGAAGAAGCATTGACTGGGTCCATCTCTCTGACTCCTGGCTGGCTGCTTTTACCAACCAGGTACAGCAGAATCCAATTCGTAGGCAGCAAAGCTCAGATTGTAGAGATCTCCATTTCCTCAGTTCCACAAGTCCAAAAATCTCCTAGGTGATGTCAGAGAGCATCCCCTCAGTCATTTCAGAAGCTTCTGTCAAGCTGGCTCCCAATTCAAAGTGAACACAAGTGATTTTATCCGCGAAATGCTCAGTCAGATAATCACAATTTATACTAATTGGTTCCTCTGGCCCCATCCTCCCTTAGTAGAATCTGGGTCACTCTAAATAGTGTAGCAGCCGACATTGCACAGATGCATTCAGCACGGAGAAGTAATTCAACACTTTTATTGCCATAGAATGAGCTCAGATGTGAGCTCCTATCCAGTCACATTCTTTTCTCCAGCATCATTCCAGGCATAGGCATATCTTCACTTCTTCCATTTCCCAGAGCTCCTTGGAAAACCAATGATTGGTAGTTGAGGAGTGATTTGTTGGGAAATCCTGTGCAGCTCCTGGTTGTTCCTGTGTTCCAGAGACTGACCAGGCACTTCCCCCAATTTGCTGGGGAAATGGGGAATCATCAAGCACCTTAGGTGAACCATCCAAATTGTCCCTTCCTCCCTGCGATGGCTGGTGGCTGTGCTTAATGCTAGCAACATTAACTCCAGACCTAATTTGTCCATGACAACAGCCTGGTGGAGATGTCTCCCAGAACCAGATCATGCCTCATGTGCTCTGGCATGAAACCCAAATTTACAGTGGCCATCACTGTGTGTATTATAAGCCATGCTCCAAGCTTGCATCTGATCTGACTGTAAGTTAAAAGTGCTATGTGTACGTTCTCAGTCAGTTTTGCCATGAGTTCAAGCAACTCAGGAAAATATTTCAAGATCTGGACTGCTTAAAAATATTCCATTTCACAGGAGATCTTACCAGTGGTGGGATTCAAATATGTGAACAACCGGTTCTCTGTGAGGATGCTGCTTCTGGAAGTCCATTCTGGGCCTGGGTAACAAAAAATTAGCTAGCAGTTCTGCCGAAGTGGTGCGAACTGGCTGAGTCCCACCACTGGATCTTACCCTATTGTCCCTCTAGGACATCATAGAACAAGTCAAATTAAGATGTACAAATGTGCCAGACTATCCAGTGATTTGAATTGTGTATATTACAAAAATCCTGAACACAGAGCAATATTAGGAGAACTTTTAAGTGGAAATTAAATGTTTTAAATAGTTCCAGAGAAATATTTATATATTCCCAGTTTTCTATATGTTTCTAGCTATCTTAGCATTCATTCCATGCTTTTCCATCAGAAATCTCACCAACTAAAGCTGGAAAAGAAGACATTTGAGGTTTGATAATGCATGAGTTTTGATTTGTAAAGAATTTCTTTGTGGAAGATTTCACCTGTTGAAATCAGGACTGGGGAACTAGTTTCAAATAGAAAATGTACCATTCACAGAATAGTATCAGCAAGCAAGAGTCTCATCGTCATTTTTATAGTAAATTTAGAGAGCAATTTTGGGGACCTGCATGTTTTAACTTTTAACTATGACAAACTTGTCATAAGAAATTAATACCAAGTGGAAGATTAATTGTGAAAACTAGAGAATTGAGCTCAGAGGACTGAGGAGAATACAGTGATCGCCAAATTATTTATAGACAGATATGCTTATATTAGCAAGCATGAAATTCCAGGCCAGGAGCCCCAACATAATTGGGCTGAGGAAGAAAGCCATGGAGATGACCTTGAAGAAATTAAGTGGAGATGATGGGTTGCATAACAAGGGTCACTTTGAGCCCAGGAAATAGAGGAAACATGAGAAAGAAACTGAGTGCCCCCAACCTAATTCAACAGGGTATAATGGGGAGAGAAGGAAAAACACAGTCAGGCTTTCAAAATTCTATTACAGTAGCCTACATCAATAAAATAGAGTTCCAATATTTCTTCTGGAGTCTGTTTCTTAATGTGATAAATCTTGAGGGACTGACAGGTTGCACTGAGGATGAAAAATTCAAATTACAGATATGTTGTTCAATCAGCTAATACCCCTTCCCCTCTGCATCAAACACATTCCTTTCTGGTACCTTTTGTTTTATGCAACTCAAAGCTAAACTACCATAAACAGAGAGGATCGCTAGATAGGATAGAATCATTCTGATGTAAAGCAGGATTTTTACAAGCAAATGTTTGTGTAGATGATAGGAAATAGACCTTTCTGCCTTTTACAGTCCGTGGTCTTTTTCCTCCAAACTCTTTTTTCCACAGCTTAAATACAATGCATGAAATGATCCAGACTAGGAAGAAAAAAGCATCAAGACTCAAGATGAAGGTCAGATTAAAGTTCAGCTCTCATCTCCTGCATTAACCAGGTGATGTAAGAATTACATTCATGCAATTGCATTACATGAAATTGGTACAGGAATATCAACATGTTTGTCTCATTTGTCTACTAGTTCTTGCGGTAGTGAAATTCAAAACATATGCCCCTTAAGTAACTTGTCTGGACCAATCTTCTCTAAGCTGATGTTCTCCAGATATATTGGACTCAGATGTATTGGCCCAAGATGCATAGGAGTCCAGGTGTATTGGCACTGATAGTGTTACCTAATTGGGTAATGAAATGTCTGCAAGCAAACAAACAATCTCAGTGAGCACCTGAGTGTATTGGACTCAATCCCTGAACACCTCAGATGGATTTTGGCTTGCAATTCTTGGAGCCCAAATACACCAGGTAGAGAGGCCAGTTTTGTGAAGGCTGTTCTGATTGTGTTAAAAAGTTGGGGGCTAGCAAAGGCAAGAAGACAGTGTTGAACAGATATCCAGAAATCTTTATAGGAGCATCTGAGTATCTGTTGAAGCCAGATTTCCCACTTTCTCAGTTCAATATTCTAGGCTGATTAACACATACAGGTTTTACTCTTTTAACAGTCTGCTATATTTAATAACTGGCAGCTCAGTGTATAAACTGGCTCTATGGAAGAATGAGGTATTCAAATTAATGTGAAAGTCTGTCTATAATAGGACTCAATTTGAGCTAGTAATGCCAACATATATGGAGAATGCTAACAAACTGCACTACTGTGTATATTGGGCCTGATGAACAGACACTGATCCTGAATAATGCTCTAGAGCAGGGGTGGGCTACTACCAATCCATGGCCTATTCGCAACTGGGTGACGTGAGTGGCTGGCTGGTGTGCGTGCATACGCTCGCATGCACAGCCCCACTCATGCAAGCGTCGCAGGCGATCAGGACCCCACTCACACAAGCATTGTGGACACTCATAGCCCCACCCGTGCAAGCATCATGGGGGCTCATGGCCCCACTTGCACAAGCATCACAGGCGCTCAGGGCCTCACTCGTGCGAATGTCACAGGCACTTAGGCCCTCACTCGCATGAGCGTCATAGGTGCTCTTGGTCCCACTTGCATGAGCAACGGATACTCGTGCATGTGCACACAAGCACCTGCCCCTCCCAGAAAAACATCCCTTCTTTCACCCCTCCCATTCTCCAGGCCATCAACCCAGAAAGGTTAAGGAACTCTGCTCTAAAATAGCAGGATTTCCAAATCCAAATGAAAAGGCCTATTTATTCCTATTTATGGCATAATAAACTAGGGGGCAAAATTTGCAGCCAAAAGATCAGCGTCACTTTTGTGCCCCAAAGCACAAGAGAATAAATGGGTTATAATGTGGACTCTTTCTTTGCTTTTTTTTTGGGGGGGGGGAGGGACAATTTGGGCATTTTTAAAGAGGCAAAATAGGTACATTATGATTTTAGAAGCGCACCCTTCAACATGTCATATAGAGCCAAGCACATTCTTTCAGCCAAATGAGAAATTGTGCCTGGGTTGTAAAACAACCCTGAGCTAAACTAGTCTTGAGAAAAGATTAGGAAAATTAAATGGTTGGTTGCTACCTGAAGAAATGTGTTGAAGAGAAGGAGATGCTATGGGACCTTTTTGCTTACTGTAAAAAACTCTTGGTGGAGCTGAAGATAATGAAAGATGATTAAAAAGGTCAAAGATAAACCTGCCAGAATAAAGCCAGCATCAACAATCAGCTATCTGTCTGATTGATTGGGGTCTGCCTGCCAGTATAATTTTGAGCTCTTTGTTAGTTCTAGATAAAAATAAGTCTAGTCTGTAGAAATATAGAAAAAGAGTTCCTAAACTTTTTGCCATCGCATCTTCCTGTAGTGTAATCTTAATGTAAGCATTTCCTCTAAAAATCCAAATACCAAAATGAACACAAAGAAACAATGACAAAAATACAATATAACTTTGGGAAAGGTGGATTTATTGTAACAATGTAACTAAATGGTTCTTCACACTTTTTCTGAACTTTGTTCCTCCCCAAGGATTAACACACGTATGTTAATCTCATATTATAACTTGCTGTGATTTCCTTACTCTGAGCTGTTCTGAGAGTACAGTAGAAAAGAAATGCTCATTCTGAATCAGGCTGGATCAGGTATCACTCCAGAGACGAAACTACTCACAAAAAGAATGCAAACTGATGCAAAACAGGTAAACTTGTGTGACTGTTCGGATCGTTCCTTTTGCTGTATTCTAAGTGAATAAAAAACAAAACCCGAAAATTGCAAAGGCCATGCCTCTTTTTTTTAATATATATAATTTTTATTAAATTTTGATTATAATGGTATTTTGTTTATAATGGTAAAATCTAATATAAATTAAAGGAAGAAAGGAGAACGGAAATGAATAAAAGGTGCAAGGAAAAAGAAAAATAGAAAAGTAAAAATATAATAAAGAAAGATTAGAAATACAGAAAGAAGTGATTTCCAATCTTCATCACAAGTATAAACAAATGTAGTAAATCTTCGCCCTCTCTAAAGTTACATTTATCTCTTCTTCCAATATTTTGCATTTATTTTATTTCTTTATTTATATCCAGTCTCTATTATTTTTACAAATAACTCAAGGCAACAAACATATCCGACATACTTTCCTCCTCTTATTTTTCCCACAACAACAATCTTGTGAGGTGGGTTGGGCTGAGAGAGAGAGTCACCCAGCTGGCTTTCATCGTCCAAAGTCACCGAGCTGGCTTTCACAGCTAAGGCAGGACTAGAACTCACACTCTCTAGCTTTCTAGCCTGGTGCCTTAACCACTGGACCAAACTGGTTCTCATCCCATCTCTTATCTATAAACAAATGTGTAAAGCATCAACTTTTTAATCTTGGTGTCAGCAGAAAGTACATAAAGGGTAGCCAGAAGAAACAACATCTTATTTTAAGCTTGATCAAAAAAATCAACTTTATAGTCCTTCATTTAACTTCTAACAGTTTTAATCTTTAGTTTGTTCAAATATTGTCATAGAATTAGAATTCTTTAAGGCTTTAGCAAGCCTTTTTTGTAGATCCAGTAGGAAAAACTATTCAGGTCACTCTCTTTGTTGTATTTCCCTTACAAATTTTAAAACCTTAGCCAGTTTCTTTTATAGTTCCAATAAAACATCCTTTTCTAAATCATCCTCTTGGCCTGTCAGTTGTAAATCCCTTTTAGATACCATATCTATCTTGTCAGATAAAATTTGTTCTATATCTGACATTTCTTAAATAACTTTTTTTTTTACACATTTGATCCATAGAAGCAGATATCATGACTGACATTGTTGATATTGTGGCTTCCATTTTCTGATTCATTCTTCAAAAGTCTCCTTCAGTATTTTTACTGTCGTAACACCATCTTGCAAGGCTGTATATCTTTCTTCTATCTAAAATCTTTAATTCCCTCTAGTGTCCAGTTTTTGAAATAATGAAAATATTTATCTATGTTATGTCTTATAAAAAACAAAATAAGATCTGTTTCCCATGATAAGTTGTTTGTACTTTATAATTAATTCCAAAATCTCAACCGATGCCCATGCCCCTTTCAAACAGATTCCTCAAACCTGTATGCAGAAAGTCTCAGTTTTTGAAAAGAAATGCCAATACACAAGCATTACTCTTAACTTTCCCCTCAGCTAGCTAAATTTCACAGATCTATTTCTCTAGATGTCAAAAACATTTTCCCATATTCTTGCTAAAAACATTTTGCAGCAGCCAGCATACTGTTAAATAGCTGTCTATTTTGGGGTTTTTAAACGCATCCTTTCAAATAATTGAAGACAGAATTGTGTGGCATAAAGACTATTTTGTCTCTATTAGTACCACAATTTTTAGAGTCCTCTAGGACTAGAATGACATAGAAATATACCTTATTTGATATTATCTATATTAATGAGTCATGAAAAAAAGACCAAAAACTTAAAGCTTACCACATTGATTTAGTTTCTTTATTTCTCAATATTTACAACACTGCTCCAATCTATATGGACTCTGGCTACTGCAGAACAATTAAAAAAAACAACTTCCTAAATCCTCATGAAAGCAGAACAACAACTAGATGTCACTAACAACGGCAAAATAAGATTTTGGGGGCCTTCCAAAATGGGCAGAATTGGGTCTACCTCTGGGGGCAGCGTACTCAGCGAGTAGTCCTCAATGGTACTACATCCACATGGAGAGAAGTAAGCAGTGGGGTACCACAACGCTCCGTCTTAGGCCCAGTACTCTTCAATATCTTCATCAATGACTTAGATGAGGGAATTGAAGGGGAACTCATCAAATTTGCAGATGACACTAAACTGGCAGGAATAGCCAACACCCCAGAAGACATGCTCAGGATCCAAAAAGATCTTGACAGACTTGAACAATGGGCCCTATCTAAGAAAATGATATTTAATGTGGAGAAAAGCAAAGTTTTACATTTAGACAGGAAAAATCAAAGGTATAAGTACAGATTATGTGAGACAGGACAATTAACCATTGCCTTCAGAAATCGTGGGCGCTCCATCACTGGAGATTTTTAAGAAAAGACTAGACAATCACTTGTCTGAAATGGTATAGGTTCTCCTGCTTGAGCAGGGGGCTGGACTAGAAGACCTCCAAGGTCCTTTCCAACTCTTCTATTCTATTCTATTCTATTCTATTCTATTCTATTCTATTCTATTCTATTCTATTCTATTCTAGTAGTCCTTGACTTACAACAGTGCATTTAGTGACCATTCAAAGTTACAGCGACACTGTAAAAAGTGACTTATGACCGCTTTCACACTTACGACTATTGCAGCATCCCCGTGGTCATGTGATCAAAATTAGCATGTTTGGCAACTGGCTCATAGTTATGACACTTGCAGGATCCTGGGGTCATGTGATCACCTTTTGCGACCTTCTGACAAGCAAAGTCAATGACAAAGCCAGATTCACTTAACAGCTGAGTTACTAACTTAACAACTGCAATGATTCATTTAATAATTGTTGCAAGAAAAGTTGTAAACTTGGGCAAAACTCACTTAACAAATGTCTCACTTAGCAACATAAATTTTGGGCTCAATTGTAGTCATAAGTTGAGGACTACCTATAGTGTAGAGTTTGCTATTGAGAACCTGGCTCATACCCCTGGGCCCAAAATATTGGCCTTTTTTATTTTGGGGGGGGGGCTGTTCATTCACAATAGAATGTCAAACCTAAATCAATGTTTATTTACCCATAGGAAAAATGGATCATCCAAAATATTACCATTTGGGGGTAGAATTTTGACAATGCAATCTTGAAGATTGGGGACAAAATGGGGACTGAGCAAATTATGACACATGGGCCGCAAGTGACCAATTCCTGATATAAATACATAAAGAGAATTTTGATTCAATAGTCCCTTTTCTCATGTTCCCACATCTAAGATGTAGCTTGAATGACGTCGTTGTCTCTGTTCACAGTAGAAATTCACACATAATAGAAAAGTGAAAATGTTTTCACCTTAAAGGGGGATGTTATGTATTCTCAGAATCATTACTTATAAGAAAGTGTCTATGGAGATTCTCAATCATCCAAGCCACGGTTGTTCCAAAGGTAGTCCCAAACTACTTAGAAGAAACTGATGCTAATAGTGAAGATACAAGCATTAGAGCGGGGTCCTCAACCCGCAGGCCATGGCCTATTTGAAACCGGGCCAGTGCACATGTGCATGCACACAGCTTGCACTTTTACGAGAGGCGGGCTGGCACGTGTGCACATGTGCACGAAGCTCAACTTGCGCAAGTCAAGCTGCGTGCGTATATGTGTGTGCACTGGCCCACCACTTGTGCAAGTCGAGCTGCATGTGCGCACACGTGAACACCAGCCTGCCACTCACGGGGCCCAGTTCCCCTCCCCCCCAGCCGCAAAGGTTGGGGACCCTTCCATTAGAGAGCTTATCTTCAATTCTTTTTGTCTTTTTACACATTTTTATCAGCAAAAACACTCTCTGTTTTACTTTGGAGAGAAATCAGCAAAACACATGAGTGCCAAAGTTAGCAATATCCCAGTTAATGCCTCATCTCCCTTTTCTACAAAATGCTAAATGCAGAAGTATGCTCTGCTATCCTCTTTTCCACTCTCTGACAGTAATACTTACCTTATCTTATCTTCTTTCTATTTTTTTTCTTTTTTTTCTTTTTGGCCTATAGAAAAGAAAAGTACACATTTTTGTCTGGGGAATTCTGCTGGTTCTTCAATCTTTTGTGAAATATCCAGTATGGCTGTGCAACCTTAGGAAATAATTCGAGAAAAGGAGCTTTAGAATCCAGAAGACTCTCTTGTTTGAGAATGAAGTAGCTGAGTTAAAGAGTTTGCAGACAAGCTGTGCTCCCATTTTTAAATAGCCCAAAGCATGTTTTTGGAATTGAATCCAAAGCACTGAACATCCCTACCTGATGAAATCTCCCAATGGGGTGGTCAGACAGTTGAAATTCCTCATTAGAAACTATTCCAAGCTATCCATCCACCTCTGAAAGCCTCCTACATGATTTAGTTCTTCTTGCCTTTAAGCATCTGGAAAAGAACAAAACCCCTGCGGTAAAATCCCAAGCAGTCCTCTGTAAACATCCTCAACAATTAAGGTTCCTGTTATATTTATGTAGTAAAAATCTGCTAGCTCTGTTTAGCAAAGTGAATTCTTTGTTTCATTTCAAAGTCCATTTCTGGATCCTCTTTGATGGATTCTTTAATATTTAAAACTGAATTGGAAACCAGGATAAATTCAATCTTTCCGCTTATTGCAGTTTAGAGCTTGGTCATGCTCATGTGCCAGGCTGCTGAGCATATATACTGACCTGGCTCTTAAAGCAAGGAAAAACTCTGGAAGACAGCTCCAACATTAACCAAGAATGCTTAAATTCTCATGAAGTCTTGTGGGATCAGCCCTGAGGTAATACAGGCAAGAAATAAAAACCATGAGTACTATCACTGCCTTTATTGTAAAGTTTCAGTACAGCAACAGAATCTTGCAAATCTGAAAGCATTTCTCGCCTCCCCGCTTTTTTTTCCCAGAGAACTAGGGAGTGTCCCTTCTAAGATGCTTTCTCCATCCCTATTCCTTCTGTGGGCTGAGTTATCTTTTGCTGATCATTGTCTAGGTCAGTGGTGGTGAACCTTTTAGAGACCTAGTGCCCAAATTGCAACCCAAAACCCACTTATTTATCACCGGGTGCCAGGTGGGCGTGGCTGCGGTGGTCATGGCAGACTGGGTGGGCGGGGCCAGGGCAGCGGGGGCCAGTCCCTCGCCATCTCTGGGGCACGGCACGAGTGCCCACAGAAAGGGCTCTGAGTGCCGCCTCTGGCACACGTGCCATAGGTTCGCCACCACTGGTCTAGGTTGTGTTTCTTCCTCCTCCTGTCTCCCAAGGTTATTCTCACAGCCAATACACGTGGCCAGGGAGGTGGCAAGCAGCAGGGTTAGGTCAAAGAATCTTGGAAAGCAAGTGGTTGTTTAACATCAGCAGGTATGTTAAAATAGATACTCTTTGATGTCTTTGATCCTCTTTTTCACTTCTCAGATTGAAGAGGATCTGGCTGTTCTGGATACGAAAGGAATGTCCTTCTGTTCTTGTTCTACAGTGTTTGGTAACTTAGCCTTCCCATTTCTAGGCTCAGGGACTTCCATTACAATGTGTTATATGGAGATCTTGTGTGTTCAAGCTGAAATTGATTAATGGTTATAAATACACACGTAGTGTGGTGTGTCCACATCTAATATCAAAGGGCTGGCACTGTCTCACTTCACAAGTTTGGAGGTGTAGTTGCCCCAGTTTGTGGTATTTATACTCTCTTATCTTTTGAACATACAAGGGTGCTTGTAGTTTTTTTGCAAGTTAATGCGAAGTTGCCTGGGCTTAATGGCTACTTTAAAACAGCCCAATAAACCATGATTTCAAATGTCTTGCTTTAAAAGTATCAGCTGTTTTATCCCAGATCAAAATTGATATTAACAATGATATTAAAAATTCTGCTGAACTCATGGGGAAATCCCTACTACTCTAATGCCTTTTAGTTTTTTCAAGCAGATTGATAAGATATTAAGAATTTTTTTATGGGAAGAACAATTTCAGTTATGGTTATCAGATAGTGTCAGAGGCTTTAACTTTCCTGATATTCACCTGTATTACTGAGCAAACATTTTGACTTGACAATTTCTTTAGGGAACGACAGTGATCCAATCAAAAAACCTTTATAGGCTCAATAAACCGTGATTATGTAATCTCTTATGATTGATGGTGGCTCCTTTTGTAGACATAGTAATATTGAATTAAAAATATCAAGAACATCTGAAAGTTATGGATATGGAAATATAACATTGCCCTTTATCAATGCAACTAATTTGTGTGTTAGGACTATGTCTGAAAATAGCTGGTATTTTTTATTCCTTTTTTGAAATCATGTGCATGTTAACTGATTAAGTCATATATTATTTTAACATTTTAGCTCAGTTCACCGCCAAGCAATTTTTTAAACCATTTGAGGTTCTGGAAAAAGATTTTGAATGGTGTAAAATAATGGATTAACAATACAGTCAATTAATATATTGCCTCAAATCATGATTTCACCATTTTGCCTGAATGCAACACTAGCATCTAAAACTCAGATTTCTATATGTCTAGAATGCACTTTAGAACATTGCAAGTCTACATTTAAAAAGTAAAAAATAAACAGTTTGAGAATATTATTCAAAGTATTAGCTATTTGCAAGAACTTTGAAATAAGGAGTTAAAATAGCTATTCATAAAATAATATCTAAGGGTCTTAAAGAATATTGACTCTGTATTTTATGATCTTAATATGAGATAAATTCAACAAAAAAGGCTTTTTCATATTATTGGATACCCAGGGAAATATTTTAAAAGGGATGATGATTAATTCCGTAATACTAAAAATCTGAAATGGAGGAAGAGACACTATCCTATTATCGCCCCATTTGGGTTTAACAATCATTAAATTTGTTAATATGAAGAAAGGTTGCAAAAAAGTATTCCTCCCAGCCAACAAAACCTAACCTTCCATCTCCTATAATTTCCACATGGCTGGCCAATGGCTGTTTTGATATGGAATTCTGGGACTTGAAGTCCAGCATATATGAAGGCTACCAGAGTAGGGAAATCTTATTTTAAGCTAACAAAAGCTGTTAGGTTTTTTTCTGAAGGAACCTATTCTGCAAGTCCTCTCATTAAGGAGCCCTTATTCATTCATTCCCTATCCCTGCAGTCAGTTCTAAAGTCCTCATGCCCATTAACACAGTAAATCTCCTTTGGATCTGTTTCAAGAGGGGAGTAGGTTGGCATAGAGAGAGAGAAAGAGAGAGAGAGAGAGAGAATTTGGACACCACTTGTACAAATTCTTGTATGTGAAAGAAAATGACACAGTCCTTATGTTGCTGCTTTGAAATAAGATGCCAGCCGTATGTTACTGTTTCCAAACTGATCAAAACAGGAGTTTATTAAAATCATAAATTGTCATCAGGTTTGGATATCAAACTAAGACATCTTTGCTGAACTTACACAAAGCAACAAGGGACAGTTTCTGGTTAACAGGTGCAGAAGTCACAGTTCATGTGAAGGGGAGATGAAGGATATGAGCCCAAAGATTAACAAAACCCTCAGCTTTTTCAACAGTAGCAAAACTGTTACATTAGACAGATCTTGAAGAATGAATGCTCTTTTCTGAGTGGAAGCCTTAATTTCAGTATTACAGTTTTAAGAATGTAAGAGCCCTGATGGATCATCTCAAGAGGTTCATCTAGCCATTTCTGATAAAACATATTATCACTAAGCAAAATAGGGACTACCCTCATAGGAGATTCAACACATCCAGCAGCCACCAAATTCAAGATCTTTCTAAAAAGATGTTTATTTATTTAGCTAACTTTTAAAAAAGGATATAAAAAGTTAGAAAATAGATTAAAATTAATAAAATAGGTACTAAAATCTCATAATCAAATGCTTAGCGAAAAGGACACATTTTTATATGTTTTCTAAATGCCGAGAGAGTCAGGGCGAAATTCAACTAAGACAGTTGGCTCCATGTTCTGGGAGCAACTGAGGAAAAGCACCTCTCCCAGGTAGCACAAGAGAAGCTTCTTCAAAGGACCCACCGCTGTAGATTTTATAATTGGACAGGTTTGAAATAGAAGAAGTCCTGCTTTAGATTTCCAGGCCCTGCACAGTTCACAGCTTTAAAGGTCAATGCCAGTACGGTAACTCACAAAATGAAATTATGAGTTAATGACTCCTCAAATCATTTTCCTCACCAGCAGAGAAAATCTTAACATCCATTCTTACAAATATATCTTTGGGACCTCCGAAAATAAAGATTATAATTTTTTTTTATGAATTTCAATCTTAAATCCATCATCAGGTATTCCACTTCTTTATTCCATTCCTTCTGAATGTCAATAATTTCAACTTTAAAAAATATTCTTTAATTTTTGACACAAATACAATGTCGATTTGGTTTCAGAAAATGAGTCGTCCATCGTTAGCGAAAGTATTTCGAGTTTCTTTGAAGTGGCTAAAGAATTTGGTCCACATTGAGTTGATTATATGGCCGCTGTTGTGAATTAGATGTGCAAAATTCTATCTGTAGTTGGGAGAAATCCTTAAAATAATCATTACAGAGTAATTAGTTTAAAGTAACTATCCCGTATTCTGCTCATGCTTTCCAATAGAACACCTTATCACCTATTTTTAATATTTAACCTTACTGAATTCTTCCTTAAGGCTTCCATATTCATGAGTCTCAGCATCAAAATGCAATCTACAATCCCAAAGGGACACACACACATGTCTTAGCTGCTCTCCAACCCTCTTCCCTCTACTTTTTCTTTCTCCAGTTTCAGACTCTGACCCAAGCTGCTTTTTAAATTTTTCATCTTTTTCCATAAGCTTGGTTGTACCTTTCATGAAGGTTTTAAGTATTACCTTTCATAATGAATGAATTTGTCACTTATAGAGGAAAAATCTGAGGAGCTTTTCAGGGATAAAGGAATGGGCAATTTCTTCAGAGGAGGAAGAAAATTCTAGCTTGCCTTCTTTTGGAAGAGATACTCTTAAGCCCCCAATCTCCCTCAGATATATATGGGGGAAAATATGCCTTTATGCCTGCTTTCATACAATTTAAAGAATCAAAACACTCATTAAATATCTCCCCAGAGCAGCAACTAAAGGGCAAGAAAAATTGAGAAATATGTTAATGAAGACATTTGGAAGGTTCTGCAGGGAAAGTTCACCCCAGCTTTTGTGCATATAATTCCCCCAGTACAGGCAGTCCTTGATTTACAACCATTCATTTAGCGACCATTCAAAGCTGCAAATGTCACTGAAAAAAAGTGACTTTTTTCACATTTTTCACACTTACAACCATTGCAGCATCCCAATGGATGCAGGATCAAAATTCAGACGCTTGCCAACTGATTCATATTTATGACAGTTGAAGCATCTCAAGGTGGTCTGATCACCTTTTGCGACCTTCCGACAAGCAAAGTCAATGGGGAAGCCAGATTCACTTAAGAACTGTGTTACTAACTGAACAACTGCAGTCATTCACTTCAACCCCCTGCCCAAGCAGGGGTGTCAAACTCGCCACGTCACATGACGTGTCACAATGTATTGCAATTTTTTCCCCATTGCCGGAGCTGGGGTGGGCACGGTTTCGGCATGACGCATCCGGCCCACGGGCTGGCAGTTTGACACCCCTGCTCTATATGATTCCAGACAAATGGCTGCCCAATCTCTTCTTAAAAACCTCCAGTGATGGAGCACCTACAATTTCTGAAGACAAGCCATTCCACTGATTAATTGTTGCATTGATGCATTTTGACAAGGTAAACATTTGTCATTTTTAGAATAAGACAAGACCAGGGAAGAGGGGCATAGGGTGCTCACCTCTCCATTGTCGTTCACCTATTCAAGATTTTCTGTAGCTCAATAAGAATGTACCTGCCTTGCATACCAAAGAGCCTGGACTCAATCTCTGGGATGCCTTCTTTAATTTCAAAGGGGTTATAGTTTCTACAGTGGCAGAATATCTGTTTAAATGTCTATGGAGGTTCTCATCCAGGTCATGGTTGTCCCAAAGGTGCTCTTTCACGAGGCAACTGGACTTTCTTTTTTCTCTTGGAAGACGTTTCGCTTCTTATCCAAGAAGCTACTTCAGCTCTGACTGGATGATGGGGAATAGAAGAATTTATAGTCCATGCAGACAGCTGGACATTTGCATTCTTTTAGAGAGTCATTGTGGCCACCTGGAAGGAGAAAGGGAAAGAGGAAAGACAAAGAAAAAGAAAAAGAAGGAAAGAGGGGAAGAGAGCAAGGAAGGAAAAAGAAGCAAAGAGGGGAAGGAAGAAAATGGGAAGGAGAATGAAGAGGGAAGGAAAAAGAAGAAAAGGGGGAAGGAAGGAAGGAAGGAAAGAAGGAAAGAAGGAAAGAAGGAAAGAAGGAAAGAAGGAAGGAAAGAGATTATAATGAGAGGGAGGGCGGGTCTGAGGGAAGTCCTGCCATAGCACTTGGCCACGACCAGCCCTGCTGCCCTTTTTCCATCCCCTTGTCCCCTCCTCCTGACTCTCCTGATGGTCTCCCATCCTATCGCTGAGGATGTTTTGGTTACAAAGCCAGGTCTCCTCACATCTGATCCACACATTTTGCCCTCCCGCACACACTATGAGCAACCTGGCCAAGTATAGCGAGCCAAGCAGCAGCAGCCTCGAGGAGAAGGTAAGTGCAGCCGGGAAGGCTGGACTGAGCTGGGAGCTTGCCCTCCACTGCCCAGGACTCTGGGCAGCCTGCACCACCGGTGGTCCTCCACGTGGCCTAAAAGCAAAGAAACCGCCACCGAAGAAATTAAAACCAGTCCTTTTTTCCTTTTTTTTATGGTTTGTATCATTATATTAGATTATGGAATAAAATACAAAACTACAAAAGCAAATAGTAGGACATAGTGGGGAGGAAGAAGGGGAAAAAAGTGAGGGGGAGAAAGGGAAAAGAAAAGACACTGACTTCCGACTTCCTCTGTTGCAGTAGAATGAAGCCTTAACATCGAACCTCAACTTTTTACTTTTCCATAATAGTATAAACTAGCCATTTCTATAACAACAAATGAATTTAACCAGTAAAACCCAAAATCCCACCCCCTTTTTTTTCCAGTCATCAAGTTTTTGACACCTTGCTAAGCACTGGTGGTACTCAAATATTGTCATGTCCTAAAAGTGGTACAATCTGTGAAAAGGTTGAAAAGCCCTGGTCTAGTCCAGCCCCCTGCTCAAGCAGGAGAACCTATACCATTTCAGACAAGTGACTGTCTAGTCTCTTCTTAAAAACCTCCAGTGATGGAGCGCCCACGATTTCTGAAGGCAATGGTTAATTGTCCTGTCTCACCTAATCTGTACTTATACCTTTGATTTTTCCTGCCTAAATGTAAAACTTTACTTTTCTCCACATTAAATATCATTTTGTTAGATAGGGCCCATTGTTCAAGTCTGTCAAGATCTTTTTGGATCCTGAGCGTGTTTTCTGGGGTGTTGGCTATTCCTGCCAGTTTAGTGTCATCTGCAAATTTGATGAGTTCCCCTTCTATTCTCTCATTTAAGTCATTGATGAAGATATTGAAGAGTACTGGGCCTAAGACGGAGCATTGTGGTACCCCACTGCTTACTTCTCTCCATGTGGATGTAGTACCATTGAGGACTACTCGCTGAGTACGCTGCCCCCAGAAGTACACCTAATTCTTTCCTTTTTGGAAGGCCCGAAAAATCTTATTTTGGCTTTGTTAGTGACATCTAATTGTTGTTCTGCTTTCATGAGGATTTAGGAAGTTGTTTTTTTTAATTGTTCTGCAGTAGCCAGAGTCCATATAGATTGGAGCAGTGTTGTAAATATTGAGAAATAAAGAAACTAAATCAATGTGGTAAGCTTGAAGTTTTTGGTCTGTTTTTTCATGAGTCATTAATATAGATAATATCAAATAAGGTATATTTTTATGTCATTCTAGTCCTAAAAAACTCCAAAATAGACAGCTATGCTGGCTGCTGCAAAATGTTTTTACCAAGAATTTGGGAAAATGTTTTCTACATCTAGAGAAATAGATCTGTGAAATTTAGCTAGCTGAGGGGAAAGTTAAGAGTAATGCATTTCTTTTCAAAAATTGAGACTTTCTGCATACAGGTTTGAGGAATCTGTTTGAAAGAGGCATGGGCATGGGTTGAGATTTTGGAATTAATTATAAAGTACAAACAACTTATCATGAGAAACAGATCTTATTTTGTTTTTTATAAGACATAACCTAGATAAATATTTTCATTATTTCAAAAACTGGACACTAGAAGGAATTAAAAGATTTTAGAATAGAACAGGTTGTTCTTTCATTCCCTCCTTCCCTGTTGGTCAACAGAAATTTTGCAGCAAGAAAGAACTAATACTTCATAGAAATAAAGTGGTCAGTTTCAAGTTGCAATACTAAAAGGGAAAGAAGTTTTGCAATTTTGTGAGCAAAGTGTGGAAAAGCAAGGCGATCACGTTTCACTCAATCAGGGTTCCCATTGGGTGATGTAAGAGTTGAATGGAGCATGAGCTTCTAGAGTTTAGGATAGTTCATTGATTTAAGAGCCCTGGTGGTGCACTGGATAGAATGCAGTATTGCAGGCTAACTCTGTCAACAGTCTGGAGTTCGACCCTGATAGATTTCCAGGTTGACTCAGCCTTCCATCTTTCTGAGGCCAATAAAATAAGGACCCAGATTGTTGGGGACATTATGCTGACATTGTAAACTGCTCAGAGAGTGCTGTAAAGCACTATGGAGTAGTTTATAAGCCCAAGTCCTATTGTTATTGCAATTGATTTAACTGGTCAACAATGGGCAAACCACAAGATTATAAAAAGAACAGCAACTGCCAAACAGCAGAGAATGTGCAACCTAAGAGAGGGATGGGTCAACCACTGCTGTCAATCAGTGTGGAATGCTGGGAGACATGAAGGATATAAGAGGTCACTATATTGCTTCTGTTTTCAACTTCTGACTCACACACAGTTACTATGGTAATTCATAGTTTACTCAAGATCAAGAGATTATAATAAAACATGCAAACAAAACAGAATCTCAGAGTCTCACCTTAAAGACTGGCTTTTAAATAGGAGAGCACAGTAAAATAGTACAAAATCAGTCTAAAGTTCCAAAAGCTGGGTCAGTGTTGTCAGTCAATCCAGAGGACCATCTCTAAGCAAGAGATTTACTCCCTTACTTGTCAAGAAGCCTCCTAGAACTGCTCTGCTCACCATTCATCAGGTGTAGGGCTGGAAGGCCTTAGGCCAGGGGGAAAAGCTCTGATACATCATGCAATATCATGTGATGTCGCAAGTTTGACATGTCTGCCTTAGGCCATTCTTACCTGACTGCTCCAGCAACCCAAGTGTTACCTTGATCAGTCTTATGTGACTTTTGGCTAGGTGTCTACTGAGGCTGACATTCCACAGGTTCAGGTGGAACAAATTCTTTAGTTTCAGATTCAGATTCAGAATCTGAGTCCTGAGACTGGGTCATGACAGTCTTAGGTTAGAAAACAGCAGTTTTGAACCAAAGCAGGAAAACAGATGTGGGATACATTTATAATGAGCTGAAAGTGGGAGGAATAGGAAGTAATTCATTCCTGAACTTAGGAAGTATTGGGTGCCCGTATTGACAATGGACCAAGCAGAAACTGCAGAATTGCCATAAAGATTATCACCTATGTCTGAATACAGTAAGAATTCAGCTGCTATTACTGTTCTAGCACTTCTTCCAAGACAGAACTGGGGAATAAGATCAGCTTGACCTGATCTGCTTCACTCTGAAGTAAGTAAATGGTCTTGAAGAATAGTAGGAGAAGCAGTGCACTAAGATGAAGATCAGTAGTTGCTACCAGCATAGCAGCCACTGAGCCAACTGAAACTTTAACTTTTAAGGGGAGGAGGGAGGGACTTCCACAAAGAGGAATATTGACTTGGTGGAAGGTCTTCTGAGCCAGTTTGGTCTAGTGGTTAAGACACCAGGTTAGAAACTAGGAGGTTGTGAATTCTAGTTTCATCTTAGGCACAAAGCCCACTGGGTAACCTTGGCCCTTCACTCTCTCTCAGTCCAAGGAAGAAGAAGTCAATGGCAAACCACTTCCCAAAAATAAACCTTGGCAAGAAAACTGCAGGGATTTGTCCAAGTAGTCACCAGGAGTCAACACTAATTTGAAGGGACCCCCTCCCCAAAAAAGGAGTTTTTCTTTGAAGAGAAAATAAAAAATTGGTTGGCAGATGAGGCTGTGTTCTCTTTGGTTGCAAAAGCACAAATGGGCACAAGAGGCTGAATGGGAGGGGACACTTCTGGAATGGACTAATGTCTTCACTCAGATTCTGTGAATATCAATGGAGAATATTTGTAGCTCAGGGATGAGGTGAGGGGTCCTTGGTGCTCTCTGAGCTTGCCTGTCTCAGACAAGATACCAGTATATAAACTGACAGAAAACAGCACTCCTTACTAGCACTGATGATGTTACCTAGTTTGGGTAATGAAATGTCTGCAAGAAAACAAGCAAGCTCAGAGAGCACCAAGCGCCTATGGGAATATCCTTTAGCTACTAGTCTAGTTTTGTAACTCTCAAGTTCCCCTTCTAAACTGTAGTTAAATGTAAGTGCCCCCTTGCAATGTTGCATTTTCTCAGGATGGCACAGCAGTTGTGGGAGGCAGCCCTGGAATCCCACAAATAGACGCAGCCGCTTTAAAGAGTTGCAACCAGCCTTTAAAATCTGTGTTCTTCTTTGCTCCGGAATGCCTTTTCTGAATTATTTTGAAATGCTGCCTAGCTCCCAAATGAAGGCTCCCATTTAAAAATACCAAGCTCTGGGCTTCGCTCATGAACCCCGCTGCTGCTTTCCTTAGAAAAATGGTTTGTCTTCTAAAGATAAGCATGCAAATCAGCCCCCCTCCAAGAGACGCTTTGAAGGGAAAGTCCTTTGTTCAGCTTTGTTAAAAGGAAAGCTTATGTCCTGCAAAGCACTTTCAATTATTCTGAGAATGAAGAATGATTCTCTTCAGGAATTCCTATAACCACAGTGCAGATGCAAATATTTTTCCCCACCTAGACGCTGGGATTTGCTGATTGCACAACACATGTGCTGTGCATCGTGGGGAGAGAGTCCCCACCTAAGCTACCCCACCTCTCCCCAATGAAACTCCTAGGGAAACCTCATCACAGTTTTAAGTTGGGGTTTCTCCTTTCTGTACGCTCTCAGAGAATGGTTTAATGCTTAGGCATGGGGGGAAAAGTAGGTTATTTAGTTGTTGTTTTTAATGTTGTCTGGGATTACTCTAGAAAATTGAATAGTGGCATACAATGGGTACGTTCTGACCTCTCTCCCCATCCCCACCTCCGTTGTTTTCATGAATTGGTAGACTGTAATTCAATCTAAAATGATCAATATGTTCCCTACCAAAAGTTGTAACTGGAATGAGTTATTGTGATTTGAGAGAACCTGAAGAGGGGGGGGGGAACTAGTGTAGTGGTAAATTTTGCATGCCAAAGGGCCACCATTTGACCTCTAGCATTTCTAGTTAAAGAGATCAAGTAAACAGGGGGGGGGAATTATATCCCTGAGGCCCTGAAAGCTGCTTTCAATTAACAACAGCCAGGAATGAGCAAAATGTTCAAAAAGTACCGATATAAAGTAGCTTTCCATGTGCCTAAATTTTCTATCGGGTAGTGCTAATAGCCCATGTGGATAATATGACAGCCAAAATAGAATTATATTTTAGATTTTGCTCGTGGTTTGTTTTTTGTCCTAGTGACTGCAGCCAAAGGTAGCCCTATCATTAGGGAAAGTGGGCAATTGTAAAAAAAAAAATGAAGGATATCTTTTGTTTTTTCTGATTATTCATCTTTACTAGAGAATAATGTTTTTTTGCATAATGGCATTTCCTGCGTCTTCTAATCCTGCTGTCATCAGGTGTGTTAGTGGCACCTAACATTGCCCCTTACTGAAGTAAGGTTGATAGGAATGTATATATTCTACATATCCCAAAGTTGCTTTTACACGAGGCAACAGGACTTCCTTGTTTTTCTTTGAAGACGTTTCGCTTCTCATCCAAGAAGCTTCTTCAGCTCTGACTGGATGGTGGGGAGCTGAAGAAGCTTCTTGGATGAGAAGTGAAATGTCTTCAAAGAAAAACAAGAAAGTCCTGTTGCCTCGTGAAAAAAGCACCTTTGAGATAACTATGACCTGGATGACTGAGAATCTCCATAGATAGATATATTCTACATACATATAGAATACATCAAAGGGGACGAGGCATAATCTTGCTCCTTTTTTTAGGCAGCAAAATACTTTGAGAATAACGTCTGTCACGTTCTTTGCAGATCAGCCCTTACATGTGATTTTAATAAACTGGTGATTATTGGTGAGCATTATGCCATCACACAATGTAGCAAGTCAAACTTGTAAAGTCAGTTAAAAAAGAAGTGAATCCTTGACTCAATGGACTTTTAAGCAATCTGTTTTTAATCTTGCTGTCCTCCTTCCCCAATTTTTATAGAAACAAATTAATGTCATTTATTTAGCCCAGATAGAGTATTTGAACAACATACAGTATCACTCTGTATATTGTACTATTTTCTTCATTCTGTTTTCCCATAGACCTGCTGTTTCAAACAGGCTCTTGATATTGATCATCAAAGAAAAAACTTCTGTCAATATTTCTGCATATTAAAACAGTGTTAGGAAATTTTAGAACAGTTGAGGTGAGCAAATGTCTCTATCTTTTGTTTTTAAGGGAGTAGTGCAGGAATATTGGGTGCAGGTAGTTATTGAACACACAGTTGGATGTCAAGATCTGGAAGTATTTTAAATAATTAAGCATTTTTGGGCTTGGAGAGAAGCTCTGCCTATCATTATCTCAAACAGAGATTTCTGAAGAAGTCACGCAACTTTAACTTTATTGTCCACTTTAATAGAATTTACTGTTATATACCAGTGGAATGCAGGAAATGCAATCAATCTTATTTTAGTATGGTTTTCAACAAAAGGCCATCTCCCTCACAATAATCCGGTTGGCATCTTGGGAAATATAAACACTGGAACTGTTAGATGGATTGATAGCCGATGACAGACCCTAACCAAGCAGTATGCATCAAGCGTGGCCTCATCTGAAGGAAGCGGAAAAAGAGCAGATGAACCTGCCAAGCCCAAGCAGGAGACCCAGGAGGTAAAACATTTGGCTTTGATGAGAGAGAACCCTCAGGATGAAGGGAGTATACCTAAAATAGTTCAGTATACTGTATTTGGATGGCCTTGTGTAGGATCAGGTTTGGAAAGCACTAGCTGAGTGACAATGGAAGTAACTACAATCCCCAGGGTAGAAGACTCTGTTTGAGAACACCTTATTGATGGAAGCAAGATCTTTGGCTTGTGAAATTCACTATTTGGTTATTTTTGCACCTGATTGCAGAAGAGACTGTCTTGGTGTACTGAGCCTTCTTTGCCCATTTTTCAGTCTCTTGTCCATGGCAATTCAGTTTGCACTCTGAATGGTTTAGACATTTGGACCGACTTACTGACTTACTCTTCTGTGTAACTTTCTGGCCATGAGTAATGGAAATAGACCCCTAGACTGAGTGACTACCCTTTTACCTCTTCTGTTATTCTTACCTGAGGGAGGACATTTGGATCAGATGTTTATAAATTACAGGACTGTATTTGGATAGAGAAGTAGAGGGGGTGCTTATTGATTTGTGAGCGAGACAAATTGATGGGTTATTTGATAGGGCTGTGTAGATATTTGATGGGTTAAGCAGATAGTTGTTTGAGTCTGGCAAGGCTGATGTACCAAGGATGACATGTGGTGTTACTTCTGAACAGTTTTATTTATTGTTCTTCACTTATAGACAGAATCTTGCCAGACTAGATCAACTATCTGGATAACTATAGAAATACTCTGAGAATAACTAAGGAGGAGACATTGCAACTCTTTTCCTGCCAACCAAACTTTCCACTGCCTCTTTGCCCTCTGGGATGCAACCCTTTCCTCCCAGAAATCCATATTACAGTCTACCACACTATATCAAAAAACAGAATGAGTCCAAAGGAAGGTAATGAAGATGATGAAAATTTGGAGGCCAATTTCTTTGAGGGAAGATTGAATACACTGGATAGGTGGGCCTGGAAAATAGACAATAAATGGATGAAAGGTTGCCACATAGAGATAGTGCACATGCTAACCAAGGAGTCCAAATTGCAAGAAAGCTGATGCCAGCTGAATATTCTTAAGAACATCTTGGAGGTGTAAATTATCTATAGTGAGATAAACTGTACTGGAATATCATGGGTGCTTCACTAATATTTTGAACTAAGCTTCTGTGGTAGATTGGCGGAGTTCCTGTAATGGTAGAGCATTGGACAAAAGAATTTTTCATACATCCTCCAACTGTGATTCTATACCCTATTTTTGTCTTCAAATTGATGTGCAAGAAATTTTTCTCCTAATAGCCTTCGCATCTGGCAATCTAGCTAAGTGACCTCACTAAACACAGAGGGCAGCTGATCCTTGCTGTTCTTACTGAAGTTTGCAGAAAACTCATCTTCTTGGATATCAGATGTTGTCATGCTGGAAGTGAGCACAGGCTGTTTGGATTGGGAACAGATATGCTAAGACATTTCCTTCACTCTGACTTTGATCCCCTTGACACTAACATGATGACTTATGTTATTAAATCTTTAGCAGCTATGCAGGTTTCACATCCAAAGAAGATAAACATACATCAACTCTGCCTTTTTTTAGTTGTTTCCTTTGCTTACATTGCCAAATTGCATATAATCTAAGGAAAAAGGCACCTTTCCGTGATGGTGTAGATATTGTAATTCTGGAAATAGCCTGGATGGATTTGGAAAGATATGCCAAAGAAAATTCAGCTTTGGGGTGGGGGAAAAAATGTTTATGTGCATACCGCTAGAAGCTATAGGGGTTTTTCTTTTGCTTATTCTCCTAAACTTCTCTTAACATTTTGCTTTTTTATACAGAAAGTAATTATGGAAAACATAACCTTCTTTCTCTAGGTAGAAAACTATTAACTCCAAAAGTTGTCTTATATCAAGTCCACCTAGCTGTGCCTTATCAACACTGACTAGTGTTATCGATCCGGTAGATCTATCCAGGGTTTCAAATTACACTCTTTTTTCATCCTAGCTAGAGATATCTAGGATGGAAGCTGGGACAATGAGAATGTTAAACAGATATCGTCCCAAAGGTGCTTTTTCACGAGGCAACTGGACTTTCTTTTTTCTCTTGGAAGACATTTCACTTCTCATCCAAGAAGCTTCTTCAGCTCTGACTGGATGGTGGAGAATTGAAAGATTTATATTCCTTGCAGACAAGCTTTGCCAATAGTTCAGATCATAAAGCTAAGAATCAATCATGTTTTCCTTTCTTCTTCTACTTTAGATACTGTCATGCTTGATCAAGAGCTGCAGAGCTCAGAAATGTGTCCACTATCATGTCATACTGAGCCCACCTAAAAAGGTATTATCCTAGCACGAGTTTTCACTATGTTTATTCATTTGTCTTATACAGATGGGTTCAGTTTTTATAGCTAGTGTATCCCCACTCTATCCCCCCCTTTTTTAAAAAAATACTCTCTTGATCTTGCTTTATTAGTAGGACTCATTATTCTCTGTGTTGGATTATTCCAAGTTATTTGTTTAAATAATTCATATGGCCACCCAACTCACAGCAATGTCTCTGGATGGCATAGAAAGATTAAAGCCAACAGTAACCAATTAAAACAAGCAATAACCAATTGTGTGTGAGATAAGCAAAACATCCCAATCATAAAACTACATCAACAGGAGAACCCATCTGCCCCAAACGCCTGGGGAAATAGCCAGGTCTTCTGAGCCCTCCGGAAGGCTAGCAATGTCTAACATATAATTTATAATAAGCAAACCCCCCCCCAAAAAAATGAAATGAAAGCAGCCCTCATACAAGCAGATCTGCAGTATTTTGGCAAAGCAGAGAGGTTAAGGAGATCCAATGTGCAATCCATTCTCTACTTGAGACAAACTTGAAGGCAAGAACTCAGCATTTCAGCATTAAGGCAGAATTGTGATGGGCTTCTGACTATGATTTCTTAATGGGCATGTGAAAATACAAAGGCTGGTTGCAGAATAACCAAGAATCCCATTTCTAAAAGGCAGTTATTTATTTATATCCCAACTTTATTACTTTTATAGATAATTCAAGATAATGAATACATCCATCTTCTTTCTCCTATTTTCCCCACAACAGAAACCCTGTAACATGAGTTGGGCTGGAAGTGTGTGACGGACCCAAGGTCACCCAGCTGGCTTTCATGGCTTAAGGTGGGACTAGAACTCACAGTCTTCCAGTTTCTAGCCTGGTGCCTTAACCTCTAGAGCAAACTGGCTCTGTGCAATATCAGATCCTACTGCAGTACCACCCCCTGGTCAATGAAATATAGTAATCTATAAACTGCCTACTCAAAGAATCAAAACCTTGAGTCCCTCTCAGGCTTTCAAACTCAGGATTCACAACTGTTTATCTCATTCCAAAAAGCAGATCCAGGAGAGCTGTTTCCAGCATAAGCCCTACTTCAGCCATAATTAGATCAAAATTGAGTGGGAGGAAGGCAAAATGGAGGACATACACCATACTGTACATATAGACATACAAATATTCAGTCTTTCATATCTTCTAGATCAGGTTCCTATATGTTGATTGACGGGTTCAAAATCAGGACAAAGGGAGTTTCTTAATAAATAACTTCTGGAATTTACCATAGGATTAGGAGACCACCAGGAACACTAGTACCTTTCTGACAATTATGTGGTTTGTGGAGTATAAATTTATAAATGACCATTTTCATGATAATCCAGAATGTAAAATACCAAAAATAGATGTAGATTCCTAAAATTCGAAACCTAGATCTTTGAAAGCCACACATCCATGATCTAGTTTATAAATTGTCATAGATTCGGGTTTCTCTCATTATGAAAACAATGCTTACATATCGAACACATCCCATCGCATATTTAGTAGCTTGGATGTGGGGAATCCATGGCCTTACAGATCTTGCTGAACTACAAATCCTAACCTCACTCACAATCCAAGTTGGCTGTAGCTGCTGGATATCATAGCACAAGGCCACAGGTTTCACATATCTGGGAAGCCTCCTTTGCCCTCTCTGCACTGTGCTTGTGTTTTCTTTATGTTTAAAGGGATTCCTGGTTTTGAAAGGAAGAGGTTTCCGAATGGTATTTAAACTCTGGCTGATCTCAGCAGGTAATTAATATTTAACTTGATTAATAGTTTGATAGGAGATCACTGAAATCCTAGAGGTGCTGGTTAGATTGAGAACTTGAAAAAAACTTCAAGAACCCTATGGCAAATCAAATCCATCCTGTTATGAAGGACACTCTATGGGTGTGCCTATGCAGTTATCCACAGTCAACCTCAACTTTTATTTTTAGAAGAAAAGGAATGGAAGGAGAATATAATTCTGTGTTTCCTCAAACACAGGTTTTGGTAGCATCTGTTAAAACGCCAAGCTAATTGTCAGAGTCTCCAGGCTCTGGCAAACGAAGGAAGAAATAACAAGGTTTCCAAGTGTTCTAAAAATGAACCAAAATGGCTTCCTTGCTTCACACCCCTCATCAGCATGCTGAGCTTTTGCAAATGCTGGAAGAGTTTTTTGCACATGCACAGCACCGCACAGAAGCTTCTCCTAAGTTTTGCAAGCAGCAAAGATATGGGAAGAGACAATGGGAGGCTTGAAGTCAAGCAATCTGCTTTGTGGAAGCAAATTGTGTGGCCTCTTTGCTTCCACAAGCAGAATGATGTCAGCACCGTAGTCCCTTGTAGAGATGAATGTAAGTAATCTCACAGAGATTTAGCTCGGAATACTTTGTAAAAAGCTCAGTGTGTTTTCCCAGCTGAATTTCTGCATTCAGAGAAATAAGCACTCCTCTGTTCAGTGGAGCTTACTCTTAGGTTATTATGCACAGGATTGCTGTTATGCCCCATAAACCTAAGAGCAATGTTTTATTAGGGGATTGATCTGTGTGTCTGTGTTTTATGACAACATTTAAACCAAAGTGTTTGCTCCTTTGAGTACAAAGAACAGAAAAGCAAGAGATACATCTTTTCAAGGGTAGCCATGGATTCTCCTAGGGAATGAGTCTCTAAGAACTGTTATGGTCGCCTTCCGTGCTTCAGAATTTATCATTACGCTCCAGGACATGTGAAGTCAAGCAGCATTCGTAGGTTACTGCTGCTTATTAGGTTTATGCAAATCACCCGCTTCAAATTGAAATGGAACAGAGCAGAGCATTCTGAACAGAGCACTGTTTAATTCAATTTTGCAATCCAAAAGTCTGGGGCAAAGCAATCCGAAAAACTAGTCAGGATTTTTTTTACAAGACATATTGTTTAAAGTATTTTTGCATTTTCTTGGTTGGGGAATCACTTGGTCTCACTTGCGCTTCCTTGTTTAGGGATTGTTGGTGTTTTGTTTTTCTTGTGCCTTTCAGTATTTCCAAAACTGTTTAAAAGGCACACTCACAATTTTTCACTTACTTTTCTGAGACACTGGGCTTCACGCAACACAGAAAAGAATATTAATTCCCCATTGTTGAGTGGCATACTTCTGCTGCCTCTGCTCATGGATTTCTCAGAAAACTAGGAGAGGTGGAACAGCTCTCCGACAAATTTACTCCCATCCCTTGAGAAAGAATCATTGGAGCACATAAGCAAAGCCTGGCCTCTAGTTTTCTACTCAGAGTTTTGGCTTGTTGGCAATATTCTTTATTAAAATAACTTATTTTTTTATTCTTTATTAAAAGAGGCAGGTAAACTGGTTGGAACAGTGCGACACAATGCCATAGAGAGGGGTAGGTCAAAGAGACATGACAGAAAGAAGTGGGTATTTGTAAATTTGCTGTCACCACCATCACCACCATCTCCCCATTCTAAAAGCTGAAAACTCACCCCAGTTATACAGAAATTTGAAAGGAAGGCTTGATCCATGAATAAGTACTGGAGTCATTGACCTTGAGCCCCATATTTAAAGTGCTGAGAGCACAGTCAAATTACCATATGGGTTCCCAGGACCAGTTAAGATTTGTTCATTAAAGGAGGTGAGAGCTGAGAAAGCGAATGAAACCCAAAAGCAAAGCTAGCTTTGTGAACCCCAAAGACTTCATAAGAGAGAAGGAGAGAGTTGAATGAGATGATACAATTTATTAGCCAATAATTTCGCCAAACCACTATACAGCATTTTCCACCAGAATTCTATGTGTGTGGCTATGACTGAAAGAAACCACTCACTCTCTCCCCATTAGATCTGGCAGAAGAGGCATGTTACAGGTCTTGTCAACTAAGGAATGTAATTTGGTGAGACCCAGGAAGAGAACCTTATCTGTCATTGCACCTGCCCTGAGGAACATCATCCCCCTGCAAAGTCTTGAAGACCTGACTGCGGTATGTTCCCAGGTTGTCAGAGCCTGTGGGATGGCTATGTTAATTGTGCTTCAGTTGTGTTATGTTAATTGCAGTTATGTTAATTGAATGTTTTTAAAACTTGGCTGCATTACCTATTTTATTTTCATTGTTGTGAGTTGCCAAGAGTCACCACACAGCCCTCTAAATTGAAATAAATACATAAATAAATATGCTATTGACTGTCTGATTTGCAATGATAGTTGACAAGAATATAGCCCAGCTTTATTCTTTATTCCAAACTTTGCCTCTGAGATATTCTTCAGCTTTCTGCCTGTTCATTTAACACACGGGTGTCAAATTCAATCGCGTCATGTGACGTATCGTGACATATCACGACGTTTTTTTGCCTTTGCAGAACTGGGGTGGGTATGGCCTGTGCATGATGCATCCGGCCCATGGGCCACCAGTTTGACACCCCTAATCTAACATAAGGTGCAGCAATGTATTTGTAATAAAGCATCATTCTTAGACCTGCAATAAAATGTTGCACTATAGAGAGTGCCTATGCAGGGTGGCAGAAAGATAGGCAGTTCTGCCCTTTTACAGAATGCTCCACTCCATTTTCTTTCTGTCACCTGCCTTCAGTTTTTCCTCAGCAGACGTTTGGCATTCTCAGATCACTGGATTTGGGATTCCCTTCCTTAAGAGATGTTGTTCTTATGAAACTTGCACTTCTTGCAGTTTTCTATGTGGTGGGACCATCTACAAAAGCATCATTGTGTGTCTGCTGTTAATGTACAGGAAAAGACATTCAGCCTGAGGCAATATTTGTGTAGCCACGTTTTCTTTTCCTTGTGCTGACAAAATAGAATCTTAATTAAACTACTACTGTGCTTCCTGTTTAATTTGAAAGATATAAAACTCAGATAGGATAATAAGGGGAATTCATCATCACCTTCAAGAGGAGAGCAGTAATGCAGTGGCCTAGAAAATCAATAGACACACATATATTTGTTTCTTACTTAGCAGGTTGCATCAGCAGTTAAGCTGCTGTCTTCTTTCAGAGTCTAGCTTGCAGACAATAGGCGAGCTACCATGTGGTAGAGATTGAATAGAGCAGGAGTTCCCAACCAGGGGTGCGAGACGATATTCCAGGGGATGCAAAAACTTGGGTTTTCAAAATTATAGTGTATATGCAGAATTCGTTGCCATTATTTTTAACTTTTGTAAGGGGTGCGAGAATATATCAGAAGCGTTCTAAGGGTGCGGGGTATAGAAAAGGTTGGGAACCACTGGTATAGAGCAACCTCTCAAGCTGGTATCTTTAGATTGACCAAGATCATAGATCCCAGCCAACATGTTCTTCAGCATATTATCAAGCCTAGTTCAAGTTCAAGGAAATTGTTCAATTTTGTCAGAGATGCTGCTTTGGAAGCATCAGTTTGCGTCACTTATTCTAGTGACTACTTTGCATCTATCATGCTAGTATTCACCACTAGAATCCCTAAGACAGCAAACAAGGGGCTCTTTCTTCCTGTCTTTTTGGGCTACTGCCCTCTTGCATCTAACCCCAGTATAAACATACCTGGGCAACTTCTTTTTTTATATATTGCCTTCATCTCAGCCCCAGTGAGTGAGTGAGAGAGACAGGCTCAAATCCTCCTTAACTGTACATGGGTTAAAGTTGTGTTTATCCCTTAAGCCAAGTATTTCCAGCAGCAGCAGCAGCTACAGGGACTGTAAAATCATAAGCACTTCACTGTCCATTTGATTGGCAGAAGAGTCAGGCGGGTTCTGCCTGGCACTTATTGGCCATATCCAGCTGAGAAGGCATACCCCTTACCCTCTATCACCACCGTTCTGTCTCCCTGGTTGAGAATGAATTGGCTATTCCAAAAGTAATTAGATGAAAACGCTGAAAGGAAAACCCTGGAAAGATTTTTTACAATCCCACTCCCATGAACTTCCCGTGCATATGGCCTAGGCCAGGGGTCTTCAAACTTGGCCCTTTTATGACTTGTGGACTTCAACGCCCAGAATTCCTCTGCCAGGCACGCTGGCTGAGGAATTCTGAGAGTTGAAGTCCACAAGTCATAAAAGGGCCAAGTTTGAAGACCCCTGGCCTAGGATAACATTGCTTCATCCCAGTCACTGATCAGACTTAGTTAGGTAAACCAGCAAATTTTAAAAAAATAGCAACAGCTTTGATTTGACTAGCTGATGAGCTTGGTATAGTTTT
This sequence comes from Azemiops feae, assembly GCA_023970755.1. Classification (NCBI taxonomy): domain Eukaryota; kingdom Metazoa; phylum Chordata; class Lepidosauria; order Squamata; family Viperidae; genus Azemiops; species Azemiops feae. Next base: position 4,103,371 of record JALGBA010004297.1, on the reverse strand, counting down.
TGTTGTTGTTGCTGCTGTTGCACTCTATACATGCTTGTGCTCTCGATCTACATGGTACTAAAGGTCCATCGTGCTTTCTGTGCTAGGGTGTCATCCCACCCTAGCTACATCCCTTCTGACACAAACCTATTTGTTTCTTTGTTTGTTTCCTACGTTTATTATTTGTATAAATAACTCAAGGCAGTTATCCTCCTATTTTCCTCACAACAACAATCCTGCAATGTGGGTTGGGCTGAGAGAGAGCAAATCAAATCAGCATACTTTTCTCCCAGCTCAAGGATTGGTGGAAGCTAAGGGAGCTATCTCTGGGCTGCAGAAGTCCACATAACCATGGGAAGGTTGTATTTCTTTTCTGCTATCCGGTCATTATCCAAACTTTGCAATTCAGATATGTAAAACCTGTGGAGAGCACTCAGCTCTGTAGCAGAGAAATGTCTATTGCCTTTGTGTTCACTCTACTTCCCATAGAAAGAACGATGTACTTCCTATTCCTTACCCCCGCTAGAAACACAGTTCAGAAATGCAGGCTTTCTTTTTGAGCCTGTAACTTCCTTAATGGATTCTACAGTACTTGTCCCTTTTGGCCTTATGTATCTCTTTCTAGACATTCTTCATGCGCTTGACTCAATTCATATCCCAATTTTCACCTGAAGGTGCAATTTATTTAGCCCTGAAGCTGATATAAATCAGTCTCTCTCATTATTCCTTAACCATTTCTAAAAAAGCAAAGTTGAAATGGAGAAATAACCAGATCAGCAATCTTACCTCTTCACTGTTTGTGGAGACTTTTATGATCTCTGTAGGACAGGGAGAAGGGAAACTTTATTGGCTTACGCTGAGGGTTCAGGGGCTTAGAGGTGCTGTATTTTCCCAGAAATAAATTAAATGTGAGTTTATGCATGTTCCATTTCAAAGCTCTCTTCCAGGGAAGATTTACTGCATTTTCCCAGAAAGAATAATAGAAAAGCAGAAGAAAACAATATGCAGTAAGATAGCACTGGCTGTTTTTCTGAGAAATAGCTGCATGTATAAGTTTGCCCTTGAGATAAGAAGTGGAATTGGCTGGTGTGATAGCTACAAGGACCCAAACACGTTCCAGTGTGTAGTTCCAGCAACCCGTAATTCCCTCTAAGCTCATGCTTTGCTATTACTGCCCCAAGGAGATATGCTATTTACTTAAAAGCAGTTTTAAACTGAACTTTCAATAAAAGATTCAGCATTAATTGTCTCATGCAAGATAACATCCCTGACTAGGGTAAAATTAGATCTGCTGCCTCTCGTTGATTTACGTTGTTGTAAAATGGCTTTCTTCTTGCTTGTCTAAAAACAAAACAAAAAAACTGGTGCTTTCCAGTTGATTTGCACAAACACTTTTTGTATTAAAATTCAAATCCAGTCTATTTTATTTGACAGGCCAAACTTGAATATTCACATAGGGAAGCAGTTATCTGAGCACTCAGCTATAAACAAAATTCCCATCTGAGTGCACCCATATAAATAATCCTTCAGAAATAGAAGTTTGCAGACTGGCAGCAACATGAAGATGCCATGTCTGGAGTCTGCAAATCACTTGAAATGCATTCAAAATCACACACTGGAAATGTTACGTTTCCAAGTTTATCTCTTTTTTAGATGCTTGGTTTTTTTAAAAAAAAAATGTGTTTAACTAAAAACATTTCAAAACATGATATGCACATCAACGACTTCAGGTCAAGTTGATTTTTATATGTCAACTTAATATTTTGCCAAATTAATGTGTTTCTAGAGCAGACATGTCAAACTTGCGACGTCACGTGACGTCGCGCAACGTATCGGGACGGTTTTGCCATTGCCGGCAATGGGGTGGGCGTGGCTTCCGGATGACGCATCCAGCCCGCGGGCCGGCAGTTTGACACCCCTGTTCTAGAGCCTCTGAGCACAATGCATACTTTCATAGCGTGTTGATGTGAGTGCATGCCTTTCTTCCTCCCCACCCTGTCCATGTGATAGCAATAGCACTTAGCAATAGCACTTAGACTTATACTCTGCTTCACAGTGCTTTGCAGCCCTGTCTAAGCGGTTTACAGAGTCAGCCTATTGCCCCCAACAATCTGGGTCCTCATGTTACCAACCTCGGAAGGATGGAAGGCTGAGTCAATCTTGAGCCAATGAGGATCGAACTCCTGGCAGTGAGTTGAATTAGTCTGCAATACTGCTCTCTAACCACTGCACCACCACGGCTCCTGGTGGCTCAGTGGTTAGAGAGCAGTATTGCAGGGTAATACTGTAAGCATGATCTTGACTGAGACTATTAATCATGCAAATTTGTTTTTATTCAATCAGCTCCAGCCCATAAAGATATCAAAGGTCTTGCAATGTAAATTTATATATCTAGGTTGTCATAACCAATTTAAAATGAAAATGGCTAATCTGCACATATCATTTAGTAGCCATAAATCTGCAATTTTATTTATTTGCTACTTAGATTTATATCTTTGTGGGGGGTTTTCCAGGAGCTCAGTGGCGCAGCTAATGCTCTCTCCTCCCATTTTTTCCCTGCAACAATCATCCAGTGAGCATCATGGCTGATTAGAATCTGAGTTCTCTCAGCACCACTCCAAAACCTTAACCCCTACACCACCTGGCTCTCCTTGATGACCTTCTCCTCCTCAAATTATTGTCAAACACTTCATTGCAGACAATTTCAGGCCCTCCAAATGAACATGTACTACGAGGCCAGCTGATCCAGCAACATTAAAAATAAGATGTGATGTCTGAATAAATAAAACTTACTTGGAAGTTTTTCTCCCCGAAAGATTCTATGATTTCATCTTGACATGTGTAATTGATTTCAGCACAGTTAAAGAAGGCAGAAGCTGAAATGGTTTGCAATTAAAGCTTCACATTTTTATGTTTTTAGTTGCTTTATTTACTAGAAATGCATGACACATCAAAAATGTTGCATTTTTCTGCCTCCTGTGCTAATCCGCAATGGGTGGAAAAGGCATGACCGCGTGCACCAAAATAAGTTCAGCTAAACAGGGAATATCTGAACAGACAGTAGATAGCAAGGCTAGCTGGCCTGAAGATTTTCCATTTTGGCATAGAGACTCGGGAAAGATAATAAGATCAGCGGTGTTTCACATCGCTAGGATCTTGAGCTAAAATCATGTCCCAACAGCTGCTGTCCCAAGATTTCCCATTTGAACACTGTATAAGGAAATGGGCTGGAAAAACATCACATCAAATTATCAAACACTGGCCCAGCTGGACGTAATAGAATACACTCAGTATCCTTTATTTTGGGTGATGGGATTGAAGCAGAATTTGAATAGTTGTGAAAGTAAAGGTAGGTGGGAACTGGGAACAAAGGAAGACGTCAAAGAACAAAGCAGGGTGTTTCCACTCAAAACCAAAGAGAATGTTTGGACCAAATCAAGCAAGGAAACTGCTCCAAATGAATACTTCATGTATTTTTTTCTGGACTCAGAAAACGAGGGCCAACTGATCCAGGTTGCAATCCTATTACCATGTGGAGGGAAATGAGGGTAAGAATACATCTGCAAAATCTGATCAAGGTATGAAATATTACAAGCCAAATTATGAAGGAACAGACAATTCTTAACAACCTTGCCTGATAAAAGTCTTATATTACCTGTGGACTGTAAGAGTTGTGGAAAAGAACACCTTGATCCGATAGACAACTATTAGACTTTGATGACAGATCATGATATGTCCTGTGATGCTAAGATATTCCTACATTTCTATTAAAAAAAAGTGTTGGAGGGAAGAGAAGCCCAACCGTCCTATCTTCCACTCCACCAAGATTCATTGAAAAGAGCACAGTAAGAGGACTTCCACGCCCTTGTCTAAGAAGGATTTAGGTATTAAGATCTGAATGACTGAGAGTGTGAATGGGAGATAATTTGCTCAAGTATCAATGTTGCTAAATTAGAGCTTTTAAAATCTACAAGTAAGTCTCCTGCCTTGTTGGTTGGTGTTCATTACATTTGCTCTGGGATTGCGCAAAATATTCCTAATTCTATAGGAGGAGAAAAGCTTCTTTGTAACAGTGCACAAGGTGGTCGCACCACTCCTGGATCAGCTCCACATCTTTGTAATCCTTCCCTGTCCTCATTCTTTGGCCAGGCTTCTTTCAGCTCAACTAGATTCTGAACCATTTTGAAGTCAGGTTTTAACAAGAAGTGCTGGAGCTCTGTGGAACTTCCCTCACTCTTCTCCTGGATCCTGAGTTTCAGCCACCCAAGAGAAGGTTATCTAGACAACTTTGCCTCTTCTCCTCAATAGTCCCAGCAAAGCAAGAAAAGAGTGAAATTCTTAAGATTGCTCAGTCTCTCCCTTCTCTTCTGTAGGAAACAAGAAAACTGCAAAGCTCTAAAGCTGTTTGCTTCTCCTCCTCTGTTGTAAGAGAGATGAGAGGATTTCTGGTCTTGCAGGACCCAAGGCAAATCAGAGCAAGTAGTGATTCTGCCTCTTGTTTTCGAGATTCCAAGGTCTGCTGCAATGAAATCTTTGTTTCCAAACAGCTTTTGAGGGAATGATCGGGGAGCAGAAACAGCAGCAGTGTAAAAATGCCCGGACCGTCTCAGAATCTCTATGCAAATGTAATACCTATGGCAGCAAAATAGTGGCTGTTGCAGCATGATTGAAGCCCTATCCCTCTGTACATCAATGTTGTTGTTAGTTGCGAAGTCGTGTCCGACCCATCGCAACCCCATGGATATACACACACAAAAGAAGTGTGATTTCAATTGTGCTGCCATAATCATCTTGCCATCATCAATTGTCTGCCTTTGCCTTAAATTTGTAAACATAGTTTAAAAAAAAAAAAAAAACAGAGAGAAAATTGGTGTAAAAAAAATGTATCCATTACAGGAGGCACCACCAAAGCTTGGCAGCAAAGAACCCAACTCTCAGGCTATAACAGTTGGCAGGAATCAAGCCACGCCTTCTCCTTCTTGGCCAATAGAAAAAGAGTTGGGCAGCCTCACCTATTCTTCTAGTGAAATGTGACACTTCCTGGAAAAAAATGGGTCTTTGTGAGTGGCATCCCATGAATGGGGATCCATCCAAAAAAAATTACATGACAATCACAGCAGCATAATCAATGAGTTTTTTGACCATCCACGGAATACGGTTGCCATATTCCCAAACTGATGAAGTTTGACCAGCTAATGTGATGGTGTCCTCTCAGATCCACTGGTAAGATTTGATTGTGTTAATTAAGTGCCTTTAGCATTTTAATTTTCCCTTAAAGAGAAGTATGTTGTGTAGAGGCGAAGCTCTGCTAAGACAAAAAAAAAAGGTTAAAAAAGCAAGATCATCTGAGTTTACTAGAAGAATAGCACCATTAAATACAGGAATATTTACAGATAGTCCTCAACTTATGACCACAATTGAGCCCAAAATTTCTGTTACTAGGCGAGGCAATTGTTAAGTGTGCTTTGCCCTATTTTACAATCTTTCTTGCCACAGCTGTTAAGTGGATCACTGCAGTTGTTAAGTTAGTAACATGATTATTAAGTTAATCTGGTTTCCCCACTGGCTTTGGATGTCAGAAGATCACAAAAGGTGATCACATGGCCCCAGGACATTGCAACCATCATAAATATGAGTCAGTTGCCAAGTGTCTGAATTTTGATCACGTGAGCACGGGGATACTGCAGTGGTCATAAGCGTGAAAAACGGTTATAAGTCACTTTTTTCGGTGCCATTGTAACTTCAAACAGTCACTAAACAAACTGTTGTAAGTCGAGGACTACCTGTATAGGACAACCTGAGCTGGGTTGCAAAATTCCAGGGTACAATTAGATAGATAGATAACCTTTATTGTCATTTTTTACTGTGGGCACACTTGCAGACATTAAAAATGAAATTCTGTTGCCTGGTCTGAAAAGTATACACATACATAACACACATATAGACATGCTATATACATACATATGTATATACAAACACCCTAAATACATATAACTATTAATCACTGTCCATCTTGAATACATAGTAGAAAGAGGAAGCTTGAGAATTCACAAGGTTGATACTGTATGGGAAAAAACTGTGACTGAATCTGGATGTTCTGCTTCGGATACCATGAAGCCTCCTCCCAGAAGGTAACAAGGAGAACAGGTCAGACTCTGCTCAAGCAACGCTTCTATGCTATGTCCAGTGGTGGGATTCAAATACCTGAACAACCAGTTCTTTCTATGCCCATGCACTTCTGACGGGCCATTCTGGGCCTTGTGAAAAAGTGCTTGGGCTTCAGCCGGTTCACCAAAGTCAACAAAAAATTAGCTACCAGTTCTACCAAACCGGTGCGAACCGGCTGAATCCCGCCATTGGCTATGTCCTGTATAGAAGGCAGTGAACTGACAATAATCTTTTCTTGGCATTCTCACCACTCTCTGCACCACCTTCCTGTCTGAAACAGTGATGCTTCCAAACCAGACTGTAATGCAATATGACCGGATGCTCTCGATTGTTTCTCTATAGAAAGTGGTAAGGACAGGGGAAGGAAGATGTATTTTTCTCATGTGACTCAGGAAATGCAGGTGTGGCTGTACCCGCTTCACCAGTGTCTCATTGTTGAGCGACCAAACCAGCCTACTCATTAGCTGCACACTCAGAAATTTGATGCTGCTAACCATCTCCACTGGTGAATCATTCATACACAGAGGAGTATGGCTGTGCCTGCCTTTTCTGAAATCAACAATGATCTCTTCTGTTTTTCCAACATTTAAAACTAGGCTGTTTTTATTACACCAGTTCACCAAACCCTCTACCTCCTTGTGGTAAGCACCCTCATTGTCATCTTGAATAAGGCCCACTACTGTTGTGTCGTCCACATACTTCACAATATGGTTGGTGGCAAACCTTGCACAACAGTCATGGGTCAACGGGGTGAACAACAGCGGACTTAGGATGCAGCCCTGAGGAGAACCTGTGCTCAAGAAAATGGTGTAATAAATATTGTGCTAGATGACAACAAAGAGATAAAAGGCTCCCTCTCTTCACTCCCATCTAGTAGTCACGCAGAATTTTTCAGTCCAGACCTGATAACCCTAGTATTTAATTCAGAGTCAGATTCAGAGAGGAAATAGGTGCCAAATAATAATACATTTTGGCATTTTATAGATATTACCATATTAATTTAGCATCCAAATGCTTTTAGAAAGCCTTTTCTTCTTTTTCACTTTAGCTCCTGCAAAGTAAAAGGAGGCTTCTTTCATAAAAACTCTCATGTTGTCTCCCACAATTGCAGCGGGCTCAGCTGGAGCGTCTTTCATCAAAATTTTGCTATACATTTAATTGCCTTTGAAAATCTTGTAGCATTTATATCTTCACACAGCATAATCCAATAGAAGGATTATGGGCTTAAAGTACATAGAAGAAAACCCAATTTCAGCTTTAAAAATAAAAAGGTTAGAAATGGGGGGGGGAGCAGCAGCTAGGGAATATTCCCTAGAGAAGACATGTAGAAAAAAATAATTGATTAAGTTCTATTATTTGCATCCCAAACAGGCATTAAAGAGATACAAAGTTAGACTCAACAGGGAACGTTTCTAGTAAATAAAAAATGAACTGGAATCTTGCATAAATTATATTTGGTGCTTACTCAAAACATACTGGCCTGGCTCATATTGTTGTTCTTTTAATCCTGATTTTCTGGATTAACCATTGTGGCCTAATTCACATCAGAACTTAATTGACCCATTGTCCTAATGTATGAGATGGTTTAAATAGCTTTGGTTTACCATGATACATGAACCAAGCGACTGTGGTTTGTGTGTATGGTTTATAGTATGGGATGATGTAAATACAGACTCCATGGATTAATACAGTATGTGAACTCTGCCATTACCCAGACCCCCATGTGAACTCTATGGATAATTCTTGCAAGAGGATATCATAAGTGCCCCTTCATGGCTCAAGAATTGATAGTTATTTTTCCTTCAGCAAGATAGACATGAGCTCACCAACTGCATCACTGACCGTAGAAGCCATTAAGAGGGAGGGTGGTGTGTGACTATGCTGAGGAAAAACAAACCTCCTCTGGCAGATGGTGTACCAAACATTTTAGCAACTGGTAGTCTATTTTTGTACTTCTTCACTTTCTAACTATTATTGGCATCAGTACAGATGGCCAATCTTCCTTCACATAAGAGATATATTCTAGTCTCCTGGTTTGCTCTGTCTCAATATGGTAAGCACCAGCAAAATGGTAAACATCTGTGATTGAATATAATAGACAGGATTCTCAGGAGGGAGGCGATGCATTCCAGGGGATTAAGAGACAGCTCAATCCAGATATTTTGTGTGGGTGAAGACAGCCTCTCCCTAATAGTTCTCAGAATACATGGTAGATGCAGAGAGCAGAATCCTCAGTCTGGCAAGATTCTGTTTATAGGTGTGGGAAAAATAAAGAACTCAGCCTTGTGTCATTCTTGCTTTTGGGGCTTGACAGCATCATAGTCAAAAATAGCACCTAGGGATGCCCACTCCTGATCTAAATCAAGTTCTTCTAATATTATTACCCTCAATTGTGTGATGGTTTTATCAACCAGGATGAAACTACACACTTCCATTAAACCCCTCTAACTTATTACTTGATGCCATGCAAAAAAGGGATTTTTACCTACCCAAGAAAGTCTGCTACCGTGCCAGATTTCTTTTGACTTGCAATTAATCATTCCTAGGCATTAATTTCTTCCTGATTTAATTAGTACAGTGTCCTTGCTCTTAAAGGCACTGAACTTAATCATTAGGTGCCTGTCAGTATTTCAATATCCATTCTCTAGAATGATGAGAATGAACACAATGAATGAAAGTATCAAAGAAAAATAACAAAATGAGGAACTAGAGAATAGCAAGTGTATTTTCTCCAAGACACAAAAACCCTCTTGTTGGGAAGGACTATAGGTTAGAGGCAGAGCACAGGCAGTTTATGCTGAAATTCTATGTTAAGTCCCTGCCATTTCCAAGTTGAGATAATTAAGTGTCCTGTATGAAATCAGAAAAATCAGGTTGGACCTACAAATTGGATTGATTTGTAAACCAGAATTTGTGGTCTTCCATTAGATGTGGACTAATCTAACGTAGGAATGACCTTGGGAGGAGGTGGTGGAATGTAGGAATGACCTTGAGAAAGGGTGGTGGAAATGCTGCCTAGAGAGTGATCAGATAAGAGAGGGCATCACCCACAGCTGCATAATGGGTAAAGAAAGAGACTTAGAAAGGAAATTCCCTAACTTCTCCAGCTGAAAGAGATAGTGGGAAATTAGTACTATCAGACTTGTGAGATTCTGTTTCTATAATCTTATAGTAAAGTTAATGTTATTGTCATTTTGCTTTCTTGTCTGGACTACTCTGAAGGGCTGACACCCAGTAAACCTTCCTAAGAATCTAGCATAATATCTGCAAGGATATTCACATTCATGCCGGCTACCAATTTTCAATAGCCAAAGCAATTTTGCCCTCCCAATATTATAATAACACATAATTTACTTTCATGGGAAAAGCAACTAGGCTGAATTATGTAATGGATGAGTTTTTTAAATTGACGTTCCCAAGGTATAATAATGCTCAGAATGCTAGTCTTTGATGATTGTGTCTCCCAAATTAGGCAGCTCTTCCATAGCTGTGCAAAAGAGCCCCTTGAGTTTGTAAAATGGAGACAGCAACTCCTGCTACTGTGAATTGCTTGCCAGTCCTTACAGTCAGATCTTGTAGAGCATATAATTTGCAGACATTCTTGAATTGGTGAACTAATTAACCCCAAGGAAACTGGGGTCTCTGTTCTGTCACTGAAATGTAGAATTAAATCACCTAATAAATTTTAGCTAAGCTGTTTGGTTAACCGTTTACTCCAAAATGATATCTTGAGATCAGTGACCGAATGTCAAGGAGATGAAATTTTTCTGCCACTCGAATTTAGATACTGCTATTTCTGTTGTGTGCTCTCTCTCTCTCTCTCTCTCTCTCTCTCTCTCTCTCTCCCTCTCTCTCTCTCTCTGTGTGTGTGTGTGTGTGTGTGTGTGTGTGTGTATGTGGTTATCCTATAATCGGACCAGTCTGTTCAACTATGCTGCAGGTTGAGAGGTGTGACTAGGATTAGAAATGTGGTCAAACTGAAAAATAGCTACAGTTCCTATATGAGAACTGGGATGAGATACAGGTATATATATTACAGCAGAAGCAAATAAAATGTTTGCAACAATAGTGCCTGTTCTGTTCTCGACACAGGCATGGAGACGAGGCAGTTATGCAAAAAGATGTTCTTTATTTGGTACTTGCACTGAACAGAAGCAAAGGAGAAAATGGCAACATGCCCTTTTATACTTCCCCTGCAAGGGGAGGCTCAACCAATGAATGCAGGCCATTCTCCCGCCTCGTGCATGCGCACGAGGCTGGAGACAGCCTGTCTGGGTCCCGGGCAACATATGGGCTGCCCGGGTCTATACAACCGGTCCCGGGCAAACACGTGGTCTGCCCGGGCCTCTACAGTTATCCTGCAGATTGCCTGTGCCTTGCTGATTGACTCAGCAAGGCTCAGGACACAACAGTGCCCATGGAGGACATCAGTTTAAGGATGTGTTATTAAAATTGGTTCATATCTTGCAGCTCACAACTCAGGGCCTTTCCCCACAGCTAAACTGAAGTGCTCCCCACATGCTCAAATCAGCAGAAACCTGTACTGGCAAAAAATTAGCTGTCCCCCACTTTTCTACATCCACTGGATCAGAAGAAAAGGAAAGCAGTCCTTTTACAGCAGTACATCTAAGACAAAGTCAACCTGTGTCTCACTTATAAGGATGAGGATGAGATGGAAGCACCATTATGGGAGCATGGAAGAGAAAACATGTTGACGTGGCATGCTTGTGGTATGATTAGGTCAAAATGAGGAGAGTCCCCAATATACTGAGAATTGTGTGATATAGTCATTTAGAATCTCAAATAAATCAAACTTTAATTGTTTTAAGTGATCTTCACAGTATGTTTTAATTGTTAAGGGTGTTGTTGTTGTTGTTTTGTATGCCACCCAGAGTCACTTTGTGTGAGGTGGGTGGTCATGTAAATCTGACAAATAAACAAATTAAATAAATATCTAAATAAAATTCTCCTATCGGCCATGAAATTCACTGGGTGACCTTGGCCAATTATTCCAGCCTCACTAGACTGTTGAGGAGGATAAAATGGAGAGAACGGAGTCAAATACATCATCTAGAGCTCAGAAGATGAAAAATTGCATATAAATGCATCAAATCTAGGCAATGTTACATTGGAATTATAAATCTGGGTTTCCAATGGAGCTGGTCACAACAATTTTCTTACAAATGCAGGTCAGGCTACCCGAATCAACGATTTCATGCCTGTAATGTGGCAATGTCAATCATTGCCTTTCAGACTTGAACTGCAACAATGACTTACTTTTCTTTTTTCATTAATTGTCCCTGGGGAAAAATAAAACTTTTAAATAGAGAAGAAGCTTAGTTTCATTGGAAAATAAGTCCACCTCTTTGTGCCATAATCCATATGCACTTACAAATGCAGGTGGTGGAGAAACAAGGAATCATGGTAGAAGTTTCTTGGAATTTCTTATTGATTTTGAGAAAAGAGATGGTTAATAATGGATGATGACATGTTGAAACTGTCTACCAACACATTCACTGCAATCCCCAATATAGCCACATAATATGAAGGTTGTCAGGACTATTTTTTTCCCCATAGATTCTTTATGTAACTAACTTTTTAACCTTTCTGCTAACACTCCTTTTGGGCAATATAAAGCAAGCAGCTGAAACAGAGAAAAACATAATAGACATAGACAACGTTCCCCTTTGTCTGCAATAAGAAAGCTGTGAAGGAGGAAGAGTAATGGAAAAGCTACTACATGTTCAAGTGATGTATGCTGCTAAAATTTGCAGATAGGGACATCAACTTTCTGATTTCTAAAATTCAGACATTGAGCTAGAATATAGGCCTATGTGGGAAATTGCCACAGGGAAAATTTAATCCAGTCATTTAGATATAAGAAGAGTCCATAAAGACTTAGGGTTAAAGCTTAGGACCAGGTTAGCTTAGGGCAGGGTCACCTTCTCTTGAATGCAACCTACCTAGACCTTAAGGTCATCTAGTGAGTCCTTTATCCAAGTCCCCTCACCCAAGGAGATGAGCTGGTCCTTTGTTTTATTTGTAGAATTCTGAATTCCAGAGAAGCTCAATTGGTACCCATGTTAGCATTATTCTGGCACCAGATTGAAGGTCTTTTTATTTTCCCAGGCTTTTGAACGAACTTTTATTGCATTTTAATTTTTAATTTTCAATTGACTGCTATGTTGCTGTCTAGCTTTTTATTTAGCATTGTATTTGATTTTAGCATATATGCTTTCATTTAGCTGGCATTTTTAGTCTGTTCTACTGTAAACTACCCCGCAGCTTTAACTATTGGATGGTTTACATACATACATACATACATACATACATACATACATACAACATACATATTCTGGTGGCATGGAACTCTGCTGTTGGCACAGTTGCACTCACCTATTGTCTTATTATACTGTTGATTATTCACAGATTTCTGGATGAGCTAGGAATGTCATCTAGTCTTCCTATAGGCCAGGGGTGTCAAACTGCAGGCCCGCGGGCCGGATACGTCATGGCGAAATCGTGCCCACCCCATAGCTGACAATAGAAAAAAAGTTGCGATATGTTGCAACATGTCACGTGACGTGGCGAGTTTGACACTCCTGCCATAGGCCTTATGTCAGTTTTAGCTGTAATGATCAAGACTTGATTGCCAAATTAGTTTTATGAATTTCTCTCCCATCCATTTCCCTTGTGCCTTTTTGAGGTATCCAGGAGCACTCTCAAAGCAAAGAACAGAAGAACACAGCACGCCTCATCATTCAAAAAGACGCCATATATTTTTATTTTATGTAATGACTCTTCTGTTCTGCTCCCTTGGTTTCTATAAAGCCATGTCTCCGCACCTCCCTTGGTTTGTGTTTTGCCTTGTGTTTGGGCAGTGGAAGATACAATAATTTTCCCCAGCCTTTGCTTCTTATCTTCATTGCCCGAGAACAAAGCACATATTCTCTGACTTCATCCAGCACTTCTGCAGGCAGCACCTCACTCAATACCAATTATATATTCTGTTCATTGAACAAAACAGGACCTTTCTGTGGCATGTGAATTCTCATACCTGAGGTTTTTTTTTCAATGACAAGAGACCCATTTCTGAAGATATCACAAAACCCAGCCTGTTTGTCCTTGAAAGTGATGTCAGAGGTAGAATATAGCAGGTATGATTCTTCCCAATTTCCTGCAAGATTCTTAACTACAAAATTTTAACATGGGTTAACGTATGCCTGACCAAGCACTGGGCAGGCATACATTAAGCATCTGGCATCTATGAGTATTTGATTTCAGCATTTGAGAACTGACATATTGTTTTATTGAAGAACAGAGATGCAATGCTATTTGGTATTCAAAGTATTTACACACAATTCTATTCAGCATTTGACACTACTTGTTACCTGACAATGATATTGTCACAGCTAGCTATAATCTGATTGTTAACACACAATGGCATTGAATCAAAGAGCTTATGAAAAATAAAGCCTAAGATGAGGTTTCACCTTCCTATGCTACTTCTGGTTTTAAATCTGATATTCACAGATCTTCCAAATATGAATATTTAAGCAATTCATGAACAACATGACTTCTTCTAAACCCTCTATTTCTAGGGAATTGCCTCTTCTTTCCTTCCTGTTGTTTTTTGCCCTTAGTCCTTTCCTTTTTCTTATGATCCTTTTCTTAAGATTATCATGGTTAGGTAGCTCTTCTTTGTTTCACAGTACTTGTTCCTCAACATATCTATGGAGATTCTCAGTCATCCAGGTCATGGTTGTCCCAAAGTTGCTTCTTCAAGAGGCAACTGGACTTTCTTGTTTTTCTTTGAAGAGGTTTCGATTCTCATCCAAGAGAAGATGCAGACAACACAGACTAATCCCCTGCACCCTGCACCTGTGTCAACAGTGAAGGAACACAGAGCAGAAAATATCCTGCAGAAAGCACAGCTCCATAACACAGTCCTTTCAGCAGTTCCAAGAAGGCTGCACACCCATTTGCAATGCTCAGGTGACCCTCTGGATACCGATAAACCTCCAAGTGGCCTCAATGACTCTCTAAAAAATGCAAATGACCAGCTGTCTGCTAGGAATATAAATCCTTCCATTCCCCACCATTCAGTCAGTGCTGAAGAAGCTTCTTGGATGAGAAATGAAATGTCTTCAAAGAAAAACAAGAAAGTCTTGTGCAACATATTTTACATATAGTTTATTTTAAAAAATCGAATGACAACATTTTAAAATAGCCCAAATTTAGAATGTTTGTGAGTATTCGTTATCTTTCTATTTTGAGAACATGTTAAATTTCAGAGGCAGTTTATCTACCTTTTATTTGTTTTTTTAATCAAAGGGCTTCCAGGTCAAAAAGCCTATAAAGGACTAGATAAAGCTTTTCTGCCTATATCAGGTTTCTTATTATTTTTTGCAGTCATTTTACTGCTATTGCATTACATTTACTTCCAATCAATATTGCTGAATACAGAAAAAGTCCTGCTTTGTGGACCCACAATAGAATATAGATTACGTTTTTTTTTTAAAAAAAAATCCTTTGCAATACATTTCCAAGAGTGCTTTGGATAGCTATATATAATTGTAAGATTTTTTTTTTCATCTCTACAATTTTGTGATATGGATTGGTTATGAAAAATGTCTTTGTGGCTTTTTAATTTAGATATCAAATTCTTTGGATATTTTCCAGCCTTTTCTGTACAGCAAATGATTCTGCTGCATTGCAAAGCATCCAGGAAACCAGAGCTGTGATTACACTTTGCAGAAGCTCCATCTGATGAAAGAGAGAGTAATCTTTTTCCTGCTTCTGTTACAACAGCAACCCATAAACCCAGATTAAATTCAGTTTTTGGATTCTGTTAATGCAACCTTGCAATAAAGTAGATTTAATCCATCTTTAATCCATGCTTCCTCTCTGGACTACCTTGTAAGGCTGACATTAATCTCGAAAGTCTGAAAGTACATTTCTCCCCTGTCGCCTTTACAGCCAAACAAACTAGGGAGAGTCCCTTCTGAGACATTTGCCGCACCCACCCTCCTTTGGGGAGCTAAACTGCCTCTTATCCAACAACTGTTCCCCTGACTGTGGCTCTTCCTGCTGTCTCCCACATACCATCCTGATCACTGACCAGGCTCCACAGCTGTATAGTGGAGATAAGAACTTTCCTTGGTTCCGGACTTCAACAACCCAAGCCTGGAAAATAATTTTGCTTCCAATAATTTTTTTCCCCTCCCTGAATGAAAAGAACAAGTTCTGAGAAACAAGCTGGTGGGGCAGATGGATTATCTGTACAATTTCTACTGTCTTCGTGAGTTTTGTTGTGATTTACTTTGCAAGTATCACAAGTACACTAATAAAGGTTTGACCACCAGTCCAAAGCAGGCCTTCCCAACCTTAATAACCTCCAGATGAATGGACTTCAACTCCCAGAATTAGCAGCGGCAGCCATCCTGCTTGGAGTTTACTGAGAAACAATGTGTGTGGGGCACCTGGATTGGGGAAGGACAGTCCACATTTCTATCTGGTTTTCTTGCGTTTAAGTTTTTGGTCCTAGTCATGATATGTGTGTGGGTGTGGGGGTGTAAGGGAGGGGGGATTGGAAGTGACTTGGATATAAATTGAGCACCCAAACCGTTTCTTCGGTTTCATTGTTCCACTGAGAGTGATTTGTATTCTACTAATTCCATGTTTCCTGTTTTGATTTTCTGCTGTTTTTATTTGATGGGGATGCGGGGTAATGTAATTTTGTAAATTGCTGTGTTTTAAAATCTTTTTCACCATTCTGGGAACTACTTTTAGTTGAAAGCGGGCTCAGATTCATTTAAATAAATTAATAAAAACAGGCTGCTAGAAAGAAAAGGGGGGGAAGGGAACCAAAGGCATTAGAGCTCCGTCACACTCACCTACATTTCAAGATCTCTGGCATTTCTCCCTGAACCTATAAAGAACAAAATGACATTTTCATTTTCGTCTCACCCGAGGAATAGCTTTTAATTGTATTAATTTTATTATTGCATTATTCTTCTATGTAAAGGCTGCATAGAAAATAAGC
Organism: Azemiops feae; assembly: GCA_023970755.1. NCBI lineage: Eukaryota > Metazoa > Chordata > Lepidosauria > Squamata > Viperidae > Azemiops > Azemiops feae. The sequence continues at coordinate 4,087,179 of JALGBA010004297.1, read as the reverse complement.
CCATTTCAATGCATTCAAGAGTGAAATTAAGTTGAACAACAAAGCGGTTTCTATTAGCGGAAGGAGGGAGAAGGAGGAAAAGCAAATTAAGAATGAATAGAGAACTCACAAAGGCAGAGAAGTGTGTCAGGCAATCGTGCAATTAAGAAATGGAATGGGCTGCTCAGACAACACAGTCCCATTGTGTTACAACTTGCTGCCTGTTTCTACCCTCTTAAATAACTTAACTGCATCTGATATGTGATACATAATGATATATTTTGACACTTCTCCTCAAGAGTGTGACTGTTGTTCCTTTCTTTCAATCTCCTCTCTTCTCTGCTTTCTGAAGTTTAAAGTTGGGGTCCTCTGGGCCCCAAGAGCTGAGGATTTGCAAAGAGTGACAAAGGAAAACGGCACAGAAATACTCTTGTCTCTGGATTCCTGAGACATTTCAAGCAGCAGAATTAGACATTTCCACCAGGTTGGAAATGCAAATTATCATCAGATTCTCACTCTTCCTCAATTCCTTCCCCCCAAAGTGGCAAACCCAGAGCTTACCACCATGTCTTCTGTGGCTCATCACAGCTGGGACTTATTGACCCTCACTTAAATCACTCAAATGCCACTCATACAACCCAAATTTACCTACTGATCAGCAGTCTGTCACTGCTGTATAAACTGGTATACCACCCACCCACCAACACCTCCTGGTTTACTTCTAATAGTCAGATTCCTCCTCTCCCCCCCCCCATATCCTCTATCAATGCCCAAACTCCAACCCACTCTGTTCTTTATGGCAAGCAGAGCCAAATCCCAGAAACCACTCATTCTCCAAATGGTATCCACTATCTAGCAGATCAGAGAGCAATTAAATGCTATAAAACTGGGGCCATGTACGGCAGTAGGGCTTCATAGCCTAACCCAGGGGTAGGCAACCTTGGCTCTTTTATGTTTTGTGGACTTCTCGTGGACAACTCTCGTGGCCTAACCCAACCCCTGGCCTAACCCATAGTGGCTCAAAATCTTCTAATACCAAGCCTGTGCTGCTATCACCTATCCTGTAGTGGGTGCCCCAGCACAGCAATACAGTCCTTCTTACGAAACAACCCAGTTCTTACAAAGCTATTTCTATCACTGAGGCTTCTCCACTCCCAGCTGAATGTGGGAGACCAGGAATATGATCAGACACATAGACACACAGATACTATGTTAATAGAATCAGTAAACGATTGCAAATTATACTACATGAGGGCAATTCTTCAAACAGAAAACGTAGATTGTAGCATGAGCTTCATAGAAGATCTGTCTCAAAAGCAATATTATTTACTGCATACAGTACATGTGAAGGTTATTTGGTCTCCAAGGATTAGATATAACATAGCATATCAAATCTATACACAACCCTTTATTGCAGCGCACACCTTCCCCAACAAGCTATTGCTTGTAGGAGATAACCAGGCTAAGCCTGAGGGAAACACTTCAGAAGTCACAAATCCCTGCATGCCTACAAGAGATCTAAATCCAGCCCAGTTCAAATGCCTCTCTTATCTCCCTCCCACTCATTTCCCTTGACCGCTAGTTGGTCAGATTCTTGTAGAGAGCTTAAGCTTGCAATAAACCTTTATACTCATTTGAACTGCCTGATTTCCCTGGTACTTGACATTGCTCTGGTTAAACTCCACCCTTCCAGGACTTCTAGGACTTAGGTCATGTTGCCACCTAAATATGCCCTTGATAGTCAGTCCTATGGAGATTCTCAGTCATCCAGATCAGGGTTGTCCCAAAAGTGCTTTTCAAAAGGCAACTGGACTTTCTTAGTTTTTCCTTGAAAATGTTTCACTTTTCATCCAAGAGCTTCTTCAGTTCTGAATGTTCTTTGGGACATTCAGACAAACAGCATCTGAATTGAGTGTTAAGACAACCTAATGTCCTCTGGAACATCCTTTCAATTGGTTGCTCCTCTTCTAGTTGCTGCCAAGCTCTGGGCCAAGGTCTAAGCTCTCTCTTGAGCCTTCCAGCTGAGCTCCCAAGCCAAGCTCCAGGCAGAAATCCCACCAGGGCATGCTACTCACCATAGCTTTTAGTCCTGCCAGTTGACTGATAGTCATCTGGCCTGCCTGTAGTAGCTGTAAATTTTGAGATGTCTCCTCTGCCTCCTTACCTTTCCTCATACACCCCTCTTCCCACTCTGTCTTAAACACCAGGTCTCAATTAGCCAGGCAGTTAGAACACCAGCTTGAATGCCAGTGAGCACAGTTCAGTCGGAAGGAAGGAAGGAAGGAAGGAAGGAAGGAAGGAAGGAAGGAAGGAAGGAAGGAAGGAAGGAAGGAAGGAAGGAAGGAAGGAAGGAAGGAAGGAAGGAAGGAAGGGAGGGAGGGAGGGAGGGAGGGAGGGAGACCTGAGGAAGGAGGGGGGAAGCTTGTCTGCATGATTGCAGCTACTTTTGAAAAGAGCAGGCAGCAACCCCAACTTCACTTCCTCACAGTGCAAACATGTATTTGAATAACACGTAACATTAGAAATATATTTTGATGTCTGATTACTCCTGTTTTGCAGCTAAGTCAACAAATATCAAAGGAATTTTGATGAATGGCAAGAACTACTTTTTCCACGAAGTTGTTTTACTTTTTCATTCAAGGAACAAAAGAGGAAAAGCACACTAGTATCCACAGTGTTAAAGTGACTGACCCTGAATTCTAGGCAGCAATGAAAATCGTTGATAAATACTCTATTATTCAATCCAGTGTGCACCGACTTTCTATTCTAGTGAATATGTGGTATATCACAAATGCAAAAATAGCTTGAAAATCTGCAAACTTACTGACAAAGCTTCAACGTTCCATAATTCATTTTGTACAGATTTTTCACGTGATCAAAGATCTAAGAGCTCTGATTCAATAGAAGATTAATAAAATCTTTTTAATAAAATCAATGTTACATTTACGTAGAAGGAACTTGCATTTGTTAGAAAGTTAAGATTACAACATAAGAATTCCAGCAAGTATCCTATTTTCTAATGAAAAACCTATACATAAGTTTTGGTAACCACACTGTAAAAAAGATGTTGAGAATCTAGAAAGAGTGCAGAGAAGAGCAACAAAGATGATTAGGGGACTGGAGGCTAAAACATATGAAGAACAGTTACAGGAATTGGGCATGGCTAGTCTAGTGAAGAGAAGGACCAGGGGAGACATGATAGCAGTGTTTCAATATTTGAGGGGCTGTCACAGAGAGGAGGGGATAACCCTATTTTCCAAAGGACCTGAAGTCCAGACAAAAAATAACGGATGGAAACTGATCAAGGAGAGATTCAACCTAAAAATAAGGAGAAATGTTCTGACAGTGAGCACAATCAACCAATGGAACAGATTGCTTTCAGAAGTTGTGGGAGCTTCATCACTGGAAGTTTTCAAGAAGAGACTGGACTGCCATCTGTCAGAAATGGTGTAGGGTCTCCTGCTTGGGTAGGGGGGTTGGACTAGATGTCCTACAAGATCCCTTCCTATTCTATTCTATTCTATTCTATTCCATTCCATGCCAGGGATCCCAAATCCCCGGGCCATGGCCCACTAACATGAGCTGTTTAAAACTGGTTGCCCAAAGCAATGGGTGAGCGCATGTGCATGCATTCCCCCCCCTTGCGAGAGGAGCGGGCAAGTGCATGAATGCGCACTCCATTTGCACTTGGCTACCGTGCTCAGGCAGAACCATCCCCTCTCACTCACTCACCCACCCTGCCGGTACAGAAAGCCAGAAAGGTTGGGGAACTCTGAGCTAAGGCATCAAAATTCTTGTTTTGTCTTCTTATCTCTTTTGATGCAGAGGAGACTTGGAGAAAGTAGGCCACTCTGCAACTCTTCATTGTTCTGATTATAACCCTTTTATCAGTATGAGAAGTAACTCTTTAACATGGGAAAGCAACTGGATAATATTTTTCTTGAACACTTTTTATCTTTAATCTCCCTCGTTGTTTAGTATCGCTCAACTGTATTAATTAATGCTCTGGGGAAAATCTAGATGAAACCAATGAGCCTGTAAATTCTTTCAAGCATGTGGACTTTCAGATCCCTATTGATTTTGGCATTTTTTTCCCCCAGATTCCACACAATATAGCTTTTCTGAAAGCCAGGAGATAGATGCACTTAAGAGAGAGAAAGAAAAAAAAAATCCCATGACTTAGCAGTTACAGATACTGCATGCCAAGAGACCAATTTGTAGCACTCTGTTGCATGTTGATGGCAATTCTATCTAAGAATACATTTTTCTAGAGGTAACTCTAAACAATGGTAGACCTGTGGCAAGAAAAACCTACCCTCACCTCCATACAAAAATAAAATAAATTGTATCTCCCACCTCTGTTTATATTTTCCCTACACGTTGTGTCCTATGTGCCAAAAAAAATTCAAACATTTACTAAGATAAGAAGCTCCCTAGCAATGAAAAGGCCGTCCATTATGCATTTCAAAGCCGATGGTATGATAACATGTGGCTACTTTTTTTCTTAACAGACATTATAGGCATTCCCTTAAAACACTATCCACTCATTCCTGCAATGCCAGAAAACTATCCCCATGAAATCTGCTCTCCCCTTTGCCTTTCTTTCTACCTGCCTTTGTTATGCCTTGTTGAATGATGCTGTCCTTAATTGGGTGTGTAGTACATGATAGACAAAGAGGATTCCTCTTACTTTGCTGGTGTCAGCCCCTCTGGGTAGACCAGATCATGCAATCAACTCCACAGCATGGCTGGAACTGCTTTGATTGAAATGGCTACATTACCAGGATCTTGCTTCGGCCCTCTTTTTGCCTGGGCAATGGCAGCTTCATATCTCTATCAAGGTCAATTTCCTTACTACAGCTGAATTTCCTCTACAGCAGGTCCCCAGCCAGCAGGAAAATCATCCACAAATTGTGGTACTGTGCAACAATGGCATACTTCTACCTGCAGAAGTCTGTCAGTGATCACAAGGCTCCTCTTTCTTCTTATCCTCCTATGCCTCCTTCTGTTATAACTGAGCTCAATAAAGTTTTAGAAATGGAATCACAAGCAGCACTTTTCTTGCAGATGGTCCTTTCTGTATGTAGGTAGACTTTAAGATTCTTCTGGGCTTGACTGGTGAGAGGCAATAGGATGCGCAGCCCCACTGCGGGGTTCCTTAAAGCTATTATATCCTCTCCCTTCCTTTCCTGTCTCATGCAAAGAAGGTTGCTTGATTTCACTTGAAACAGGCAGATTAACTCCATGGATAAGTCATACAAAATTACTTTTATTCCAGGCATCCTCAAGACATTAACTCACAGTTATTGTAGAAGTTCTTCCAGAATGTAGATTGTAATCTGGGCCCATCTCACAGGTAAAAGGATAATGGATTTCCCCATTCTACGTAAATCTTACACGCTGCTATGGAGCTCCTAGCCTCAAAGCTAGGATTCATGGAGAGAGATAATAAAAACCTGGCACGTAACAGGATGTCCCATAATAAAGACACAAGACCCTCCCAGTGGCCAATTAGAACATAGATATAACCATGTAACAACTAAAACTACATTTCCCAGAAGGCTACCCTTATGGGGGCAGCACTTTAACCCTTAAAATGCTACTTCATCTATACACAATTTTCAATTCATAAGCTAGCTATATACTGGACCAGATGGCTATATACTGGGCCAGCACACTTCCTCTTTATTTCTGAATTTACATGAAGCTGATGGGTGAGCTCATCCATCAGCATTGGGGGTTAAGTACCAAAGTACCTCCTGCTTGAAGGAGAAACAATTTCATTTGGTGGGACCCAGGAGGCGTGCCTTCTCTGTTGTAGTCCCAGTCCTATGGGACAACATTCCCTCCAGGGTACATTTTTGTAGGGCCTTGAACACTGGGCTACTCCTCAAGGCATTGGACCAGGTTGTTGGATGAGGCCATTTTGCAGTAGTTGAGATTATTGTTGTGGTTGGCCTCTGTTCTATATTTTCTGTTGGGTAGGTTTTGGAGAGGGTCATTTTCTTTTCTTTTCTTTTTTTTAATCCTATGTAACCCACTCCAAGTCACAATTTACAAGTTATGCTATCATAGATATTAGTTATATAAATAGATCATAAGAATCATAGCATTTTTAACAACAATAATAACAACTTTATTGTCACTTTGAATGTACACCAATCGGCATACATCAAAATGAAATTTCGTTGCATACAGCTCTCAAAGGGTCACCACCTCCAATATACACTCCTTGTTCGTGGCCAGCTCAAGTTTCAGAACGTCCATTTTAGACTCTAGGGAGCGAACAATGGCAAACAGGAGAGATGGAAACGGAGCTCCATGTGGATTAGCTCTCAAATTAGCTTGTATTCCTGCACGACAACCTCGCCTCCTTTCCTTTTTCCGATCCTGACTCTTCCACCTTTTCCTTAAAGGGGCCTTGCTCCTTTTTGCCCCTGGAGCACGCTGCCACTGCCACCAACTCCTCCAAAAGCGTCTCTCTCTTCCTCTGGGCCTGCTGACAGCCTCATCCAGTTCCTTCGCTCCATAAGCCCCTTTTGAACCAAGTTGTGACTGTCTACTATTGCCGGCCTTTTTATTCATTTTATACATCAGTTCGATTATTTCTTCTCTCCATGTTCTACCTTGTCCTGAAAAACATGCCATGTCACCAGGCACCGAGAAGCAGGTTGTTGTGTCCTGGGCCTTGCTGAGTCATTCAGCAAGGCTCAGGAAGTCTGCAGAAAGGTTGCAGAGACCAGAACGGTTGCAGAGACCTGGACAGACCACGTGTCTGCCCGGGACCCAGACAGGCTGTCTCCAGCCTTGCGCGCGTGCGCGAGGCGGGAGAATAGCCTGCAATCATTAGCTGTGCATCCCCTTGCACGGGGAGTATAAAAGGGCTTGTTGCCATTGTTCGTTTGCTTCTGTTCTGTGATTGTACCAATAAAAGACATCATTTGTTGTGAACTGCCTCATCTCAAATGTCTGCTTGTGCGAACAGAACACAGGTGATAATGGATGAACCCTGAGCAAAGGTGAAAGAGAAGAACTCCGATACAATAATGAGTTAGTGGTTAAGGTGAGGGTATAACTGCTGAAAATCTGCTGCACTGGAAATTATTTCACACCTGTGACAACCTATTGATCATTGCAGCTTACTGCAACTGCAGCTTACTGCCCTGAATTGCACAAAACTTAAGCATCAGGAATCAGAAGAATAGTAGAGGTAAGTCCTCAACCTACGATCACAATTGGGCCCAAGATTTCTGTTGTTAAGTGAGACATTTGTTAAGTGAGTTATGCCCCATTTTACGACTTTTCTTGCTACAGTTGTTAAGTTAGTAACATGGTTAACAACATGGTTGTTAAGTGAAACTGGCTTCCCCACTGTCTTTGCTTGTAAAGGCTGCAAGGTTGCAAAAGGTGATCACATGACTCTGGAACAACGGAACCATCACAAATACGAGTCAGTTGCCAAGTATCTGAATTTTGATTACATGAACATGGGGATGCTGCAATGGCCATAAATGTGAGAAATGGTCATAAGTCACTTTTTTCAATGCTGCTGTTTTTTTCAATGAACTGTTGTAAGTTTAGGACTACCTTTATTGTCTCCCCATTTATTTATTTATTTATTTATTTATTTATTTATTTATTTATGTATGTATGTATGTATGTATGTATGTATGTATGTATGTATGTATGTATGTATGTATGTTGTCTAAGTCTTCAAACACCTACTTCTCTTTCACTAGAATTCATCCAAGCCAAAGCATTCTGGGGTTCTCCATACTGGTATCTGCTGAACCCTTCAATAGAAACCCTTCCCCACAAATGCACACACACACACACACACACACACACTTTCTAAAAGACTTTAATATGAAACATTCACCAGTAGATAACATCACAATTTTCAAGAGTTTTTGAATCAAATGCTAAGCAGATTATTATGCTGTGTCCAAGGCAACTCCATCCTTTCTCTTCTCTTCTTCTCCTGCCTTACCTCCTTCACCCTCTCCATTCTTCTTCCCAAAGGCAAAGAATCAATAAAGAGATTAAAACTCTTTTGCACATTCCACTGGTAATAAACAGGCCACAATTCATTTCAGCACACCATTCAAGAAGAGAGTTCACTTTGCCATTAGAACAGAACATAATGTTTTCAGAGTAGTTTTTAATCTATTTTATGTGGGCACAGAAGTTAGTTCTATGTAGCTTAGCTTTTAATGGGAGGTGGGTGGAATATGAATGCTCTTAAACCTCAGCTTCCCTGAATATTTTCTCTATAGCAAGCAAACTGTGTACAATATAGGCATAGAATAGGGTTGTATATTAATTTCAACCAAATTGTAAATCTTAGCTGCTTGGGCTGATGTTGTGGGTCTAGAAAAGAAGAGATGCCTATATTGTGATGTAAACCAAACTGGGACTTTCAAGAGACTTTCGTATGATCCGATGCCACTAAGAGCCTCTCTCCTTTTGCACCTAACCATGGAAGAGACCTTCTTCTGAAGTGTCTCTATGATATTACCATCATCTAAAGGCACATCTAAAGTAGCTTGGATTAGGGCTCTTCGCTGCCCTAATTAGCTAATAAACTATAGGAGTTTTACCATGGTTACAATCTGATGAGCTTCACTGACCATTAATGGTGTTGTTAGATGATCTCTTGGAAGTGAGAAACCTACTGGCCACTTTAAGCCACTATAGATACTTCCTAAAGTCTGCTTCCTGGACATTATCAGGGCCCAGGACTCAGACTCTGAATCTGATTCCAAATAAGTTGTTCCAGCTGAACCTGTGGGTGTTAGCCTCAGAAGACTGCAAGCCAAGAGTCACATGAGGCTGATCAAGAACAGACACCACCTGGACAGCTGGAACAGTTAGAGCAGGGGTGTCAAACTGCCAGCCCGCGGGCCAGATGCATCATAGCAAAACCGCATCCACCCCATTGCCGGCAATGGTAAAAAAGTCACGATATGTCGCGACACATCACATGACGTTGCAAGTTTGATACCCCTGAGTTAGAGGAAGATGACATAAGGCAGGGGTGGACTTGTGGACTTCAACTCCCAGAATTCCTCAGCCAGCATGCCTTACTAAAACTGTCTGATCTCCAGCTCTTGTATGATGTTCCTGTGAATCCTGCTTGTATAAGAAACCTTGAACCTGACCTCTGGACTTGGCACCAACCTGGCCTGTCTCTTGGAAGGTGGACTAATTTTGGACTATTCTTCTGCATATTCTTATTTAAAAGCAAATCATTCAGCAAGTGTCTGAGACTGTTTTGGGTTTGCATATTTTTTGTTAACTCTTTGACCTTGACTAATGAGTAATATGTGAAATACCATAGCAACTGTGTGTGAGTCGGTATTTGAAACCAGAAGCAGGAAAAACACTATGCTCCAGTGTCATTCTGCTTTTGGGCAATGGGAAAGTTCAGTTCTTTCAAACAAAGCTCTTGTTCTCTACAGTATCTGCCAGGTCTCTGGGGTGATCCCAAGTTCAGAGACCTGGATAAGCCGAAACAGCAGCTGGCCAACTTAGCCAGAGGAGGTGAGAGATGAGATCAAGCTATTCTCCAACAGATACTGGAAGTCTCACAGGCAGCAAATTAAATGGCACTACTTTTCATAAGCCCGTTTTATTGCAAGCATTAGAAAAGCTGCTAATGAGAAAATCCAGGAGCTGCAGAGTATAGCGCAAAAGTCATACATAAAGCAGAATCAAGATTCTAATTGCATGCTTCTGAAAACTTCTCATTTTTGGTGGGAGGAGCAGCTGATTCTTGTATTTTGCTATTCTAATGGAGCAGTCTGGTCTGAGTCTGCTTCAGCCTTTACCTGAAAACCTCTCGTTTTCTCTGTCCTTTTATGACACTATTTTTATTTTATTAATAGTTAAATTGTTATGCCACCCATCTCCCCTGTAAGATGACTCTGGGCTCTAAACTACCCATCCCCTCCCAACTGCAGCCATCCTCTGTAGTTCAGGCTGCTTTCAGAAACCCATTTAGCACTTTTCCTCTTCCTCTTGTTCAAAAACAGCCTGAATCCCATTGAGAAACGAAGCAGAGGGGGAGAACTGGCTCGTGAAAGCTCCACACACACACACACACACACACACACACACACACACAGACAGACATGCCTATCAACTTTTTGCTCTGATCCAGGTCTCCAAGTGGGAGATTAGCTGGGGATATGAAAAGGGTAAGTGCTGACAGATAACTAAATCCTTGGGTCTAGCAATCTGTCAAAAACATGGCAGGTGTTTCCCACCAGCTGTGATGTGGAGAATCTATGGAAGGCAGCAAGTAAGACACCATCCTCTGGCTGCAAGTGAGCACAGAGTTCATTGGGACTGGCAATGGAGATGGCAAAATTTGTTTTCTGTTTTTTTTTTTTTGCTGGTTTACTGATGTGTCACTTATTAAAACAATGAATGTAATTGCCCACTCAACAGGCAACTTAAGGTGCCATACATAAGCCCAAAAGGTTATAAAACGTAGTAAACTACATGATGCCAGGGGCAACTTCAGACCCTTTAATCAGAAACAGTCAAGGCAGGCACATCACCCACCCACCCACCCACCCACCCATTCTGCCCTGACTCAGTGCCTGGGGTGGGAGCAGTTTTTCAGAGTCTTTTGAAAGACAGGTAGCATGCAGTCCAGAGGTGAGAAAAGTTAAAGTCATGCACTTAGGCAAGAAAAACCAAATGCATCGATACAGAACAGGTGGCACCTGACTCGAGGGTAATGACTCTGAGAGAAACCTTAGTGGACCACCACTCAAGTATGAGCCAGCAACGTGCTGCAGCTGCCAAAAAAGCCAATGCAGTCCTAGGCTGCTTCAGTAGAGGGATAGGGTCAAGACAACGACAAGTGATAGTACCACTTTACACAGCACTCTTGAGAGTATACTTGGAATACTGCGTCCAGTTCTGGTCACCATGATACAAAAAGGAGATGTTGACACCCTGGAAAGCATGCAGAGAAGAGCAACAAAGATGATAAACGGTCTGGAGGCTAAATCATATGACAAACAATTGGGGAAGGTAGGCATGTCTAGCCTATCTAAGAGAAGGAGTAGGAGGGACATGATAACTGTCTCCCAATACTTGTGGGGCTGTCATAAAGAAGAGGGGATTATTCTCTAAGATACCAGAAGACAGGACAAAAAGTAATGGTGGAAGCTTGTTGAAGAGAGATCCAATCTTGAAGTAAAGAGAAATTTTTCTGACAGAACCATCAATAGAACAGCTTGCCTCCTGAGGTTGTGGGTGCTCCAACATTGGAGATTTTTTTACAAAAAAAACAACAACAACAGCTCTGCACAATCATTTGATTCAGGATGTATAAGGCTCCCGCCTTCAATAGGGGTTGGAGTAGAAGACCTCTGAGGTCCCTTCCAGCCCTATAGTCTATGTTTCGAATCCTAGAGGCAATGCTGATCGACAGGGCAAGCAGAGTGGACAAAGAAAGGGAACAGGGATTTTCCAGATACACGCATACTGCCACAGTGCTTTTCAAATAAATAATGTGTGCTTATTTCTAATAGATACAGTGGCCTTTAGCTTAACAAACCATACAGACATTTCCATGCAGAAATTTCTATATGGAGCTTTTTATAACTTCTTAACTGTCTCGCCCCCAAGCTCTGATTTTCACGGGTGCTTCTTATCACAAGTTTGATACGCTTATTCCATTAGACATCAGTACTTTCACATCTTGGGCTTACTTTTTCCCTAGAGCAAAGGTGGAAAAAGAAAAAAAGGAAAAAAAAGATTTCCTTGCTGATGTCTGCTCTTTCCCTTCCAAGCATAGCAGTCTTTCCTACTTAGACAGTCTGTTCTGCAAATCTCTCTCTCCAATCCTGTTTGTTCCAGTTAGCTTCTCCACAGATTCTTCCTTCAGCTCTGCGTAGATTCACACAGCACCTCCGGTAGACTTTGACACGCAATCATTTGTTTAGTGACAGTTTGAAGTTATAATGGCATTGAAAAAAGTGACTTAGGACCGTTTTCCACTTTCAACTGTTGCAGCCTCCCCATGGTCACATGATCCAAATTCGGATGCTTGGCAACTGACTTGCATTTATGATGGTTGCAGTGTCCCGGAGTCATCTGGTCCTGTTTTGTGACCTTCTGACAAGCAAAGTCAATGGGGGAAAATCAGGTTCACTTAACAACCATGTTACTAATTTAACAACTGCAGTGATTCACTTAACAACTGTGGCAAAAAAAATGTCATGGGGAAAAACACTCAATTATCTTTCTTAGCAACAGAAAGTTTGGGCTCAATTGTAGTCATAAGTCAAGGACTACCTGTACTTGTCCTACACAGAAATTCTTAAGAAACATGCCCAAATTGGGACTATTGGAAGAGCTAATAAATACCTGGTTCTTGTCATTTAAATCATCCGTTTTAAAGACTACAAACTAGATAACTCCAAGAGGTAAGAGCCTCAGGATGGATGTGCTGAGCTATAGGGAGGCAGAACCTGTGTGGACACTTCCTGCCCGAGTGGGGTGAAGGACCCTTCTCTATTGTTAGTAATGCCATGTGATTGAACTGGCAACTGGTCAGTCACCTTGAAAGAAGAGTGTGCCGCTGCCTAACAAACTGCCTAACAAACCAAACTTTTATTTTTATTTGCAGATAGCCAAACCCTACCTGAAAAGTAGGGTTTGGTGTGGTGTTAAAGCAACAGGCTAGAAACCAGGAAACTGTGCGTTCTAGATTTCCCTAGTCATGAAACCAGCTTGAGGGATTTTTTGGGGGGCGGTCACTCAATCTCAGTCCCAGGAAGAAACAAGTATTAATACCACTTTACAATGCCTTGGTAAGGCCACACTTGGAATACTGCATCCAGTTTTGGTCACCACGATGTAAAAAAGATGTTGAGACTCTAGAAAGAGTGCAGAGAAGGGCAACAAAGATGATTAGGGGACTGGAGGCTAAAGCATATCAAGAACGTTTGCTGGAATTGGGTATGTCTAGTTTAATGAAAAGAAGGACTAGGGTGACATGATAGCAGTATTCCAATATATCGGGTTGCCACCAAGAAGAGGGAGTCAAGCTATTCTCCAAGGCGCCTGAGAGCGGACAAGAAGTAATGGATGGAAACTAGTCAAGGAAAGAAGCAACCTGGACTAGGAGAAACTCCTGACAGTTAGAACAATTAACCAGTGGAACAACCTGCCTCCAGAAGCGGTGAATGCTCCAACACTGGAATTTTTAAGAAGAGACTGGACAGCCATTTGTCTGAAATGGTATAGGGTTTCCTGCCTGAGCAGGGGGTTGGACTCGATGACCTCCAAGGTCCCTTCCAACTTTATTATTATTATTATTATTATTATTATTATCTGGCAAGCCAGTTCTGAAAAATGTTGCTAACTGCAAAGACTTGTCCAGGCAGTTGTTCAGAGTCAAGACTGCATTGGAAGCCCTGAAATAAAACACACATATACTCATCATCTCCAGCTTTGATGGAAATCCAGCATGACAGTCTCATGAACAGGTATGAAAGGGAGCTTAATTGGAAAGGAAGGAGGTGTGGCTCAAAATTTATTGCTCAGAATTAGGGGATAAATGTCACTGGGGCAAGATGATTAAGTGAGCCCCGTGAGAGTTTGTCCAAGGTTAAGCCTTACTGGATGAAAAGGGGAAGAGTAGAGGCTTATCAAATGTATACTTGACATGTGCAAGTTCTAAAGGGGATGAAAGCACTTTTGAAAATATTTAAAATATAGAGATAAAGAATCTGTCCTGAATTTGCAACAGAAAAACAGAATACAAAGAGATAATTTTAAAATGGGGTAATAGAGCTTATTAGAAAGAGACGATTCCCACTTGGATTACAGTAGCCAGGTTCACGCTCAGCATTGTATCAATCAGAATAGAACTGGAAGGGACCTTGGAGGTCTTCTAGTCCAATCCCCTGCTCAAGCAGGAGACCCTATACCATTTCAGACAAGTGATTGTCCAGTCTCTTCTTAAAAACCTCCAGTGATGAAGCAACTACAACTTCTGAAGGCAAATTGTTCCACTGGTTAATTGTCCTCACTGTTAGGAACTTTCGCCCTAATTCCAGGTTGCTTTTCTCCTTGATTAGTTTCCATCCATTGTTTCTCGTCTTGCCTTCTAGTGCTTTGGAAAATAAGTTGGCCCCCTCTTCTTTGTGGCAGCCCCTCAAATAATGGAATACTGCTATCATGTCCCCCCCTAGTCCTTCTTTTCTTTAGACTGGCCATACCCAATTTCTGCAACTGTTTTTCATATATTTTTGTCTCCCGGCCCTTTATCATGTTCGTTGCTCTTCTTTGCCTAATGTGGTTTGTTTAAGTTAGACTTGGATTGTTATATAAGCCCCCAAACTATTTTTATTGTTAACCATGTTTTAGAATGTAGGACAAAATCAGAAAAATTGAGTCTATTTAATAAATAGTAGCTTAATAGTAGCTTAAAGGTTTTGTGGCTTAAAATGATGGGTGACCATCAGCATAAATTATTGGATGTTATAATACCATAAGAATAAATCTTTAGGATGTTATAATACCATAAGAATAGATCTTTAGGTTTCCATGTCTTCTGTTCTCTTCCTTCTCCACGTGGTTTGATCTTTATTTTCTAAACTGCTATTGTCCCAATCCAGCAAAAAATATTTCTTCAGACTGTCAGTAAAAATGAATAAAATCCAGTAGTCCAGAAAGAGCCATTATTAAAACTTAAAAGTAAAACCTAACAACAATCAAAATTATATGAACTCAATAAAATCCTCAAATACTCTAATGTATTTGCAGCTCCAATATAATAATGTACTATTGTTTCTACAACTTAACATCCTCAGCTAGATGTTGCTGCCATTTCACTTTACTAATAAGATTTACTATAAAACAGGTTTACCATCTATTTTACTAACCACCCTTTCTCAATATCTTTTCCCAACTGCACCTACCAATAGCAAGTTTGTTTTAGGAAGCCCTTTTCTGCACTCATAGCATCTGTTCCATTAGAATTGGGCTGCAGCAGGCGATGAAGCGAACACAAGGATGGAAAGTCTCATCTTCCTTGGGTCTCTGTCGTTGTCCTTGGAAAAGTATCAAGCAGAATTATAATTACAGTAAATATAATAAATGAATCTCACTGCAGTGACCCATACAGTCGGGTTCACCATAAGTATGTGTGAATGTGTGCATCTAAAAAATATTTTACCATTGCATTTATCATTTTAACTTGTCACCTGCCCATAGAGTTTTGAAGTGGGGAAAGAAGAGAGGGGAGGGGAGGGAAGGGGAGAGGAGGGGTGGAGAGGAGAGGAGAGGAGAGGGGAGGGGAGAGGAGAGGAGCGGAGAGGAGAGGAGAGGAGGAAAGGAAGAGAAGAGAAGAGAAGAGAAGAGAAGAGAAGAGAAGAGAAGAGAAGAGAAGAGAAGAGAAGAGAAGAGAAGAGAGAAAAAAGAAAAGAGAAAAGAGAAAGGAGAAAGAGAAAGAAGAAAAGAGAAAGAGAAAGAAGAAAAGAGAAAAGAGAAAAGAAAAGTAAGAGCTTAAAAATGCTATTTTTAAACACAAACCAAAATTAAACATATATGGCATTCCATTTAGTCCTTTAATATTCTAATAGCATTTTATAGGGCTATCAACATGTATTGGGGAGTTTCTACCCCTTAGTTTTTGTATGTGCACAATACTCCAGGATACTTCTCAAACGTGTTTATCTTCTGTCTTGCACATAGGTAGGCATCTTCCTCAAAGATGGAAACCTTACAGATAAACATTAGCCTTGTCAAAAACATCATAGTTAAAAGGAGTAGGTGGAAGGAGCTAAGAAAAGCACTCATTTTGTAGATGAAACAACCGATGAAATACATAAGGGCAAAGTGTAATTTCTATAAGTAGTTCCACAGAACATCATTTCCCGCAATTTCTCCTTGATACAAAATGCACATCTAGCCATGGATTTTTGCTGTAGCCAGCGGGAATGGAACAGTCTGGAAATGAGCACTTCAAGAAGGCAGCAATTCTCTGGACAGCTCTGCCATGGGGCAGATATTGGCAACTTCCTCCAGCAGCACATAGCAAGATTATTAATGGTGTTAGCAGAAATAGCCATTGCTCACCATCTTCTGTGCTGGTCTGCAGCCCCTGTTAGGCATATGATTTACAGTTAATTCCCTTATCAGAAACACTTTTAAAATCTCACAGAACTCCATCACTGATAACATCAAGGAAATCCCAAAGTGTCTTGGGAAAATGGCAACAAAAGAAAGCCAGGGGCATTATAGTTTAGGTGTTGAATTACAATCTGACACCCAGATTCAAATCTACCGGTACCTACAGATGTAGAAGGAAACTAGGGGATATTATTTCCTTTCAATCTACCTCACAGAGTGTTTGCTGTGGGGAAAAACTGGGGAGTCAGTGCTATGTAGCCTGTCTTGCATTCTGGAAGATGCAACTAAATAAATGAATAAGAGATCCCATTAGACCAAAGTGATGTAATGAATGTTTCCCTGTTTATTATGTAAAATGTTGTACAGTCAAATCAAAAGATTTGGCTAGTGGAGAGAAGACAGATTGCAACAACTTTTAAAAACCTTTCAGAGCTTCATCTAAAGTGTAAAATAATTTTCTCTAAAAATGCATGAGTGCGCAATCAGATTTTAGCCTCTCCAAGCCCAGCTTTCTTGCACAGAATAAATATGGTGCTTTATTTTGCTGTTCTCCATCCAAGCAATAAGACGCCTGTAATTATTGTTATGTCTGCAAGAGCCTGGCAAATAATTCAAAGAAATGTTTTGCCACTTTTCATTTAAATTAGCCCATATAGAATTTGTTCTATTAAAAATAATCATTTTAGCCAATAAACAGCTGGTGTTATGGGCTGTGGAGGGCAACCTTCCTGCCAACTATTTGGATGAATTCTAAAATGATTATTAATGGACCACTTTCTGAAAAGCCCCAAATTCAAGGTTAGATGAAATTCTGCTACAGTAATAGAAGCAAGAAACACTTCAAGCATTGATAATAAACTTCCAAGGAGATCTTCTGACTCTATGCCGTTGATATTTAAGTAGTGCTCTAGAAGATGTTTTGGGATTGCACCCAAGGTACTTATTGCTTTGTTTTCTTTTGCCACAATCATTCTACTTCTGTTTGCAGGTTTGTGTTTTGTGATTTTCTCCACTTCATTCTCTCCTATTCTGCTGTCTCCAGGTACTGCAACACCCATTATCCAGATTTTTTTGTCTTTCTTATCAACAATTGTTAAGTCTGGGGAGTTATGTGGCAGGTGTCTGTCTGTTTGGATTCTAAAGTCTTGATCTACCGGTTCTTGCTTGTAGGCAAATGGTATTTCTTGCAAAACTGGGGAAAAAAAAGATGGAAAAATGCATCTTTCTTGCTACTTTGTCATGCTGTTTTATGTAGTCAGTCTGTGCAGCAGCTAACTAGATGGTTCACTGTTTGCTCAGCTTCTTTTATCATCATCATCATCATCATCATCATCATCATCAAATATGTGCCACCACTTGTCAACAACTCTAGGCAGCTAACAAGAAACTGCAATAAAATCAAAAAAGATAAAAGATGGCAAGTGTGATGAAGCAATACATCTCACCCTCCTTCTGTCTTCACAGTTTTTCTACACAACAGCAGAATGGAGGGTCATCTGGATCTCAGCTGCAACCTCATTTTAGAGGGCAGGTGCTGTTACAGGGGAAAATGCATGCTTTCAGAACCCAACAGATGCCATTGTTTAATTAGAGGAACATTGAGTGCCCCAACCTTGTAGGATCAAATCACATGGGCAGATGTTACGGGGAACATGGGATCCCTCAAGTACCCAGATCCTGTGCTGTGCAGGACTTTATGGGTAACAACCAGCACCTGGAAGCAAACTGGCAACCAGTGGAGCTCACAAAGCATAGTGTTATAGGGCATACTGAAGCATGCTCATTACTGCTTACACCCCTGCATTCTGGACCAGTTGAAGCTTCCAGGGGGTAGCCAAGAGCAGCCCTATATAGAGCACATTGGAGTAGTCAAGCCACAAGGTGACTAGGACATGAGTGATTGTTTGAAGGGTCCCCTAAACTAGGAAAGGGAGAAACTGGTACACCAGATGGAAAGTTGTACAAAGGCCTTCCTTGCTACAGCATGCAATGCTCTTCAGGTAGAAACTTTGAGTCCAGACAGACACCCCCTCCCCAGATTGCATACTAACATTGAGGGGGGAAATCCTATTCCATCCAAAGTCAAAGATGGAATCTCCACAGCCACTTGGTCTTTGTAGAATTGAGTTGGAGATGGTTCCCCCCCCCCATTCAAGCTTGAAATCAATGTTTCATAAACCAAAGAATTTCCTCCCTCCCACTTTAGGGTAATATATTGGCATGTGATACTTTGAGGGGAAGAGAGGCCCTAGGGCAACCAAAATCCTGGAGTCAGAATGCCACCATAGAGAGGATTTGCTTGCTTGCTACCATAGAGAATATCAAGAAGAGCCTCTAGTTAAGATTTCATAATGTAAGTGGGCTGATTCAGGGGAAGTGCTCCTTTGTTAGGGCTGTACTCATATATTCTTCATGCTATGAAGCAGCAGTAGGTATGTGTTTCTGTTATTTTCTGCTGTAGAGACAGTAAGGTTGATGAAATGGGTAAAATGTTGACCTTGGACTGAGAAATCTTGATTTCAGTGCTGTCTTATTCTGAAATTTACTGGGCAGTACTGGCAGCACCATTATCAGCTTATACAGCTGATATTTGTTGGGCTTCAGGGTTTAGTGGCCATGATCTAGAGAACAGATTTCCTGATATTTCACCAGGAACTGTGGTTGCAATCTTCAGAGGCAAAGAGATCTGTCAAACAGACATAGGCAACTGAACAGGGACTGACTGGGCTCCTGTCTTTATAGTCAAGTGTCCAACACCACCAAAATGACCAATTGGGATTAGGCACAAACAATGAATCAGAGACCAGCCCTCACCAACCTGCAGCAATCAGAAACCAGCTCAATCAGGGCCAATCAGAAGTCATGGACAGGACACTGTCCACTATTAGCTGCTTAATTTATTCCATATCATAGATGTGAGAATAAAAGGTTCTCTGTTACTCTGAGTAACAGAGAAGGAAGGGAAGATAGAGTAGAAGGAAGAGTAGAATGTTTAGTACGGGGTTATCCTGCAACCAAGATGATATCAGTACTAACACAGGATCAGACTTGGAGACCAAGATCAATAATATATATTTTTCAGCCTTTGCAGGGAATTATGAGGAGAAAAAACTGAAGCTGACAGCATGACAATAAACCATGGAAGCTGCTGGATGACAATACACTTAATGTTTTTAATTTATTTCCCTGATGGTGCATTTGGGTCCTGGGCACAGTCTGCTACTTCAGGAATACACCAAAGAATGATTCATTTGAACTCAATAGCTTCTTCACTATAGTCACCTATACTGAGATAACCTCTCTTCTAAACAATTAAGCAACTCTCGTTAGAAGACTAAAAGGGAAGGACGTTCAAAAATAATAACAATAAGTGAGAGGAAGGGATGTCAGCAGTTAACCAGACAGAGCAGCTTACAGTAGGTACGTCTCCGTATTCTCATGACTGGGAATAGAATGGCCATCCTTCGGGTGCCCATGAATAATTCATGCCAATTTTAGCCCACTCTTCCATTTTAGAGATGAGAAATAAACACTCCCGCCTTGACCACTTTTGCTGATATGCCACCCCACGAGTACATTGTGCAGTCTGAAGTTTTGACAGAGGAGGAAAAACGAGGGGCAGGCAGCTCAGTGTTGCTTTTCAAAAATTTGCCTAATGACTGTCAGCTGCCATCTACTTTTGTGAGATTATGGAAGAGGAGAGTTCCTCTAGGTGAGAGCAAGGCTAGCTGAGGGTCTGCATTAAGAGCCTGAGGTAGTAATATGGAGAGTCCTAGTTTTCCAACAACATTTCCTTGGCCATGTCACAAGGGAAAACAAAACAAAACAAAACAAGAAAAAGGAATGCTACTAAATAGATCTGGAACTCCTGCTTAAGCGGGGGGGCTGGACTAGAAGATCTCCAAGGTCACTCCCAGCTCTATTCTATAATTTTTTTAAAAAAAAAAATATTGGTTTTTAACAATAACCATCTCCAGTGCCTGGTGTACAGCGTGTTGTCTTGGTTTATATATTTGGGGGGGGGGAGGAATAATAATTAATTAACAGTCAATAATGATTGATTTTGATAATTCCATAATTAGTATATTAATTAATAATATATTTCTTTGATCTTCCCTTCTCGCAATTGTATTCTCCTTCTTCAACCTTAAACAAATATAATTCTTAATATTTTCAATGTATAAATGATTAAATATAGACATTTTTTCATATTTGTACAGATGATGGTAACATCTATGTATAACATTTTTTTATCAGCTTATATTATTCTTATAACAATCATCTCATTAGTTCACCATGCAGCTCTATTCTATTATTATAACTCATTTTGTTTAGGACCATGATGAAAGATGTGTGGACATTATTAGATGGAGAGTTATTCTGGTTTGGATTGAATGTGTGAGAATGAACTTTCTGAGGCTTACTGCTCAACCACACAACCCTTTAACTGTGGCTTGAAGAAGCCTTGTTAACTGTAATGGTATGTGAGAATGAGCTCGGAAGACAAGAGGAAAAGTCAGTCAGACAAGTGGCACTTTAACCCACAGAAGTTATGGGAGTATGTCAAATATCTCAGAAATTCAGCTCTAGTTTCTTGGGCTGTCAAAGGGAGGGGTCGAGAAGCATACTTTCAGACATGTGACATTATGTTAATGTAACCTTACAATAAAGTCAGAGCTAGAACTACTTCTGGGTGTGCTTTTTGTCTGGACTGTCTTGAAAGGCTGACACTAACTGTTCCCTAAGAACATGTTCCCATGATGCAGCTTTTGTTTCATGCCAAGCTCATAGTTGAGACTGCCTAACTTGCTGTGATCTAATATTAAGGGGGTGAGGGAGAATTTGGTGTACTGTATTGGTTAAAGGCCCAGAGCTAGAAATTGGGAGATCAGGAGTTCTGGTCCTCCCTTAGGTAGGAAGCCTCCTGGTGGCTTTGGACCAGTCACTTTCTCTCAGCCCAAGGAAAAAGGCAATGACAAGCCACTACTGAAAATCTTGTTAGGGAAAATGCAGGGACTTATGTATAATCCGATATTTGGTGCTTTCCTGCACGATTATTTTGGCTTGACCAACGTGACAAATTGGGAAATTTTCAAGCACAAATCATGTATTATGCAAACATTTCATCTTCATGGGCCTAGTGGTTCCATGCAAGACTATCAGCAATGTTATTTTTTTTAAAAAAAAATGCCCTGACATGTCAGTGCAGGCATTTTGTGTACACATGCCCCAACTGATAGGTGCTATTGCTGAGCTCAGAGCCATGGCTGCTGGTCAGAATTAGGGGCTCATATGAATCCATCCCAAACTAAAAAAATAACATTCAGAGCACTTGGGAGAGCTTAATTCCAAAATCTGGGGATGCCCTGAGGATCTGATGCTTGACTCTAAATGAATGTGTGGAAACTACCACCAGTTGTGCCCCACTAGATTCTGGTATCTCCTACCATGTGATGGGAAGATGGGATTCAACCAAGTTTCCGGTGGTTGCTCTGGCTCAGACAGGGCAGATGTATACAGTGGCTTTCAGGATGTAAAATCTGCAGTAGATAAGAGAAGATAGGAATAGTAGCAGTCTATCAAGAAAGGCCTTTAGTACGAAGCAGAAGACATAGGAGCCAAACTTTGCAATGTGCCTCTTTAACTTTAAATAATCTGAAGCATCAAGAATGTGACACAATAAAGACAGTGTTCTCCATCAGCAGTTCAAACCATGAAGGGTTCCTGACACTATCACTGTAAAATTAATTTTGTATTGGAATAATTGGAAAAATTGAGATACATTGATGCTTTTTATATTAACAATCCAAATGCAAAATTCATCACATCTCTTTGAGAGATCCTTCCCCAAGATGTAAAATTAGTTTAAAAAAAAAAAAAAAAAACCATGTGGCAGCTCAAGAAAATTAAAAGAGCATTTTTAAAATGAACCCTCAAGATTAAATAGCATAAAATGAACTTTCAGAATAGCATCAAACACATTCACCCACACAGAAACTTTCGTCTGTCTGCTGACTGACAAGCATTAAAATACACACATGTATACACCCAAGAGACCATCTATTCAGACATCTTTATATCACTGACACCCACAGTTTCCATTGCCTACAATGTAGCAAATGAAATGGCAGGTTTTACACATCCTCCAAACCATCATGTCCATTGTTTGACCTTAGCTGAATCCAATGTGTGAACTTGGTAGAGCAGCAATGAAGATCTTGGAAAAGAAATTCAGACATTATGATGTGTCTATGCTTACAAAGTTCAGAATAGTTCTCCTTGTGGCACTCCCTGGAAATGAAACTTGGACTTTGAAAAAGCGAGATAGAATGAGTATTGATGCTTATAAATTCTGGTGTAGGAGAATATCATGGACAGCCAAGAAAATAAACAAATCATCAGACGAATCGACCCAGAATTTTCACTTGAGGCATAAATGACCAGGGTCAATTATCATATTTTGGACATATTACCAAAGACCTACTTCTCTTGGGAAAACTAGAATTCTGGGGAAGAAGAAAGGCGAGAGAGAAGATGCCCTGCAGCAAGGTGAATGGACTCATTTGCAAAGAGCTATTGATACATCATTAGAAGATCTGAAGGATGGGGATAGATCTTCCTGGAGAAAGTCTTTCAAACCTATTTTAGAAACTTAAAGTGTAAAATGAGACTGAAAAAAAAGGATGCTTGCAATAAACCATCATTAAAAATCCAATGCCTATCCCAGGGGCAGGCAACCTTGGCTCTTTTATGACTCGTGGACTTCCAGAATTCCTGAGCCAGCCATGCTGAGGGGAAAGGCAGAGGTTTCCAAGCTGAGCCATGCTGGATCAGGAATTCTGGGAGTTGAAGTCCATGAGTCATAAAAGAGCCAAAGTTGCCTACCCCTGGCCTATCCAATGCCTTACCTTTCTTGCCAGGACAAGACATGTTCTCCCTCAAGAGCAGAGGGGAAATTCTTCACTATTAGGCCATTTCCACATGACTCTGTTTCCACTCTCCACTCTTTTCAAGCCACACTTCAAGGCACACTTCGCAATCACCTTCCTTTCAGCCAGCCTTAGAACCCTGACAGAACACACAAATCATAATGAACCACTTCAATATTCTCTAATCCAGGGGTCCCCAACCTATGGGCTGTGGCCCGGTACTGGACTGTGGCCTGTTGGCCACTGGACAGCAGGAATGGCTGGTGAGTGCGTGCACCCCCCACTTGTGCTAGCTCCGCTGTGTGGGCACTAATGGCCCCATTTGCACATGCGCAGGGGTGCTAGCACTGCCACCAGCATCATGCGGGCATCAGCGGCCCATTTGCAAATGTGTGTGGATGCCGCCACGCCGCCAGCGCTGTCGTGGGTGCACACGGGCCACTTGCGCATGCGCATGGGCCACTTGTGCATGCACATGCGTGCTAGCACTGCCACCATGCACAAACCCATTTGCACATGTGCACACACACATTTCGCTGCTCCTCCCTTTTCTTCCGGGCCGCCAAGCCGGAAAGTTTGGGGAGTTCTGCTCTAAACAACTCATAGGAGTATACAAAATTGTCATTGTTTGATTAAGTACCATCAAGTTGTTGACTTTTAGATATCATATAGATATTCTCTAACATGATCTATCCCTAACTTGGTCTTTTAGGTCTTCCAGTGGTGCAACCATTACCACTATATATATATCTGTGGTGGGGAGAAAAATCCATCCCCCCAAAAGACAGTAAAAAAACAGAATTTCCTCCCTCATCCATAGCAAGCATATTCAACATTAACATTTATCACTTTATCTTAAATTACAACCATTCTGTACTTCACCTTATTTTTCTACAAACTTTTCTCTAAATCTTCAGCTCTACTTATTGATCAACAAAGATCCAATAAAAATTAACAAAAATGCTTAGTAACATAAGTATATAATTCGTTCCTTTCCATTTAATCTAAACCCCTCTCATTCCTCTCTTAACTGTTAAACATTACAAAATAATAAGAACATCAGAAATTTTATGCAGAGATCAATGGCATAATGTAAAACGTGGTTGCTGGTCAATAGTGATAGATTGGTAAGGGTTAATATCAAAAAAGAAATCTTTCAAGGAGACACACTATCACCACTTGCAGTGATTATTTGTCATTGCAATGATTCCTCTGTCAACAATACTGAACAGGTCAGGCCATGGCTATCAAACATCAGAAACATTTGCCTGGCTATCCCACCTCCTTTACATGGATGGTAAGAAGCTGTACGGAAAAACACCATCTAAAATAGAACCACTGTTCAACAACACTCATATAGAGAGAGAGCAAAGACATTGCAATGGAGTTTGGACTGGATGAATACACCACCCTCACAATCAGCAGGGGAAAAATAGTGAAAGCAGAGGGAATCAAGATGCCTTATGGAAATAACATTAAGAGTCTGGATGAAGACGCTCACTACAAATATCTGGACATCTTTCAAAATGACAACATCAATCACACTGAAGTCAAGAAGAAGGTTAGAATTGAATACATCATGAAAGTGAAGAATATCTTAAAGTCCAACCTCTGTACACGAAATATCATCAAGGAAATTGACAACTGGACAATTCCAATCATTAGATTACTGCAAAAGTGGCCTGGACCCATGCAGAACTAAAACCCCAGGATAGGAAGGTCAGAAAAATAATGACAATGAATCATGCCCTTCATTGATGCAGTGATGTTGATAGACTCTATTTATCAAGGAAAATAGGTATGGAATGTTGCAAGTACATCATATAGTTGAAAGAAAAAAGAGCACTGGAAAAATAACTGAAGGAAAGTGAAGAAGATGCACTGAAACTATACATCATGAAAGCTTACTGAGTATTGGAAATACCAAAATGGCCTACAAGTAAGTCCAAATGGGGAATAGAAAAGAGACCTGGCAAGGCATAGCATTATAAATACAAAATACAAAGACTTGCAAATAGAAATAGAACAACTGTGGCGAAAGAAAATAGTAATAAATGTCTTGGGTGCAATCCCAAAATATCTGGAGCACCACTTGAACTCCATCAGCATCAACAAAATCATCATCTGTCAATTGCAAAAGGCAACTTTATGTGAAACAGCTTAAATCCTGTGATGATGCTTTTAATACCATCAAACATCTGCCTATCTCATGCTTGAGAAAGACTTGATAGGTGTATAAAAATGCCAAACATCTGGCTATCCAACATCACCAAAGGAAGCAAGTCATTATTTTACCAGTTTTTTTACTTCCTCCACCAGCCATACTTAAGTCCCATAGATAAAAATCTAACTCTTCTTTTTCTAGTCTTTTTACTCTTCTTTAGAAGTTCTTATCTTTATTCAAGTCAGCTTGTGCTTTCCATCAAATAACTCCAATAAATCTCTCATATTTTAGTTTAAAAGGTTAGTCCACATGACCCTTTGGGTAAATTATTTGAATGTTTATTTTTAAATGATCATTCGATTCTACTTGTAAATTTAGTATTTCCATCTCTCTCTTGTATGTTGTAATTTTTAAGTCCATTTTAAATCCATTTTGATCAGCCTCTAAGACATTTGTTCATCTTCAAGTTTTAGTTCCAGTAAATAGTTAAAAAGCTCAAACACTTCACATGCTCACAGATCAAAACTTTGCTTTAAAGTACCCATCATAGGCCTTAGTAATTGACCTTCAAAGACTTGTTTTGCATTGAATGTAAATAAAACAGATTTTTCCCACACAAGAGGATCTTTCTAATTAGTTTCAAAATCTCTCTTTAAATCCACTCACAAAGCCTTAGCATTTAAACTGTTTAAATAACTCTAAAGTCTAAAATCACTCATTTGTTGTATATTGCAAAAATTTACAAATATATATATATAATAAAATATTAGCAAGCTGAAAAGATATGGTTTCCTTTCTCTTAAACAGATTGAAGGGAAACTCTCCCAGCGACTTTATAGCCTTGTAGTTCTGAAGGTTTTTCAATCTTAAAGAGCCACTGCAAAACAATAAACTCCCAAGTGATTAAAAAGAGGAGGTTTGGTCAAACCAGGGGTAGGCAACCTTGGCTCTTTTATGACTCATGGACTTCAACTCCCAGAATTCCTGAGCTCAGGAATTCTGGGAGTTGAAGTCCACGAGTCATAAAAGAGCCAAGGTTGCCTACCCCTGGGTCAAACCTTGAGTCCATGAAGGTTGCGTTTCTACTCCAGGCACAATTGAATTGGTAATTCGTGGGGAGGTGAAAAACAAATGCAGGCACTAGCTTGCCTTGCCTTACCAGAAGTGGAATAGGACAACTCACCACGGCCAACTCACAGTGGCCAATTCACCACGGCCAACTCATTGTGGGACAACTCGCTGCGGGACAACTTGCTACAGGAAAATTCAACAATCCAATTTAATTATTTAAAATAATTTTAAAAATATTTTAAATATTGTCATTCACATTTCATTTTGTCCCTGCGTTTGCATCCTTTCTTTAATGATTCTATTCCACTATTTCTTTGATATTAGTGAAACTCTTGTCCTATGGTAAGTGGCCCATGGCGAGTTGTCCTATGGCAAGTTGGCTGCAGTGAGTTGGCCATGGCGAATTGTTCTACACCCCACCAGAAGTGCCTCGTAAGTGTGGAATCTGACGAAGATGTCACCCTGCACATGTATTCATCTGCCCATCCCTGTAAGCACTGGTGGGATTCAAATATGTGAACAACCGGTTCTCTGTGTGGATGCCACTTCCGGAAGTCCATTCTGGGCCTGGGCAACCAAAAATTAGCTACCGGTTCTGCCGAAGTGGTGCGAACCGGCTGAATCCCACCACTGCCTGGATGCCCAGTTTTCTATGTCCAACAACAAATCAGGGGCTGTGGATCTGCTTTGCACTTGTGGGTCAGATGCTAGGCCAGAGCATTGTTTTAATCTTGGAATTTGCTATCTTCAGGCTTTTGATGGAATTATTATGCCTTGCAGGATTTATTTATTTTTTACAGATTGTAAAAGATATTGTCAGTCTCCTTGGAAACAAAAATTCATGCTACATATCTTATTGGAGAACCTGGTTGCTATTATTATTTACACACATGCACACTGATTTTGAAAGTATCAGAATATGTGCTGCAGAGCTTCCTTTCCTTTTGCTTCCTTTGAAAGTTATGGGTAGCAAATAAAGTGGTATCTTTTCCAGAGATGTGCATGAGCTGAAACAAAAGATCCACATTACATCAATGAGTGGATTTTATAAATCAACTTTTCTCAGTCTTGAATAGAAGCCACAAAGTTGGGCTGCTTTAATGAGCAGCTACTGTTCTTGTGGGGAAGTTTGAATCGTTTTTGACACATTCACTGCCTTACTTAGCAACTACTGCAACAGAAAGTATTTATCATGATCCTGTCTTTTTATTCACTTTAACCTCTGAGTTCATCCTTTGAAAGTGCAGACTTATGTATTTAATGTCAGATTTGTATCCCAGCTTTTCTCTGGGGGTTCAAAGAGGCTTACCAAGGAAGCCCTGTCTCAGTTATATCTCTACAAATCTCCTGTGAGGTCGCTTGGGCTAGTTCTTAGCCATCACATCATGCTAACATTCAGTCAAAAAGGAGAAAACTAGAGTTACAGTGCAAAAATGCACACCACCAAGAGTTGTTCTGTGAGAAAGAAAGAAAGAAAGAAAGAAAGAAAGAAAGAAAGAAAGAAAGAAAGAAAGAAAGAAAGAAAGAAAGAAAGAAAGAAAGAAAGAAAGAAAGAAGGAAGGAAAGAAAGAAAGAAAGAAAGAAAGAAAGAAAGAAAGAAAGAAAGAAAGAAAGAAAGAAAGAAAGAAAGAAAGAAAGAAAGAAAGAAAGAAAGAACTTAAAAATGCAATTTTTAAACACAAATAAACCAAATTTAAACCAGACCAAAATTAAAAGAAGAATTTCATAAGCAAAGTCCCTTTAGAAGAAAATAATTATAATAAACTAATCCTACCATACACAAAAGGGGTGTAACAGAAATAACAGCCAGAATTCTCCAACCCCTAGGTATAGCAATAGCCCACAAACCCACAGCCACATTCCGCCAGGATTTATACAGAACCAAAGACAAGATACAGAAAGATGAAAGAAACAATGTAATCTACAAAATCAACTGTAACGACTGCAACCAATTCTACGTGGGACAAACATCACATCAATTAAAAACCAGGATCCACGAACACCGGCTGGCAGTCAAACACCACGATCCCAAATCCTTAATCTCTAACCACACCGACACCAAACAACACCAGTTCAATTGGAGCAACACTAAAATCGTCAGCCACGCTACCCCCCGCCATGCTCGTGAGTTCATCGAAGCCTGGCACTCCACAAGCAATTCCCTCAACAGACACATTGACCTACAACCAGCCTACGAGCCCCTCAGAACCCAGATCAACCACATGGCCAGCCAGAGACAGCCCCGACTCTCAACCAACCCATGCAATCCCCCCCTCCCCCTCCCACCAGCAGTTCACCTCCCAACGTAACCAAGCCTCTCACTGATGATTCATACCTCACCCATCACAAGACTCTCACTTGACACACTCACACCCGAAGCCCTTATAAACAGAAGAACACTGACACCGCTGAAGATATTACCTAGCCTGGTAACGAAACATTTGGAAATTAACCCACAAGCTCAGAGAACAAACCTTCACCCTCATAATTATAATAACTGGAGTTGTAAAATGTTTCAAATTTGAAACGCCTCATTTCATTTGAGTTTGTTGGAACTGAGAACGATCTTAAAACACTAATATTCTATCTTAAAACACTGAAAATGGGGGGTGGGGGTTGGTTCCCTTCAAGTAAGGTTGGAGCAAGCAGTTTGAATTCTCAACTGTACATCTTTGAAACATTCCAAATTTTAACTTTTTATATATGACTATATTATTCTTGATCTGTAAATACTAATATTGCCATCCTAGACTTTTAGTACGATACTGTATTGGAAGAAAAGTGGGAGATGGCACAAACCACAAGATTCAGAATAACAGAGTTGGAAGGGACATTGGAGGTTTTCTAGTCCAACCCCCTGTACAATAGCAATAACAGACTTATATACTGCTTCATAGTGCTTTACAGCACTCTCTAAGCAGTTTACAGAGTCAGCATATTGCCCCCCAACAATGGGTCCTCATTTTACTGACCTCAGAAGGATGGAAGGCTGAGTCAACCTTGAACTGGTCAAGATCGAACTCCTGGCAGTGGGCAGCCTGCAAAACTGCATTCTAACCACTGCACCACCACAACTCAAGCAGGAGACTCTATACCAGGCATGTTAAACTCGCGATGTCACATGACGTCACGTGACATATTGTGACTTTTTCCCCATTGCCGGCAATGGGGTGGGCGCGGTTTCGGCATGACGAAGTTTGACATGTCCGGGAGTTTGACATGTCTGCTCTACCCCATTCCAGACAAATGGCTGTCCAATCTCTTCTTAAAAACTTCCAGTGATGGAGCATCCACAACTTTTTGGATGCAAGTGGTTATTCTCACTGACAGGAATTTTTTCCTTAATACTAGCTGGATCTCCCTTTGTTAAGCTTCCATCCATTATTTCTTGTCTTGCCCTCAGGTGCTTTGGATAATAGGTTGACCCCCTCTTCTCTGTGACAGCCCCTCAATGAAGACTACTATCATGTCACTCCTAGTTCTTCTCTTTGTTAGACTAGATATACCTAGTTCCTTCAACTGTTCATCATATGTTTTAGCCTCCAGACCCCTAACCATCTTTGTTGCTCTTCTCTGCACTCTTTCTAGAGATTTGGCATTTTTTTTGTATCATGGTGACCAAAACCGGATGCAGCATTCCAAGTGTGATCTTACCAAAGCAGTATAAAGCAGTAGTAACACTTGATCCTGATACTATCCCTCTGTTGATGCAGCCTAGGATTGCATTGGCTTTTTTTTTTGGTAACTGTAGCACACTGCTGGCTCATACTTAAATGGTTGTCCACTAGGACTCTAGATCAAAATTATGGCTGTTAAGCCACATACCACCTATTCTATACCTGTGGCGTTTGGTTTTTCTTGCCCATGTGTAAAACCTTATTTTTCTCACCACTGAATTACATTTTATGGGAAGGGCCCAGTGTTCAAGTCTGTCAAGATCCTTCTGGATTTTCAGCTAATCTTCTAAAGTGTTGGCTATTAACTTCAGATTGGTGTCATCTGCAAATTTGATGAGTTCCCCTTCTATCATAAACTATCAAATTGTTTATGAAGATGTTGAAGAGTACTGGGACTAAGAACCTTGGAGTACCCCACTGCATGCTTTCCTCTGTGTAGATGTAGTTTCATTGAGGACTACACATTGAGTACAGTTAGACAGCCAGTTATGAATCCATCTGGTGATAGTACTGTCTACCGATATTTTTCTATTTTACCAAGAAATAGGTTGTGGTCTACTTTGTCAAATGCCTTACTGAAATCAAAGTGTACTAAGTCCCCAGCATTTCACTGGTCCATTAATTTAGTCATTTTATCGAAGAATGCAATAAGTTTGTCTGGCATGATCTGTTTTTGACAAACCCATGTTGGCTTCTAGTAATACCTTTGCTTGTTTCTAAGTGTTCCCAGATCTGTTGCTTGATTATCTTTTCCAGGATCTTCCTAGGTATTGATATCAGGCTATTTGGTCCATCTTCCCCCTTTTTGAAGACAGGAACCACATCAGCTCTTTTCCAGTCTTCTGGTAGTTTCCCAGTGCTCAAGGGTCATTGAACAATATGGTTCAGTGGACCATTTCCAAAGGACTTGCTTCACCCCCAAGAACTACAGCATCTTGCTAAAGTGGCACACTTCAACCTGGAATTCAGTCAGGTCCTAAACACATCCCCACTAAGTCCACCAATCTTGTTTTCTCTGTTTTTGCAGCCTTTCACTAGATTAATACTGTAAACAGTCAGCATTCAATATGATGAACCCTGATGTACCCTTCCTTCTGCCATTATGGGAGTTCTTCCAAACACAACTGGCCTTTTGATAAGTCTGATATTTTGAGCTTTGCTGAAGGTTGTGCTCTACTTCTCCTGGAGGTTAGATAGGCTCTGGTCCTCTCCTTTCAACTCCCAGTGTTGCTCCTGGGGATTATCTTTCTTCTGTGCTATTTAAGTACAAAAGTTCCAGAAAGAAGTCAAGATTCTCATTGTTTTTGGATTCTGGACCATTCCACAAAACTAGCTGGGAATGTTGAATGGGATGCAATAGAAGGGGGCCCTCTCTTTGATCTCTCAATTTCTCGATCTCCCAAAAAGTGATAAGAGCACTCTTTGTCCTCTCTCCCCAATCCCACTTTTAAATGGTTTTTCAATCCCTCTGGAGTTCCGGGTTTTTCCATTCTCAACAGAGTTGTGTTTATTTGTGTTTCCAGTTTCTAAGGGTATCTAATCACAAATGGCTCAATGATGTCTCTTCCCCTGCTCTTCCCCTGCCCAATGTCTTTGCTCTAGCACAGGGGTCGGCCACCTGAAACATTGAACGAGCCGCATGGACCCGTTTCCCTAAAAAAAAACAACCCCTGGGAGCCGCACCCGTCCGCGCACGCGCACCCGTCCGCGCACCCGCCCGCGCACGCGCACCCGCCCGCGCACGCGCACCCGTCCGCACACGCGCACCCCCCGCCCGCGCACGTGCACCCGCCCGCGCACCCGCCCGCGCATGCGCACCCGCCCGCGCATGCGCTCCCCCAAATGGCGGAGGAGGCTCCGGAGCCGCAGGTGATGGCTCAAAGAGCCGCATGCGGCTCCGGAGCCGCGGGTTGCCGACCCGTGCTCTAGCACCATATGGGCCCAGATCCAATTGGACCTGGGCAGTTTTCCCCTTAAATCCAAAGCTACTGAAGAGATGGGGAGAATCCAAATCCTTTTCTCAGCTTCAGAACCAAGCTTATTCCTCAGATTTGTCTTCCAGTTCAGCCTTCTGAATTCTCACTTGTTTTAAAAAGATTCATATTTTCTATCTCCAAGAGGGATGTTCCTCTCTATCTGAGCATCCTGCCCTCTGGAAAGATTTTGATTGTTTCTCTGCCTGTCTGGCAGGTTGACTAGCTGTGAATGTCAGCTTGTAGCCTTACATTCTCAAATGATCCATAATGCAGAAGAAGGGTTTATGGGTGGAGGGTATCAAGTGTAAGCAGTGGGTATAGCACAGAGCCAGATAATGGCTTAAATAGAAGCTAATGTAGGCAGCCATGGATTCTGTCTACCATGCAGCTTGCAATGAATGCAGAGGCTTGCAGATTACACTACAAAGATAAATGAACCAATCCTTCAGTCAATACTGAATCGAACCAAGTGCAGGAATTATTACTGAGCCAGCTTCCACACATTTCAGTCAGACTTGAATCAATTGCCCACTGTCATTGTCAGATTTGTGGATTCCCAAGTGTTAGATTCTTGATACTAGGCAGGATTGTTAGCTATGAGCTGTATCCATTTTGTTTTGAAGGGGCATTTGAAGCTGCAAAACAGCTGGGAGCAAGAGCATTCATTGTTGGAGATAGCTTGACCAATTGACTTTCTCAAGGCACAGGCCTAGAGTCTGTAAAACTTCGGGGGCCTACGAGAATGAATTTGATGTTATTATTTTTCATATTTTCAATTTTGTTTTTACATTTAAAATTCACAAATCCTAAAACTGAAATATTTAAGATACTATTCCTAACTTGTTAGGTGTCTGCTTATTGTAAACTAATCATGTGACGCCACAGGTTACTGGACAAAAAGAAAAATTCCTTGACTTATTGAAGAATATAGAGCCAAGGAATACTTTTATCACCCTAACCATCTGTTTACCAACAGCAAGGGCAAAGACAGATAAATATACCAAATATACCTAAGACGGACTTAATGCAGCCCTGGCATTTCAGCCTATTCAACATACACTATAGGTACATCTTACCTGAAGTTATGCAGAGATTTATACCACCAATGTCTTCATGCACAAGTCCATGTATGCTTTTGGATTTATATCTTCCAAAGAGCAAGTCATTTTGGACAGATACCTGGACTATCTCCGTGCCATTTTCTTCCACATCCCTGAGTTTACTTGCTTAGCAATAGACCTTCTCTCAGCCAGTTCCAGCAAGCTCATATATTTCAATTAGGGAAGTCTTCCTGAAGAGGGAAAATAATGAAATCAAACTCCTAGCTAGGAGGGAAAAGGCAGACAAAGCTTGATTGGGATGGGGAGGAGAGGGATGCTTCCTCCCTATATGCCTCATTTATCACTTACCAACCATCTGTGCTTATGCAGCGGAATGGGGTCTGGAAGCCACAGAGGCAGAAGAAAAGAAAGTTATTTTGATCCTCGCCCAAGTATGCTTTGCATAGAGCATGACCAGTGGGCAAGTACCTTCTGCAGCCAGACATTGATTAGAACCCCACGCAGAGATGTAGCTGGACCTGTTTTAGGAAAAGAGGGGGGCGGGAACAGCAAGCTGTTAATTAAAGAATGTGGATGTCTAGAAACAGTGCAAAGAGAGTAGTGTATACATAGAAAGCCACTGAATGGTTCAAGACTGAAAACATTTTGCAGAACAGAGGAGGGTTTATGTTTAATTTTTAGATGGTCCCACAAGGTTTTTAAGCAACTATAACGAGCCTTAAAAGATAACGGCTGGAATAGGAGAATAAGCCTTTCCCAGAATAGGTCTATTTCTCACAAGATATTTTAGAACACAGAAGGCATTTTCACAAAAGGGATTTGCTTTGTTCTTGGATCAATTCCGGATCCCAGTGTTCTGTCTTTGGCAACTGAGCTGATCTATTTCCAGCCAGTGGCATCTGCATGATCAAAATGATTACTTGCCTGAGGAGATGTCAGTATGCAAAGCCCACCATTATATATATTCCATCATGATAACTGAGGAAAGGACTAAACTATAACATTTGCACGATGACGTCTTGAATGTTTCATTGTTTGCCTTCCTTACCAACAGCTGCCCATTCCTGCCCCTTCCCCCCCCCCCAACAGCCACGCACTAGTTTCATTACGATGGAAAAGAGATCAGTCTGGATGCACTTTTCATCACTTGGTGTTTGAAGAAATAAAGATGCTGTTATTGACTTCTAATAATTAACAAACCACCAGCACTCCACTTCCTTATAAATCTAAGTAAATTTATATTTATTCAAGTATTATAAATGCATCCATTGTTTATACTGAATTAATGGGGAGATAGCTGCTTGGTTCCTGGTAATCTAAGCAAATTGGTGGAGGGCTTCATTTGCTCAGCAATTTCTTCAGCATTAATTCTGTCCATGTTATAAAAAGTTTTGTAAAGGGTTATTGTTTTGGTTTTTTTTAAGTTAGCATGGTTCTGCTAACTCTGATAGGGCAAGGTAGATATTTGAAGGCTCTTATAATCTTTCCCCATGAAGATCCAATGCTATTGGCTGTTGATTGATTGGGAGGGAGATCTTCTCTTCCAGACATTTGTTCAAGTGTTTTGCACTATTAAGCCTACATTTCCTAAGGTTATTTGGAAGGGGATATATATGCCTGCCTCCTAAAATATCCTTCTACTGCCTACCTTGAACAGACTCTTGTTTCTTTTTTGCTTTTCAAAAGGTTTTTGCTCACCAGTAAGTTCTGTGCTCCCAACAAGAATACCTTTGAGTGCATGCTACATGATCTATCTATTCTATTCATAGAACTGAATTGTTGATTAATAAAAGGCCACAGGACCTGCTTCGCCAAAGTTCTTTGCCATTGGGCAACACTTTTTGGACATGAGATTTAATCACCAGTGGTTGGGGGGGGGGAAGAAGAAGAAGAAGAAGAAGAAGAAGAAGAAGAAGAAGAAGAAGAAGAAGAAGAAGAAGAAGAAGAAGAAAAGAAGAAGAAGAAGAAGAAGAAGAAGAAGAAGAAGAAGAAGAAGAAGAAGAAGAAGAAGAAGAAGAAGAAGAAGAAGAAGAAGAAGAAGAAGAAGAAGAAGAAGAAGAAGAAGAAGAAGAAGAAGAAGAAGAAGAAGAAGAAGAAGAAGAAGAGCCTCTCCCTGCCTTTCAACAATGTTTTTAAAAGCTCCAGACCATTTTCTGACCTCTTACAGCTGAGTGATGGACAGAATACGTAGTATGTGTCATATTAATAAGGACCCAGGTTCAAGTCACTGGTCTATCCAAAGAAAGTTTGGAAAGTTCAACCATTTCTGAATAAAGATAAATAAAGCTTGACTGAATGTCTGGAAAGCTTCTACCAATAAGTGTAAACTATTCTAAGCTAGACAGTTCAATTATTTGATCTGGCATATAATAGATTCCAATATTTTTTGGATCTAAGCTATGGTGGTCCTGTTGGATAGCCCAGGTTGAATTCTGTGGAGAAGGTGAAGAGGATGGGAAGTGATCTCCATTCATTTTTGTTGAACCATTTTGTTGCTGTTTTCCTAAGCATAGCCAATGGTAAAAAGTCTCTATACTTTTAATAGTGGTTTTATTTGTCTCATCTTATGCTTTAATTTCTGTACTATTATAATTTATATAGATATATATATATAATAGTACAGAAATTAAAGCATAGAATGAGTCTAATAAAACCACTATGAAAAAATCTGAACTATAGACTTCCGGTTCCGGTTTACGGCGCTAGCGGTCGTGCAGAGAGTCTTCTCTCTTCACCGGCCGGTTTCCCTCCGCCGGTAGACCCTGGACAGGGTCGAAAGTCGCCCTGGAGGGGTGACTACTGCTGAGGAGGACTCTTGTCGACTGCGGAGGGGGAGGCAGCATCTTCCGCGGTCCGAGGCAGCTCCTTTGGGCCGATGGGGAAAAGTTCGGCCATTAACATGGCCGATCACTTAGCTGCACCAGCCAAAGTCAAAATAACATCTAAGCATTAAAGAACCACCATGGAAGATTCGGGTGAGACCTTTCCTTTCCTCTCTTTACCCTTACTATCTCCCTGTGAAAAGCCCCTGGAATTATTTCCCTATTTTGATAAAGCAGCGTTCGCTCACTTGGGAAAACAAGCTTTGGACAACAAATAATAAATTAATTTTTATTGACTATTTCTACTCTTGAATACTCTGGGGTCTTGAAAAAATCCCTACTACAGAATTTTATTATTTTATTTGCTTATGAAACTGGACAATATTGTTTTCTTTTACTTTTATTCCTTTTTTAACTGGAATAAAACTTTTCTGGAAAAAGATTTTATAGTCTACTGGGGACATCTTGTGGCGAAAAATGACATTGCAATTACACTTTCTCTTTGATTGTGAGGCTGGATTTGACCTTCAAATAACCATAAAAGGGAAAAGATAAAGAATTTGTAACAGTTGTGTGGAGGTAGATATGGGCTGATTGTTACTAATAGTCTCCACCAAAAAACTAAAAGATTACCTTATCACTGAAATGGAGGAGTTTTATCCACAGCTTGGCTATGGGCTTATACTGGGAAAAATCTTGGAACTTAAGGAGCAAAGGATCTTTAGAATGAACACTAAAGATGATACTCCAGAACCAAAAATTGAACCTCAAATCTTGACTGATCAACTTATAGACCAAGGAATAACAGAGGAGGAACAGATCAACTCCAAAGAGGCCTGTATGCAACAACATACACAACTTAATGAGATGGAGGAATCTCATCCACAATCTACCTGTAAACTTATACTGGAAAAAATTTACAAAGCTACTGAGCAAGTGAATGCTAGAATAAACGCCTTTACCCTAAAACCTCAAATTGACTTCCAGATTCCAACTGACTACCCCATAACTCAAATAACAATAGAAGAGGAACAAATCAACATAGAAGAGGACATCATACAACCCCACATACAACTCATTGAGAATTTTGATTATCAAAGAATGATTTCAATTAAAACATCTGCAATGCCAAAAGCAACAGGAACTGATTTGCAAATATGAGGCATTGAAAACTGTGACAACATGGATAACCAATGAGTAACTACTACATTGAACAAAATTGATTATACTACTCAGATAGTACTGGAAGAAAGAGAAGAGAAATATGACCAGACTGAACTGTTGATAAATATGTATAACCAAACACTGAGATTTGATGATATAGAGGCTCTTTTATGGAAACCTGCCTGGCACAAAAAGAAAGCTAGAATTAGATTTTAAAATGAGATTTAAAATTTTACTTGATGGGTTAAAAAGGCTTTTAGAGATTTTGACTGAGTTAATACCACTGAGATGAAAATTATTGATTTGATTATGGTTTGGAATTGTAATATGGAAAAGGTTGTAAACAAGGAGTTATTAGAATAAGAAATAGAATATAGATGTGAAATGCAGTAAGAAGGTATCTTCTGGAATAATATGTTTGTTTTAGGTATGATAATTACTTTGACGGGATTTAAATTTTACTTAATGAATTAAAAAGGCTTTTTAGAGATGTGGATTGATTTATAAAATATATATTTGAAATAGAGTAAGAAGGTATTTTTTGGAGTAATATTTTTGTTTTAGGTGTGATAATTATTATGCAATGGAATGAGAACAAGAAAATGGATTGTGATAAAAGAAGATATGGTATTTATAAATGAGTTACTAGAATAAGAAATAGAATATAGCTGGGAAGTGTAAAAATATGATGGTTGGAATAATATGTT
This sequence comes from Azemiops feae, assembly GCA_023970755.1. NCBI lineage: Eukaryota > Metazoa > Chordata > Lepidosauria > Squamata > Viperidae > Azemiops > Azemiops feae. The sequence goes on along the minus strand of JALGBA010004297.1, from coordinate 4,049,468 downwards.
TACTCTAGATATAATTATTATCCTATGAAATAAGGGAAATTAGGGATACCCGAAGTGTAAATTATGTGTTTATTTAAGGCTAAATTGGAACATGGTAATTGTAAATTAGTAAAGCTCAAAAACAGGATTTGGACTGATATAGGTGAAATATTATTGATATTTTTTTTTGATTGATTGAACTCTATTTAGAAATGTATTAATTTGACTATGTTATATCAATTGAGGGAAATAGAGAGGAAATCTTTAAAGAATTAACCTGAACTATACATGTACGATCGTGGTTTTTTTGATGATTGATTACCCCATCTCCACGTTGCTTCCCAAGCACTCTGATGTAAAAACTAAAAAACCAATAAAACTTGTTTAAAAAATAAATCTGACCTATAGTATAAAAATTATAACACAGTTGGATTGTTACAACTCTTTTTTAAAAAAATGTACAACATTGTTTCAAAAATAAGGTATTATTATCAAAACTTTATTATCAAATAAAATCAGCCTAAGCAAAACTTCAAAAACAGTGAAATAAAGTTCTACTTTATTATGTGCTTTGTACGTGCATGTGTATAAAGCAATCCATTTATATCTTTCCAGAAGCATAAAATCAGTTCAGATTCAGCAAAAGCCATAATGATTTACATTTTATTTTTCTGATCCTTTTTTCAGTAACTTTGTTAATGAAACCATCTAACAACTTTTGATTAACACTTTGATAGTTTAGTGAAAATCATGCACTGGAGGTCGCCCACTTTCACGCAAGGCAAATGATTTCAGCTAGAGGCAGATAATGGCAAATCTCTCAGTTGGGCAATTCTCCTTTCAATTAATCTTATGGTGATGATTTTATTCTCCTCTCCCCCCCCCCCTTCTGCATTTTCCTGCAAGAGTAAGTTCTTCTCCCCAATACTTTTTCATTAAAATGGGAGAATAGTTTTTGCTTTGCTGAGAATACAGCAATCACAGCAGATGAGTTTCTAAAGGAAGCAGATTGAAGGCAACTGCTCTTATCCAGCATAATACCAAATTACAAAACATGTGTCGCAATGTCAAGGCATAACCTTAACAGAGTTGGAAAGGACCTTGGAGGTCTTCTAGTCCAGCCCCTTTCCCAACCAAGAGACCCTACACCATTTCAGACAAGAGCTGTCCAATCTCTTCTTGAAAACCCCCAGTGATGGAGCACTTGCTCTCCGCTTGAAATTTGGCTAGTGTTCTGTCATTTTGACCTGCTTTCTTTTGGGGGGAGGGGAATAGTTTGCTGGAAACCTGTCCAGAGAGAGAGAAGGGACAGAAAAAAGATATTCAGGACAGCTGCCTGGTCCCCTCATTGAGAAGAGGACCTGCTCACGTTTGTGTCACTTGTCATAATTGCCGGCAAATGCTGGAAAGGTTTCAATAGACTAGACTAGACTAGACTAGACTAGACTAGACTAGACTAGACTAGACTAGACTGGACTGGACTGGACTGGACTGGACTGGACTGGACTAGACTAGACTAGACTAGACTAGAATAGAATAGAATAGAATAGAATAGAATAGAATAGAATAGAATAGAATAGAATAGAATAGAATAGAATAGAATAGAATAGAATAGAATAGAATAGAATAGAATAGAATAGAATAGAATCTGGAAGGGACCTTGGAGGTCTTCTAGTCCAGCCCCCTGCTCAAGAAGGAGAACCTATACCATCTCAGACAGGTGACTGGGCATGTCTGATCGACTGGAAAGCCATAAATATGGTTCTCCAGGATTTCCCAAAATACTATTGATGAGAACAAGGCAAAAGAAAAATTAGCTTTCTTTCTATGTTCCACAGCTTGAATGATTTTCTTGCTTTCATCTCTATCAATGTAAGAAGCACCATTTATAACAGGAGTGTCCAATCTTGGCAACCCAAAAAAACCCTCACCCTTTTGCAGGATGGTGTCTCAATACAATTTTAATCACTGGCCCACTGCAGATGCCTGTGAGGCAAATATTTTTGTTTTCTAATTTGTTAAATGCAGCACTCAGAGAGAAAAACTTTCACTCAGTATACAGTCAATATCTAGTCCATGCTATTAATGAGCATTAGGTCAATTCATGTAAACTCAAGTAGTAATACCCTCAAGATGGAAACGTACGGAGCTCTAGCAACCCTGAGTTATTACTTTGCTGTAGTCCATTTCATGTGAAACTAAAACAGACAACATTATTGTTGTGGTTATTATATACAGGGATGGGAAAAACATGAAACGTAAAATAAAAAGCCAGAGTCTTAATGTTTGGGGTGATATGCAATGCTAAAATATGATATGTAAATAAAAATTCAGCTGCCTCTTTTTGTCTATACAAGCATTTTCATTTTTTTTAAAAAGTGCTAACATGGGTGTTTAGAAAAACATCTCCGTCTTGTCTAACACCCTGACCCAAGCAAACAAATAGGAAAATGAAATCTATCCCCAATGAAATCCAACTCTCCAGGCCGTTCAGAATTCAGCCTTTTCTGATATATATTTTTTAAAAAAATTACCTCTGAAGGCCAGGAATTCTCAAAGCAGTTTATGAAGAGAATCAGAAGGTCCTTTTCAGTAATGCTCCTAGGCCAGAGAAACAAGACTTTTCATTTTTATTAAAGGAAAGGCTCCAGTGATGAAGCACCTACAACTTCTGAAGATAATCAGTGGAACAGCTTGCCTTCAGAAGTTGTGGGTGCTTCATCACTGGAGATTTTAAAGAAAAGACTGGACAGTCACTTGTCTGAAATGGTACAGGTCTCCTGCTTGAGCAGGGGATTGGACTGGAAGACCTCCAAGATCCCTTCCAGCTCTATTCTGATTTAATACCTCTCTATTAATAATGTTAATACTATAACATTAAAATTAATATTCATAGTAAAAGGTGAGGGGATGAGGCCTGGAAAATCATGAGCAGAAGAAGAAGATTGTACTGTTTGCGAGTCTTTTTTCTTGCCACAAATCCAGCCCATGTGAGTTAATTGACCAACTTCTGAATTGCACCTCAAAGCACCATCTTTATTACAGCCAGTCCTCGACTTACAACAATTGAGCCCAAAATTTCTGTTGATAAGCAAGACAGTTGCTAAGTGAGTTGTGCACCATTTTGTGACATTTTTTTGCCAGGGTTGTTAAGAGAATCACTGCAGTTGTTAAATGAATCCTGCACGCGTTAAGCAAATCTGGCTTTCCCCGTTGACTTTGCTTGTCAGAAACCAGCTGAGAAGGTTAGAAATGGTGATCACATGATCCTGGGACACCAAAACTGTCATAAATACATGCCAGTTGCCAAGAGCCCGAATTTTGATCACGTGACCGTGGGGATGCTGCAATGGCTGTAAGTGTGAAAAACGGTCATAAGTCACTTTTTTGCCAGTGCCGCAGTAACTTAGAATGGTCACCAAATGAATGATTGTAAGTTGAGAACTACTTGTAAATATTTTCTGTGGGGTCCTTGGTGCTCTCCAAGCTTATTGGTTTTCTTGCAGACATTTATTGCCAAACTAGCTAACGTCATCAGTGGAGTTCCTTTGATTTGTTGATATATTTGTCTTCAAACTGAAAGTATGTGGTCAGGCAAAGGTTGATAAGGTCCATGTTTCTAGATATTTCAATCTTACTGTATTTGGTTAGGTCAGGTGTGCTGTGTCAGGTGTTAGGTCGGTGTCATGGATTCTTTTGCTACAGTAGTTCCAATTCTAGTTCTGTGAATGTGAAGAGTGCTGCAACATCAAATGAGATCATAATTTCATCTACATCTATGGTCAGGTCTTTGATCCTTTGGAGTCACTATAGTGGATAGTTCATGCAGTATTTATACTCTGTGAGATGTCCAAGCTTATTTGTCAGTTCTTTAGCAAAGTTGTAGGTTAGGGTTCCTGGTAACGATGCAAATATTTTCTGAGGTGTTCAATGCACACATAATATATGTTTAGTTGTTGTACTGACCTCACTTTAAGATCATAGGAAACTAATTTCATGATACACAAAGTCACCCTCCATGCTTTTACAAGGACATTCAAGCCCTCCATTCTAAAAAGCATGTTCACAGCTCACGTCTATTTTCCTACTTAGGAGCAAGAGTTAAATCCTCCTGTCAAATGTCCAAAGCAGGATTCACATGGTCCTTTCATTGACCCCCATTCTTAATTAACACCTGGAACAGAGGCTGCTTAGACAAGACAGCTTTTCCTATTTACTGTGGCAAGTTGTGAGATAACAAACTTCCTACTCCGACCCAAATTAGATAATTATTTTCCACCTTTGTCTTAGCTAGGCACCCAATACCTGCCAGACACTTAGGAATCCAACTAATCTTCATTGATATGTAACCTTTCCTTGCTGATGCATAGGCTAAGTAACTGGAGGGAGGGGGGAAGAGACAGAGAAGGAAGTTGGAGAAGCTACAAACTTACCCAACAAAAGCAACTTCTTTATGAGAAATGTCCATGGACTACATATCCGTCACAATCCAGATTTACCATGGTGCTCTGTGGCGATGATTCTCCAACACTGTAAATATAGGAACCATTTTAATAAATTTTTATTAATTGTAAGCATCTTTCCTGGCATCTTTCCTAATGTTCATCTTTTTGATATCCAATAAATCTTCTAAATAAATAAATAATGCATAATTGCACTAGCTATTTATACAGATGCGACAAGCATCTATATAAATAGGTAGAATAACAGAAACCTGAGTTGAATAAAGTCTCTCGAGAATAACTCTGAAATCGATCAAACTATATAATTTACAAAAGTTTTAAGAATGGCTTCTTTGGAACTGAAAATGAGAGGTTCTACAGCCACTTTTTAAAAGGGGGGGGGCGGGGAGACAGCCTATTAATGTTCTCTAACCTATGACTTGGGAGCTGAATATACTATACCCGTTTGCTTGGGGAAATGCAGCACAACTCAAAATCAGCCTCAACATTTCCAAGAAACCACATCAATGGATTTCTTAGCTTCCTAAGCAATTATGCTGCTGGAATTTATCTCTTGCTCCAACCTGCAAATCCAGCAGCATAATTGCAATCAGTTCAGCTCTGATATTGTCAGAAGTTGGATGGCCCCGTATAAATCCAACCTTGTGCATTAGAGACACCAGCATAAACTATAATTTACAGGGCAAAATAGTTGTTGAAATCTCACCATTCACATTTATCAAAACCTACTGTAGGCCTATAATTAAAATTCAGAGGGTTATCCTCACCTGACTTAAGAATAACTGTGTTGTTTGCCTTGTTAAAGCTAAAACATAAGGGTATATTTAAAAAGAAGCACTTTCTATACAGTAACTCCAATAAAACAGGAGATAACAATCCAGTACAATTTTGTACCAATATAGTAGAAAACCATCAAGGTTAGAAGCCTTACCCGGCTTAGTAAACCGATTTGTAGCATCACTAAAAATAGTGAAATAAGAGTAATGTGGTAACTGTGGTAACCTTATTTTCTTTAAAATAAAAGCATCTATACACTGTTATTAATAGATTTGAAATATAAACTATTCAGGAAAAAAATCCAGTTCAACAAAAGCAGATTAAAAGACCTAGAATCCATTAACACTTTCCCATGTCTATCCTGGATTGATGGTACCATATTAAACTGCTCCACTTGTTTGAGCCTGAAGATCAATAATTTAGCAGGCTTCTCTTTCTTTCCCCTGCATTGTTCCCTGGATGCCTCAGTACTGTAGCTGTTACCAGATGATCTTGGTTCATCTCGGAAGTTGAGAGAAGCTCTCCTTTGACATGGGACAAATTGGGAGTTTCAGGGCTATAAGGGAGGAGGAGAGGGAGGGAGGGAGGGAGGAAGGAAGGAAGAAAGGAAGGAAGGAAGGAAGGAAGGAAGGAAGGAAGGAAGGAAGGAAGGAAGGAAGGAAAGGAAGGAAAGGAAGGAAAGGAAGGCCATTCCCGAAGAAGGTAGTGGCAAAACACTGCTTAAACCTCATGGCTGTCATCTTCAACAGCAAGCCTGACTGGAGAATATCTTCACTTTTAGGTAAAGGTAAAGGCTTCCCTGCCACTCGTATCCAACGCTAGGGGGAGATGCTCATCTCCAATTACAGCCAAAGAGCCAGCATTGTTCAAAGATACTTCCATGGTCCTGTGGCCAGCATGGCTATATGCCGAAGGTACGCAGAATGCTATGATCTTCCTGCCAAGTGGCATCTATTTATCTACTTGGATTTGTATGTTTTCAAACTGGAGGTAGGCAGGAGCTGGGGTGAGTAACAGGGGCTCACCCCATAGGGTGGCACTTGGGTCTTGAACCCTGGGCTGTCAGCTTTCCAGTTGACAAGCTCAGCATCTTTAACAGAGAGCCATCGCACCCCCCTGTCTTCACTTTTACATTGTAATAAAGATTCTGCTGGAGGAGCATGATTTTTATATTTAGCAAAGACCAAGATGCATAAAGAAGCGAAACATCTTTAATGTTCTCCTCTAAGGTTTATCAATAGCTAGTTTTACTTCTTTTGATAAGACGTGGGTACTTTTACTGTCCCTAGAACAGGTGATTTAGTGGTATCCCTATCAAAGGCAGCAATATAATTGAGTACTTGTTAATGTAACAAAAAACCCTTTAATTTCACATTCCATTTCCTTAAGGAAATCTTTATCCTTCAGCAACAGTATACTGCATTCAAAACTACCTAGATACCTTTAAAGGCTTGTCAGATACAATTGTAAGAGATATGAAAGCATAATTCTAAACTATAATTGCTCTGTTCTCACCTGCTGTCAGCCCCACTAAATAGACAGAGTAAGAAATCCACTCCTCAGGAAAGCTAAAACTGCTTTTACTGTATTGGCTACAATAACAGAATCTTTTTAAGTCTAGTTGTGCTGCACCTCCTCCTTCTTCTTATACTCCAATGAACTAAGGCAGGTGTCTGTTTGAGATACTCCCAAATGTTTTCTGGCTGTTCAGGACTTTAAACATGCTTCAGTGCCTTTTGCCAAGGCAACAAAATCTGTTTATCTCCATCAAGGTCACCTTCTTTGCTCTTTACATTTGCTTTAACTTTAGGTATCAAAGAAGGAAAAATCACAGGAAATAAACTAGTGCATTTGTAAGGAAGAATGGAGTATATATTCTTTCATTTCCCATTGGGAAGAATTAACAGAACACCAAATAATCTCACTCAAATAAATTTAGACATATAATCACAAAATAATCTGAAGCGAAAATTTTAAACTGGGTGCCTCGAAAAATGATACAAACAATTTGATCAATATTAAAGTAAAACACCTATTTCAACTACATTATGTTTGCATTATTTGTATCAATTTACATGTTTGTAAATGTACGTACTTTCATATACAATTTAGAAATATAATGTAATCTAAAGTAAATTTTAATTGCCTCATCCTGACTACTTCAAGTCTAATGCACATCTGTTATTTTATAGGGAAGTCCAGATGGAAATTTTGTCCATGTATCCAAAATCTGCTAAACATACTGTATGTCTGAGGATACACTGATGCCTGTAGGCAGAATAATATCTACCTCCATTATAACAGGTGGTTAAATTCCAGCTGATTGAGAACAATTGTTACAAAAGATAGTGTGCAAAGAATCACACTTTCCATCTTGGGAGAATTACTATTTGGGCTATAGGCTTGCCCATTCTGATCTAATAATACATTTGTGTATTTATTTTGTAGTACAGTGCTGTGCATATACACTACATCTACATCTACACTACATCTACATGAATCCAAAGCTGGATTCATACATTATGTTAAGCAACTTATGCTAATTTGCAATTGACTAATTTGTGGCTCAATAACTTTTTTTTCTACAGCATACTTATTCATAAGTATAAGTATCAGCACAAAGAAGCATCGCATACAAAGCAAATTCATCCCCACTCTATCTTACCAGTGCCAAACATGGACACTTATATAAACAACATAAACAAAAGTTAGTCACCACAGAAATGAGATGTTTGAGGAAAGCTGCTGGAGTGACCAGAAGAGATAAAATCAGAAATGAAGAGAAAGAATTGGCATAGAACCAATCTTAAACTACATACAAAAACAGCGAATAAAGTAGTTTGCTTACCTGCAGAGGATGTTGTGGGATTCCATACCGTACAAGGTATATACAAAAAGAGGAGAAGGTCAAAGAACACGAGGCCGACCCAGAAGGAGATGGAGAGACAACATCAAAGACACAGTACAACAGCATCAATTATCAATGGTTGAGGTCACCAGAAGAGCAAGAACCAGATCTTTGCATCTCCCTCAACATCCAAAGCAGTAAAACAGGAAGTAAAGAAGAAGATACTTATTCATAGCTAACGAAACTATTTGATAGCCTTCTGACTAAAGTTTGTATCTCCCTCAACACCCGAAGTAGTACAAAGGTGGAAAGCACATTAAGGCAGCCACAGGGAAGTAAGTACCTGTAGAAATAGTTTATGAATGAAAAACTACCTCATCTGAAGTACAAACAAATCTAGATGACCACTATGTGACAGCAGAAAGAACCTAAAAACTCTAACTTTTTGCTAGATGTTATCATGATATGGTAGCCCTAAGGTATAAATGGATTAGATTGACTGGACACCAGGCAGCGAAACTAAATCTCTTAAACCAAGGGTGTCAAACTGCCGGCCTGTGGGCCGGATGCGTCATGGCGAAACCGCGCCAACCTCATTGCCGGCAATGGGGGAAAAAGTCGCAATACGTCGCGACAGGTCACGTGACATTGCGAGTTTGACACCCCTGTCTTGAACAGTTTGCATATTAGGAATTCTACGAAATTGAAGAATTTCAGCAACATTGGTAAGAATTGGAGAGGGAACCTCAGCAGGAGCAAACAAGGTTCTAATTGCTAAGCTCAGAAAGATCACTCTAGGAAACTGGTTCCTGGTTTTTAGGAGCACCTCCTCAAAGAAAATATGCTCAAATGGTTATATAAACCTTGACAAAGTCCTTTCAAACTAATTAGAAACTGGCTCACTAAATGTTTACTAATTACACAAGTGCTTGTTCTGTAGAGCTAATGAAAAAAGTCAAAATACTAAAGAAATAATAATCATGTTTATTAAATTGAATTCCTAATTTATTCTATTCTTTGCCAGCTTTTGTGCCATGTTTCTCTTTTCTGCTAACATTTCTCAATAGGCCCTACTCTTATAATCATCATCCTTTTATTAGGAATGATAAAATAGTGTTTACTTTGGGGAGGATGAAACAGGAACTACACTGTAATATAACTATATGAGGGACTACATTGTAATGCTGCAGTATATGCTAATATCCTGCATTGGGTTAGATGTTAACATTATTGATGTATTATCATTTTGTAATGTTTTGATCAGTGTAGTGTAGTGTGTAAACGTATAAGGCTTGGAGTCAGGAGATCCAATGGTTTGGCCAATGGCTGATTTTGGATAGTCACTCTTAGCCTAATCTACCATAGGGATGTAGCATGAGAGATGGAGGAACAAATTGTGAAAAGTAAAGAAAGTGACTTGAGGGAGAAAGGGAAGAACTGTTACCAAGACAACAAGTAGATAAAAATTGCTTAAGCTCAAACAAGGAGGGAGGGTTACAAAAATGACTCAGACAGCCAGCCCCCCCCCCCCAAAAAAAACTCAAGAAGATTAAAAAAGGGAGGAGAGGAAGCACATTCAGACTTTCCAGGTTCTATTAGTATAGCCAATCTTAATTAAAGTAGTGTTAGGCCTAGGTGGAGTCTGTTTTTCATGTTCTATCTTGTATGGCTGACACAAACCTGCAACTCTCAGATAGAATAAGACTGAATAAATTAGGACTGGCAAGATGCAATTTGCAGATCTAAAATTACTTAATCCCAGGTTCAGTTTATGATCGCTCACTCACACAGTCTGTTGAGGCACATGAATCTTGTTAAGACCCCCTTGGCTTTCTACCTGGGTTTCCAGATAGGTGCAACTAAAGGCAAGACACACAGCATACAATTATTTCAACAACCAGGAAATAATTTGTTGTTGTTAGTTGCGAAGTCGTGTCTGACCCATCATGACCCCATAGACAAATGTGCCCCAGGGGCACATTTAAATCACTTTCACAGACTACTGAGGCCAAACAGGTTCTTTGGAATACACGGACACCCAGTGAATTTAAAGTACATAACAAAACTTTACTCATTACACTGTACAATTTGCTCCTTCTCACATACACACTCGTCTATCTTACTTACCCACATCTATCTCAACTATACAGCCAGGCACTAACCAGAGGGGTGGAAGCCACCAAAGAGGACTCAAAGAGTATGTGGGCTTCAGGATTTTTTTATCCTCAGAAGTCCCTTGCTTTATTGATTCACTGGACTGGCAGCTACACTTGCCTTGTGGGTTTACAAGTCTGGTAGCTGTTAATGGTACTTGGGGGGAGGTTCCATATGCTCAGGACCAGCTTCTTTTGTCTGCTTCAAGTGACATTTTTCCTTTGTTTCTTTAATGATTCAGTTCCTTTTTAACTATCTCTCCCTGAAGGGATCTTCTAGACAAGATCCCTGGCTTTTGTCCAGCCTGTTTATGTGTCTATTTTATCTTTAGGTATGGCAGCTTCAGCCTTGTCTCACACCTGCAAAACTTTCTGACTTCCTGGTTTTGTGGAAATGTACCACCACATTTTTCCTCTTCTGTCCAAAATGGCATATCATGGAGACTGAAGCATCCTTCCTGTTGCATCAAGTCCCAAACAGGCATTATCTTCTTCTCTTCCCTGCCATGTCACACTCTGATGATAACAATTTTTGTCTAACACCAGCTTTCTGCAATGCCACACCATCCAGATGTGTTGGCAGTCCCATCTGCTTGGCCTGGATGATGAGTACTCTAGTCCAATTTAACTGGAGGATGCCATTTTGAGAAAGTTGTACAGGTTACAAAAGGCCATTTTATGTTCCTAGAGCATCTTGTCTTCCCAGCACATGAAATCCCAGAAGGAAGAGTTTTCCATGAGAAACAGATGAAGAAACTTCACCTCCTAAATTTTAAATATTATGGAGCTGCCATTGACCCAAGAAATCAGCTAGCAATTCACCTGAAGGCAGTTTCCAGATGAATTATATTTTCCCCCATGGAAAATCCCTCCAGTTCTTCACAGAGGTTTCCTTCCCAGAACCTTAATATGAAAGCAGAGCTCCTTTTTCAGTCCGGATATGGTAAACAGTATTGTTAAAGATGAAGCAATAAATAAAATTCTTCATGGAAAGCATGCTTCCCATCAGTGAAAGGTATGAGGATAGCTTCCATGGAGAAAATAATAAAGGAAGATCATGCTTGGCAGAGAATTGTGGTGAAACATCAATAACCATTTGATAGTTGATTATGGGCTTTTTTTTCATGGCTAAAGTGCCCTCTGCAGAAAACTAAACTGGCATAACATTTGTTGCCAAGCCTTATCCTGCTTCTGTTCTCTCTTACTGCTGAATTCAACTACCCTGATTTTATACGGACAGCCAGCGATAAGCAAAGGGATTGGTTGACTCCTGCAGCTTTGTTGCCCTCCCTCTTTTGCCTGTCACTGGCCAATGGGAAAACTCTTGGCACTGACCAAGGAATGGAACAGGCCTTGACTGCAGGAGTCCTCTTTAGTCTCTTTTCTGTGCCCTCCTCTTACAATCCATCCTGTCAAATCTAAGATGATTTAAGTTTTTCAAGAAACAGATAAAAATTATCAAGAGAGCAGAAATACAAGCGACATATTTATTAAAATTGTCTTGCCTCTTCCTTTCCTTTCTTTATATTTATGTAAGCCACAAATGCCAAATTCCAGATTTCTCATGCTGTGTTCTGGGGGGGGGGGCAGTGCAGGAGCTTGGTCCCATTCTTCCATCATTTTGTATTTTAGCCATCACTAAATCAATAAAGAGCCAGTTTGATGTAGTGGTTAAGGCACCAGGCTAGAAACCAGGAGACCATGAATCTTAGGTGTTGCAACCATTTCCTGAGTTAAGTTAAAGGTTTCGTTTATGCTTTTAAGTTTCCATTTCTTGAGTTAAGTTTCATTTCCTGGCAAAACCCACCCTTTACAACCTCCTGCTGTGACGTAAGTGTACCAATAAAAGGGAAGCACGCAGATCCTTCTGGGCTCTTGCATGCCAACTCAACCTGAAGAAACATGTTGTCCGTGTGTTTCCTATCTACCAAACGCAAGGTCCGTTAGCCCAGGCTGACGTACGTCACTGGTCCGTCCAGCAGAAGCTGGACCCCGGGATTTGAACTCCCACAACCACTGGTCCGTCCAGCAGGCGCTGGACCCCGGGATTCAAACTCCCACAACCACTGGTCCGTCCAGCAGGCGCTGGACCCCGGGATTCAAACTCCCACAACTGGTGACCCCGACGTGATTCACTCTATGACGTGATTCACTCCACGGCGTGTTCTCTGTCTAGGGAAACGCTGCTCTGGCTCCTGTATTTACGCACCTGGCAAAGGCTTGATCAACGTAAGTATCGGCTCCTCACTTTCCAAGGTTCTGTCCAAGCATGTGGATGAACTTTCCTCTTTAGCCAGAAAGGCAAATTGTTTGCAAAAAGTTAACGGAACAACTGTCTATCCCCAGACCCTTCCTCTTAACCTGTGTCTATTGCGGAGGACGCTCAAAAGTCGGCACAGCCACAGGAACCCCCCTCTTCACTATATCCTTCTCTCTCTCCTCCAAAACAGAAACAGGCAACAATTTAGAGATATAAATTAACTCAAACTGCACTCCTCTGCAATGCGTTTTGAACAATTGGAATGTTTTGAAACTCTTTTGTAATCTGTTAAGTTTAAACCCTGTCAGACAATGTCTGGTGGTGCTTTGTGTTGATGTGTGTGTTTTGTTTTATATATGTTTAACTCCTAGAACGTTACGCTTGGACTTGGAATGGTGAGAAAAATAGGAGATGGTTAAAGGGCCCTATAAAAACCACATGTTTGGTTGGAATCATCTCATGATTTTTCTCGCTTCTTGCAGGACAAGCCATATGTCTAAATAAATGTTGTTTTAATGGTATTTGTGTATATATGTCTGTCTGTGTTGTTCTGTGTTATTTCCAAGACTTGGAAAAGGGTCAAAACCCTCTTTGATAACAACAAACAAAAAGGCCTTAATTAAAAATAAAAAGTTTTGCTTGAAAAACGTATGAAATGAAATATTTGTATGTGAAATGGTGTAAGTAAACAGAATGGAAGTGAATGAGTTAATTTGCTGGTGTAAATGTGTGTGTGTTAGCCCTCACCCCTCCACCCATCCCACGCTGTGAAAGGAACAGTAAAACTGTAGTTTTTATTGTTGTAAAATGGTAACGCAATAGCAAGAGTTTCCATGAGAAAAGTTTTATGGAGGATCTGTGAAAGAATTTCTGGAAAAAGCACGTGAATTTTTTTTGGTGGTGAGATTTTTGTAAAATTTCTTTTTCTTTTCCCCCCTCCTGACTCTTTCGTTTTTCGCTGGCTGTATTGTTTTAAGAGCGAAGGACAGGCGAAAGGAGAGGGGGGGCAGCTGTTCGTTTTAACTATTTTTTTTTCTTTTCTTCTTCCTCTGCCTAGAAGTCTGGGTTGAGGAAGGGGGGTGGATGTGAAATTTGATGCCCACTCTTGCAGTTTCAGCTTGCTATTTTTTTTACTCGAAAGAGGAGGCAGTAATTGTTGGGCAATTCTTTTGCAAATTTTTGAGTTTTAAATTGTTTAGTTAGACATATACATCCATCAACCAAAAGAAATGACTGAATTGTTTTGCTTAGATTTGTAAATGTTTTTCCTATTTCATGAAAATTTGTTTCATCTGAATGGAATTTAATTAAATTGGAACCCCAAAAATACAATCTAATTGGCTTTTTGAAATACAAAATGATTCAAGTATCTATGGATTGCAAGTTGCCTTGGAAAAGATACAGTTACACTTTATCTTTATTTAGGGCATAAAATGTTGCAATCTTATTCTGTTCCAGTTTTTGTTATAAACAAGAAATCAGGCAAATGGCGTTTCCTCCATGATTTATGTACAGTGAATGCTGTTTTATAACCTATGGGAGCACTGCAATACGGCCTCCCAAACCCAAATTTAATTCCAAAAGATTTTGACTTAATGATAATTGACTTAAAGGATTGTTGTTGTTTTTTTTTTTCATTCTTTTGCATCAACAGGATAAACATTTATTTGCTGTTACAGTGCCTGAGTTGAATAATTCTCAACCAACTCAGCGCTACCAATAGAAGGTTTTACCACAGGGCATGCTAAATAACCCTACAATGTGTCAGTTTTTTGTTTTCCATGTTTTGCAACCATATCGGGACCTTCATCCCTCCTTTTTGGTTTACCATTACATGGATGATATTTTGGTCGCAGTACCAGGCCCAAAGGGTACTGTTTTTGTAACTTTGCCAACCCTCACAACAATTTTGCAAAAAGGAGGTTTGCACATTGCTCCTGACAAGGTCCAAACCTCCCCTCCTTTTCAATATTTGGGCCATAAATTATTGGCCTCCCATGCTGCACCACTTTTTCCCTTATTAAAATTACCACACCAACCAACTTTACTTCAATTACAGCAATATTTAGGTGCTATTAATTGGATTCGACCTTATATAGGTCTCACCACTTTTCAATTATCACCTCTTTTTTCAGCCTTACCCAAAGGCAAACATCCTGCAGATGTTATTCCACTGCAGGACAGTCATTTAAAAGTGATTCAATTGGTCAACCAAGCCCTACAAATTCAGTGGGTTGACCGAATGACCCCAAACATTCCCTTTTCTCTTTTATTGTGTAATACTATTTCTTTACCTACATGTGCTATTGTCCAAACTATTCCCTCCTTGCTGATTCTAGAATGGCTTCACCTCCCTCACACTCCTAGAAACACAATTAGCCAAAAACCTTTTCAATTTGCCTCTCTCATCTCTAAGGCTCGCCTTCGAGCAAAAGCCCTTGCAGGAATAGAACCTTCTGTCCTATATGTACCATGTTCTCTCACTACATGGGAAACCATCTATTCTAACTCTGAAGCCTTGCAGCTTGCTCTCACTGAGTGGCCTGGAAAGATATCCTGCCACCCTCCTGCTGATCCTCGCATTCAGCTCCTACAAAATATCCATGTTTCATGGGATACCCAATTACAACGCTTTCCCATCCCACATGCTGTCACACTCTTTGCAGATGGCAGTAAACAATTTGGTGCTTGTGCCTGGTATATTCATGACCAATGGCACACAAAAATAACGCCACCCCAACGGTCTGCTCAGCGTGCGGAACTAGCCGCTGCCATTCTAGCTTTTCAAACATTTTCCACTCAACCTATAAATCTCATTCTTGACAGTCTCTATGTCACTCAAATTGTCACCACTATTTTTCAATCATACCTCTCTCCCTCCCTGGACCCTGATTTAACTTCTTTATTTTCCACCCTACAAACTGTAATATCCAACAGGAAACATCTTTACTTTGTCACACACATAAGAAGCCACCAACCTTTTCCTGGCTTCTTGCAAAAGGGAAATGATATTGCAGACGCTGCGGCCTCTGCTACCTGCCTCATGTCTCTTTCTCCTGTCTCCCCTTGGGACAGTCATGCTATTTTCATCAAAATAAGAAAGCCTTAATGAAACAATTTGGAATCACTATGGCTGAAGCTACAGCCATAATTCAACAATGCCCAACCTGTAGCTTACAGTCTAAAGGTATCCCACAGGGCGTTAACCCTAGAGGCACTGAAGCCTGTGATACCTGGCAAATGGATGTAACTCAATATCCTCCATTTGCCCCGTGGAAATATCTACATGTTACAGTAGATACGTTCTCCGGATTTATTTTGGCAACCCCACAAAAAGGGGAAGCTGCAAAACAAGTGATTAATCACTGTATTCGTACCTTTACAGTGCTGGGATGTCCAAAAATATTAAAAACAGACAATGGCCCAGCTTATGTCAGCTCACAATTTTCACAGTTTTGTCATCACTGGTCCATTGTCCACAAATTTGGAATTCCTTTCAATAGCCAAGGGCAGGCTATTGTTGAGCGAGCAAATCAAACTTTAAAAAATGCATTAGATCGTTATATGGGGTCCAAGGGCTTATGCCCCCCAAACCTCCCGGCACTGCAAAACGTGTTAAATGTTTGTCTGTATACTCTCAATTTTCTAAATCTCACTGGCACTCCTTCTTTGTCTGCTGCGTCTCGACACTTTACTAAACCTGTTGTCCCAACTTCAAGACCACTTGTATACTACAGGCAGCTCCCGGATCCAACTTGGAAAGGTCCAGCCGAACTCATCACCTGGGGAAGAGGCTACGCTGCAGTTCAACTACCCGACAGAGTTTTGTGGGTCCCTGCTCGTTGTATTCGCCCATATTTCATCACTCCACACAACCCACCAACTCCATCGGATGTGCCATCATTGCCTTTGTGAGTGTGGATGTACTGCTGTTATTGGTGTAACAACTGCATATTGCACCACCCATATTGTCCAGGGGTCCAACACTTTTGCATCAATCATGTGGACCCTGCTTTTGATGACACTCTTGACAAGTTCCTTCCCCATGATGTCCACACTGCACCTTCCCATGATGACAAAGCACCTGAGAATTCCTCTAAATTTTCATAAAGGCCTATATTGTGGTCCTGTTTTCTCTTTTCTTGATCTCAATACTACTGCCCTTTTCCATTGTTATGACCGAGGTCAATCCTTTTGTCCCTTTGTGTTTTCTCAGTATCCTAATCGTGGCATTCCTCTTCCACCATCTCCCTCTATTTCCCTCACCTATGCTCATTACCCTTGTCACATGACTCTTGCTATTCTTGTGACCCCTGAGACTACGGGGCGCTATTATGTGTCTGGATTTTCATCCTATGGTACTTATACTACAAATTCTTTTGAACTCGCATCAGTGGCGAGCTATGCAAAACCTCCTTTGTCTCCTTGTTTACTTGCTTACAACTTTGTTCCTCATCCCCGCTCCTTCCTAGACCTGGCCGCCCGTATCTTAACCTCACCTCACTTACAACACTTTCATTCCACAAAGCAACCTCGCTCACACCAACGCATCATTCATTCTCGACGACGGCGATCTCCTGATCCTAATCCTCATCGACCTCTCAACTACACATGGACTGTTCGTGACTTTGAAAATCAGGTATTATTCCAAATCTCCAAATACACAATATGGCCCTGGTTCCCTATCTTACATTTTGACTTTGCCGAAATGGGTACCGGGGTCAACAAATTTGCTTCAAAATTTCTCCAAACTAACAAATGGGACAAACAAGGTTCGTGCACGCCTTCTCCACTAGAAGCAACATGGTGGGACCTGTATTTTTGTCCCGAACCAAAGACGCCTGAGGAAAAATATCAATGTGGCACTTTATTGGACAAATACTGTGCCTCATGGTCTTGTGTTTTTACGGGCGCTATATCCTGGACTGCCCCTCGCTCAAATGATTATATCGCCATTACCCGTAGTAATGACAAACCCCCTTCTCCTTCCTGCCCTTCTAATTTGCATTGTTGTGGTGAGCGGAAAAATCCAATGAACATTACCTTCACATCCCAAGGAAAGACTTTGACTACAGAGCAATGGGCTGTCGGATATTCTTGGGGTGGTAGAGAATGGAGCGGTTCTGAAGACGACGGCGGAGTTTTTTCCATTCGCCTCACAATCCAGTCACCACATTCCCCTCCTATAGGTCCTAACAAAAGCATTCAACCTGTTTTTTTACAGTCCGTTGTACATAATATGCCTAATCCCTTGATTAACCTTGTCAATGCTTCTTCCTTTTTGTTAAAAAGTGCTGTTAATTCTTCTTCACAAACCGACCACTGTTGGCTCTGTTTATCAGCCACTCCACCCTTTTATGACGCCGTTGGCTCTATTGAACCTATTAAGAATGCTACAAAAGATGACTCCTGCAGATGGAACTCAACATCTATTACTATTACTTCTATTACGGGACATGGTTGTTGCTTGGGAAACATTCCTGCAAATTATTCTCAATATTGTGCTAATATCACCACTGGCAAATACCAATGTGATGTTTGGCTCACCCAGAAAAGATCGGGCAGTGTAAATACGGCAGGTTATAACT
Source organism: Azemiops feae (assembly GCA_023970755.1). Classification (NCBI taxonomy): domain Eukaryota; kingdom Metazoa; phylum Chordata; class Lepidosauria; order Squamata; family Viperidae; genus Azemiops; species Azemiops feae. The sequence goes on along the minus strand of JALGBA010004297.1, from coordinate 4,031,400 downwards.
CTCTTTTTACCTTGAGTAATGGTAATATCTCTGCCAGCTTAAAGGGCCAATTCTTCATCCCCGGCAACAACTCCATCTGGGCTTGCTCTACAGGTGCCACAGCCTGTGTATCAGGGGATGTCCTTATACAACAAAAAGCCTTTTGTATTCAGGTACGCTTAGTCCCTAGAATCACTTATTATTCCTCCTCTGATTTTGTTTCCCTTATGGAACCACCGGAATACCACCTACGTGTAAAACGTGAATTTGTTACAGCCCTAACCCTTTCAGTTCTTTTAGGATTAGGTGCTGCAGGAGCAGCTACTGGAGCTGCGGCTTTGGTTGTTAATCAACAACAAATACAAAAACTTAGTCTAGAAATAGATGATGATCTTTCCCGCATTGAGACTTCAATTTCTGCCCTTCAAACTTCTTTGTCGTCTCTTGCTGAAGTAGTTTTGCAGAATAGGCGTGCCCTCGACCTTTTATTTTTAAAAGAAGGTGGAACGTGTGTAGCCTTAAAAGAAGAATGTTGTTTTTATTCTGATCAATCTGGCATTGTGCGCGACTCTATGAATGAGTTACGCAAACGATTGAAAGACAGGGAACAGGAAAGGTTCTCCCAACAATCCTGGTATCAAAGTATGTTTAATTTCTCTCCCTGGATTACTACATTGCTTTCTGCTATTTTAGGACCTTGTATAATTTTGCTTATATTATGTATGATTGGCCCATGTGTTTTTTCACGCCTTTTGCAATTTCTCAAGGATCGTTTGAATGGTTTGGATTCTAATCTTTCTAAGATTAATGTTATGCTTGCCTCAAACAATATATATGAACCCTTGAAACCCAAATTCCACCCCTCTGAAAAGTTGCCCTACTGACACTGTCTGACACGGACTCCAACTGTTCCGATACTGAATCAGACTTAGCCATGGAGGCTCTTGCCCCCAAGCAAGAATCTCGTATTCTTATGGAGTTGCCCTCTTCTGTTTCGGAGGATGCAGATGATGGCTACGAGTAGGATAGAGATTGAACTTTAAAAAATAAAAACAGTGGAGATGTTGCAACCATTTCCTGAGTTAAGTTAAAGGTTTCGTTTATGCTTTTAAGTTTCCATTTCTTGAGTTAAGTTTCATTTCCTGGCAAAACCCACCCTTTACAACCTCCTGCTGTGACGTAAGTGTACCAATAAAAGGGAAGCACGCAGATCCTTCTGGGCTCTTGCATGCCAACTCAACCTGAAGAAACATGTTGTCCGTGTGTTTCCTATCTACCAAACGCAAGGTCTGTTAGCCCAGGCTGACGTACATCACTGGTCCGTCCAGCAGAAGCTGGACCCCGGGATTCGAACTCCCACAACCACTGGTCCGTCCAGCAGGCGCTGGACCCCGGGATTGAACTCCCACAACCACTGGTCCGTCCAGCAGGCGCTGGACCCCGGGATCGAACTCCCACACTTAGGCACCAAGCCAGCTCGATAACTTTGGCCCAGCCACTTTCTCCCAGCTCTGGGAAGGAGGCAATGGCAAACCACATCTGAAATCTTGCAAAAAAAATCCTACAGGATCTGTCCAAGCAGTTACCAGGAGACAAGACTGACTTGAAAGCACACACACACACACACACACACACACACAAAACAGTTTGGTGTAGTGGTTAAAACGTCCCATTTTAGGCGTGAAGCCAGCTGTGAAATGCAGAGAACACCAGGAGGTCCACCTTTCCTTCCACTGACTAGCAGAAGCATGCAGTAAATTTCCAGTTAGTGCCTACCTTCTGAACTACCACACTTCCTGCAGTCATTCCCACTCTATGCGGGAGGGGGGGAAGGAGGAGGGGGGGGAAGTAGAATAAATTGGTAATTCTTATCCCTATCTGTGTTTATATGCATTTGTCTAATGTGTTGTGGAAACAAAACAAAACAAACCCTGAAAGATTAATAAGATGGGAGGTTTTATGTGGGAATGTTTACTGTAAAAAGTGTAAAGAAATGCATTGAAATTTTCCAAGATTCCCCCCCCCCCAGCCACTTTACTGCCATTCTTCTGTTAAGTTTTAAAAGGCAATTTTGCAAACAGGCACTTTTCCCAATATTGTGATCGTAGCTGCATGTTGCTATGGCAGCAAAATTGGGAGAGGTGGAAGATAAAATCTAAACAAGGCATTCAGGAAGAAATATGTCCCAAGAATTAAATGATGAACTTCAACTAGAATAGAAGCAGGAAAAGGGAAAAACTATGGCTAGCTGGAAAGGCAAAAGTTTCCAAGAGCAGAAACAAGTGGCCAGGAACTCTGAAAAATGGTTTACACTTGTGGGAAGTCAGCCCCTCAGAGAAGGAAATATTAAAAGGGCAGAAAAATATATTTCCTCAAAAGGATTTTTAAAAGCAGAAGCCAACCCTGCCCCCAAATCTCTGTCCCAAGCAGGAGCCAGCCCATACAAATGCAGATGTAACCATCAGAAAGCTGGAGCCAGCTAGGAAATCAAGACGACAAAAGACCTAAAATCTGCATACCCCACCTGTGACAGGACATAATAGGATCATCAAGAATACCAGAGAGGCACACCTAAACTCAGGTCAGAATACGTGACACAGGAAATAGCCTCAAAGTTCATGCCACAGGAACAGGAAACTTCCAAACAAAAGGCTTTCAGAGGGTATAAAAACCTACTCCACATGTGCTCAGTCCTTCTCCTTGATTTCTCCTCCTTCCTGCAAGAACCATCTTTCTGGCTCTTCAATAAACTGTAACCTTCTTCCCAAAGCAGTCGCCATGTTGTTTTATTTATGCCCGGCTTGGATGAACCAGGATGAAGACTTTTCTTCTTGAATCTTTCGGATTTTATGAAACTAGTGTTTTTAACAGCCCCCACCAAGACCACCAATGGCAACATGTGCTGGGAAGTGTTGCAACATCCGGATGGTCACAGATTTAATCTCCCTGCTGGAAGGAACACAGAAGAAATTGCTCTCATCTCCCCATTCGGGGATATATTCACGGTGGTGAGTTGATTTTTTTAAATGTAGGTATAGAACTTACCAAAGTAAATACTTTAGCTTCCTGATGACTAATACAGGGTATAATAAAACATAATCCATTTATGTAGATATATTTCTCACGGGGAAGAGTTTTTCAGATTCATCACTCATATTTGGCCAAGTGCTTCGCTTTGTTCTGTATTTGAATCGCCATCCTTTAGGGAGTAACCTCAGTGTATTCCAGTCTAATGAAAACAATCTCTGTGCTGTGGAGCCCATTTTTCTATCCTTCCATAAGCACAAGAAAGCTGCTTCTGAGGCAACAGGAAGAATAGCAATAAGTGCATCCAGCTTTCACAGCTTGTAAGATAACTTTTTCCCTAATCAGCTACCTTCCAGATGTGTTGGGACTCTCTCTCACCCAGAATTCCCAGCCAGTATGGCTCTCTGCATAGCCAGCACACTAGAGGATGCTGGTTTAGGAAGGCTGCTGCATGGTCTCACTCCACCTGACAATCAATGTTGGTCTTGTTTGGAAAAAGACTGAATTCCACAGAATTCCACCCAAAGAAGTACGGACAAACGAGCCAAGAATCAGTAAAGGTCCTTGACTGTATATTCTCATCAAGACAGCCCTGTCTAAATAGCTTTTTCTGTGAATCCAGCATGTGACTCCTGAAATACAATATAGCAGCACATCATGTAAGAGACACAGAGCCCATCTTTGTGGAAGCCAGCTGGGCAGGCGAAGTCCCTGGCTCCCCTGGGTTTACCTGGAAGATTTTTGCCTGAATGTGATTAGAACCATCAGCGCAATTAGGAACTCTGTTATATTGCAATTAGCTATCACAGAAGCTGCTATTTGCATACAAGCAGTGGTGGGATTCAGCCAGTTCGCACCACTTCAGCAGAACCGGTAGCTAATTTTTAGTTGCCCAGGCCCAGAATGGACTTCCAGAAGCGGCATCTGTTAAGTATTCGGTTCTTGAAGGCATTAAGCGAGACGAATGTTGAAACAGCAACAAGTTTATTTAACTCTGAACAGAAGCAACTCAAATAGCTGCTGCGTAGCTATTTGTATGGTTAGCCTCCAGGCAGCAGCCAATAGGTTTAAAGTAACAGTTTCACTCCCAAAACCTAATTACCAGCCTGGAGATACCAAGTCTGGCTTAAGTAACAGCAGCCGTTACATAACAACAGAATCTAGGTCAGACATTCAAACAAGTGATTAGACATTAAGCAAGTGATTCAAAACAGTTGTGACCAATACATTACAGCATCCACACAGAGAACCGGTTGTTCACATATTTGAATCCCATCACTGCATACAAGATAACCCTTTGCAGCATGCAGTAAGAAGAGATTGTGGATACTAGAATAGAGCTGGTAGGGGCTCTTGTTGTTGGAACTTATACAGGCTTAATGTTTGATTAAGTATAAGAAGATTTCTCTTGATTTGGGGGGAGGAGGATTATCTCTAGCAAACATCCTTAAAGAGGCCTTCCTCTATCTTTTTTTTAGAAGCAACAGGGGGAAGATAGTTTTTTTAAAAAAAAATAAGCCTAGAATTTGTATGAGCACCTGTGTCACAAGTGTCACTGATGTGGTTATGATTAATTTAAATGCCATTGATTTCATTTCACTAATTCCTTGATTTTTTGAAGTTTCTAGATACATCAAGCACTGCAGTCTTTAGCTTGCTTAAGCTACTTAAGCAAAGACTGCAAAGCGCTGCACTCTTAAACTTGCTTGACTTCTATGCTGAAACCAGTTGGAAATGAAACTGGTATACAAAACTGCTGCCCAGATTGCTGTCCAAATACTTTGCCCACAATTCCAACAATTCTCTCCTTCCCTCCCCCCCCCCCCCACACACACATAATGGCCTCCTCTCTTGTACTTGAAGCCTTTTGATTCATCAGTGGACCAGGAAAAAAAAAAAAAGACCAGTTTTGTTTTCCTTCCTGACACATGTGCTAGAAAGGGATACTGCTACAACACTTGTTAATTTCAGGGAAGGGGCAGAAAGATCCACACTTTCACTGATCCACTGTGAATCTGTTAAAACAAAGAAAGCAGGTGTTTTACCAACCACTGTGATTCTGTTAAAAAAGAAAGCAGTCTTACCTTTCACTAGTCCACAGTTAGACATTCACAGTTTCAAAGGTTTCCCTGTTAAAAAAAAAAAAAAAACATTTACTGGCCCAAACTAGGGTGGAAGGGTATGAATGTTTCCAACATGGCAACAATAGCCAACTGGAGTGGGAAATTGCCTTCAGCGAAAAGAGGCAGGCATGTCTTGTGGCAGCAGAAGTTGGAGGGGAAATGACTATTTTGATCATGGAACCAGATGGGCAAAAGTTACCTTGATGAAACGCTGGGGCCAGTTGAGGGCCCCACGTGTTCATGTTCTCAAAAAACAGCTGGTGCTCTGTATCCATGCCAAAGCAAGTGAGATAAGGAGGGGAACCCCATACATACATAGCATTTTTATCAATCAAAGTATTTTAACCAATTCAACCAATTAAATATTACAATACGATACTGGTTCATGAATAAATTGGACACCACACCGCACAAGAACAGAAAAACAGTCATGCTCGAAAGGTCTGATTTCACAGTATATGCAAACATGTATAAGCAAAACCTATCCATACGTGATAATTCTTTTTCTCCCCACTTCATTTTTGTTTGCTTGTTTTTTAAAGCAAAAAATACTCCAGGAAGGCTGATTTTGCATGTAGAAATGGCAAGGAAGGAAGGCTCTTTCCTCTCTTGCCACTGCTTTCCCCGTATTCCCTGAAGATTTTTGGCAAGCATACCTGCTCTTTCAAAACACCATCATGCTGTAACATAATTATACATTTCAATCCTTTTTTCCCCATTTTGGCAACAGCCCTGGCCTAATATGTATATTTACTCCCTGACAGTTCAGGGGGACTTCTGCTCCCAATCAAGATGCAAATGATTTTGTTTATAAAATGGCTGCCACGCCTCTGAGAGCTGCAGGCGAGCTATATTTGTGAAATCCCTAAATAAACCAAAATGAGCACTTCAGCATATGTCAACCCTTCTACAGGCATCAAGAGCCGCATCTGGTTATGAGTGCGTATGAGCCAAAATGTACTATGCTAAATTGAATTGGGATTGACAAAGCACCTGGTGTTCATTTCTTACCACAATTTTGGGCCTTTTCAGCCAGCTTGTAGTCCTTCTGGAAGGGATAGGATGCTGCCTATAAGGGCCAAGAAGAGAAAGGCTCTTCATCCTAATTAGGGAAAGAAAAAGGCAGATTCCAGAAGGAAAGTTCTTGTAGGCATGGTGATATGTTCCAGCTCTCAAGAATCTTTTTTTTTTTTGGGGGGGGGGGTTTCCTATAGGCATTTCTTAGCTGTTGAGGAGGCTGATCTCAAGCATTGAGACCAGCTGAAAAAGATTCTCTTTGATCTGAGCGTTCTTCTCCTTCCTAGTGAGCCAAAGGGCTCATTGACAACAGGTAAGAGAAGATGTCTTATGGGGATGAGCCCCAGGAAGAGGAAGAAGATTATTATGAGATTCTGTTTCAGAAACAGCTGCTTGCTTCAGGGAAGATACCCATGATGGAGAGATAAAACAAAAAAGCAGAGATGAAAAATTGCAGGTTATGTATAGGAGATGGATCTCACAGGTATCAGCTTCTCTAAAGGAGAATATTTGTAGCTCAGGGTTGAAATGAAGGGTCCTTGGTGTTCTCTGAGCTGGGTTGCTTACTTGCAGTCATTTCATTACCCACACTGATGACTGGGCAATGAAATGTCTGCAAGAAAGCAACCAAGCTCAGAGAGCACCAAGGACCCCTCACCACCTTTTCTGTTGGGAGAAAAGGGTGGCTGAAATGACTTTCAGTAGAGATCCCAAAGATGCTTTTTCAGGAGACAACTGGACTTCCTTGTTTTTCTTTGAAGAACTTTCACTTCTCATCCAAGAAGCTTCTTCAGCTCTGACTGCATAGTGGGGAATATGAGGGATTTATATTCCTTGCAGACAGCTGGTCATTTGCATTCTTTTAGAGACTCATTGAGGCCACCTGGAGGCTTATCTGTGTCATCAAGGTCACCTGACTAGTGCAAATGGGTGTGGAGCCTTCTTGGAACTGCTGAAAGGACTGTATTGTAGACTGGAGATAGATGATGCCGTATCTCTCCCCCTCTGTTGAGAGAGGGCTGTTCAGTTTTGACATAGATGGCCTCTTTGACCCCTCTTTCAAACCAGCAGTCCTCTCTGTCCAAAATGTGGCCTTTGCTGTCTTTGAAAAAGTGGCCTTTGTCTTTTAAATGCAGATGGACTGCTGAATCTTGTCCTGATGGGTTTATTCTATGTTGTGCCATGTGTTTGTGAAGTGGATGTTTTTGTTTCCCAAGATACAGATCTGCACATGGCTCACTGCATTGTACTGCATATATCACATTGCTCAGTCTGTGTCTGGGAGTTTTATCCTTGGGGTGACAAGCTTCTGCCTTAGTGTATTCTTGGGTTTGAAGTGTGCACGTATGTTGTGTTGGCTGAAGATCCTCCTGAGCTTTTCCAATATTCCTGCAATGTATGGAATACTAAGTTGCTTCATTTATTGTTTTCTTCTTTCTCTGTTATGGAGGAGCTCCTGCTGGGTCTTTTTTGGGATTTAACAGGAGAACATAGGAGAAAAAACCCAACAGGACAAGATTCAGCAGCCCATTTGCATTTAAAAGACAAAGGGCACTCTTTTGATGACAGCAAAGTCCACATTTTGGACAGAGATGACCGCTGGTTTGAAAGAAGGGTCAAAAAGGCCATCTATGTCAAAACTGAACAGCCGTCTCTCAACAGAGGGGGAGGGAAATGGCATCATCTATCTCCAGTCTACAACACAGTCCTTTCAGCAGTTCCAAGAAGGCTCCACACCCATTTGCACCACTCAGGTGACCCTGATGACACAGATAAACCTCCAGGTGGCCTCAACGACTGTCTAAAAGAATGCAAATGACTAGCTGTCTGCAAGGAGTATAAATCCTTCCATTCCCCACGATCCAGGCAGAGCTGAAGAAGCTTCTTGGATGAATAGAATAGAGATGAAATGGAAGGTACCTTGGAGGCAGTAGTGAGATTCAGCCTGTTCGCACCACTTCGGCAGAACTGGTAGCTAATTTTTTGTTGCTAGGCCCAGAATGGACTTCCGGATGCGGCATCCACACAGAGAACCGGTTGTTCACATATTTGAATCCCACCACTGCTTGGAGGTCTTCTAGTCCAGCCCCCTGCTCAAGCAGGAGAACCTATACCATTTCAGACAAGTGACTGTCCAGTCTCTTCTTAAAAACCTCTAGTGATGGAGCACCCACAATTTCTGAAGGCAAGCTGTTCCATTGGTTAATTGTCCTCACTGTTAGGAAGTTTCTCCTTAATTAATGACCAAAGAGAGGTTACTTCTCTCTTTGGTCAGTTTCCAACCATTGTTTCTTGTCTTGCCCTCTGGTGCTTTGAAGAATAGTTTGATGCCCTCTTCTTTGTGGCAGCCCCTCAAATATTGGAATACTGCTATCATGTCACCCCTGTTTCTTCTTTTCTTTACTCTATCCAAACCCAAGTCCTGCACCCGTTCTTCATATGTTTTAGTCTCCAGGCCTTTGAACATCTTAGTTGTTCTTCTCTGAACTTTTCCCAAGGTCTCAACATCTTTTTTGTAGTATGGTGACCAAAATTGATTGCAGTATTCCAGATGTGGTCTTACTAGGGTTTTATAAAGCGGTACTAATACTTCGTGTGATCTTGATTCTATACCTCAGTTTATACAACCCAGGATTGTATTAGCTTTTTTGGCGGTGGCTGCACACTGCTGGCTCATGGTCAAGGGATCGTCCACTAGGACTCCAAGGTCCCTCTCACAGTTACTGATGGATGAGAAGCAAAATGTCTTCAAAGAAAAACAAAGTCCAGTTGCCTCATGAAAAAGCATCTTTGGGAGAACTATGACCTGAATGACTGAGAATCTCCATAGACTTTCAGTGGAGAGAAGTTCTCAGCTGAAGACTTGATTCATGTGAAAAGTGGCACAGATTTTTTTTTTAGAAAGGGTGTCCTTCCCTTAATTTTGAGCAATTAAGCCTAGTAAATATACTAACTATTCACTGTTGTTATTAAATCTAATGATAGGTTATTGTTACAGTAAGCACTCAGGGTAGAGCCAGCCTAACTTTAATACTATATTCCTTGTCTCACATTTTATATAAATTCCATAGAGAAACTGTAGCATTTAGATACATCTTTCGGTTCATATATCGGAGAGCAGTCTTCTATTTCAAGACTGTCAGTTCCAAATCCAGTTTAGAAAACATGCACACACTAGCAAAATAAAACCAGAAATGAATCAAAAGAAAGGGAACAAAACAGCCAATTAGCATATCGGCAGTAATTATTTCTATATTTGTTCCTGAGATAAAGTTAGTGTGTGCAAATTTTATACAAACGGATCTTCTGCTTTTTTGGGGGCGATGTGTTTTCCTTTGGGGAAAATGCGCAAGCGACTATCTTAATAATATAACTGATCTTAGAACTGCTTTTCTCTATACGTGACATTATCCCACAGGCTTTCACTTACATCTGAGGCTTTGCTCTGAATATGGAGCATTTAAATAAGATGTGGAGCTCATCCAATTGCTGGAGTGTGTGTTTGGGGGGGGGACTTTCTCAGTGGTGATTCTAGCTCCTCTCTTGAGATAGATATAGTTTCTTCCTTTCTTATCAGGCAGACTCCTGTTTTGCCAGAAGTCTTCTGGCATAGTGTCATGCCCTGTGCCCCTGCCAAAAAAACCTTACAATTTTATTTCTATTAAAGCAGAGGTCCTCAACCTTTTGGGCACCAGGGACCAGTTATATGGAGAGAGGTTTTTCCGCAGACCAGAGGGGGCATGGTTTTGTGTGCTGCCTGCATCCCGCGGATGGGACTTTGCTTGTTTGTGCGGATTGGTGGCTGACATGCCGTGGCCCGGTACCAGTCCATGGACTGGGGGTTGGGGACCCCTGTATTAAAGTACAGGTAGTCCTCAACTTACAACCACAACTGAGCCCTAAATTTCCATTGCTAAGCAGGGCAGCTGTTAATTGAATTTTGCCCCATTTTGCAACCTTCCTTTTCACGGTTGTGAAGTGAATCTGGCTTCCCCTTTGACTTTGCTCGTCAGAAGGCCGCAAAAGGTGATCACATGACTCCCAGTCACTGCAGCTGTCATCATGCCAGTTGCCAAGCATCCAAATATTGGTCACGTGACCATGAGGATGCTGTGACAGTCGCAAATGTGGAAAACAGCCATAAGTCACTTATTTCAGTGCCCTTGTAACTTTGAACAGTCACTAAATGAATGGTTTAAGTCAAGAGCTTCAATCTGTAATCTCATTCAGTTTGATGAAAGACAGCTATACTAGCTGGGGAATTCTGGGAGTTGAAGTCCACACTTCTTAAAGTTGCTAAGGTTCAGAAATACTGTTGTACTCTTGATGGCCTATGAGGCTTTATTCAGACTGAGACACTTCAGAGTGATGGAAATATGTGTGGGAAGAATCCAGAGAAATAAATATTTTGGGAAATATTAAAAAGGCAGAATATAATTTCCCAAAGGAATAATGGAGAAGATCCTTAAAAAGACAGAAACTTCTCCTCCTCCCCCCAGCCAGACAACTCAGCAGAAACCAGCTTTTAGAAATGCAGATGTAATAATCCATTCAGGAAAGTTGAAGCCTTCCAGCTAGAAGCTGAAGAAATTAGGAAGACAAAGACCCTTAAAATCTACATACTCTATTCAAATTCTAAGACAGGACATAATAGGATTAACCTACCAATACCAAAAGGGCACACTCAGACTCAGGTCAAAGTACATGACACAAGAAATACAAAGCCTCAAACAGGAACAGGAAACAACCTCAAGAGCCCCAGAAGGTATAAAAGCCCACTACTCTGCTCCATGTGCTTCCAGAGTCATCTTTCTGTCTGGCTCTCCTCTTCAATAAACGACAACCTTCTTTCTAAAGCAGTCTCCATTTTGATTATTCCCAGCTTGGACTGGACCCTGATGAAGATTTTTCCTTCAACAGATGTGTAATAGAAAAAAAATGATAGCAGTAGCAACCTCCACTACCTCCTATTATGAAGCATAAATTAGAAATAAATTACTGAGCATCCAAAAAATAAGAACAAGAGCCTCTTTCACAGAAGAAGAAAACGTTAGAAAAATTGCAAGATGGGATTTGAGATAAGATTAATTTGGCTAGCCCTTTTGCTTTTTTTTCCCCAAGCAGCCGCTTGGATTATGTTGCTATCTGGTATATTGGTCACTGCCTTATCCTGCTTCTATGCTGAGAAGGAAAAAATGTTAAGGGAAGAGGAAGATATTCTTTGCTATTTTTATATATTGAAAGTTAGCATCCAAATCTTATTTGCAGTCGATACTGTGATCTAATATATATATATATATATATGTTGTCTCGCTTTTTATAACTTTCTCTGGGCCTCTTTCCAGAAGAGCTTGAAATGACAAAATTGTGCATTTACAAGATGGATTTCTATCCCTTTCAATAACAAGAAAGACTAAACAATTGCTCACAGGCTGAAGATTACACAAATATGTACAAGAGAGCCAGACAGCCTCACTTTTGAGGGAATTGCTACCTTTCACGATTGTTCTGAAGCAGCAACAATTTATTATCCTAAACTACTCTTCCATTCTTTCCAACATACAGTTTGGGCCCAGAATTTAATTATAGGTCAGCGCTCGGATGAAAATTTTAACGTTTCTGGGACAGGTCTGCAAAACAAATACACATTCAGTAAGTTCCTTTGTAGCCATACCTGATTCATGACAGCAATGATCATGTTCCTTCTGTGAATTGTAAGACAGCTTCTTCCATCAGATACAGTGATTACCACTAACCTAGATGGGTTGGTCTGAATTCAGATTAGACCATTTTAATTTGTTATTGGCTTAATTGTTCTTTAACACTTTTCCCTACCTACCCACAAACAATGCACACAGTTAGAATTAGAATTAGAATAATAGAGTTGGAAGGGACCTTGTAGGTCATCTAGTCCAACCCCCACTCCTGCCCAAGCAGGAGACCCTACATCATTTCTGACAGATGGCAGTCCAGTCTCTTCTTGAAAGCTTCCAGTGATGAAACTCCCATATCTGGAGGCAAACTGTTCCATTGGTTGAGTGTTCTTACTGTCAGGAATTTCTCCTTATTTCCAGGTTGAATCTCTCCTTGATCAGTTTCCATCCATTATTCCTTGTCTGGCCTTCAGGTGCTTTGGAAAATAGGTTGATCCCCTCCACTCTGTGACAGCCTCTCAAATATTGAAACACTGCTATCATGTCTCCCCTGGTCCTTCTCTTCACTAGACTAGCCATGCCCAGTTCCTATAACTGTTCTTCATAGGTTTTAGCCTCCAGTCCCCTGATCATCTTTGTTGCTCTTTTCTGCATTTTTTCTAGAGTCTCAACATCTTTTCTATAGCGTGGAGACCAAAACTGGTTGCGGTATTCATGCAGTTATTCATGCCTTAGCCATCTCCCAATTAGATTACTGCAACACATTCGACATGTGCATTAAGGAGTTTTTAAAAGCTTCAGATGATGCAAAAGGATAGGGACAGGGGCACTTACAGGTGTGAGTCCTTTAGCACATCCGAAATCTCTATTCCAGAAGTTGCATTGGCTACTAGTTTGCTTCTGGGTACAATTCAAGGTGCTGGTGGTTACCTTCAGGGCTTGGGGCTGGGTTACTTATGAGACTGCCCACCCTCGTTAGATCCAGCAGCGGAGGTGTGCCATATGGCGAGACTCAGGACGAGAGCTTTTGCTGCCCTCTGGAATGTCAAACATCCTGGGATCAGGTTTGCTCTGACCCTGCTGACTTTTGCAAGGCATTAAAACCTCAGTTAACCATCTAACCTAGGACCCTGGTGGTATGGGTGAGCTTATGTCATGATTTGAATAAGACCTGTTATTAATATTTTCAGCCATTGATGTGATCTTTTTTAAAAAAAAAATCTTAAGTTTTTATCCTGTTTTTATTTTGTTTTTAATTATTAGCCACTCATGTATATAAGATGGGTAGCCATATATATTTATTAAACAAATATTTAAGAGAGAGAGAGAGGGAGAGAGGGAGAAAGAGAGAGAGAGAGAATGGGGGGGAGAGAGTGTCAGAGGCATTTGATAGATAATGTAAATTATTAGAACCGGTGTAGTGGTTAAAATACCCAGGGTAGAAACCAGGAGACTGCGAATTCTAATCCTGCCTTAGGCATAAAAACTGATTGTCTGACTTTGGACCAATCACTCTCTCTCAGCCCAACCCACCGCACAGGATTGTGCTTATGGGGAAAATAGGAAGAGGAAGAAATATTCGGTATGTTGCCACCTTGAGTTATTTATAAAAAATAATAAAGGCAGGATATTAATACATAAATAAATAGATAGACAGTATCAGAGGCATTGAGGTATTCTGTGAAAGAATGGCTGCACTCCTAAATACATTAGCAAACTACGCCGATCTCAGCAGGATTTACTTCAGATGGTAATTCTGATTTGGGTCAATGGGACTTCCTCTCATTAAATTGTAGTTGAACACCACAATCCTGTAGATTTACGTGGAAATTAATGACTGAAATCAATGGAGCTTATTCCTGGGGAAATGGATATGGGATTACAGGTTTACAAACTCACCTCTAATGCAGGGGCTCTAATCTCTCTGCCTTCCACATGGCTTCCATTTGTTTGTGGAAGTCTGCCTCTTGAAAGTACGCTATTAGATTGATATTTAAAGTTATTTGAGATGATGAGCAGCCTTGGCGGGCATCCATGCAGAAGCGCTGCCAGATGAAATGAAAGATGCTGCAGAAATACCTTCTATTATTTAAAGGCAGGAGTACCACTGGCCAAGAAGCAAAGCCATTAAAAGGCTCCAGTGGGGCTTAGTTTGGGACAGCCCACAGGAAATTAACAAGACCCCGGAGAAATGAGTGTTGGTGTCCGAAATCTTAAGTGGAATTAAAGCTAAAAATGAAAATCAGAAAGGACTGGCCCCTGGGAGAAAGGACAACAACAGATGTGTTCTTGTTCTAACAGCAGGCATTGGTTTAGGGGCACCTCCATCCCCCAGAGTGATTTAGCAGCCCGATTCAAGAGAAACAGCTTAGCCATCCTGCCAAGATTAACTCACTGAGTGTCTTTAGTATTAGTCTGAGCATTAGAGTTGTATGGCACTCCTCAGCACTAGTTGGTCTTCAGAGGACCTAGCAAAACTGCAGTACACAGTGCAGTACACTCAATAACCACAGTGACTGGGAAAAGGAAGGAAGGAAGGAAGGAAGGAAGGAAGGAAGGAAGGAAGGAAGGAAGGAAGGAAGGAAGGAAGGAAGGAAGGAAGGAAGGAAGGAAGGAAGGAAGGAAGGCCATTTCATAATAAGTGAGAAACCACTTCCACATTGACCCAACAACTTTTCTTTACTCCCAGAGATTTACTAGGAAAGGAGCAAACTGTTTTTGAACTCTAGACAGGGAGGGCAGAGAAATCCCTTCCCTTCCTCTTTTTATTCAATCCTATCAAACTTCACATTTTCAGAAAGGCAGTTCTTCGAACTCCATCGCTCCTCACATTATACCATGTAGCTTCTTCATGTGGATGAAGATACAGGAATGCTTCCGAAAGAGGTGACGTTTGATTTTTAAAAGGGGTGCCAAAAGGGGGTGTAGATAAAGGCAAGAAAACTTCTTCCTTGCAGAAAATGCATTAGCTGCCTATCAAAGTATGCAGGTTGGGAGAAGCACACACACACACACACAAATGTTTCATTGAATTTCCGGGAGGGCATTTTAACTATTGTCAAACTGATGGAGAAATGGAACGAGAGAGTTTAAGATCTGAGAAACAGGAATCTGAAATAGTCAGCTTTACCCATTAGTATTTATAAAGAGCTTTTAAAATTAAAAGAGTATTTCTGTGATCTAACTTAGTAAAATCACCCCTCTGAGACCCCCTCCTCACTCCCCCCCCCCCCACACTTCCAGCACAAAAAGCAAACTTATGCCTGCCACCCTTTGTTCTGATTTGATTAGACGGGAAGGCTATTTTGCCCAAGAATACTAGAAGCACCGTTCTTTTTCTATTTTCTCTCTCTCTTTCTCTGCAAGGTGCTACAATTTAAGTCCATCAAATAGCTGTTGTATTCCATTTCTTTAGAATGAAAGATCCAGCCAGATGGCCATCCACATGAAAAACATTAACAAAATCTGTTCTATTTTTGCTTTTTGTTTTTTCAGTGGAAAAAAATTCAGTAAGTGCAAACATTGCAAAACCCCATTCTGTTCCTTAATATCAATAAGAAGCAATTTTGAGCATCATCCACAGTCATCCAACCCTCCTTATGCCAAAATAATTATAATGAGGACAGACTTGACATTGTCTCCATGGTGGCTAGAAGAAGCTCGAAGGCAGTAGTGGGGATTCTGCTTTAATTAACCGGGATATACATTTAAAGGTCTCTGTAGAGGATTAAACTGCATATTGCTAATTCATCTGAGCTACAATCTTATGCTCATTTAAGAATAAGATGTACTGAATACTCTTTCTTGAGTTCATAAGTAATTCTAGGCTTACATTAGGTAGACTTGCTTTTAATGAGATGTACAAGCAGTGGTGGGATTCAGCCGGTTCGCACCACTTCGGCAGAACCGGTAGCTAATTTTTTGTTGCCCAGGCCCAGAATGGACTTCCAGAAGCGGCATCCACACAGACAACTGGTTGTTCACATATTTGAATCCCACCACTGTGTACAAGCCTTATTGTGGTTCATTAAACCATGGTTTATGTCTTAGTGCTTTTGTGCAGAAAATATCCAGTTTAAATAAGGGCTCGAAACAACTAGAAATGCAGCAAAGTATATTTTATTAGCATGCACAACTATAGGGGATCCCCAGGCTTCCCCCGAAAGCACTGCAGAAGAGCCCTGAACAAAGCAAGGCTACAGATTATATATGTTTGATTTGTCACACTACATAAGATTGTTAGAAGAAAAGTCTTCATCGTGGTTCAGTCCAAACTGGGAATAAACATGGCAACTGCTTTAGAAAGAAGGTTGCAGTTTATTGAAGAGGAGAGCCAGACAGGATGGCTCTGGCAGAAAAAAGAGAGAGCACATGTAGGGAGTGGGTTTTTATACCCTTTTGTTTGGAGAGTTGTTCCTGTGGCATGAACTTTGACCTGAGTCTGAGTGTGCCCTTTGGTATCTGTGTGTTAATCCTATTATGTCCTGTCTTAGAGTTTGGGTGGGGTATGTAGATTTTAGGAGTCTTTGTCTTCCTAAGCTTCTAGCTGGGGGCTTCCAACCTTCCTGGATTTACATCTGCATTTCTATAGAGCTGGTTTCTGCTTGGGGGAGGGAGACAGAAAAACTGGGCATGCTTTTCTGCCTCTTTAAGATCCTTTGAGGAAATATATTTTCCTGCCCTTTTTAATATTTCCTTCTCTGGGGGGCTGACTTCCCACAAGATAAAGGAAAAAGGCACCAGGCTAGAAACCACGAGAATGTGAGTTCTAGTCCTGCCTTAGGCATGAAAGATGGTTGGGTGATTTTGGGCCAGTCACTCTCTCTCTCTCAGCCCAGGCCACCTCACAGGGCTGTTGTTGTGGGGAAAATAGGAGGAGGAAGATGTGTTGGATACATTTGCCACTTTGAGTTATTTACAGGAAGGCATCGACTTAAAGGCCCAACTGGGACCAGAACTTCCATTGCTAAGTGAGAAAGTTATTGAGTGGGTTGGTAGCCAATTCTATGACTTTTTTTTGCTGAAATCACTAAGCAAATCACCATGGTCATTAAATGAATTGCATTGTTGTTAAAGCGAATCAAGATTCCCCCATTGACTTTGCTTGTCGGAAGCTGGCTGAGAGGGTTGCAGATGGCAGTTGCAAACCTTCATCAATACATGCCGGTTGCCTGCTATCCAAATTTTGATCCCAGGGAATCCAACGACGCTGCGACAATCACAAGTGCAAGGACACACATAGTGGTTTGTTTTCAGCACTGTTGTAACTTTGAACAGTCACTGAACAATTGATCATAAGTTGAGGACAATTGTATAAAAAATAATAAAAGTGGAATTAAAAATCCTTTTAAAAGCCCTCTTTCGTTGGGATCCTCTTGACAAGGGATATGGGGGAAACCCAAAGGTGCTTTTTCAGAAGGCAACCGGACTTTCTTTGTTTTTCCTTGAAGACATTTTGCTTCTCATCTTTGTCTTCAAGGAAAAGTCCAATTGCCTTTTGGAAAAGCACCTCTGGGACAACCATGAACGGAATGACTGAGAATCTCCATAGACATGGGCGGGGTGTGTGTGACCTTACTATGACCCCCCAGCATTCCTTTACACAGGGGTCTTCAAACTTGGCCCTTTTATGACTTGTGGACTTCAACTCCCAGAATTCCTCAGCCAGTGTGCCTGGCTGAGGAATTCTGGGAGTTGAAGTCCACAAGTCATAAAAGGGCCAAGTTTGAAGACCCCCTGCCTTTACATTTTAAAGATTCTACCCAGCCAGATATCACAAACAGGTTCTGCAAAAATGGCATGGGTTGTATCTGCATAGTTCCTCCATTTGGGTCACATCCTAAGAAAAGACAGTTTGTGGTTTCTGTTACGTGTCTTCCCTTGAGAGAGAGAACTTTTATTTCAAAGGGCAATTCTTCTGCAGCACAGCTCTGTTTTAAACCAAGAACGAGGTCTTTCTGAAAGCAAATAAACGAAGCATTATATGAATGAAACCTCCACAGTGTTAGGTATGTATCAGGTCACAACAGCTTATTCAGCAAAATGAGGCAGTGAGATACACATAGGAATTGCCATATGTTTAATTTTTCAATGAGCTTACGGACAACTAAGCTTCGCTGCCATTACTTGATAAAGCAAGGCCTTCCAGATACCAACCCATCCATTTTTCAGATCTTTTAAAGCAGATTGGAAGGAATTTTGGAATACTTTCAAATTGTCTTAAGCTTTTTTTTTAGATCTATAGCTATAATGGTATAATTATAGGCCCACAGGCCTCTACGGGGAGGGTGTGTGTGTGTGATGGGAAATGGCATGTGCATCACCATGTCATCATGTAAATGTAATTATGTCATGATGCACATGTCATTTTGACATCCTTGTGGCTTTGCAGCAGATGCCAAATCGTTGTTTGCCCTAGTTACCTGCAAGCTAGCCAAAAATTGAGCCCTCTGCCACCCCAATACTAGAGCCAAAATAGTAAAGATCCCATCATTCCCTTCCATGAACAGAAAAAAATCCTTACTAATCCTCCCTTACCCCTAAATACTTCCCCATATATAGTTGGTTTTGTTTGTCTAGCATTAACCTTAATTTTGAACCTTAGTGTTAACCTTAATTTTTAATCTTCTGAGAAGCTATCCTATGAAGTTGATAAAACAAATGACCCCGGGGATGCCGCAAATGTCTTAAACACATGTAGTCCTCGACCACAATTGACCCCCAAATTTCCGTGGCTAAGCAAGAACAGTTGTTAAGTGATTTTTGTCCCATTTTACAACCTTCCTTGCCACAGTTGTTAAGTGAATCACTGCAGTTGTTCGGTTGGTAACACAGCTGTCCAGTGAATCCGGCTTTCCCCCATTGACTTTGCTTGTCAGAAAGCCGCAAAAGGTGATCACATGACACACACACCCCTCCGAGACACTGCAAAACCGTCATAAATGTGAGTCAGTTGCCAAGCGTCTGAATTTTGATCATGTGACCACGGGGATGCTGCAACGGTCATAAGTTTGAAACACAGTCATAAGTCACTTTTTTCAATGCTGTTGCAACTTTGAATGGTCACTAAACAAATGGTTGTAAGTCAAGGACTACCTGTGTATGCCGGTTTGCCAAGCACCCAAATTTTGATCACTTGACGCTCCGACAGTCGTAAGTGCAAGGACCAGTTGTGGGTCACTTTTTCAGTGCATTATAATGTCGAATAGCTGCTAAATCAGGGGTAGGCAACCTTGGCTCTTTTATGACTCGTGGACCAACTCCCAGAATTCCTGAGCCAGCATGGCTCAGCTTAGAAACCTTTCCCTTTCCCTTCAGCATGGCTGGCTCAGGAATTCTGGGAGTTGAAGTCCACGAGTCATAAGAGAGCCAAGGTTGCCTACCCCTGCGCTAAATGAATGGCGGTAAGTCAAGAACTACCTGTAACCAGGGATACTAAGCAGTGCTTCCAATACAGGAGCGGGAGAGGAGAATGAATAAAGATTAGGTGGAAAGAATCTACACCCAGACACAGGAGATTACAGGTAAGTCCTTGACTTACGACCACAGCTAAGCCCAAAATTTCTGTTACTAAATGAGACAGTTGTTAAGTGGTTTTTGCAACATTTTACGACCTTTCTTGCCACAGTCATTGAATCACTGGTTGTTAAGTTAGTAACATAGTTGTTAAGTGAATCTGGCTTCCCCATTAAGTTGGCTTGTCAGAAAGTCAGAGAAGGTGATCACGTGACCCCAGGACGCGGCAACCGTCATAAATATGAGTCAGTTGCCAAGCATTCTGAATTCTGATCAGGAGACCGGGGGTGCTGCAAAGGTCATAGGTGTGAAAAACGGTCATAAATCACTTTTTCCAGTGCCGTTGTAACTTCAAACAGTCACTAAATGAACTATTGTAAGTCGAGGACCACAGTATCCATAGAAGCTAAGCTGCCAAACCCCTGTGGGATGGACTGTATTGTGTAGTGGGTTTTTTGGAGGCATTAACCAGACCGGTTTAATACAACACAATTTATTGCAGCAGAAACAGAACTGGCTTAACTGACAGAATGATGGCTATTTATACTTGCCGCCTCTAGGCGGCGACCAATCAAATCAAACGGTGTTTTCCCGCTCAAACTTAAACTTAACTTTTCCCTCCAAAACAGTTGGAGACACGTTTAAATTAAAACACATTAACTCTTGATATCAATACATAACAGACTGAGAGGGGTAAAAGAGGGTTAAGTGCAGTTGCTGTATTGCCCTGGTTTCAGATGTCAATGAAAGCTGGGAAGAGACCTGGTGGTAGAAGGTGGTAAGAAACTTCATTGCATGGAAAACAGACCGTGCCTGTGGACTTCAGAAGAATAGCAGAGACTCCCGGGACAATAACAATGCTGATAATCTTGCAAATTTTAAAGAGAAAATTGGTTCTCCATTACTGGGGAAATGCCAAGGGAGGGAGGAAGATGCATCAGTTATTCACAGGAAGTCTTGTACATCATGAAAATTGTCAGTAAGCGGACTAAATCAACTGTCTGGAATAGCTATAGATCATTTCTAGATTGCTCATTTGGAAAAGCCCATGATAGTCTTTCTAGGATCAAACTTGATTTGAGGCCACTTTAATTACCTATCATGGCCTCTTGGAAAGAATTCTGGGAGCTGTAGTTCCATTATGATGTCTTGCTTAGAAAATTGCATTTCCAGAATTCCTTGAAAACGCCACCTGTGCCAAATGAACTGGAACCACAGCTGGAGCATGTTTGCCTTTTCCATTCCTAACCAAACCTGCTTAGCTCAGATCTTTCAATACACCCTTCGGGACAGACTTTCCCAATCTGATCAGAAGTATCCAGACTGCAGTTGGAATAGGCTGCTTCGAAACATGGATAGTAGAAACGTTAACAATCCAGTCGGTTTTTAAAAAGCAAATATCTGAGCAGAAAGCAAGCAAACTCAGGTGGATGAATGCTGTACTCCACTCAATTCCATCGTTCTCTCTGAGTGCAGACAGAATGCCCTCACAATCACTTCACAAATGTTTCCAGCCTTTTAAAAATGAAGACTTTGGACATTTTTATTCTGTCCTGGCAAATTGAGTTCACTAACGACTTTTGTCCATGCTAAATAAGCCAGCTGGCTGATACAAGCTAGCAGCTGCGTCTGTACAAGAGAGGGCCAGCAGCAAAATTCCTGCACAATAAAAAAAAACAAAAAACCGCCAGGCTGTGGGGTGAGGTGGGACAGATTGTGTGACCTCAGCTAATTTTCTATATAAACTGTGGCTGCTGAGAGTCAGAGTGTCTCAGGCAGAGATGACAGTTATGGCAACAATCATCACTTGCTGTGGTAGAATCTGGAGCTGAGCTGAGGAGGGGAGTGAAAAGGCTGGCTGGCCGGCCTTGAGGCACCGATGGGGAGGAAGGGGCTGAAAGCAGGGCCTCTCTAAAACTCTGCAGTGTTTATCTAACACTTGTGTTGCGAGTCCTGTAGTGTGGCGAGATTCCTGTCTCTAGGCCAGCAGCAACGAACATACCACTCTGATCAGCTACACGTGCAGTTTTTGTTCCTCGCACCGAACGGTGGCCCAGCATCAAGACTAAGAAAGCTAAAGCCCGTTAAACCAGAGGAGGGAATGGGAGAGTCAAGCGCCTAAATTAAACTTCTGTTGGAATTAAACAGCACTTGTATCTTCCTGTTGGCAGAGTAACAATCCATTGTACCGGTGGCTTCTTCCAGTAAAGACTCTTATCTAGCTGGGCCAAGTTGTGTGCCTTAAAAATGGATGTGAACTTAGGCCCTAGTCAAGCCATGCCAAGAATTGGGACAATTCAGCTGGTGGGCCTGACATAGGCTGCATCTCACAATACAGGTTGTCCTTGAACCTATCGCAACTGAGCCCAAAATTTCCATGGCTAAATGAGGCAATTGTTCAGTGAGATTTGCCCCATTTTTACAACCTTTTGCCACAGTTGTTAAGCAAATCACTGCAATTGCTGTCATTAAGCAAATCTGGCTTCCTCCATTGATTTTGCTTGTCGGAACTGGCTGGAAAGGTTACAAATGGCGATCACATGACCCCAGGACAACGCAACTATCATAAAAACATGCCAGTTGCCAAGTGCCCAAATTTTGATCTGTGACTACGGGGATGCCGCAACAGTCCTAAGTGTGAAAAACCGTCATATGTCATTTTTTTCAGTGCCACTGTGACTTTGAATGGTTATTAACCAAACGGCTGTAAATCAAGGACTACCTGTATAGCAAATGAAGCCCTGATTTGCTCATCAACTTCATGACATATTAGAGAAAAAATTACCTTGGTGCATCTAGAACTGACTTCATTTGGGGACTTCAAATGCCAACTACAGACATCGTCTATAATGCTGTTGGTTTTGGTTTATGAACCCAGGGATTGTAGTTTGTAAATTAATCTAAGTTGTGGCTTACTGTACAATTCAAACCAAACTTACTGTGATTTCTTCAAATAAACCATAAACCAAATAAAGCATATCATAACTTCGGGCACTATGGATACTACCGGTAGTTCAAAAATTGCCCACTACACAAGACATTTCATAGCTAAAACCTTAATCCAAATCATTTTTCAGTGACTTCAGAAGAATGCCTCCACAAGGGAAACAGGAGGGGACAGGCAGAGGTAAGTCTACTAGATTTGCCACTAGATGGCAGCAAAGATTTTGAGTTTTATGTATGTCTTTGCTACCATTTAGTGCAGGGGTCTGCAACCTCGACAACTTTAAGACTTGTGGACTTCAGCTCCCAGAATTCCTCAGCCAGCTATGCTGGCTGAGGAATTGTGGGAGCTGAAGTCCACAAGTCTTAAAGTTGTCGAGGTTGCAGATCCCTGATTTAGTGTATGTCTGGATTTCTGCAGCCCATAAACAGGAAGTTTTAGATCCAGTCTCCTTCCTGAGGTCTAGTAAACTGGAAATTTACCAAAAAAAAGTCTTGGAAGAAGAAAATGGAAAACACCTTCTAAATTGTTGCCCTGATACAACTAAAATATCAAACTTAACTCTAAGGATTTATGTATATAAGCTTAATTTCTTAGGGTAATCTGCATGCAAATTCTGTGGCAGAGTTTCTCCCTACCATAAAACACAACTAGGATGGGATTTGAATTGTTCCCTAAATCAAATAATATTTTAATCACTGCCATCTTCATTTGGCTGCCTCATGAAGAATGCCTTACTCTGCAGATACGAAGGAAAGGGACAATGCTTAAAATGATCGTATATTCCTTTATTTCATAAGATGGAAGAAGAGAAAGCAAAACGGAACTCCTTCCTATAATTAACACTGAATGCATTAAGAGCCCTTCTAGAATGAATGAGATGCTTACAAAAGACAGTCTCTAAAACGTTCGTTTGAAGTAATCAATACATTTCGGGTGCACGTAAGGATGATGAGAAAGCGATCAACTAAGAGAGAGAAAGGACGAGAGCGTGTGAATCACATCACGCGACAGAGCTTTCCCATCCCTACCTTCCTTTAGCAGCATTTCAGACCTACACTTAGCTGATAACCTTCGCGGTTTAAGAGGCAGGCTTCTTGTCAGATCCGACCTGGGCTAAGTTTAATTGAAAGTCTCCTGTTGGCAGTGGGAGTGAGATATTGGAAAGGGCACCTTCATAGGGCGGCGGCGGCGTAGCGCAAAGTGACTTGTGAAGCTGGAGAAGGACGCTGGGTAAGCGGGAGAGGAAACAATAAGAAGCAGAAGCGAGGGAAGAGTGCCCTCTGCTGGTCAGTTTCGGTAAACAGAGATCACCGCTTGCCCAGGATGCAAATAAAAAGGAGTAGAGAGAGATAATTATGACACTCCACCTTGGTGGTGGTTGTTCATGGGACTCAGCTGCTTTTTCCATTCTGTGACATGCACACATCTCTCTCCGTAAGGGATGTCACCTTATGAGCACTGTCATTCCTTGACATTTCAGGCCAGGCTCAGTCTCACACCAAGAAAGAGAACAGAACAGAGTGGGAAGGGAACTTGGAGGTCCTCTAGTCCAACCCCCTGCTCAAGCAGGAGACCGATACCATTTCAGACTTAGGGCTGTCCAGCCTCTTTTTAAAATCCTCCAGTCATAGAGTACCCACAACTTCTGAAACTTCTGAATTCCTGGTTGCTTTTCTCTTTGATTAGTTTCCATTCATTGCTTCTTGTCTTGCCTTCTGGTGCTTTGAATTAGGTGCAGAATTCTGGAGCTGAACCATCCATTATGTCACAGAGATATAAGTTGAAAGAAAATGCCTAGTTCTCCTCTGACTCTGTTTTCTTCTCAGTTTCCTCCTTGAGAAGAATAACAATCAGGTATCTAAACTTAAACCCTATGCACCTCAAATTGTTGGTATCAGCCTGAAAATTTAGCCTTTAAGCAATATTGGGATAGAGAAAGAATGGTGACAAAATGGTCCATGTTGGAGCAAGGAGTTGAATCCAGTGGTGCTTCAAATCCAATTGGTCTTGGTTACAAGGAGAGGAAATATCTCTGATTCTGTTTTCCACCACAGTTAAAACTGCTTGATAGATGTGGGACCTTCCCTGTTTTCTATTAGCAGAAGCTTCTACTGAACCAAATCAAATAATTTGACCCCATCAGATGTTACCTTTAAAATCTTGGACTCCTGAGTTAATCTTACTTATATAGGCAAAAACCATAATTTCAGATTCTGATTCTTCGATATATTCACCAATCAACATTGTCATCATAATCCTCATGACCTTAAAAAGTTTTTACGAACATTTCTAGTTTGTTTTTTTCTACTGGTCCATAGTGGATGCTCCTGAAAAATAATCAGGCCTAGATTTTCACCCACAATTTCTACAACATTCAAGAACAATTCCAAGATGTATAAAACCTGTTGGGCTTTATTGTCTTAGAGGGAACTTTTGTTTTCCTTTGGTGCCTGGCAGCAGCAGGAAATAGAAGCAAAAAGGGATCAGCAATGGGACAGCCGAGTTCAAGCTTGTAGAGTTTTCTGCTATCTAAAAAGGCCATTGGTAGATGGTCTTTGAGTTAGCAACGGGAAAGAGCCAAACACAAAGCTATATTCAGAGTATGTTCTTCTGCCAATGAACCATAGAGATAGGAAGAATACAAACCTCTGCTGAACATAGAGGTTTGGGCAAAGGATCCAAATCTATTTCATATCACCACCACAAATTTTAAGAACCAAAATCTGCACACCATCAGTATATGACCAAAAGGCTTTATTAAGGAAGTTTCAAGCTACAAGTAGCAAAGTTCCCAATTCAGACTTCTAGCGATACTGATGTGGCTCATACATCATGAGAAGCAACAAGGTAACTTGCCTGATGAATCCACCCAGGGAGGCTTGTTAACTGTGGTTTTGTCTTAGTAAATTAGGTGAATGCAACCAATAGCACATTATTTTAGCCCATGACTAAACAACACATAATTTAATATGATGCCTGTACATAGAAAAAAAATGAAAATAATAAAGATGAACTTGCCTGATTTAAGAACAGGTTATTTATCATTCCCTTTATTCAATTTCATTTTATGAAAGACAGTGTGTCAGCAACTTTGATGCACCAAAAATTCCCACCTCTGATTTACAAAAGGAACACCTGTAATCTCCCCTTCATCTTTAAGTCATTTTTATGCCTTTTCTTCTTCATAATTTTTTTTTCTTTTCTGGTTGCCTCTTCAGGCAATCATTTTATTGTGATTTATCTGAATATTCTGGCACATTTTTAGTTTTGACACCATTCAAACCAATCCTTTAAAGAAATAAAACTCTAATAAACGTGTCAACGTTTGAAAAGGAATGTGATCCATCAAAGTACAGCCTCATTGATCCCGCCTCTCCGAAGGCATTTTTTTTCAAAAGCAACCTTTCTTCACTGGGATGAAAGCTGAATGTAATATGATATCTACAATACCACAAGGCAGATGGATAACTGAATTGCAAGGTGGCTGTTTGGCCACTTCTAGGCCAAGGAGAAGATCTAATCACCTCTTCAGCTGACCTATTTTCTGGGCAGCAATCACATAATGCAACTGTCAAGGACTTAACGCTGAGATAGTTCTCAGTGCTTTTTCTTGCAGTTTCAAGGTTTCATTGAAAGAGGAGACGACCAGCTGCAAGCTGGAACTCTCGTGGCAAAAACAGAAAAAGCGGGGAAGAAACCTACCTAAAAAAAAGGGAGGGGTCACAATATAGCAGGAAAAGCCAATCAGCAGCTCACCACCATTATAAACATACAAATCAGTTCATGGCTCAAGGCCTGAGTGTCTATAGGACTGACTTTCTTCAACTGTTTAAGATAATGTGGCAGGACTAACCATGCTCCAGATCCCAATGATAATGTAATCTCATTTGATGGCACCTTGGAGATGGGTCTTCTCTGAAGCTGCCCCCACCTTAAACAAACAAACAAGAAAATGAATAATAATGACAGCAGTATGAAACACCATACCGAGGAAAATACCCACCTCATCCCACTCAAATTCACACATCCCATTTCCCCTGCATGGTCACAAAGCATCCCGGGCCTGTTTTTGTAAGGCTTTCTTTTCTAAAAGTCAGAAGGATTGGAGCTATCCTGATCTCAGGGGGATATTCTTCAAAGGGCTGGGATAGGAAAGGGCACAAGGATTGTAGTGTGGGGGGAAAAAAACCTACAAAGCTGCTGTTTACACACAGGTTTCCATTCGAATGGGTCTTTGTGCTGTTCCTCCATGGACAGACTTTTTCAGTACAATAAGAAAGTCCAGGCCCAAGTTCCTTCAACAGCAATGCCACTCTTCTTCCTGACTATAACCCCTGGTGGCATAGTAGTTAAAGTGTAGTATGGCAGGCTAACTCTGCCCACAGCCTGGAGTTTGATCTTGACGGGGTTCAAGGTTGACTCAGCCTTCCATCTTTCCGAGGTCGGTAAAATGAGGATTCAAATTGTTGCTGGCAATATGCAAATAATGCTTCTTCATTGTAAACCACTCAGACAGTGCTGTAAAGCACTATGAGGTGGTATATAAGCTTAAATGCTATTGCTAAATAAACATTCAAAATAGGCACAAAATTAGGTTTTGTATTTTCCTTAGTTTTATTTAAATTTTAAATAAACCTAGGAATTTAGAAAAGCTTATTACATTTCAAATGATTCTCTTCCATCTTGTATCTTAATCACAACCAAGCCTTCTGCTCAAGAAAACCCACCTTGCTCCTGAAATTGATTTTCATGTACAATTGCACAGTGTGAGAAGGAATTGAGGTAACAGTGTGAAACAGTGCCATCTGCCGTGCTTAGATGAAAAATAGGTAGATTCCAAATTTACAGGCCTTTCTAGACAAATGTGTCTGGAAAAACATTTGGTAGAGAAATCTTAATGACATATTGCCATCATGTTCTCTTCAGCCTGATGTTTCTGGAATCTTTATCTCACCATTTTTTCTACCACAAATAATCCACCTCGCACATAAAAAACCACATCACTGCTACTACTCCAAGGTTCCATCAGGTCCACAATGCTAGCATGACAAGAGATGGTTTGAGAGGGAATTTTTTTTTTGAGACACCAGGTATATTTATTTGTTAAAATTTTATTTATTTCCCACCTTTATTTTTATAAATATGTCTGCTTATTTTCCTCACAACAATCCTGATCCAAAGTCACCCAGCCAACTTTCATCCCTAAATCGGGACTAGAACTCACAATCTCCTGATTCCTAGCCTGACCACTAGACCAAATTGGCTTATATTATTATCTCACTTCAAACTAAGATGCCCAACATGTGCATGGTATCCCTGCTATCAAATAATGCCTTCCAAGGCTTCCTGACTCTTCCCTCTACCCCAATGGGCTGCTGGGACTTACTAATATCCCCGCAAGGCAGATTACCCACAAATTCCTTTTTATTTAAAAAAAAAAAAAAGGTTACTTTCCTTATGGAGGATCCCAAAACAGCTTTTGTTTACATATGTTATATTTATTGATCTTTACTGTATTAAAGATAAAAATTGATACATTCGCTGCTGCCACTTCCCATGATTGTTGGGTGGGCTTTTAATATTGTATTATTTTTCAATACAGTATAGGCTGGGATATAATTTTGATTTAGAGGAGCCCTGAAAGACTCTTGGGGGAACCACACTTTAAAGAAATACTGCTTTAGATGGTTCCATGGAAGCCACTGGTGCCTTCAAAGGAGCGGAGAAAGGGAGGAAATGATGATGCAAATATGATGATGTCATCGTGCAAATGGAGTGTCTTGCATATTCACATCAGACATGTAACACAGGTATGTAATTATGGTATTTGTGGTGATGTAATTGCTGCCTGTTGTCATTTTCACATCGCTGTGGTTTCTTATGAACACTGCTGATTGATGGTACCACTGATAAAATAGTGAGAAAAAGTTGGGATCACCACATGATATTTGTAAGGATGATTGCTGAATCTACTCATTGTGATTTGTAAATTACGGTTCATGGCATTAGATGAGAATATAGCCATTAGGGCTTGTTAAATCAAAAACACATACCTTAGTATGGGTGAACGCAAATAGAATTCAATATCCCATACTTTATGTACAATAAAAATAGCAAAGGATCTTTCATGAAAATATTGGTACCTAACATGAAAATCAAGAAGTCCCATAGAAATGCACGATTTGGATCCAGGTGATTGTGACTTACTATTATCCACTGCAGCCATTTTCATAATTAATTGCAGCTATATGGCACAATATCAAAACTTATACATTAAACAAAGCTGAATCATGTTCATACAGTATTATTTCCTCTTTCAACTCTGTAGTGAGAGCAATTACATTGCTCTCAAGTCTATGTGTCTGGACCCACTGGAAAATTTCCATGGTATCAGGAGAAGGAATGGAGGTCAGATCAGCCTAGACTGAGTGGAATGAAGGTCAGAACAGCCTATTCTGAATCCTTTCCCTTTGGTGAACTGGCACAGACTGCTGTTCAACTGGTAAAACAGAATTTTGCTCTGGTGCTATAGTATAATGTATCAAGCAATGTCTCTTCTAATATAACCCAGATTATGCCCACAGTCTGATTGCTTCCCTTTATATAGTGAGTACAACCATGAACACTACATTATTGTCACCAAACAAAATAATCAGATTTTATGAAGAAATAGTTGTTTGCTTGCAATCATTATCACTAGGACTATAAACTAAGATTATGGAAGTGGTTTGTCCTTGTCTGTTGTTTTGCCACTCACTATCTTCTCTTTGGCTAGTAAAATGACTCCAATTTAGTGATATATAATTTAAAATACAAATTCAAATGATATTAAAGTAGAAGCAGCAGAGGGAAGAGGCATTTGCCAATCCATGAATTAAAACAGAAAGATAATTCAATAGTGGCCTATTCCTAATGCTTTTTCAGACTTAGAGGAAACTGAGGGGTCCTTGTTGCTCTCTGAGCTTGCTTGTTTTCTTGCAGACGTTTCATTACCCAAACTACTGTAGGTAACATCATCAGTGCTAGTAAGGAGTGCAGTTTGCTGTCAGTTTATATTCTGGTGGCTTGCCCTGTCAGTGTTGGTGGGCATTAACTTCATTAGAGGAAACTTTTCAACTGGCAGGGAAAGAAGAAAGGGCCCAGCTGGCATTTCTCTGGTCATATGGAGATTTATGAGGCAAGACTGGAGCTTTTACGCATTATATTTTTATTTTGCCATGGACTTGATTATATTGAAATCAGCTTCAGAATGGTTGCAAAAAGGCCTTTCAGCTGGAATGGCATTTTTCCCCCTCACAAAACACTGCAAATAGATTAGATGGAGAGAATGCATAATATTGCCTTCCATGTCATTTGTCATTAGGTTGAAAGTTATATGGAACTGGATGCAGTTATCAATCAGAAATGCTCAGTTGCGTTATAAAAAAGAATAACTGGCCCTGATCACACTGGTTTCCTGTTGAATCATGTAAAAGCATTAATATAATTGAAATCAAGTCAGAGGTGATTTTGATTGATGGAAGACATAGTGGTGAGATGAAAGAAGGCATGAAAGCAGGTAGGAAGGAAGGAGAGAGAGAGACAGGTTGATCTCTCTCAGAGTCACCTTCCATAAAAATCTGGATGTTGGCATGTGAAGATTTGTTTTGTTTTATGAGAAACAGCTTCAGCCTGCATCAACTGACATCAAGATGGAGGCTCTGATGTGATGATATATCCTCAAATGGTAGGCAGACCATCTCAGCACTGGGCCAAAGAACATGTGTGGATGAGGCTTAAAAACTTCCAACTAGGGCAGTTGAGGGACCACATTTCCACAACTTTTTTTTTCAAAGATTTTTTGTCTGTGTTTTTTTTTTTTGTTATATATAATTGAAGGTGGTCAGCACAGCTAATACTCCTCCCTCCTCCTATTTTCCCCACAACAACAACCATGTGAGGTAGGTTGGGCTGAGAGAGAGTGACTGGCCCATCCAGCCAGTTTTTCATGCCTAAGGCAGGACAAGAACTCTCTGTCTCCTGATTTCTAGGCCAGCATCTTCATCACTAAACCAAACTGGTTCCCAATTTTCTCATTACCTCAACATTTTGGCGAAATGAATGAGACTGAAAAACAAATAGAAATATTAACAATTCCCTTGACTGAAAGATCTTGTTTCTTGACTACTTTAAAATATTAAGGGCCTTTCAATTGGCCAAAGAGACCAACTGAAGTAATAGAGAAGAAAGAAATGGGAAAGCATAAAATTATACAAAATTCAAAAAATTATGCTACAATATGGAGTAGCAATGCACCCACTGACTATACATTAGAAGGAATTAAAAGCATAAATCAGGAAATCCTCTGTCCTCTCCGTCACCAAATATAGCAAACAACTGAATTACATAAAAATACGGAAAGTCAGCATTATTACATAGAAAAAAAAAGGAAGAGGATTTGCCAAATGACCGGGATCTGACATGAAAGCACAAATGGGGGGGCACTTCAATTCCACAAGGGTTATAATAATAATAATAAAGTTGGAAGGGACCTTGGAGGTCATCTAGTCCAGTGGTTCTTAACCTGGGTGATATCGCCCCACAGGGGGCGATTTCATTTTTCAGGGGGGCGATGGAACAAAAAGGGGCAACGGGGCGAAGGAACAAAAAGGGGGCGATATGGGGGCGATGGAGCGAGACGTTTTGGGGACACTTTTCAGTCTTCCCCTGCGGCTCCGAGCCTCCTCCGCCATTTGCAGAGAGAGACAGAGAGAGGCACTTGCGCTTCCCCTCTCTGTCTCTCTCTCTCTCTCATGCAGGGCTCCTGATTGGCCCTGCGCCCGGGTGCTCTGCCCCCTGGGAGCAGCGCGGCCACGAAGTCCCTTTCCCTGGCTGGCCCCGTCCGAGGTGCACGTGGCCAGCCCTCCTGCAAGCCGCGGCCCTGAGGGAGACCAGCCCCTGCGATCCCCAGCCAGCGGGACCGTTGGCCCAGCTGACCGGGAAGGTGCGCTGGAGTCCCGACTGCTTTGTCGGCAAAGGTGAGGTGAGCAGAATATGGGGGGGAGAGGGGGCTGTCCCCGGGCCGCTCCCTGGGCAGCCGAGCCGGCCACACTGTCAAGCCCCCATGGGCTCGACATTCACGGGAAGGGGGGAAGCATGCTCCAGGCGGTGGCCTACTGGCGGCACAGGAGGCTCCAGCGTTGGTCCTGGCGGGAAGCGGATCGTTGCCCCGGTTCCGACCGAGGACGCCGGCGGCACGGGAGAATGTTGTCGACGCAGCCGACAGGGGGGTGTTCCGCGGATGCCCCACGGCCCGCGACTTGAGCCCGGGGATGCCGGCAGTGCGAGGGGAGGCTTGGCAAACGCCCATCATCTGCATCGCCAAGCTTCCCCTCGCACCGCCGGCATCCCCGGGCTCAAGCCGTGGGCCACGGGGCATCTGCGAAATGCCCCGCTCATCGGCTGCATCGCCAAGCCTCCCCTCACGCTGCCAGCATCCCTGGGCTCAAGCCGCGGGCCGCAGGGCATCTGCGAAATGCCCCACCCGTCGGCTCCGTCGCCAAGCCTCCCCTCGCACTGCCGGCATCCCCGGGCTCAAGTCGCGGGCCACGGGGCATCCGCGGAATACCCCCGTCGGCTGCGTCACCAAACATTCTCCCGCACCGCCGGCGTCCTCGGTCGGAACCGGGGCAACGATCCGCTTCCTGCCAGGACCAACGCTGGAGCCTCCCATGCCGCCGGTAGGCCGCCGCCTGGAGCATGTTGGGGGAGGGGGGCGATGACAACTTCCTCATTGGCTCAAGGGGGCGATTCGTTCAAAAAGGTTAAGAACCACTGATCTAGTCCAACCCCCTGCTCAGGCAGGAAATCCTATACTATTTCAGACAAATGGCAGTCCAGTCTCTTCTTTAAAACTTCCAGTGTTGGAGCATTCACAACTCTGGAGGCAGGTTGTTCCACTGATTAATTGTTCTAACTGTCAGGAAATTTCTCCTTAGTTCTAGGTTGCTTCTCTCCTTGATTAGTTTCCATCCGTTGCTTCTTGTCCTGCCTTCAGGCACTTTGGAGAATAGCTGGACTCCCTCTTCTTTGTGGCAGCCCCTGAGATATTGGAGCAGTGCTATCATGTCACCCCTAGTCCTTCTCTTCATTAAACTAGACATACCCAATTCCAGCAACCGTTCCTTATATGTTTTAGCCTCCAGTCCCCTGATCATCTTTGTTCCTCTTCTCTGTACTCTTTCTAGAGTCTCAACATCTTTTTCACATCGTGGTGACCAAAACTGGATGCAGTATTCCAAGTGTGGCCTTACGAAGGCATTGTAAAGTGGTATTAACACTTCATGTGAGCTTGATTCTATCCCTCTGTTGATGCAGCCTAGCACTGTGTTGGCTTTTTTGGCAGCTGCAGCACACTGCTGGCTCATATCTAAGTGATTGTCCACTAGGACTCCAAGATCCCTCTCACAGTTGCTACTATTGAGCAAGGTACCACCTATACTATACATGTGCATTTGGTTTTTCTTGCCTAAATGTAGAACCTTACTTTTTTCACCATTGAATTTCATTTTGTTAGATAGCACCCAATGTTCAAGTCTGTCAAGATCCTTCTATATCTTAAGCCTATCTTCTGGAGTGTTGGCTATTCCTGCCAGCTTGGTGTTGTCTGCAAATTTGATGAGTTCCACATCTATCCCCTCTTCCAAATCATTGATGAAGATGTTGAAGAGCACTGGGCCCAGAACAGAGCCCTGGGGCACCCCACTACACACTTCCCTCCATGTAGATATAGTAGGATTTAGAGGATTTCTAGCAGAGTAGCCTAGTGCTATTGCAGTTTTGATAGACAGCTGGTAGCAGAGTGACAACAAGCAAGGCTGTCATGGCCCATTGGGGAGGGGTGTGTGTTTACCTTAGCCTGGAACAGATGGTATCAACACCTTATCCCACCCATTACTAGTCCCTCAGCTATCTCTGTGAAATGGGTAGCAAAAGATTTTATGCACCTGGCAGCTGTTGTTGTATTTTATCAGCTAATGGCAAACCCAGACTTAGTCTGGGTTAGTTTGGGTGAACAGGAAAAGGGAAGTGAAAGTCTACTTGTCTTGGATGTGTGTGTTTACATCATCTCTATTCCCTGCACACTCAGAAGATGTAAATAAAAATCACATAACCTCAAAATAATTCCAAACCAAGTGTTTCCTTTTTAAACTCTAAAAAAAACTCCCAATGTAGCTGTTACTACTAGGGGCTGCCCTAAGAGCCACCAATAAAAAGGGGGGGGGAAACAACCCACAACTTTTAATACTGGAAGTGTTAACAATGGTAAACCTATTTCACTTATGGGATAGGAATAAAGGGTAGGTACGGTATGCACATACAGATAAGTATAGAGTTTATGTTATGTTAGTTTCATCCTTGGGAAAAAATAGTCAGATTCTACAGCTTCTTCTGGTAGGGAGAGATAGTATATTGACTTCACTTTAGACTTCAGGACAATTTTTACTGTATGTTATAAATGTTTTATAAGCTACTTTCAGTTTTAGAAAAATAAATGTTATGAGTTTTTAAAATGCCAGTGTGTTAGAATTCCATTTACCATTAGCAGTATTTATAAAATGGTTTAAAACCAGCATAAAATTAAGGGCAATTAATGCCATTATCAAATACATGGTGAAACAGGTTATTACTACAACACAGTTACATTGCTATTTTTTAACAACCACACATTCTTAAAAAGTGCATAATCATCGCATACAGTACAATTATATTAAAAGCCTCTGAAGTTTTTTTTTTTGCAAAAATTATTTATTGATCTCATTCATTTTATTTCTGTAATCATAAAAAGAAATAAGCAGTATTAATTTTTAAAAGTATTTCAATCCACATATAACTGAAAATAGTTTCATAATTAAAAAAAAAAGACACAACTAGAGATAACACAACTATATTAACAAAATCAAAATGGCTAGTTTATGAAATCATTTGGCTGGATATAACCATTTGGAACAGCTAAGCAAATATGCCAATATCTAATTGCTCAAACTAATCCCTTTTCTGTCAGTGGTTTTTTTTTTAAGTATCCCAGCCTCTCTTAATGAGCATCTATATCACCTGAATAGATGCAATTAATATTGGCACTAATTCCCTACCTTTACAAAGGCTGAGCATCATTAGGGTCTTTGGTAGTTTTGCTTTCTGCCAATGTTCAGAATCAAAACTGTATTTCAAGGACACAAATAACCACTTCTAGGCCAATCTACAGGTAAACTGTTTTTGTTTTTTAATCAGAATAATTTATGCTGACAATCCTTACCTCTCACATCCACAAACATGATGCTGGATTACAAACTTAAAAGAGATGCTTACAAGGAAATAGTTTGGCTTAAAATTACTTTAGTTTTTTTGGCAATTATTTGTTTGGATCTAAGGAACAAATCAATTAAACCTATCATCTGTTATCTTCACATGGAGCAGAATTGGAAAGATTTTAATGTTCCTGGTTTTATGAAGTAAAATCAATTCTGTAATTCTTTTCGCTGTATATAAGCTACCACTTTGAAATCTGTTAATAAAAATTGCCTTGCTAAATGGCCAAACTTTCCCCGAGCGCTTAGTATTGACAGATATGTCTCTTAAAAGTGATTAGTTGTTATGGCTAGACTACCAAATAAATGACATTCAGTATCAATGCTGCCATGATCTGAGATGTACAAATAAGAAAGTATATACTGAACACAGAAACCATTCAGTTTTTATGTAGTACTGTTTCTCCACATAATACTGTTTCAACAGAATGGTAAGCAAAAATATTATTTTATACACAAATTAATTTGTGTATATACTATACTATTATTTTATATACAAATTAGCAATAATGAGGTTTTGAAGCATGCTATTTTCAAAACTGAGATACAGTTCTGTGTCCACATTTTTCTAGAACTGATCACAATTATGTTCCCTTATAGCTGACTTCAGACATGTTCTGCATTGAGAATGCCAAACCGACTTATGAGTTCCATAATTATATAAGATTGTGATATTCCTCAATTAAAGCAATTGGGGGAGGGGCAGAGAGGATTGGGTTGTATCATTGTCTGTTCTTTATTCTTTATTTGTGAAAGTAGCCCAGAGATTGGACAACTCTTTGGAGGCAAAGTGCATTCCATACAAAAAGCTGAATTGAATTTATGTCTACTATTTAATCAAAGAACATCTAAATCAACTATATGTTTTAACTGATTACAGTGTCAGTCCTACATGAAATTAACTAAGAAGCTCCTCTGAATTCACTAAAGTTTGCTCCCAGTCCCAGGTGAATATTGATTGCAATTTGAATATACATGGATTCACATGTGAATTAAAAGAAAAATCATCTTGATTAATCAGTCAAACATTTTAGGTATGCTACACAGTTTAGCACCTGACAAAATATTTGTAGATATTGTAGAATAGATATACATTCATAACATCTGACTGCTTGTCTCCCTAGTGAAAATATGGCACTAAAATGTAGTGTATAATGAATTGAAGCTATAAACTGATAAGTCTAATTAAATGTTTAAGAATCATACTTGTCCCTGTACTGGATGGGCAATAAACAGCCTTCAAGTGAACTCTTTTTGTGATTCTTAGTCTTTTCTTCTCATGACTTCTGAAAACTGATGGCAGTTTCCATTATTCTGAGTTCAGAAATATATTGAAAAGCTCTAAAATATGCATATAACAAAAATATTCCCCAGACATCCAACCTGAACTCTACATATGATGTGGTTCCACCTATTTTACAGACATCAACATTAAGTGTACACCAGCAACCAAAAGGCAAAGCATCCTTATTTTGCACTTTAGTGCTATACTTTGGCTCCTCTGATGATGTTCAGCAAATCAATACAAAGTGAGTAGATACAATACATTCCATATATGAAGTGTTCTGTTTTGGGTGGCCCACATTCAGACCTGGAACATGCATGTTCCGGTAGAAATGTTTCAGAGACAGGTAACAGGAAAAAGCTAATGACATCAGCAAGTGTGTCTGGCAGGGAGGTAGAGAAAGGAAGTAACTAAGAATATGGGTGGATGGTTAGGTGAGCAAACCAGTTGGATATATTGGTGGCATCAATTTAGGGGAGGTAAGCAAAGGGAGATCCTATGAATAGAGATATCACACTTGAAAAAGAAATCAGCGGCATCTAAGGGGAAGTAGGAAAAGGAATACCCTGAGAAAATCAGCAAGTAGGCTAATTTACAGCCTATGCAGAGAAAGAGAAAAATATACCTGGGCAAAATGCTTGAGATTGTAAGACCCTTCCAGAATTGTTTCAGCGCAAACCCAGAATAATCAAAGTGTTCCAGGTTTCAGTTCCACCAATTCCAATCTATTCAGAACTGTCTTGTCAGAACATGTAAAAATACAATGTGTTTATTTCAGTTAGGAATTCACTTTCCATTTTCCATATGCTCTTACTAGAAATGTACAACGATGAATTTTACAGAAAAAAATACATATGGTAAGGTTGCAATCCTATACGTTATTTCAAGTCTCAGTGAATTTGATTAGGGTTCGAGTAACCATGTGTGTATTAAAAGAACAGCAATAGTAGAATTTCCATAATGTCTATTCTTAAAACTCAAGTAGACCTGATTAAAAAAGAGTGCCTCTCTATCCCCTCTACAGGTTTTTTTTTTTCCACACTGTAGTCTGTGATCTCCATCACTACTGATTGATATGGGAATAAAACCATTTAGAACTGTGGTTTTAAATATATCTGTATTCCATAATCTTTCCAATCAACTTGTGGTTTGGAAAGGTGACTACTGCCTCAAGATGACCACACTGCACTTATCAAATGTTGCGATAACCTATACTTCTGGCTGCTGCTTCCCATTCCACTGTGAAAAACGTAATTGTCCCAAAAAATCCAACGATTGCCATTATTAGAAGTTGCCACTGAAGAAACAAATAGTTGCTGTAGAAGAAAGCCACAGCTGCACAGACAGACTGAAAAGGAGAAAAAACCACGTTGTAAATGCAATCTTAATGACAAATCGAGTTATAGACATTGATTTTTAATGCCACCTCACCTCCACTTTTAATTACTGGAACATAAACTTTCCTAATCATATTTCTTTATAGAAGCAAATACACTTATTCCAAACTGGACATGTCCAACATACATATTACTTTTGGGGAGAGTGTTGTTTGTGTACACAGAATCCAGCACAGTATTTCAAATTGTAGATTGAACGGCCTAGTATTTTGACTCTATCGTTTCAATTTTATCCATTTTGCTTTTTAAATTGAATTACTGATATACATCAATTTTGCATTTCATTTAAATATCATTTAATGTATTGATGGATTATGTCTAATTTGGAGTGAGATCAGTAGAAATTATTTCTGAATAAATATGATAGTGTTGTAAAAATACTAAAATATATTTTCTATATAAACATGCCACCTTGAATTCCAGGATAATTTTGATGGAGAAAAGTCAGGCTATATATATCTAACAATAAACCTAAATATACTATTGTGGATGCACTCTTTACTACCATAACCCAACTGTTCCTTTATAGTTTTTACTTGATAATATCATAGACACTTTTCTCAGAAATTAATTCTACTGTCCCTTTTTCCTAGCACAAAGGGCAAAGTTTCCTTTAAGCCATGCTCAATTTCTGATGACTAAATAGATAGATCCATAAAATTCTTTGGCAACTGTATAGCAATATAGTATGATACTACTTCCAGAATGTGGTAATCATGGGTGGGGGGGTTAGCCCAGTCTATAGGGATTTCTGGTAGTTCCTTGCAAAATATTATCATGCTTAATTGTGCTTAATAATCAAGTGAGACAAGGTCAGCTAAGTGCTATGACCTGCTCAGACATTTTACCCAAAGAAAATGGAAGACTTATTAAGTCCCTCCTCTTCTGGGTTTAATAGTATCAGGCTAGAAACTGGGAAGCCGTGAGTTCTAGTCCCACTTTAGGTACAAAGCCTGTTGGGTGATCTTGGACCAGTTATTCTTTCTCAGCCATAGGAAGAAGGAAAATCACTTCCAAAAAATCTCGCCAAGGGATTACAATTGTCCTTGACTTACAACCACAATTGGGACTAGAATTTCTGTTGCTAAGCAAGGAGGTTGTTAAGGGAGTCATGCCCAATTTTATATAATAGTACATGCCAGTTGCTAAGTGCCAGTGACCATGAGGGGTGGTGGTGCTATGATGGTTGTGTGCAGACTGTTTATAAGTCACTTTTTTCAGTGCTGTTGTAACTTTGAATATTTGTTAAACAATTCGTTGTAAGTCGAGGGCTATCTGTAGTCTAGGCAATTGCTAGGAGTCAAAAACTGACGAAAAGGCACTGAACATCATCACCATCTGGTTCTGCCACTTGGAAATAGATATTACCTGAATGAATTTAAATATTGCAAAGGCAGGTGCACTGTCTTCGGAATACAAGAATCCCAAAATACTAAGGAGTTGAGTGTTGAAACAGCTATCTCCAAAGCCCAGTAAGAAACTGCAAAAAATGGCCAGTTCTTTGCTAAAATAAAGAAGCAGTAAACAATAAACTCAAAATTATAACTGAAAAACAGTATTATGTTCAATTCTATCATTTCTGATTTTTTTCAGGATTGAGAAATACAACTAGAAAAGTGGCCAATCAGAGAAGATTAGTAAACAGATATTTTATATGAACATGATATTTTTAAAACAGCCTTTCCCAATCCAGCCTTTCATTGTGTGATGTATTCCCAAAACATTTTTATGCTGCAAAATTGGAGAAAACCACTTCAGAGTATTTCTATGTTTTACTTATTCATTGAATTAATTTATATAGCCACCTGTATTAAATGTATGACTCTGGGTGGCTGATAAACAAATATTAAAACACCAAAACTATTTTAAAAACTGCAGTTTAAAAATAATTAAAATACTGCATATAAAAAAAACATTAAAACCACACATTACAGTTTATTTAGCACAGATATCAGAATAAATGCTATAGGGCCACTTTTCTCTAATACCACCTTCTCTCAGGAATTGTATATCATTTGTTTGTACATAACCTTTGACATACATTTACAAAATAGTGGACAACAATGGAATTCCATTCTTATAATTCTTCCAACCTTCAATATGTTGTGATTGGGACTATTAATAGTGTTCTCTGTTAGAGTCACTGATTTCAGGTAAGTCCTGATAATCATCAAAATTAATATGCCTCTTCCTCATAACACTGTCATGGCATTTTATGTCAAACAGAAAAAAGATTGATGTTGTTTTGCTATGATGCCTTTTTAGATCAGTGTAACTTTATAGATTTCCAGATCCATCCATTTTGCAGCAGAGAAGAGCAAATCTACCTTGAATTATCCTGTGCCACTTCAGGATTTGTGCATGTGATATAGACACCATACTTTGTTTCTGTTATCATTTGATTAAATTACAGTTTGTGACCATTAAACCATACACTGCATATTAATCAAGATTCATAATTTCAGAATGGCCTGGAGAAATTAGCTTAAAGTACCTAAAGGGATCATTTAGCTATAGTTTCACCTGAGAAAAGTTTAACACACACACACATCGTCTATCTTCAAACAGAGCTTATATGATTGAAGAATTTCCAGTTATGAAAGTCTCTAAAATGTCTAGTTCTATTCCATAACAGGGAAACACAAATGCAAAAAAATAGCAGGATACAGGAATTTCAACCTGAAAGTTAGATTTTTCATCCTGACAATGAAAACATACAAAAAGATCTTCAAATGCTGGTAATTTATTATAGCAAACATAACTGTGACCAAGAAGAAGAAAAATTCCACAAATGGGCAATAATTCCAGATTCTGTGAACTAGCTATATTTTCATTTACTACTTCTGCAGAAAAATATATACAGTATTTGTCTTTTAAGAATAATCTGAATAGAAGAAGCGAAAATACGTACCTTGGTTCCATGAATGCAATGCTATCTGTTCCTTCCATAGAGGCAATAGGTGCATCGTTTGGTATATTACAAAAAATCAAATAGAAAGCTATGAAATGGACCACGATGCCCAACATCACCACTGGGTTCCTGCCAAATCTGTTGTTCTTACTTAGGAGGCCAAAGATTCCTCCACCTGTAACAGTGAACATATAATTATTATCATACGGAAAATTGCTTTTTTTAATACAGATGCTCACAGGATAAATTAAGGAAAA
Organism: Azemiops feae; assembly: GCA_023970755.1. NCBI lineage: Eukaryota > Metazoa > Chordata > Lepidosauria > Squamata > Viperidae > Azemiops > Azemiops feae. Next base: position 3,990,941 of record JALGBA010004297.1, on the reverse strand, counting down.
AGATTTTTACCGAAAATGTTAAAAGGAAATTGTTTTCTAGAAGACTAGTTTCTTAGGATTCCTGCAACTAAGGAAGTATCTTAATTGGAACAGTTGGAACCTATCTTAGCAGTACAGTATTACAAAATTCCAGTAGCTGCCAGTTTATTACCAACCATCATCCACAAGGAAGGTGCTTTCAGCTATGGTAATCTGCTGGTGGTACTGTCTCTTTAAGGAGACTCAGTAAGTGCATACTAGTAGGTGTCAAGCAAGATCTCTAAGTCTAAAGCTCTCTGAGCTTTGTAGTTTTCTTGCAGACATTTCATTACCCAACTAGGTAACAACATCATTGCTAAACGGGAGTGGGATTTGCTCTCTGTTTATAAACAGTGCTTTGCCCTTACAGTGTTGCATTATAAATAGACTGCTGTCACAACAAATTGAAGTATTGGTCAACAAGTGGCCTCGTGTCATAGCAAACTGGAGCAATGCTATATTAATAGTGTTACACTGGAATAACTTGAGTCATGTCATTCTACCAAAACAATATATCTACTTTTTATACCGAACAATATACTGAATTCACCTATTCTGTAGTGATACAAAAAGAAGAAGGCAAAGAATAAGTATGTAAGACAACTTTGTTCATGAATTTAAAGCAAAAAAAAAAAAAAAACCTCAAAAAACCCCCCGAAGAAATCATCTGAAAATGGTCTGGGGAGTCTTGCTTAGTCTTTGTTCATTTGTTTTGAAACGGTAAGGTTGTGAGGACAACTGAGAACTGCCTACTTGGTCATTCCTCTACACCAGACATGTCAAACTCGTGACGTCACGTGACGTGGTGCAATGTATCGGGACGGTTTTGCCATTGCCGGCAATGGGGTGGGCGCGGCTTCCGCATGACGCGTCCGGCCCGTGGGCCGGCAGTTTGACACCCCTGCTCTACACTGAAAGTTTAACAATTAATTTTGAACTACCTATTATCTTAGTTCTTTGTTGAATTATTTTATCTACCTGCATATTATACAAACATATTTATTGATCACATTTATTTATCAAATTTATTTATTTAAATATCAGAAAATATTTTCTATTATTTTAGGCTCAGTTTGAACTTACCTAATATCTCTCCAATGCCAATGAAAATACCAGAGAGTCCGATAAGACTTTTTTCTTCAGTGCCAAATTTCTTTATAGCACCTATACAAGTTCCATATACTCCAGAGAAGAATGTTAATTCCAGCCCTTGAAAAACCAAAACATTATTTCAGGCATTATTATATGCAAGTATTTATCCTTAAGTAAAACCCTTTCAAAGGAACTTTCAATAAATATTTCAATTATAATTATTTAGCAAAATTCCAATATCCCAATGAGCTCTCACAAGACTCAATTAAAAAAAACTAAACACCACTTAAAACACAAAATGTAATTTGCAGATAGGTAACATATTAGTACATTCAAGTACATTCAATATATGTAATGTCTTTATGCCACCTGATAGATCATTAATAGGTGGATCAAAATCTTATGGTCCCCAAATTACAATCTTAGGATTGTAATAGGATAGGCCTCTTTGAATAAAGAAAATGACTATCCCTGCTGTTTGTTAACTGTATAGTAACCTGACAGATCATGAGGGCCAGAATTGTTTGCATTTTTACCATAAATATTCCCCAAATTCAACAGCTCAATTCCAAAATGAATTAAAGACTTCCACAAGTTGAACTTTACATGTTGACTACTTGAACATGTCCATGAAGTTTTCTTGGCAATAATATAGGATGTTTCTTTTTCAATTTCCCAGTCAAAGACAGCCCTGTCATTTCCTGGAGACTCTCATCCAAACTCAAATCAGATTCAATCCAGCTTGACATTTTTAAAATCAACCATTAAGTAGATGCTGCTACTTACTGTGACCAATTATAACATTTTTCTTAATTCAATATCTTTGTAAGTATAAAATATCCTGGATTATCAAGGAGCTAGATTATGCCTTTCTAAAATTAAGAGACTGCTTTAATTTCAAAGATTTATTTCAGCAATGTAAAAAGATCCTAGATAAAAAGTATTATAATTCAGTTTAAAATAAAATTGTACAAAGGGAACAAACAAAGAAAGTGATATTTGGGGAATATTTATGGTAAAAATGCAATTTACAGTATAAAACATGTTTTATTAGTTTATGCCATAGTGCAGACGAAATCAACCAGTGTGGTATTTTACAGAAAGAAGCAGTAGATAGTAAGGAAGCATTGGTGTTGGGATTGTCAAGTTGACTTATAGTGTTTTAATACAAAGGAATCGTAAAATTACTTTGGGTTTTTTTGGATTTTGTCCAAAAAAAAGGCCCTTTAACAATAGCACTTCATTTTAAAAATAGTTTTTAACTGCAGAGAATTCTTAGGAACATTCTCTATACAAGTGGGTAGTCCTTGACTCATGACCATAATGGAATCTGCCCATTACGGTTGAAAGTCATGCTGGTTATTAAGAAATACACCCATGTGACTGCCTCACTTACAATCCTCCAGCCCTGCTTTCCCCCAATGAAGTCATAAACCAGAGCAGGAGGTGCCTCAGGGATCCTGAGGGAGACCCTGGAAGACTTAGCTCAGGCCCTGCTCTGGGCTCCCAAGGCCTTCCCCTCACCCAAGGCACCCCAAACTCCACTTCCTGCCCTTTGGGATTGCTGCAGACCTTGGCCCCGCTTGCCACCCCTCCAGACCCCACAACATCCTCCTCACTCCGAGTCACCCACTTACCTTTTGAAGGTCTCCAGAGCTCAGATTAGAGAAGCAAAGCAAGCTGCTCTGTTGCTGGGCCACATGGTGCAATCCCGGAAGTGACTGCCATTTTCCAAGTGGTCGCAGTTCAATGCAGCTACTTGGAAAATGGTGGCCACTTCCAGGATTGTATCACGTGGCCCCGCAATAACAGCCTGCCCTCCTTCCCTAACCTGAGCTACAGAGAACTTCCAAAGGTAAGTGCGGAGGAGGGTGTGAGGCCTAATGGGGTGGGAAACAACCCAGGACCTGGAGGAATCTGGTAGAAGAAATAGGCGGGGCGCTGCAGCATCCCTGCAGTTGATTGTAGGGGTGAATAACTGTGGGGGAGCTGCAGTGACCATAACTTTAGGGCCAGGCTGAAAGTAGCTTTTTGAAAATAATTTCAAACAGTCACTAGGCGACCAGTCGTAAGTCAAGGGCTATGTATAGTTTCCTCACAAGCCCATGGAATTACAATGACATTACAAAGGCAATGATGTCAGAAAGGAATATCACTAATTGATTTTCATGAAGAAACCAAAGACAATGGGCAGGATTGAAAATATTTAAAAAAAATATAGAGACATAACAAATATCTATACATTATAAACTTTCAAGACTGGTGTTTGCACTCTTGTTCCATTACCTGTATAGGCTGTCGTGACACTAAGTAGCAAAATATGTTTTGTAGCACACAACTTGAACGATCTTTCTACGAAGAAGGCAAAATGAAAATATTTAATTAAACTTGATCTGATGAGAATCTTCACTGATTTGTAATTCAAAAAAGGGAAACTGAACTGAATTCCAATACCCCTTTCTCCCTCAATCATAATGAGCTCTTCTCTGTTAGTACCCACACAGTTTGAATATGGAGCTTAACAAATCAGTGGACTATACCAACTTTGTGAGCCAAAGCAGGATAAGAAATTAGTCCAGCTGCACCTAAAAGAGGCAATGTTACAAGATTCATAGCAATGTTGCTACTAACATTATGCCTCTGCTTCCCTGAGGAGGGAAATATTAGAAAGAAGTTACAAGGAATTGTAACCATTTGTATTTGACTCTTGCTGAGCATGCCAAAATGCCCTGGGTACTTTTACTTACTTATTGCATCCATGGCCCTTGACATTTTGCTTTGGCCAGACCTGATAAAACAAGTATTTATTTACAGTGAAAAAATAAGTAAAACATTAAGAAAATAATTATCATATGTCAATATCAATGTTTTCCTTTACTCAGCACCATTTGTCATTAAAAAAAAATTAAATATCAAAATAGGAAATATTCAGAAATAAACCACTAACCTAAATTGTATGTGCATTAAACTTTTGCCATCACTTTTTTCATGAATTCCCCCTACACCAAGGGTGTCAAACTCGCAACGTCACGTGACGTGTTGCGACGTATCACGACTATTTTGCCATTGACGGCAATGGGGCGGGCGCGGTTTTGCTATGATGCATCTGACCCGCGGGCCGGCAATTTGACATTAAATTAGGTCTGCCCAGTATCATGCAGCTTAAAAATATATAAATACAAGTTAATTTTCCTACATAAATTATATATATATAGTTACATGTAAATTATCTTGTAGCTGTACAGTTTAAATCTAAGCATCCTTCCTACCCTGAATAACTGGGGCAAATGGATTATTTTCTAGTTACAATTCCTCTCTGAATTAAATACAAGCATCTTTTCTTATTCAAAAAGGAGCAGAAATAGTTGACTAAGAATATGCTGATACAACAAAAAATCAGCCCTTAGCACCTACATGCTAGCTACAATATTTTCAGCAGTGGTTTCCGCTTCTTCTGAATTTGTTTCTTCTGGAGTTCTAATGAGAAAAAACAAAACGGTGCCCACTAGACTGATCACTGTCAGAGAGATGAAGACAGTCCTACGATCGCTTTCTGTGAAAATGAAAAACAGTGTGTTGTACCTTGTGCAACGAACAGTGCGCTCATTCAAAGTTGCCAAAATATTCAGGATATTTCTCAGATGAAACAAAATACAAAGTACAGAACAAAATTTACATTCATACAAATTTCAGTAAATTTTCACGAATCAAACCAAGATTCTGTATTTGAAGATAGCTATGCACATCAACATGTTGTTTTAATATGGCCATGCAGTTGGCCACTTAATTAGACAATTATTAGGAAATAAAGCAGAAAAGCATTCAAACCTATCTAGTACATTCAGAGGAAGAGCTCTCCGCATAAATATGCTGGTAGATAGTTTTAAATAGGCATAATAATTGTATTTAAATTCCTGTTTACAACAACATAGGGAAGAAAGTATCTTACCAAATGCAGTGCTTTCACAAATGATTTGTCTAGTTCTCTCAACTGCAAATATAAATGCTAACATATATACACACATACACACGGTGGGTATGGGTGTGTGTATATAGATATATATAGAAATAGAGACAGAGACAGAGATAGAGATACCAGTTAAAAAGTTCAGTCTTCAAAGAAGCGTGACTGTATCTTCCTTCTCTGGTTGTCTGTTCTTCTTCACTGGCATAGATTCTATGCCTTGTCTTTCGGCTTCCTATAGCTCATTGGTCAGTCAGGAATGCAAGTTTTACAGTCATTCAGAATGTAAAGCTTTATTATATATATAGGCTGAATTAGATTCGGTTTGCTTGGCAACATTACAGAAGTTTATGGCTACCTTCCTCCAAGGTTTTTCTCACTTCCCAGTCTAGACAACAGTCTTGGAATTCTCAGCTATTTCCACATGCAAGCATTGATCAGATGTGCCTGTTTAGCTTCTAAGATCAGCCAAGGTACTGTGGCTCTAGGATTAAGCCCTAGATGAATTGAATGGCACCTCCAAATAGATACGCAGTTTTTTTATTACAATATAGTATGTGTCATTGAGATAATAATCTGAGGGAATGAAACTGGGGTTGCTCTCTGCTCTTTTCAAAAGTAGCTGCAGTCATGCAGATAAGCCCACACAAACACACACACATACTTTCCTCAAGCATCCATCCACTTCCTCAGAACAGTACTCACAGGCATTCAAGTCTATGTCTGGTGTTTTCAAGAGCATGCTGACATCTAGAAGCAGCCTCATCCCACCCAGTCTTTTGAGCTTACGAAAGCAGATACTAAGACAGAGTGGGAAGAGTGGACAGGAGAAAAAATGATAAGCAAACCTGGTGGGAGTCATGCCTGGAACCTAGAGCTTTGTCTGGAGTTCAATAGCAACTAGGAAAGAAGCATCTGTACTAAAACAGCACCCCAACCTAAGTAACGTGGGAACTTTTGGGAAGAGGCAAAAGTTGTATGCTATTTAAAAGACTTTGAGACTTCTGTATGAACTGAGTATTAAAAGTCTGAGTATAAATGACTGAGTATTAAAGATGTATTTACATGGCAACATCACCTTGCAAGTCCTAGAAGGGTGGAGCTGATGCAGAGCAATAACCTGTTGATGGGAAGGCATGTGTTGCAATAAAGCACTGTGTACAGTTTTGCTTCACTGAACTGTGTTTGGTCCTTGGAACACAAAGAGCCATCACAAGGCAGAAAATGAAGATTAGGGAATGAGGAAAAATAAGAAACAATAGGATGCCTTTTTAAATTAATCTTTTACTAGGAATTATAAGAATTGGCATTAGTCTTCAAGGTTTCACGCATTATCCAGGGTCAATACAGAATAGTTTTTTAAATGGAAAATGGCAAAAACTTGTTCAAATAAATGCTTAGTAATCTGTACATACGTTAAATATCTTAAATCATTGTGCAATGCACAGGTAATATCATAGCATGAGAGAATTATTTCTCTCTCCAACCCCAGCCAAAATGTGAACAAAACATCACTGCTGTAGCTTAATTTTTTTTTTTTATTATTTGTACCCCGCCTTCATTATTTTTACAAATAATTCAAGGTGGCAAATATATTCAACACACCTTCCTCCTCCTGTTTTCCCCAAAACAACAGCCCTGTGAGATGGGTTGGGCTGAGAGAGAGTGACTTGCCCAAAGTCATCCAGCTGTCTTGGTAGGAGGTACTTGGCTAGATCAAGGCGAAATGGAAATGGAAATAGAAGAGAAGAGTGGGAAAGCATTTGCTTGTCCACATCAGGCAAAAAAATATTTCTACACAAACTTTGCCTTTTCTTATCTAACTGCTGAGGCAGTGAATTATTCTGCTTCTCTGGGTGTAGGTGATTAAGGATCAAGGAACACAACATATTTTAAAATGGGATTTGTACGCTATTCAGTGAGATATTGTAAAAACTCAAAGACTGAGACAGTAGGCTGAATACACAGCTTCAAAGGATTTTATGAACAATACCAACCTGATATGTACGTTTTCCCTTGCCAGGCAAAATATATGTAGAGATTTCCAAAAAACAAGCTGTAAACAGGAGATAACTAATGGTTAATGCATTATTTGTCATATAAGAAAGAGAAAGACGAATTGTAGTTCAAAACAAGTTTGAAATCTTAATAAACCTCAATAACCTCAAGGATTTCTCTGTAAAATGTGAAATTATATTGACATTGCAAGTAGATTCTAACATATCCAGCCAATAAGAGCTCATCTTCCCAAGATATGCGTGTTTTTCTTTCATTACATCAGCCTTCTTCAAACTAATACCCACTGATGGCTTGGATTTTAGTTCCCATAATCTCTGTCAATAGGACTATTGGTCATGACAGCTAGCAACTATGAAAACTGAAGTGCAAGACAGATAGATCATACCAGACAAAGAAGGCTCCATATGGCAATCATGGAAAATTCACAGCATAAATGTTAAAGTAGACAAATACCTTGGCTCAATAAGAAGCAGCCTAGGATTCCAATGATGGAAACAACAACAATTCCAATATATGGAAGCAAGACATAACTGCAAAGTTTAAAATAACTGAAGAGGAAATTCTGCATTTGATTTGAAAATTAAAAGTAGGAATGAACACCACTTTCCATCTGCAACCTGATTATTCCACTGCCCCTTTCACATTGTGGCATTTTTTTTTCCTCTACAGATCTCGTTGCTTTAAGAAACCCATTTGTTTCTGGGATCAGTTAAGCTACCAATTTATCCATGAACCGGGGAGGCAGAACCTAGCTGACTTTGGCTAATCTTGAAAAGGCTTAGATCTTTTAAGTATTGGACAGAAAACTATCAGAGGGCTGCAAGCTAGACTGGGAAAATGAAAATATAACTTTGAAGAAGTATTGGGAAATACATTGGTATTATTCCTCAGAAAACTACACAAACTGAAGTCACCAGTTGATCTCACCTTAAACATTGTTTAACTACAGTATCTTTAGAATCCTGTTCTGAGAATTCACAGAATTTTAAAATCAGAACTCTAGGCACTACAACACTCTTTGTGTTGCCTGTACAGTCTCCCCAAGGCCACAATGGCAGTGGTCATTGATAATAATCCCTTTTGTTTCTATCTATACAAACTGATACAGAACATTTTATTTTGGACAGCACATAATCTGTGATTGTTTGATCATTTTTATCTTGTTAATTTCTGGGCGGTGAGGTCTGCTGCTTCTACGATAGTGGTACTGCTGGATACTGCCCTCCTGTCAAGGCGGTGCTGTGCTGAACACAGACCTCTGCTTTTTAGTTTAGCAGCTCTTTATTTTAACTGATGTGTTGCTTTTGAATTATTTTGTCCTATATTTTTAGGTTTTCATCTTTATTAGAAGCTCCTCTAATTATATTTATTTGTTTATTTGTTTATGTAAATTTGTTTACTGTCCATCTTGCCTATTTTGCTTAATAAGAAAGCAAAGAATCAATTATAAACTTCCTTTCAGGGAGCATCAGGTATCATACATGTTTCCCAACTCCAACCCAAGAACATCCTCATTAGAATCATGTAAAAGAGATAGAGTATAAGGGACTAATCCCATGCTTGACCAATGTCCATTAGCTAAAGTAGAAGCTGAATTTCAATCTAGGTCAAAGCAATCTAAGCAATCCAGACACAAAATACATTTTAAATTGCACAAGCTATTCGTACTCCCTAACTTGCTTTACAATAAAATCATGGAAAATTCTGAATGCCCTCAAATATTTTCCTATGATACAGATGAGACAGTGACTCAGTACAGATTTAGAACAAACTCTTGTTCCCATTTAGGACTCTTTAAATGATAATTGACATAGCAAGCAGAACTTGAAGGGAAATGTGATTCCAAAAAGCACATTTTTTTGTGTAAGCACCAAAACTGACAGTTCAGTTTGAGAGTTGTGCTTCCACAGTTTTGCTTTAAATATCCAGAGAAGAACAGCCTAATCACACATTTGTTTCCCAAAAAGGGTTTTTTTAATATTAGCATCATTTGTGCAATTTCTGGTATTGGTAAAATCAAATATTTCTTCTTCCTTTAGCTCCCAGTTAACTCAAAAATGGTTTAGTGAATTCCCAATCCTCCAGAATAAATTAGGGATCAGTTGGGAGATGCAAAAGGGAGAAGACTCCATTGCAGTTTTATTTCATTTCACAGCACAGGATCTAACCAAAAGCAACAGTTTAATTATTTACCTGAATTGCAATAAAGCCCAGAAAATTCCACTGTTTCTGCCAATTGTGTTTTCATTTGAATTTATTGTTAGGCAATTTCCTTGAGCAGTCCACAGTACTGAAAATGTAATAAGAATTATTGTAAACAAGAAAAGAAATCTTCTAAAGTTTGTTTATATTGGTATCTGAAAATGTTTCAATAACATATTTGTATTTTTTGGATGCATCTCACAAATGTTTACAGCTGATATTATTTAAATATTCAAATAAAACAGATGATATGGATATAACAAAAATATATTGTATTAAAAATTATATTATGGTATTCTACCCACTGTTTCAATAATTGAAATTCCAATAATTGACAAACTTTTAAGGAATAGGAATCTCCTTGATACTTATTACACGTTTTAAACAACAAACCTATATACTTTATAAACTACAGACAGTATTGTTCGAAGTGAATGCCACTTTAGCTGGAATGTCATTATTGTAATCTTGGGAACAAAGACAATTTAAAGAGGTGTTTAGCAAATCTGAATTACATGGAACCAACTTCTTAGCTAATATGCTAAGATGTGCCTTAAGAGGGGGGAAAAGTAATTCCAAGAAAAGTTGTGAACTTTTCTTCACAAGGAATATCCATGTATATTTATATTCTCTATGGAATGTTTCTGGGGTGGCACAGTGACTCAACGATTCAGACTTGTTGGCTGGAAAGCTGGCAGCCCAGATTCCAGACCTGAGCACCCTGCAACAGGGTGAGCTCCCGTTCTTGCCACAGTTCCTGCCAACCTAGCAGTTTGAAAGCATTCAAATGTGAGTATATAAATAGGTACCCCTTCAGTGGGAAGATAACAGTGCTCCGTGACATCTTGCTGGCCACAGGACCACGGAAATGTCTTCAGACAGTGCTGGCTCAATGGCCTTGAAATGGAGATGAGCACTGCCCCCTACAGTCGGTAACAATTAGTGAAGTAAAATCCGCAGGGGCTCCTTTACCTTAACCTTTTATGTAATGTTTCTAATGGTTAAGAACAGTTTTACTACCTTGTTAACACTGGGGAATGGGACACATTGCTTGCATTCCCCTCAATGGAAAAATGAGAAAGTGTGGGAAAGCAAATTGGAAAAAGGTCCATATCACTCAGAATCAACCTGGGCACTCAGTCCCTCACCCAAATCTCATGATTCCACCAAAAGCCTAATTCCAAACGAAAAAGAGAAAAGGCGAAATAAATTCCTTCATAAAATGGAGAGCATCTCTCAGGTTGAGAGAAAGAGCTTACCAGCAGCCGCTATTCCAAGGAAAACTGAGGCTGTGTAGAAACTCCAAGTAATAGGCTGGATAAAAATGGCAATATATAAGCTGAAAAGAAAATTTTAATATGCATGATGCCATGCTCATAGTTCTTTGTAAAATAATTTCTATCACTAGTTGGGAGTAATCTGGAGTTGATAATTTTCAGATGTTCTTATTTCTCCCAATTAATTGTAAATCCTATCTTTACCCACTTACCAGATATTTAACAGATATTTAATATTTAGAGTTGGAAGGGACCTTGGAGGTCTAGTCCAGCCCCCTGCTCAAGCAGGAGACCCCATATCATTTCAGACAAGTGGCTGTCCAGTCTCTTCTTAAAAGCCTCCAGTGATGGAGCACCCATAATTTCTGAAGGCAAGCCGTTCCACTGGTTAATTGTTCTCACTGTTAGAAAGTTATTTCCTAGTTCTAAGTTGCTTCTCTCCTTGATTAGTTTCCATCCATTGTTTCTTGTCTTATCTTCTGGTGCTTTGGAAAATAGGCTGACCCTCCTCTTCTTTGTGGCAGCCCCTCAAATATTGGAACACTGCTATTATGTCACTTCTAGTCCTTCTTTTCACCAAACTAGCCGTACCCAATTCCTGCAACCGTTCTTTTTATGTTTTAGCCTCCAGGCCCCTAATCAACCTTGTTGCTCTAATCAACTGGATGCAGTATTCTAAGTGTGGTCCTACTAAGGCTTTATAAAGCAGTACTAGTACTTCACATGATCTTGATTCTATCCTGTTAATGCACCCTAGGATAGCTTTGGCATTTTTGGCTGTTGCCACACATTGCTGGTTCATATTTAAGTGATTGTCCACTAGGACTCCAAGATCCCTCTCACACTTAATGCTATTGAGCCAGGTTTCACCTAAACTGTACCTGTACATTTGGTTTTTCCTACCTAAGCATAAGATCTTACATTTCTCTACATTGAATTTCATTTTGTTGGATAGGGCCCAGTGTCAAGTCTGTCAAGATCCATCTGGATCTTGAGTCTATCAACTGAGGTGCTGGCTATTCTTCCAGCTTAGTGTCATCTGCAAATTTGATGAATTCCCTTCCTATTCCCTCATCTAAATCATTTATGAAGGTATTGAAAAGCACTGGGCCTAAAACGGAACCTTGGGGTACCCCATTGCTTCCTTCCTCCCTGTAGATATAGTTCCATTGGGGACTACATGTTGAGTGTGATTTGGCAGCATGCATCTAGTGCTGATGCTGTTTATCCCACATTTTTCTAGCTTACTGAAATCCAAGTATACTATGTCCACAGGATTTCACTGATCCACTAATTTGGTCACTTTGTCAAAGAATGAAATAAGATTTGTTTGGCATGATCTGTTTTTGATCAACCCATGTTGGATTCTGGTTATAATTTTGCTTGCTTCTAGGTGTTCGTAGATCTGTTGCTTGATTATCTTTTCCAGGATCTTCCCAAGTATTGATGTCAGGTTGATTGGTCTGCAGTTTCCTGCATCTGCATTTTTCCTCCTTTTTTGAAGATGGGAACCACATCAGCTCTTTTCCAGTCCTCTGGTAGTTCCCCGGTTCTCCGGGATCTTTTAAAGACATGATTCAATGATTCCAAGAACACATCTGCCAGCTCCTTCAGAACTCTGGGATGTAACCCATCAGGTCCCAGTGATTTGAACTCGTCTAGAGTGGACAGGTGTTCTCTTACCATTTTCCTGCTTCTTTTAATTTGTATTCCTAGTCTGTTTTTTAGTTATGTTTTGGTAGGTTAGGCTAAAAACATATTTGTTTCTTAGTTAAATTGCCGAAACCAAAAAAACCCTGGGAGGACAGCATATTTGAAGTAAAAATATTCATTACATTGAAAGGCATATTTCCTTAAGAATATAATCATTATTTTTTTTTACTTATTTCCCACTGTTTTCAAAAGAAGCTCAGAGTAGATCTGTATACCCAAAGGGCTTGGGAAGTTAATTTAAACTGGGTACAGGTTAGCGTCTAGCTTAATGGCTAAATAATTATCTGAATCTGGGTTTCTTCCTACCAAAGACAAAAATATTTTTAATCCTCCTTCTTCCTATCACTTTACTTCAGATTTAAGTAATTCTAATCAAATGCAGGTGTAGAGTATGTAGTACCTGGCTCAACAGTAGTAACTGTGAGAGGGATCTAGGTATCCTAGTGAACAATCACTTAAGTACAGGTAGTCCTCAACTTACAACTACAACTGAGCCCAAAATTTCTGTTACTAAGTGACATTTTTAAGTGAATTTTGCCACATGTTATGACTTTTCTTGCTACAGTTTAAGTGAATCACTGCAGTTGTTAAGTTAGGAACACGGTTATTAAATGAATCTGGCTTCCCCATTGAGTTTACTTGTCAGAAGGTCGCAAAAGGGGATCACATGACCCCAGGACACTGCAACCATCATAAATATGAGTCAGTTGCCAAGTATCTGAATTTTGATCACGTGACCATGGGGGATGCTGCAACAGTCATAAGTGTGAAAAATGGTCATAAGTCACTTTTTTCAGTGCCGCTGTAACTTCGAACAATCACTAAATGAACTGTTGTAAGTCGAGGACTACCTGTATGAGCCAGCAGTGTGCTGCAGCTGCCAAAAAAAGCCAATGCAGTCCTAGGCTGCATCAACAAAGGGATAGCATCAAAATCATGAGAAGTGATAGTACCACTCTATAATGCACTAGTGTGGCCATGCTTGGCATACTATGCCCAATTCTGATCACCAAGATACAAAAAAAAAAAAAAAAAAAAGATGCTGAGGCCCTAGAAAGAACGCAGAGAAGAGCAATCAAAATAATAAGGGATCCACAAGGATAAATCGTACAAGGAACAGTTAATGGAACTAGGTATGTCGAGCCCAGGGGTGTCAAAGTCGCAACGTCACATGACGTTTTTTTCCATTGCCGGCAATGGGGTGGGCGCGGTTTGGCCATGAAGCATCCGGCCCACAGGCCGGCAGTTTGACACCCCTGGTCTAGCCTAACAAAGAGAAGAATTAGGGCTGACATTATAAGCTCTCTTCCGGTACATGAGGGGCTGCCACAGAGGAGGGATTTGACTTATTTTCCAAAGCTCCTAAGGGTAAGACAAGAAGTAATGGGTGGAAGCTTGTTAAAGAGAGATCCAGCCTGCAACTAAGAGAAATTTTCTCACAGTGAGAACAATTAATCAATGGAACTGCTGTGAGAGCTCCATCGCTAGAAGCTTTCAAGAAAAGATTGGACAAACATTGGTCTGGGATGATATAAGGCAGGCATGTCAACCTCACGATGTCACGTGACATCGCGCAACGTATCGCGACTTTTTCCCCATTGCCGGCAATGGGGTGGGCGTGGTTTCAATGTGACGCATCCGGCAGTTTGACATGCCTGATATAAGGTCTCCTGCCATGGGAAGGGAGTTGAACTAGAACTGCTCCAAGGTCCCTTCCATCCCTATGATTCTATTCTATTCTAACACCAGCTACTAGAACAGTAGTAGTTATATCAGTGGTGGCGAACCTATGGCACGGGTGCCAGAGGCGGCACTCGGAGCCCTTTCTGTGGGCACACGTGCCATTGCCCCAGCCTCGCCTCCCCCCGTGATCCCCTCCTCTCCAGCAGCCCCCGTGAAGGAGAGTCGCCCGAGTGTCGCCCACGCGGAGCAGCGCAGCCAAGGACATGGCAGCCAGGCAGCATAGACAAGACTCTGCCCTCACGCCCCATCGCGCACAGTTGATGCTGCGGGGCGCGGGCAGAGGGTGTGGCCACCATGGCGCTGCTGGGCTGCCTGGGTGATCTGCGGCGGGCCCTGGAGGCAGTGAGTGGCCCTGTGGGCAGGCGGGGTGGGGGATGGGGGGGTGGAGCGGGGGCAGGGCAGGGGGTGGAGTGGGGGTGGCGCCAGTTTTTGGGCACTCGGTCTCTAAAAGGTTCGCCATCACTGAGTTATATCATACATTTCCCATCAGTCAATTATATACAAAACAAGAGCAGGTCTTCTAGGTACAGCTAAGTAAAAGGAAATCAGCATAAATTATATACTAGGAATTGAAGCAATTTTACTTACCTATAGAAGATACCACTAATGAACATGGAAAGTTGCGGTCCTATGACTGCAACCACTGAAGGTGAAATTATATTTGATGCTGAAAACACTCCATAAATAACAGCCATACTGTACAAAAGGAGTAACAATGATTAGTAAATCATGTCCTTGAAAACTGAGAGAACAATAAGGAGCAACTTTTTTGTTTTTTTGAAAAAATTGTGTAAAGTTGTACAAGGTAAATCTGTCAACCACAACAATTTTTCAAGCACCATGGTACTACCACATTGCTACACTAATTCACATAGGCGCTGTATCTAAAATTATTTTACATGGAGCTGTAAGCTACCTTCTTTTACATCTCTCCCCACCCTCCACCCCCCATACACAAATTTTATTCATGGGAATTATTTGTACAGTATGTTTATTTTAGATTATCTTCTTCTGAAGATGAGATTTCAGAGACAAATTAGAATTCTACCGTTTTTTAGGTTTAATGAAAACAATAAAGGAAAAAAATGGTTAAGTACAGCATGTAATAATAGGGTGAGGTCACAAATGATAGTAACTGTTTTCATCTATAATAAAATTAACTGTAATTCCCCCAGGTCTCCAAATGGAAGTTCTTTTAAACTAGGTTTAATGAAAACAAGCCAAAATCAGTATATTGTTCATTAGCCTGTATTATCCAAACCATAGTTTGAACTTCACTGGGATCTTTAATTTACAACTGAAAGCCAGAATTTCTGAACACTGGCACACAAAAGAGGAAAATGAGGAAGAATTGATACGCCTATCATGCCTCATTCTCATAGGATGAATTCATCCTGTTCCATTATGCCTGAACCTAGTCATATAAAATGTAGCTCAAAAGCAACAAGTTAAGATTTTCAATAAACGATAAAGTGTTGCTGCTGCCATGAGTGGGAGAGGTATGGGTTTTTTATGTTCTGGATTTTTAATGTTGTAAGCTGCTCAGAGTTACCGGTACTGAGTTAGGCTGGCAAATAAATCTATTTAATAAATGAATAATAAAAAGACAAAAAATAAAGTACCTTGTGTAGCCACTTCCATGAAAATCAGTATGGTTTAAATTTGTAATAACGGTTTGCTGTAATACATTAAAATACATTAAAATGATTAACAATATGAACTATTATCCAGATTGTTTTTAAAAATGTATTTAAGTTTTAAAATACAAAACAGACCCGCAAGTCACTATAAATACAAATATTAAATATGCCTATTTACAATTACTTAGACAAAATATTTGCAATTAATATCCTAAGTAAATCAAGTTTTTTTTAAATTAAATTTGCATTAAAGAATGTTACATTAGGAAGTAAACAAAAGTCAAAATCTAACTATAGTTTTAATATCGACTCTCCTTCTGTTAAGAACAAAACATCATATTGCTTGATAAAGAAGCGTGCCCAAATCTGCATTTGCCTACAGAAGATAAAATGAGGAGCATCTGTAGCAGCAAACATGATGTGGCAAGTAATAAATCCTTAGTTTTTGGTACAGCACTGTAGTACCCTTAAACCATCATGTAAGTTGATCCCATGCTTAGAGGCCTGACTGACAAAAATCACTGTTTGTTTCCATACTCCCCTCCCCCAAAAATGTTCTTACCTAAAATCTTTTTATACAATGGTAAAACTAGACTACACCTTTATCATTCCATCATTAGACTCAAAAAGAAGGTAACTCCAACTTCTAGATAATGTTCTGATTTATTGGCTAGACCCAGGACATCAAAGATGGTACATTTAGCTTGACTGTGCAAAGCCAAGGCTGGCCTTATCCTCCACATTGCTCAAGACAAAAAGGAAAAGAAGAAGGAAGAACAGAGGGTTGCCTAAATACATATAAGCAGGAGGTATTCTCTTTCCAATTACAGTTGCTCGTTGTTCCCCTTTTCCCAGTAAAGTTTTATATCTAGAGATACGGGTTCCTTGTTTTAATAAGATACTTTCTCATTAAAAGTTTCCCTATATGGAAGACTGTACAATTAATTCCCATGTTTCAGGATTGGCATAAGATCTGAATCTCTGGACTAAAAGTTGGACGATCGTAAGCACCTTTTTTATTTTTCTAGAGCTAGACTGAAGACCTGGGCAGAATGGGTGTGTCAGGGTGTTTAACATGGCTGGTGGCAGCTGATCATGACATTTTTTAGAAGTAACCCAAGAAAGAAGGACCTTCCAGGCAGCCTGAATTACCATTTCTCCCAGCACAAGGGAAAGAGGACCCCATTTTTAAAATTACGCTTTTCAAGCAATCAGGAAATTCCATACATTATAATAACAGGTAAAGGAAATGGCAAGAAAGAGCTGCAAACATTGAGAGAAACAATATTACATTCTTAAAAATCTATTTTTCCTGTTTCATCAAGAAGCCAATCAACGCACATAGGGAAAAAAGCATTTGCTCTTACCGCTATATTTCCACATGTTTGGAAAGCAGTGAACATAAACATGAATGCTACTCCTAAAACAATGATGTTCAACTGTTTTTTTAATTCAGAATTCATCTTGCGTTTTATCAGAATGTTGTTAGACTAAACGTAGGTTAACATCTGTCTCTCAAGCTTCTTCCTTTTTTTAAGTTTCTGAGAAAGGAACAAAAAACAATAACTCTGCATTACTGAATTAACAACTGTTTTCTGGAAAAAAACAAAGTATGAAGAAAATACCAGGCAACAGAAATGAAAAAAAAATCAAGAGTCTCTACCTTTCAAATGCAGAACAGCAGCAGATGCAAAGAAGCAAAGAAGGCACATTCTGACCCAGATCTTCACTTATCTACCATGTCATAGAATCAGATTTTGACTTGGCCATCAATTATCTGATAAAAGGAACAGCTACGGAGATTATTTCCATTCATGCCAGACAGGAAATAAAGAACAGTTTACAAATCAAGTCAGCTGATCAAATGAGGAAAAAAAAAGCCCTCATGAATTCTGGGAAATGCAGTTCAAAGAGCTATACATTAAGGAAAAGAAAGCATTTCTAAACAATACTACAGAATAAAAATTCAGTGATATCTGTAAGCATGAACAAAATACCTTTTAGATAATCATGACTGCACATTTTGTTTTTCTCATTTGCCAGGAAATTTTGAGAAAAGTTAATTCAGAATAATCTGGTATATGATAAAGGAAAAACCTTGAATTAATTTGAATCGTTATTGAACGTAAGCTTGTCTGAAAGGAGTACATCACAAATTAATACTTTTTTTAAGTCCCACTTAATTCAATGGACTCTATAAACCTCACTGTTATTTATGATGGCACTTGCAACCTGTATCGATGAGAACAAATTGTTTTATTATAAATAATTATATAATAATGTGACCTCCCAATCAAAATGTTACTATCATAGTCATTAAAATAATGCAGTTCAAGAAAAAAGGTTACATCCTAGATAAATATATAATTGTAGTATATAAGACAAATCTCATGAGAACTAAATCCAATTATATTAATGTATTTCAAATGTTCACATCTAAATGCTAGATTCAATACTGAATGTGCATCTGGAGAAATGGGGGGGGGCGATGCAACACAGAGCTGGAGAGGGGGAGAAGTTCAGGATATCCACATTCTAGAATCTCTCATGATATATCTAATAGGTTAAAAGTTATAGCTTTAAATGGTAAGATTCTGTTCACTGGGTATAAGCAAATAAAGTATGGGACTCTATTGTATCTCGCTGAATCGTCTTTGGGCTAGGCTCTGACACTTAGTAACTATTCTAAGTTACGACAAACACCCACCCACACAAAAAAAACCTACTTACAATCTAGTTCCAGAATTCTGATGGCTGCATATGCACATATTCTTGGTCACAAGTGCATTTGGGTGCTTGGCAACCTCTGAGGGAGATGGGAGATTAAGAAATAGGAAATATAAATAAATAAACCAGCTCACATTTACAGTCAGCTGCAGGATTCTATAGTCTTGTGACCACAATTTATAACTTTTTTTTGAAGTTTTCAACTTTTTTAGTCAGTTTCTGCCAAAAAATATTCATAGGAATACATGGATTCACTTAACAACCGCTGAATTCATTTAAGAACTGCAATGCTCACTAATGACTGCCATAGTCATAAAATCAGGGCTGGTTGACTTAAAACTGTCATGACTTACCATGGAAAATCTGGGTTCTGTTGTGATCATATAGATCAGTGGTGGCGAACCTATGGCATGGGTGCCAGAGGCGGCACTCACGAGTCCTCTCTGTGGGCACTCGTGCCATGCCCCGGAGATGGCAACCATCCCTCTTCAAGCAGCTGCCCGCTAACTCGCCGAGGTCCCACATGGCCAGATGCATCCCAGCACAGCTGGTTTCCCTCCCCCCCATCCGATCCCATCCCTCCTGGCCTCGCATGCTCTCCTTTTCCCGGGCACGACCCACTGCATCGCCTCCTCAGCTGTTGGCCGGCCGTCAAGCTCAGAGGCGGCTTCTCTGAACTGCTGGCAGCGGGCTGCAGAGCCCTAGAGTGCGCCGGTTGAGGGGCCAGCAGGCTGTGGCTGCTGACAGACACCATTGGCCCCCATGCACTCGCTGGCCTCTGTGTGCGGGGGCCGATGGTGTCAGGCAGCAGCCGCCCTGGCCCCTGCATCACCTTGCCCTGCGACAATGGCACCCCCGCCTTGCCTGGCCTCGCCCCGCAGGACGAGCCTCCTGCCCACCACCCCACCTGCCAGAGATCCCCTGGATCTCCCCCAACCCTGTCCGGCCCCCACAGGAGGAACATCGGTGACCACGCCCACCTTGGCCACACCCACCCATTCTGCCATAACCACCACAGCCACGCCCACCTGGCACCCGGCGATAAATAAGTGGGTTTTGGGTTGCAGTTTGGGCACTCGGTCTCTAAAAGGTTCGCCATCACTGATATAGATCAAGGACTACCTGTAGTTAGTTAACACTAACAAAATGTAAGTAAGATAAGATCTACACACCTATAAGGTATTTTAAGGCTGGCATTCAAAATTTATTAGTCAGTGTTGTAGATTAAAATCAAAATAAGGGCAGCTTTCCCAGTATTATGAGTTTAGAATTCCGAAATATGTATTAGTTATACTGAACATAGTATGAGGTATTTTCAAGAAAATAAACACAGACTTTTGGCTCCTCATTTACTTTCTACATTATGAACTATAAATTTTTCATGTTTAGTTGCTTGGATAATGTGCACTATTGCTATACTCTCCCACTGAATAAAAAATTACTTTATTATCAACTTTTGAACAAAACATTGGTTCAAATAAACTAAAAGTATATCTCCCGCAAAAAATATGGTGACAATAGAGCAAATCATGTTCAATAAGAATATACTTTGATTCAGATTTACAGACAGCATGTTATCTATGCATCAACCTGGAAAGTATTCTTTTAAATCATGTCCCTCACTTTTTTTGTATTTCTCCTATTCTAGTTCATAATTATTCCATAAATTTAATATTTGTTCTGTTTTATTAATTCATTAAACATTTCCCAGTATTTACTCAGAAAAATTCATTAAATAAATACTATTTTCAAATATTTTATTTTGCTCTGACTTAAAAAATGATTTAATTCGCTAAATATCTGCAAAAATATTTTAATATTAGTTTACTTCTAATCACCACATGAGTTTAGTGTAGTAGCAAACATTCTAACCTCTATTTTGTGGCTAAAGGAATAATTGATTTACTGGTATATACCAATAGGGAAAAAAAGAATTGCTAAAAAATGCTCAAACTAGCAAATAATTACACTTCTCACATACAGGAAAGCCAGCGATCAATATTTAACAATACAGAGTTCAAAATTTGGAGTTGTTAGATGTGCAAGTTAAATTCAAAAGAGGCAAACAACAGAGATCATAATGTTAACATCGCATGGATAATGAAAAGGACATTTATTTTTGGTTTAATTATACAAAAGCTTTTGACTGTTGGCATCTTTTTTTTAAAAAGCTGAAAAATAGTACAGTTAGAAGCCATTTAATGGTTCAAAATTGGGAGAGAAGTGCACCAAGGCCCTAAAATATATGAAATACTGGACCAAAAGAGAAACTGGAAATAAAATTGCTGAAACATCAACCAATCTCACACATTTTGATGGCTACAAACAACATATAAGAAAACGAAGGTAAAAAAGAGGGTGCGCAAAAGTCAATCTCCCATCAATTTTTTTTTAGGGGTCCTTGTTGCTCTCTGAGCTTGTTTTCTTGCAGATGTTTCATTACCCAAACTACTGTAACATCATCAGTGCTATTAAGGAGTGGTTTGCTGTCAATTTACATTCTAGTCGCTTGCCTTTGTCAGCATTGGTTGGGCTGTTTATTGTTGGCTTTTTTGGCAGTTTCTTGATTGGGGTATTTACTTGATTGTTGGTCTGATGTTAATCTTGGAGTTAATCTATGCTGATCTGGGTGCTGGTGGAGAGATGCTTGAGTCTTTTTGTTCCCCTTTTGGCTGATTGCTTGTCTCTTTTGCATAGTCTATAGATGTTGTTAATGTCTGTGTGTCTATTGATGCCTAATTTGTCAGAGTGCTGGGCTTCTAAAAATTCACTGGCATTTTTGGACTTAGCTTGGTCTAGAATGGTCACATTTTCCCAATTGAAACTATGGTTAAGTCTGTCATTATGTTGTGAAATTAAAAGTTTTCATCATGTCTTCTGGCTGCCAGTGGTGGTCATGGATGCATTCTGCCAGTCTTCTGCCTGTTTGTCCTACATAGCGGTTGTTGCAGTCATTACATTGTATGTTGTAGATGACTCCTGTTTTTTCTTCTGGGGTTGCTGGGTCTTTTGGTTTACTTAGGATGGTTTGAAGGGCTATAGTTGGTTTGTGTATAATGCTGATTCCATGTGGTTGTAGTAGTCTGCTGGTGGTGACCTATGTCTCTCAAATGTAGATGGACATCAGGACAAAATTCAGCAGTCCATCTGCTAAGACAGCAAAGTTCACATTTTGGATAGACAGGACCATTGGTTTCAGAGAGGGGTTATAGAGGCAATTTATGTTGCTATGCCCCACAGCAAAGGACTGGAGATTAA
This sequence comes from Azemiops feae, assembly GCA_023970755.1. Lineage (NCBI taxonomy): Eukaryota > Metazoa > Chordata > Lepidosauria > Squamata > Viperidae > Azemiops > Azemiops feae. The sequence goes on along the minus strand of JALGBA010004297.1, from coordinate 3,969,288 downwards.
GAGGAGAAACTGTCTTCCAGGCTATGCAAACAAATCAAGACGGCAAAAAATATTTCATACATCAAGCTTGTTGAATAAAGCTCACAAATTTCTTGTTAGAGAAAGTCAGCCCACAGTTAACTGACACCAGCAAGTCTTTGGCTGCGGGGGGGGGGGGAACCAATCCAAACCAGGTATTAGATACGGACATCGCTAGGAAATCCCAAAACAATAGGTTTGGGGGGGGCACCCACCTAGAAGGGTAAACTGTTTTATAAGACACCTAGAAAACAAGAGACAAGCTTGCCATCTTTTTATACCTAAAAAAAAAAAAAAACCATTGCACAGTACTTATCCTTGGAGTAAAGGTGCAAAATACTGCACAGCACAATGTCCTCCCCCCACACACACACTTTAAATAAGTTTCCCTGACCCATAGAGTGTGGCTGATAGTTAGGCCTGATAATGGGCTTTGAAAATCTTAGCATGGTGCAGCCCGAAACTGCAAGAGAATCCATTAGCCAGCCCAAGTAGACAGCGTCCCCCGTCCCCCTCCCCCGCCCGACCCGACCCGACCCGACCCGACCCAGCAAAGAAAGCAGCCTTAACCCGTCCCATTCAGCCACCCCTCCCCCTCCCCCTCCCCCTGCGCCTCGCGCTTCTATCTTCGCTCGCTTCGTTTCGCGCGCCCCTTGTGGCACGTTACGTGCGCACTCCCGCGTATTATTAGTCAGCTTCCTCTCAGTCTTGGCCGCCATTTTAAAGACTGAGTTTCTTGTCTTTTAACAAGCACATACCACGCCAAACGCTTAACGGTTTGTAAAAATCGACACGCCGACTAAATTATAACGAGCAAAGGCAGTTATACCTTTTACAGAATTGTAATTTTGGAATGGAAATTAACGCTGTGTAGCCTTCCGCGTGAGAAGCGTAAACAATCGCTTCCGGGTTTCCGCATTAAAAGGCAGATGAGCTTTCGCAGCCGATAAGGAGCCTATCTTTCCCTTTGTTTTTGTTTTTTTTGGTTAGATGTTCGTTGCCCTTGGCAGTGCCTTTTAAGATCGTCTTTTTCCTTTGGAGCAACAAAAATCGAACTTAAATTTGAATGGCTTACGGTACAACGTGGGGGGGGAGGTAGAATCGAGAACTGTTTCCGGGGCATTGACGGCCATTTTGTGGCGCTTAAATACTTGAGGAAGGGCGGCACCTCGTTCACTTGCTCGTGGCAGCGGTCGGAGATGGTCGCTTGTGAGTGAGCTCTCGTCTGCACGCCTCGCTGTTAAGTCGACGGCCAGGCTGTAGTAACGCGAGCCCAACGCAGCAGCCGTCTTTTTTATCCGTAGGGACAGTTCGTGCGCTCCGCGTCTTTCCGTCTTTTTCAGCCCGACACTATGAGTTACGGGCGGCCGCCGCCAGACGTAGAAGGCATGACCTCCCTGAAGGTGGACAACCTGACATACCGTACTTCTCCAGACACACTTCGCCGCGTCTTCGAGAAGTACGGCCGCGTGGGGGATGTCTACATTCCCCGCGATCGCTACACCAAGGAGAGTCGCGGATTCGCGTTCGTGCGTTTCCACGACAAGCGCGACGCGGAGGACGCTATGGACGCCATGGACGGAGCCGTGCTTGATGGGCGCGAATTGAGGGTCCAGATGGCCCGCTATGGCCGACCTCCGGATTCGCACCATAGCCGACGAGGGCCCCCTCCGCGCCGGTACGGAAGCGGCGGTTATGGACGTCGCAGCAGAAGGTGAGATTGGGAGACAGGGCCTGTCGGGCAAAAGAAAGGTCGGTTCCGCCTAGTAAAGTTTTTAAACCGGGATGTGGTATAAGGGAGGCAGAAAAAAGGCCCGGGCTAATAGATTAAGCGTTGGGGGGAAGGTCGGCGGGAAAGTGAGAATCACGTGATACTGAATGGGCGGCGGGCGGCCTCTTCAGCCGTTGGCTCTGAGGGAACTCCCGAAAGATAGAGTGCTCGACTTCCTGGACATTTTCCAACCGCCCGTCTCTTTCTCTCCCACCCAGCCCCAGAAGGCGGCGCCGCAGCCGATCCCGAAGCAGGAGCCGATCCAGATCTCGTAGCAGATCGCGCTACAGCCGTTCCAAATCGAGGTCCCGCACGCGATCCCGCTCTCGTTCTACTTCGAAGTCTAGATCGGCCAGGAGGTCGAAGTCCAAGTCTTCGTCTGTGTCCAGATCTCGTTCCCGATCAAGATCCAGGTCCAAATCCAGAAGCCCTCCACCTGTGTCTAAGAGGGAATCGAAATCAAGATCTCGGTCTAAGAGCCCTCCTAAATCTCCTGAAGAGGAAGGTGCTGTGTCATCTTAAGAAAAAGGTAAAGTATCGGGTATTCTCCTGAACTTGCATGCTTTGTTGTAGGAAATTAGTAGGCACTGGGATCTTAAGCATTCTGGATAAGAAAATGGGGCATGTTCATTTCTGAGAAGGGTGTTTTAATTTACAGCTAATAAACATCTTCATGTTTTGTTGCAATTAATAGCTTGCTTTTTAATATCTATTGTTTGAGACGCAACCTATTTCTGAATTGACTATTTTCTTACTGTTCTTATCCAACATCTGCATTTTCCCCTTTAAAGCTGCGGTCTCCTGTTTGCTTAAAGAATATTGGCCAGTATTGCAGATTTTAACTGATTTGGCTGATCCTCCAGGGACCAGTTTCTGTGGGCGTGTATTGGAGCAGGTTTGTCTTTAAATGTTAAAGATACACTATCCTGTTAAGAATCTGTTCGATGGATACGGTTCTCAAGAGCAGCAAACACTTTTAGAAATGAAATGCAAAAGTTGGTGGAAACCAGTGTCCTTGGTGCAATTGTGGGCTTATAATATGCTGGGTGGGAAAATGGATAGTGTGTCTTTAACCTCCCTCAAATTGTTTGGTCCTGTTTTTTCAGATGAAGGGGGCCTAGAACTGTTAAGGATAATGACCAATAACACATCAAGATTTTGAATAAGGATAAATGCATAATTAATAAGAATCAGGTTGGATTTGGATTAGGGGTGGTTGTTAAAGAACATGTGATGTGGTTAGTGCATAGATTGGACCAATTTTCCAAAACTATGGCTACATTGGTATCAATGCAGTAGTGGGAGGGAGATATTGTACTTGCTTGGAAACATGTTAAAACACCAATACAAGTAGGTACTTAAAAAGTATCCACAAACTATAGAATGCATACAAGGAATACCCTAAGCATTATCATTTTCAAATTTAGATACTGCAAATGGATGAGAAATCTACATAAAGGATGCCTTTGGAGGAGAAAAGATCATCTGAATTTCCAGTCCTTTGGAGAGACTCCTGCACAAGCAACAGGCTGTTGAAAAGGTTATTTTGTAACACTTTGTCTAACTTTTTACTTTGTTTTTGAGCCTCAAATGGCAGACTTTTACTTTTATGTGCCATTTTGTTGCTATTATTCAAATTTCTTGTAATTTAGTGATGTGAACGACTACAGATTTCATTATTGGCTTGGATATTTGAGGTAAAAACTTCATTTTTGTTCATATAGTGCTGACTTGTTTGCAAATTAAACTGATAATTAACTTGCAGCCTCAAGTTTAATATTAAATATGCAGCTGTAGTATGCTGAAAAGCTTTATGCTGTCCAGATGTTCAATTCTTGCCTTTGTTCTCCCAATTCTGAATTTTTAAAATTCAAGCACATATGCAAATACTTCAAGTCAAACATTAAACTTTGCAGCTGACAAATTAATTTGAAAGATTTTGTTTTTATCAGACAAAATTCTAATCTCTTCTCTTATGTATTTTTGTGCACTAGGCGCAGTTGTGTAGCAGTTGAGTAATGCTGGTTAGCTGTTAAGGTGGCGTGTTGCAGTGCAGAGTGCTTGGCTGTTTCCTGTTTTCTCCTGATTGCTCCTGTAAAGATGCCTTGTCGTGCAGAAACAAATGGCTGTCCAGTTAATTGTAATTGCCTGACAACTGCACTTCCAGTCACCCGGGCCTTGCATTAAAATAATGGAGCATACAGTGAGCACATCTAGCTGGTGATATACACACCTTATTTTTCCAGAATGGTAAATTAGACCATCTACATATGTGAACTTGCATATGAAAATGTAATGTTAAAGCATTTGATTCATTCCTTTTAAGTACTGATTTGGAGTATCTCTTAAAACATTCTGTATTATAACATCTGTGTCTGTAGTTTAATAAAAGCAACACTTTTTTGGTGTTCAGGTTTTTTTTTTTAAAACTGATGGTTTGAGTCAGTTTTGTCTGTTAGACTAGGACAGATCATATTAATTTGCAATTTAAATAACACTCATCCAGCAAATTCATTCCTATAAGTCCTATTTAATGGGACTTACTCCTATATAACAAAGATTGTTTTTAAAACATTGTAGGCTCAAGTCACATTTTTGGTATTCCTGTGAAATGCGTATATATCCTTAATTCAAAAGAAAAATGCAGCAGAATTAGTGTTGGCATGAACAATAAATAATTACTTTTAAAAAAATGCTGAGAAACTGATTTGTATCCAGTGGTGGTCAGGCGATATGGAGCTATCAAATAAGCAATTGATAAATTTTCATTAAAAATCCATTAGGAATGATTCTAAGGCTTCAGTCCTTTATTTTATTTTATTTTTTTACTGATAACCATCATTTGAATAGTGTGCATCCCTGGAAGAGAAGATCCTGCAAGTTGTTCCTTGTTGGCTTCAAATGACTGCAATGGCACACATGTGCTTTCCATCTCCCATTTATATAGTAATCCTTCAATAGACCAGTTGGCACTGGGGGAAAAAGCAAATAATTTTAAAAGCTTTGGGACAAGGTTGGATTTTCAATAGCATTTAGAAACTGAAAATTCTTAAAAATTAATAGCGAGCAACTTAAAGAGATTTTGAATGAGCTAATTCTAGTACCAAAGTACATAAATATGTGAAATCAATGAGAGAATGAGAGTAACTATACCTTCTGACTTGGTAAGTAGTCCAAAATTGGGCATGAGGGTTCCTTTCCATTAAATAGTGCACTGTACTTATAACATCTTCAAAGTCTAAAAAAAAAGTTAACATTTTGGTATGATTAGAAATAAATTATATATTGCTTTTACATTTCTTAAGTCCTGTGATTTTTGACCTTTAACAGTATTTTTAATTGTTGTCAAAATTTCCAGTTAGTCTTCCTTATCAACCCTACAACACTGTTTATTACACTGAACATGCAAAAGGGATCTTCAAATGCAGGTCTGTTTACAAATTTGGGGCAAGTTTTCCTAAATTACAAAGCATTTACAGTTTATCTGTAAAATAACAGGGACTGAACGTACCATCATAAACAAGCACTTTAAAAAAATCTACCTGGTAACTTGCTCATCAAAATAAGGGACCATCTTAACTCCAGCATAGAGATGTTAAAATTCTATTTTCCACCATCTTTCTATAGCTTTAGAAACTAGCTTGGTGTCATGGTAAAAGTGCTGAATTAAAGTATTTGAAATAATTCAGATCCATCTTCTGCTTGCTGGGGTATTGAAGTCAAATGTGGAATAAGTAGAGGAAAGAGTACTATGCACACTATATAACTTAAGCAAGCAGAGTTGGCTTCATAAAATTTAAACTGCAAGTTATCCCATTTTTCAAATTTTACCAGTAGTAGCAGGACATATAATTTATGCTGTAAATCCTTGAATAGTAATTGAAGTTATAAATGACTGAGCACAAAGATTTCTAATAAAGTAACATCCTTTTAGAATTGTATACACTTTTAAAATTGAGCAATTTGTTTCCCCATTAGTAGTTGATATAAGTAGGACCTACAAAGTCTCGAGTTTACAAAAAACAATATTTTTTTTCATTGCCATTATTCACAAACTTAGAATAGTTCCAACAATGAATATTAAGAGAGACCACTTGCCTTCTGGTTCAAAAAATACATCGGATCCCAAAATAATGTCAACTGGGGCTAAGGTCAATAGACTGGGTGATACATGACCCCAGGTAAGTCCTATGACACACATCCCACAGAGGTTATTCATCTGGCAGCTTCTTCGGCAGTTGTCCAAACACTGAGAGAACTCTGCATTATCTGATAATATTACTTGTGCTCCACATTTTGCTGCCACTATTCCAGGTAGGCTCACACCTGCTCCAATCTGAACAGAATAAAACCTAATTTGTGACACAACTGTAATACAAAACATTCATAGAATGTATTCAAATTGATTCCCCACCCACCTACGTTTGTTAGAATTGTCAAATGACATTACTAAGTTTTTGATACTTTTAAAAAGTTTGCATTCTAAAGAGGTCAAATTGCTTTTTATTATTCAAAAGAAAAACTTGGGATCGAAAATACAACTTCATATCTGATATGCAGATTTATCTATCCAAGCCATTTAGGATCAGCATGAATGGTATATGGTTGAGATGGACAGTCCAAATTTCATGATGATAACAGCCACTTAATATTTGGTCTGTTCTAAAATATCTGAGAAATTACAAATTTGAGGCAGGTTTTGATATTTTCAGATTCCTATATTCTTTTGATCTTTATACCTGCTACCATAGAAAGTGATAGCTGGACAACAGAAATAGATTCTCCATGCCTTTATTGCATTGGAAAGTAAGTTATTACTTAATATTGTAGACTGAAAAAGTTGCTTAGAAATAACTTAATTCCAATCATAGAACACAGATAGGCATAATGAAATGCAATCTTATTTTGAAACTTACATATAAACATTTTATATACTTATATTTGTATGTGTATATGTATGAGATATTGTGTGTTGTTTCTCTTTACGCACACACAAAAATAGTCATTTGTTTAACACTGGTTCAGAGTTACTATGGTTGAGTTGAGTTTAATTGAACTGAATACTTCAGTTGGCCAAGTGTGATTAGACACAAGGAATTTATCTCTGGTACCGAAGCACTCAGTGTACATGCAAAGCAACAGAATAATACCAATAAAAGGGAGAGAAAAGAGGATAATAAGGATGAATAATAATACTACAACCATAGTACATAAACATTAGCACTGTGAAAATTAGGTGTTCAGCAGTGATGGCACGAGGGGAAAAAAACCTCATGAGTAGTTGTTTTGGCATACAATGTCCTATATAGCACCGTCCAAGAGAAGGAACTGAAACAAGTGACTTTACAACTACACCCTACAGTCAAGCAATTTGGGCTGTTAGCAACTGGCTTGTATTTATGAAGGATGCAGCATCTTATTGGTCACAAGATCATGACAGTTGCAGTGTCCTGTGGTCACATATTTGCAACTTTTGGTCTTCTGACAAGCAAAATCAATGAAGTCATATTTGCTTAATGACCTTTTAATTCACTAAAACATGGTGATTTTCTTAACAATGGCTGTAAAAATGGTTGTAAAATCAAGTGGTCAGGCAATGACTCGCTTAATGACCTACTTTGCTTAGTGACTGAAATTTTGATCCCAATTGCGTAAATTGAGGACTTCCTATATATGCACACACGAACGACTAAATATATATTCTATGAGATTTTTTCAGTATTTGTAACACTGATCTTACTGCAGAATTTTGGCTTGCCTAAAATAATGTTCAAATTCATAACAAATTTGATACAATTTCACAGTGCAACTACAGGTAGTCCTCATTAAGTGACTCTCATACAGTAATCAGTTACAACAGCAATAGTAACTTTGTGATCAGTTCTTGCATTTACGAACTTTACAGATCTGTAAAGCAAAGGAAAGCAGAAGTGTAGTCAGTTTCACTTAGTGACTGCTTTGCTTATTGACCAAGTTGCCAATCCCAACTATGGTTGCTAAACAAGGATTACCAGTAGTAAATTTTTTTGCATCATATATTTTGGTGTAAATACAAGAATGTTACTGTTGATGAATAATCATTCCATATAATTTTCATCTAACCATTCACATTTCATTTATTTAATTTACAATCTTTGTTTCTCTGTTCCCTCCCCAAAAAAAGATCTGTGGGTGAATGTATAATATTTGTCCCAAGTTAATCCAACTGAACTTTTTTTCCCTTCTGTTTAAGGCTCTAATTCCATGATAGCTGAATGAAAATAATGTGACATTTACCTCTAGTATTCTTTTGCCACAGACAAGTCTTCTATGAAACCAGATATACTGGGCCAAAACCACTGCGCAAGGCCAAACATACATACCATACTGAGGATCAAGAACCTAAAAAAAGATTGTGTTGCAAAATAAGATAGCATTAAAAGAATTTTTAAAATATTTAAATTAGATATAGCTTTTTCCTGTTTTCTTAGGCTTTAAGTAGTTTGTAAAATAATTCTATTAATACTATTAATGTGCTAGAACTGCATACAAATCGCAGCTCAAAGAGAAAGCTGGAATCCACCCGTAATATATTTGGAACAATGAACATGCTGTATATTTTCTACTAGGTATCTGTTGAAAGAATTATTATTCATTAGAACACTTACATTTTGTAACCAATCTTTTCAGGATCAATTGAGACTATGCAGCTATATATGTAAGTACAATGAAATCAAATCAAATCCAGCACGTGAGCCTACTAAAAAAAATGCAGACAGATGTATTTCCTCCTTCAAATCTTAGTGTATGGTTATAGGTTTACCCAGAAAGGACACCAAAGTTACTGTTTTATGTTTGTATGTGTGTGTGTTGCCTAACAATTGACAAAGAAATTTACACTAAACTTCTTAACCACTTCTATTTAGAATCAAATAAACCATGTTTTTCTATCTGCCTAATCTTACTCAAGGCTTACAAACACAGATACCAGTTCAGAATATGACTTTATGATAGATTCGATTTAGCTTTGGAAGAATATAACATATGTAGTTACAAGAATGCCTGTTTTAATACAAATCATGGGACTGACATATTGCAGCCGTCAACATAATGAGTTTAAATGTATTTAAATGCCTTCTGCTCTCATTACATCAAAGTACTTACAGCTAATTTCAAAAGAAAAAAACATGATCACAGAAACATCTGTTATATTCAGGGATTAATCTATAAAGTCAGGAAGCCAAATTATAAAGCATTAAGAGAGCAATATATATGCATTGTTTCCTGCACACAAACTGGCACACATTTCCTTATTTAAAAAGTCAAATGTCAAAATGTTATGAAGCTTTAATCCAACTAGGCATATCACTGAAATAAAACATGCTTGTGTACACAAAAATAAATTTGAGCATTAAGATTTTTTAAACTAAATTTTAAATTAAGAATTTTTAAATTCTTAAACCTAAGAAATTGTTGTACCCATTATTGAAAACATTCTTCATTCATTGATTTGTTGATCCTTACTTCAGTAATTCATAAATAAAGGCTATCAAGATAAGGCCTGGAGTCTTTTCAGGATTTATCAGACCACTAACAAGTGATAAACATTGGGAAGTGATTCAGTATAATTAACTATACCAAATGTAACTTTGAAATATTCTGGTAGCATGTTAATAAATCTGCAACCCTATGATCACTTGAAAATATGCCTCATTGCAGTCTAAAAGCTTTACATTGAAGAAGCATATAGGGTACCATACTGTTTCTATTGTCAGATTTGTATTTGAAATAGAATAGTCCTTTACTGACATTTTAAATTTGCCATCTCACTTGCAGAAATAAACAATTTAAGTTTTAATTTAAGCTCATCGAACTAGTTTGGAAAACCAAAACCCAACTAGAACATGGACCCACTTTAGAAAAGTTGTAGGATGAAAACATAAAAGAAACAATGTCCATCAAACTATTTTAAACCAATTTTCAGTACAGCATCTGTACCTAGGGAGGGGAAAGTATTTCAAAATTATTCAAGAGCAATTTCTGTGAAATGCAAAATTGTTAGATTATCTTCCAAGGTCCTGAGGTTGAAACCTTATTCTCATTCAGCAAATAATAAAAACTGGATAGGTGGATAATGCCAAATCCAGTCTGAACATATGGGTGACAAACCATAATCATAAAAATAGTACCTCAGGAATCATCACCACCAAGTCCCGGGGCTGGTCATCCCCGTCTCCCTTTTCCTGATCCCTTCCAAACCGGTATTCCTTCACAGTCAAGTTGGATGCTATCTCGCACATGCCGGGTTTGGCAAAGGATCAATAGGACCCGATTGGCCATCCGCAGTCAGGCTCTTCCAGCACGTCTGCAGACAACACAGCCAATTAATGTCCATTTCTAGGAAGAGTGGAATTATGAAAACCCAGCCAACAAGTATGGCACCAACAGAGTTACCTTCCTTTCCCACTTTATCTGCAGTTGGCAGGCTGTTTTTACGTCTCTCTCACTCAAGATAGATGGTTTATTCCTGCAGGGTAAATTGATCGTATTGAGAAATGTTAATAGAGTTTAATTTCGCACTTTCCCGGAAAGATTTTGGACTCTTTAGAGAGAGCTGAAGAAGCTTCTTGGATGAGAAGAGAAACGTCTTCAAAGAAAAACAAGAAAGTCCAGTTGCCTCGTGAAAAAGCACCTTTGGGATAGCTATGACTGTCCTGGATGACTGAGAATCTCCATAGAGACTCTTTACAGAGCAATCCATTGAGGCCACTTGGAAGTTATTTGCAAGCTAGTGTAATCTGAATTTCATATAATTATATTTAAAAATCAGAGTCCCGTATACCAATAAACCAATTTTAAAAAAAAAACACCAGGGGTCTTCAAACCTGGCCCTTTTATGATTTGTGGACTGGCTGAGGAATTCTGAGAGTTGAAGTCTACAAGTCATAAAAGGGCCAAGTTTGAAGACCTCTTGTTCTACACCGATATCTAGACTCAAACGGCGCCTCCCTAACTGTTGCATGAATGAACTTCCTTCAGTGTGCGAGGCTAATCCGAAATAAAAGTCCAATATGTCAGTCAAGCTGCTGTTTATGCACACGCCCTTGGTATTAAACAGAATAGGTTCCTATGAAAGTGAACGAAAATCTCATTACTTGAGTTCTCCCAATGGGCACCACCTTCCACCCAGGCTGACCAACAATTATCTCAAATGCAGCTATACTGCAACAATCCGATCCTTGCTTCAGCGTTCCCTCTCTTTACCTGCCTTCCTGGACTACAAAGCACCCGCCAACCCACCTCGCAAATCAGCATCCCCAATTCCGCGCTTTGCTGAGAGCCCGCCTCCGCCCTTCGCGTTGCGCAACAGCGACGCCTCTCGGTGGGGCCATGACGTTCCAAGATGGCGCTGAAGCACTTCCTCCTCCACTCTGGTGCCGCCCGCCTCTATTTCCGCTGCTGGAAAGACCAATAAGAGCTGTCCGTCGGCGAGATCCCGTCGGCACCAGCCAATGGGAGGAAGCGGAGGTTGAACCGAGGCGGGTCGCGTCGAGGCCGCGATGCGGCGGCTGAGTCGGCGCGGAGGTGACATTTCTGGAAGCGGCGGGGCGCTGTTGTTCTGGAGGGTGCCGTCGCGGAATCCGTAGCCGGAAGAGCCGGGCAGGGCAGGGAGAGCCGCGTGGGGAGCATGAACCACAAAAGCAAGAAGCGCATCCGTGAGGCGAAGCGGAGCGCGCGTCCCGAGCTCAAGGACTCCCTCGACTGGACTCGCCACAACTATTGCGAGAGCTTCCCGCTGAACCCGGCGGGCTGTAAGGTGAGCGGGACTCGGAGAGAGTCTAGGAAGGTGGGTGGCGGGGAAAGGGCGGTCGTCGAAAGCCGCAGCCGGACCGGAGAGAATCGAATCTCCTTCCCGGGGATGCTGCGAAGAGAGGTGGCTCGGCTTTCGCATCAGATTTTATAACCCCCTTCCTCCAGCAGCTCAAGGCGGGTTGGCTAGAGAGACCGATCTCTCTTCGGTTGATCCTCCCGACATCAAGAGCCCGCTTGGTAGGTTGGTCTCTGAGAGGGGCGAAGGGCTTAATCCCGCCCCCCTCCTTGTCTCTGGGGATTGTATCGGCTCCAGGGTTCCCCGGAGTGGTCAGTATCGACCCCGAGGGATCGATGGTGCTATCCTTTATTATTGCCGTGGTTATTCGTAGTACTCTTAGTTAAAGTAGCAATTATTAAATTATTTTTTATATATAATGTTTGGCGGTCGATAAACAATCTGAAGCTTCACCGAAGGGGGTCGCGGAGCTGAAGAATTTGGGGACCCCTTTGGCTTGGATAACGGTCTCGAGGTGAGGAGGGTCCTTAGCAGGTTGGCTGAAAGCCCCCTCGTGAGTTATATTTTGTACGGTTTGGGTTTCCATTAAAGTGGTGTGAAAGCAGCCGAGTATGATAATGCATGTGCGTTAATTCAGCGGGACTTCATTGCTGTGGAAACTGTTTCTGGACAAGAAAAAGAATTGAATGTTTGTGAGAAGAGATCCTACACTTGTGTATTTTTAACTTGATGCTATTTTTTTAATCGGTAGTGCAGTCTGTATGTATTTCCTCTGAATTAAGTCAGGTTAAATGGAATAGGATTTGCAATTAAGTAAATAAAGATATGCCAGACCTGTTGTCGACACAGGCTAGTTGCCCTTTGGGGAAAGGAGAAAACACAAATTACCAGAATTATAGATACGAATGGGTTAATAAAGGGGTAAAGCAGATCATAGCAGATCATTATTTTAGGATGTTTTTGATATGCTGAAAAGACATGTTATTTATGTAAAGCAGATTTCATAGAATATGTGTAGGTAGAGATTAGTTTAGACAAAATATAGAAAGTGAAGAAAAGGTGAATTATAAAAAGTAGATCTTGTAAGAATAGCAAGGATTTAATTATATATGGTGTAATTCTTAATAGCTGTAAATAAGATTAAGCAATAATTGGGTTGTTCACTGCTGAGTTAAAATTATGTCCAGTTTTTAAATGGGACAGGAAATGAACCTATCATAAGTAGCAGTGTGGCATGCTACAAATAAAGTTGGTAAAATCTAATTCAAGTTGAGTTTAACTCATGGTCACTTAATGGACTTGTCCATTCAGCTTATGTGTGTATGTGTATAAGCAAATTTCATGTCAGTGAGATAGATATCTCAGTATAAAATAATGGAAGGTGAAGGTAAGAATATGGATGTGGGTTCATTTTAGTTTGAGGTATAGATTACCTCATTCTCAACCAGAGAAATTTGTTTTTGGGACTGAAGTTAGGAGTGCCATTCTTTTCCATCAGACTTTTCTTGATTTTCCTTCAAGCTTTGCTTCACAAATCTGATTTTTTTTCTTTTGAAAAGGGGAGGCGGAGGGGTGATGGAATTATCGGTATTATTAAACAGCAAGAAGTCAGAGTCTTAGTCCATGTGTTATGCATCACCCAGGGATCAACCAGTAGATTGTTTTATACTTTGCTGACATTTAGAAAACACTGTTCTTCCCTATTCCTTTTGACTGTCCCATCTCCCGTCATAAGTTTTGTTTAATTTTAAGATTTTATCTTGCAACCTTACTAGGATTGAAAATATAGTCCTTGACTTACAATAAATTGCTTAGTAGCCCTTCGAAGTTGCAACAGACACTAGAAAAGCTACTTATCACCTGGATTCAAAGTTACAATACCTACTCCTCTCCTTCCCCTGCAATCATGTGACTACATTTTGGGCACTTGGTCCATTTGAAGCATCATGTAGTCACATGACTGGGATTTACAATGTTTTTGCCAGAAACAGGTATTTACTTCCAGTTTTTGGCAAAAAAACATTCCACAGTGAATAATGGACTCACTTTATGACTGCTGTGGTAAAAAGATCATAAAATCAAGTGCAGTCACGTAATCTGCTTAATGACCATCAAAACTTACAATCAAAATTGCAGACTCAATTATGGTCATAAGTTAAGGATTACCTCTAATAGCAAATTCATACCCTGCTGTTCCTTATTTTTCTGTTGCTTTCCCATTTAAAACTTTTATCTGCTACTTTGGTAACTGACACATATTTCAAAATCTATTGCATCTGTGAAAACCTCCATTACCATTTGCTGTTTCTAAGGATAAGAGTTGTGATAAGACTCTTAAATGATTTTAGATTAGATTGCAAAATATTCTTTATTGTTCTCCTTGTCCATTACTTGTTCCTGAAGTTTTTTTCAGGATGGAATTGTGTAATACTTTGGATCATGTGCACAAATGTAATACCTCTCTGCAGCTCTTTAAAGCAGATGAGTCTTTTCCAGGTTTATGTGGCTGCTTTAAACAGCTGCAGGAAAGTTCTGTGATCATGCCTCAGTGCACTCCCAAGGGCTCTTTTCAAAGCACATGTCTAAGGTATTCTTCCAATAATGGGACAGGTTTATTCTTTGCGCCTTCTTCCTGATGAGCAAGAGTAAATAAAATTCCAATTTACCTTGCACGCAAGTTTGTTTAGAAATATAGTATATGATACTTGAAATGCATATCAAACAGCATTTTTTTTCACACATTTGTCACAGACAAAAACTAATGATCAGTTTGGTAGCTATCATTTAAAACATTTTACATTAAGATTTTGATTATATATTTGCTTATCTGGGAGTAAATTCTCTTGACCTTAATAGCAGTTCTTTGTGGGATTCCATAGTTTAAAAGATTAAAATGGCAGATTTTTTTTTTATAAGAATGGAAGTACAGTAGAATGGCCTCATGTAAAAATTATCTTTCAAGTTACATTACAGACACTTCTATTTCAAAATTAAAAAGTAAAATCCACTTCATCTAGCAATACCTGGATAAGCCTGCATATCTTTATGCAACGTATAAGGAAAACAAGAATTTAACATAATTTTGAAGCATTTTTGTTGACTTTGTGGGTCTCATTCTGTGGGGCTAATAGGCTCATTAATGTTCTACTGTATTACATTCTTTGTTACTTTGTTTTAAAGGTAGTTCTTCATCCATTCTTGTAGGATAATGTGGAAAGAGCAGATGCCCTCCATTTGTCAGTGGAAGAATTCATTGAAAGATATGAGAAACCATATAAGCCTGTTGTCCTGTTAAATGCTGAGGCAGGGTGGTCAGCCCAAGAGAAGTGGACTCTGGAACGTCTGAAGCGCAAATACAGGAACCAGAAATTCAAGTGTGGGGAGGACAACGATGGTTATTCTGTGAAAATGAAGATGAAATATTACATTGAATACATGGAGACTACACGAGATGATAGTCCTCTCTATATATTTGACAGCAGTTATGGGGAGCATCCAAAGCGCCAAAAACTTTTGGAGGACTACAGGGTACCCAAATTCTTCACTGACGATCTGTTCAAATATGCAGGAGAGAAGAGAAGGCCACCTTACAGGTATAAACTAGCTAACCCAAGCACCAAAAGTCTGGCTTTTATAGACCAGTGAGTGTCCATTCTCATTTGTCCTGCGCATTCAGTCCAGGCACACTAAGACTAAAAGGGTTGTTTACACTTTTTGAGGTAAACAGTAAAACAGGATGGCTTTCCAAACAGCAGCTAAATTTAAGCTATAACTCAGAAACCAATTAAAACTCAGATAAAGTTAAAAATGTTTTTAAAAAGATCTAAGGGCTTTTAGAAGAGTGAACTTGTGCAGTCAGTGTCTTTTCGCTTTTCTTACCAGTATTGGTCTTAGCCAATAAAGCACTCTCTGAGGGGGTCAAAAGGCAATACTGAGTACAGATTCTGGGAAATGCAGGCTGAATACATGAATAGCACCCAATTGATAATGGTCGCTCTACTATTTAAATGCATCTTTTGAGCAGTTCTGGACTATATTGTTTAGACAACAATGTCCATAGTTGGGTTCTCCTGTCATTAGGGAAATAAAACATTTTATTCATCTCTGCCTTTGAGATAACTGCTAGGGCAGGGGTAGGCAACCTTGGCTCTTTTATGACTCGTGGACTTCAACTCCCAGAATTCCTGAGCCAGCCATGCTGAGGAGAAATGGAGAGGTTTCCAAGCTGAGCCTTGCTGGCTCAGGAATTCTGGGAGTTGAAGTCCACGAGTCATAAAAGAGCCAAGGTTGCCTACCCCTGTGCTAGGGCATACTCTTGGACGATTGTGTTAGATTGTTAAGAATGCAGGATAACATTTTTTATCCATTCTTGACATTGTTATTTTTAGTAATGATGCTTTGCATTCTTTTCTTTTTTATTCTCCAACATTAAAAACTCAGATTTTGAAATCTTTTCTTCATAGAGTGGAATGTTCATGGGACATTCTGAAAACCATTCCTCACATGGTCAAGATTCACATTTGGTAAAATAAACTGCCCAGACTTAGGTAGCTGTCTTGAAATGCTATTTTATTTTCCATTAGGAAAGGGATTACAAAGTTAGACTTCTATTTTTTTTATCCAGAAATATGGAAATAATCTTCCTGAAAACATTTTCACTTTATGGGTAATATTAAAGTAAATAAATCAACAGCCTAACTTACAGAGAACAATTTCTTGTGTGTGTGTTATACATATTTGTAAATGGAACAGAATGGAATGTAAATGGAACAGAATAGATCTGCTTTAGAAAAAGAAAGGAAATCTTTATTTTAGGGAAATGTTAACAAGAAAAATAATTAAGTTTTCTAATATTGCAGGTGGTTTGTGATGGGCCCACCTCGTTCAGGAACAGGTATTCACATTGACCCTCTGGGAACCAGTGCATGGAATGCCTTAGTCCATGGACATAAGCGCTGGTGTCTCTTTCCTACCAGCACTCCCAGAGAACTGATCAAAGTGACTCGCGAAGAAGGAGGCAATCAGCAAGATGAAGCCATCACTTGGTTCAGAGTAATATACCCCCGAACGCAACTTCCCACTTGGCCTTCAGAGTTCAAACCTTTGGAAATAGTACAAAAACCTGGAGAGACTGTGTTTGTGCCAGGTATGCGTATTTGTTAAACTCTGTGTTGAAGTCTATTTTATTCTACAGTAGGGATGATCAGTCTGTGGTCCTTTTGTTTTTTGCAGCCTCCACTGCCTTCTTCATTCTTGTCAATGCATTTTGATAATGTCAAAGTATTGCTTTGAGATGGCGAGCCATCTAAGCTCCAAATTAAGTTTTAGAGGAGAAAAAGATAAAAATCCTAATACTCACAAAACAAAGATTGGGGGGGGGGGACACAAGTATGGGTTTATAAACATGTGGCATGACCCTCCTCTTTTGTAGATCTAACCAGGATATCCTGGAGACTCTGGGACTATAATTTTTTTTTTTTTACATTTTTATACATTTTGTTACTATGTCTCTAACAAGGTCATATGATATTGTATCATAATACAGCAGAAATCAATCTGGTGACAAAGAATGTGTACATTTAATCTCCAAAGCTCTTTTAGACTCAGAATTTCACGAACCTTTAAAAGACCATAAGCTTAGGAGCACCTTTGTCTTGGGAGGCAAGCTATGTATTAATCACTGCTTACTGCAGACCTTAGGACTCCTAATTAAATTCATAAGAAGTGATCAAAGATTGTCTACCTCTCCTGTTGAAGAATATATTCTAATGAGATAATCCTTTTATGAAGATCCCTAAGCCTTTGAACACAGATGCCATTCCTTAAAATCAAGGGGTCTAGAAAAGCTGCAAAGGCTTCTCTTTATATATCCAATAGTATAATGAACATAAAGGAAACATGACACATGGATAGATGAATAAACCTAATATAAAGTGAGTTGTTCAGAAAGGAAACTGAAATAGGGACTCTAAACAATTAGAATGTTATGGAAGTTATGGTGAATAAATCCATGAATAATGTCTTCCGAGTGACAGACACCTTAATTAGTGCAATCAGAGAATTGACAGGATGATCATTCTTAAATAATTTCTTTAAAATCAGTTACCTCAATGCATTAATACAGCTACATGTGCAAAGTAGATGTTCATTTTATGATGTCTTTTACATAGTTGGGAGAAGTAATTTCCCTTGTCCTTTCAGAGTTTCATGAAATGGAAATAAAGTCCCTATGGCCAATAAACTGATTAAATAATTTTACTTACTAAAAATGGTGTAATCATGATGTTGGTATGATACCAGGGAGACCCAGGCTCAAGTCCACACTTACCCATGGAAATTCATTGAGTGATTTTGGGCAGTCACACATTTTCAGCTTAAAATTGAATAATTTGTCGTTTAATAATGTCTACTGTGATGCATGATATTTTCAGTTCACAAGAAACAATGTGGATTTCAGTCATGTTCTGTGTTAGTGCTTACTTATTTTATTAACTATATTTTAATAGTGCTTTAACAAAATATTCCACCTTTATTTAAACTCAGAATATTCCAGCACCAAATTTTCACTGGCATTATCTGTTAAAGATAATCAAAAGCTGGAAAATTTAGTGATATGTAATTTTAACCAATTTCATCAGACGAAAGTGTGGTATATCCTATGAATATTTTAATCTACTGTCTAGAAAAGTCATTTGTATATAATTTTTATTGATTTTTTTTGAAAAAAGATAAAAATTATGCAAACTAATATAAATCGGGGAATAAATAAAGAGACAAAAAAGAGGCAAGAAATGCAAGAAAAAAAATGAAAAATAGAAAAAAAATACGAACAGGGGTTACAAGTACAATTATATTTTAACCTCTCTCTCTCAAAAGTTACATTATAATCTTCTTTCATTCCCCTTGATGGTTTTCCAACAATTTCTGATATGTCAACCATTTGTTCTTGTCTGCTGTTTCTCTTCTATGACCTGCTTCCTGAGCTAAAATCCTTAAGGGGGCTTGAGGGCTCAACCTGTGTTTATATATATTCCCTAGTCTCAATCCCCAAGTCCCATTGTGTATTCAGTCATCTGATAAACACGGGTGGAAAAGGTTGTATGATATAGTCCCCTTTCTATGCAGATAATTTCAGCCTGCATCTGTTGTTTTGCACTGGGATTTTACATAAAAAGGGGGAGTACAAATTTGACAGCCTTTTCCCCTTATCTCTTCCACTCTCTGCCCAATTCTACATTCTCTACAATATAAGGAAAACTAAAAGGAGAACTTGTGTTGGAAATTTAATTTAATACAGAATTAGTTGCTATTGATGATCAGACCTTTGGGATGTATTACAAAGAAAACATGTAAAACAAGCAAGCTATTGATTGATTGTAAAGTTACAGTTAAAACAGAGATTTATGCATTTTCTTCTGTTGATGATCATAAGCTTCTACAGTGTTGCATTTGTAGGTGGCTGGTGGCATGTTGTTCTGAATCTTGACACGACTATTGCTGTCACTCAGAATTTTGCCAGCTGTACAAACTTCCCTGTGGTGTGGCACAAGACTGTGAGGGGAAGACCGAAGTTATCCAGAAAATGGTACAGGTGAGAGACATCAATGTTACTTCAGTGATTTCCCAGGTGCTGGTTGGATAAGCCAGTTGTTGCTTCCTAGAGCAATGCAGACACCTGGAATAATGCTTAATGTAATATGTGAAATGTAAATCTAATTAAGTTTTTTGCATTTTGGAAAGACTTTCTGGACAGGCTTGTAATAGCAACATGGTCCATGGAGTCCAGAAGAAGAATTAGGCTTCTGGATTTCAAGATTCATTAAGGTGACTCAACTATATATTTAAAAGTTATAGTTTTAAGGCTGAGAATGTTTGATCACTCAGTTATTAAGCACAAAAGTAATATTAAAGTGATTACTGATTAAATTTATTTTAATGTTTTAATTAAATCAATAAAATTAAAGGTGAAGCTTCCTAACTTTACTGCGTATATAAATGCATCCCAACTAGCTCCAGCATTTTTAAACTTTCACAGAGGAATAGTCTTTTGTCTCCTACCGAGCATTGCTGGATCAAACCAAAGGTCTAGACATTACAGTCCCATAACAATTCATCACCTGGTCTTTGGAAACCAATAGATCCAGTAGGTCCATGCAGGCAATAGCCCTCTCTTGTTATATTTTTGGTAAGCAGCTTCATACTTTTAATAATAATATTAATATCCTGTTGTTGGATTAATTTGGGTCATGTCTTAAGAACAGAATTTGTGTATCCCACTACTGATTTCACTTAGCTACCTGAGATACCTAATCAATATTTTATAGCTGTAGTAGTTTGATATTCCATACATTGTGTGCAAATGCCAATTCCTACGGGGGTGGGGGGTGGATTTAATGCCAATTAAACACTTAGGGCAGGAGTAGGCAACCTTGGCTCTTTTATGACTCGTGGACTTCAACTCCCAGAATTCCTGAGCCAGCATGGCTGGCTCAGGAATTCTGGCAGTTGAAGTCCACGAGTCATAAAAGAGCCAAGGTTGCCTACCCCTGACTTAGGAAAACCCTTAAAAAATGACCTGAAATGAGGACGATAGGGGGGAAAAAACAGCTGATTTCACCAGTGGAGTATT
The DNA here is from genome assembly GCA_023970755.1 of Azemiops feae. Classification (NCBI taxonomy): domain Eukaryota; kingdom Metazoa; phylum Chordata; class Lepidosauria; order Squamata; family Viperidae; genus Azemiops; species Azemiops feae. Next base: position 3,949,062 of record JALGBA010004297.1, on the reverse strand, counting down.
TCGCTTCCTAAATTAATAAAATGGGCAGTGAAAGCTGAATTTTGAGAGAGCAGAGTAAGTTGCCATCCATCCAACTGGGCAGAGATCTCTGGGAAGATGCCTCGGCAAAGCCTCAAGCAAAACTGCCCCGAGATGGATAGTGATCTGGCAAAGCAAACATTTTTGAGATAGGACTGCTTCTTCTTTTTTTTTGGCAACAAAGATTTTTATGCCCCAGTTTATATATCTAGCCTTTACTAAGTCACTCCTTTTTAATTTATTGCTTGAGGAGGAGAGCAGGACATATTTTTGTTATATTTTGTTATGCTGTAAAAATGTTCTGAGTGGCCTATGAAGTAAAGAGTAAGATATGTGGCATTTACCCCTCCTTATCTCTTTAAAACATAATGTATTTGTCCTCTATTTATACATCCCAAGGGTCCTCAAGCAGGAACATCCTGAACTAGCTGCACTAGCTGATTCTGTTGACTTACAAGAATCAACGGGCATCGCTTCAGACAGTTCTAGTGATTCATCTAGTTCTTCCAGCTCCAGTTCTTCAGATTCTGACTCAGAGGTAAGGACTGGGCTGCTGCAGATACACCTACATAAGAACTAAACGACACCTGCTGTTTAACCCAAGCTATAGCCATACATAAAGACAAAAATCAAAACTGTCCATGAAAGAGGAGAGATAAAATTCTCAACCAAAATCAGTGACATTATTAATTGAATCTTAAGAAACCCTGAGAAGGATCTGCCTGTCCTGTGTGCTACTGGAGGACATTATCTTGAAAGATCTGTGTTGTTTATTTCAGTTGAGGTTGCAAATTCTGCTTCTGCCGATTGTACCACCAATTAGCATATTCAGAAGAAATATTTTAGAGACAAACTGCACGTGACCAAGTCTAAATGGCATTCATACTTCTGTTATGGCCTCCTCCAAGTAGGGTATTTCATTCCCCCCTCCATAGTAAACCATTGATAGACCACAAAAGAGTGATTGAGTATTAAGCTTAAAATTGGGGAAAGGGGGGCCTGTTAGTGATCCTTTCTTCCATTTTGGCTGCTTCTACTTGGGGACTTAATTGAGGCAGCTGGTCTTAAATTGGTACTGGTTAAGGCCAGCTCTGTCTATAATAAGACACCTACAACTTGGTTATGGATAGGCAGAATATCATTATGTCTTCTCTCTTACTGCATTGCCCTTTTCTGGATGTCCAACTCCCTTTTGGGTAAGGGCCATTCTGCTGTTTGTTATGTCTAGTTTGCTTGCACTTTGCAGCCTAGTTGCCTCAAATTGCCTCTAATCTGGACTACCTTGGCAAGTTTCTTTTTATCCTATTGCTTCCAACAAAGTGAATAGGGTTCTCTCTATAATGTCCTGAACGATTGTGATCTGGATCCATGCCTATCCTGGTTCTTTGTGTAGCTGGGGAGCGTGGTAGTTCTGTGGACCTGGGAAATTGTGAACACCTCTTTGCAGGCAGGTTTCATGCCGGCAGCCTTTAAGGAGGTACCGGTGTTAGTCATCCCCTCCTCAGGAGGTCTTCTCTGGATCTGAAGGTCTTAGATAGTTATCACCTGGTCTCCAACCTTACTTTTGTGGCAAAAGGTATTTAGACACTTGTCTGGAATCAACTACAGAGTAGAAGAAGTGGGTTATCTGGGCTTGGTATCAGGGTTCAGGCCCTGGCAATGGATAGAGCTGACAGAGATTGGTTGCTCTGTTGATGAATTATATCAGTACCTGGACATGGATAGTTTGCTTGTTCTGGTCCTTTTGGACCTTTTAACAGCCTGCAGTATAATTGACCATGGTGTTCTTCTAGATGGGGTATGGGGATTGGAGGCACTGTTTTGCAGTAGTTCTGCTGCTTCCTCTGTAATGCCAATTGTTGGTAGTTGCAAGGGAGAGAATAGCACTGTGGTTGCTCTTTTGTGGGATGCCACACAGGTAATTTTTCTCTCCCTTCTTGTTTAACATCTGCATGAAGCTGCTTAGGTGAAATCACCCAACAGTTTGGAGTCCAGACCTATCAGTATGATGATGATATTTAACTGAATATTGTAACTCCAGGTCAGAGACACTCTTGAAGTCCTGCCATAGCCTGGAGGTTGTGTGATTTTGGATGGAAGAGATCAGGCTCAAACTAAACTCTAGCAAGACAAAGCTACTAATTATAGATGAAGGATTTTCTACCATCCCTGTTTTGTTTCTGGATGGAGAAAAACAATACAGGTAGTCCTTGCTTAATATCCATTTCTTCAGCAACCATTCAAAATTAACAGTGGTGCTGTTAACTGGTCCTTGAATTCTGGCCATTGCAATGCCACCCACATTTATGACTGCCTTTTGGCTGGCTGCCTACTTTACTACCATCTGGCCCTGTTCACCACTACAACACATGTCACTGCTGTACCAGCCAGGGCCTTCTTTTGCTCCGGGGCCTTTGTTCATGCATTTGCCAGAACCTCTGTTCATGTAGAATAGCAGCGTGCAGTGTGACAGGCAGGGCTGGTGACAGTAGGGTAGATGGGCAGCCAAATGGATAGAGATGAGGGGGGAGACAGGTGGATGAGGGAGTTCAAGCGGAGGCAGTCCCTAACCTTTTTCCAAGGATGGCTTGGAGCCTGTGAATCCTCTCTTAATGACTGTGGGATTCATTGGATAACAGCAGCTAGGATTGCCAAAGCTTCTGTTGCTCAGTGGAACAGTCGCATGACACTTCATTTAATGACGGCTGCTTATGCCAATTATGACTGTTAAGTGAGGACTAGTACTGGATGTTATTCCTCAAATGTCGTAGCTTTTTCCGATGAAGCCTCTTAAAAATTGCAGTTTTGAAATTCAGGACATTATTTCTTCTTTAGTGCGATTCTAGCTCTGAAACCGAAGGAATGGTCCATAGAAGAAAAAAGCGGAGAATATGCAGCATGATGGGAAATGGTGATACTACCTCTCACGATGACTGTGTGAGCAAAGAGCGTAGCTCTTCCAGGTATTAAATCAAAATATTTTTACCAACCAGTGATAAAGTTAGTGAGATCTCTAGCTATGGACTAAACTGTAGATTGCAGTAAATTAGGGAATGGAGAATATCCGTAAAGAACAAAGCTTATTCCATTATATGTAACCAGATATCCCATTTCTAATGCTCTAAACCAGACATGTCAAACACAAGGCCCGCGGGCCGCATCCGGCCCATGATTGGCCGATATTTGGCCCCCAGGGATGCCCCAGAGACGGCGAGGGACTGGCCCCCACCACTCTGGCCCCAGCCCCACCCAGCCCGGCGGCCCCCAAGGCACATGCACAGGAGGCGGTGAGTGCGCGGGGGCTGGCGTCGTCCAGCAGCAGGGGCTGCGTAGCCCGCTGTGAATACCGGCCGGCCCTCCAGCAGCAGCGCTGCGGTGGCAATGGCAGCACAGAGTCGGGGGGGCACTTGATGCAGACCACTAGACATGCCTACTCCGTCCCATCTCTTTTTGGTTGGAGAGCAGGTCGCCACTGGTCATCTCAGCCCCCGCACGGGTCTTGCCCTTGGCCTATGGGTGGAGCGCATTCCCCTCCCGCACCTCAGTACCCACCGCAGCTGTGGCAGGTCCATTAGGCTGCCACCCAGAGCTGCAGGCCTGCCCAACACGAAGGTTTTTGCTTAGGAGAAAATCCTGAATTTATACAGACCTTACTCCTGCTGTATTTCTGTGAACAACATCTCGGGGTAAACATCTTGTCCCTCTAATTTTTTGTATCTAAATTCTCACCAAATACTGAACGATCAAAGGCTCTTTCCCTAGTTCCTTCTGATTTCCTTTGTTGTCACAGTGAAAGAGATTCCTTTGATGTTGAAGAAAATAGGATTACTTCCAAGAAATCTTAAGATTCATAGTTTTCCAAGGAAAGTCTGTACTGTCACTAGCATAAGTTACAAGAAACTTGCCATGACTGTTACATTTTTATTTTTGACAGAATTAGGGAATCTTGTGGAAGTCGTGCTCATCCGTGAAAGATAACAAGACCTTCTGCAGATAGTTGCGACCAGCCAGATGTCTTCTGTTCCTCCCACCAGCTGTATACTTGAAGCTTTTGAAGACTTCCCCGCTCCAATTTTATTTTTAAATCTAACTTCTAACTTTTAACTTTGGTTCCCTGTTAACAAAGTCTGACATCTTGCTAACTAAAGGAGAACATTCAAGATTTGTTTTTCCATATTCTACCAGACAACGGTAATAAACAGAAGGCACTGCTGATGTCTACAAAGTCATAGTATGGTTTCCAACACTACAGTCAACAAAGGAAATGGCAAATTTCTACTAACAAAACTGTCTTTAAAACAAACCCTGCTCCAATATTGTCATATGTTTACAAGATGAATTCTAGTGCATTACAACCGGGGTTCAGACATGCTACCGTTAGTCTGCAGTTGGCCATCAGATCCTTCATTATAGTACAAGTGAACCAAGATGATTCTCCTATTGTGTAAATTATTACATGTAAACGCACCTTTTATAATTCTGAATTTATCAGTAACATCAATCCAACCATGGAGTAATGAGACTCTCAAGTATTGTTTGAACCAGCAGTTCATCCTCATTGCTTCATTTTTTTCTATTTTAATAAAAAACCTGCAGATACTTGCAGTCACTTTGGAAGTATAACCCAGAAACAAATGGAGATGGGAGAAACTAGCTGCCTCATTTATCTCTCCCTCTGGGAATTTCTGGAAACATGAAGGTAGATTTTTTTTTTCCTAAAAGGAGTGGGTAGAGTCTGAACAAATATAAATAAAATACCTATTTAACGAGGAACTGCTTTTTGGGAGCCTACAAACTTTCTGCTGTTATCTGATGTTCTAGTGTTCTAGATATTTGAGATGTATGTATTCTGTCCTGAATGTGGTTGTATGTCTGTCATGACAGCTGGATTATTTCAGGGTATGCTGCTGTTTCAATGGCACTTTTGTTAGTAGCAGAGACTGGTATCCTGTTCTGAGCTGTGCTTATATCTCCATTTATGAAGGTAATTCCATTCCAAGTTGAAAAGTTTAGATACAGCATAATGAAAATATTCTGTATGCTGATCACCCTTGAGAATGCAATAAGTAATTGTTGAGATTTTCTTACATTTCAGGGTAAGGAGGGGAGGTTATTTAATTCTATTCTACATGACAGTGAAGATGCCTAAGAAAATCCATATTTAGTGGATGGTGGAATGTGAAAACAGCTCATGCATGGCCATTTACTGACTGACCCCCGGCCAGATAAGAAATACAACACATAGTTGTCTTCAATAGTTCCAGTGTCTGCTAAAATGTTACCAATAATTTCAGGGATTCAAATGTCAGTTGTCCACCTTAATTCCATGCATGCAAAAAGAACTGGTGGGGGGGGGAAATGAATGCATTAAAGACTGACTACCTATTTTTCCCAGTATCCTTCCTCATAAACATTTGTGTAAAATTGGAATGGTTTTTGCAAATGTAGAAATTTTGCATTCATTTCCACTGTGTACCTTTATTTGCTTAATGGAAGGTAACATCTTCCAAATCAGTGTGGTTTTAGAACTAAGAATTCAGAATTATAAAGACAGGTGAGTGTGATATTGGCAGAATGTAGAGATACAGATTATAAAGATAAGTTACAGCTATCAACAAGAAGAACAGCAAAAGATTCTTACTGATATTGATTCTATTGCAATTTGACTTAGAACATAAGAAACGTCAGTCTGAGTTTTAATCCATCTACCCCCAGATAGGGCAAATCCCAAATAACTAGGTAATGGCTTTTCCTAGGGCTGGGGTCCAACCTTAGCTTGAGCCATAATTATGGCTCACTTCTTTTATGGGAGTTAGAGTGTGGGAGGAATGGCAATTTTAGCTGAATGTTCCCTATGAAGATATGTTCCAAATGCTAGTTAAGGAGTAGTCCACAGAATTTTCAAAAATTGCTTCCCTCTCTCTCTCCTCCCCCAAGTGGGAACCTCATTTTAAAAACTCATTTCTCTCTGCAAATGGAGTTTACTTTTTAGAAAAGATGTTCTGGAATATGCCATTATGTTTCTGAATACAGTTAAATCTTGTTTGACTAGACCTTGATACAGTGAACTATGGCTTGGGTTTTAAGATTCATTAAATATTCTATTTGCAGGTTCTTTGCACACAGGCAAGCAGAAACACTTCCATTATTAGAAATCTGATATATTTGTGACAAGGAATCAGATAAATCTATTCGGTCGTAGGTTCTTATTTTGGTTTTAATCAGGAAGTTAATATGAAAGAAAGAAATGAGCATTGACTGACAAAATAAATAAATAACCCTCCATATGTGGAGTTTCCTATATAATGGAATCTGGTTTTTCAAAACAAAGAAATAAACCTGAAGCTTTTTTGTTCAGTTTGCATGAAAAATTATTAATAATGGCATTCTTAGCAATAGTAGCCACAGACAGTAGTGGAATGGCATTATAAGTTTTTAAATCTTTTAATAATGAGATTTGTTTATTTATAACAGCTGTTTGCTTCTGATGTTACATTTTATATTTCAGATTCCCAAATTGATAAATAAACTTGGTTATTCCTTCTTTTAAAAAAGAATTAAATTTTATTTATAAAATTGGCCATACTTGTACATGAGAGAAACTTAAATTAGGATTTGACTCCAGTACTCTAACAATTATAGCTTTATGTGGTGATTAATTTGGTTCAGCTGTGCTTTGTCTCCTATATTTTTATCCTATTAAGCTAAAGCCAAGTTACCAAGTTATAAGAAGGTCCTCTAAACCAGGGCTTTTCAACCTTTTTACTGATTGTACCACTTTTAGGATATAGCAATATTCGAGTACCACCTAGCAAGGTGTCAAAAACTTGGTGACAAAAAAAAACCCTGTTCAAAGTTGCAATTGCACTGAAATGACTTATGACCATTTTTCACACTTATGACCATTGCAGCAACAGGGTCATGTGATTTATATTTGGATGCTTGGCAACTGATTCATATTTATGATGGTCACAGTATCTCAGGGTCATGTGATCCCCTTCTGCAACCTTTTGACAAGCAAAGTCAATGGCAGAGCTGCTGGTGGCCAACTGCTAAGGCGGGACTTCCTTCCCTCCCTCCCTTCCCTGCCTCCCTTTTTCTCATTCCCATCTCCTTCTGAAGGAAGAATTTGAACCCCCCATATTTTCCCTCTTCCATATATTGATCAAACAAGGAAAGGCCTCCAGAGACAGAAAAGACAAGCTGCTGAGTGAACTAGCTTAAAAAGGCACTTCCCCTTTAAGAATTAGCTACTGGCTAGAAAGGAAAGTAAGGAGCCCAGCTGGCACTTAAGGAAGAAAAAAAAATGTAAATACTGGCTGCCGGCTAAGGCAGCCTCCCCAAATGGCTCCATTCATAAGTAAAATCTGCAGCTCCAGAGGACTCTCTCACTGTAAGTCTTTGCCTGGCTCTTTCCCTCCCCCACTACACTTGGCTAGGCAGGGCTACATACCACCTGCCACTCATTAATGTACCACAAGTGGTACGCGTACCACAGGTTGAAACGCCCTGCTCTAAACAATGTATTTAGGCTAAACACTAACATGGGCTTTTGAAGTCTTTTGAACAGTAGCTCTTGTAAATTATCTTTATGGATCACAGGAAGATACATGTTTTGAAGGAACCACAAGTATAATATCTCAGTCCTAGTATTTTTTAAAAAATAATTCTTGTTGCAAAGTTAATTTCTAGTTGATAATTATTTCCACTTTATTTTCTCTTTTAAAGAAGTCACCGGTTACCTGAGAAAATACATGTTCTGAGCAACTAGTTCATTATATTGAGTCAACTTACCCTAGACTTTTCCATAGGGCTTAATTCACATTTTACCAAATCTTTTTGGCACTTCTAAAGTTGAAGCCCAACTAACTGGTTTGTATTGAAATCCATCCTAAGAGTGGAGCCAGCAAAGCTCTGAATTTTGTTTGATTTTTTTTTAAAAAAAAGAATAAAAGTCTTATTTTCTATTATTTAACATATTTTGATTTAAATTGCATGTCTTTATATGATAAGTAGTCAAAAGTTTTAAGAAACTGGAATGCTAGATAAGGTGCAATGTGAGGAAGGTAGCCTCCCATTACTAATATAGAAGTAATAGGATGTGCTGTATTTCACACATGAAGGTAAACAACTACTTCCGAATAGGCATGGACATTGCTAAATAGATGCTTAGTTATAATCTAGTAAACAGCACAATAATACCTGTTAGTAATATCCTATGAGTTATCAGCTACTATAGATGCAATAGAGACTTTGAGGAGTTTGGTGGTACATTACAAGAGGTGAAATGCAATATCTAGAAAGAACAAAATGCAGAAATTGAGAAATCTGGATTACAGGAAGCTTTAGCTTGAATAAACACAAGAATGCAAGGAAAGAGGTTTTTCAAAGAGAAAAATTGCCAACATCTACTTCAAGCAACATAAATGCAGTTTTTGACCTGAGACATTGCAGAATTAAAATCAACTGAAAATGAAATGTAGTTCAGTAAGCCAGGACTTTTCCAGAACCAATATTTTAAAAGTGACTTTTGTGAAATCGTTGCTGGGTGCTTGTGACCATTGAGAATTAAGTCTTATTTTGTAAAGGTAAAAGTAAGTAGTAAAAAAGTAAACGTTTCCCCTGTCCATTTGTGTCTGTGCTCATCTCAGCTTCTTAGCAGAGGGAGCCAGCATTATCCAAAGATGCTTCTGTGATCATGTGACCAGCCTGACTATGCTTGGGCACAGGGAAATAGGTAAATGATAGCTATTTATCTACTCACATTTGCATGCTTTTGAACTAGGCTGGCAGAAGTTGGGGCAAGTAACAGGAGCTCATCCCATTGCATGGTGCTCAGGTCTCAAACTTAGGCTGTCAGTTTTCCAGCTGAAAAGCCCAGCATCTTTAACAGCTGAGTGTAGAAGACACAATTTGTGCCTTCAAACTTGTGATTAAGAACGTAGTTCAGGTGTGTGTGTTTAACCCTTAATAAAATATAGTAGCTGCACTGCTACCTGATAGCTTGGTTACATCACTCCATATTACTGATGATGGCCTTTCCCCCTGGCTAGCAATCATACAAATTAATCTCACAAAATATATGTTATATAGCTTCAAGCCCTCAATGGCAAAGACCTTTTAACATTCTAACCTGTCTACAAATTCTCTTAAGATTCATGATTGTAATCCTTGTGATCAGTTACACTAGTGAATCAGCAAGATTCATAAGCTGTCTCTGCAGCTGCAGCATAAAGCATCACATTATTTTAAGTAGAAAATACTAGGTACTAAGCAAAAGAAGCAAAATCCCAGTCACCTTGATACCTTCCTCTTGATCCTGGATGCAGTAATTAGTGCATCCTTGAGTGCCTGCCTGCCTTACAGGAAGCAAGTGACATATACCCTCTTAAATCATCACTGGACTCAACAGTGGTGAATAATACTCATCCAGTCTCCATCCCTTTTTAGATGGTAGGATTGAACTTCAATGAGTCTTAGAGGAAGTGGATTGTGTGAATCCTTTTGGGTTGGATTTCAGGCCATTACACAGCACAGAAGTGGCACTGATCTTTCTTATAGGTGAGTTCTGGCAGATTTGTATTCAATTTTCTGGTTCTTGACTTCTCAGCAGCCTTCAGTATCGTCAATCATGGTATCCATCTAGGCCAGGGGTAGGCAACCTTGGCTCTTTTATGACTCGTGGACTTCAACTCCCAGAATTCCTGAGCCAGCCATGCTGGCTCAGGAATTCTGGGAGTTGAAGTCCACGAGTCATAAAAGAGCCAAGGTTGCCCACCCCTGATCTAGGCCAAAGCAGGGATTAGGAGGCAGTGTGTTCTCCTTTCTTCACGGCTGGTTCCAATTGGTACTGCTGGGGAAAGAGGTCAAGCTTGAGGTTCCTTATGTATGCAATTTCAAAGGCTCAATGCTGTTATTAGAACATCTATATGAAGCCACTGGGTGAATTCATCCATTGGCCAGGAGTCAAATAACAACATGCTGATGATATTCAACTGAATTACAGGCTAACCAATTAATGCCTTCAAAATCTTCTCTTAGTGTCTGAAGATGGTGTGGCCTGCCTGGGGAGGGAACAGGTAAAGGTGAACTCTGACAAGACTTGGTGATTATGTGTTTTGGATTCTCAACAGCAAGGGCTTTCCACTTTCATCTCTGGATGAGTTTGTTCTTCCCCAGGCAGATACAGTAAGCAATAGGGAAATTTCTGGGTTCACAGTTGCAGCTCCATAAGCAGATAGCAAATATGAGCAGAAAGGATCATAGTGTGCCAATTGTAGCCGTTCCTAGATTGGATAACCCTTCTCAGATCCTTCTCACAGTCACTCATTCTGCAATTACCTCACATATCAACTACTGAAATGTATTGCCCTTGACAATCGCTCAGAAATCCCAAGGGTGCTTTTTCAAGAGGCAACTGGACTTTCTTTTTTCTCTTTGAAGACATTTCACTTCTCAACCAAGAAGCTTCTTCAGCTCTGACTGGATGGTGGGGAATGGAAGGATTTATATTCCTTGCAGCCAGCTGGTCATTTGCATTCTTTTAGAGAGTTGTTGAGGCCACCTGGAAGTTTATCTGTGTTTATTATTAAAGGTCACCTAAGTAGTGCAAATGGGTGTGGAGCCTTCTAGGAACTGCTGAAAGGACTGTATTGTAGACTGGAGATAGATCAGGACAAGATTCAGCAGTCCATCTGTATTTAAAAGACAATGGCTTTTGAAGACAGCAAAGTCCACATTTTGGACAGAGGACCACTGGTTTGAAAGAGGGGTCAAAGAGGCCACCTATGTCAAAACTGAATAATCCTCTCTCAACAGAGGGGGAGAGATACAGTATCATCTATCTCCAGCCTACAACACAGTCCTTTCAACAGTTCCAAGAAGGCTCCACACCCATTTGCACCTCTCAGGTGACCCTGACTGACAGATAAGCCTCCAGGTGACCTCAACGACTCTCTAAAACAGGGGTGTCAAACTGCCAGCCCGCAGGCAGGATGCGTCACTCCAAAACCGCGCCCACCCCATTGCCGGCAATGGGGAAAAAAGTCACGATATGTCGCAATACATCATCTGAAGTCATGAGTTTGACACCCGTGCTCTAAAAGAATGCAAATGACTAGCTGCCTGTAAGGAGCATACATCCTTCCATTCCCCACCATCCAGTCAAAGCTGAAGAAGCTTCTTGGATGAGAAGCGAAACGTCTTCAAAGAAAAACAAGAAAATCCAGTTGCCCCTTGAAGAAGCACCTTTGGGACAACCATGACCTGGATGACTGAGAATCAACAAAGACAATCACTCAGAAGCTATAACTGGTCCAGACTGTAGCAGCACAAACACTTATGGATGTATCTCAATACACTGCAATTAATAACCTATGCTGCTCAAATTGCACTATTGGAAAGTCCTATTGTTAAAACAAGGTCATCTGATGGGACTTGGATGTCATTCCTTCTTTGTCATGGAGCCTATCCTCTGAAAAAGGATCCCCACTGAGGTGTGGGTCACCCCATCCTGCCATCCTAAAGACCAAATATTTGCCCCACATGCTAACTTAAGACATGGGTCAATTATGGGAACGTTATTAATTAGTATATTGATTTCTAGATTAATTTTTTGTGTTGCATTGATTGCTGCTATGAATTGGGTGGCTTATAAATTTGAAATATAAAGGAAGAAAAAAAAATAGAGAAGTAAAGAGTTTACTTTCTAAGAGAATGATCAGGGAGGGTGGATTACCCTGACCCAAAATGTTTGGCTTTGCTGTGGAGTGATATATAAACCACGATTTGTGGTCTAGCACCAAGTGCAACCCAATTCTCAAATTTTTTTCCTGGGAAGTTTACACGATCCAATATTATTGAAGATGGCTTTGTATCCTCCTTTCAAAACAGATCTTCCTTTCCTGCCTTTGGTCTTTCCTTTCCTTCTCCCCCCATTTCCCCGGTGTTAAGACTCGTAAGTGGGAATGGCCATCCCGGCGCCCTCGGCCTGCCGGGAGTGGCACCAGAGGCAGAGGTGGGCGGGCCCCGGCGTAGTGACGCAGGTGTTGTGAAACCCTATCCCGCTTTCGGCTTCAGAAGAGAAGGGATTTAACCGACCGCCGCTTCCAGGCAGCTGAATTCAGTTTAGCTGCTCAGTTGCCCGGCTGTGGCGGCGGCAGAAAGCGGAGGGGAAAGAGAGAAAAAAAGCACGAGAAGGCAACGCCATCGCAGCTCCCCGGTCAATTGCGGGCAGTGCTCTCGGGTCGCAGAGCCGCCGGAGGCATGGATGTAGCGGTGGACTTGTACGTTGCAGTCCCGCTGCTTTTCACGGTCCTGGCTGTTATTCTAGCGTCGGTCTTTGTCAAGCTGAGGTCCTCGGAAGAGGACAAAGCTACGGAGCCAGCAGCAGCAGCAGCAGCAGCAAAGGAAGAAGGGGAGGCCAAGGCGAGCGCTGCTGCGGTAGACCGGACGGACGGCCAAGCCCTCCAGAAGGATGGTAAGGAACCGGAGGCGGCCGGAGCGGAGCCTCGGAAGGAGAAAGGAGAGGAGGAGGAGGCGGTAATAAGCAGAGAAGCTGGAAGGGTCGCCGTGGAGGAAATAGGGGCCGAAGAGGGGACGAACGGAGAAAAGGCAGAACGGCTTCGGGTGAAGGGCAAAGGGGAGGAGGAGGTCGAGGACGAAACTGCGGTGAAAGCAGAACAGCGGAGTCACGTTCAAGAAGAGCGGAAGGTGTCCGGTCAGGCGGAGAGGGACGCGGTCGCCGCTGCTCCTGTGGCTTTAGAAGAGCAGGAGGAGGAGGAGGAGGACGACGACGACGACGAGGAGGAGGAGGAGGAGAGCAAGGTAAGGATGCCGTGCAACGGGCATGGGCGCTGCTGCCTTAGGCCACGCGGCGTGGGGCGGTGCGCGCATCTGTGTCGAAGCACGCTCGACCCGTCCAAGCAAATTCTGCAAGACAATCGGTCCCGGTGGAAAATCCTGGGAGGGGGGTGGTAGGTGGCGGAGATGCTCTCATTCCCCCCCCCCCTTAACAGTCCTATAGACGACTCGAGCTCCTCTATCTTAATTGCCTTTAGGACTTTAGGTCGCACATGCCTCTTGCGTCAGAGTGGGAAGGGAGGCTGAGAGCGAGGCTGGATTTGGTCGGTTTTAATTCCAGCCTCGCCTACTACCTTGCTCTGTCTCGGCAGACGCCAGCAGCCACCAAACGGTCCCCTCAAATCTATCCGTTACTATCCTCTTCCCTACACCGCCCCCATTTGCTGTAACCGGCTCAGGAAAGCCACCTGTTGCTCCAGAAGATGTGAACAGGGAATGCTCTAAAAATGGCTGGATTGTGAAGTCCTCCTTGCCGCCCGTCTTTCCTCCCTTTTGAACAAATAAAAGACGTGCAACTTAGCGGGGGGGGGGGGTTGATTAGCACGGCTTTGCGTGTGTAACAGTCGTGGAAGAAATATGCATACTCAGTAACGTGTTTTTTGCTTGGGCTAATTTCAGTGTGAACCCTGTTTTAGGAGGAGCCTAGAGTTTCCTCTCTTCAAGATAAATTGCAAAGAGGGGAAGAAAAAAAAAAAGGACTTGAAATCTCCCTTCTGCCTTTTGGCAATAGTTTTAATAAAACCCTCTCTGATGGCCCCTTCTGGCCTTGAGAAATTACATCTCCCTGCTGCAGTTAGTATTTTTTCTCATAGTTGAGGAAGTGCGTGACAGTCCAGGGATTCCTCTTTCCCCAGAAATGTGCCCTGGTTTAGCGTTTGGCAACAGCATTCTCAAAAAAAAAAAAAGGTTATCAATACCCTCTACAACATGCAGCTCTGAATTGTAACCACTTAAAAAGAAACTAGCAATCCTGAAAGGGAGAAAGGGAGTGCCTTGCTGAAATGCTAGATTTACCATGTTTTTAAGAACGGAAGTTAGCTATACTTGGCCAGCTCCAGAAAGCAACAAACAGGTTTTTGCCGTTTCTACCCTAAATATGCTTGGGTGGCACTTGTGTAGCACTTTTCTAGCTAACAATTTTTATTAAAAGACATCATTAGAAGCATAAAGCAGTTATAGACTAGTGTTGCAGTTTAAATTTAAACTTGTTAGTCAGAAAAGAGAGTGCCAGATTTTTTTTCCCCATCACAGAATAGCACAGATATCTTCCCACGATGTTTCCATCTTTGGTGGTTTGCACAGTTCTGTTCTCTTTGTATTTCTAAAAAAGGATGGAATTTCATTTTAAGAGGAGCTAACGTATTTATGGCTTCAGTATTAGCAGTTCTAAGCACTTGAGACATATAGATGTTTGAGGAGCTCAAACATTCTAGAAGTGTAATCCCTCAGAATGTGGTATTGGTCTCAGATGTGGCATTGACCGATTAAATAGGCTCCTTTCTACAAGTTCAGATGAATTCTCATTCTCTATACCTCTGTCCCCTTACTGTACATGTTTCTGGATTTGCATTGAAAGTACACGTCTTTGCTAGCTCAAATCCCGATAGATGTTACAGTACATTCTTCTGTTCAAAGTGCCAGACTTGCCCTTTTCAAAATATGCCATTTCTTTTCTTAAACCTTTATTTTTCTATTTTGAGAATAGCATGCTCATTCTTTTACTGGGGTGGGTTTTTTGTTTGTTTTGGATGGCAGAGAGTAGTATTATAGCCTCCTAATAGTTTTTCTCTTGTAAATGAACGATGCCATTTTAACTGGGGTGGGGAAGCCATGCTTAGAGAGTGAAGTCAAGATTAAGATCTAGGATAATTATAAATATACACAAAGAACACTCTGGATGGAACCAGGCTGGCCATTTTGAGAAGTTTGAAGGTAAATGTTTGAGTTCCCTCCCTTCTGTTGCTATAGTTGCCCTATATGTCATTAAAGTGGCAATATAGATATAGGCCTCCCTCAAATATCAGGCATGAGAAAATTCCCTTATTTAAAAACATCTCTGTGTAGGCTTAAAGCAGCCTTTTCTAACTATTGCTCTCAAGATGTGTTGAAAGAGCAATTTCCAGAAGTCCCACCCTATGCGGCCTTCAAAAATTGCAATACTGCCACTGGTGAAAGCTTGGCATAGAATGTGTACACCATCTTAAGCATATTTTTTAACCATCTAAGCTCTTATGCCACAATTAATGTCTTAGTCTGCTACAACATAGATGGGGCTAACTTCTTGAGATAGGTAAACTTAATTAGATCTGTTAGGCCTTAAGCTCCATGAAGCAGCTACATAGCCAATTTTGCTTTTAGCCACAGATTATCAGAAGCCAGTGATAAAAAGATCCAGAAGGTGGCAAAGAGTTCACCTCCATGAAACAGTTGTGACATGAGCCCCCTCCATTTGTAAGAGACTGATGATCCCTGTACTTTCTGAAGGATAATTAAGCATAATTATATACCTGCGGTAGATATGGTGTCATTGCATGGGATAGCCTGAGTGTCAGATTCTGTCACCTGAATTCTGCCCTCACAAAATGTGAAATTGTATCTGTACTGTATAAAAGTAATTCATCCTGGTGATCTTTCAACTATATGGAAATATTGGTGTTGCCAGAAGCGTTGTATTGTAGACAATGTGAGTTCCATATTATTACGCCTATACCAAATTATCTTTATTAGCAGGGCTTGAAAATCTGAATGTGATTTTGTCAGATGTTTGAGGGATATAATTAATGAGTGACTTGACTGAGACACGTCCCAGAATACTTTGATCCCAGAATACTTTGATTCAGCTTAGATCGTTGGCTTTATGCCAACATAATCAGCAATAAGAGTGAGGGGGATCCTACTTAATGCAAAAGATCTGCAGAGATCCAAAGTCCATTTGGACAGCAACGTTAAGAATAGTCTATTGGCAGTGTATCTTGCATCCACGTTGCTATTTTTATTTTCTTTCCAATTCATCCACTTCTCTTCCTTGCTTCTTCAGCATCTTTTAATCCAGCGGTCCCCAATGTTTTGGCACCAGGGACTGGTTCTATGGGGAAAAAAATCCTCACGGGGGTGTTTCATGCACTATCTAGACCCTGCGCATGTGCAGATGAAGCTTTGCTTGCTTGCACAGCTCGGTTCCTAACAGGCCACGGACTGGTACTGCTCCACAGCCTGGAGCTTGGGGGTCCCCTGTTTTAAACTACCAGAAATGCGGCTGATGAGAAGGGAATCAGTGATTCGCAAGCCAGACAGAATTGTTATGTCAGAACTCAGCAGGTGCTCCCTAGTCTTGAGGCATGAAAAGAAAGACCAAATATCCATTGACTCATAAAGTTGGAAGTAAAAAAGGCTTAGAATTTAAATTCTGGAGCAGATATATATTTAGACTTTGATTTCTGTTTTCTGCATTAGGCAGATCTTTTGTGTGTCTATGACTTCATTCTTGCTGCAGTAAAGAAAATATTTTAGCCAAATGTGTTTGTGAGACTTCTGCTGATTAGCCTGTTCCAGAATAAGAGATGGATGGCTCTTGAGATCCGGAATCATAGCACTATAGAGTTGAAAGAAACTGAAAAGATGTTAAGGCCATGCTTGAAAAAGCCTGACATAAAGTTAAAATTATTTCCAGTTGAATTCAGCATCTGCTTTGTTAATGGAGAAGCTTATGAATCTCTCTTGGCAAAACTTGGAAGTGATTTGTCATCACCTTACTCCAGGGCAATGCTTTTCATCCTTGGCAACTTTAAGATGTGTGGACTTCAATTCCCAAAATTCCCCAGCCAGAGAATGTTGCTTGGGGAATTCTGGGAGTTGAAGTCCACACAGCTTAAAGATGCCAGAGTTGGGAAACATTGCTGTAAGGTGTTTATTAACTTTCCCATCTAGCCTACAATCCTGGAAATCCCTACAAGTCTCCCATCCAACTAATAAACAGGCCCAAACCAGTTTAATATCGGAGCCCAGACATGGTTATCTATTTAAGCAATCTACTTAAGCCAGGGGTGTCAAACTCGCAACGTCACGTGACGTGTTGTGACGTATCGCGACTTTTTCTCCATTGCCGGCAATGGGGTGGGCACGGTTTCGGCATGACGCATTCAACGGGCCGGCAATTTGACACCCCTGACTTAAACAATGGCTTTCAGCTCAGATTAAGACTTACTTTGCTTTTCTTAGAATGAGTGTCAAGCCAGCTGTATTAAAAACATGCTGCTTGGCTCCAGACCCATTGTGCAAGAAAATGAAATTCCTCTCCCTTAATTGCTCCATCTCAAAAATAATTGGAATGATTACTTTTCATACCCCAGCCTTGTGCTTCTGCCTCAGGGATCTGTTTATCTTTGCATAATTTCCCAGGAGAAACATTGGTAACATGGAAAAGTTGCCCGAAGCAAGTCTGCTGGTCAAGCTGTCCATTAGCCAGCTGGGCTTCTTAGCACTGCTTGAAGCTACCAGCAAGGTGCAGGGTATGGACCAGCCTCCCCAGGTGGAAACTCACAGCAGAGCCTGTAATGCACATTAACCAGCAGCCCCCAAGGTAAAAATGCTTGGATGGAGCCTCTCTCCTGCAATGGCTGCAGAAATCTCCGAGAAGCAGAAGTAACAGATGTTCCTTTTAGAAGAATGACTATTCTTTTTCTTCTTTTCTCCTCCTCCTCCTCCCTCTCCTCCTCCCTCCTCCCTGTAGACTTTCTATGGTATCAACATTGATCAATATTTACCACCTCTTAATGAAAATATTGGTAGGTTGCTGCTATATCTTGTTATATGATTATTGGTGCAGACTAAAAGAGTATTTACCTTGTCTCTTAACCTACTGAGTTTCTCTTCACAAGCAAAACTGGAGTGGAAATGACTGTTTTGTGATCTTTGTCTGAGTTTGAATGCTACAAACACCTGCGGACTAACTCATGAAATTATAGCCTAGTCCAGTGATGGCGAACCTTTTAGAGACCGAGTGCCCAAACTGCAACCCCAAACCCACTTATGCATCGTCGAGTGCCGGGTGGGCGTGGCCCATTGGGTGGGCGTGGCCCATTGAGTGGGCATGGCTGTGGTGGTAACGGCAGGCAGGGTGGGACTAAAAAGTTCAATCAATCAATTCCAACTTTGCAAGATCTTTTTTTTCCGTGAGAAGTTGAAATTGACTGATTGAACCTTTTTTTTTTTTTGCACACGGCGGCGGAGGCCTAAAGTGAAAAGGTTTTAGAAAACCCAGCTGAAGGCCTAGGACTGGGGCGACGGTGCGCGTGCCCACAGAGAGGGCTCTGAGTGCCGCCTCTGGCACCCGTGCCATAGGTTCGCCACCACTGGCCTAGTACATTATGTATCCAGTCCCATGATTAATTTAAGGTTCACAATGTCGGGTAGATTAAGGAACTTGGGTTCATTAAGTAAACCGTATCTCTTTTCCTAAACCCTCCAAAAAGACGTTCCTTAGCATTATGACCGAGATTTCTTTGAGAAAAGTTGTGTTTTATAAAGTAAAGCTATCTGTTAATTTCTACCCGTGCATGTCTGAAATAGCGTTTTCCTCACATCACATCAGATCTCTGATTGCTCTTTTTCACCTAAAACCATTTTCACAAAGCCAGCTGGGTCAGTCACTCCCTCTCTGTCCAGGAAGAAGGCAATGGCGAACCACTTATCTAGCCAAGAAAACTGCAGGGACTTGTCCATGCACCAAAAAGCCGCATCCTTAAAGCTGGCCAGTGGGAACAGGATTCTACCAGATGACACACACACCCCATAGAGGGCACAGGGACCAGTCATTCTTAGGCTGCTTTGCTTGGTTTGGTTGCCTCCAAATGTCTCAGATGGGTCCCACCTTCTCCAGCTAGAATGTCCATTAGCTACTGATGATGGGTTATATTTAAAACTGTTTGGAAGGGACCAGACTGGAGAAGTCTATTTACCAAGCCTAAAAATAATGCCTGATCAATCCTAGGAGTGAAATGCCCCCACCAATAGTTATGTGAGACCCCCGGGTGCCACTCTACTCTCTTCTTCCACCAGTTCTTCCCCAAGAATAAGCAGCAGTGCAGTTGTTTGCCATCAGCCAAAGCTTGTAACCAGCCTTCAAAAGGTGCCCATATAAGGAGAGTTGAGTCTGGGACTTGGAGCCAGTTGCAGGCTGGGAGCCTTGTTTGTTCGTTATCGACCCTATTTATTAAAGCTGAGCAGTGGAACGGGCCAGGAGGAAAAGGAAATCCCCAAATCCTTCAGTTATTCCTTTTATTTTTAATACAAATACATTCACTTGTTTTAATGCAGTCAGTTGTACTTTGTGCAGCGACGGGGACTGCACCAAAATAAGGACTAGGTTTGGTGAGCAGTCCTATGAGATAAGCTGCCCATCCCTTTGCTAGACCAAATGGACCTTGTGGGCTGGCTTAGGGACTTATCTTCTCCGGGGTGAATTGATCCAGGCTATTCCAGAGTAAGCTCGATTCCAGTTTAGTCTAATACCAGAGATCCCAAGTGATCTTGGTGGGAATGAAAAAGACTGCTATTTAGAGTCTACAGTGTATTCCAATACACCTGGAAGATGATGGGTATGGAATGGCATTCCACACCTAGCCTACAGTCTTTATGCAGCCTCGTATCAGGAGTTCATTTCAGATTTTTCACAAGAAATCACTGTCCGTACTGTTGCACACTGCTTTGGGGGGAAAGGGGAAAAATAAGCAAATGTTATCCGTACCTACCACTATATTTGGATAAACTTAGCAATTCACAGGGTGGCCTCAACAGTTAGTGCTTGAGGGTGTGTGACTCAGAACAACTAAAAGAAAATGTGGATCTGGAAATGTAGTGTCCTTATCACTTCAGAGGAAAAATCAGTGCAGCCTTATGATATGAAGAACCGGAGGAACAATGTGCATCAGAGTGAAAGAACCAGGCCCCGTGGGGATGAATGAATGAGCAATGAGCTTGGCTGGAATCAGGATCAGATCATTTTGATTTAGGCTAATCCAGTCCTATTTAGGTCATTGGTTTAACTGGTCGGCGTTTTCCCTCTTTCATCTACACTGCTCAAAATCTGTTTTAAAGAATAATCAAATGTATTAAAAGAACAAAGTTCTGGGGAAAAAAAGTCCTGGGCTATGAAGGATATGCTACAATTTTAGAAATTGTACTCCAAAAGAATGCAACATATAGCTAAACCAGACCTTCTTTCTGAAGTTTTCAGCCTACATTCTTTGGAATTTTTCAAGGCTGTTGATCAAAGGGCTAAAAAAAAAAAGGAATGTGCTGGCTTAAAAACCTGCTGATTTGTAGGACACTGGGGTGTGTTTCCCTTTGCTATTGCCACTAAAATTTGATTGCTAAATATATATATATTTAACAACTTAGATTGAAATAGCAGAAGATAGTTTTAAACATTAGTCTCCCCTTCCGACTCTGTCCCACTCCATTGTATATTCAAAAGCAGGAGTGGGAGAAAAATGGATGTATTCCTTCTCTGCCATCCCCCACAGCAGTAGGAATAATAGCCCTATTTAAATTCCTTCATCTGCCTGGCTTTTCTTGGCTGCCTTTAGAGGGAGGCTGTGCCTGACCAGCATCCGGAGGGAGAAACATTTTTCTGTATTGACTTAAGTGCTTGAAAGGCTTGGGCTGGCGGGGCTCGGTGTGAGCTGGCACGTGCCAAGCGTCTTCTTGAGCAAGCTATTTGTTTAGCTCTCTGTAAAGTGAGCTCAAAGTTGGTGGCTCTGGTCAAAATACTGTAGGAGTGGAGCTGCCCTTTAGCCTTTGGAAACTTGACATCCTGAATGTGTCTAGCTGGAGCTAAAGTAAGCTCGTTTAAAAAAAAATAGTTGAAATGTTATAAAGCCTTGGAATAGATAGTGATTTCATGTCACAATCTTTGACCACAGGCTGAATGTTCAGTTCTCAGAAGAATTTTCCTAAACTTGAAACCTATTGCTTTGCACCAGTCTTTCCAATGCAGTCTATCTCAACCCAATTTCCTCAGAATCTATTTGCATGATCTCAGGAATTTGTCATCTTGGAGGAGGACACAAATCTAGTCAATGCTGGCAGTTGCTTTCCAATCCCTGGCAGCTTTTTCTTATCTTAACATGCAAAGGATTAAATTTAGGATCTTATGCATGCAGAACTATTGAACGGTGATCTTCATTCTTCCTTTCAGACCTAGTTTCATTGTGGAGTTATGTCACCTTGTCTTGACCAACGTTATTAATTTTGCATTCTTCACTGGATCATCAATTTCATGCGGTCATTTCTTTTGAAGCCTTTTCAATGCAAATATTTGCTGCTGTTATTGTTATTGTAAGGTCAATAACCTCTGGGAAGATATTACACTGCAGTCCTATTCTAATTCATCTGAGGATAAATCGCAATGGAAACCAGTGGGGATGGTTTTTGAGTAAATACATACAGTATTATAGGAATCCAGACAGAGGCACTCCAAGTTAACTGTATTTAAAAGGGTGGATCTCACGTTTGCTCATGTGGAGTTCTATTTTTAGTTCCACAAAAGAGGTATTTCTTGCCATGTCAAGTCAAACTATTATTAACAGAAAATTATGAAAAAATTAAGTGCACATTGATTCTTGAGAAAGGAGAGATGGAAGAAGAGATGTGTCAGGATTGAATCTCTCTGAACATAGACTTTCAGCACAATCTGAAAGTCTTATGTTCAGAGAGATGTGCAGCTCTTGTTTCATAAAGGACTATACTTAGCATTATAAACATACAAAAATAAGGGGTATATCACAGTTTGTTCACTTTATTCTAACATTTAATAAACGCATGCAAAATAGTGCAGGAACTTCATAGTTAAGCATTGAAAATCAGGCTCCTCTAAAATAAAATAATAGCTGAGCATTTACCACATTGTCAAAAGAGAGGAAATGGAAAACAGACACAAAAATCCTTGCCCAAACTGTCTGCCTCACGACAAAAATTACAATATTATAAAATTGCTTCTACAGCTTTGAAAATACTTCTTTATTCAGAATAAATAAGTAGCAACAAAGGTAACAAAAAACTGAGGCAAAAGTCATATTGGGAGGACAAGTTAGGGAGTATGGTACACAAGTGAGTCAGATACTGCAATGTGGAAAAAAAAAACCAGAACAGTTGCTCCCAAAGGAGGAATGTAAATTTCTGTTATCTAGGTCTTATTTGGGGAGAAATATGGCCACATTAACTACTTCTGAAGGCTACGAAAGGATTGGAGAAAGATTTACAGTACATTTATAATGTACTGTATAATGTACATGTATAATGTACTGTATATTATGCAAGTATAATGACATTGCATGTCTCCTGGCCAATTTGTAATCTATCTAGACAGGCATGATTTGCATTAAAAGAACCTTATCTATTCAGGAATATTCTACAATAATTTATTACTCTTTAGATACCTGAGTGCCATAAGGTCCTTTCTCCAGCAATATCAGTGCTTTTCTAAATAGGCAGATGGCCTCTCTTAATTGGATTGTTATATCAGAAGAGATAGACAAAACAATGAGTCTGTTTTCCTTTTAACAGGCTGGAGGTATCATTTATCAGGATATGTGTGAATCCAATACAAATATTAACTAGTTAGCTAAAATATAGTTGATAAATCTCCAGAATGTATGGATAAAGAGTTTGCTCATATTGTGTACATTTAGCATCACCCTTCTTCATATATAAGGAGCTGAGGGTAGCTCAGGTAAATTTTTATAATTTTACAGGTAGTCCTCAACTTATGACTACAATTGATCTCAAAGTTTATGTTGCTAAGTGAAACATTTGTTATGTGAATTTTGCCCCATTTTATGACTTTTCTTGCCACAGTTTAGTAAATCATTCCAGTTGTTAAGTTAGCAAAATGGTTGTTAAGTGAATCTGGCTTTCCCATTGACTTTGCCAAAGGTGATTACATGATCCCGAGAGACAGCACTTGTCATCAATATGAATCAGTTGCCAAGCATCTGAATTTTGATCACGTGACCACGGGGATGCTGCAGCCGTGAAATAATCACTTTTTTCAATGCCATTGTAACTCTCAACGGTCACTAAATGAACTGTTGTAAGCCAAGGACTACCTGTATTGTACTTGATAATGTTGTAAGTGCAGTACTTTGCAATGTAGATAATAGACATGCAAGAAAAACAGGCCATGCCCAGATGCTGCCATGTTCAGCAACAGAAAATAATGGTCTGCATGAATAAGCTACTACCCGCATTGGAACCTGTAACAAGGCATGGTGGCATCAAAACGTGTCTATCAAGATATCACCATATAAAGTAAGTAAGCCTGACTTCATGACACGTGTGTGATCACGCAACCCGATTAAAGGCCCGTTGCTACCAATGAAGTTTGGTTACCTGATTTTCAGTAAAGGTAATATTTTTCAAATGGGTCCGTTCATAATTTTAAGTCGGGGATCTGAGTAAATCAGAATGGATTTAGAATAAGTGAGAATGACCTGTGAGAATAAAAATCAGTGAATGCAGGATACCGAAGCCTAGCCTAGCTTCGGTATTCAGGACAAATTCCAACATACTTGCAAGTTTATCATGTGTATGATTCATTCTGGCTGAGTTTATATGCCAGTGTGCAACCTCACATTCTTTTGTTGCCTAAAACTCATCAAGTGACTCGCAGTAGATGACTCACTGGTAAATCAGTTGCCTTTATTGAAAAGTACTGCATTTGAGCTCTATTTATGGTGTTTGAACTGTGGTGGCCCATTCACATAATATGCATAGTCACAATTCCTTGAATGAACCATATATGCTCATGGAGAAGCCCATCTGTGGATAAGCTAATCCTTGAATTTTTATCCAAAATTCTGTGAAAAGTACACCATGCACAGATAAGCTGACCTGTATTTTTCGTGGCATTTTGTTTTTTTGCATGCATATTGGCAATTAAAATTCTTGGCTTATCTGCTAGTGAATACTGTATGAATGACCTACCCTCCCTCCCTCCCTCTCTCCCTCTCTCCCTCCCAATAGTTTATTTACCTTGAATCAGAAATAAAATACAGTTCACCTTTGCCAACTGGCCAGTTGGCAGGGGAATTCATGTCTTCTTCTGACAAAGTGCCTTTGATAGAGAGTGTGTATGTCATAACTCATGTGTAATCTTTCAGCTGTCAGAGGCATGTTGTAGTTTTAACAAAACAAGAGACCCTGTTTTTAGCCATTGCCCCATTCCCCACCATCTCTCAGTGTTTTATGTTGTTTTTTACTTCGTTTATCAGCATGTCTGATGAAAAATTCTGGAGAGAGATGGGATGCTAATTGCAGCCTTTCAATTGGTTCTAATAAAGGTATCCCCATCATATGTGGACATGGGATTTGTTTTCTTATAAATAGCATAATTTAAAACAGTGTTTCCTACCTACTGTCTTCTGTAATGATGGCAGTGCTGACTGCTGGGGATAATGGGAACCAAAGTGCAGCCTAGCTGAAGTGAGCATCAGGTTAGGAAAGACCTATTTAAATTCTGAATTCCATCTTGAAACAGAAGATTATTTGTAATTTTATCTACCGGAAGGATTACTTCTCTTACCCAGCCCAACATGCACCAAGTTACCTTGGTGGAAAGTGGCTGCAATGCTTTACCAATATTGCTTTTTTTCTATTCAGAGTCATTGGCCAGAGAGGTAGTACTCAAGGTATAACCTTGAGCCCAAAATTTCTGTTGGTAAGCAAGCCAGTTGTTAAGTGAGTTTTTTCCCATTTTATGATCTTTCCCGCCAGAGTTGTTAAATTAGTAACATAGTTGTTAAGTGAATCTGGCTTCCCCATTGACTTTGCTTGTCAGAAGGGTTCAAATGGTGATCACATGACCCCAAGGCACCGCAATATGAATCAGTTGCCAAGCATCTGAATTTTGATCACGTGACCAGGGGTTTCTACAACAGTTGAAAGTGTGAAAAATGGTCATAGGTCACTTTACAACCACTTTACAATACAACCCAGGTGGCCAGAAAGGTCCAACAGAGACTCCACTTCCTCAGGGTCTTGCGGAAGAACAGGGTGGAACAACAACTCATGACCTTCTTTTACCGGTCTACTATAGAAAGCGTCCTCTCACACTGTATTGTAGTTTGGTATGCTGGCTTGACAGCGGCGGATAGGAAGGTATTACAGAGGGTGGTGAGCACAGCACAAAACATCGTGGGCTGTCCCCTGAGACCACTGGATGACATCGCCAGGGCCCATTGCCTTGGAAGAGCGAGGAAAATTCTTAGGGATGACTCACACCCTGGTTGGTACCTCTTTACTCTCCTACCATTGGGTAGGAGATATAGAAGTATAGCCAGCCGTAACAACAGGCTGAAGAACAGTTTCTATCCATGGGCTGTCAGGCTCTTGAACGGGAAATAACTTTTATGTATCATAGACTCGTGAGGCCGGCGCGTTGTGCAATTAGCTCACGTGGTGGGTTTGTTGTCACTGAGTTGTGGTGGAGGGGCGCACGGAGGGAGGCTCAGCCAATCTCATTGTATACATATTGTACTTTGATAATAAAGGTTCATTCATTCATTTTCCAGTGCCGTTGTAACTTCGAACAGTTCTATTTTAAGTCGAGAACTACCTGTATATTACCAAATGAGAGGCAGGAATAATACATTCGAGACTCTCGCCAGTAAAAAGTAGCTTACTGAGAGAGAGAGAGAGAGAGAGAGAGAGAGAGAGGCACATTGGGTGTGAATTAGTGGAAAAGATAATCTGGAAAATATAATTAGTGGAAAAGATAATCTGGAAAAGATAATCAAACAACGAATCAGCGAACACCTAGAGGCAAACAAAATGACTACTAAAAGCCAACATGGGTTTGTCAAAAACAGATCATGCCAGACAAACCTTATTGCATTCTTTGACCAAGTGACAAAATTAGTGGATCAGAGGAATGCTACTACTTGATAAGATAGAAAAATGTGGGTTAGACAGCATCACCACCAGATGGATTCATAGCTGGCTGACCGGCCGTACTCAGTGTGTGGTCCTCAATGGAACCGCATCTACATGGAGGGAAGTGTGCAGTGGGGTGCCCCAGGGCTCTGTTCTGGGGCCAGTGCTCTTCAACATCTTCATCAACGATTTGGACGAGGGGATAGATGGGGAACTCATCAAATTTGCGGATGACACCAAGCTGGCAGGAATAGCCAACACTCCAGAAGACAGGCTTAAGATACAGGAGGACCTGGACAGTCTTGAACACTGGGCGCTATCTAACAAAATGAAATTCAATGGTGAAAAAATAAGGTTCTACATTTAGGCAAGAAAAACCAAATGTACAGGTATAGTGTAGGGGGCACCTTGCTCAATAGTAGTAACTGTGAGAGGGATCTCGGAGTCCTAGTGGACAATCACTTAAATATGAGCCAGCAGTGTGCTGCAGCTGCCAAAAAGGCCAACACAGTGCTGGGCTGCATTAACAGAGGGATAGAATCAAGATCACATGAAGTATTAATACCACTTTACAATGCCTTGGTAAGGCCACACTTGGAATACTGCATTCAGTTTTGGTCACCACGATGTAAAAAAGATGTTGAGATTCTAGAAAGAATGCAGAGAAGGGCAACAAAGATGATTAGGGGACTGGAGGCTAAAGCATATCAGGAACGTTTGCTGGAATTGGGTATGTCTAGTTTAATGAAAAGAAGGACTAGGGGTGATATGATAGCAGTATTCCAATATCTCAGGGGTTGCCACAAAGAAGAGGGAGTCAAGCTATTCTCCAAGGCGCCTGAGGGCAGGACAAGAAGTAATGGATGGAAACTAGTCAAGGAGAGAAGCAACCTGGAACTGAGGAGAAACTTCCTGACACTTAGAACAATTAACCAGTGGAACAACCTGCCTCCAGAAGCGATGAATGCTCCAACACTGGAAGTTTTTAAGAAGAGACTGGACAGCCATTTGTCTGAAATTGTATAGGGTTTCCTGCCTGAGCAGGGGGTTGGACTCGATGACCTCCAAGGTCCCTTCCAACTTTATTATTATTATTATTATTAGTGTCTGATCGTGCAAATATACAATAATTTCCTCTAGATTTTGGTAGAGCCACAGGTATTTTTTTCCCATCCTACTGATGTCCTTGTTAACCAGACAGATACATTGTGGTCCATTTTATTTAGATTCTGGCCAGCTCTCTTAAACCAGATTTACTCATCCTTTTGTCAGCTGGTAGGATTACTGGAAGCCTGGAAGGTCCCTGCTGATCTTGAAGCTTGATTTCTTGGTCATAGAGATTGCCCGGGCAATTCTTTCATGAAATAACACAGTGGCAACTTTACAATGGCGACTTGGGATGTTGGCCATCGCTCTTTGTTGGAAAGGAAAAGTGAGCAGTTTATACACATGGTGCATATGGAGCTGGCAGCAATAAGTAATTAAAATCCTTACATCCTTCTCCTGTCCTATGAACTGGATCATAAATGTCTTGTGATCATATTTCTCCCCAGTGCTTTGTATGTGCTCTTCAAGCTATAAAGCTCCAATGGAGAAGCAGTTTTGAGAAGGGCCTGCTATCCCATTGAAAGCTACTGCAATTCAGAGACAGAAGCTTGAGCTCAAGCAAAAATGCAGTTTTGTAATCTTAAGGGCTCCCTGTATTCCCTTTCATGAAACCTCCCCTGCCTATGAAATTCCTACTTTGGCTGAACTTCATGGAAAGGAAGAGATTGGCCATTGACTTCCCAATAAGAGATCCTCAGAAGCCCGCTTGTGTTTCATACCATGTATTTCTTCCCTTGTTATCTTCTCCATACACTCCGCTCAGTGGCTGCCCCAGACACAGTGGTGGGATTCAGCCAGTTCGCATCACTTCCACAGAACCGGTAGCTAATTTTTTTGTTGCCCAGGCCCAGAATGGACTTCCGGAAGCGGCATCCACACAGAGAACTGGTTGTTCACATATTTGAATGCTACCACTGCCCAGACAGCATACACCATGAACCTGAACCTGGCAATTTGTGATAAGGTGGGGAGCTGGATGCCATACCGGACTAAAACAGCCACTGAAGAGACTTCCCCATTGCCAGTGATGAAATAAGTTTTGTTCAACAGTTATACATAGAACATGGAAGGGTCATTTTGTATTTTGCCTCAAGCAACAGACTTATCATGGGCCCCTTCCTCATTATGCCCTGGAGAAATGCTTGCTCCTTCTAAGCTCTGTTAGATCTACACATACTCTTATAGAAAGTAGCCCTTCTAGACATAAATGCTTTCTACTCATTCCAACCTATTAAACATAAGAACATTGTGTTTTTGTGAGCTGAAAATAATTTCCGCAGGATACATTTGTGCTGTTTTTCACATTCATTTGGTAGTTATTAACCCAAGGTTGCCATTTTCCTTAAAAGCAAAACAGAAATTAACTCCAGAGCAAGGACAGAATATGCAATATCCTACAAGGCCCAGCTTAACTACTTAGCCATTCAGTTCTGCCTTGAATGTGAAAACTTTGCTTGCCATCTGGTGACCTTAGATATTTCTAAGCATAATATGGTCACAGACTGTTATATGTTTGTAAATCAACATAAATTATGTAAATCCTAAAATATACTAGTACACAAAGCCTTCTCTTTCATTACTTCCTTATGAAGGAATTGAACAGATTGTCTTTTTTCAGAGAGAGGAAACAGCTGGAACATTGGAGACATTGGAGACATGCTCCAAGATCCAAACTCAGGTTTTATGATTTGATTTGATTTGCCCATCTCAAATTAGTGATTCTGGTTGTATAAACCCTATTTGGGCAGACAGTGGCCCCTGGGAAGCATATCTCAGCTGCTCAGTTTGTCAGCTTGTAGCAGAGCACAGAAAATTGGTAGGCATTTTCCTGCTGAATTTCAGTAACCTAGAGCAAGATTACTGGAACGGTTAGATTTGGATGAGGCTCCATATCTAACCTGCACAGTCTTGCTTAATATTGTTCTTTGCAAAGGGAGAAGTTTTTAGATGCAACGCGAAAACACCATCTTGTATCAGGATCATTAAAAAGAGTACAACAATGAATGAAACCTTACTCATCTCAATGAGATATCCAATGTAGTTTAAGATAGGATGTGAATATGGAGGCAGGTAGAAAGGGTACAAATATGAATTGAATGGACTTCCTTCTTTAAGCCCAAGGCCTCCAAGAATAGCAATAGCACTTAGACTTATATACCACTCCATAGAGTTTTACAGCCCTCTTTAAGCAGTTTACAGAGTCAGCCTATTGCCCCCCAACAATCTGGGTCCTCATTTTACCGACCTCGGAAGGATGGAAGGCTGAGTCAACCTTGAGCCGGTGAGAATCGAACTGCTGAATTGCTGGCAGCCGGCAATCAGCAGAAGTAGCCTGCAGTACTGTATTCTAACCACTGCGCCACCACAGAATTGATATAAGTTGATGATATTTGTGTCTAGAAGCATTCTGTATATGTACAGTATGGCAAGTTTAAGAAGTGTGGCAATGTCCCTCAATCATTTGGAACTGTTGGTTGATTTTATGCCGCTATATATCCATCAAAGCAGAGTGAGGAAGGTTCTGGCTCTGCAGTTAGGCAAGGTGAGACAGTTTCCTGCTGCTTAGGATGAGGGCAGTGCGACATTCAGAAGAATAAGGCGAATAAGGCGGCATCAGACATGCTGAGGGAGAGAGCTCTGTATACATGGCTTGTCCTGCCCTCTGACACAGTCAGATGTTTCATCACCTGCACTGAAATAAAAATGACTGTGGGAAGGAAGCGCTGTGTTTTCCTTCAGCTCAGTCTTGAAATGTTATTTAGCTCAGAGGTCCCCAACCTTTTGGGCACCAGGGACCGGTTCCGTGGAGAGAGGTTTTTCCACGGACCGGAGGGCGCATGATTTTATGTGCTGCCTGCATCCTGCAATTGGAGCTTTGCTTGTTTGTGTGGACCGGTTGCTGGCATGCTGCGGATCGGTACTGGTCCACGGACCGGGGGTTGGGGACCCCTGGTTTAGCTGGCTTAGTATATCCAAGGAGAGACTTGTTCCTCACCTTGTTTTTGTCTCTCCTTCCCTCAAAGCTTTCTCCAAAATGGAATGACACATGAGACCAGAGAAAGGAAGATATGAAACCAGAAAGGTTTTCATTGATACACTTTCCAATGAATGACACTTTTCATTAACCTAGATCTCTCCAAAGGTTGGATATTTCAATTTCCATCACCTGACTTTGTCAGAATCTGAGATGATGGTAATTATAGACTAAGTATTTGGGGGTACTGTAGTCAGAGAGAAACATTTTATATAGTTCATAGAATGTGTGAATGAAAATCAAATTTCACTGATTACTTCTGAGGCACTTCTCTTGTTGGACCCATTCTTTTTTCTTACCAATGAAACAATTTGTCTTCCCCTCATGTTGTGCAGTTTGGCATTGCAACATTTTTTTATTTTCTTTTACCATTTTCCACCTTTCACATTTCAGTAGTTCTTTTGTAGACTGCAGAGTGACTCTGTGTCTAAGCATTGTGGCTCATTCTGGGTTTGGCTAAGTACCTACAGCTTGCTAAGTCATGGTTTGCTTTAATTATGGTTTACTGAATAAACCACAATTTGCAGAATTCAAGTGTAGCGCCATGGTTGGATTCACAAAATACACTAAGCCCAATCCAAACAAGCTGCATTGTGTGACCTAGAGCAGGGGTGTCAAACTGCCGGCCCACGATGAAACCGCGCCCACCCCATTGCAAGCAATGGGGGGAAAGCTTCGATACGTCGGGCGATGTCACGTCGCGAGTTTGACATGTCTGGCCTAGAGAGATTGTGAACCTGATCCAAACCAAATCAAAGGAGGTTTTTAAATGGCTAAGATCAATGCGACTTTAGATTAATTCATACATAGGACTGTAATATCCAGTGACAGCTTGTACAAGGGCAGTTCACTAACTCAAACGTTACAGGCAGGTGTCACTTTGCCTCAGGAGGAAACTATGCATGGGTGCATGCTGTATGCATATGTGAGGGGAGGAAGTATTCATTAGTTAGCCCTCTGCCTCGCCAAGGGTTCCTTTTAAAAAGTGAACTGGAAGATGGTGCCTGGCTGTCATTAGCCAAGCAAAGATGTCCAAATGCAGGGCAGCAGGCAGCCGTAGTCCCTCAGAGGCAGAGACCACCTCTGACAGGCACAGCCATGTGGAAAATGAATTGTGCTAGACAACAGCAGTCCCATTTTCCAATAAACTGACATTTTCCCCCTGCAGAGTCAGCTGCCTGCAAACACACGCCTTGCTTTTCAAGGAGACAAGGTTCTGATTAATGAGCAAAGGGGAGATGTTATTCCAGCTGCTCTGAAGGAGTTTCTCCTTGAGGTAGGCAGGAGTTTTAAGAATCAGAGATATTAGATAGTCCTTTCTTTAATATATCTAAACCTTTGTTATGCTGGGTGGTGGTAGTGGTGGTTGCAGAATGTTTGTTTCTAAACATCTTTTGATTTCAAATAACAATAGCCAGCCAGCCTGAAATTTGCATAAAGGGGGGGGGAATTCCACACAGCCCTTTTTTTCACTTGCATTCTAATAGGGAGGTGCTTTTGGAATTATGACTGAGCATTAAGCTAGACATGGATTATCAGAGGAAAAAATAAGAGGGAAATGATCAAATAATTCAGCTGACAGAAGTCCAATTAAGAATTGTGGTAGTGTTGGACATGCATATTCCATTTAACAAGAAAATACAGAGCCTGTGTGATTTCAGTGAAAATGTACAGATGAATACTTACAAAAGACAGCAAATTCTTCTTTCAGCATTGCAGAATTGTTTAGTTTTTCTACAAAAGGTACGGTAAATACAAAAGGTATGGCAAAAGAGAACTGCATTTTAGCAATTTTGATAGAATTACGGTCTCCTTCCCAGTACCACTCCAATTCTAGTCAATTATTTTATTTTATTTTTCCTCTTGGCCTTCATGAACTGGATGTTTTTTGTAGGCTCTTGCATACTTCTCAAAAAGATTTTAAAATCTTTAATAGCAAATGGGCCTAGACTCAGTAGCTCACCCTCTCAAATATAAAATGATGAGATCAGACCACACATCCAGGCTGTTGCAATGCCTTCCTTTGTTAGAGCAGCTAGGATGGATGCCAGATGCCAGCAGTGAGTCCAATTAGAGGGGCCTTAATAAGCTATTGTCCATTCTCTTTTAGGGGCTGGGAACTCTGCAAACCTGGTCCCTGTGTACATAGGAAATAATGCTTGATTTCCTCCTAACACGACATCTGGGAAACAAGCCACATGTTCCTGCAGGCATTTTCCAAAATTAACATGACTATATTAGAGATTTAAGGTAGTCTTTTTCAACTAAGCAGCCTTTTAATATAGTTGACTACAATTTCCATCTTGCTGCTAAAGGTGATAGGGTTTGTATCTAATGAAAGTAATAATAAATGGAACCAAGTATCTGACTAGTGTGTTTAGCTTGCTTTCCTAAATTAAGTAACCATTCCAAATTAGCATCCCAGGGTCTGCACTGCCAAATTAACCTATCTCTCCAAATCCTATCACCTGAAAGCAAGAAATGTAGTTCTTCTAAAGCAGAGTTTCTCAGCCTTGGCAACCTGGAGATGCGTGGATGTCGATTCCCAGAATTCCCCAGCCAGCATGTCCCCGAACCACATATCTTCCAAGTTGCCAAGGTCGAGAAACACTGTTCTAAAATATTACACGTTTGAATACATTGGGAAAATGCGGACCAGCTTTTATATAAGAAACAAAGCCAATATTGAAAGGGTTTCAGGGGCTGTGGAAGTGCACTTGGAGTTTCATATAAGCCAGCTGTTACACACTAACCCTTTGTTGTAAAGGGCACCTTCTGTAATATATTTCTGCCGTTCTTCCACGATGAAGCTCAAGAAGAAATAGAGGCAGGTCTCATTTGGTCTTTTATCCACATGCCAACTAAATCCAGCCCTCTTGAGCATTAGCAAGAGGCGCATGATATGTCTTCAAGCCAAATTCAGACCCAATTTAGGGATTTTTATCCTAATGTTAAAACTTCTTTTGAGGGAGTTTGTATTATGAAGCAGTGGCTCACCCAAGACCCCTGGTGATTCCCTTATATCCAAATTTAACCATTTAAGAAGGATTTGTAGAAAGTACTGGTTCATGCAGAACCTTCATCTCAACTCCAAAATGACAGCATTTGTTCACAAACCAGTTTTTATGCCTTTGGAGCAGACAGCTTCTCACTCAACTGAGGTTTGCAAGGGGGGGGGAGCACTGTTTAAACCAGGGGTCTTCAAACCTGGCCCTTTTATGACTTGTGGACTTCAACTCCCAGAATTCCTCAGCCAGCGTGCCTGGCTGAGGAATTCTGGGAGTTGAAGTCCACAAGTCATAAAAGGGCCAGGTTTGAAGACCCCTGGTTTAAAGCAACCAAACACTGACTTCTGGCAAGATTATGACCTGAATATCCTTTCCCAAAGAAAACAATCCTAATCTAAATATTTGATTTTACAAAGTGAAATTGCATCCTATAATACTTGATATGTGAACAAGCTGTATTTTTCTGGGTATAAATTGGAAATATTGCTTGTGGTTCTGCAAAGGCCTTGATGACAAAGAAAAATTATTTGATCAGCAGTAACTAATGTGTTAAAGAGGAATGTGTGATATTGAACTGCTGGCACTCAAACACTAGAGGTAATCCTCAACTTATGACCTCAATTGAGCCCAAAACTTTTGTTGCTAAGTGAAACTTTAAGTGAATTTTCTCCCATTTTACGACCTTTCATGCCACAGTTATTAACTGAATCACTGCAGTTGTTAAGTTAGTAACATGGTTGTTAAGTGAATCTGACTTCCCCATTGACTTTGCTTGCCAGAAGGTCACAAAAGGTGATTACATGACCCCGGGACACTGCAACCGTCATAAATAAGAGTCAGTTGCCAAGCACCCAAAATTTGATCTCGTGACTATGGGGATACAGCAATGGTCGTAAGTGTGAAAAATGGTCGTAAGTCCCTTTTTTCAGTGCCATTGTAACTTTGAACAGTCACTAAATGAACTGTTGTAAGTCAAGGACTTCCTGGATAAAAGAAACAGATTCTTCAAGAAGAGTTAGGTTTATCCATTGATATCTGCAGAAAGCCTTTCTCAGTTAAAAGTAATAAAGGCAAAGAATATTGGTGGGAAATCTTCAAGGCTACATAAGTCAGTCCCCAGGCAGACAGTCTAGGAGTTGAAGGTAGATTCTTTTGGACTCACAATCCTGAGTGGTTGAATTCAGCAATTCCTGGTTTCTAAGCTGACGTGGAATATATTTATGCTATCAATGCCCAGGTGAAATGATGTTTATCATTAGGCAAATGCAGTTGGAGGTCTGCTGTTAATGAACTAGATTAGAAATGCGTTAAAAACAGCAGACCCAAACAAGCTTGCAACGCACCTCAAGAGGCTAGGCGAGGCCCAGAAGGCTGTGTCAGCTCCTTTCCTTATTACTGCACAGAGAGTTGAGACTAATATAGAAGGGGAAGAAATAGTATACTTACTGGATAACAAAGAATTTCTCCAGAATTGGTTCTAATTACCCAGCTGGGAATGCTGGCACCTTGATGCAATTGTAGATAATAGTTCCTGGGAGAAATAGTATTTCAGTTTTGTTTGTAAAATCTGTTATTTGAGCAAGCAACATTGAAAAGGCCCTCATTCCTTGATATAACATGACAATGAAATAAGCCTTTATGCACTGTATAGAAAAGGGAAGGAGTGGGGGCTTTCTGACCCACCAATTTTTTTATAAAAACAGAGATGTGGGCTCAAGTAAATCCAGCCCTCTAGTTACTGAGTTACTGAAATGGTGGTGATCAAAGAGTATAAGTTGATGGTTATTCCAACCTATTTCCATAGATGGAATACCATCAGCCGGGAACAAGTTGGAAAAAGATCTGATTGTCAAAAAGTTTGTGTATAGATATTGGGCACTGAGACTACAGGACGCCTGTGGAAAGAGAGATCCTTTCCTCACCTGTCAGCCCTTCAAGGAATGCCAGGAAACAGATTCTACAACTTTGACTATAATTATACTGTATTAATAATGTATAGGTTGTAGTTACATAATCCTGAAAGCCTAACAATGTCTTCCCTTCCCTCCCTCTTCTCAATTTAAGTTTTGTAACCATTTCTTCATAATTTCTCCAAGGTCACCACCTGCCTTGGATTCAAGAATAACATCTTAGGATGGGAGAAATGTTTCAAGCTCTATAGGTACAGGGGAAGCAGTACCAGGCTGGAACTTGTCAGATAGACAAAGAAAAAAGATTTAGAGATGAAAACGTTCTTAAAATACATTTGTTTGCTTGCCTCTTTCTGATGCAAGATCTTGGGCTAGTGTTTAGAAGTACTTTAGGGAATAAATGTCAGGGTGTCAACTAGTCTGGATGGAGATTTAGAACTAACTGCATCTGCATACATCCTGCAGCACTTCGTGCACAGTCTGGGAATTCTCTGGGATTCTATCCTTATTGGGGAAGCTCAGACAGTAGCAGTGACATTTGCAGGAGGTGGCATTGCTGGGATGCTGCTGCCGAATGACAGGAAAATGTGGAGCCATTGCAAAAAGATTTCTCAGTCCTGGGAAAGTAGAAAGCATGAGAAAGAAAAATGCAAAACCACTCCCATTAAAGTAGAACTTTTCACATGCTTTCAAGATTCTAATACCTTAACCACGTTGTTCTACATTCCAGCAGCAGCCTACTATAAAAGGACAAATTCAAGAAGGTGTCCATAGTTATGCAGTTGCTGTCCTGCCCATTTTTATGTGGGTCACAGTGCACATTATAAAGCGATGTGGCTTTGCTCATTAGGTTTCAGCCATCATCTCTACTTTTGCTGCTGTAAAAACTTTTGTGCATGCACAACTAAGACTATAAATATGAGGTCAGAGCTCTTAATAGTGGCCCCAACTGGTGTGGACAGGCAACTACTTTTGGGGAGTACAAAGTCTGTTACAGAATTGTAGAAAATGTTTTTAAAGTCATTTTGCCCTTTTAAGATACACTTTAGTTATTTTGTTGAATGTCTCTATTTTTCTTGGCTGTATGTTGTTGTCACCATTGCTGGTTTCCTATAATGTTTTTGATTGACTTCATAATTAAGATTTTTTTTCAGGGGTGTCATGGTAATTATTCCACTTGGGCTGATGTGAAGTCCGGTAACTTGAAGCTTATTCTGGAATTCTTTATCAATGTTAGTTAACACAACAGATTTCCTTAAAACAGCCACTGCAATATTTTTTTAAAATTCAATATTTTAATTTTAAATATGAACTTGACATATTTGGATTCTTTAAAAAATGAGCATGCTGTATTATCTGAAGAATTATGTACAATACTGTTTTTATATTAAAAACTTGACTATTCTTGTTTTCCTTAATATTCTAAGATAACATTTTTATAAGATTAAGTAAAACAAGAGTGAGCATTTTTAATGCCCTTATTTGTTTTTGAAAAACAAATCCTCAATATCCAATTGATTGATACTAGTTATTTCTTTTTTATATATATATATAACAAGTTTTATTGAATTTTTTTGTTTTACAACCAAGTGCTTGGAACTCATCGTGGAGATAGGGCACTCCATACAACAAAGTAAAAAGTATAATCATACATGGACAATTTGAATTACTTCTTTAAAGGTTCCCTCTCTAAGCAAAGAAAGAAAAAACAAATAGAAAAAAACCCCACACACAATATCAATAATATTTCCACCCGTTTTCAGGCTTAACTAATTCACAATTAACATATTCCAATTTGGCCTTATATAAACATATAGTATACAATTCGGGTACCCATATAGTATAGATTATTTTTAAGGTATACATATTATTCCAATTATTCAATTTATACTTCTCTGTTTTAAAACCATTTTACATTCAAGCCTAAAATAATAAAACAATAATTATTTCTAAAATAGACTTATAATATGCCTATTATATATATATATATATAATATATATATATATATATATATATATGTAGGTCTTTGGTAATTCGGGTTTTCTCCCGCGTAAAATTGAAAGTGTCTTGGCAACGTTTCGACGAAGTCCCATTCGTCATCTTCAGGCTGGTGTCTTCGGCTTCGTGCTTCTAGGAGCAAGATGTATATATATATATGTATATATATATATATATATATATTAATATCTCTCAACTATATTCTATTTCTTGTACTCTATCAAATATTTTTATAAATCATAGTTAAATGTTTCACCAATCTCTATCCAACTCCTAATTTTAGATTTTCCAATTTTCCATGTTGCCATCCGGACCATAATCAAATCAATAATTTACATCAATATTAACTCAGATCAAAGTCTTAAACCTTAGGAATCTCAAGCATATTAGTTCAGTCAAAGTCTCTAAAAGCCATTTTTACCCATCCAATAAAATTTTAGCTCTAACTTTTAAACCTAATTCTAGCTTTCTTTTTGTGCCAAGCAGGTTTCCACAATAGGGCTTCTAGTTCCTTCCATAGTATTTGACCATACACATTTTTCCACAATTGAATCCAGTCATAGTCTTCTTCTCTTTTCTCCAATGTTGTCTGCACTATGTAATCAGTCTTAATCAATATGGTGGTTGTTCGTTGTTTGTTCATGTTGTCAGCATTTTTAACGTCTCGTATTTGAAAGTCTCTTCCTGTTGCTTTTAAAATTATAGATGTTTTAGTTGAACTCTGCCTTTGGTCATCCAAAGTCTCCGTCATTTGTGTATAAGATGTAGTATCTTCCTCTTCAATAGATTGTGGATGTGTTTCCTCCATATCGTTAAATTGTAGACCTAGTTGTGTATCATATCCAATAAGTTGAATTTCAGTTTTTAACTCTGGAACATTCCTTTTCCAAAGCATTCTAAAATGTTCTTTTAATTCCTCCTTCGTTTCCAAGATTTTTTCTAATATAAATCCATAGTTAAGCTGTGAGTGGGATTCCATTCTTCGTTTTTTTAGTAAAATTTCAACTTAAAAGCTGAGTTGCAATTTTATAAAATATAAAATCCAAACAAAAATAGGAAAAAGCAAGTACAAAAATAAAAACAGCAAAAGTCCCAATCAATGTTATGAATATCTAATTTATAATCCAAATAAATAATAGCAACTGGTATCTCAATTATTATATTGTGATCCTAGAGCGAAAAAATCCATTTTTCAGGAGAGTATACTTTGTATTATAAAATCAAAAACAGCAGGCAGAAACTTAAACAAGTTCCAAAAGAAATGCAAGCGTCTGGGCGTCGTGCTAAATACAGGGAGTAGAATTTCAAAATGGTTACAATGTTGCAATGGCGCTTTCTGGGCTTCACGCCAAATTCCGAATTACATTGCAACCATACAATCCACATAAATTCGCCCAGAAGCCATAGCGTTGTTTTTTTTTAAAGTAGATAGCACTGTTCAGAAGGGGGGGAAGAAGAAGAACACTCCACCCCCCTCCCTAAAGGTTTCCACTTAAGCTGAAAACAAGCAAGCAGAGAAAGAGAGTCACAGTAAGAATTTTTTTCTTCTCTTTTTTCTTCAGGGTCCCCCGAATTCCAGCCGCTCAAATAAACAATAAAAATTAGGGGGGTTTTTTGTTTTTTTTCCACAGCTCTTTCCCCAAGTGTTCAAACGCTGCTTTCTCAAGGGGGGGAAGTAATTTCTAAGAGCTTTTCACAGGGAAATAAGTAAAATATCAAGAGGGAAGGAAAGGTCTCACCCGGATCTTCCACGGTGGTTCTTTTTGCTTAGATGTTGCTGTGACTTTCGGCTGGAGCAGCTGAGTGATCGGCCATGTTACTGGCCGATCTTTTCCCCGTCGGCCCAAAGGTGATTGCTCAGATCGCAGAGGGAGCTACCGCTCCCTCTGCAATCAACGAGTGCCCTCCTCTACGGTGGTCGCCTCTCCGGGGCGACTTTCGACCCTGTCCAGGGTCTACCGGCGGAGAGAAACCGGTCGGCAAAGAGAGCATACTCTTTGCCTGACCGCAGGCACTGCTACAGGAACCGGAAGTCCCGATACTAGTTATTTCTTGTACCAGTGAATATAACTGATTAATTTATAGCAATGAGTTTATACCAAAATCTCTCTTCTCATTTCAGTGTGTCTGCTCAGGCACGAGGCATGTAACATACCAACTTGCACATGGCTCTCACTTGAATTCTCCATTTCGTTTTGCTGTCTGTGTACATAACAGCATAACAGTCTCGACTTCTTGGCAGGCGGAAGACTTTATCCCTTTTCAAAGGCACACCCAGCCTCAAGCCACCCCCAGATTAGCACTGATTATTCCAATAGTCCGAGGAGTTGTTTGCTTTAGCAGCTGTTTCCTTCATTACAATGATGAAGAGTTCAAGAAGCAGGATTTGGTTGAAAGGGAACAGCAAATGATGTCATTGACTTTGTGGAAGAGGGCTTTATTTCAGGCTAATTTTTTTCCCCTTTTTCCTCTTGCAGTGTCTTGCATCAGGCGTGGATAAAAAAGCAGAGCCTTAAATGGCAACATGTGACACACTTTAGAAAGGATAGCCAAGAGTTATTTTCCATCCTGTAGGTTTTGTTTTTTGTTTTAAAAAAAACCTCTTACCAAGCTCAGGGTTTAAATTCCTTTCACACCCCTTCTCTGGGATAAAGAGCTTGCAAAATTCTTCCTCCAATCTATATCTGTATTCAGCATTGCAACTTCATTATACATACATACATATATATACATACACACACACACACACACGTGTGTGTGTGAAAACAGCAATGTAGGAGGAAAGTTTCATTTCCCTCGTGTCTTTTTCCTTCTGCAGTGAATTTAGGGCAACTTTACCACTTTGCTGCAAAATGGAGCCATGGATCTGTCAGCAATAGGCTGAAGCTTGTCATGGTCACCCTGCTATAAGAACGTGATAAAAGCCCTGCTAAATCAGCCCAAGTTCCATCGTAATCTACTATTTCTCACATTGGCCTGTTTGATGTCCTTGCAAGCAGGAGGTCCAGATGTAGCCCTGTCTTTCTGAAAATCTGTGAAGTCAGAATTTGAAGGCCAGCTGCCCCCAGTCCAAGTAACATTGAATCTCAAGAGAAATCACCCTCAATTAAGCTGCTCTTCTCTATGTACATCCAATCTGCTTTTAACTTAGAGGCCATCATCATCTTTGGTAGCAATGAATTTCAAGGATAATTAGGTTTTATATGCGGGACCCTCTTCCTCCCCCCCCCTTTGGAATTTACTAACTAGACTTTGAATTTGTATATTCTGAGCTTCACTGAATTTATTTTATACTCTCCAACATAACTGGTTTATTGCAGTTGAACCTGAAACATAATTAAAGCCTTTGTAAGGAAATCTGGTTTGACTTAGCACTTATTTTAGGTTGAATTGACTGAACTAAAAGTGAAGAGGAGATAGGTGGATTAAAACACTTTTAGAAAACAGATAATCCTTTACAGAAGTAGATAACTACTCAAATAGGCTCAGCTGGCAGTTCTGCAGTAATATCTATGACTCGTTGCAAAACAGACACAGGAAGAAATTATAAGCAGATGACTCAGGCTTCCAATATGAATGTT
This sequence comes from Azemiops feae, assembly GCA_023970755.1. Taxonomy (NCBI): domain Eukaryota; kingdom Metazoa; phylum Chordata; class Lepidosauria; order Squamata; family Viperidae; genus Azemiops; species Azemiops feae. The sequence continues at coordinate 3,908,614 of JALGBA010004297.1, read as the reverse complement.
GCTAAGATTAATCCACAAAGAGAAGCTTAACAATTTGGCTACTGCTGTGTTGGCATCCATTTGGGAACCGGCTGGAACAAATATGGTCAAAAAGGTTTTACAGGGGTTCAGTTTAGTTAGTGAACCCAAATTCTTATTATACCCATTAAGTGGGTTCCAAAACAGACTCACTAACCATAAAGCTTTATTCATGGCCCTGCCAGACAAGGTTAGCTAATGCTTAGTTCAGCTAGCCCAACCATTTTCTTTTTTAAAAGCTTCATAATTTATCAAAATTAATAAGACCATTAGGTTATACAAATTTGTAATAAGGCGAGGGATATTCAGTATACCATTAATAGCAACATCTGGGATTTCTAGATCAGGGCTTTTCAACCGGTGGTACACGTACCACTTGTGGTACATTAACGAGTGGCAGGTGGTACGCAGCCCTGCCTAGCCAAGTGTAGTGGGGGAGGGAAAGAGCCAGCGCAGGCAAGGACTTTCTGTGAGAGAGTCCTCTGGAGCTGCAGAGTGGCTGCTTACTTCTGGCTCACCCTCCCCCATGAGAAAGGAGGAGGGGGGCGGAGACAGGAAAGGCTATAAAAGGAGGCAGTTTGGGCGCGAGAGGGAGAGAGAGAAAAAGAAGCAGCCTTGGGAGGAGGTGGAGTCAGCTCTAGCTGCACCAAAGGGGAAGGAGGAGGGTGGGGGAGAGAGGAGAGGAGATCAAGCAGGCCGGCCATGAGCTGATCTACAACTTCTGTGGCAGCCACCTGTGCTGGCAGTAACAAACAGGCAAGGAATGCGGCAGGGGAGGGGTTGCCCTCCAGGAGGAATGAAGAAAGGTAGCATCAGCTGGAGGTGAGACACAGAGGGAGATGGAGAGTGGAAGGATTCTTATGTGCTTTTGTGACTTTGAAGTTCTGGGATTTGTGCAATGAGGGCTTTGTGTTCTTAAGGAGTGTTTGGCAATTTCTATTTGGCTGATGGCTGATGTCTTGTGTTAGCTTCTATTGCTCTGCTATTGTTAGCTGTAAGTTTTGCTGCAAGGGATTTTGAAGTATTTTTCTCCTGAATGGATTTTGCCTGTAGCATTCCTTTACTTATGAATGGAGCCATTTGGGGAGGCTGCCTTAGCCGGCAGCCAGTAGTTGCTACATTTTTTTTTCTTCCTTAAGTGCCGGCTGCTTTCCTTTCTAGCCAGTAGCTAATTCTTAAAGGGGAATGTGCCTTTTTAAGCTAGTTCACTCAGCAGCTTGTCTTTTCTGTCTCTGGAGGCTTTTCCTTGTTTGATGAATATATAGAAGAGAGAAAATATGGGGGGGGGTTTCAAATTCTTCCTTCAGAAGGAGGTGGGCATGAGAAAGAGGGAGGCAGGGAAGTCCCGCCTTAGCACTTGGCCACCAGCAGCCCTGCCATTGACTTTACTTGTCAAAAGGTTGCAAAATGGGAACACATGACCCTGGGACACTGTGACCATCATAAATATGAATCAGTTGCCAAGCATCCAAATATAAATCACATGACCCTGGGCATGCTGCAATGGTCATAAGTGTGAAAAATGGTCATAAGTCATTTCAGTGCAATTGCAACTTTGAACAGGGTTTTTTTTTTGGTCATCATGTTTTTGACACCTTACTAGGTGGTACTCGAATATTGCCATATCCTAAAAGTGGTACAATCGGTGAAAAGGTTGAAAAGCCCTGCTCTAGATCTTTTTTACCCATTATCTAGGTACTCTTTTATTCTTCGTATATTGAGTTTTTATTCTTTGTAAGCTGCCTAGAAGTCACTGAAGGTGAGTGGGTGGCCATATAAACCATATAAATTCGATAAATAAATAAAAAATAGGTATGCATAATAACAAGAACCCATCTGAAACTTCTCCCCAGGCAATTTTCATTCTAGCTCAGGAATAGCCTGGGTGACTTACATGCAGAAAAGCCCACTGTCAATCACTGCCACCTCCAGGTAAGGATGGAAAGGCTGTAGCCTTGAACTAGAGAGATTGCGACGGAATTGAGCTCAACTCAGTACAAAGCAACCCGCATTTTCTAATGTGGAGCCACTCCCCAATTATTGCTCCCAGGAAAGGCACTGACTGTAGTGAGGAGAAATCATAGGAGTTGTAATGGACGTCCTCTGAACAAAGGCAGCTAGGGGAGGGTTACACTTTGTTTCCCCCAAATATGGGCTTCATAAGAAGTGAATGAAGAGGCAAAAAGAGCTTCTGTTTTTGAAAATGTTGATTAAAATAGATATGTGTACAGTATATAGGTAGTAATGATGCTGGATTTGGTGAGTTGGGGAGCATTGAATGCAAAGCTTTCCCCCTTCACCCTGATTTCTGAGCTGGAGATAAACAGAGATCCCTGGTTTTTATAAAACTACTTTCTAAATTCCCAAGACATTTGATGCAAAGAATATGTCTGTTTTATGCATCTTGATAAACAGCAGGGCCCTTCCCTTCTGCTTTTAGCTTCTTTTTCATCTTGATTTTGTCCTCTTAACTAGAAGTGACAGTCTCCTCTGGTGGCCCTCTCTGTGCACGCCCTCCTGTACAAATATAGGAACTGGTGGAAGCTGTCAGGCCCCACTGAACCCAACCAGAGAAATTCAAGGTGTTGGGAAAGAAGCAGGCCCACCCATCCTCTGGAATCTGAGTGACTGCTCCTCTCTTTTCCAGGGTCACAGGAAAAAATGAGTACAACTTGCTGCCTTGTTATTTTGCAATGTGGCACTTAGGTACCAATGAAAAAGTGAATGCGTATGTGTGCATACATACCCCTGCATATGTGTTTTGTGTTAAGTATAAAAAAATGAATAGATTGGCCTGCTGAGATGCTCTAATTGTAAACTTGGAGCCAGACTATATGCAAATACACCTTGAATTAAAATGGTTGAAGCATTTCCTAAAGAATCCTGTGATATCTAGTTTCCGTCTCATGCTTATATAGTTCTCATTATATAGCTCTCATTTTTTTAGGGATCACTATGGATGAAGGGACAGTCTTGTCAGCTTAAGAAAGATATGAAGCTCTGTCCAGCTCAAAAATGTACTTCTTATTCTGAAACGTGTGTAGTGGGGTGCCCCAGGGCTCTGTTCTGGGCCCAGTGCTCTTCAACATCTTCATCAATGATTTGGACGAGGGGATAGATGGGGAACTCATCAAATTTGCAGACGACACCAAGCTGGCAGGAATAGCCAACACTCCAGAAGACAGGCTTAGGATACAGGAGGATCTGGACAGACTTGAACACTGGGCGCTATCTAACAAAATGAAATTCAATGGTGAAAAAAGTAAGGTTCTACATTTAGGCAAGAAAAACCAAATGTATAAGTATAGTATAGGGGGTACCTTGCTCAATAGTAGTAACTGTGAGAGGGATCTCAGAGTCCTAGTGGACAATCATTTAAATATGAGCCAGCAGTGTGCTGCAGCTGCCAAAAAAGCCAACACAGTGCTAGGCTGCATTAACAGAGGGATAGAATCAAGATCACGCGAAGTATTAATACCACTCTACAATGCCTTGGTAAGGCCACACTTGGAATACTGCATCCAGTTTTGGTCACCACGATGTAAAAAGATGTTGAGACTCTAGAAAGAGTACAGAGAAGAGCAACAAAGATGATTAGGGGACTGGAGGCTAAAACATATAAGGAAAGGTTGATGGAATTGGGTATGTCTAGTTTAATGAAGAGAAGGACGAGGGGGGACATGATAGCAGTCTTCCAATATCTCAGGGGCTGCCACAGAGAAGAGAGAGTCGAGCTATTTTCCAAAGCGCCTGAAGGCAGGACAAGAAGCAACGGATGGAAACTAATCAAGGAGAGAAGCAACCTAGAACTAAGGAGAAACTTCCTGACAGTTAGAACCATTAATCAGTGGAACAACCTGCCTCCAGAAGCGGTGAATGTTCCAACACTGGAAGTTTTTAAGAAGAAACTGGACAGCCATTTGTCCGAAATGGTATAGGGTTACCTGCCTGAGCGGGGGGTTGGACTCGATGACCTCCAAGGTCCCTTCCAACTTTATTATTATTATTATTATTATTATTATTATTATTATTATTATTATTATTATTATTATTATTATTATTATTATTATTATTATTATTATTATTATTATTATTATTATTATCTTGGTATTAGGTCAGGGCCCCGTCTCCCTATAGTTCTACAGCATATCTAGAATAATCTATCAAATAAGGAAAGGGAAACAGATCATTTCTGCTTTTTCTTTCAGTTCAACATCAGCTTGGAGGGTTCAGATTGTTTTCATTTCTCCCTTCTTTTCTTCAAACCACCCAATCATTGAGGGACTTTTGTGCCTTTATTTGCTTGCTCTAATAGCCAAAGATTTCAAATGGGAAAGAAGAAACCTCTTCAGGTTTGGAAATACCTAAGACAGTGATGGGCGAAGCTTTTGACTTGATGTGCCAACAATTCAGAAAATGCCTAATTTGACTCTCCTGGTATGTCTCACATACACACACTGCCAAACAAAAGAGGAACGATTCTTTACATATTTATTTTAAAAAGTTACAGTCCAATCAATGTGTGTGATCCCCCAGGACCTACCATGTGCCACTTATCTTCAGGCGGTGTCCTCTTTCTGTTGACAGGCCCCGGAGGCCTACCCAAGGTTCCTCTGGGTTGCACAAGGACTTCGGAGAATGCTGTTCTGTGGCCTCTGTAGCCTCCAAACACCCCGTGAAAGCAAACTTGCTTTTAATTGACATTACGTCAGTTAAAACCAGGATCCATGAACACTGGCTAGCAGTCAAACGCCACAATCCTAAATCTTTAATCTCTAACCACACTGACACCAAACAACACCAATTTGATTGGAGCAACACTAAAATCGTGGGCCACGCTACCACCCGCCACGCTCGTGAGTTCATCGAAGCCTGTCACTCCACAAGCAATTCCCTCAACAGACACATTGACCTACAACCAGCCTATGAACCCCTCAGAATCCAAATCAACTGCACGGCCAGCCAGAGACAGCCCCGACCCTCAACCAACCCACGCAAGCTCCCTCTCCCCCTCAGCAGTTCACCTTCCAATGGCCCTAACCTGAAGTAACCTCCCCATCACAAGCCTCTCTCTGATGATTCACATCTGACCCATCACAAGGCCCTCACTTGACACACCCAGACCTGAAGCCCTTATAAACAGAAGAGCACTGACACTTGCATTCCCTAAATGCCGCTGAAATTGTTACCTAGCCTGGTAACGAAACGTTCGGAGACCAACCCACAAGCTCGGAGAACGAACCTTCACCCTCAAACTCTGTTCTTGCATGATTTTTGGGTGCTCCAGTACTCTTTGTGCAGCCCTCTTGTACGAGTTCCAGCGGGTTTGGATGCCATGCGAGAACACACCTCATTCTCACACAGCCACCCCAGCCTCCAAAAAACACTCGAAAAAGGGCATGCTTTCAAGAAGAGTTGTTCGATGCTAGTAAATCTGGTGTGTCACCCAAAACATTGCAGCATGTCATCTTTGATGTGTGTGCCATAGGTTCACCATCACTGATCTAGGAGAGGGAAGAGATGCTTCATAATAGAGTCCCAGCTATTCACAGGATGATGGAAGATGATTTGATACCACGAGGGAGCCATTGCTCCATTCCAAAATGTCAGAGAAGAATCTTTCCCTGCAGTTATTAAACCAATCTCCATCTTCAGCATGTACTCTTCATTTGACCCAACCCTAATTATGGCCCTGCCCTTCATAACTATCTTGCGTAATGTGAAATAACCAGAATAATCAAAAACAAGAAAGGGAATTAAAAAGAAAAATCAATGTAATTGTGAATTGCAGCATAAATACAAAATTGCAAAGTGCCTCAGTTTCCAGGCTGTTCAGAAGTTGATTTTTTTCCCTACTTTCATTCTTTTTGAAGTTGTTAATCACGCCCATAGAATTTTAAAGCATTTTTTTTTAGGTTGCATAAATAAACAACTAGTGAAGATAGTTTAAGAGCCAAGCAAATCCAACCAATGGAGTACTTTTAGTGGGCATTAAGTATTATTGATTGCCCAGTTAGCTGGCTGGCTCCAGCTCTGGGAGGTTTGGATCCAAACAGCTGGAGGGGGACAGATTGGAGAAGCTTAATCAGATTATTATCGCTTGCTTACCATTCTTCCATGGATTTCCAAAAAATAACCCAGGGGCTCTTTTATTGCCAGAACTGACCAGATTGTGACCAGCTTTCTTTAACAAAGTGTCCATATCATGAATTTTGGACCCCAGCCTGGTTCTAATGCCCTGCCTTACTCACTAGTAGTATGTCAGTATAGACAGACAGGGAAGTGCTTTGTCAGTATAGACAGACAGGGAAGTTCTTCTAGATAGTTTATGCTCACGAGCACCTGAGTGTTCACAATGCTACCTTGGTCTCCCCCCTCCCCCTGCAAATGATTGTTATTGTTGAGGGGGGGGAAATAGAAGTCATCCTAAATTCCTGAAGCATGCGAGTACAGTATATGTATATGTGGGGAGGGGGAATGTATATACATTTAAGTGGAAAAGCCTGGTCAAAACAACCCAGAGTAGAAAAGGTGGGACTAAGAAGTGAAGAGCAAAGGTGGATACATGTATTATATAATAACAGCAGATGGGAAGCAGGACAATTTGAGAAAGAAAAAGAATGTACATGTCAGCCAACAAAGGTGTGAAAATACGGCAGAACTAAATATTTACCCTTAGAGTCCTTTTCTTTTGAAAAAATATGTTCAAAAGAAGCATAAATTCAAAAGAAGCATAAATAGACATTGCAGCTGCCCGCTCCTCTTGTCCACAAGAACATCTGGGGAGAAATATAGGCAAATTCAGAGTTTCTTTAAGCAAGAGTTATTTATTGTGTGATCCTTTCTCGAGTTCCAACTTAAAATTTCCATAATTTCGGATGATGTTCTACATGGATTGGATTGGTTTGCAGGGAGGTTTTCTTGCTAATAGCTAAGCAATAGTTTAATGTTTCTGTTTCAGGAGGAAGATCAAGAATCAGAAAATGAGAAACTAGTGGTAAAGGAACCTGAAGATGGTAAGTTTTGGTTTTTGTAGTATCTAGAATGTTGTCAGACATGGGAGGTGACAATTAACACAAATAAGCACAGTCCACAGTTAGAAGGACCTTAACAAGATCACAGTCCAGAATCATTATCCACTTCCTCTAATATTGAATCTACTAGATACATTGCAGAAGACTTGTATGTTTACAAAGCTGGATCTCATGAATTCATATAACAATTCTGTGCATTCCTTAATTGTTATGACTTCTTTCCAAGCATTTTATGGGAGCCACCCAAGATTTTTACCTACAACCTCCCGACAAGGGTCAGTTCCTAGCGCACGCTGGCTGAGGAATTCTGGGAGTTGGTCCACAAGTCATAAAAGGGCCAAGTTTGAAGACCTCTGCCTTATACTTTTAATGTGGAACAAATGAAGGAAAGTAATAGCTTCACTTTTCCTTCAACTGATTGTTACAGGTGGTAGAAGAACATCCATCAATCGCTCTCAAATTCCTAGAATATGGCTGAGATGGGAGAAGGCAGGTTTTGGCTGGGGACTAAAATAGTAAATTTGGCCAACGCTTCATAACCCTTCAGTGGATTGAGAGAAGGGAACCCTCTCCTTTCCCTATGCCAACATCATAAGAGTGCAAACAATAAGGATTCCCACCTTATTAGACTCCAAGCAGTTGCCAGTTAACTATGCTGATTTTGCAGGTGTATTTGGAGAAGAGGAAGTCTCAGCTCTTCCATTGCATAGAGACTGTAATTGTATTATTGATTTGAATCCAAGGGCAAAGATCCCAGCCAAGAGGTAGCATCCAATGTCAACGAAGGAGTTAGCGATGTTGTAACAGTATATGGATATTAATCTGAAGAAGGGGTTTATTAGGCCAATAAAATCATGATATCTACACCTACCTTTTTCATTCCTAAGAAGCAGCCAGATTCACAAGCAGCTGGGGCTCAAAGCCCAGAAGGGGAAGATCCCATGTGCACAGTCCATGATTACAAGGACCTCAACAAGATCACAGTCCAGGATCATTATCCACTTCCTCTAATATTGGATCTACTAGATAAGTTGCAGAAGGTTCACATATTTACAAAGCTGGATCTCAGGAATACATATAACAGTTCTGTGCATTCCTTAATTGTTATGACTTCTTTCCAAGCATTTTATGGGAGACACCCAAGATTTTTACCTACAACCTCCCGACAAGGGTCAGTTCCTAGCGCAATGAATTTATTTCAAGAACAACAGGCAGCGCAAGCACTATTGAAGCAGCAAGCTGACTGAAACATAATGAGCTTAGAAGAGGTCAGTGGATTCACGTAAGAAGGATGGTCTGCCAATTTCAGAGGGAGACTGTGGCTTTCAACTAGTTCCGCTTCCTGATGAACAGAATCGGTTGACCAAAAAGGATATGAGAAGGATCCTCTTTCTACCTAGGCTGCCACTATTTTATGAGAAAGAGGAAACATAAAAGTGCACATATAATTCTAAAATTACTATAGAAATTAGTAGAAAGAATTAATGAAGAATGACGAGAAATCAGGCATAGTATAAATATTTCATTTAGCTGATGAAGAGTGAAGTGAAATCTCCATGGTTGGAGGAGATGTCTCAGCGTCACCCCAGATGTGTGAGAAAGATTCGGGGATGTCTTACCGCTAGTTATAAAAATAACTCTCAATTTAGCCCATTGGAGAGGGGAAGAAATGTTATGTTTCAAATAGTCCCCAAACACAAGGATATTGTATGCATAGCATAGGAGCCTTCACCTTGACACCATGTCGACATTATGAAGCCTCTGTACCTTAAGCATTAGGCTTCTGGTTGCCAACTATAGATGGAAAGGAAAACAAAATGTGCACAGATCCCTAATTTTAAATTCCCCCTGAAAGAAAGAGGAAAGGATACATAAGTACACCCATAGAATGCCAAAAGTCACAACTTTTGAATAAGACCGCAAAGGGCAAGGAATAAGGAACCATAAATGAAAAGAGGAAGAGGAAGATAGAGGCACATAACAAAAATGGCAGGACACTGTCCTGGAAACAGGAGTCAATTTATAAAGCATAGTCACAAAGCTGCCCCAGTTTGACCTATGATCTCTCAGAAGATTGGGCAGATACAGTTTCGTAAGGAGAGCCAGAGGTGATGCATACAGCCATGTTCATCAGTAAAGGAATCATATATCATGCATTTATGACCAGGGTGTTTAACAAAAGGATGAGAGAGTTCCTCATCAGTATGCTGTACCCAGAAGCCTGCCAGATGGGCAGTCAAAACCCACTTCTATGTTGTATACACACATCATATTTGAAGCAATAACCTAATTTAAGGATTCGGGGCCAGTTGTGTGTGATACCCAGTGTACTACATTCTACCTGTGGCTGCCATCACCAGATGAGTGGGTCAATTCTCTTATTCTGCCGGACCTGACCTGTAAGCTTTATGCTATGAACCAAAAGTCCTCAGTGCAAGCCAATCATTTGAAACAGATTTCTTAAGTCCTAGCTGAAAAGATTGATAAATTATTATATTGTAAATGTGGGGGGGGGGTTTCCCCCAGAAAGAGGTGGAAGAATACAGATAGGAACTATGCTTCCTTGTCCCACTTTCCTGCAGTATTTTAAGGCTGTAAACGTATTGGCTCAGGCAAATTACAGTTCTAACGCTTCTAAACGGTCCTTCATCCACATCCCATCATATCTATTCTCTGTTTTATAGAGGAGGAGGAGCACAGTCTACGCTTCAGTTCACATAGCAAGACCAACTTAACAGGGAAGGAAAAAATGGCCATATTGCTCACTGACCATCTTCATATATCTTAATTCTCATTCTGATACCCAGGAGCAGTGCTTTTTTTTGTTTAAAAAAAAAGGTGCCGGAACTCACACACATCATACAACCCCCGCCTTGCCTACCCTACAAGGTTCCATCCAAAAAAGGTGCCGGAACTCCCGTTCTGGGCATTCTATGACAAAAAAAAGCCCTGCCCAGGAGCAAAGTAATATTTCTCATTTCCAAGCCAGGAAAGTGTTCATATGTAGCAAGAAAAAGAAAAAGTGCAAGATCATTTTTCTAAATAAGATATAAGAATCCATACACAGCATTTGGAAGAAATCAGTTGCTTCTCTTGTGACCCAGAATTGTTTCCATGGGCTAATTCCAGGGTTTTCATCAAAGGCATTTCTATTGTCTGCTATGAGATCCAGCCTTTCTAATAACTTGGCAAATATAACAGGATATTCAGCCATGCATGCAAAATATTTGCTCTACTACTGAGCCACATTCCTTTCCCCAGAAAAACCACACTTACTGAATTATACCTTCTCAACCTTTAATTTAGAAAAAAAAGGAGTCAGAACTCAGTAGTTGAGCAGATTCCTGGTAGATTCCAGAACTGAGGAGGCTGATTGGTCTAGAGATCCCTGGCCTGCAGACGTGAGAATTGCAATTTCCCAAAAATTTCCACTTCTGTGGAGTCCCTGGTATTCTTTGAGCCTGATTATTTGCTTGCAGATATTTCATTACTTGATTAGGTAACAACATCAATGCAAGTGAGTGCAGGCTTTGATCCCTATTTATATGCAGTAGCTTGCCTGCCAGTGTTGCTAGGGTATGGTTTTCTCTTTGGCAGTTCCTTGATCAGCATATTGTTTTCTACTTGATTGTTTGTCTGATGTTAATCAGGAACACCAGAAAAAGGTAACAGACCACCTATACAAAATCTTCCAACAAAATTGATATTCCTGCAACTTTCAAAAATGCCTGACCACTCAACCCACTACAGTACCATCAACGCAAGCTATGAAAAAGTTAACACTGACATAAATCAAAAACATCTCAGAAACAACCAGCAGACTGTTACAAACCCATGGCATCACCATAGCACTCAAATCAACTAAAGCCCTCTAAAACATCTTAAGTAAACCAGAAGATCCAGTAATCCCAAGAAGAAAGAAAACGAGTGATCTATAACATACGGTGTAAAGACTGTAATAGCCTCTAAGTAGAACAGATAAGCAGGAGACTAGCAGAAGGCATCCATGAAATCAACTAAAATTCAGAAGACATGATAAAAACTCTTTAATCTCACAACACTGGACAAATTCAACCATGCTTTCAATTGGGAAACTGACATCTTACTGACAAGCTAAATCCAGTACTGTTAGGGAATTCTTGGAAGCTTGGCATTCAAACAAATCAGCCATCAGTAGAAATATAGAAATAAACCACATTCACACAGCATTCAAAAGAATCAATTAAAAAATCTAAGAAGAAAACAAAAAGACCAGAACACATCCTCTTTAGCAGCCAACACCCAGATACTGTAAGCAAGGATTAACACCAGACAAACAAACAATATCCTAATCAAGGAACTATCAAGGAAGAAACCACACCCCCACCTACAGAGGCTAGGCAAGCTACTGTACACAAACAGGGAACAAACTCCACATCCACCCCCGCTGATGAAGTTACCTAGCTGGGTAAGGAAATGTCTGCAGGCAAACAATCCAGCTCAAAGAACATCAAGGATTCCCAAGTTCAACCCTAAGCTGCAAATATTCTGTTACCACTTCTACATAGTGTTTAGCAAGATGTGATTCCGAAGACTACATTTGGAACTGATTACTTGAGGTGCAATGAATTGCTAAATGAAAAGGGGACAAAGAACATCTAATTTTGATTATCAGAACTCAGCGTCAGATAATTTATCCAATTCAAAGGATAAATGAAGTGATACTGATGGTGTGAAGTAGTGGAGGGAACAGGTGTTCAGGGGCTTTGTTTTCTGGACATCCTATCAAATCTTTGGACTCTACCCTTATAGCTGTATCAGTTGATGTATTCCTCAAGTGAGAAGTTACATAATTCAGACACATTCAAAGGTAAGACAAGGAAAGTGAGGTCTTTAGCTGTCACGTGGATTTTAAAAGGTGAGATAGCAAATGTTGTGTTTCCTTAATCCATGTTATGTCTATTTCTGCAGGAGCCACAATAGTAAGCGTCTGTTTTAAATGAATCTTGTCTATTATTTTTGTCTTTAAAGTATGTGGCCTGATTTTTCTTGTTTTAATATGTTAGTTTTAATTTTTTAAATGGGAATATTTTTATCTTGGTTTCTGAACATGAGCTGGAGTCCAGCTTCAACAAAAGAAATCCACAATAGGTTTTTTTTTTAAGAAAATCACAGCTATAGCTACATGCTTAATTGTATTTAAGCTATAGAACAGTCTGTATCAGTGCTGCTGATTTAATTGGGCTTACTTCTGAGTAACTAGGCATAAATAGCATAAGGTGCAATGAGTAAAAAGTCTTTCAATTGAAGCTCTTTGTTGAAAAAATGGCTGCAAGGAAATGATCTTTGAAAGAATGATGTATCTTCTTGCAGGCTTTTAATGAATGGAGGGTAGGTATGTCTTTAAAAATGTCTCTTTCCAGATGCTTTGTTTAAAGTAGGTCATTTCACTCCCATTACACATACACCAAGTCCAGACTTTGTAATGAGGTTCTGAAATTTAGATGGAGGCAAGACCTGAATGCATATTTCCCTTTCCTTTTCTTCACCAGCTCTGAAGAGCACATCAACTAAACTTAGCAAACTGTATGCCCTTGAAGGATAATTTCAGCTTTGCACAAAATGGTAGAAGTGGGATTGTGATGTTAATAGATGGGAGCTTTCATATTATATTAAAAGAGAAAGAGAATCATGGAGTTAAATTAGAAACAGGCTTTGCAAGAGGCCTATAACCTATTCAATACATTTAAAAGGGTCTGGAGCAATTTAAATTGTTTCCATGTTGACTGATTGCTCTACAAGTGGACTGTATTTTAATTTTGTGTTAAAATTAGTTGCTGGGGTGACAGATGGAAAACGATCAGCACTTTGATACAGCTATTGCCCTCATTCATCTGAGTCCTAGAGACATGATTCTTCCCCAGCCCAAATCAGTTGAATTCCATCTGACATTTTAGTATCCATTTCATTTGCATCAGCCTTCCTCAACTGGTGCTTTCAAGATGTATTAGACTGCAGCTCCTATAATTCAAAGTCGAAATGCCTCCATTCGTAGTAATTGTACTATGTATGGGCTGCAAAGGTTTAGATAACCATACTATGACACCAAAGCAATAGTATCTGCAGCCATTTAGTGGTCATCTACATTTTTGCAACCTAATTATGATATGCCTACTTCACAACTCATAACAAACCATAATCTCCTTTGTTCTGTTTTGCCTTTACCACATTGTATAAAATCCAGCCATCATATTTTATATATTCTGGCTCAGCACATTGTAAGAACTCAATAGTGGCTTATTCAAATAATGGATAAGTATGCCATATTCAGAGTTCATTCTGCCAGGAGATACAATTTAGATCTTGGAATATAGTTTCTATTTCTAAGGCTTATAGAAGCCTAGAACTTCCATTTCATGTGTAGTTAATGGGACTCCATGGCTGCTTCTTTTTGTCTTTTTACGAATCCTCTTTGAATTCCATCCAACATGATTTTCTCAAACCTCTTCAAATCTTTTTTCCCCCCATTTCTTTGTTTTACAGTTCAGTACTCGTTCATTTTGTAAGATGCAATCTGGATCGATTGGGTTGAACATTATCCTGGGACATATTTGCCCTCGTTCATTTTCTCTATGACTAAATCACCTCAACCATCTTCGTTCAGTGGTCCTTCAGTTCTAAAGGCCACCAAAAAAGAGACTAAGCAATTATTGGTTGTCCTGTGCTATGTCCTAAACTCAAATTAACAAACAATTGCTTTGTTCACACAATAGGATATTTGTATGTACTTGCCCATTTGTATGGGCTATAATACTCTAATAAATCTGCAGTAAAGTTTGTTTTTTAAGGACAGGTGTACATTATGTTTCAATTCTATTCTAAGCTTGAATCAAATTGTTACCGTTTCACTAGATGTGTTCTGAGTAACCATTATTTTAAAAGTTATTTTAAGATTGGAACCCTTCCCATGAGATTGGAACAGCCTGTTTTGTACAATGAAGCAGCTCAAAGTCTGAATGTTTTACACAGTCCTATTTTTAAGATACCACAAACTTATTGTTGCTATTTCTGCAGCATTCTTAAACAAAGCTACCATTTAGAAATTCAAACAATGTAGAACAGTGATATTAAAATAATTGTGGAAGCCATTTACAGATGATAAAAATCCAAGTCAATTCAGTACTGAGGCCTATATGAATCAATGGGAATTATTTACAGCCTAAAACTCTACTATAAAGAGGCATATTAAAGGACTTTCACGTGATGCCTAAAATAAATCAAACTGTACAAAATCATGCTAGGAGAATCAGAAACTTTGTAAATGGTCAGTAATAAACCCTAAGCTTATTCTGAGGATCTGGGCTGAAATGGTACAGAGCCTTGCAGATGACTGGACTTGATTAATTAGAACATAGAATAATAGAGTTGGAAGGGACCTTGGAGGTATTCTAGTCCAACCTCCTGCTTGAACAGGAAACCCTATGCCGTTTCAGATGAATGATTGTCCAGTCTCTCTTTAAAAGCCTACAGTGATGGAACACCCATAACCTCTGAAGGCAAGTTGTTCCATTGGTTGATTGCTCTCACCTTTAGAAAAATTCTCCTTAGTTCTAGATTGCTTCTCTTCTTGAGTAATTTCCATCCATTGTTTCTCATCTTGCCTTTTGGTGCTTTATACAACAAAACATAGGAGTGGAGTTCTTGTTCACATTTGATCAGCCCTTCCATGTCTTCTCACCCCTTTCCCTCCCAACAATTAATTTTTCATGGCACTTGAACATGCCCAAAATGTTAGCTTTTTTAAAAAAATTAAGGTATATTTCATTGGACTTTACTACAGCAAATAGCCTTTGTCTTCTTTCTTTCATTCTCTTGTAGCAGATGAAAAGTTCTCCTTTAAATATAGTCCTGGCAAACTGAGAGGAAACCAGTATAAAACAATGATGACCAAAGACGAACTTGAAGAGGAACAAAGGTAAGTTGGATTTTCTTTAAATTCAACAGAATCACTCAAGATTCTGACCCCTCTTGTTTCCTCTAAGTTGCAGTGTCATATCAAGTATAATTGGGCTTAGGTTTTTTTAGCTTTCCCAGCTGAACCAGTACAGTCTTCTTATAACCAAAGATTAATTCTTGGGTGATGTCTGAGTCATGAAGAATCTTGCCCACTCCCTTGGAAATGGATCTGTTGGCTGCTTCTCATTTCACAGAGCATTTGTCAAAGTAGCAAGATTTACAGTGGAGAATCTGGTGCCAAAACCACTAAGTAAGCTCAGTTTAAACAAAACTCGCCATAAATCTTGTAGTTCTATGCCTTGGTCCTTATTATGATTACCAAGCACATTAAAGTGATGACAGTACAAGTCTTCATGTCCCCCATAAAAAAAATGAAAATTTCTTCCAATTCTAACATTTTACAAAAATTGTTTTTACTCGCCATAAATGCCAAAAAGTATCCAGGTCAAATATTTCAGTTTACCATTAAGAAAACTGTAATGGTTTCCTGACTTGCAGACATTTGGCTATTCAGAAATAAGTTCAATAAATTACTTGCTATCTCAGAAATTGTTTGGTAGAAGAATTGCAGCACAGATGCAGTTAGGAATAAGTATATACTGATAGAGTGTGCTTAGAAAATTGTTTTTCTGGTTTAAAAAATAGATTAATACTGTATCTCTTTTGTAAAGGTCTTGCAATTCTGGCTTATATTGTTACTTAGTTTTTTGCTAAAATTTGCTTACAGATTTTGCTCCATTATGTTTACTATGAGCTAAAAAAAATGTGTTTCTAAATAGAGATCCAAAGTCTGATCCATTAATGATCTGACTAGATGAGGTTCATGTTCTTGCAAATTTAATCAACCCCATAAAGCCCAACTCTTATTTTAAAAATACGTTCTTCACAACAATTCCATTGTTGCATTATTTAGCCCTTCAGTAATAAAATTTCTAAACTATTAGGATATACAAAAGTAAAACTATTGTTCTTTCATCTATCGGAGTTCAGCTGAAAATTCTGCTAAATCTATAAAAATTGTATGTTTTGGAATAGAATATTCTGATAAGGGAAAAAAAGCTGAAATAACATATAAACTCATAATTATAATAGGCAATCAAATCTAATGTGACCATCGCAAATAAAAGTTCTGTGGAACATTTAAGGAAATAAGTTTTTATCAAACCGTTCGGTTTAGATTTAGATGAGCCATTAAATTCAGTATCATTTGGTTGTTTTCAGTACAAATAATTTGGTTCCTTTGTGGATCCTTTCTTTTGATCAGAAAGCTGCACATTTCTTGAGTAACATGATGTGGATGGGGAAAGGGGCATGGTAAAAAATTGGGTGCATGAAACACAAAACTGAATTTGGTTTAACTGAAAGTTAATTGAAATTAAATACAATTAATTAAACAAAGCCATAGTATGATTATTACTGTGTATTTAATTTTATATACTAAATTAAAAATTACCGTATTTGTCAAAACTAGGGAGGAATTGGAGTCTTACTATCATTTGGGGGTGGATTACTTGTAAATCTGGGGCATGAGTTGTGCATACTTCTACTAGGAAGGATCAAATCCAATAAATGAGTTTTTCTTTCTGCTGAACAGCTGTGTAGAATTTCAGGCAAGGCAGCTTTTGTCAACCCTTCAGTGCTGCAGCATGAGAAGTTGCCTATACCAGTGTTCCTCCTGTTTAACTAGGAATGTCAAGTCGCCAGTGCATAGGTGCCTCCTATTACCCAGTTCTTGATCTAAGATGTACATGAACAAACAAAATTAATTCTTAACCCAAAAAATATAAACTTGTGGTCAGTCATTTATACTGTGGATTTTTTTGGCAGGGCTAAGCAATTATGTAACCATGTAGAGAAGACAAGGGAATATGTGAGTGACTTTAGCAGGTTTTAAATTTGTATATTGTATAGGAAGCATAGTGCCCTAGCAGTTAAGATGTTGGGCTTGTTGACCGGAAAGTTGGCAGTTTCAGACCCAAGTACCACATGATGGAGTGAGCTCCCATTTTTGCCCCAGCTCCTACCAACCTAGCAGTTCAAAAGCATGAAAATGCAAGTAGATATATAGGTACCACTTTGATAGAAATGTAGCAGCATTCCATGCACCTTGGCGTAGAGCCATGCTGGCTACATGACCACGGAAGTGTCTTCCGACAACGCTAGCTCCTTTGGCTAGGAAACAGAGATGGGCACTGCTTCCCTAGAGTTGAACATGACTGGGTAGGGGAAAACTTTTTCTTTAAAAGTGTATGTATTCAGTTTAAATATACAGATAATCCTTTTATCAGTCCTAATTTGGAGAAGGGTGTACTACTAAGACAAATGATATACCAACCATATATATCGGTGGAAGAAAAACAGTCTTTCCTAAAGTATGGGTGTAGTGCATTTATCTGTTGACTTGCAGAGTCAACTTGCAGAGTCAACTTGCAGAGACCTGGAGCCATCTTGTCAGCTCCACTGAATGTCTTACAAATGGTCTCTTTGATCATTCCCTGTTCTGTTGAAATGCCGTCAGACATTGTTAGTGCAATGTTTCTTTAGGAAATAGTTTTACAATAATTTAACAATACAGCAAAGATACAAATGCACAAACTTTAATTATTTGCTGAGGTTCATCTCTGAACAATCAATGTTCATTTTGGTATACATTTTATTTAAGGCTATTGTATATCACCATCAAAACTGTGAGCCATCTCGGACTACAGTATTATTTACCTCCCATTCTTCCATTGCACTCACAACATTCAGGACACAGGGCATATTTGCATTCATGTATGAATCCCAAATGAGTTGCATTCCTTTAATTATACTTTTTGTAAAAACTGGAATTATAAGCTGCACTGTCCAACAAATCAAGGTTCCTGGAGCATTCCTCCATTATCAAATATTCAACGGTTCTCAGAGTCTAATATGCTGGACTCCTATCATTACTACTAATACCAATATAGTATCATTTCCAAAATTATTAGCCAGTTTTTAACTGAGGCATCGCTGGCAGGCAAAAGAGAGTCTAGATAATTATCCCATTGCTGTGTTCATTTTTGCTTTGTGAATGGTGTGATTCATATTTATTTTCTCAATTTCCTCTGCCTATTGATGAATCTAGTTTGACTAGTTATGACTAGACACTGTCTTCCTGGGCATTAGATTATTTACAGTATTTGATTCTATTGGACACTATGAGAAAAGTGGCATCAATGGGCCTTTAGAGGCTATAGCTATAAACTTCGGCAATGCTGTGGCTCTATAGCAGTCAGTCATGCCCAGCATGCTCCAGTGTGCCAATACTTACCAGTTGTGTACCACAGGCAGCTGATCAAATATGACTATTATTTGAATTACATACTTCATCTCATTATACAACAAACCAGTAAATGCACTTTGAGCCCTCTGGAACTAAATGCAAAGCTACAAATGCTGCATCAGTTCCAGACACTATGTGTTACGCAGGCCTGCTTTGACAGTTGTGCAGATCAGCCTTCTCTGATGTGGTGCCCTCCAAATGTATTCCATCTGCCACCTTGGTTGGAAATGTTAAGGGTTTGTATCCCACACATCTGAAGAATTACACACTGGAGAAATCAAGTGTAAATGTTAATTTATCAGGCACATTCTCAGGAATCCTATGTCACTCAGAATAGGTTGCACTTGGAGCGGCTTTGTAAAATAAAATAAATACAGAGGAACAAATGCAACAATAACTAAGCAGGATTCCCTGACCTTTGTTACACAAGTGTTTAAAGATAACCCAAACTCATCTTTTACTTGACACAAACCTGAGTAAGTCCCTAGGACAGCACTTTCCTAAGGAAAGAAAGGGTTTGTAACAACCTTTTCCACCTACACCCTGGTTGCAGCTACACAATTGACCAGGGTTTCCTGTGTCCTTTATCCACTTTCCAAATTCACCTGCCCTACTTAATGCTTGCTGCCTTGGCCTGTGCAGAGCTGTTTGCAAATTCCTTCCCCCCCGCCGCCCCCACCTCTTGTGCTAATGGGCATCTGGCAGACTGTTGCATTTCTTCTAACGGTTTCTCTGTTTCTTATCATTGTGACCTTGTCTGTGTTTGTTTCTCCCAGCTTTTTTGTTTTGTTTTGTTTTTTTCCCCTTCCCTCGGAGAGCTGGTGGTGGCACCAGCAGTTTTCCATTTCAGGCTTTTCCAAACCCTCCTCCTTTGTTGTGGTTTCTTTGGGCAGGGCTGCCCTCAGGTAAGGAGCTACACTGAATCAGCTGAGGAAAGCCATGCCATCCACCCTTCGAGCCTTTGGTTCTTCATGCCATGTGCCTACATGTGCACCCTAACCCTCCCTGGCTTTCTTTCTTTTTTCCTGTTGGACATTGCCTGGCATTGCTGCCATTTTGATGTGACCCAGGTTTGCTGCGTTTATTATATTGCAGGATTGAGCTGACCTCTGACCTCACCTCCCTGTAGCAAGTACCTTAGGTCCTCGGCCACAAACATTTCTTGCAAATCTTTTTGGTAAGGAGATGATACTTCTTAGAAGTAGTGGTTCCACCTATAACCTCTGCTAATGTGACTGGAAACTAAAGTTGACCATGTTTCCCCCTCCCCCTGCACCTCCTCCCCTTCTCCCTATTCATAACTAATAAATTAAGTCTCCCTCTCCTCTGTGCCCCATTTCATTTATCAGGAGCACCACAGTTCAGCGGGGAAAAAAGAGGTGCACTTTTGCCTAGTGGAACATATGCTGCTGGCCTTTCCCATCTATTGCCTCACCCACAGTCTTTAGCTAAGGGGAGGAACATGTCCCTCCAATTTGAAACCTGAACTTTGGGCAACTTGGCTAATTCAGTGTGTACTGGGTGGCAGTTCTCTACTTTTGGGCCTGGAGGAACTGTCTGTCCAAATCGGTCGTAGGTCACAGTTTCTATGGAGGAGACATAAGGCTGAGAGAGTGGCTTGCTTGAGAGTCAGTACATTGATATCAGTAGAAAAGTTTTGTTTTTCAATGTAAAGGTCCTGCTCTTAGTTACTGTGAGATATCGGTGGCATAATCAATCAAAGTATATGCTTCAATCTCTTTTGTTTAAATTAGCATCTGTCGAGCACCATGGATGGTACTGTAGATTTTTGATATTTTACCTTACAAAATACAGTGTCTCCCATGTTCCCTCCGGTATTTATAAGCCTATTTATAAGGGCTTTGCAGACACCAGAGAATAATAGTCCTTAGCTTGTTGTATAGGCATCAGAATAAATTGTCCTGCTTCCTCAACATGCTGCCCTTACCCACTTACAGAGAAAGCTCTTTGCTTGAGTTGCAGGTCTTCCAGAAAAAGTGAGGATATTGCTCTTTCTTTTTGCTGCTCTCCAAGCTTGCTTGTACTCCTTCAGGAATCAGGCAACATGAAGAGGGAGAAAAACAACAGGGAGGGAGAGCAGTCAGTCAAAGAGGCTCCAAAGAGCTCCCTACTGAGGCACCAGCTTCAGCCTATTCAGTCAAGTCTATAAATAATATTTAGATTGTAGGTACGAGCTGCAGTTTTTCATTAAATGGCAGGCATTTAATGCACTCCAAACGGGTTAAATTCAAGTTGAGTCAGTTCCAGGCCTACAAATGTACATCCAATAGGATCTGTATTATGTATTTATTTATAAAACAATTTTAATGCACGCTTTGAAGCTTGAACAATGGTTCCCTGCATATTTGCAATTCTAATCTTTTAGTTACTATGTTGTATTTTTCATTTTTCCTTGAAAGACAACACTATGAAGGCATCTTAGTGGCATGCTCTCATAAGACGAAGATGTTTTCTTACTTGAAATTGCCAACAAAATCCCTTTTGCTAAATTGCATTATTTGGGCATATCTCCTTCAGTTTTTAGTAACTAGTCTTTTCCGGAGGAATCTTGAGATGTAATTTTGGAGTGGTTTGTTGTATCTTTCGTAACATTTCTCAAACGTATATTTCCTAGCATATTTGGCAAATTGTTGAAGATTAAATTGGTATTAAAATGGCATTATGAGCCGTGGTGGTGCAGTGGCTAGAATGCAGTATTGCAGGCTAATTCAGCTCACCACGAGGAGTTCGATCCTGACTGGCTCAAGGCTGACTCAGCCTTCCATCTTTCCGAGGTCAGTAAAATGAGAACCCAGATTGTTGGGGGCAATAGACTGACTCTGTAAACTGCTTAGAGAGGGATGCAAAGCATATAGAAGTCTAACTGCTATTGCTGTTAATACAAGGTGTTTAGTATTATTTAAGCAACAGGGGAGACAAATCTCCCCAACTGCTGTTCCTTACTGAAGTTGAGAACATAATAACAGATTTGTACATATTTATTCTATGGGATGGGGAACCTGTGGTCCTTTTAAGTGTTTTTGTTTTTTAACCATTTTCACTAGACCTACCCAGGGCAAATGGGAGAAGGGAACATATTGGGAGTTGTAATTCAGCAACATTTATAGAACTCAAGGTTCCCTACTTTGTAAATGCTCTACCTGTTGCTAAAGTAACAATAATACAACAGATTTAGAAAGGGAAACCTGTTTTTACAAACCGAATGTGTACTTCTAGTCATTTGCTGCAAAACTTCTTTTATCACATTTCTTTCAGTGGGGGGTAGGTGAGAGAAATTGAGAATCGGACAGAAAATTGCTTCTCCCAGTTACAGAACATCCAGCGCAAAAACACCCTCCAAGTTTGTGGAAAATTAGAAATTAATAGAAAAGAAAGTGAACAATGGTTGCTAATTATTATGTTTGCATATTACCTCCAGGATAGAGATTTATACATCTGAAGACTGGGTGCTGGGAATTAACAGTGGGAGAGGCTAATACCCTCAAATCCTGCTTAGGTGCTTCTTAGAAATATAATTACATATGTAGATCTCTTCCCCTTCTATATTGCATGGAGGAACTTTCCTTGTCATCATGCTTTCCTACTTCCATTCCACCAGAGATGGGGAATATGGAATGAAGATCGTTATAGCAGTATCACATGTTCTGTTAGCTACTTGGGGGAGAGAAGATGTACAAATACTTGCTTACCAGTAGGCATTCATTTATCAGATGAGGAAAGGAGTGAGATATAAAGTAAGACAGAGATGCTCTTCCAATTGTCCTTGCCTTTCATCTAAACTTCAGCGATGAGAAAAGCTTGCAGCAAATTGGATACCACAGTCTGAAACTCAAATCACCTAAATGAAAGAACAACATCTGTCATTAAAAGCTATTGGGCCATAATCCCTTGCTGAAATCCAAGAAGGTACAGCAAGAGGGGGCAGAGTTTTCCATTTGAGGTCTGCTTCTTCTTTTCTTTAAAAAAGAAAAAGATTGTCTTCTTATAACAACAAATCGGTATGTAAGCTATACTTAAATTTGGACTGGAAATTCATAACAGCTCCTGTATATAAGCCAATGGAGCAGAAGATTAATCAAGGCATCCAAAAAAATTTCCAGTTTCCCTTTTCCCAAACACCAGCCTTCATAAGGGTGGGGATCTCTTGGAACAGTTACCCCTTGGCATCTGCTAACCCTGCTCTTCAGTGCATGCTCTTCTGCTAACTTCCCCATAATTTTTGCTTGCTGAAACCCTGTGAGTTTATGTGTTGCTTTGGGATGGTGAATACCTTCACCTCTTCATGTCCTTTGCCTCCTCTACACTTGCCTTCTCCTCCTCCTCCTCCTCTCACTCCTTTGCTTTCCTATCCAGCATGGTGCTTCTTTGGGATAAGAGAGGCTGGTAAGTTTCTGCTCCTTTTTTTCATTTCATCTTCTGCAGCATGATAGAAGGTTGGGCAAGAAGGATGGACAAACACTTTGGGGGAGTTAGTGCACTCAATAAAACTGCCAAGTGTTTATTTCCCCAGCCTGGGGGGTTTCTAGATGTCTTGGACTACAGTTACTATTTATTGCCAGTCAAACCAGATTGGGGGCAACAGGTATTGTTGTCAAATTTCAGTTATTGCCCTTGTCCTCTGCAGGGTATGAGGGTAGGAAATGTTATTCTTCAAATTAAGTTTAAATGCTGTTCAGTCTGTTAACCCAGGGGTCCCCAACCCCCAGTCCGTGGACCAGTACCGGACCACGGCATGCCAGCAATCGGTCTGCACAAACAAGCAAAGCCCCATCCGCGGGATGCAGGGAGCACACAAAACCATGCACCCTCCGGTCTGCGGAAAAATCTCTCTCCACGGAACCGGTTCCTGGTGCCCAAAAGGTTGGGGACCTCCGTGTTAACCCATGAAAGATTTCCAGACCAGATCACTTTTCATAAGTCAGCTTTTTCACCTGGGTGCCTTCCAGCCATAGTGAAATCCCATGCATTGCCCAATAGGTTCACTAAGGCTTCAGTAAGCTATTTCATCTGGATTGTGATTTTGAGTAACTTTAGCAATGACCTGATCCAACCAGACCCGGATATTGCTGCAGATATTATTTGTGAAAA
Organism: Azemiops feae; assembly: GCA_023970755.1. Lineage (NCBI taxonomy): Eukaryota > Metazoa > Chordata > Lepidosauria > Squamata > Viperidae > Azemiops > Azemiops feae. The sequence goes on along the minus strand of JALGBA010004297.1, from coordinate 3,885,151 downwards.
TAACCTAATACAGAAAAAGCAGATCAGTTATAATCCCCCAAATATCAGCAGTCTGGCTCACCCAATATTTTCTGGCAGCAAGACGTATTTCTTCTAGCAGTTATCTGGTTTGGGGCATCAGATGTGAAAAATTCAGCAACAATGTATGGAAAGAACTGGCAAATCAAAAAGATGCTTTGGACTACAAAGTAGCTGACTGCTCTATGCTTTTACAATTGCTATTATTTTTCAAAAGCAGTAGTAAGTTTTCTTAACTGTACAGTCCGATTTTGTATTTTGACATATAAAAATTTGATGGGGTTTTTTATGCCTGTACCTGATTCTCTTTTGTGACACATTTCCTGAGTGAGCCTGGCATAGAATTGATCTTGGATTTTTTTTTTTTAATTTATATTAAGAAATAAATCACACTGGAGAAAATTCTAGCCTTTTGGGGTTGATCAGGAAACAGATTCAACAAGAAAATTAGAAGTCAGCTTTATAGAAATAAGCTATATTAACAGAACCCTGCAAATCTGCTTGTGTTTTTCCTCTCCTCTCACTTAGTGAGTCCAGGAGGAGCCAGCCTGAATCTCTTCCAAATATTACCTTTTCCCCCATACTTTAAGGATTGCTTCTGTCTTTTTTTCTGGGTCTGAGAGATAACTGCTGAATATTCCCCTCGAAACCATCTCCATAAGTCTCTACAGGAATTGTAGAGTCCTTTAATGGATATTCTTTTTTTCTCTACAACTGCAGTATTCTGCTCAAGAGAAGGGGGGGGGAGGATGACAAGGAAAGCTACTTTGAGCCTTTGATTGCTTTCCATTTTTGCTCAGCTTCTAGTTTTCATTAGCCTATCTGCAGTTTTCGCAGTATATTCTTCTATACTTCATAAAATAGAATTGTTTATTGCCCAAGTGTGATTGGACACACAAGGAATTTGTCTCCTTATTGGTATTTCTGACCCTGTCATAGTCAGCCATTTTCTGCCTGCAGCTAGATGTTGTGGGTGCAGTTCTTTGATAGCAAGCGATAAAAAGCGAGTCAAAACCAGGAAAATTAGCATCTGTCATGGGACTGTATGAATGAAAGTTTTACCATCCTGCTTCATTCATGGAATTTTGAAGGAAGTTGGATGAATTTGTTTTCCAGATGTAATCTTCAAAGCTCTTAGTACTTAGTTTGAAAGTCAGCTCTCAGCTTTGACCTGTATTTTCCAAATATGTCCTCATAAAAGATAAGAATTAGATAATATTCCATCATATTAAACAGTTCTATAACAAAGAATTATTCCAGGCAATTTTAGGGTTTCTCAGGTAAAACATAAAGCCATCGGTTTAAATAATAATTGTTAGTATATTAGCAAAAATAAACATTTTGGAGTGATGGTAAATGGGGTGTAAACTACAAGCTATGCATGATCCCCTAACTATAGTTTTTGCAGCCCTGAAGGTTTTCAGATCACTGAGGTAATTCAGCAGCAAATTAACAGCAAACCTAGGGGGGAATTTGGTAAATTAAATCTGAAATAAACTTTACATGTCCAAGGAAAATATTCCCCCTCTCTCAGCCCAAAATCAGTCAGAGAATTCTGCTGCTTTTACTATGGTATTGTGGTTGCAGTAATAGTAAACAATAATGACCTGAAGCTTCCAAAAATTTCTGTAGCTTTGGGCTAAAGTATTAGGATGTCAATGACTTGCTGCAGTGTTGTTGAATTAACATATGAAAGCAAGTGAGTTCCTTCTGCCTGCATTCTCAACTGATGTTATAATATGTGCTCAGAAGAAATATTTCAGCTGAAATAGATGGAGTTAGAAAAGCTTTAACACAGCTATTAATGTGATGACAACATTAATGACAGCTTAAAAATAATGACTTCCAAATGTTACTCAATCTGTTTGCCCCAAAGTGACTTTACAAAATGGGCCATTTAGAATATAACTGTAAATGAGCACACTATATATCACTTAAAAATAAAGCATAAGCACAGGCATATCAGAGCAGTACAGTATAGAATAGCTTGTTGGCCACTTTTTTTACAGAGATAATCTCTGATTACTTATAGCTGGAACTCTGGGATGGGCCGTTTTTTTAATATCCATCGTCTGTTAAAATAAAACTTAGTAACTAGCTATAGTCTATTGAAATATCGCAAAGGTGCTTTTTCCAAAAGGCAACTAGACTTTCTTGGTTTTTTTTTCTTTGGAAATGTTTTGCTTCTTACCCAAGAAGCTTCTTCAGTTCTAACTGTTGAAATAGCTCTTCTTGGGAAGAAAAAGGAAAAGACCAAAGAGATTAGAAGTAGCTTGTCATCCACGTGGATCAATCTTTTCCCTGGGTCTGTGGCCTGTTTTAGATCTTATACTTTTATGTCCACAAGTTTCCTGCCTCAAAATGTTAAGGAACTAACAGCAACTATAGACAAAGAAAATTTGTGGGGAGGAGGTGGTGTGTGTGTGTAGAAGAGAGATTTGAAGGCTTCATCTGCTCCTGGAGCTTCAGATTGTCCATTTTAGGTTTTAATCTCATTAACTGCCGAGGAGCTGCTTAACTATAGATGGTCATTCAATTCATAAATATTGCTTTAGCTGTCCTCAACTTAAAGAGAAAAAAGGTTGTGCAGCAGTAAGACTTTTTGCAACTTAAAAAGTACAGCATTTACATTTTATACATTGCCTGATCTTTAAGAACTGGATGTTATGTACAATCAATAGCCATTTCAGTAGCAGTCTATGATAAATGGTTTACAAGTATCCATATCATCACCAAATGATCCTCACCAAGCATATGTTTTCTTAATATTTACGAACCTAGTATTTGACTTACAAAAACACACAATTGAAAATGAAAGTAGCATTCCTAGACTGGATAATTTTTTGGAAAGTGTTTGCTACCAGTACAAAAAGGAGTTTGTTGATAGCTATGCAGTATGACAGTCCCATTCATTGCAAGTTCCAATTCTGGGCTTGGTGAAATTGGCTTCTGACAAATAGAACAGCTCATATTTTAATCCCCACATCTGAACCCATAGGGCTGGTTCATGAGTCTGAGCAACAAATCATGGGATTGCTAAAGAAGGTAGTACTTAGTACAGACACAGTTCTGTATTTATCCTTTCCCCAAATGTCCAAGAGATCCTTGTCAGTTTTCACTTGATAGGGTTAGAAAGAAATGTGAAATGTTCCTGATGGAAAATGAGAGGTGATGTAGATACCGTACTCGTGTTCTTGGGCATAGGCTATCCTGCTGCAAATGATGAAGTAACCTCTTAAAACCTGAGGCATCCTTATGTTATTTGTGTATGCCCAAAAGGTCTAGAAACTTTCCTTAAAACTCCTTCCCTGCACTGAGTTAATCTCCTCTTATTAAAAAATAAAAGCATTAGTAATATATAACTAACCCAAGGTGACACAATTAAAATGTATTCTCTTTATTTTCTTCTTGTTTCTCTTTGCAGAACTGAAGACTATATGAAGTTATCCCTAGACTCTTCCTAAGACTTATCTTTTGGCATTTTTAAAGGCTTGAGGAAAAATAAAAGGGCCAAACCCCAAACACAACCGAAAAGTATCCCTCAAAATATAAGACTTTCTGTTTGGCTGAAGCTGAGTTCCTCAGAATTATTCCTTATAATATCAAGATTGGAACAAGTTGGGGTGTCTGGTCTGGAGAATTATATGGCTAGAGAAAATAACAGACTACATTGTGAGGGTTCTGTTCTTGGATGTAAAGTAAGACCTCTGGGGGAATAAAACAAGCAGACTTTGTTGTGATCTGTACTCCATATCTGCAGCCTCCCCCAAACAAAACAAAAAGAAAAAAGTAACTAGATAACCTGGACAAAAGTGATCAGTTATTGTACAATGGACCTGTTTTCTGTCTGGATGGTAGAACAAGCTAGAGTTGACCCCTTTTCACCACTCTGCCCTGGACCAAAAAACCACCTAGATAAATTTGAAGACAGAGCTGTAATATATAAAACCTCCTGAAGGTTCCTTCCACCCACAGATGGAAGGCTGGTTGCATGATACAGACTCTGGCCTCTTGGAAATTAAACAGTATTTCATCTTGGATAGAAGGAAGTCCTAAGAAACAATAAAGATTTACCCTATAATCCTATATCATATACACATAAATTTAGAAGTTTGTCCCACTGAATTTAGTGGGGTGTACTCCTATATAAGAGTATAGGATTGCAGTCTTAGTATAACAATTTGTGACTAATTTTAATTACAATGATTAAAAGCACTTCATTAGCTAATTCTTTTGTTTACTTGACATTTCAAGCCTGTTCCCAAGAATGGAATCTGAAAATGTGAGCTATGGAATGTAAAATGGCCCTTTGGTTACCAATTTTACATTTCCTAAACAAGATTAAAGATATATCCATTTTTTATGTTGTATCACTATTCTGTCATCACATCAATTTTGATGTTTTACTGATAATCACTTCCTGTTTGATAGATTGGATTTTTTTTTAATGTTGCTCTCCTATATTTTGAGGGAAAGCTTCATAATCCATCCCCAGTTACTTTTTGAAACAAAATCTTAATTATTTGGAAATACTTGAAATTATTTAGTCAATCATTCTTTGGGACACATAGGTTTAAGAACTGTTTTCCTCTAGACTAATTCCCTCTCCCCCCCAGGCTTATTTAAGAAACAGTAGGAAGCTTTGACATAATTATTTTTTAAATGGTAAGCTTCCATTCCTATATCTTTTTTCACTAATATAGTACAGTTTGCAACCCAATCCCATTCATATAAGGACACTCTGCTTTGAGATATTTGTTAGCAACCACTTTGCCTCCAATTCACATTGATAGACTCAGTGTTCAAAACACCATTAACTATGCAAAGAATGCCTTACATACAATATAATCTTTCAGTATGCAGCAATACATATATAAGGAAAATGCCTAGTGGCAATGAGCAAAGCTATCTCTTCAATAATGACAAATAATGCTGTCTGAGTGGGGGGGGGTTTCTTCTTCTAAATATGAAGGTAGATCTTGTATAAAGGATTATATAATTTCTAGCAGTTTCAAAATGTATATTGCCATTTTTCAGTCCAATAAACATTTAAATAGTTTTCATGACTGGTCATTGTGTTTGTAAATATGCATAGTATACACACGGCTCTTGCTTCCAATAAATTCAGATTTGAATTTGAACTAGAAAAGTTATGATTGATTGGCCTTAGAAAACAAAACCATACTTTAAATTCTTACAAGAAAGAAAGTCATTCACAGTCCCCAGAATTGAATATTACTGAAAATTTATAAAGAGATCCCAATCAAGCATAGCATGCAAAGAAACCTATGACTATTTCTGAGCTTGCAGTTGGAAGTGGTTATTTCTTCCAAAGGAGATGTTACAAATACTGACTGGAAAGGTGTCCAAATGTTTTACACCTGCAATATTCACCATTGTTTTGTTTTGAATCTGTTAACAACTACACATAAATAGTAAGCATGCATTCAAATTTGCATAGAAAATTTACTTTTGTACTATGTAAAGGTTCTGTTAGCTTCTGTTCACTTAGGGATTCATTGAAACACAGTTTGATCAAGAGCACTAAACTTTTGCATACAACTGTATAGATGTAATTACAAGAGTAATACCATCCTAACTAAGGATGTTTGCATACAGGTAAACTTTGCTGGCCATTTTTCACAGCTGGTAATTTTGAGCCAAGCTCGTTGAAAATCCAAGTCTCTTTAGAAGTGCAATAAAAATGGAAGAGGGTTTCCAGTGAATTTTTCCTCCCAATGTCAGTTCCTAAATCTTCAGCCTAATATTACATATCAGTGGTGGGTAAACCACTGTGAATACTTTTTCTACCACAGTTTGCCTCTATGCATCTGCATAATTTGTACCACTGTAATTGCTAAAGAAGACATCAAGGGGAAAAATTGCCTACCTATGTGGGCAACTGGATTGACACTAGTACACTGTGTTAAAAACCAAATATGCCACATTGTGACTTGGCATGATTTTGTTGGGTTTTTTTCTCCCCCCAACCCTTCTTGGTGGACTGACAGGTGTGATGCTATAGGCACATTGGCATTTAGAGAGAAAAAATCCTAGGACCATCTGCAACTTGACGCCTGCGCTTTTTGAGAGCAAGTGTGTAAGAATCCGCATTGGTCAGCGTGGAAGTAGGAAGAGGGGCATCAAAGGGAGCAGTGGCCATCCAAAGAAAAACCCAAAGATCAGAGAGAGACTTCAGAAACTTTAAAAATGCCCTCTTACTTATAAGGAGTTCTGGCAGATGATGGCAGAGGTGGAATAAGAGACGGGTCTAGGCATACTACAAGCATTAGTGAATGCAAAAAAGGGGCTCAAGGCCACAGCCTGTTCAAGAATTAAGGCAGCATTAGCAGCAAACCTGAATACTGTGCCACACTTATATAGTACTCAGCAGATAGTGCAGAATCAAGCAAACTTTGGAAAAATGGAAGGAAGCCAAGAATCCCCCTGTAAAACTAAGATAAGGGAAATACTTTCTAAGCCCTGGGTAAAAAAGGTTTCTTTTAATGTTAAGACAGTACAGGCGATCCTCAACTTACAACCATTCATTCAGCACCCATTTGAAGTGACGGAAGCACTGAAAAAGTGACTGACAATCAGTCCCCAAAGTTACTATAAGGACCTACCTCAGCTAAGCCACCCAAGAAAGCAGAACTCTTGAAACAGGCATTGTCTCAAAAGGAACTTTTATTAGGGGCTAGTGATAGCAGAGAAAACAAGGCGAGATCTGAGGTAAAACCCATGCAAGCAGTTTATTAAAACCACTATTCATTACTCTTCCCCCCAGAGTCCCAGTGTTCGTTTGAATTCCAGCCAATCCACAGGTGGCATAATGTTTTGGTAACTGTCTCTGATGGCGTGTTCTTCAAGGTCTCTCTTGCTTTCATTTCCTTCTGGCTCCAAGTGCCAACCGTCTCTTAGATAAGGATGATGCATTCCTTCTCCTGGGGGAAAGGGCATAGTGGCCAGACAGTGCAAAGCATCCCCAAGACATCCCCCCTCCCAGTGGTCGGATTCAGATATGTGAACAACCAGTTCTTTGTGTGGATGCCGCTTCCGGAAGTCCATTCTGGGCCTGGGCAACAAAAAGTTAGCTACCGGTTCTGCCGAAGTGGTGCGAACCGGCTGAATCCCACCACTGCCCCCTCCCAACAGAATGGCAGGCCCCCCAAAATGGTTACAAAAGCAAGTATACTATAAGAAAGGAAGCAATACATTTCTTTGGGGACCTGACAGTTATGGTTGTTGCAGCACTTCACAGTCAAATTACGGGACTTGGCAGCCTGCCTTCACTTACAACCTCAGGGGTTGCTTCACCTCCCCCCTACTCATCTAGCTCTTTTCGTGGGCGGGCTTCAGGGGCAGCTGTGCAGCAGGGGTGATTTCTGGGACGCTGTGGCTTTGTACCATGCTGTTGGTGCTTTCTGTGGTGCAGCAGACTGAAGAGTGGGGGGTGGGCTTGGAATGCAGAGTGGCAAAGGCAACTGTGGCTGGGTCTTGGGCACTTTCTGGGGCACAGTGGCTTTGCCCCATGCTGTTGACCAGGGGTCTTTAAACTTGGCCCTTTTATGACTTGTGGACCAACTCCCAGAATTCCTCAGCCAGCATGTCTGGCTGAGGAATTCTGGGAGTTGAAGTCCACAAGTCATAAAAGGGCCAAGTTTAAAGACCCCTGCTGTTGACGCTTCCTGGAATTCTGTGGCTTTGCACCATGCTCTTGGCACTTCCCTTAACATAATGGTTTTGCGTAGCACTACTGGGCTGGGTCAGCTGAGGCTTCCGGGGTGGCTGTGGCTTTGCCCTGTGGCTCAGGAACTTCTTGCAGACCGAGTCTCCTGAACCACACCCTATTCCTTCCCCAGCCTCCCTGTGCTTGCACACATGTGTTCACACACCCCATACGCTCTCTCCCCGGCCTCCCTGAGCTCATGCATGGCTTGCCTGTGCTAGGCCTCCCCCACCCCCTTGAAGCACCCCCATCCTCCTTATGGACTCCCTCTGCTTCCCACTTAACAACCCATACATCTGGAGCAACCAGGACTGCTGGTATTGCTGTTGTAAAGTGATGCAGTCATGTGACATTATGCTTTACGACTCCATAGATTAGTGATGGAAAATCTGATCCCAGTTATAGTGATAAGTTGAGAGCTACCTGTTAGAAGATGGATTGAGGCTCCAGTCTCTTAAGAGGGTAGGTAAGATAATCCCAGACTGAGATCCATCTAATGTCATATTCAAGCCCACATTCACTGAATGACAGTACTGTACAAGCATCCCCATTGGCCTCTAATTGTGTCCACATTTCAACTGATTAGTTGGTGGATCTCCTTATTAATAGTATCAGAAAATAGTGATAATGTGGTAGTACAATACTAGTACATTTCTAAAGCCTACTGGATATCTTAGATCAGGGGTGTCAAACTCGCCGCGTCACATGATGTGTCGCGACATATCACAACTTTTTTCCCCTTTGCTGGTGCTGGGGTGGCCGCGGCTTCTGCGTGATGCATCCAGCCCGTGGGCTGGCAGTTTGACACCCTTGTCTTAGATGTTGCTTATTCTTGAAAATGATCCTTACGATGTGCTATTTTTCACTGGAAGAGATTGTTCACCCATTTAAATTATTTAATTTGTAGATGAATAGTCTTAGTGTCTTGTGTAATTTTTCACAACCCAAAATATACATTGGAATTCATGATATCAAGGAATCCATGCAAGGGGTAGCTTGCTAGAAGTGAAAACGTGTCTATAAAAGTATGTGGGGCCATCCCACATAAATAAGCATCTTTATGGGAGATTCAGAACCAAGATTCCCAGCATTTCAGATCAAATGTGTGCAGTCTTTTATTCATAGGGTGAAGAAAAACTTTTATTCACATACCATCATGCATTTTTTTTAAATTTCAGACAGGAAATATCCCATACTTCAAGCTATCTTGTCAAACTCCACTATCTTTCTCAGAACAAAAGTATCTCCATTTTTTTCCTTTCTCTTCTTGGCAGGGTTCAGAGAGAGCAGCTGGCTGCCATCTTCACCCTTCTAAAGGAAAAGTCAGACACTTTTGGAGAGATGTCTGAATCTGATATCAAAGAACAACTTAAGCTTTATGACATGTAGACTGTAAGTTTTTTTTTCCTTTCAGTATACTAAAGGTGTAAAAGCTGTAGTTTTCAACATGATTAGAATATATTGTATATGGAAATGCAATAATTTTTATTGTATTTTATCTTATAAAAGTGATTTTTTAGAAAGAATAAAAGTCATTTAGTTGTGTCAAATCAATATTTAAGGAGCTAAAATATACCAAATGCTGTTGTAACTTCTTACAATGACCTTACACTGTTATTGAATGCAAATATCCTATTGCTGGCAGATATGTTACAGGCAGTGAATGATATTTGACAAGCTGTCTTTGAACTTCTGTAACATGATGGAGACATTTTCAAAAAGAATTGTCTTGATAAAATATAAGTAACCACTGAGTCTGATAAATGGAGCTAATATATCAGAAACACTACTATAAATCTAAAAACAAGTAAACTGTCATTTTACTCAACTTTGTTTTCAAAGAAATTTGTGTTCTAGATTAACTATGTAAATATTTAAGATAAAAAGTGTCAAACTGTAGAAGTTACATAGTTTTGTATACATTTTTGATGAAATATTTTGATAAGGATTATGGATGACAAATGTGTGAATTGTTAGATTTCTGATTACTGCATCCACAGTGTTTAAAGCAACATTACAGAAGTGGCATTGCGTTAGTGTGGGATGTGTTTTTTTCAGCTTCTCAGCCTTACAAAAAGCCCTTTTACTGATTCTATTACTGACTTGAGTTAAAGTTGGCTGTAGCTCACAAAAGCTCAGGTCCTTTAATGAAATCTGTTACTCTGAAAAGGTGCTACCAGGCTCCTTAAAGTAAAGCAATTAAAGTAAAACCCAGGGCCAAACCTATTTCAGAGCCAGTTTGGTGTAGTGCATCCTAAGTTCTAGTCCCACCTTAGGCGTAAAATCAGCGGGGGGGGGGGGGAATCTTGTGCTAGTCCCTGTTTTTCAGTCCTAAGAAGGAGCAAGGCAAACAAACCACTTCTGAAAAACTTGCCAAGAAAACTGCAGAGGCAGTCCAGGAAGTCAGCAGGAGTCAACCCTGTTGGAAGGCACTCCCCAGCCCAAGAATTTACTTAACATCCAAGGTCAGCAACGTTGATTTGGTGCTGCCATCTGCTGAAGTAGAACAGCAAATACTTTTATTTTCTTTTTAAAGAGATAATTTAGACACTGGTTTTTGTAGTAAATGGATGGACCCAGAGGAATTGTGGGGAGGAATTCATGAGGAATTTAGTCCTAATAAAGAGACCAAAAGGACTTTGTTATTAGGATGCGAAGTTAGCTGAAACAGCCCTGAATAGAAAAGCAAACAGGTACTCTGGCTATGCAGTTCCAAGGTTGCAGTAGAGATGCAAGTTGTATCACAAATGGCTGTTATTATAGATTACGGAAAAATCTCTCTAGAACAGTGATGGCGAACCTTTTAGAGACCGAGTGCCCCAAAACTGGCCCCACCCCTGCCCCACCCCCGCTCCACCCCACCCTGCCTGCCCGTATTGCCGCTCACTGCCTCCAGGGCCCGCCGCAGATCGCCCAGGCAGCCCAGCAGCACCATGGCGGCCATGCCCTCTGCCCACGCCCTGCAGCATCAACTGTGCGCATTGGGGCATGAGGACAGAGTCTTGTCTACGCTGCCATGTCCTTGGCTGCGCTGCTTCGCGTGGGCCACGCTCAGAGGCAACTCTGCTCCAGGGAGGCTGCTGGTGAGGAAGGGATCGTGGGCGGAGGCAAGGCTGGGGCAACGGCATGTGTGCCCACAGAGAGGGCTCCAAGTTCTGCCTCTGGCACCCGTGCCATAGGTTCGCCACCACTGCTCTAGAAGATTGCTCTGGAAATGCCCTAATTATGATAGTCAAATGTAAACTTTTGAGGGATTTTTTTTTACGTCCTTAGAAATGTGTAAATGATCAAATGTAGATTAGCCAATGCTATGGCACCATTTGAAATGCTTTGTATGAAATTTACTATATAAGTTTGCTTGTATGTAGATTCAGGGACTTTCACCTGGGAAACTTACCAAACAAGTCCTTGTTTGTCTAAGACTGTGCAGATTCTTAATAAAGTTTGGGAGATTTTGAGCTGTATCCTGGCAGTAGAAGAACAGACTCAAACCTCATCACCCAGGTGGCAGAGAAGAGAGAAGGGCCCTGCGGGTTTCTCTAGGACTAGATCTAGGAATATTTCTCCAACAATTTATACTATAATGGGGAATAGGTATGCTGCTGAAAGAATGTTTGGTTGTTTTAATTATTTCTGGAACTTTTTTTTTTCTTAAATAAAAGAATTCTTGTTACACATACTTCAGGACTGGTGGCAAAATGATATGTATATATGCCCAACTGACTATCTACTTCAGGGGTGTCAAACTGCCGGCCCACGGGCCGGTTTCATCATACCGAAGCCACGCCCACCCCATTGCCGGCAATGCAAAAAGAGTCGCGATACGTCACGTCACGTGATGTGGCGAGTTTGACACCCGTGATCTACTTGAAAGCTTGGTATTTGTGTTTGTGCTATTTGAGGTAAGGAAAGAGAAACTGAAAACTGCACAGACACAGAAATTGCCCTAAATTTACCGCTTTGGAGTAAATCAGCATTTTGGCTTTTTTTTTCTTTTCACTTCAGGCTTACTTTCTTGATAGCACCAAGGATGCACTATAAGAGCTCAATAGTTCACGACACATCTAAGGACTTTGTAGTTAAGTACTAGTGTTTTATATGCCAGGCAGCTAGAAAAAATGTTTTAAAGGAGGTTCCTCAACTCTCAAGGATAATTTAGTACTACTGGTGACAGTAGCCTTGCAAATGAGTCATGTCAGAAAAGGGCATTGATCCACAGGATTGTGAACTGTTTTGTTCCATGTAGAAATCCCTAAAGCTTTAAACTACACCAGTCCTAAAGTTGACATTGTAAGTTCCATCTAAACTGACTGAGTTTACAAATCACATGAAGCCATAACCAACTGAATTCATATACCAGACTAAGACATAAACCATGGGTTATAAAATTGCAATGGTTGGACTCAAATAATGTAAATTATATTATGAAATCAAAGAACTACAGAATCAGAAGAGACTCTGTGACCTCAAATCCAATTGTCTACTCTATGAAAGAATCTAAATTAAAATACCACAACAAATAGGTATTTGACCTCTGCTTGGATAGATCTAATGGAGTACACTATTTCTTGTTAAACTGTTCAAATTTTCCTAACATTTTTCTATTCCTTTAACCATGCTCATTACAAAATATGTTCAATGTTTTATGAAACATTTGGTGTTTGTCTGATTTTTTCTTAAGTGTGATGCTCAGTACTGGACATTAAATTGAGGTGGGTACAATAAATACAGAATATAGTGAAACTATGCTTTTGCTGATGTCCAAGATTGGATTTTACCACCGTTGCAGCCCTTTCACAGTATTGATTGCTATTTTGTGTGCAATCAAATATTCAGGATCTTTTTCACAAGTAATATTACTTATGAAGCCATATATTTCCCATTCTGACCCTGTGCATTTGCTTTTTGCATATGAAGTACACCATTTTGTATTTGCTAAATTTCTTAATGTTATTTTAGCCCATTTACCAAATATATTAAAATAGTTTTGAATTTTATTTTTGTCTTCTGGGTTATAAACTATCCCACTTAATTCTCTATCATGTATAAGACATTCACTCCACTTACCAATACATAGACATGTTTATGAAGAAATAACTCATTGCTAAGCCTAATCACTCTTCTAGCGACTGACTGCAGAAGAAAAGAAAGAAGGGGAAACACTGCAGGAGAAAAGATGAGAAAGGAAAAAAAAATTCCACTATCACCATTTGCTCTGACCAATTATTTTATCTATAACATTTATTCTAAAATGACTAATATATTTTAATGCCTCTGAATTAGTTATTATTATTTTAGTCTAAATATTAGTCCTTTAGGTTGGTAGTGTAGTGACAAAGACAAAATTATGATTCATCTATAAATGAGTGTATACATTATGATAAGAAAATGGTGTCCGTTGGGAGGGAGGGAAAGGATAAAAAAAGGCAAGATTTACAATGTTGTGATGCAAAGTCTACTCCTTTTTTACGAGTCAGTTTCAGTGCGTCTTCCGTCACATCTTTGATTTTGATTTTTTTCCACCAAATAAATTTATGTAAAATTGTTTTTCAAAAAGCATCACGTTAGTTATGTTCATACAACATACAGAATAATCAACCATATAAATGGATGGGTTGCCCAACAAAATAGGCCAAATGTAGGCCGCTTAGTTTGCAGTTCATTGTTATATGCTACAGCCAGAGTGGAATTTACTATCAATTTTTAATTGCAGTAGTGTAGATTTGCAAAATATTTGTTACAAGATTTCTTTTTTCAGCCTGATAAATCCCTTTTGAAGCAACAGTCAAATTAAGTTTTGCCCTTTTACCAAGACAACTAGCCTTTGGGATGGCATAAGCATTAATGTCAATCATATGGTCCCAATTAATTCCAAGGAAGGCTTTAGTCACAACTACTTGAAGCCTGCACCTATTCAGAGCTGAGGTTGCCGAATACAGAGCCATAAAGTAGCCAGTTACATTTTATTCTGTTATGTGATGGGAACAATTTTTTCCATTCAATCAAAATCCGATTGAGATTAATTAATCAGGGATAAGATGCCCATGCAAACACAGTCTTTGTAGTTTAGTGCGTTTGTGAATCAGGTAGATATGCTGGCACAGTATCACCTAAAAAAAAAAAATCCAGCTAGCCTAAACTCCAGTAAAACACAACGCAAGGGATGCAATATATAAAAGAGCGTTCGCTCTTTGAAACGATCTTTCCTTTTGCGCATGCACCTTCTTGTAGCGCTCAGGCCGACTCCTCATCTGCACACGGCGCGCAGCGCATGTTTCCGGAGTTTACAGAGAGCGGAATGTAGATCTAAGAAAATGAAGAACAACCACCCACAACTTCCTGCTTAAGATGGTCGTTTACTCAGTTTTTCTCTTCTCTAGCGGAAGTGAGATTTGCTCTTAAGAAACGGGAAAAACAAACCATAAACTAGCTAAAAAAGATGGAAGTGTTTACGTCATTTCTTACTAGGGTTTTATTTTGGGGTGTTTGGATTTCTTAAAAATGTTAGAAATATTTAAACATATTTAAACCCAGCAAGTAATAATGCTCTTTGCGGAAGATGGGGTTTGCTGCTGTTGAGCTTGTTGGCTTTGGGCAACGTTCAGCTTATCGGGTTTTTTTCTTGCTTATGTATCTCCTAAGACTAAAAATTCAAAGCACAATAGCTAATGTTGCTGTGGTAAATAATTTTTTCACATAATTTAAGCGGGACTATTTGCTTTGTAATAAGAACAAAATAAAATTCTGAATTAGTCCGCTGTTTTTTTATTACAGGGCCCGATTCTTCCCAGGAGACAAAGGGATTTAAAGAAACTTAAAAGTGAGCGCGCCGCGCGCTTCTATTTTACTCATCTATAGAACCCAGTGAAGCTAATACCCATGCGTAATTCTGAGCCTCTAGGCATATATTTTTTTTAAGCTACGGCGGCCGGACGGAGCCGTTCTCCTCGATCCCGCCGTTTCTCTTTTGTTGCTCCTGTTCCGTGACTCTTGATTAAATCTCGGTCGGGATTAGAAGAGGGAACGTGACCGGGGAGCGGTTTCCAGGGTAACGGACCGCTGTGCTTGGCTACACCGCCCCCCTTTTCCACCCGCGGCGTGGACGACTCGATGGAGAGGCAGGGCTTTTGAGTGACCTTTGCAACAGCCGCTGGAAAGGACGTGTTAAGAAGTCCCTGTCGCGCAAAAGTTGCCGGGCAGAGACTCGGCCTTCACGAAGCTCTTCGGAGTCGGGCTCCCTGACTCCCGCCATCTTAGCGGGAACGGCTGATGCTAGCAGGCCCCGTCTCCCAGAGAAGCCCCGGAGTCGCAGGGTTGACGGGGGCGAGGCAGGGCAAGGGCAGGACTTCGGACGCCTTGCGGCCCTAGAGTCACTAATACCACATCTGCCCCGGAGGATCCTGTACTCTGCTCCTGCCTATCCGTGGCCCCGCGACAGAGTTCTCGGCTCCTTCTAGCTTGTCCGCTCACGCCGCCTCTCCAGCCTAAGTCGGCCTTTATCTAAGCACGGTCCTTGGACGGGGGAGGCAGCTTCAGGGGAAGCGTCCCTTGTTTCCGCCGTAAAGTTGAAATCGTCCCAAACGGCCTGAATTTTTCTGCAATGGTACCCATCAGGCCCAACGACGCTAGCCTCGGTGTCTCTAACACCATGGGAAATAAAGATGCGCAGCCCCCTGATCCCAAGGGCCCCCCGCCCAACCCCTCTCTTGTGAAAGCCCTGGAAGCAGTTATAGCAGCTGGTCGACGTGGCTTGCTAGGTCCAGCGGGCAGGGTAGCCGCTGAAAGTGTCCCAGCGTTGAACGTGGGTGGTTGCAATGGAGCAGCTTCTCGGGAACGCCTGAATCCGGCAAGACTAGACAAAAGGAAGAAGGTAGTCAATAAGAAACGCACTGCTGTAATAACTGTTGAGTGCTCAGCGGAGGGTAAGTTAAATAAGGCAACCCACTAGAATGTTGAGACCGCCTTTCCAGTGAATCTGGAAATGTTTGTGTTTCTCTTGTACAGAAATCTCTATACGTTGCCATGATAATGTGCAAGAACTTCTATTGACTTCATATCTCTGCCAGAAAAATTAAGCACAAATTAGCGGGATAGAAAAACCTCTCAATCCATAAGTTCCTAATGTGACCTGACTGATTCTAGTCCTTTGATAATCTTTGTCTCATCCCAATAGCTGTTGAAAAGGCAAGGTAATGTGTAACTAATAGCGATAATATGGAAACTGCATGTTTCACTGTAAATTGTGTACCTCAATCATATTTGCAGCTTTAATTTAAATTACCAAGATTAGGAAATACAGAGAGTTAGAATCATTGAGTTAGAAAGGGGTATTTTGGCCCTCAAATCCATTTCCGACAAATGACTTGTTTTCGCTTTGGCTTTAATGTAGCCAAGGAATGGGAGCATACCACTTCTCCGAATACTATGATTTTTTCCCCAATATCTAATTTTTCTAATCAGAACCTGCCTTAAATCTATTAAATCTATTAAATCTGCTTAAATCTATTATTCCTGTACTCTGAAGCAAGAAGGTCTTGATCTTTTTCTGTGTAGCATCTTTTCAGGTCTTTTAGTTGAAGAGTACTACCATACTGACCTCGGTCATCTTTTTTCAGCTCCTTCAATCTCTCTTCATAAACTTAGATTCTAGTCCCTTGATAATCTTTGTCACCCATCTCTGACCCTTTCCTGATATCTCCTAATCCTCCTTCAAGTGTGGTGCTCAGAATGAGACACAAAGCAGTAGAGTTTGGTGAAGCATGGTTACTCTAGTGAGATTTTTTTCTTGATAAATTCTTGCTGACTTACCGTAATTCTTGTAGTTTTCAAAGTCCTTGTAAATCAGACATTTTGTGATCTGCTATAGAATCTTTCTAGATACTAATGCTAGACTGGATTTTTGCTATTTTGTCTTTTTCCCCATTTTTCAAGCTTTAATCCTGCCCCCATCTTACTTTTCACATTTTTTCCCACTCAGAATTGGGAGACAGTGTGATTCTTACATGTTTATGGAGATTCTGTGATTCTTACAATAGTGAAACAATCACAGTTTAAGCTCAGGTGAAAACAGCTAGGTATTTCTGATTCTTGAGCCCCAGGGAGATGCCACAAATACAGCTGTGATGTTCTCTCTAGTTCAGATTAAACTGTTTTTCCTACATTTACACACATGATGGTCTCAAAATGACTGACTAGCCATCTTAAATACATAACTCTAGGCGGCAAGCAGTCAGTGCAAAAAATAATAAGATAGACTTTATTGTCATTTACCTGTATAAACAATGGCACATATTAAAATGAAATTCTAATGTACTGCTCTCAAAAGAATGAAACGCCATCCACCGAATAATGTCACCATCCCAAGGATAATAATATAATAGCAGCAGCAGTACCAAAATGCCAAGTTATAAAAATGACACCAAAACCTATATTAATTACAGTCCATTTTGAATACATGGGTGGGGGGAATCTTGACAGTTAACAAGCTTGATACTATATGGAACAAAGCTGTTATAAAAACTCCATGATCAAAATTAAAAATAAATTCATAGAAAAACCATTAAGGCATTATATAGAATATACATATTTTTGGGGTCCTGGCTGTAATGTCTGTGGAAAAGGCCAGTTTTTTGAAAGGCTAAGAGATCTTTGATTGTTTAAATGTCAAAAGATAAGACTGTTCCATAGGAGATAGCACTATGACAGATCACAATCTATGAATAGCACTGCTCTTATGACTTTTCTTGCTTATGTATTACCGCTGCTACTGGGTGAAAAATTAATGGTGGTGATGATGGTTAACCTGTGGTCTGCGGACCCCTGGGGGTCTGGGATGTCACAGCGGGTCTGCGAAGGCTTGAAGAAATGTTCTTCAATAAACTGCAACCTTTTTTCTAAAAAGAAAAAAGAAAAAAATGTTATGATTTAAGTTAAGACTTTAAGTCTTGGTGGTCCGTGATCATGGTCTGTGGCCACAAAAGGTATTTAAAGGGTATCCATGGTGAAGAAAAGATTGAAAACCATGGTGTAAGCCAAGCTCTTGCTTGTCTTAGAATAGTGGTGGCCCAAAAATATAAAGAGAACATTCCTTTCATCTGCTTCTGTTAATCAGCACATATATTTTAAGAGTATTTCCTTGTTTTTGTGCCAGTTCAACTTCAACCTCATGGTTGAACTGATTTCCTTATCATCCCTGTTCTGTTCATTCCATTTGGATAATCCATTGTCTTAAAAATATTCTGAAATTTAAGTATGGTACATTCTTGAAGATATAATTAACTTGAATTTCTTGGTTTTGTTTTTGAGAGTGTTGATATAATTTGTCCATTATAGTAACATTTTATATTTTACTTTCAAGAGGGATTATTGCTGTTCTTTTTTTTAAATAAATGTTTTATTAATTTTCTAGTTTTACAATCAAATACTTTGACAACATGTTGACTGGGTCTATTAGTAATTCAGTGGTACATATTAACTTCTTCAATCTAGGTCCAATATTACACCATCCAATGCTTCCTCTCTTCTTCCAGTAATACACATTTTCCCACACTAGGCAAATACAATTCTTATTGTTGTTAATAAATATACAATTGAATATCAACATCTTTGTTACATTTTTCTAATAATATCAATATCAGTTTAAAATGTCTTTTCTAACCAAAACATATCTCAATTGCATTTGTACTCAATATCCATTTATTCAGTCAATATCCTGTTTTTGCTTTTTTAAAAATTTTAATTTCCCATCAGTATTCAAATGTCCCTATCGTTTATAATTTCAAAGCAAGTTATATTTGGGTAACCAAAAGCTTCCCTTATTCAAGCTTCTTAACATTTTCTTATTTCCCTTTTCATGTCAAAATATGATACTCTGATTACAAATCTTGTCTTTCTAGTTAAGATAATACTTTTCTTTCTAACAATCTATTCTCAACCATATTCAAACATCTAATTAATAATATAATATCCCATCTAATAGGTCAAAGCTTCTATTTTCTTCAGTCTTACTCTAGCTTTCTTCTTTTGCCAACTAACTTTCCAAGTTAATATATTTGAATCATCAAGTAATTCTTCCTCTATTTTTGTGTATATTGTTTGGAATAAGAAAGACAATTTGGTTAAAGTATTTTTGGAAGAATGCTCAGCCCACTGATATTCATTAAACAGCCTCCCTCCTTCTCCAATTCCCCACAGTTCTGCTAACAGCTCTCTCTTCCATTCCATCGGCTCTTCTTCCTTATCCTCAAGTGTGTTCTGAGATCTTGGTTGGTAAAATGTCTTTTCCATTTCCAATATTGTTATGTCTTCTAATTCTTCATTTGTCTGAGTCTGTCCATTAGTTCCTTCCTTTAGGTCCTCCGTCTTTGGATCTGTTTTCTCTAGTTTTCCTTCTATTTTCTGGGTTGCTATTTCCTTCTCTGAAGTCATTTTCTGAGTTTGTAGATTTAGATTAGAAAATTTTCTTTTATCTCTTTTGTGTTATTTTTAATCTCATCACATGCTGAGGCAATTGTTTCTTGTATTGATTTCAACACAGAGAATTTCTGAGATTCCTCAATATTTTCTTGGTGGTATGTCAAGCTGAGGCTTCTGGGGACAGATGTTAGGGATATTTTTTTTACCATTTAGAGTTAAGTATGGAACATCCATTTTATTTTTTGTAAGTGGTCTTTATAGTAATCTCAGTCAATTGTCATTGGAACTCCAGATTATCCAACCAACCTATCAATTCGTTCTTAAACCTCCCCTAAGCAAATATAAGTAAAATTCAAGTTTTTCTGTCCCATGAGAAATATATCCTTTCTGTCCAGGGAGAAAAAAGAACATTAAAAATTGTTCATCAATCAAGATTTATAATCCAAAGTATTCCATCATCTCAGGCAATAGTTCATGTTTCTTCTACAGGAAAATAGTTCCACAACACAGCTCTAAAAGTCAGTATTTGTATTCGTAGTTCAGGCAGGCCAATAAGCAGCCCCAAAGGTTCCCCCCCCCTTTTCCCAGCTGCAGTCTTCAAAGATGAAAGTTTCTAAGGCCAGCCAGAGTCTTATCTAGGTCTGGGCTTTGAGCCAGGTTTCTTTTAGGCATAATAAATTGTAGTGCCAGAGTTCACCACTAGATGTCATTAACACCGTTTTTCAGCTTTTTAAATCCAAGTTTATATTGCAAATTTTTCAAGTCTCTTTTTTAAAAAAAAAGATCTTAAAAACACTTTCAGTCCCCAAATTTCAGAGCCATATATATATATGTAGCCAGTCTTTTCCCCACCGGTTTGGAAGGCTTCCTCGGATCAAATGGAAGGGCCGCCGCCCTCCTTGATCGTCGCCTCTTCGGGGCGACTTTCAACCCTTTTTAGGGTCCCCAGCAGGGCAAAATCGAAAGCGGAAGACAGAGCCCCGTCTTTCTGCGCCCGTCCCGCCATGACGTCAAAACGGAAGTGGGGGATTATTGCTGTTCTGATGTTGGAATAGTAAACTTATGCAGAACTTGATGTGGTATTTTGTCTTTAGGTATTGCAAATCTGCAACCTGCACCAAAGGAAATATGGATATGTGGGAATTCTGTCATCTTGACATTGGAGAAAAGAGCACAAAGTCAACCTCATGGATTGCAGTTGGGCATCTCAACTTCACGGGCGCATGTATTTTGGCGTGGGATACGGAGCATGAGGTGGAACCAGCTTATGCCTCTTTTACATGAAATTTATCATCTCCGATCTCCTCCATCAGTAATAATAATTCATCTTGGTGAAGATGATCTGTATCATTCAAATAATACTTCATTCATTATTTCAGTGCAAAATGATTTAGGCATTCTTAAAAGAGCATTCCCAGATACTGTTATAGTTTGGTCTTCACTGTTACCAAGACATATTTGGAGAGAAAATCAGAAGCCTGAATGTATGGAACTAGTCCAAAAAGATATTAACAGGATAATGGTAAACTATTGCAATAAAATTGGTGTGCACTTTCTGTCGCATAATTTGATTACCTCTGATAAAGCAAACCTTTTCTTGCCAGATGTCAATGATCTATCTGATGAGGGAGCTGATATTTTCATAGCAGATCTGAAGAAAGTTTTAAGATTGTATGAGATTATGCAGTAGCTGGGAAAGAGTTTTTGAAAAGCAGTGTATATAATGTTTGGGAAGATTGGTTTTATTATTACCTAAAGAAAAGGAGACACGAGCTGACTATATACAATATAGCTTAACATTTTCTCTCACAGATATGTCACAGATTAACAGATCTGTTCTTATAAATAAGTTTTGAGATGATGGTCTTCTGTAACAAATGAAAAAATGGGTCTGTCTGACATTATGAAGATTTCAAATGTGTGCCCTCGTGTTAATGAAACTGGGTATTTTATTCCCTTGAACGGTTATTGTAAAATAACATCATAACATAAAGTGCTGTAATGAAAAACATCACACATCTTATACCTGCTTGTGCCTTGTTTCTTATCCTAGTCCAGGGGTGGGGAATCTTGCTGGCTCAGGAATTCTGGGAGTTAAAGTCCACAAGTCATCAAAGAGCCAAGGTTCCCCACTCCTGTCCTAGTCTTTAAAGAAGCAGTTTCTATGATATTCAACTAATATATCAGGATATATGTAGAACCATATTGAATAGGGGATTTTCTTCCATTAATATCTGAAAGAAATGGCTGAGGTTCGACATCATGAAGGAATATTTTGTAAATAACAGTGTTTCAAGGTACTGTATATTTAACATGCCTGTTGAACTTCAGTTGACAAATGGCTTAATCCAAGAGCCTAGTGCCATTGAAGGCTATTACCTAGTAAGACATTTAGGAATTTGTAAGGTTCTGTCCAAAACCAGCAGCATTGTTTCAAAAGAGGTGACTTGGACCAATAGCCATGACGCCAAACAAAAGCTGTTTTCTAGTATGGCACATATAGAAAATTATACAGGGCAATATGCTGCCAAATGTCATAATATGTTTTACTTTTTTACTTCATTTTATTTTTGGATGCTTACAAGATTAAATACTTTAAGGGTATGGATTCTATTTTCTTAGTGCTTAATATTTGGAATTTTCTGTATAAACTGTATTCTTCAGTAATAGTGGTTAAAAAAAACCCTCTAGCTATAACACCCATAACCAGTAAAAGAAATCCAAGTGGATTAGTTGGCCTGTCAAAGAAAATACAAATAGCTACAGCAACTAGAGCTACACATTTAGTAATAGTGACTTAGCTTTCAGATTTCATATAATTGCTCCTTAAGCTGGAGAAAAAATGAAAAAGAAAAAAATGTTGCTGGTAAAAATGGATATGCACTTAAAAGGGGACTACATTGTTTCTTTTTTCCCCTCCATCTTGCCAATTTCATCTGATAGCATTCAAAGCTAGCTGCAGCTGTTATTTCCATAGTTAGTTGAAAATGACAGGAAAATCATCCTTTTGTTTGTTGTTTTTATAAGAATAATCATCAGGTTATGTATGCCCTCTTTATCACTATTTCATTATAACACTACAAATTACTACAGTATTTCATTGGAAGGATTTGGAATATACTGTAGATTACATAATAGCCAAAAAATGTGTGCAACAATTTGTTAGCATTTATTTAGTTAGACTGATGATGATCCCATGCAGATGTCAAATATTCCAGAACGATTATGAAACTTTGATATGCCACCTATCAGTATATATGTAGGACAACTGGCGTTAACAGTCAGAAGCCATCACTGTTTAATTCTTTGACAGTCATGGCATTGTCCAGAATAGATGAAGCAGATTTACATTATAATAGGTTCACCTGTCTGTGAATTGACTGTGACAAACGTTTCCTAATGCTTTTACAGTTTTAATACTGTACTAATATTACTATAGGAATTTAATTATGATAATCTGTGAGGAATATAGATGTGTGTGAGGAATACTATGGAATGTAAACAAGTTCCAGCAGCATCCAAATACTATTACATCTTTAACATTTCTGTAAAATGTAGAATAATGCAGAGTGATTTTTACAGAGTAGTGTACCTTGATAGATTTTTTAAAAATGTTGTATAGTATTTAGGTTTATGTTAGTGCTTCTCTCTTAATGTCTTTAATGCAATTATTTGAACGTTTATCTGACACGTGCATTTTTCTGGGAATAAAGAATGTATTTTTATTGCACAAAAGAATCATTGTGTTTCACTGCCCACAAAGATGTATTTTTTCAGTCAGACCTTTGTTTGATAACTTTGTCGTAGTTGACTCTACCAGCTGGTAAGATTGTATGTTTACTTATTTGCAATCATAAGCATAATTACTAGGAGTAGAGGAGTTCTAATCAGCCAGGATCCTGGATCCTATATGTGTGCAATTGTTCTGTCCCAGCCTACGTAAGTCCTTGTTGTGCTCACAAGGAGAAACCCCTCTTCCAAGAAACAGGCAGGAACCGCAAGAAAAAAACCAACCCCTTTTATTCTCACAGACTTGAGTCAATGTCCAAGGCAAACAAACACAGTCCACAGAAACTCGATCCTCAACACGAACGGTTGCCTTCAACAACCAGCACCTCCCACACCTTCCCTTTTATAATTCAGCCAAGGCGTGGCTTCCTAGTGCCTTCTCCTTTGCCTTTGGAGCCGCCCCGTTGCATTCCTCTGTCCTACTTGCTTCTCTTGCTTGCGCATTCATGCATCCGGGATTTTTCCCAGCTGTTCTTCATCACTGTCCAACTCAGGCTCCCAGCACAGCTGTGTCTCAGCCTGAGTGCGAGTAGAGGGACCAGGCTCCTCGTCCGACTGTAAGTCTTGGAGCTCCTCAGAGCCTTCCTCTGACTCTAATGTCACTCCAGGCCCCTCGTCCTCATCTGATTCCTCAGACTCAGCTGCCGGATCTACTGGCTGGCGAGGAATCACAACAGCAATAAAGTGCTTTGAGAACAAGAATCCGATTTGTAGCATTGATTACAGAATTCAAGTAGGTTCTATAACAACGAATTTATTTACAAGAAATACATGGACAGCACCTAGCTAACTATATCATAACATAAGGAGAGTCTAAGAGCATGTTCTCTATGTGTGTATATCTGGGAAGAAAGCAGAAGGAAATGATCTGAAATTAGCAATCTCTAAAAGTGCGATGATAGATAAAAGATTGATACAGAGTAAATCCTTTCCTGTCTGTATTGTGGGGAGGGGCACAATTTTCCAAAGGGGCCACATGAGAAACTTGGACTGCTGTGGAGGGCTGCTGCTAACATCTCACCCCTGCTGCTGCTGGCCAACTGGGGCTGCCCACAGGCTGGATGTGGCCCTTGGGCTCTAAAATTCTCAGTCTGATCTATATACTACTACTGTAACTGGCGTCCCCATCTGATCATAGATCATGAGATGCTGAAGAGGCTGCCATTTATGCTTCCAAGAAGTCCACCCAAAATTGAGATTAATGCATGATTTGAAGGCAACGACCTCTTGTTTGAATTAGTTCAAAATTTGATAACATTCAACTATAGGCTTTAATGGGAAACTATCAAAATGCATGCAACTGCCTCATTTTTTCTATAGGGATGGTAGTCTCATGAGAAGATAACCCTGCAAACTTCATCCAGATTGCTTTAGAACTCTTACTGCAATATATATTAGAAAACACTTCTTCACCTCTTTTAAGGCTGAGATAGGAGGAATGAGAAAAGGGCTGCACAACAATTTCCAAATTGTCCAGCTAAAAAGACAGTTTGGAGATTGTGCTGAACCAATGCAGAAAGTTTCTAACTCTATAGGTAAACATTTTAAAAAAAACTATTTTAAAAGTAAGCTGTTATTAAAGATAGAAGAACTTAGGGGCCTCAAGCTTGCCCGCTGCAGCCCTCCAAATAATGATTTCCCACAATAATATTTTCAGGTTCAAAATAACAAGCCATTAAATTAAGCATATGTTTTGTATGTGCTAACAAGTTTTTTTTTTCCTACTGTTATGTACTTTCCATTTTGTCAATGTCATGGGTTGATGAATTTTGTCACTATAGCCAGTTGCTTTTGTCTAAAACTTTACACACCATCCCATTATCCTAAATGTATAAAGCAGAGTTTAATTTGATAGGCACAGACTTTAACAAATGTATTGAGATGGGATGGTTGAGTAGTTGCTCAATGGGAATGAGAGAGAATGGGACAAGGCCATCTTATGTAAACACATTGGCTCTTAACATTATTGCAGAACTATTCAGTGCTTAGCCTGTGCTTGGGTCTGTGCCTCTGCAGGTAGTGAGATGGTGATGCTAGTTCTCTCTCCCACCATTTGTTTTATGTTCAGTATTTGGTGTTGATTTCATGATGCATAAAAAAGGAAGGGAAGAAAACCCCTTGTACTAGCTCCAGGGAGAAGGAAGTGGACTTTGCATGTGCATCACAGTGAACAAAAAGACAATGGATGTGGCTTCTTGTTAGCAAGTACTAACAAGGCCTTGGGGATCTACTCAGAACTTCTTTCACTGGCCAAGCTGCTTGAACTGGGTATCGCTGGCCTCTCCACAGCCTTCTCATCATTTCATCAGGAAAGACTGCAGATTTCTTCAGAATAAGCAAGTAGACATGCTATCCTCAGCCCTTGTGGCCATCCCTCAACTGTATCATTATTAGCTTCTATAGTGACTTCATAAAGCATTTCTCTTCTCACCCACACAGCTGCTCTCTTGTAATTTTCACTTAGTAATAATGCTGGGGATATTGGGGTTGGGGAAAAAAATCTAATATCCACATATATTAGGAAGTAGCTTCACTAGTACGCACTGCATTTTGCCTAAGAAGTCCCAAGTAGTAAAAGCTTTATGTGCAGAATAAGCCTTCTAAGGCTCTTAAGTAGTTTTGATGATAGTCAGTCAGACATTTTAAATTGATATGACTTTCCTAGTCCACTGGATGGTGCTAATTCTAAATAAATGCATTTTGCATGATTTGCTCCTGATACATCTTGTTAATATTAACCAAAATTCAATTTATTACAGTTATATGCGATGCTTATAACATATATTAATTACCTCCTGATGTTATTATGGTAACAAGGTCTATATAAGACTTGTTGGTTGTTACTACAAAGATAGATATTTTACTCATCTGAAATATCTTTCTTTTAGATACAAAACATTTTTATACTTTGTAATGAGTTTGATATGGTCCCAAAGATACTTTTTCAAGAGGACTTTCTTTGTTTTTCCTTGAAGACGTTTCACTTCTCATCCAAGACGTAATATATATATTACTGTTTTTAAAAGGATTTGGGAGTTTTCTGACAAAGAGTAAGCATACGCTTTCTCTCTTCATTGAGTGGAGAAGCCATATAAAAGCAATGATTTTTTTTAAAAAATAAAGGGTTGCTTCAGCTATTGTCTTAAAATACAATAATTAAAATGAATAGTAAAAAATACAGCATAAATAGTTTTTCTAACCAAGACAGTGTAAAACAATTAGCAGCTCAGATTAACAACCCTATTGAGATAGCATAAATACTGTGCAACATATAACATTGATATTTTATGCTTTAGATCAGGGTCCTCAAAGTCTTCAGCTTATTGATCCCTTCTTGAAGTTACAGATCTATTCTACCCCCTGACATTTATTATATTAAAATAATGTATTTTATTATATCATATATATTTATATGAAGGAAAATATTTAATAGTATTATGAGGAATAACAAAAGAGACAATGCCTGTGGACACCCCTGCGTGGGAGGTTGTTTGGGCTAAGGAGAGGTGAATGAGCTAGAATCCCTCAGTAAGCTCTGTAATCATGCCAGAGTTGAGTATGGATTCTCCACTTCAAATCCAGCGTTATAACTACTACAGTGGCTGCCATTCAAACCCTCCACTAAAGAGTGAACGCCTTGTAAATAACAGGGAAGCATTACAGCACGTTTAAACAGCTCTGACATAATCCTGCACTTAAGCCTTTGATCTTGAGCAGTACCAGTATGTCTAATTTTGTAACTCTTCGTTCACTTAGCTTTTTATTTTGGAACTAGTAGGCTTCATGCTGTTATTTATCCCTCTTCCATATGTGTTTCTCATAAAATGCAGAAATGGGCAACTGTGAAATAGCAACACCTAGAAGTCTACATGTTCTCCACCTCTATCATAAAGCAAAGGTGCTGGGGAGTTCCTTCTAAGGAATTGGAATATGAAGGAAGACATCATCATATATATCATATCATATATCATATCATGTTATATTATCTGGAAGACATCATCATATGAAAATCAGATAGCGATCATGTTAGCACTGTTCAGGGTTTATACAGGTAGTCCTCGACTTATGACCACAATTGAGCCCAAAATTTCTATTGTTAAGTGAGACAGTTAAGTGAATTTTGCCCCATTTAACAACCTTTCCTGCCACAGTTGTTAAGTGAATCACTGCTGTTGATAAGTTAGTAGCACAGCTGTGAAGTAAATCTGGCTTCCCCATTGACTTTGCTTGTCAGAAGGTTGCAAAAGGTGATCACATGACCCCTGGACACTGTAGCGGTCATAAATGTGAGTCAGTTCCCAAGCGTCTGAATTTTGATCACATGACCGTGGGGATGCTGCAATGGTCATAAGTGTGAAAAATTGTCATAAGTCACTTTTTTCAGGGCTGTTCTAACTTCAAACAGTCACTAAATGAACTGTTGTAAGTCGAGGTCTACCTGTAGATTCACCTGGAAGTCAGCCTGATAAATGTCATTATTAGTAGGATAAAATGGCTGATTCCACAGTGATTGGGAGCAAGCTGCTAGCATTTATGACACGATGAATGGTATTCACAGAATCAGCCTGTGTTAGGTGGGTAAGTGTATATTTTAGACAGTGATTGTAAGCCAGAAGTATGGTTTGTGTCATAAGATTACATGACCAAAATAGTATGCAAATATGTAGGGCACTGAGACTCACTTGTGGCCCCCAGAATACTGCACCGAGCCCAAACAGTTCTCTTCACAAGGTACCCGGGGTCCTTCCATGCAAAGTGAAGGATAGGAAAATAAAACTTCTTTTCTCCTTATCAGGTATGATTGTAGTCTTGGAATCTCTTGAACTGAGTAAAAATCTTCTGTTGCAGCAAAAAGCATTCAAAACTCTCTTCTTTGTTAAGGGTGCCTCAGAGCACAAGAGAGCTTTTTACAGCACATTATGATCAATTAATAACTTTGACTCATTGAACACTACATTGTTTAGAGGGTTTTCTTTCCTTGCCTTGTTACAAGGGCAAAGGTCCTGAGATCTTGAGCAGTACATGACACCAGATGTTTAATAATCTACTTGGCATAGAACACAAGTAAGTACAAATTTGCTTAGCATACAATGCCAATCTTATTGGGCTTTCTAATGAATAGCACTGTAGCATTGTTCTGTTCTGAAAACTACAATTGTTTTGGCCACATTTGTCATTACTGTATTAAGTTTTGTCATGATTTTAAGGTGTGTTGAATGGGACATATCGTGTTTCCTTGAAAATAAGACCCACCCCAAAAATCAGCCTGGGGGTGGGCGTGGCCAGCACAAGCGACAGTGAGTGTGCGGGGGCCGACGGTATCCGGCAGTAGCCGCAGCGCCGGCCCCTTGGCGCAGCGCAGGTAAGCCCAAGCACAGAGGCAGAGGTGGAGGCAGGTAATCCGGACACAATGCACGCTTTTTGCCCAGAGGGAGACTGGGACGCTTGGAGACGGAGTGAATCCCTTGGTTTCTAAGCACCCATTTGCAAGCAGACAAAGCTTCCAGTCTCTCTCTGGGCGAAAAGTGTTGGGCGCCTATGGGGTGCCAGGGGCAGCTCCACCCCCTCCCCCACCCACCTCGCCTCATGGCAGCGGCACGGCATGGTGGGCCACGCGGCCTCCTGCTGTGAGCAGCCGCAGAAATGGGCCAGCAGCCACATGGGCTCCTGCTGAACAGGACTGTTGGTGCTGCTGCGGCGAGGTGAGGCAGGTGTCGGGGGGGGGGAAATAAGACATCCCCCCAAAATAAGATCTACTGCCTCTTTTGCAGGCAAAAAAAAGTATAAGTCTGGATTTCATTTTTGGGGAAACAGGATACTTGGGTTGTCCATGGTGTCAGTCCAGCCAAGTGACCCACAGAGGTCAGGATCCGTCCCCGGAACTCGTTTGTTTGTTTGTTTCTTTCTTTCTCAGATTTCTGAACCTCCCATTTCCCTCAAAGAGGGAGATTATATTAAAGCATACCACTGTTCTGTTAGGCATTTTTTTTTTTTGGCCCTTCCTGAGGAATAGAGCTTGGGGTTGCTGAATTTTGAAAGCAAGGAAAACAATTTTTTTAGCAACTCCAGTTTCATATGTCCACTGACCAGCTGTCAGGTAGACGGATGCTTGCCTTGTTTTACAAGGATATGCAAATAAAGTCACCTGTAAAAACCTGCCACTTTCCTCTGCCCACTGAACACTGTTTAGCCTGCTTGCTAAAGTACAAAACAAGTCAAGGCAAAACCTCTTTCCTACCCAAAATCCAACTCCATCCCTCCATTGTCGGGATTGATGGCTCTTTCCTGTCAACTGGTGATCCTCAAAGCTGGGGATGGCAACAAAAGCAGAGGGTTAAACCAGTCACTTGACTAATCATGCCCTGCACACATGAAAGATGAACAATCAAAGCATACTAAATAGAGGCAATAGAAGCAAGATATGGATCAACGGAAAATGTTATGCTGGTACCTCTTTCTATCAACTCAAAGATGGGTAAATAGCAATTTAACTTATGGTGGTGAAAGGTCTTGTGCCAGTCTAAGTTCTTGTTTGTTATGAAGAAATAAGAAGCATGGCTGCTCTGATTGAAAACTTATAATGACCAGCGGAGAGTAAATACTCTCAACAGTACACTACTTTCGTTGTGTCAGCTTTCCATCCCACCTGCCCAAGCAGCTTTATTCTGTTGTAGTTCCCTCGTGCTCTTCCAAACCTGCAGAAACAATTCAACTATATGGGCCACACAGTCATCGTTGATAACATAAGAGTTTTCCAGCTGTGATCCTAGGAAGATTCTACAAAGCCTGCCCAATGCGTGGGTAAAATTTTGGAACAAATAAGAAAAAAATAACTTGTATAATGGCAAAACATAATTCTAAAAAACAGCCAGGGCCACTGAAAGCAAATTCTTCAAGTAAATAAATAATCAAAGATTCTTCTTTTGTAAAACTGGAATGAGTTGAGGAGAACCCAAGACGTTGCCTTTTCAGAACATGTTGTACATTTATATTTTAAATAATATCCTCACCAACACTGACAGGACAAGCAACTGGATATAAACTAGGAGCAAACCCCACACTCGTTAGCGCTGCTGATGTTATCTAGTTGGGTAATGAAATGTCTGGAAGAAACCAACCAAATTCAGAGAGCAGGACTCCACAGCTCATATCCTGCAGATATTCTCTTCTATTGGAACTTTTATTAGAACTACTTCCAGCCACCAGGCTGCCATCAAGTACGGTTCCTCTCATTTTCTTTTTCAAAGCACAGCTCTATTATTCTTCCTGCCGTTAAGTCCTCTTGATTCCAGATATCAGCATGGTCAAATGTTTGCCACCTTAGCCACTTTCTAGTAAGAACTAGTCGCTCTTCCCAGGGCATCCTGCGATTTCTTTCTTCCTATTCTTCTGTAAGATCCATTGTCTTGCCCTTCTATTTGTCTCAGCCTTGCCAAGCGTAATAGTTTTTTTCCCTAGTCACCATCCACTCACGTTCTTTCAAGCTCACAACAATGTCACTTGCCTGGATTTTTAAAAAGTATTCATGAAACTTTAAATGCTGAACACTGTGCCATTTTTTTTTGAATATGATAAGCATCTGCACATTGTTTCTACTCTTACTGGCAGACTCAAGGCACACAGGCAATAGCGAATTCTCTCAATAGGAGAAACAGGAAGGCACGGCAGTAACAAAGAGGCCAGCAACTGAAATGACAAAAGCAACCTGTTTCCTTACTGATTTGTCTGCATCTGTTGGGAAAGGAGCATCCCTTAGCCAGGATACAGTTTAAGGAAGGCCATTTTCTGTTGAAGAGCTGCAACTGTACCTGAAAGCATCTATTACTAAGTGAGTCTCCAGGAATGGTCCTCTTTAACAGCCCTTAGAAGGAGGAGGCAGACATCTGAAGTTGCCCTTCAACCTGAGCAGGTGCACAGATCACAGCCTTCCCTATGATAAAATGAACAGTGTTTCTATTAAAGTGTGGGAAATATTTTTCAACGAACATATTGGTGTAAATAAGTATACTGTATAAATATTTGGGGAAATCTACACCCGCTTTATTGGTCAGGCACAAATGGCCATCCTATTCACAGTTGGAGTGGAGTTAAGAAGTCCTTTGCTCATGTCCCCAGAGAATAAGTGTGCATACAAGAAAAAAATAGCCCATCATGACCAGGGGGAGGGACCTTGTTATGTTTTGTTAATACCACTTTACAATGCCTTGGTAAGGCCATACTTGGAATACTGCATCCAATTTTGGTCGCCACGATGTAAAAAAGATTGTAAAAACATCATCATCATCATCATCGATGTTGTTGTTGTTGTTGTTATTATTATTATTATTTTGTGTGTGTTATAATATAGTGCAAGGCAATTCTTAACCAATTTGGGCTAATACCCAGAAAAGCTAAATAGGGTTGGGCCTAGACAAGAAAGCATTAGGAAATCTTACACGTGTGTTTACTTGTGTAAACTAGACTTGTGTGTCTTTGTGCATGTGCGCCTTCAAGTCATTGTTGACTCCTGGTGACTATCTGAACTAATCTCTGCAGTCTTTTTGTCAAGATTTAGGAAGTAATTTGCCATTGCCTGCTTTATAGGACTGAGAAAGTGACCTTGACTAGCCCAAGGTCACCCGGCTGGCTATGTGCCTAGGGCAGGACTTGCAATTTCCTGTTTTCTAGTTTGTACCTTAACCACTACATCAAACTGACACTAGGAAGTTGAAAATAAAATTCTGAAAAAAAACAGACCAAATAATTTCTTTGCTGTTACTAAGAAAGGAAAAAGAACATGTACATGTATATGAAATTACCAAGAGATGAACTTAGCTGAATGGAGGCTTTGCTAGATATTTCTTGGCTCACCAATGTAGTAACTATTGGTTGTTGTTTTTTTTAATGAACAATTCTGCTTTTTGCTATGTATGCCTACTACTATCCCATTAGAAATGGCATACTAATGTTGTCCCCTGCCAATAATTCATAACTGCTGTTTGAATATATTTATCGTATTCAAGGATATTTTTCCAGAAAATTTTTACAAAGTCGTAATTTCTCTCAAAAGAAAATGGCTGCTCATGGAGCCTGAACACATTTGATAGCAAAAGTCAGAGCAACAAATTCTGCCAAATGTTGGCATTTAATTGGGGGAGGCCCAAAGTTTAATTCCTCCCCTTAGGGAAGTTTATTCCTGCAATGATTTGAGAAAGTTATTTTTGGGCTTTGTATTGCTGGAAAGAAAGCCATAAAAGTTAACTGGGTTTTTTTTGGGGGGGAAGACACATTTACTAGATTGTTTCCCAGTTTCAATGTCAGAAATGCATAAATTAATTAGGCAATTAAACCTGGAAAGGCCTCGTGTAAGGATTTAATACCTCTGGAATGAATATCCTGACTGATGGACCTTGGTATTGGCCTCTCTTTTTATCCATATCAATAAATAGCAATTATTCCTAATGACTGGGGCAAAAACATTATTGTCTCTATCTAGAAAGGATGTACCAACAAATTATCACTCAGTAAGCCTTCTGAGCATAATCAGTAAGATATATGCCAGACACGAATTGTCAAAGGAATAAAATGTAAGTATATATTTTTGCCATAATTATCTCTGCGGTTTGTTTTGTTTTTCCTTTTTTGTCATTATTTTAAAAGCGATAAATAAATAGATCTTTGCCAGATTCATCTACTGGAAATGTTTAGATTGATTGGAGAAAGAGAACTTCCTCACTGAAGAAGAGGCAAGATTCTAAGCAGGCTGCTCTGGAGGAGATCAAGGACTGATTCCTGCTTGACTGAGAAATACACTCGGCCAACAAAAGTGGTTCTTTATGTCCTACTTGTTGATTTTAAGCAAGTGTTTGATTCTATCATCAATCATCCAATCTGAGGGTGGGGGAATGTAGCACAGCTGGGCATCTCTCAAACACAGTGATATCCCAAGGGGATTGAACAAGAGTGTATCCTCGCCCCATTACTCTTTAATTATTATATCAATACAGTGATTAATATCGTTAACAAGAGAGATTTTCATCCCTCCCAAACTGGACAGAAGACCTGTATGTACACTGCTTTATGCAGATAATGCAGTTCTATTATCACAAACACCAACAGCTCTCAGAAGGGCGCAGGGAGCATTGGCCCATTTCTGTATAAAACATTCATTCCTATGTGTAATGCTGGTCTATGACTACAATAAAAAGTATTATTATTATTGGTTAATCTTCAATTCAATTCACAGTCTGGGACTGATAAAAACCTAACAATTCAAGTCCTAACCAAGGACCTAAGAGCTACTGTATTAAGGTAGTGTCTGAGTATATAGGCAGTTCCAAGTAGGATGGTTTTTTGCAAAGTCAGAATATTCAGGTCTGATGAGTTCAAAATTTCCATGTATCTAGGCAGCCCTTTGGGTATTGCTCCAAGGGCAACTATTACTATTGGTACAATCTTTGATTTCTTCCTCCACAACCACTCAACTTCAATGTGCAAATCACGATATTTCATTATTTTTTTCTAGCTGTTTCTATTATTTATTATTATTATTATTATTATTATTATTATTATTATTATTATTATTATTATTATTATTATTATTATTATTATTTACTGATAAATTATCAAAAAACAAAGATGGTGCCACAAAGGTGCTTTTTCAAGAGGCAACTGGACTTTCTTGTTTTTCTTTAAAGACGTTTCGCTTCTCATCCGAGAAGCTTCTTCACCTCTGACTGGATCTCCATAGACACAAAGATTGCGTGTTTTACATGGGCTTTTTAAAAAATTGCATCGGACTCTTGGAGGACATAAAATAGAGCAGGCTCTGATTTCAAATATCTGGGAGGCACCATATGGACACTGCTCAGGTTGCTTCAAGCACCCAGAGGAGTCCCACAGCAATCCCTTCTTTCATCTTCTACAGAGGTGTCCAGTGCATATCAGCTGCCCTCAAGGTTTTCAGAGCCAAGACATTATCCAAATCACAGAGCTCAATTAAATCCAGGAATTAATTGTCAAACTTTGAAAAGGATAGAGTCAAGTTTCCTAAGAAAGCTATTCTAAGTGGGAAAACACATGCCTAACATTGCCCTGCAATAGAAGGCAGGGTTAACAAAAGCTGAAAAAACAATATGGATATGTGCATTTAAATAGCAGCTAAAGGTTCACTTCCAACCTCAAGGTCTGACACAGCTAGCTTTAATCGATAAAACAAAACCCTCCAAATTTATACACACACATCTCAGTGAGTATTACATTACTACAGTTAAATGTTACACATCAGCAGAGCTAGGGAAGAATTCTATAAAATCCCATATCCTGAAAGGCTTGGTCTTGTAAAGATAGTGAGATCGAAAGACAAACTCATATTCTGCGATATGAGATCTATTGAGATGCACGCAAAGAGCTCCTAACACTCCTTCTAACAACATTTCCGGGACTGACTGAAGAATTTTATGTTCAGTGTTTACTAGCTGATAAGACCTCATTGCAAAGTTTATTCTCATGGCTTGTAAAACTTGTGTATAGCTGTTGGCAAACGTGATTGCAAAGATTTTTATTTTGTATACCTTATTTGTATGTTCCATTTTGTAGATTTTATTTAGTTACGTTCTGGTTAATTTGGATCACTGGCCTGTAATAAAGAATTTGAGTTTGAAATAACTGGGGCATCCTCATATTAACAGTACCTGATCAATTTGATGTTAATCAGACTAAAAATTTAAATTAAAACAGATCTAGTTTTTAATCCTTGCTGCCCCCCCCTTTTTTTTTTTTGCTTTGGCCTCACTCAGTCTTTTGAATGCAACTCCTCAGCCCCTCCCCCAAAGTAATATGCTCCTGTTCTAGCATGAAAATTATCGGATAATCTATGAGCTATCGGATCAGCTTGCTATCTATAGGAGCCTAGCAAGCAAAAGAGACCTCTAATTGCTGGCGCAGAGGAAGAACATGGAAAGCTTCTATAAGCAGTTTCCGGAGCATCGAAAGATGCTTTTCCTAAGCTTCCAACAGCACCCACTCTCCTTTTTCTCTCTTGGGTCAAGGATGCCCTGCTAAATTATTTTTGTTCAATGTAATAGCAAACTGGCAAGCAAACAAGGAAAGCTGGGGACAAATGGGCAGTGCAATTAGCTGTAACAAATGCCTTGGAACCAAATTTGGATTATAATTGCAATTGCAATTGTTTGGAATCCTTGCTTATAAGCCTCAGGGAGCCTTAATCAAACATTATAACGAGGCAAATGATTAACACAAATTGCTGTGTGCTCTGAATTAATTTCCAAAACAGAAGCAGGGAGTGGAGTGAATAATAAATTCCATGTGTATGACGTCCATGACATGTAGAGCACAGATTCTGGGTTTATCTTTTAAAATGTTGGGTATCCATTTTCCAGATACATCACATCAATGTGTGAACAAAAAAGTATTAAGGTATTTCAAAATAAACACAAATATGTAATTCCATGTTGCTCTTCAGATTGTGAAATAAAATACAAAGATGTGCATAAAGAAATGGGTAAAATGTTCTTTCTAGAATAGCCATGGATATGAACAGCTGTTTATTTTTCCTCCATCCTTTTAAATTGATGAAAAATCAACATTCCCGTAGCATCTCACTTATTTTTAGGAAGAACAAGAAGGCTTTTACTCTCAGCCTGGAGGTAAAGCTCTGAATATAGACCTAGGACAGGAGTAGGCAACCTTGGCTCTTTTATGACTCGTGGACTTCAACTCCCAGAATTCCTGAGCCAGCATGGCTCAGCTTGGAAACCTCTCCCTTTCCCTTCAGCATGGCTGGCTCAGGAATTCTGGGAGTTGAAGTCCACGAGTCATAAAAGAGCCAAGGTTGCCTACCCCTGACCTAGGAGAATACTGTTACATGGAAGACTAATCCTTAATGCTTGCAGGTATCAACAACACCCTACTGGATGAGTAGCCCAGATACAGGATCTCCCTGAAATCTGTGAACCCGGTCTTGTCGTGTTTTGATCACTAGCCAAGCTTACTGAAGGCTGTTTCCTGATCATCACGCTCAGCAAGAGCATTTCACAACAAGACAAATACAGTCCAAGGGCTTTTAGCTAGTGAGAATATCTCTACGCATCAGGATGCTGCTCAACTGCTTTTATCAGAGACATAATTTATTTTTCAGACTCATAAAAAGAAATACTTCTGAAGAACAAAATAATTTTAGGAATGAAGCCAGTTATGCAAAGAAAAAGCAACCTTGTGGGGGACAAATTACCCCAGGGAAAACAATTTCCTACTACATACAAAGACTATAGGATCTTCACTTATGGTAATTGACAGTAACCTTGGCCCTGCTTTGCTCCCCGGTAAACATTTTTATGCATGCATCCTGCTAAAACACTTTAAAACATCTATTGTCCAAACTGGGGAAAAATAAGATGCAAAATGTAATTTTGAAAGGAGCTAAATATACTCCTTTGAAAAACAGAAATGATCCCATTTTCAACTAATGCCCAGCCCCTCTGCTATTCTTACTAGATTGTTCAATTGCCTTTAATCCAAAAATTCTCTAGTGATCTGGTAAATACATCCTCACTGACAACTTATGATTCTGAAATACAATAACAACAACAACAATAAAAACAGAACAATTACTGTATACAGTTTAAGAAGAAGTAAAATCAAAAAGACCAACTCGACTATGATCAGTTAAATAAAGCTTTAATCTGGAGTGGAAAACAGTATGAAATTAGCCCCAATTGCACTTCAGTGGAGAAGGATTTCCTCCATAGAAAATGCTCTCTCCTCTTAACACATGATACTTCTGTCTGAATGACATAGCAAATACTGAACTAGTCAGCCGTATTTTGGCCTAAGTGGTATTTACAACCCTAGCCCAAATGGTTAATATATGGTTCAGTGTGGTATACAAATCCCAAAAATATTTACTATTCAGCTACAACTTTACTACAACTATTTACATCTTTGTTAGAGCCCACCTTTTTTCCAAAAACTTGAGATGGCTTACTTGTAGAACACCCTCCTCAATTTTTCCCCAGATTAACAACTCTGTGGGGTGGGTGGAGCAGACAGAAAAGGCCTGGTCCAAAATCAATCAATGAGTTCCCAGGGCTAAAGGAAGAGTAGAACCTGGGTCTATTTGCTCCTAGCTCCAACACCTTACTCAGTACATTACCTTTGAGTAACCATCTCAGGCAAGTACAACTTCCATGTCCAAGAAAAACTGAGGAGAGCATCCCCAGGAAATTTTGTGGCTTGAGCAAACTGTTGTATGGGGGAGTTATTTGTAGTATTTGTATTTCCTTCCCTTCCCCCCGCCCTGTCTCACTGAATTGAGTGTGGTTAGAACTGGGCTGTAAAAAGTACAGATTTAGGCAAGTGGCCAGGGACTTGGCTTTGCCTTGTCGTTACACTTTTCATCAGTGTTCTCTGCTGCACTGGCTTTTCTCATCTTGAAGTTTGCATTGTAATTTCTTTTTTGAAAAAAATGTAATAGTTTTGTTCCATCCGTTTATATTGATGAGACTAAAGAATGTTTTTTAGTAAAATCTGTTCTTTATCATGGCTGTGTATGTTAGCTTCCCTAGTGTACATTAATATGAAACCTGTCTATGATGAAATCTACCTCAAAATTATTACCTCAAAATTATTACCTTCGGTGCAAATAAAGCCTGTATACACTGAATGCACCTGCCATATTTATATGAACCCAGCCTGTCTTATGTATTTATTATTTATCCAAAACAAAATAGGCTTTGTTAATTAAAACAGCAATTCAAGAAAAGTAAATAGACTTTTTAAAAAATATGTTATTTTATAGAAAGTTATTTCTTTCAATAAAAATAGAATGCGTTCCCTGGTTCTTTCTGTTCGTGTTTACTTTGAAAGAGTAAAGAGTTGGGTGGGTCTTACTCCCAAAGAAATGTGCATGGTATCATAGCATGTACAATAAAACCCTATGCATATTTGCTAAATGTTAAGATGTACTCTTCCCCCTCCTCTGTCTCTTTCACATACTCACTCGGAGTCAGTACTTGGGGCAAATCAGTTGAATGGTCAAATATTGCATCCACACTTTGCAGGAAGCAGTAGACAAAAATTACTCTTCTTTCTTCTGTGACAACTAAGAAATTGGCTGTTGCTGCTCCAGCATTCTGTTCAATGGAAGGGGGAACATAACCATCAAGAAGAGG
The DNA here is from genome assembly GCA_023970755.1 of Azemiops feae. Taxonomy (NCBI): domain Eukaryota; kingdom Metazoa; phylum Chordata; class Lepidosauria; order Squamata; family Viperidae; genus Azemiops; species Azemiops feae. The sequence goes on along the minus strand of JALGBA010004297.1, from coordinate 3,847,030 downwards.
ATTGTCTTCACACTCATGTCTTGTACTTTTCAGTATAATTGAGGGTTTCAGTAGTTTCCAGGCTTGTGGCAGTTGCCTTGGAGAGCTCCTTAACAAAATTCCCCATATTTTTTCTAGTAATCAGAAAAGAGTCATTGCTTATAAGAGAAAAGTAGTTGTGTTTAGAGGAGAGGATTTGGGCAGGTGCATCTTATTTGAGCAGGTTTGAAAAAAATTGCATCTCTTGCAACTTTGCAAAGGAGCCCTGTTCCTTTCACAACTCATTCATCTTAACTACACACATTTTGTGAATTAAGAAAATATTTGCACCTACTTGTTTAACTTGTGGGAGTCTTTCCATTTGGGCAGTCTGCCTCCAAGAACAGTCATTCTAATAGGAGGAAGTAGTCTTCTCTGTCTTTCTGGCAAAGGAATGAAGTTTAGAAATTCTGCAGGGAGCTTCTGCCCTGCCTGCCCTCCCTCCCTCCTCTCTCCCTAGCCAGGTGATATCAGAGGAATAACACTGTGGGTTTAGCCAATCTACACTCTATCTGGGGCCAGGACAGGTAGAGAGATCCTGAATGTTCAGGATAACACCATGAGATTAGGGAGGAAGTTTCCTACATCATCCCATCTCTTTCTCCTAGGCTTTTCGTTCCTCATTCTGTCATTTGCTGCTTACATTAGCTTTATTGAAAAATATCCATACAGGTAAGAAGAAATTCATCTTCTCAAATGAAAATTATATACTGCTTGCTCTAACATGATCAGTTGGTCTTTGGGTATTGAGATGCACTATATAGCTTTGTTCCCTATGCCATCCGTCTGGTAAACTCGCAAGATTCATTTTTCTCGCCATGCACATGTATACATAACCTGAACTAGACTGTTGTTTTTCTGTGTCATACAATATATGTGTATATGCATAATTCTGTATTTATTTTTGTCATCTTTATGTAGTGTATATCGGAGGTGGTGACCCTCTGAGAGCTGTATGCAAGGAAATTTCATTTTAATGTATGCCGATTAGTGTACATTCAAAGTGAGAATAAAGTTGTTATTCTATTCTACTATATGTCATACTTATCTATCTATATCTTCTCTTTTGTGGATATGGCAAGCACTTGTAACATGTCAAGTTACAAAATATCTTCCATGGGGTCAGTTTTTCTTGCAAGTTGTGTCTTTTGCATTATCAGGATAGGTCCCAGCAATGTGAGTAATTTTTGCTCCCAAGGTTAAAAGCCAAACTTTGCAATCCTTTCCCCAAATTTGTGCATAATTATTGATAAAACATCAATAAAAAATAATGCTGCTCCCAGAGGTATTCTTCTATTTCACCCTTCTCTCTTTCAGCCCATGAAAGTCCCTGAAAATCATGTTGCTCTGCCCATGGGCTGAGAGTGGCCATCTTCCAATCATTAATATCACTGTGGTCATTTTTAAGGGGGTTTGGAGAGATTCAGTTCTTGCTTTGCTCTTCTATGTCTTGCCTGAAATCTGTTTTATTGGGGCAGAAATAAAGACACAATTCTAGAGAAAGCAGAAATCTAAAAACTTATTAAAATGTGTATGTGTGTGTGGGTATACACAAAGCTACCAATTTGTATATGAATGATTAGGTCTAGAAATATGTCAGTCTCCATTCTGTGTGTATTTCTGCATGTTTAATTGAAAAGCTCTCACCTACTTGTAACATATTCCTTAAACAATAGTGACATGGTAGAATTTATGTAGCTTACCAGATTGCTGAGCTAAATGACGGATGTAAGTTTTGTTTCAAAAGAAGAATGGATAATAGAGTGCAGCAAGTATAATTTACCAAAATATGTTCTGCAGCTATGAAGTGAAAGGTCATTTAATTTTCCTAGACTATCGATAGTGATCCCTTGTTACATCCCAATATTTTTTTTGAAACAAAACAAAAGATGCAGTTTCCTAACTGTAAAAGTATAGCACTTTCAGGTGTGAATATTTTCAGTCAGAAACAAATAATGAGCATGAGTTTAACTCTTCTAAGTAATGAGCTGGAATTGGTTGTTAGATAAAAAGCAGGAAAATCTTTTAATGTGCCCATTAGGTCAAGAATTATGAACCTGGGAGCAATTCTAGTCCTGCTTTAGCCATAAAATCCATCTGGCTCTAGTCATTCTCTAGTAACCCCTCTCACAGGGTTGTTGTGGAGAAAAATAGGAGGAGGAAGTAGTGTTGGATATGTTCACCACCTGGAGTTATTTGTAGACATAGACATAGGCAAGAACAGAACAGAACAGAATAGTCTTTATTGGCAAGTGTGATTGGATATACAAGGACTTTATCTCCGGTGCATAAGCTTTCAGTCTACATACAAGCAACAAAGTCATAAGTCATAAGATACAATCATAAATCATAAGATACAAGAACAAAGTGATAGTTATAGGAGATCAATAGCAGTGTGGAATAGAAAAGATGAGAAGGATAATAGCAATACAGCCCTACTACATGGTTAGATATCCTTAGGCATAAGAGAGTGCTGTGGGAATTAGGTGTTTAGCAGAGTGATGGCATGGGGGAAGAAACTGTCCCTGTGTCTAGATGTTTTGGCATGCAATGCCCTATAATGGCATCCTGAGGGGAGTCGTTGAAACAGTTTGTATTCAGAATTTGAGGGGTAAAGGCGGAATATAGTAATATAGAGATAGCAATAGAGATAGAGGTATTGCAAGCCTCAGTGATGCCAGAAAATACAGGATTTAAAGTGTATAGAAAATCTTTTACTCCTCCATTGTTCTAAGAAGGCAACAGCCAATTTTTTAGCCTCCACAAGAGGAAGAAGCAGTGCTTTTTTTGTAAAAAGAAAAGGTGCCGGAACTCACACATGTCATACAACCCGCCTTGCCTACCCTACAAGGTTCCATCCAAAAAAGGTGCCGGAACTCCGTTCTGAGCGTTCTATGAGAAAAAAAGCCCTGGGAAGAAGTGTTATTCATGCCTGTTATTTCTTGCAAAGTTTGACTACAATATTTGCTATTTCACCTGACTGGCACAGAGAGCAATTATATGTTCCTTGAATCTGTTTGTATTACTTTTATGATGCTTCAATATTTACTAAATGTTCCAGACGTGTTTAACAGTTGAAGGTATGCCTATGTGTGACTAGAAGCTTTTATACCTATATCCTGTATCCTGTTTTTAAAAGTTGGCATCTTTAAGGTTGAAGTTGGTTAACAGTATCTCTAAGATCCTCCATTAGTTTAGAACAGGGGTCTTCAAACTTGGCCCTTTTATGACTTGTGGACTTCAACTCCCAGAATTCCTCAGCCAGGCACGCTCACTGAGGAATTCTAGGAGTTGAAGTCCGCAAGTCATAAAAGGGCCAAGTTTGAAGACCCCTGGTTTAGAAAGACTTTGTTTGTGATCTAAAGGAGTGTGTGCTTAAGAGTTAAGAAGGGTAGCATGATCTTCAGAGAGTGAAGAAATAATACTTCTTTATAAATCGATAATGTATCTACAACTTGATTATACTTTACAGCATGCTGGCTGGGGAATTCTGGAAGCTGAACTCCACACATCTTAAATTTGGCAAGGTTGGTGTGAGAAGTCAGACTTGGGGCTATAAAGAAAAACTGGGCATGCTTTTCTGCCTCTTTAAGATCCTTTGAGGAAATATAATATCCTGCCCTTTTAATATTTCCTTCTCACATTGGGAAACAACTGTTCTAGAGTTTAGCCTCTACAGCAGGGGTGTCAAACTCGCAATGTCATGTGATGTGTCGCGACGTATCATGACTTTTTTCCCATTGCTGGCAATGGGGTGCTGGCAATGGGGTGGGTGCGGTTTCAGCGTGATGCATCCGGCCTGCGGGCCAGCGGTTTGATACCCCTGCTCTACAGAATTTGCCACAAAACACAAAGGAAATGTTCTTGGATCAAAATAGTATTTCCACCACTACTGTACTATTTTGGCATGAAAATAGCACTCTGTCTAGTATTGAACTTGGAGTTGGAATGGACCATGTCCAAGAAGAATTGAAAACAAAAGAAAGCAATAACATTGGATCTCCATTATATTTAAACTGCTGTATTTAAACTGCTGTATTTAAACTGCCCAGAGCTCCTGGGAGGCTTTACTAAGACTGCAACAGAAAGGTAGCGGCCCGCGCGCCATTAGGCACGCAAATTATATAACTAAAAATCAAAAGCAGTGGTACATTCAGGGCAAGTGTGTCTGAGATTCCCTGTATCTAAGAATGTCTGGCTTAGTTCAGTGCAACACTTGCTTTGCAGCTGTCTTTCGCAGTACCCTTTTCAAACTTGGAAACTGTCCTATCTGTAAACAAATCACTAGTCTACAAGGACAGATTATTTATCTAGGGTCTGTAATCTGTGCTCTTCAGGCAGAAATTAGGTGTCCAGTTCAGTCCCACTACCCTACCGAGCCTCCGTGCTATCAGCCCCCTCTATCACAAAGATCCTGCAGGAGAAGGGCAGTGTGGACAACCGTGGAATCTGGCAGGATGAGAGCTGTGAACCATAAATGCAAAGCTTTTGCTGTGTCCCTGCACAACAGATACAATGCCCTTGCTGACCTTAATAGGGACATTAAGGAGACAGGTAAAGGTATTTGTGATGATAACTCAAATAAGCAGGGGATCGTGGTCCGAGATGAAGAACTTGTTTTTGACAGGGAGAAGTGTGAATCAGGTATTACACATCAGTCATGCAAGAACAGAAAGGCATCCAAAAAGAGAAGCCACCTTCTGGTAGGTGATTCAATTATAAGGGATGTAAATTTAGGTAAGGACACAGTGGTTTCAAAAGAAGTCAGGTGTCTTCCAGGTGCTACTGCCAGTAGGGACAAGAAGCGTATTTCTAAAATAATCAAGAATGCCAGCAAGGACTGTGATGTGGAGGCTATTGTACATCTTGGCACTAACGATCTGTCCCAAAAAGATGTACTCTCTGTGCAGAATGATTTCCAGAGCTTGGGGCAGGAACTTAGCAGAATAGGCTGTAGGCTTACTTTTTCAGAAGTTTTACCAGTATATAAGGAGCAAAATGGAAAAAGCCAGTGTATAGCACAATTCAATATGTGGCTAAAGGAGTGGTGTAAACGGGAAGGCTTTGGATATATTAGTCACGATGTCTGTAGCTGGTCCAATGAAAAAATGTACAAAAGAGATGGTTTGCATCCATCAAAGACAGGGACTGAGTTACTCGGCTATAAATTCACAGATTTTCTGGAGGAATATTTAAACTAAACAGCGGGGACAGTGAGTTAATTGATACAGAACATCCCTATCCCCGGCAATCTAAAAATTATAGGGCTAACAGTGCATGTAACATAGATGTGTGTGTGGACAAGAATATCAACCTTGCTGTCAAGCAAAATCAAGCTTCTAACAGCGAGTGCCACACAAAGTGCACTAACCAAATAGGTGGTAAGACAACAGGGGAACTCAGGCACCACACAGGTTACGTAGAAAGTAAATACAGGATCAGTCATAAAGGACTCAAATGTCTATACACCAACGCACAGAGTATGAACAGCAAACAGGGTGAACTAGAAATTCAGGTTAGTGAGGGCAGATATGATATTGTTGCCATTACGGAAACATGGTGGGATGAAACCCACAAATGGAACACACAGCTGGAGGGATTTAAATTATTTAAAAGAAACAGACCAAATAAAAGAGGAGGAGGAGTTGCTCTATATGTAAGAAATAACTACATCTCTACAGAAATAGAGCACAACAATGATGAAAACTGTCTTGAATGCATATGGGTCAATATAAAAGGGGGGGGAATGACATTGCCATAGGTGTATACTACAGGCCACCCAACCAAACAGAGGAAATAGATGAACTTTTTGCTAGTCAGCTAACTAAGGTATGTAGGAAGCACATCACAAATAGTAATGGGGACTTTAACTACCCTGACATCAACTGGGAGACAAACTCTGCACCAAGTGGAAGATCAAACAGATTCCTTGCAAACCTAGCAGACAACTTTGTCTCCCAAAAAGTAGAGAAGGGAACTAGGGGATTAGCCATTTTGGATCTAATTCTCACTAACAGAGATGAAATGATAGAAGGTGTTGAAGCCACAGGAACCTTGGGAGGAAGTGATCATGCAATATTGGAATTCAACATTATGGAAGCACAAGCAATAGAACACAGTCAAACTAGAGTCTTGGACTTTAAGAGAGCTAATTTCAATAAACTTAGAGAGGGCTTGGGAAGGATTCCATGGATGAGAATCCTCAAGGGGAAAACAACTCAAGAAGCTTGGGAAATTTTGAAAAGTGAGATAATAAAAGCCCAGTCTAGCACAATACCAACAAAGAGGAAAAATAACAGCTCTCAAAAGAAACCAGCATGGCTGCATAAAGAACTCTCTGGTAAATTGAAAGATAAAAAGGACAAGTATAGAAAAGTGGAAAGAGGGGCACATAACTAAGTCAGAATATCAGCAAATAGCCCGAGCCTGCAAAGATGAAGTGAGGAAAGCTAAGGCTCAAAATGAACTAAGGCTTGCGACCAAAGTCAAAAATAACAAAAAAAAGCTTCTTTCAACATGTAAAAAACAAGAAAAAAGTGAAGGAAATGATTGGTCCATTAGTGGGTGAAAGTGGCAAGAAGGTGACAAGCAACAGGGAGAAAGCAGAACTATTTAACTCGTTTTTGCATCTGTCTTTACACAAAGGGAAAAAACAGACCAACCTATCAAAAATAGTGCCATAAAAAACAGAAGAGAAACACAAGTTAAGATAGGCAAGAAAATAGTAAGTGAGCACCTGTCCAGCCTAGATGAGTTCAAATCCCCAGGACCAGATGGATTACACCCCAAGGTTCTCAAGGAACTGGCAGATGTGATCTCAGAACCACTGAACTATATTTTTCAAAGATCCTGGAGCACTGGGGAACTACTGGAGGACTGGAAAAGAGCTGATGTAGTTCCCATCTTCAAAAAAGGGGAAAAAATGGACCTAGGAAATTACAGACCGATCAGCCTGATCTCAATACCTGGGAAGATTCTGGAAAAGATAATCAAACAACGAATCAGCGAACACCTAGAGGCAAACAAAGTCATTACTAAAAGCCAACATGGGTTTGTCAAAAACAGATCATGCCAGACAAATCTTATTGCATTCTTTGACAAAATTAGTGGATCAGAGGAATGCTGTGGATATAATTTACTTGGACTTCAGTAAGGCATTTGATAAAGTAGATCACAACCTACTACTTTATAAGATAGAAAAATGTGGGTTAGACAGCATCACCACCAAATGATCCGGGTAGCTGGTCTGACCGGCCGTACTTCAGCGTGTGGTCCTCAATGGAAAACCACATCTACATGGAGGGAAGTGTGTAGTGGGTTGCCCCAGGGCTCTGTTCTGGGCCAGTGCTCTTCACATTCTTCATCAACGATTTGGACAGGGATAGATGGGAAATCATCAAATTTGTCAGCACGACACCAGCTGGCAAAATAGCCAACACTCCATAAGACAGGCTTAAGATACAGGAGGATCTGGACAGACTTGAACACTGGGCACTATCTAACAAAATGAAATTCAATGGTGAAAAAAGCAAGGTTCTACATTTAGGCAAGAAAAACCAAATATACAGGTATAGTGTAGGGGGTACCTTGCTCAATAGCAGTAACTCTGAGAGGGACCTTGGAGTTCTAGTGGACAATCACTTAAATATGAGCCAGCAGTGTGCTGCAGCTGCCAAAAAAGCCGACACAGTGCTAGGCTGCATTAACAGAGGGACAGAATCAAGATCATGTGAAGTATTAATACCACTTTACAATGCCTTGGTAAGGCCACACTTGGAATACTGCATCCAGTTTTGGTCACCACGATGTAAAAAAGACGTTGAGACTCTGGAAAGAGTGCAGAGAAGAGCAACAAAGATGATTAGGGGACTGGAGGCTAAAGCATATGAGGAATGGTTGCTGGAATTTGGTATGTCTAGTTTAATGAAGAGAAGGACGAGGGGGGACATGATAGCACATGTTCCAATATCTTCGGGCTGCCACAAAGAAAGGGATGAAGCTATTTTCCGAGGCGCCTGAGGCCCCTGAATCAAGAAGCAACGGATGGAACGCAACTAGAAAAAAGGAGAAACTTCCTGACAGTTAGAACAATTAACCAGTGAACAACCTGCCTCCAGAAAGTGAATGCTCCAACACTGAAGTTTTTAAGAAGAGACTGGACAGCCATTTGTCTGAAAGGTATAGGGTTTCCTGCCTGAGCAGGGGTTGGCTCGATGACCTCCAAGGTCCCTTCCAACTTTATTATTATTATTATTATTATTATTATTATTATTATTATTATTATTATTATTATTATTATTATTATTATTATTATTATTATTATTATTATTATTATTATTATTATTTTCAGAATAATCTTCTTTTAGAAAACAGTTCAGCATTTCTGAACTCAGAAGCAAATTGCCAAGAAAAGTAAAACTGAAGCTGTGGGCTGAGCAGTCAGCCTCCATCTTTTTCTTGCAGATGTAGGAGGAAAACTTCACATAAAAAATTCCTCTGTTTTGCATATTTTGGGTTCTATAAGCCTATTTGTAGAATAGAATAGAATAGAATAGAATAGAATAGAATAGAATAGAATAGAATAGAATAGAATAGAACAGAACTGGAAGGGACCTTGGAGGTCTTCTAGTCCAGCCCCCTGCTCAAGCAGGAGAACCTATACTATCTCAGACAAGTGACTGTCCAGTCTCTTCTTTAAAATCTCCAGTGATGGAGTGCCCACAATTTCTGAGGGCAAGCTGTTCCACTGGTTAATTGTCCTCACTGTTAGGAAGTTTTTCCTTAATTCTTAATTGCTTCTCTTTTTGATCAGTTTCCAACCATTGTTTCTTGTCTTGCCCTCTGGTGCTTTGGAGAATAGTTTGACCCCCTCTTCTTTGTGGCAGCCCCTCAAATACAGGAATACTGCTATCATGTCACCCCTATTTCTTCTTTTCTTTAGACTAGCTAGCCAAACCCAAGTCCTGCAGCCATTCTTCATATGTTTTAGTCTCCAGGCCTTTGATCATTTTAGTTGCTTTTCTCTGAACTTTTTCCAAGTCTCAACATCTTTTTTGTAGTATTGGCTGCAATATTCCAGGTGTGGCTGCAGTATTCCAGGTATGGTCTTATTAGGGTTTTATAAAGCGGTACTAATACTTCGCGTGATCTTGATTCTATGCCTCTGTTTATACAACCCAGGATTGTATTAGCTTTTTTGGCAGCTGTATTTAAACCTTTGATTTTTTCCTGCCTAAATGTAAAACTTTGCTTTTCTCCATATTAAAACTCATTTTGTTGGATAGGGCTCATTGTTCAAGTTTGTCAAGATCTTTTTGGATCCTGAGCTTGTCTTCTGGGGTGTTGGCTATTCTTGCCAGTTTGGTGTCATCTGCAAATTAGATGAGTTCCCCTTCTATTCCCTTATCTAAGTCATTAATGAAGATATTGAAGAGTACTGGGCCTAAGACGGAGCGTTGTGGTACCCCACTGCTTACCTCTCTCCATGTGGATGTAGTACCATTGAGGACTACTCGCTGAGTACAGTTTGTCAGCCAGCTACAGATCCATCTGGTGGTATTGTTGTCTATCCCACCTTTTTCTAGCTTACTAAGCAGCAGGTTGTGGTCTACTTTGTCAAATGCCTTACTGAAGTCTAAGTGTACTATGTCCACAGCGTTTTGCTGGTCTACTAATTTTGTCACTTTATCAAACAATGAAATAAGATTGGTTTGGCATGATCTATTTTTGACAAACCCGTGCTGGCTACTGGTTATAATTTTGTTTACTTCTAGTCTGGTTTTTTATTATCTTTTCTAGGGTCTTCCCAAGTATTGATGTTAAACTGATTGGTCTGTAGTTTCCTGGGTCCGTTTTTTCCCCTTTCTTGAAGATGGGAACCACATCAGCCCTTTTCCAATTCTCAGGTACTTCCCCAGTGGTCCAGGATTTTTGAAAGATATAGTGCAATGGTTCTGAGATAACATCTGCCAGCTCCTTCAGAACTCTGGGATGTAATCTGTCGGATCCGGTGACTTATATTCATCAAGGTCAGATAGGTTTTCTCTTACCATTTTCTTGCTTATTTTAATTTTTATTTCTAGTTTGTCTTTTGCAGTAGTTTTTTTGGTATGTTGGGCTACAATTTCTTTGTGTGAAGACTGATGCAAAGAATGAGTTAAGCAGTTCTGCTTTCTCCCTACTGCCTATTACTTCCTTGCTATCTTCTCTCTTTAGTGGGCCTTACAGTTTCCTAGACTTTTTTTTGTTATTAATATGTTGAAAGAAACTTTTTTTTATTGTCCTTGATTTCTGTTGCAAGTCTTCGTTCATTCTGAGCCTTTGCTTTCCTGACTTCATCTTTGCATGTTTGTTAACTGGTTGGCAAAGAGTTCATCTATTTCTTCCGAGATTGGTTGGGTGGTCTGTAATATACACCTATGGCAATGTCACTTTTTCCCCTTTTATATTGACCCATATACATTCTGGAGGGATTTTATCTTTGATATGTAGTGTTCTCTTACATATAGTGCAACTCCCCCTCTTCTTTTTGTAGATCTATTTCTTTTGAACAATTTGTATCTATCCATCAGTACATTCCAGTCATGGGTTTCGTCCCACCAGGTTTCTGTAATGCCAACTATGTCATACCTGGTCTTGTGTACAATTGCTTCTAGTTTACCCTGTTTGTTCCCCAAGCTTTGAGCATTTGTATATAAGCATTTAAGACCTTTATGCCTGTCCGTGGGTATGTTTCCTGCATCTCCTGATTGTTGTTGGAGTTTTTCTTTTTTCTCACCACTCCAAACCTCATTGTTTGATTTGTTTTCTTGGGATTTATGACTGGTTTTGTGTTCTAGAGATTCTAAAGATTGGTCACCCTCCCCCCCCCTCAATTTTATGATGAGTTGGGCCAGTCTTTTTCAGAGTATATTTTCGCCTGTTTTAGTGAGATGCAGCCCATCCCTTGCCAAGAGTCCTTCATATAGGAAATGCAGACCATGATCCAGGAAACCAAAGTTTTCTTGGCAACACCAATCCAATGGTTTATTTCTAGAATTCTTTTTTCTCTCAATGGGGGTTGGCCTTTCATTGGGAGTACTGATGAAAACACTACTTGTGTTCCTAGTGCCTTAACTTTATTGCCTAGTTGCTTATAATCTCTCAATATTGTACTCAGGTTTTTTGTTGTGTCATTCGTTCCAGTGTGAAGGAGGAGGAAAGGGTAGTAATCTGTGGGCCTGATTATTTTGGTTAGGTTCTTGGCCACATCTTTGATTTTTGCTCCAGGGAGACAACATACCTCCCTAGTTTGTATGTCCAGTCTGCAGATGGCTGATTCCATTCCTTTGAGGATAGAATCTCCTATTACCAACACTTTCCTTCCTTTTTGGGGGGCTGCAGTTTGGGGTGCTTTTCTGTTTATCTCAGGTGTGTTTGTTGATGTGACTTTTTAAGGGATATTTGAAGTTGTTTCTTTGCTAGGTGACTGCATGTTTTCTTTGAGGGGAGGTTGTGGATCTGCGTGTTTCCATCTAGGGGGAGAAATCGATTGCTCAGTTTTAATGGGGCTGCTTCTGGTTGGGTTGGATTGTGCAGAAGGGGTTTGTTAATTGTATGCTGCTTCTTTCTTTGTGTATTGTGTTTCCTTCTATGTGTGACATACCTCCATTTGTCTTCCTCCAAGGGTTTATCAGTAGGGTCAAATCCTCTGGGTGTTATTTGTTATTTATTTGGTTCAGTTTGGGTAGAGCTTTCTTTCGGAGTTTGGAGTTTGGTTAGAGTTGCCTCTAAGTTCCTTACTTTTTCCAGTAGTAGTTCACATAATTTGCATCTAATGCATGTATAATTTGAGTGTTCTTTGGGCATAAGCGCGTACATGGAACATGTATTGCATACCACAATGGTATCAGTCACCTGTTCCATGAGTTTGTTGTTTGAAAATCCCTCTTTTTGGTTGGTGGATGTGCTTTGCTGTTAGCCTTATTTCTTCTCTGTTCTAGGTAATTGTGCCTCTCTTTTTCCCCCTATCCTTTTATCTGCCTGTTTGTGCTCGTTTTTCTACCTTGTTGTTTATTTAACCTTACTATTATGTCAGTTTTATTTATCCTTTTCTTCTTTTTAAGTTTTTGAGCTCCAATTCCTTTTTGTTTGTTACTGGGGGTCTTCCCTCCCTTCCTATTGGGACCTCAAACTTAATCGTTGCCTTCACTTCCATTGCTCGCTGCTCCGGCCTCTTGTTGTTTTCTCTGCCAGCTCCCTTTTGTCTTTCGGTGCTCGTCTCTGCTCTGGTCAGGCCTCCGTTCAGCTTTCTGGTCGGCTCAGCTCTGCTGTCTGGTCTGCTCCTCTCAGCCGGCCTCTCAGCTTGAGAGAATGGAGAGGTCTCTGGCTCTAAGCTTCTCTGTTGCTGCTGCTGCACTTGTAAAATTCACTACTCTTCTGCTTAGTGAAAACTAAAAATCCATGAATGGAGTTTTCTTTTTTCTAATATATTTTATTGATTTTTTACAATAACAATCTTTACTACTTGGTATGTGTTGTCTGGGTTCATATATTTAACAACAATCAATGATAGTTAATTTCTATGATTTCATAATCAACATACTAACTAGAAATACCTTTCCTTGATCCTCTCTTCTTCCAATAGTATTCTCCTTTTACCAACATTGAGCAAATATAGTTCTTAGTATTTTCAATACATATAAAGTTGAATATAAAGATTTTTCTAATATTTATACGAATAACAATAACATCAATATGTAGCATCTTTTCTAATCAGCTTGTTTTACAATTGCGTTTGCAAAAAATCATTTTATGTAAATGGCTATAGGTCCTGTTTTCAGAATTCTTATTTAAGCTTAGTTTTCCCTCAGTAATCAAAATATTTCTTGTCAATTATAATGTTCTCAAAATTGATTATATTTAAATATTCAAAATATTTCATACATTTAAATCATCCCAGTATTTTACGTTTCCCATATCATAATAAAATACTATGCTACATAGCACTGGATTCTTGTATTATCAAGGCAGCATTCTTGCAACAATGCAATGGAGGTGAAAATTCATGACAGGCAGGCACAGGATTGTGAGTGAGGGAGAGGCCGACAATTCTCACAGAAATCATTTTCGAAAAGGCCAGCACCTCAGCCTATTAAATACTAGCAATGTGTTTTCATTGCACTTATGTGAATGGTAAATGGGTATATCATCATAACCCGGTTTTTCAAAACCATGGCAGTTGAGGCATAAAAACACTGTTGGTTATTGACCGGATTTTCTTTAACTTCATATCAACATGTCAATCATTGTAAACTATTTCCCATCAAGATCTGGTTTTGTCCCTTTGCCTAGCTAATAAATCTTTTTAAATGTCATTTATGAGCTGCAATGGCAACCCTAGATAATTTTAAAAGAAGGGAAAAATTGCTTTTGTAGATCACTTACAACCATCTACTAGACAGTTGTCAAGGTTCCGATAGACAAAACCAAACAAATCAGAACTCCGAGGCTTGAGATTTCCTCAAAGAACATGTTTATTGGTTATATAGTATCGGCACGGTCAAAAGTGAAACCAAGTCTGAAATTCCCTTCAAAGAGAGATAATATTACAAAGTTGAACTTCCCACCCCAATGCTATGCAATCAGCTACGTTCCCCAATAGAAGAGTTTGGCGGGCTTTCTAACTAAATGCTTACGCCTCCCCCCCATCTAACTGACAGAAATGACCTTTACTGATTCCCACGGGATAGTAAAATGTTTAGACTAGTAGAGATCCTCTGCACCCCCTCCCATTCTTGTGGCAACCTAGAATGAGCAAAATGGCTGCAGCCAGATTCGTTATAAAGTTGGCAACAGTATTTGTACACTGGGGTTGTTGGTTTTTTTGCCTTTTGTTAATTTACTGCATATAAATAAATCTAGATAATATAGATAAATATAGATAAATATATTTATATAAACATATCTGGAGAGGTGGACTGATTATGCTTTCTTACCAGGCGAGATACTGATGTGTCAAATTTACAGTCACTATAAAAAAGTAGAAGTTTTGCTTATCTTTCCCGCTGACAAAATTAAATGAAAATCCAGTCTATAAATTATGGTGGAGAACCCCAGCAAATATATCATTATCACATCTTTTGGTACATTCCTCACATCTGCATCCTAAAGCCAAGTACAAAATGCATTACTGAGTGGTCTTGTGAACCGTTTGAGATTGGCCACATCAACAAACAGGCACTGTAAGGATTCCAAGAATGTTCATTGCTGTTTTTTTTATTAATTATATGCTGTTATTGTGTTATGGACTTAATGACCACATAGAAAGGTTTTCTCTATGATAATCTGTCCCTGACTTGATGCTTCAAGCCTTCCATTGGTACATTCACCATCACTATAATTGGCTCCATCCATCTTGCTGCTGGCAATCCTCCTCTTCTATCTTTCCCATTTTTTTCTTCAAACTTCCTTCTTTCGACACTCCATGTAATCTGTTGTGAAAGTTCTCCCTTAACTGCTTGTTCATACCTTCCATCTCCCCAGCGTGAGTTCTCAGTTCTTTTACAGGTCTGGCCTCTTGATTAGAAAAGAAAGAATCTTATGGAAGGGATCTTAGAAATCCATTCCTTGCTACAATCAGTTTGGATTGCAAAGCATTTCCAATGGACAGAAAATGTAGTCCACTTTTCTCCATTGTTATCCTTATTCATTTGTAAATGCTTTCAACAAATTACTACTTCTGACTGAGTGTGAATTGGTTTGTTCCATAACTGGGCTTTGGGCTGCTAGCTATGTATGGGCCCTAGTTTATTTTGCTGTGGTTTGAGGAATGGGAACATGTCCAGCAGTAGATGTGGGGTATAAAGTCAATGTGGTAGATACACACGATAGTCCTCCCTGATACGCTCCAGCTTAAATAAGTCCTGTGCCATATTTTAAAACAGACAAAATTAGGTCTGATTCATTCTATCCCACTCACACGTCAAATCTAGAGGGCAAGTTTAATAGGGCAACCCAAATTCTGATAGTTGAAGAAAGGGTCAGAATAAGAATGAAGAAAAGCTTTTGTACCCCTCTTCCTATCTCTCCTTCATTATCTGCTATTTTTTTTGGTTCATAGGGAAACCAAAACCCTTACTAGTTGTTTCTTCTGTCCATAATAAAGCCAAATGCAACATACAACAAATTGCAAAGACAATCCAATCAAAATATAACTGGCTTAAAGGGCAAAAGTACTATTGGTGATTATTACTAATATAGCTGCCATGAACCAAGGCTGAGGTAATGATATGTGGGAATGATCAGGAGAAGACCAAAAGCCAACACAGTGGTCTGATAAATGAAAAAAGTAGGTGACGTCAGAACAAAAAAATAATATTTAATCAATAAATGCCAAGATATTCTGCCTCTGAAGGAGATACCCAAGTCCTTCCAAGTGACCTAAAGAGAGAATGTAAAATTTAATAGCCAATATAGTTTGCTCTATATGCTCTATCTAGTCTACACCATTCACGGGTATTTTTTCTTAAAATTAAAGAAATTATCTTGAATTAACTAGATATTAAAAGTATACCTACAGAAATTTGTAATCAGGTGCAGTATTTAAAATGATAAAAGAAGGTGATTTAAAAGGCGACCATTTCAATTCCAAAATATCTCTGAAGTTTAACTGAATAGGAACTCTGCAATCCAGGTGGGTTTGAGAGATTTACTTAGGTTTTTGATTTTATGATATGTAAGCATCTGCGTTCCAAATGTCAGACATATGGACTACTTTAAATACATTCTGAATGTAACTATCTTTTTAACTGCATTTCAGCCATTTCTTTAGTTTTCAACATATCAAAAAAGTGCCTCTATTTGACATCCAAAATGATATTCAAGAAGATGTAGCTACCAACCCAAAGCCATTAGAGCTTCCAGATACAAGAGCAGGACCAGGCAGCTCTTCACTGCAGAAAGATCCTGTGAACAGATTGGAAAATTACAATGTCCCTGAGAGGCAGGCTGAGTTCCAAGATGCATCAACATCACTTCAAAAGCAAACCAGGAGTAGGCTGGTCATAATGGAAACCGGTCAAAAATCAGCCGAGAAGAAAGAAAGGCCTTCATTAAATAAAACTCAAACCAAAGACAGTAAGGAGATAGCTGCAGCAAGTCAAAACCATGCCAAAACTTTGGTTGAAACCCAGTCATCTAATAAAGATGGGAAGAGTATTACACCAGCATCCAACAAAAAGGGAGAAACAAAAAAATATCTGGCACCGGGCAATGAAGAAGAGGAGAAGGCAAAGGCTAAACGTGTGACACCAGTACCCCCAAGAAAGCAGTCTGCAGGAAAAGCAGCCAAACAACGACAGTTTCACGGTAAAAATGCCACACTGCTCTCTACAGCAAATCAAGCTCACCTGAGGAAACAATCCAACAAAATAAACCTAATTAAAGAACACTCTGCCAAGGCATCGGTGTCTGATGTGCAACAAGTCACGCATCCAGCTCCTTTAGCAACAACCCCTAAAAGGTTAAAAGCAGCTGACTTTAAATCTGAGCCCCGCTGGAAATTTGATGACATTTATCTCTTGGATAATTCAACACCACCGTCAGTAAGTAACCATTGCATGATCTTACCATAAATTTCCTAAAAAAACACGTGTGTTTGCTGCAATACATACATATTAACAATTATGTTCTGTGATATAATCAAACAAGGGGTAGGTTTTATTATGATACATGATGCTTCCTGTTCTCTTCACTTAATTTCACTTAATTTTTCTTGGAAACCATATATTATGGGCTGCAACATCGGCTTAACTTCTAGCAGAACTCAGTGAGAGTAAATGTCATGGTTGTCTGCCACATGTTCCAGGTTTCAGACAGCTTTGGAACTGAACTCTCTAACCAAATAATCCAAATTTATTTTTTATTTATTTATCAGATTTAGGCATTGTCCATCTAGCTATCTAAATGACTCTGGGTAGGGTTACATGGGACCCTATGGAATGGGAAAAGAGCAATATTTCTTAAAGATATGCTGTAACAATATCCACAGAAGATGAATCTGAAGATTAGTTCTTGTTGTGGTTGTGCTGTACCATGCTGGGGAGAAGTAGAAATTCACTGATTTTTCCATATACAGACATGAATATTAAATATTCTTCTAATCTAGCATCTACATTAGGATTCCTTGCATAGATTTTCTCAAATATTTCACTGATTCTAGTTGATGCCTAACCAAGAGTGTTTCCAGACAGATAGTTTCTGGTATTACCAGTCTCAAGGAATTTTGCTACTTTTAACAGATCAATTTTTGCTAAGAGAAGAGTAGGAAAATATTAAGAGCATTGGAGGATTACAACTGGAGAACGGTATCTCAACCCCCTCATAGAATTCTTTAAAGAAAACTTAACATATGGAAATATTCTACCGCCATCACCAAAAAGAAAAAGAAAAGGAACACTCCATAGGGGAGAAAAATCAGCAAGAAAACATTTACCGGTACTTAAAAAAAAATCACAGCCTTAGGATTATTTATTAGAATACCTGAAAATGTGCAGATCATATTTATTTTGAGATCTCATTCATATCAATTATTGTTGGAACTCTGTAAAATAGTCAACAAGAATGGAAAGCTGCTGTGATTGGACAAAACTGTTTTTTTGAACAGTTGTCTCATAACTTTTCTTCCCTTCTTTCTCCACTTTAGACCTGCCCAGATTCTCTGAGGAACAAGGCTGCCAAATCTGATTGGTTACATGATATTTTCCTACCCAACATCACAGTCTTCATGGACAGGAGTCACTTCAGTGACAGTGAATGGAAGCGTATGGACCATTTTGCTCCACCGTTTGGCTTCATGGAGCTAAACTTCTCATGTGAGCATCTCTATTATGGGGTGCATAGTATGGGTTAAAAGCAAGACTACTTCTGGCAGAAGGTATTAGAAGTCATATACTGAGCCAGTTATCAGTCCATTCACCCAAAACCTGCTCCATGTTTCCCCATCTTGTGATAAGGGAAAAGTCTATAGTCTCAGCGTAATCTCTGCCCGCTTCCCCATTGACTTTTCTTGTAGGAAACTGGCAGGGAAGGCCACAAATGACAATCATATGACCATGGGACACTGCAACCATCTTAAGTGTGTGAGCTGATTGACAGGTGCCCAGATCACAATCACATGACTGCAGGAGGTTGGTCAGAATTTTCAAGGACAGGTTGCAAGTACCATTCATGCAGCACCATTGTAACTTTGAGTGTCTGCTGAACAATTGTAAACTGAGGACTGCCTGTATAATAGAATCCTGCATGTCTGTCAGTGTCACACTTCTTCCTCCTTCCTATACCCCAGTGATTTAGGGAAGACACTTTAGCTTTTTAGTTCCTGGTCAGGCCCATGTAGTGGCACTGACAATTCCAGATTCAATTTATATCAGAGAAGATCACAAGCTCTATGCACAACTGAACTTTCAATGCCAAGACAAGATAGTCAGTGTAATATATTCTAATTTAATTGTTGTGTCATGCCTGAATTGTCTATTATGTCCTACCCAGTTTGGAGCTGTCTTATTTTATGAAACCTGCTAGCCTCTTCCAATGAATAATTGTGTCTCATTTCTTTCCAGTGGTAAAAGAAGTGATATCCATGCTTCCTCCTAAACCCTACCATCACATTCTCTTTGCACGCAATGGCAGTCAGACCTCCAAGTGCATCACTTGTGCAGTTGTAGGAAATGGAGGGATACTGAATAATTCAAGAATGGGCAAGGAAATTGACTCTCATGATTATGTGTTCCGGTAAGAGGAACTTTAGTTCTGCAGAAAGCCTGAAGTTGTATGCAGCTTTAAGATGCCACCTGCACAGTCACAATTCTTTTGCTGTCATTCCTGCAGCATAGTTACCTCCTCTCCTCCAGCTTAGCTACTGTATTATCTATATCACAGCAGGGACTCTTTACCCAGGTAGCCAGGCACCTTTCAGAAGACTGCTGGACTCAGGAATAAAACGCAACCCCCCCCCCCAAGGTGTATTGGAGTAGATAGCTGTATTGGTCCTCTTTGTATTCTGTGCTACAGCAAGATTTGAGGTACTGGCTATTTCTACCCCACTTTTCTTACATCCACTTAGAGGAACAGAACTGGTAAATGGCTCTTCATTTTCCAGTCTATGGAGAGAATTATGTTTTTTGGGGACCAGGAGAAACTGGTACCAAATATACTTATTTCCCTCCTCCTCTTGCTGCTTTGCTGGTCACCTATTGATTACTAAAAGAGATGGGAGAGATTTTTTTATTATTATTAAGAGAAGTGAGAGAGATGGTTTTCTAGCACAGAGAGGAAGCTGTGATTCTCCCAGTGCCAGAAAGCAAATGGAGCTGAAAATCAGAGGCCAAAGACCAGAGAAAGGTCTTTGTGTCTGCAGCAGCTTCAGTGGGCCAGTGGTACCTGCTTCTAATCTTACCTTAGTCTGATGCTCAGTCTGTCAGTCCAGGTGCACGGCTACTGGTAGAAGAAGGTGGCAAATGCAACCTGAAGCAATTGAAGAGAAAGCAGTGGCTGCCTTTGCAGAGAGGCAGACTAGATAGACTGACAGAAGACAATATTGTGTGTTCTCATCTTCCCCAAACAGTGGGATTTCTTCATGCCATGGCAAGCAAGATGTCCGGGTGATTCCTTAGTTTTACCCAAACAGGAGCCAGCTTTAGTTCTACCCTGTCAGTACTAATGTCAACCTTCAAACAGCCATCTTTACTTCGTTTTTGGTTGCCACAGCGATGGGAGGGAGGAGATGCATTCTTCTAGTTTAGCCATAACAATAACTTTCTTGTGGGAACCAAGGTCAAGCTACCTAAGTGTTTGGCGGGCTGAAACTACCGTTAGACAGCCCACCAAAGTAGTTAATTGGGGATTGTGATTTATGACATATTAAAGGGGTGGGGAGTTCAACTTTTACTTTGTAACCTTTGAGGGGGGAACTTTCAGTCTTGGTTTTACCTTTGACAGTGCCGATACTATGTAGCCATTAAAAGTATTCTTTGAGGGATGCAATTGCCTCAGAGTTATTATTTTCTTCTGGTCTCATTTATCGGAACCATGACAACTAATATAGTACTGCTAATAATACATTTTCTTAAGGTTTTCTTGAAAAACAAAGTGATTATTACTCTGGTTGTCATATTTGATAGGCTGAAGTTTCTTTCATATCTATCCCTGTGGGCAAAGACCTTGGGAAATTGAGCTGATTAACTATCAGCTCAGTTCTTTTTCCAGAGCAGGGCAGTTTTGCAAGTTTCCTCCTAGAGCAGCAAAGAAGATGGATTCCCATTGGTGGAAACTTTCATCTTGTTCGCTTCCTGGTGCCTATGATTTCCTCCCGCATCCTAAGATGTGGCACCATCTTCTTCCTAGAGAATTTCTCCACAGTGACTGGCTGGCTTGGAGTATTTTTTTTCTTCACATCAAACAGCTGTTTAGCTGCTTTTTTGTACTTTCCCATTGGCCAGCTGGAGGCACCAGAGGATGACTTATTGGAAGACATTGGGGAAATTAGATAGCAGAGGGGGAAATTGTTGCTAGTGTTTGGAGGAGCAAAGAAGCCCACAGTAGTGCTCTGGGACAGCTTAAAGGGAAGACATTCCCTACGTCCAGTTGGAATTATGACAGCAATCCTCACTCATCAACTGATGGGTATGCATGTGTGGAATGTATCTTAATATTCCCCTGGAATCTGCCAGAGAATTGCATGTTTTGAATACTGACTCTTAATCTTTGCTAAAATGATAGAAAAACATTTTTTTTCTGCTTCAAATCCAATTTGGAATTCTGGTTATCAAAATCAGGATTCCACTAATTTATTTATTTATTTATTCATTTTTCCTGGGAATCTCGCAAAGTATGCATATGTACCTGAAGTAGCTCCACTTATCTAACTTGGTGATTTTATATGGTCTCTTTCACCAGAGTGAGTGGAGCTGTGATCAAGGGTTACGAGAAAGATGTGGGAACAAGAACTTCTTTTTATGGATTCACAGCCTTCTCCTTAGTGACTTCAGTTATGATTCTGGGGAATCGTGGATTCAAGAAGATCCCTGCAGGAAAAGTAAGGCAGATATCCTTATATTTCCCCTCCTCCTAGTTGAACAGTAGTTGTGAGAGCAACTTACATTAGAAAACTTTAAACCTTCCCCCAAGTTTCACAACCCAACTCTGATTTATCCCTCTTTCACCTAAGACCAGCAGAGAATGCCCAGCCCTATCTTTTATGCCATGGCATTCCATCTGCTGTGCCCCCTCCAAATGTATTTCTGGCATTTTTCCTAGGAGATCAAGTATCTGCATTTCCTGGAAGGGGCAAGAGATTATGAATGGCTGAAAGCTCTTCTTCTGAACGCCAATGTCAGGAAGGGATTTTTGGACTATTATGGGTGAGTAATACTGTGCTTTCTGGATAAGGGCACCCACAATGGAAGGCAAGGGGGGGCATGTTGTGATTTGCATAATCTCATAACCTCAGGTGTTGGACTGCAAGTACATAAAGGTATTAGATATGCCTGATGACACTGCCATGTCATTATGTGCTTTACTATGGATGCTGCTGAGGAGGAAAATGCAGAAATGTATATGAATAGAATATGGGCAGAAAATGCACCTTTGAAATGCATAAAAATAATGTAGCATAATAGACATCTTCAGTTGAAAGCAGGTCCAGATACAGAGGTTTATATGTACTGCCTTTATTTAGATATATATTATCCAGGTTACATTCAGATCAGCCCCAAAGTATATCTGAATCAAGACAAAGTAGGCCTTTCTTTATTATCTTTCAATTTTTCTGCCTCAGCAGTGTGGAGAGTTTTTCTTGACCTTGCATTGCTGACTCCTTGCAAACATTTTGAAGATTTTTCTTCAGTGTGTAAAACATTAATGAATAAGGATGGCTGCATTTTCCTAATTTATTAACATTTTGGCACAGTGCACCCACATCTCAATTGGCTTAACAGAAATATTACATTCTTAAATAAGAACTTTGAAAACATTCCCCCCACCCTCAATATTTTAATGAATAATCAGGAGATGAACCAGGCAAAATTTAGATTAATTTTGTGAGTTCTGCTTTCAAGAATCTCTGGTGGCCCATCAGTTAACTGTTAATGAAAATAAATGGCAAAGAGATAAAAAAGAGTTGGAGTATAACAATTTCTATTGAGTTTTGTAGGGCTTATCCCTACAGCCTTGTTGTGATGTGCTTTCTCCTGTTCTTACAATGGGAGTGAAGTGTGTTGTTTTGAAAACCACTGTCCCATTTCTTATCCTCTAGTGCCCTTTCCCTCCCCCATTGGGGACTTATATGGTATTTTGACCAGCAGCTTTAAGAGCATTCTGAAGTTGGTGGCCCAGCTGACTTTCACCACTCAAGTGGCCCTCCCCATTTCTTGTGAAAGATTTGTGTTGTGAAATGCCTGGAAATGAATACTTGCAGAATTGAGGAAGATAAAAGACTGGGATCCTTCCTCTTATTCAATTGTCCATTTCCATTTTGCTGAATGGTCCAGTTTCTTTGCCTACAATTTTCAGTCCCCCACAATTCTGTCAAAGATCAAAGGTACTACCATCACAGTAACAACTTTAATCATTCCAAAAAGGAGGGGGGAAAGCACACAAGCACACAAATAAAGGTTGTTGAACAGGTTGACATATTTCCTATGTACTGCTGCAATATTCCTTCCATGACTGACAGAGATGGAGGACCAAAGAGGAGAAGGGTAAGCAAAGTAAGTTTTTGTATCATTGCCATTTCACAAAGGCCTTCATGGGAGAAGATGCTACAGCAACAGAAAATCTGATCTCAGAGTAGGTATTCCACAAGGTCAATATTCCCTGAGTTGAAAAAAAGAAAATTTTAATGATGTTTTGTTCTCTCTGGCGACCAAAGGAGGAATGACTTTGGAGGCACAGAATCCTATTGCCTATTGATAGAGCAGGGTCTTATCATTTGGAGCCCTGAAGGCTGCCAACATTTTCTAGCAATACAGAATGTTTACAGAGGAGGTTTTGTTCCATTTTCTGATGGAAAATGTCACTTTCCTTGACCTGATCTCAGCCTGCCTCAGGAATGGGCTGGCAATATGCAGGAAAGGTCCTCCACAAAGGATAGATGAGCATCTCAAAGCCATATGGATGAACCCAAAGGAAGCCAAAATGCACATCAAGTTATCATCATCGAAACGCTGCCATTAAATACATATATCCCGATATGTGTATTATATCACACACATTTTGCCATATGCCTCTGGCCCCTTTTTAAACAATCACATTCCCTATTTTTTCCCCCCATCTTCTCTCTTTTGTCTTCAAAAAAGTCTCTCTGTGAACCCACTACGTTTTCTCACATTTCCCTTTAATAATAGATGTTACTTTACTCCAATGTGGCTTTAACTTAAGAATACTATCCAAGAATATACACACACTTCAAATCCTCAGTTTTCCCCATTCTGATCTTAGATACGGTGTGCGAAAAGATAAGACCTTGCATCATCACTCTAACTTATAGAAAAGCTGGCCAAACCAGCTTTGATTTGAACTCTACATAGTTTGCCTAAAGATATATTTTGTTTTTATAGACCAAGGCCCCGGGATAAATTTGATAATTTCAACTTGGATCAATACTTTGTGATTCATCCAGACTTTCTCAGATACACTAAAAACAGGTAAGACATAAGTGAAGTGAATTTCAAACATCAGGAACAGTTTCAAGATTTTAAATAAGCAGTGTTGGCAGTATGGACAGCTGGACAGAACAATGTCTTGTTTTAAAAACGCAACAAAACAAAACATTCCGTCAAAATTATTACAGGTTGGCTGTGTTCTCTTGGAATGAAACATAAAACAGGTTGAGCATTCAATATCTGTCACAACAAAACCCAAAATATTTTGTGTTTTGACTATAGGAAACAATGAGAACTGGGAGCCAGCTGCTACTGCCTTATTTTCATTCTAGGATTATAAGAACAAGATGGCGGTGGTGGTGGTTGTATTTCATTGAATTATTTAAACTACAGGTAGTCCTGAACTTACAACCAAAATTTTTGTTGCTAAGTGAAACATTTGTTAAGTGAATTTTGCCCCATTTTATCACCTTTCTTGCCACAGTTGTTAAGTGAATCACTGCAGTTGTTAATTAGTAACACAGTTGTTAAATGAATCTGGTTTTCTCATTGACTTTGCTTGTCAGAAGGTTGCAAAAGGTAATCATATGACCCCGGGACACTGCAACGGTCATAAATGTGAGTCAGTTCCCAAGCATCTGAATTTTGATCATGTGACCATGGGGATGCTACAATGGTCATAAGTGAAAAACAATCATAAGTCGCTTTTTTCAGTGCCATTGTAATTTCAAGCAGTCACTAAGTGAACTGTTATAAGTCGAGGACTACCTGTATTTATATGGTTACCTTCTTGCTAAATGACTCTGGGTGGTTAACAAGGATTACAAATATCTAGGACAAGGAAAATGATAAAATATAAAATACAATGTGAAACACACTATATCAGCAACCAGATATGTAGTGTTATGTTGCACAGCAGGATCCGCCAACTTCCTGGTCCAGGGCCTGAAGGGAGAATTTCTCTGTCTTCAGGGCCATCTTGAAGGGTGACAAACTAAACTGGGGAAGGCTGTTCCACAGGGCAGATGCTGCAACAAAGAATGCCACAATGCTCAACTGGAAGAACACTTGACCAAACTTGTGATTTTAAAAACATTAACCTATTACAACCAATCTCTGCTGAAAAGAGTAGAAACAAGTTTCAAAAACATCTGAAAATTGTATTTAGATTAGCATCTGTTATCAGCTCTTCATCCCCTCCCCTGCCTCAGTCTCAACAGAAAAAACAGATAATGATCTTTTTAGTTTCTTTAAGTAAACCTTCAGGGTCATTTACAACATTAGGAAACTAAGAAAGAAACTAAGCTCTCTAACATTTCTTTCAGTCTTTGGTAATTAATTTGTTCTCTTAAAATTTGTTTATATTTTTGTTTACATTCCCTTAGCTAAGTTTCAGAAGGCACAGATTTTGTTTTTATTTTTCAGCCTGTTGGCCAGGTGAAAACCTAACAAAAGCAACATTATGATTTTCTGATGATTTTGTTTCCATTCTGGGATGAACCAGCAGGTTTTTGATGCTTCCTAACTGAAAGAATAATTCTGTAAAGTTACGATCAGATACAAGAGCATGCACAGGACATACACATACAGAACGTTCAGTATGCCAGTCATGTATTACTAACCTTTGTACTTACACCTCAGGGGCAATACAGTAACAACTCTTGTGGAGATGATACAAATTTCTGTATCTTCCCTTTGCATTATTTCCCTGGGGGTGGGGGGTGGGGGGGAAGCTCTGTTCCCATAAGATGATTAGTCCACCTACATGAACTCCAGCTTCCCCAGAACTAAGTTTCTTTAAAAACCAACCAACCACACTAATCTGGAAGGCAGACAGGCAACTCTGGGCAGCCATCTTCTTCTGCCATGTATTACCTGTATTTTTTTTCTTTCATGTTCCACTCTCATATTGCTCCATCCACTCTATCCACTCTCAAACAACAGTAGCAGGAACATGAGAAGTTCCAGCTTCTGAACTAGCCAGTGTGAAACTTTGAAGGAAGAAGCCCAAACACAAGCCACAAAAGAAGCAACTCCATCCCAGTGTTTGGAACAGTCAGAACCCTCAAAACTAGGCCTCTTGAAATTGTTGGGTTTTCTTTCTCGCTTGGAACAAAATAGTGGGAGTTTTATTTCATGTGCAGAATAAATTTCTCAAAGCACCTGCACTCAGAACATTGAAATGGCTCTTTTGTGCTTGGCATGTTCCAAGGTTGGAACTTTTTGCCATCCCCAGCTGCCAGATTCACTTCAGGATGGGATTCCTGGGCTTTGAGTAATCAGACTGGCATTAAGCAAGATTTGTGTGGAATGTAGCTGTGAAAAACTAGTGTGTCTCCTGAAACTATTCCTCCTTCACAGCCTTAAAGGTAAAGAACCCCTTACCAGATTGAACCCAAGGCAACTTTAAAACCAGACACAATTCATTGTGAGCGTATATCTATGGTCAGTTTTAAGAATGCCTCATAAATGCCTTTCAACCTGTTTGTTGAGTGCTGAACGGCAGCTCATTTTTTGACAACACCTCAAGCTGCTGCTCAGCTTTCATTTCCCCCCTGAGCTACTTTTTAAAATCTGCTTTTATAACCCACCCCAGGTTTTTGAAGTCCAAATCTCTAGAAAAGTCCTACTGGCGCATTTATAGACCTACAACAGGTGCCTTCCTTCTTTTGACTGCACTCCACCTCTGTGATCAGGTAAGGGTTCAAAGATGCTGCATAGAATTTAAAGGTGAGCCACAAAGTTAACAGAGACATTTGTCTCTTGCACCATTGTTTAGGAAACACTTATTTAGCAATCAGTGGATCTGCTGCTATTACATTTGGGGTTTTTCTCTCTACTTCACTAGAGAAATGCCTCAGGACAGGGGCATATGCTTTTAGTCCTTGTCCCCTTGCA
The DNA here is from genome assembly GCA_023970755.1 of Azemiops feae. Lineage (NCBI taxonomy): Eukaryota > Metazoa > Chordata > Lepidosauria > Squamata > Viperidae > Azemiops > Azemiops feae. Next base: position 3,820,475 of record JALGBA010004297.1, on the reverse strand, counting down.
TGACCATTTTGTGCTGCTGTTCCTTTAATCATATTGTTTCAACCCTTCCTTTCTTGACTTAAAAAACCCCAGAAACCTTAAATTAAAACCATTTCTGCCTGAGTGAGCTATCCTGGCATTGATTTACTTCATGAATGCCACATCTGCATGCCAGCCACCTAATGCAGTTCTAATGCCTAACTTATGGTTAAACCTTTTCTGTTGCATGTCTTTCTCATACCTTAATGAAGTTAATTTCAATAAAAAAATGTTTGAAGGAACTCTGAAAGTCCCGACATCCCTAAGGCTTCCTGAAAAGCAGATTTCAATGAGATAAGCTCATTTCTTTCCTCAACTTCCTCTCCAGCTTTGGGAATTCTTGGATTCCTTTGACGTCTCCACAGAGTTAATTCACCATATCCATATAGGGGCAAAGTCATCTTCCACTCTTCCAAAAGGCTTTAAAATAATTTTGCCTTTTTGCTCTTCCCTTTTCTCTTTCAAATATCAACTCTTAAGTACCCTTCCCAAGGTTATGAGCCATCCTTCCCCCTCATCTCCTCAAATCAAGCCACAATACTCAGTTGCAGAAGAATGATTGCTGTACTAGCACAGATTTTTCTCCCCACTTGCTTTACATAGCTGGTTTGAAGTTGGCTGTTTCCACATTACTCATGGGAATGCTCTCCAGTTAGTTAATCATTGAGATATAAGAATACATAACTCAACATCAATGGTTTAACGATATTAAAGCTTATGATTGACTATTCCTAAAATATTGGCTTTTTAGTCACAGCTCCTAGTTCTTGGTGTTTAAGGAATGCATGTTTTATCTTGATAACAAACATGCATATCTATGTGTATGTGTTCATCACTGCCTTTAAATAGCAAGTAGTTCTCCATTTTCTCAAATCAAAGTTCTATGGTCTGTGGATAATGTGTGCCATATTTGGTTAGGTCAGTTGTCTCTTCACCATCTCTTGCAATTTATTCATTGCATTATAAGAGCTGCCTTTAAGACTGGGGAGCCAGTGCTCTGGAGAGGACTGATCTCCCGCCCCAACCCTATAGGAGTAGCATTTATTGCAGTTGTGCCTTTTCTCCTTCATCATTGTTACCCCCGGGGGGGGGAGAGCAAATTGCCCCTACCCCAGCCTTCAAAAAAGCTTCCCATGGAGTTATTGGTAGATAATGATAATGAAGAAGCTAAGTAAATCCAATGAGCTCGTGGATTTATTTATTAAGTATTTCTCATGTATCTAACTAGGCTTTTTTCAAATCAACCAGATTTATTTCCCTCCCCAATGATAGCCCTTTGCTTTCCCAGGTAAGCGCTTATGGGTATATCACCGAAGGATACCAAAAGTATTCAGATCACTATTATGATAAAGAACGGAAGCGTTTAATCTTTTATGCCAACCATGACTTTGATCTGGAACGGAAGGTATGGAAACAACTTCATGACGCAAATATTATGAAGCTCTACCAACGAACCTGACAGAAGCAGACTATGAATTCCTGACTAGGGTGGGTTGTTCTGCTATAACGCAGAAACTCTGAAATCAGAGATGTTATTTGGACATGCACTAATAATTTTTTTTTTCTGAATGGTTCCATAACATTTAAGGTATTTCCCAAAATATGCACACCGTGAACTTTATTATCCATCTAGGAACAAAAAGATACAAAAAGATTATGCAATTTAAGAGCATAATTTAATATAGGAATAATTAAATCCTGAGTATTTGATTACCCTTAGGAGAGAGGCAGTGTTACAGGCAATTTATGGTGTCTGACCACTTTTTTCCAAACGTTCAGACAAGGAGATTCTTGATACTTGAGATTAGAACTATTAAACCTGAGTCCAGATAACCACTAAATGGGAGCAAAGGGATACAGAAAACTCTTAGGTGCTACCTAAGTGGTCCTCCCGATAATTGGAGCCCTGATGTACTTGTCCTACCTGAAATACTAGTCGTGAACCCTATCTGCATAAATGTGAGCATTTTTTTCTTCATCAGTAGAGAAACAAGAATCATTATTGCTTAGTTTTAATGTGAACCCATTACATTTTAATATGAAAATGGACTTGGTTTAACAGTAAATAAAATTTTTCATATGTATATTGTGAAGAGTGTTCTTTCTTTCTTTCTTTCTTTCTTTCTTTCTTTCTTTCTTTCTTTCTTTCTTTCTTTCTTTCTTTCTTTCTTTCTTTCTTTCTTTCTTTCTTTCTTTCTTTCTTTCCTCTAGAATCAAGTTAGAAAAAAGGGTGAAGCAGATATTTTATTTATTTATATAAATCAAACTTTTTAACTGCTCATCTCCCTCACAGAGGGGCTCTCATATTTTGCACATGAAAGGGTCTCATTTAATCCCTGGAGTTTTAAGAGACCACAAAAAAATTCCCTTATGACTCCCTGCAAAGCTGCTGCTTAGCAGAATAGACACACCTGAACCGAGCAAGATGACCAAAAGCCTACTTAAATTAAGGGACTCTCCTATGTTGGAAAGAACAGAGGAGTAAAATTTATTTCTCTCTTCTTGCTACTGGGAATTAATGTAACTTTCTAGATTTGCTTAACTTTTTGATTTCCAGTGGAGAACTGCAAACAACAACAGTACAGTAATGCCTGATATTTGGGGATGTGAGGTGGGCATTGCAAAACCTTTTCTTATATTTGCCATCTCTCCACTGTTCTCTAGAGAGAGATTTCCCCATCCTTCACACTCGGTTGCTTGCTCTCAAGAGTAAGAGAGCCTCAAGCTTTTGAGTTCTCAGTAGGGTAGCAAGGAGTTATTGTTTGCCTTCCCACTCTGGAATCCAAATCATGCGACACTGCTCCAGGTTGCTAAGTGACAACTCTGTCCTGGTATTCTTCAAGCCTGAATAGGACCTTTACAATTCCCAATAAGTTTTTTTTTCCCAAAATGTTTTTCTCCATAAAGGCCCCTTTCTCCTTTGTGTTTTTCCGTTGCAGAGAGGGCATTAATCTTAGTCTCCTTCACAACATGGAAGATGGTGGAAAAGTCCTTTAGAAAGTAATTTACAAACCTTGGAATAAATAAGAGTATAGAAACACGAGCAAAGATTATTTGAATGGGCCCCAGACCATCTATATTGTTTCATACAAGATCACATAAATGGTTTGAGATCAAGAATAGTAGCTTAATGGAATAGAAATCATGATCTCACAACAGTTAAACTATCACATAAATTTCATCTTTATGGTAAAATTGGAAATTCGGTCAACTCTGTAAATTTTATGTCACAAACAGTCTGCTGATTTGGGGGCTAATTAGATTCTATTTTATAATAAGAGGGGTACTGAATTTACCAAGAGGTCATATCCAAACATGTAATTGCATGCCAGGTTTACAAATGGCTACAGCGGATGCAGAGATTTTCAATCAAGATTTTTTTACTCTTCCTATTGGTTGCCCATCTGCTGCAGTCTAGTGTAAAGAGACCCCCCGTTTCAGGTACCTGGGATATACTGCATATGCTTACTGGCCTTCAATAATGCACAGATAGAAATAAGTGCAGCACAAATCACTTGTTATTGAAGATACATTACTCAATTTCAGTCCTCGCATGTTGCCAAGCTCAAGAAACAAGCAGTGGAGATTCTAAAAATGCTGTTTTATTGTTGTAGGGTATAGTAATGACAGAATCTTGAAGTTTGTCAGAGTTTCTCTCTACCCCATGAAACACAACCAAAGTGGGGCTATTTTGAATTTTTCTCACAATTAAATTGCTGTTTCTTCTCCATTAATATTTCATTGCTCTCTTCCCCCTTTCCAAGGCCAGATCCCCATTTTTTCACAATCAGCAAAAAATATATTCTATTTATATTCTAGGCTAATCTATACATGTATTACCCAGTTATAGGTAATCTAGCACATGACAAAGAACATTAGTTAATAGAAGTGTTAATACCACTTTTTAAAGCCTTGGTAAGGCCACACTTGGAATACTGCATCCAGTTTTGGTCACCACAATGTAAAAAAGATGTTGAGACTCTAGAAAGAGTACAGAGAAGAGCAACAAAGATGATTAGGGGACTGGAGGCTAAAACATATAAAGAAGGGGTTGCTGGAATTGGGAATGTCTAGTTTAATGAAGAGAAGAACTAGGGGTGACATGATAGCAGTGTTCCAATATCTCAGGGGTTGCCACAAAGAAGAGGGAGTCAAGCTATTCTCCAAAGCACCTGAAGGCAAGACAAGAAGAAATGGATGGAAACTAACCAAAGAGAGAAGCAACCTAGAACTAAGGAGAAATTTCCTGACAGTGAGAACAATTAATCAGTGGAACAACCTGCCTCCAGAAGTTGTGAATGTTCTAACACTGGAAGTTTTTAAGAAGAGACTGGACAACCATTTGTCTGAAATGGTATAGGGTTTCCTGCCTGAGCAGGCGGTTGGACTAGAAGACCTCCAAGGTCCCTTCCAACTCTATTATTATTATTATTATTATTGTTATTGTTATTGTTGTTGTTGTTGTTGTTGTTGTTGTTTGTCCATCTGGGGCTTGAGTTAGAGCAGAGAGCATGGAAGCTAAGGAGAGTCTAACTGCTCTCCAATCTGAAAAGTTTTCTTAAATCTGACATGTTTTCCTCTTAAGGCTTCCATGTCCCAAACTTCACCTTTTGTCAGCATGTTTCCGGAAGCATATACCAATTAAAACTCCAACATACACAACAGTACAAACCATATTTAAACCCAATATGCCTTAGCATGATGCAGGAATCCAGCCACTGCCCAGGGAGGTGATGAATTCTCATCAGACTTTCAAGCAAAGGTTGACAACCTAAGATCCTATAGCAGCAGACTGTCTGCATTACTGTATGTTTGATCTCGATGATCTTTGATGCCTTTTCTGATTCTGGGTATTTTATTAGTGCTTGTTATGAAAATGCAGGAAAACGGGTTTTATAAACAGCAAAGAACACATGATTAAATTGAACAGAGAGGCAGGGAAGGAAGACAAAGAGAATACAGTGAACCTAATTCTAAAGACAGACATTTCCACTGGACAGCAGAGCTAAGCTCAACAAAGAAGCCAATAAGGTTGCTATAATTTGCTTTTATTGCTTAAAGTCAAGGCTCTTAATGCTGCTAATAATAATAGATGTAATGGCAGCAAGAACTATGGCAATATGGAGAGTGGAAGATGGTAATGAAAAAATATAGCTCTCCAGATATTGCTTGAAAAGGTGTTTTCAGTCAGGATGGCCAAAGATAATAGCTGCCATCAGTTGTCATGCAGTAATACCTGGAGCAGCACAGATTCTGCACCCTTGAAAGGTGAAGAAATCTGTAAAATGGGGCATGGTTTTCTGAAATACTCAAATAGGCATTTTTGAATTTGAACACCGAAAGTACAAATAAACATTACTCAGTGGTCAGTTTCCCATCACAATCTCATATGTCCAATTATTTGCCATTTCCACAAGTCTCTTGCTAGTAGTTTAAAACTATTGAATGTAGTTTCGATTTCTTTTGGAATTCATAAAATGGATCAAGATATTATATAAGTCGCCTGCATGTAGTGGTGGGATTCAAATATGAGAACAACCAGTTCTCTGTGTGGATGCCGCTTCTGGAAGTCCATTCTGGGCCTGGGCAACAAAAACTTAGCTACCGGTTCTGCCGAACTGGTGCAAATTGGCTGAATCCCACCACTAGCTGCATGTAAAGTGAAGGTTAACGATATGTTTTCTCCTACTTTCTTACTATTTAGAGGAACTAGACAAGGATGCCCGTTTTTATGAATTTCAAAGGAAATCTGAACTTGTCCAGTATAGTAAACATGAATTGTTTATATATTTTCTCAAAGGCTTTTTCAGCAACTAATGATAAAATTACAAATTGTTCTGTACCTTTATTCAAATCTCTTATATCTACAACTAACTTAATGTCTGCTGCTTGGCGAATTTTTATAAACCCTGCTTGATCATTCTTAACAACAAACAATATCACTTGCTGTAATATATTTGCTAACACTGCTGTTAATATCTTTCTGTCAAAATTAATCAATGAGATTGTATGATAATTAGCACTTGGAGTGTGATCTTTACCTGAGTGTGATCTTTGGTATAGCTGTAATATAAGCCTGGTTAAATGCTGCTGATAAAATTCCCTTATCAAATATCTCATCATACAATTAACTAAGTTTTGGCACCAAAAGATCTATAAATGTTTTATACTACTGAATAGGGAATGCATCCAATCCTGGTGTTTTACCACTTGCCATGATTAAAATTATTTGTTTACTTTCTACCTCAGATAGAGAAGCAAATGAAAGTTGTTTTTGTGCATCAGTTAAGTGTGGTAAATTAACTTATTTAAAAAGATCTTTATATTTTCATTCAACGTATTCTCTGGTTTGCTATATAATTCTAAATAGAATTTTAAAAATTGTCCACTCAAGTTTTATATATTTCATTTCTTTCATCTCTAATAAGTGGAATCACTGCCCTATATTTTATTTTTTTGTTTAAGGGATTAGCCATGATCTTCCAGGTCTTTCACTCTTTTCCCAATATCTTTGTCATAAATACATTAGTATAAATTATGTCTGTGGTGATACTATAATATGTTTTGCAACGTCCTATACTTACTAGGTTTTGGGAGAAAGTAGTGGATTATATGAATATGGTTGTGAAACAAGAGCTAAAACTTTCAGAGAATAACATTCCCCTGAAATTACATATCTAGTACTTGGAATTTGACAACCAGACAAGGTAAATGGATTCTCTGTATCCTTACTATGGCCAAAAGACTGATATTGCAGCATTGGAAAGATAAATATATTGCTCCATTCACTCAATGAACTGAAGACTTGATTACATAAGCCACCTATGAGCTTATTCCCTATAGACCAGGGGTGGGGAATCTTGGCTCTTTTATGACTTGTGGACTTCAACTCCCAGAATTCCCGAGCCTGCTTTTTTGTTAAAGCACTTTATGTGTTTCTTTTTCTTTGACAGTGTATGTATCAGTTATCTTTGTGTTCCTTTTTTCTTTTTTGTAATTATTTTAAAAAAGCAATTAAATAAAATATATGTGAAACCTACATGTTTTATGTTCACTTTCATTAAACTGAACTCACCGAGTTTGCCATTTTAATCATACCAAATCTGAAGATATTATTTTATTTTATTATTTGGAGCATTTATATTGTCACTCAGATCAGACAACAGAATTCTGGATTCTTCTTTACGAAATTCTTTGTCCTAAATAATTTGGTGTTGTCCATGTTCCTGGCTATCTGTCATCCCTAACAAATTAAAATTAGTTCCAATGCTGATTTCATCCCACTGTTTTCATTTCTTTGTGAGTGCCCATTTTCTGTTTCCAATTCAGGAATAAGTCACTAGTCCATATGAGGGCTTTTCCATTCTTCCGAAGGATTTTTCATGGTGACTTTAGTGCAAAATTTCATCAAAAGGCAATTGGAAATGGAAGTAATCATCTGCAAGTACAGTTGTACTCACATATTGGTTCACTCTCTCACGAGAACTTTAAATGGTGACTGAGGCAGAGGTTTCATTTACAGTAGTAGTATGGTTTTTATTGTGATAAGACTGATCATGACTATGAGGGATTATTTTCTCTTTAGTAATGTTTTGACCAATTTATAGCAATTTATGTACCATTTATTTATTTATTTATGAACTAATTAGCCTTTAACCCCTTTCTAAAAATTCTGCTGTAACCGATCAAATGAGGGACAGATTTGCAAAACATAAAAATAAAAAAGTAAAAGTCAGGTGGGAAGTATAGCTAAACTCTTGGATAGCTTCTGAACTAGAAATCTTAAGTTTCCCTGGATTTTTTTATCTGACAAACGGATGATAGGGATGAAGAAAAGGTTTTTATTTATTTGGGTAAGTGATATGGAGACTCATCTTTAGCAAATAATTCTGGGTAGCTAACAATACAAGCTAATATAAAGCAATAAAAATACAATTAAAAATGACAATAATTGTAAACATACAATTAAAAACAACAAAATACACCAGGTTGTTAGAGGAGCCCACTGAAAGGAAATAGGTTTTTTTTTCTTTTTCTATGTCAGCTACTAAAATAAGCATCCCTAGGACAAAATATTAATTTTGGTAGAGATTTATGAAATTAGCTCTTGAGACACAAAGAAATTATTTATTCAATCTTAATTGTCGCTCTATAGCAGGGGTGCCAAAGTGGTGGCCTGTCAGATGGGTGCGTCACGCACAGGCCATGCCCACCCCAGCTCCACAAAGGCAAAAAATGTCGCGATACGTCACGATACGCCACGTGACATCGAGTTTCACACCCATGCTCTATAGCAAACTGTTTTATTATATGAATTTTCTACTGGATTCCCTTACTGTGCTAAGCAGTTACACAGTTTATAAAGTTTGATCTTCTTGTATTGTGTGAATTCAGCCATTATTTATTATTAGATTTATATTCTACTTTTGTTTTGTATAACTGAAGGCTGAAGGCCCATCTTCTATTTTGCCCACAGCAACAATCCTGTGAGGAGGGTTGGGCTGAGAAAAAGTGAGCGTTCAAAGTTATTCTGCCAGCTTTTATACCTAAGGAAGGACTTGAACTCACAATCTCCTGTTTTCTAGCCCAGGCCTAAACCACTGCACCAAATAAATGTGAAAAATTCTTTTCACATTTTAGCGTTATGCAAGACCAACTATGGCTTATCTGATAAACATAGCTCAACAATATCTGAACTCACTGAAAAAGAATCAGGTTGTGCTTCTATACAAAAATGAAATAGAACTCAAAACAAATGGGAGTTAATCCAGCCTGGTAGCAGAATTCTTGCTAATGTTGACATTTTGATTGGTTAGGCTGTGTAAGCTTTGCAAAGAGAGATCCAAAGGCTTGTAGATATGAAGGTTTAGCAGGGCCCAGAATCTTAAAAAGTGAGATGATATCATCTGGTTAAAAAAGTTTTGAATTTGAATTCTCTCAGCCTAGTCTATTTCACAGAATTGTTATAAGGATAACATTAAGGAAGAACCACATGAGAACTACTGTCAGATGCAGCCACAAAAAACGGCTCCAGTAATGGATCAGATAGATTTCTTTGTTGTTGACTGCCAGTTTACAAAAATCTCACCAGATTGTCTGTCTTCCCTTGGGAAAATATCGACCTAAGTTTCTTCCCTGCATGGTCTCTAAACTGGAATATCTTTTAATCCTAGATGTCTTTTAACATCCTTTAAAATGAAGCCTCCTCTCCTTCAGCTGATGGTTCCATCAAAACTACCTTGAAGTTCATGAAAAACAGCAAAATATAATATGTCCAGCAAATGCATAAATTTTAAAAAGCCAAATGTTATCCAGGCATCTTTATTTGCTATATTTATACCCAGCTCTGGACATAGCTGACTGCAGAATTATCAAAGCTAAACATGGGGGCACCCTGTTTTCAGACCTACACTTCCTGCCCCATATGAAAATACCCCCCCCATTTTACTTTTGCATAGTCCTTTTAATCAGTATTTATCTTAATTCTGTATGTTCTAGCTATAACTAGCTCGAGAGTTGCTTATTTCTCTCAAATGGAAGAAGACTATTTTGCCATTAACTTTACTGTAGTTGAGAACATTTGCTTTACTGTAGTTGAGAACATCAGCAATTCTTACTATCGAATAGAAGGTGAAACAGTCAATTTTCTTCAGGATGAATTGAAGAGCGGATTTGATCATCTTTAGAGCACTGAAAAGCTTCCCTCCCTATAATATATAGGAAACCCTTCCCAGTTTGGTATTCATAATCCTGAAATACAGTTCCTCTTACTAGGGAGCCATGGTGGTGCAGTGGTTAGAATGCAGTACTGCAGGCAAACTGTCCACAGCCTGGAGTTCGATCCTGACGGAACTCCAGGTTGACTCAGCCTTCCATCCTTCTGAGGTCAGTAAAATGAGGACCCAGATTGTTGGGGGCAACATGCTGACATTGTAAGCTCTCCAGAGAGTACTATAAAGCACTATGGGGCAGTATATATGTCTAGGTACTTTTGTATTGCTATTGCCATGCTTATCATTAGGGATGATAATTATAATCAAGTGCATCTGGAGGGTTGGCAGAAGACTGTGGACATAAGTCTGAATGCCACTGTAGTGTGATAGTGAAGCTTGTAGATGAGGACTTGAGAGGCCCAGGTTCAAGTCCTGCTTCAGCCATGGAGGTCTGATACAGGTAGTCCTCGACTTATTACCATAATGGAGGCCAGAATTTCCATTGTATGTCGTGACAGTCATAAGTTGAGACACCAACATGACCAACCCAATTTTATGACATTTTTGTAACATTAAGTGGTTGTAAAGTGAATTCTGTGGTCGTTAAATAAACCCATTGCCTGCAGATGTTTTTTTTACTGGAAGCAGAATTAAATGCCAGTTTCCAACAAAAAAAATGTAAATTGTGGTCATGTCACTGCAGGACACTGTGAATGGCCATAAACGTTGGCCAGTTACTAAGCGCCCAAAATGAGATCTTGTGACTGGAGGGGGCATTGGAACTTCAAATCTGGGTCCTAACTCATTTTGGTGAGAGTCTATTGTAATACAAATGGCCACGAAGTGACCAGTCATTAGGCAAGGACTACTTGTATTTATCTGCCTGACCTACCCAACAGGGCAGTGGAGGGACAAATCTGGAAGAGAAGGTTCTATGTATATACTTGATACTTGATCTACCTACTCCCTTGATTATCCTACATATATGTACACAATCTTCCCCTAATTTTTGAAAGGGACTTTGTTTGAAAGTGCAAACATTGTATTTAGAAGCAAGGAAACAAAACAACCCTATATTGCTATCATTTCTGTTAGTATCACCCAGAGTTGTTGGAAGTCAAGTTTAATAAATTATTATTATGATTATTATGTCACTGGAATAGTTCTAAATGCAAGACTGGTAGAACTAAAATATGAATGATGGCAATGCCACAGCTCTCATCTGGAGGGTTGTGCCATCAGCAATCTGATTTCTGATTGAGGATAGAATGTTTAAGCTCAAGTTTAAGATTCCACCCCTTAGGCAGTATTAAGAACGCCTCCAGACCACATCCTTGGCACGGGTTCAGAACCAACTCGATCCCTGTGCAATTGCACAGCAATTTTCGAAAGGTGGGGAGATCTACTACAGTTTATTTGAAATAGTTCATTGGTGTTTTCTTTATAATGTGGTGGCTCTGCTGATCTTCTGTAATCTACAGCATTATCATCTAATAATCTGCAAATGCATGCAGAATCTCACATCTCCAGAAAAGCGTTTTGCACATCTCTCCTGTTTTCCAAGTTGGTGGGAACTCTTGGCTTCGTTCTGCCTCTTGATCCTTGGATTTTAATCATTTATTATTTATTGATTATATTTATACCTGTGATGGAATGTAGTGAGATGTATCCCCAAGAGAGAAGAGGTGCATTCCAGAGAAGTAAGAGATAACCCAGTCCATATATCATATATGAGAGTAAGAAGGTAACGGCAGTCCCTCTTTAATAGTTCACAGACTATATTGTAGATGCAGTCTTTAGTCTGGGACAGTTTTGTCCATAGGTATGAAACACCTCCTTCCACAGAGGTCCACCTCCCAGGCCTGCTGTTTACCTGTACAAGATATTCTTCCTCTCTACCAGCTCAGAACGAAGCAACAATAGCTATTGCAAGTAGGGCCTGCATCCATTTGCAAAATGACTAGCATGCCTTCAATTTCCTTGCAGATTGCAAACCGTTTATAAATGCACAAGGAAATATGGTTTTGCACCCAGTTTCCACTCAAATCAACCTGGAATGGCATTTTGTTTTTGCAACCAACCAAATACACCCATGAATTAAAAACAGGGTTGGAAACGAGGACATGAGGGGAGGCGGGTGTTTGCTCGGAACGCGGATTTTTCTTGCACCAAAACAGGTGACAGCTCCAACTGGGGCAAATTGAATGGTGTTCTTTGCACTCTCCTATTGATCAGCTGTATAGGGTACTGATTGATTCACAGGGTGTTTAAGCATGTTGAAGGTTGGTAGAAGATCCCCTCAATTTCCCCGTTCAAAGTTAGGCCTTCCCTGTGTGGCCACCGTTTGCTGTTGGTTTCTAATGACTGCTCATTTGGGCAAGCCAAGCCAGCATTGCAGTATTGGATCATTCACTAAATGACTGCCACTAAGCAAACTATCAAAGAAGTTTATCCACTGTCTTTTTTTCCCCCATCTCACTTTTATGCACTGTAGTAAAGAAGTTGGGTTAATTCACGGCGCAGCTAGACGAGAGCCGTCTTTTCCCTCCCGGATGTACCCTAGTCTTGTGCTTTGCACTGATCCGTGCAAAGTGTGGGTAAATTGTGACTCTAGAAAACCGCCCGGTTTATCTCAGTTAAATATCTTACTGTAGTACTTCTTTCAAGGTCGACGTGAAAGCAGAGAAGGGATTTTGAAGGGAATGTTTAAGCCAGCTCATAGGAGCGTCGCCCCCCTCACCATGCAAACAAGTCCGAACCAGTTACTCAGGCGCGGCGTTTCTTCCCCCCCCTCCGCCCCCCATTTTCTCGCTCTCTTAGCTACCAGCTGAAGGTGCATCAAGCAGCGAGCAACAGATGGAAAGGCAGGGAGAAACTAGGCGAGTCCGAAGTCTTTATTGCGGCGCGGCATAACACCCGGGCTCCGGAAAACCTTTCTCGGCTGAGCTCCGTAACTTTTCCAAAGAGCGAGGAGGAGGAGGAGGAGGAAGAGGAAGGAGGAGATAAAGCCTCCGCTGTTTAAAGCGGGGAGGGGGGGGCGTCGCTGGAGAGTGGAGGTGACTTGATTTCTTCCGTAGTCAGAGTTAGGGTGCTCCAGCTAGCTAGACGAGTCCCCGCGGCGCAGGCGGCGCGTTTCTCCTCGGCGCGTCCTTCTTTCCTGAATGGGGTCTCCCCGGAGAAAAAGGCTCTGCCTTTTGTTCCTGATAGGATTAGTGCTCTCTGTCATTTTCCTCGGACACTACTACACGGCGGATTCTCCCCTCTGCGCCGGGACTGCGGCCAGGTAAGAAGACTTGGAGAGTCTCAAAAGGGAATGTTTCAAAAACAAAGGCTGAGAAAAAAAAAATCTCTAACGCCGTTGGTGGCTGGAATAGGAGACTTGCTCGGAAGCCAGGGCAGCCACCCTGTCTGTTGGGTAAGATGAGTGACAGTGGGGAACAAGGTGTAATTCGGTTTTTTTGAAAACCCAGAAATGCACAAGCGTGCCATTGAAGTAGCACTTTGCAACCCTATGGAGAACAAAACGCTCAAGGCAGCCAGGAAGGCGGTATGGGACTACTCCTTACGTTCTTCACCAGCTTCCCCAGTTTTCCAAAGGAAGATGTTAAAAGTTTCAAAGTAGTCAGACCCATAATTCAGAGGACCTATTTTGTGTTTTCCTTTTAAGCTGAAGGATTTTGAATGTATTGTAACGGTATTCGGCCTTCCCCTAACTGCGTCCTGCAGATGTGTCTGGACTACAGCTCCCAAAATTCCCAGCCACCATGGCTAATAGCCCATAGTGGCGGGTAACTGTAATCCCAACATATTTGGGAGCAGCAGGTAAAAGAAAGTTGTGGTAAGTGTTAGAATTGTATGATCTCATATTTGTGGTCTAGCCCTGAGCGAAGTAGTGCATTCCATAATTTGTTTGCTTGTAATCAAGAATCTAGGTAGGTAGTTGCAAATGGACTTAACACAATCCTTCACTTCAATGTTGGGAAAAAGATGCAGAAATGTAATGGGATGTGGTTCATGATGTTCCAAAGAATATGGTCAAGGAGAAGTTGCATAGTGTATATTATTATTATTGATTATTTTAGACAGTGCTTTTTTTTGGGGGGGGGGAAAGGTGCTGGAACTCACACAGGTCATACAACCTGCCTTGCCTACCTTACAAGGTTTACCTTTGTAGTTGAAAAAAAACCCCTTCAATGTTTAGTGTATCTAAAAGACTAGGATTTTGTTAAAGGTAAGTTAATACTATTAATGTTACCATGCACTGTGTGGCTTTAAATTACAAGAAGGCATTTTTTTATTCTTTTGGGACATTTACCACTGGCATACCCATTTACTTTAATGAGTGGAAATGTCAGTTTCCTATGTGGAATGAAATTGGCCCAATAAAACAAAATTCGGTTGCTTGTAAAAGATTGAATTATTTTTAAGAGGTTGTCAAACAAGGTGGAAAAATTTACATTGGGAATTGAATATTATCTGGGACACCACACATCCTCTTCACGACCTGTTTTCCTTGTTACCTTCTGGGAGGAGGCTTTGTGGTATCCGCAGCAGAACATCCACATTCAGCCATAGTTTCATTCCATACAGCATTAACCTTGTGAACTCTCAAGCTTCCTCCTTCCGTTATATATTCAAGGTGGACAGTGTTTAATATTTATTTATTATGTATATGTAGGGGTGTGGGTCTATACATATGTTGTATATAGTATGTTTTAGGTGTGTGTCATGTATGTGTTACACTTTGAGAGCGGGCAACTAAATTTCATTTTTGATGTGTGCCGTTGTGCCCACAGTAAAAAAATGACAATAAAGATTATCTTATTTTATCTTAAATTAAAGTTGAAACTTTGTCAGTGAACAGATTGCTTTTAATTTACCTTTAAGTTAAGCCCAATTTAATAAATAGATCTGATTAAACCTCATACTGTAGGTCTACTTTTACATCTGACCAATACATAATTAATATATATTATTAATAATAATACCTCCAAATCACAAGACATTGGCTTTCTTCTTATTCTTCCCCTCTGCAGTTTGAATATAAAGTATAAAAGAGTAAAAAGAGATTTTCGTAGACATCCCAGCCTTTGAACTACCCAAGGAACCAAAACAGCAAAGTTTCGCTGTCGGGCAAGCTTCCACGCCAGCCGCCTTTCTTTCCTCTCACTTTGCCTCTTTTTAACCTCACACCCCACCTTCTGTAAGGGAAGGCAAAAGGCTCACTCACCCTCTCGTGAAAGATGGCCTCCATGTTTATATGTCTCCCACCACCACCATCAGCCTCCACACCACATGGTCTGACCCAGCCAATCAAGCCACGCTCTGGCTGTGGTACTCCGGCGCCTCATGGCTCCTAGAGGAGGCAGAGAGCACCGGAGGGGGCCCCACTCGTACCGTACCGCCAGCGGGGCATTTTCAAAAACAAATGAGGATAGGGAAACAATAGGAAAAGAACGCAACTCTGGAAAATCCGTCGAAAAAAGGTACCGGAACTCTGTTCCGGTACGTTCTATGACAAAAAAAGCCCTGACTTTAGACATTTTTGGGGGGGTGGGCTATTTTATTACCAAGGAGAGTTAAACATTTAGATCAGTGCTTCCCAAACTTGGGTAAATTATCCAAAATTGGATAAAAGTGGTATGTTCTTTTGGGTAATGATGCACAACCCCATTAACCAATCACAACAGGGATATTTAAATGGCCTTAAAGTGTTTTACCTACATTGGGTAAAAAGGGCTTTCTGATAAGCAGTTTTGGGTAATGAAGGAAAACATTTGGGAAGGACCCCTTTCCTCTTAAATTATTGTATTGTGTATTCTGTTATATGTGCCTACCTAGAACTTTTGGAATTTTAAAATGAGTGAAATAGATGATCCAGCAGACAGTATTTGGAGATCACTAAGAAAAAATGGTCTGTGGAGGTTCCTTGTGGACAAGATGGTTTTGTTTGACTCTGTAAATGACAGTGGCCAATTCTTTACCCACTCTCCATATCACACACACACAAGATACATTTTTATGAAATTAAGAAATGATTAAAATGTTATATCCACATGAAGATGTATGAACTAATCTTTCCTTATTTCCTGCCAAGGCAGCATTTGGGAGCAGTGTCCACTCTGATTCTTACCACATTTCAAAGCAGGATATAATTCCGAAGAGCGTTATTTTTAAAAATGAAAAGTTCTTGCTTGCTCTGATAGACAGATAGACAGACAGACAGACACTATATACATAAATGAATAAAACAACAAGTAAACTTTCGTTGAGCCTTTTATTTCCTAGATGTCAGAAAAGCTTTCTGCACCTGTTTGCTGGCTCCTGAAAATACATGCAGAGAGGGAAGAATATTCCCATTCTTACACAATATGCCTACAGCATGACCTGTCTCAGATCCATCCTGGCTGTACTCCAGTTGTGCAATTGCTTATAACCTTGGTTTCAACCTATCTAATGGAGGGGAATAACTACAAAAACCACAACAGCACAAAGCAGTCTGATCCTAGATAAAATTTCAAAACAGTATCTCTTGAGTGGATTTTGAACGAAAATGCATGAGCTGTATGGGAGAAAATCAGTTAGTGTAGTTTTATGTAGGCTGGGAAGCACCTAGCTTTGAGAGCAATTGAACTTTCAGACTTTGTCATGCTTATCATGTATAGTCTTCCATTGGCCCAGATATTTGTCATAGAATAACAGAATTGGAAGGGCCCTTGGAGGCCTTCTAGTCCGACCACCTATTCAAGCAGGAGATTCTGTACTATTCCAGACAAATAGCTATCCAATTTCTTTTTAAAAATCTCCAATGATGGAGCACCTACAACTTCTGAAGGCAAGCTGTTCCAGTGGTTAATTGTTCTCTCAGGAAATTTCTCCTTAGTTCTAGGTTGCATCTCTCCTTGATAAATTTCCATCATAGAGTCTTTTGTCCTGAAAAGCACAGTTGTCCCCTTACTTGAATGAACTTGTCCTTGTGGTTCAGGAGAAACTGAAATCATGTAGTGTTGTAATGTAAGGCAGGGGTCCCCAATCCCCGGTCCGTGGACCAGTACTGGGCCGCGGCATGCCAGCAACCAGTCTGCACAAACAAGCAAAGCCCCATCCACGGGATGCAGGCAGCACACAAAACCACACCACCTCTGGTCCGCAGAAAAACCTCTCTCCATGGAACTGGTCCCTGTTGCCCAAAAGGTTGGGGACTTCTGTTGTAAGGAACCCATTTATTTTAGCTATCTTGTAACAACATCCCAGATAGATCTTTGGCACACATAATTTCTATGTTCTGATTCTAATGATAGCATCTGTAATTGTGGTCAAATTTTCTGGGGTAGCAATCAAGACGTCATCAAATAATATGACCCTGGTTATCATAAACGTAACTTTTTATATTCTTGTATATGCTGATGGGTATGGATTACTGATTTTAATAAGAATGTAAAATGAAGTGCACTGTTTCAGGACTTCAAAAGAATTTTGGAGATTTACTGGCTGTTCAGTTACATCTAGGAAAGATGTGTGTATTCTATCAAAGCCCAAAAAGTCATACTGGGGAACCTTATTCCATTAATATTTTGATAATGTTTGTATATAGAATCTGCAGTATCGGAAAAAAATACTTTACAATCCTGTCTGAATGGATCAGCACTTTTGACTGTACTATAAACTCTCTGTGAAACTGAAGGGAATGAAGAAATTGTTCCTTTATCCTGGTCTTCATAGTTTGACAGAACCAAAAGGAATTCATGATTCTTTTTTCAATGGAAAATGAATTTTATATTTTAAAAGGTCATATAAGCTCATAATATATTGGAAGCTTTGGTTCACTCTTCTACCATTCCATTTTTTAAAAACTGTTCTTAACTTTTAGTAGTAAACAAACTATTGAGCAGATATGGGATTTCAAGGCTGTAGTGTATTGCATAATCCCTTTATCAAAAAGTTACAGAGAATCCTCGTCACATTTCAGAAGAGTGGTGAAGTCAGATACACTAGTATTTGTGAGCAACCTTTTATTAAGCTTAAAGCATGCTTTTTAAATGTGGGAAAATGAGAGAAAATGGTATTTTGCAGATCTCTGTTAGGATCTGCTGTGGGACTAATGCTTGTTTATTTTCTCCAGGAAAATGAAAGAGTTGAAGCTAAGAGCAAGACTGGTCCAATATCTAAAGTGGGAATATTACATACGAAATGCAGGTTGCTCAGGCGGGTTCTGTTATAGGACTGAAATGCTGCTAAATATTCATGTTCAAGCCCTGTTTAATTTAGTAGTCTTCTCATTTTATTAGTGGTCATATAGTAATCGTCATTTTTGGATTACGATCTTAATTCCACTAAAACAATTTGCAAAATAAATCAGGCTGAATGATAGTGACTGGCTCAAACTCACCATTGACTTTCCTAGTTAAGTATGGACTTGGACCTGCCTCACCTTATTCCCAATCCTACATGGCACAGGGCCTGGATATATTTACCAGGTCCATCTGTCTCCAATTATCTCTGCCCATCCTACAAGATCTGGCGGAGTTGGTGTGTTCCAGGTCCATCAATTTAACAGTGTCACCTAATGGGACTTATTTTAAATAAGCAGGTTAATAGATAAGCAGATGCTGACAGGGAAAGCCACTGTATATAAATAGGGAGCAAATCCCATACTTACTAGTACTGATGATGTTGCTTAGTTGAGTATTCAAATGTCTGCAAGGAAACAACCAAGCTCAGAGAGCACCAAGGACTTCATCTTTTAAGCCTTTCTTGTAACTTCCTAGAGTTGTTTGGCGAGTGGCAACCATGTCATTTGAATTAATAATTAAAGTAATAAAAATAAAATACTCTTACCACCTCTCAGTGTCATATTAAAAAAAAATCTATTGCTGGATAGGTCACCATAAAAGAATATATTTGACTTCTGTTGTGTTATGTTATATTGAAGTTTAAGAGTTTGTAGTGAAGTTAAGAATAGGGAGAAAAACAAAGAAAGTGAACTGTTTCTGCCTTTTTTTTTTAGTTTGAACTTTTAAACTGAAGAAACCATACAGATTTTCATCTTTGTTCCAAAAAAAAGTGTTTTTCGTTGTACAATGCATACTTAAAATGTAGAAATCATTGCTATCTGATGTGGGGTTGTGACCAGTCAGATAGTTTTAAAAATAGCTGGACAAATCAAGGAAGAATGATCCACTACTTCTAGAACAAACTCTTCAGTGGCAGTCCCTCTTTGTGAGCTTCTTAAAAGCATCTGGTTGGCAATTGTATAATACAGAATCTTAGATTAGATGGGCTGTTTTGCTGTATTGCAGTTGAATTATTGGAAGAATTATTGAGAGGAAGATCTAGTTCTGTAGGTAAAAGTACAAAGAATCTTACAAAAGCAAAAGGCAGCCACAGGAAGGAGGGGATTTGAAGTAGAAAAATACTCCCACAGAAAGATAAATGATTGAAATTAATAAGCAATTTTCCCCAACTCTCTAGTCTAGTGCATTGCTAAAGGTATTGGCTAAGCATGCATCTCACTGCTTTAAATACATGGTCCTACTTAGGATCCCACTGTTTGTCTCTCTTTCATCCAGCTTACTAGATCCAGCCATCCCAGTGCTCGATTTTTGTTCTCTTTCACTTTTAAACTTTCCTAAAACTTCCATATGCCCAGAAACAAGCACGTGGCCTTTTGCCAGGCATGCCATTCCTTATCTAGTGCTTTTGTAGTCTCCCTGAGCTATTGCAGCCCTATCTTGGTCTCCCAGCTTCCTTTTTCCATTCCCTCAAGTCATCCCCATCTCTTTCTGCTTGCCTCGCTGCTATTCTCAAAACCTTTCCTTATTAGGTAGCGATGATGAGATCTGCCTGTCCAGCTTTTCCTTTCTTTTTTGCATGTCTGAAAATGCTTCAGAACAAAGCCTTGCCTCCAGATGCCTACCATCTTTGCTTCCAAAATGGCCTTCTAGTTTCATCTGGGGAATAAAATAACAAGTGCCAACCTTTCACTTTGAAGCATTCCTGCCACCATTCTTTAAAAGAAAGTGTGTATAATGCTTAATGAATTCACAAATTATGCTTAGTGGAAAAAGGTGAAGGAGGTATATAGTTTTGCTTCCTTTGGCTCAACTGTCGATAAAGACTGATAGAGTGCCGGAGAAGTGAGGAAGACAACAAACTTAAACCGAAAAGGTAATATTTCTGTTAATGCTTTTGTGACAGAAAGAATCAGAACAGTAAATATAATGCCTTTTCCACTGAAAATGTAGGGCTGTGAATGGTGGTCATTGAGAGAGAAGGAGGGAAAAGGAGATGAAAGACTTTCAAGTTTTAGATTTAGAGTTGATGGGTTCATTGGCTGTGGAAGGACTGTAGACTGCGAGATGAAACAGCCAGTCCCTCCTAGATGAAATATGAATAATACCGGTTTTCTGAGGTGATGATCAGTAAACAGATTTCATCGGTTAAAGAGTTTTGACTGGCGGGGCCCAGGAAGAGGGCTTTCTCTACCATTGCCTATGTCCTCAGGTATATGAGGTCCCCATCCCCTGCCATTTCAGATGATTTTGAAGCCTGTCTCTGCCAACTCGCATGGGGCTCACTGAGCTACTAAATCCAAAACCCTGAGATGGTGCCTTGTTGACCCTATTCCTGACCTACCTTTTAAATTATTTTAGTCTCGTGCTTTATCTGGCTCTTTTATTGATGTATTGTATTTTCATATCGTTTTTAGAGGTCTTTGTTTTTAATTGTACATTCACTCTCTGAGGGAGATGAGCAGTAGCTAAATTGGATAAATAATTAAATAAATAGGTAAACTTTGGGCATCTGATCTATGCCAGAAGAAGATGACGACATGGATGGGACCAGTTATCAAGGAGAACATATGAATATCCTTGTATGAACTATGGATTATTGTCATGGACAGGTCAATATGGTAGACATTTGTCCATAAAACCATCAATGGTTAAACCTGGCTTCACAGAGATAACAGGTAGTCTTCAACTTAAGAATGGTTGCTTAGTGTCAGTTTGAAATTACAATAGACCTCCCCAGGAGTACTTTTGACCTGGTTCAGAAGTTCTCATGGCCATGTACTTCCCAGTCATGTGACCACATTTTGGGTGCGTGGCAACCAGCCAGCATTTATGATGGTTTGCAGCATCCCATGGGCATGTGATTGCTTTACAACATTTTTTTTGCTGAAAACTGGCGTTTACTTCCACAGACAGTTGATTTACTTAACAACCACAGTGTTTGCTTAATAATCATTGCAAAAAAAGTTTTAAAATCAGGTCAGTCACTTGATTTACAACCATCACGACTTTCAACCCTAATGGGCAGACTTTATTACAGTTGTAAATCAATGATTACCTGTATTAGCTGAGCACTTTGAGAGGATAGTAGCAGTTACCTGTCAGCATCCACATTACCCTGAACATTTTTTTCTGTGCTGAGGATATCCACAAGTCCTTAGTAGGAAGCAAGAGAAATGCAGGATTTTGCTGAAGATACATGGCAGGAACTATCTAACTAACTTACAGACTTACATTATCTGAACTAACTCACCATGTTGCATCTGTTCAGGAATGGGTTGTACTTCAAGTAACAAAGTGAGATCTGTCTGTGTCTCATTACTAGAGCCACGTTTGGAAACGTGCTCTCAGGGACATTTCCCTTTAAATATTAAATCAGGGATTTTTCTCAGCTACTATATTTTGTGGAGAATAATAGGCAGTATCTCTAGCATGTCATCTAGTTTGCAAATTTATTTCACGACCTTCATTTTATCATCTGGCATCACCCAAAATTAATTTCTACCTGCTTGTAGTGATACAATCAGTTCTGAAGAAAAATGACAGTTATTTAGACTGAACTTTAAAGATGCAAAAAACTCTCTCTCTCTCTCTCTCTCTCTCTCTCTCACTGTGTGTGTGTGTGTGTGTGTGTACATATGCTAAGTGTATGAATGAGGTAGTTTGTTTTTGTTTCTAGGTCTCATGGCTTCTTATGAAGAGAGCTTCCCCCAACCATTTTTAATAATTGAAGTGCACACTTTAGGGCAATCTTTTGATCTGAGGTACATAAGGTGCCGGGAGGGAATTCAAACTAAAATAGGGTAGTATTAAAACATCCACAAATATGCTTCTGATGTCTTGAGATGGAGACTAGAATTTTTGTTAAAACTTTTAAATGCCTTTGATGTGGCTTTGGTATTTCTTATCTTCTTATGAGTCATTTACATGTGTCTCTGAAACTTTGACAGCCAAAATGAAGAGTGTAAGAACTGTAGGAATCCCCTTTGGCCATGGTATCCGAGAATCTTTAGACTCTTGCAGCAAAATAATAAAAGCCCTGTAGTGCTTAGAGAGTTAAAAGTTTTTCATGGCGCTGTAAGTTATACCAGCATTCTTCAACCTGAGGTCCTCAGATAATTTGGACTACAAATTGCCCTTCACTGATCTTTCCTTCACCTTCCAACATCTTTTCCACAGTCTACATTACCCAAGATGTGGAGCGGCCATTTTTGAAAATGGTCTTCCTCTAAACCAATCATTAGAATATGTAGATAGGTTCCACAGCATAATTTAAATAGATCTCTTATTCTGTCATTATAAGAGGTCCATTTAAATTGGGGATGGAACTTTTGTCCCTAATCTGGGAATAATGTCTACACTTCCTAATCTGGGAATCACGTGTCTACGGTACACTTCCTAATATGGGAATCACTTCTTAATTCAATTACTGCAAGCCAAACTGTTAGTTTTCAATTTGCTCTTTCTTCGTGTCAGCTAGAAACCATATTTTATGCATTTTGATGATTATCAATTTCTCTCTGTATGTGTCATGCTCTATTTATATATTTCACCAGCAATTACTGAAGTTTCCACATTGGTTCTATTTGGCTATCATGCTTATCTGTTGGACAGCTTCAGCACATTGCAGAAGATTTGATTACATGCTGCATGGCACAGGTGAAGAGTTTTAATGTGCCCTGAAGTGCATCATTTCATGGCTCAAGTCCATCACTCATGTCGGTAGAGCTCAATCAGCTTCATTCACTTACAGAGTATTCAGCCTCACCTTGCAGTACATGTAGGCATGGGACTCTTCTTTGAAGAATACAGAAAAGAATCCAATCTGTGTTGGTCACCGGGATCAGGGGCTTTGTCTTCCAAGCTTTGGGACTCGTGCTGGAGCCCATCCCCAAGGAACCTCTCTCTAAGACCCGTGGTGGCACAGTGGTTAGAATGCAGTATTGCAGGCTAACTGCATTCCACTGCCAAGAGTTCGATCCTGACCAGCTCAGGGTGGACTCAGACTTCCATCCTTCCGACATTGGTAAAATGAGGACCCAGCTTGTTGGGGCAATACGCTGACTCTGTAAACCGCTTAGAGAGGGCTATAAAAGCACTGTGAAGCAGTATATAAATCTAAGTGCTATTGCTATAGTTCCCTGAAAAATGGGCAGATAACGGGAAGACAAAACCTCTGGTCCCAGTGACCGACTCAGATTGGATCCTGCAACATTATCCTGGGACACGTGTATTCACCTTCATCAATACAGAAGGAAATCCAGGAAGATGAAATCAGGGAGGAAGAGAGATGATATCTTTCTCCCCTGCTTGCATTATAGATAGTCCTTGACTTATCACCACAGTTGAGACCAGAATATCTGTTACTAAGCAAGGCAGGCAATGGGTAAGTGAGTGGTACCCAATTTTACAACTTTTTTTGCCACGGTTGTTAAGTGAATCACAGATTTGTTAAGCAAATCCAACTTTCCCCATTGACTTTGCTTTTCAGAAGCTGGCTGGGAAGATTGCAAATGGTGATTGCATGACCCCGGGACATAGCAATCATTGTAAATTAATGCTGGTTGCCAAGTGCCCAAATTTTGATCATGTGACTGTGGGATGCTATGATAGCTGTAAGTGCAAAGACCGGGAGTAAATGCAAGGACTATTTTTCACTGCCATTGTATCTTTGGCCACTAAACAAATGGATGTAAGTCCTGTAATATGTTTTCTCTGTGCTTACAGGAAGAAATAGCTGTGTTCCCTGGAGCATACAAATAATCTAGTGAGGGAGAAAACCAAATCTTTCCATAGATTCCACTCTCTTAGGTTTTGGGAGGAGTAATTTAAGATTTATATCAAGGCTTCAATGGAGAAGATGGGGGAGTAACAGACTAACAGAATAATAAAGTTGGAAGGAACCATGGAGGTCTTCTAGTCCAACCCCCTGCTAGGCAGGAAACCCTATACCATTTCAGACAAATGGTTGTCCAATCTCTTCTTAAAAACTGTCAATGTTGGAGCATTCACCGCTTCTGGAGGCAAGTCATTCCACTGATTCATTGTTCTAATTGTCAGGAAATTTCTCCTTAGTTCTAGGTTGCTTGATTAGTTTCCAATTGCTTCTTGTCCTGCCCTCAGATGCTTTGGAAAACAGGTTGACCCCCCCTTTTCTTTGTCTTTATGGGCTGGAAATTATTCATTCTTCAATAATTCTTGCCTGAGTGTTTTGGATTTTATTTTACTGTCCTATTAAACTGATGTGATTTACAACACAAATGACTCTCCTTTTTTTGTGCCACACTGCAGAGGAAAAGCTTCCATATATGGCTGAAAATCCAGATTACTTGGGGAGTACCGTATTGTGAAATGCTGCCCTGCTATAATTAACTAATTAGATTACCATTCTTCCCCATCCTCATTTTAAAAGCTGCTAAGCCTGTTTCTGATCACAAAAAATATGAAAATGTTGATAGATTTCAGATATACTATATATCACCAATCTTTTTATCCCTGGTCTGTACTTGCTGTGCGATTCTAAGAATGGTTGTGATGGAGCAAACCTAGTTAGGAACACTAACCTTCCATTTGCCCCAGACTCTGATCTCTCTTTACAATAAACATTGATCTAAGTGTTTATATCAAAGTTTAGCAGTTCATTCATAGAGTGATTTTTGCAAATGTGCTCATTAAAATCATTAAATATTAATTCAAAGCATATATTTTTGGGAAGACTAAGAACAACATATGCAGTCAAGAAATATGTCTAAGCCAAATTTTAACAGTATAAGACCATGGTGGTGAACCTATAGCACGCGTGCCACAGGTGGCACGCAGAGCCCTCTCTGTGGGCACGCGTGTCGTCACCTCAGTCCTAGGCCTTCAGCTGGGTTTTATAAAACCTTTTCACTTTAGGCCTCCGCCGCCATGTGCAAAAAAAAAAAAAAGGTTCAATCAATCAATTTCAACTTCTCGCGGGAAAAAAGATCTTGCAAAGTTGGAATTGATTGATTGAACTTTTTAGTCCCACCCAGTCTGCCGTTACCACCGCAGCCATGCCTACCCAGTGGGCCACGCCCACCCGGCACCCGACAATACATAAGTGGGTTTTGGGTTGCAGTTTGGGCACTCAGTCTCTAAAAGGTTCGCCATCACTGGTATAAGACATCAGTGGACATTTTTTCTCAATGGAGATTCTGCTGAAATCTTATATTTTAGTTCTCGTTAGTTTTAAGTTCCCTCTAAAAGCATGGAAATGGTATGGAAGATGCTTGAGCAAGTCAAATTATTTTAAATTCTGTTTGCTAGCCTAAATAAATTTCTCAGACATTTCCTTATGCGGTGATACTTTCTTCACTTTTTTTTTCCTCCAGGAAAAAGAACTTGATCAACTCTGAGAATCATTGGCAACACATAATATCCAGAGGCTGTGCTCCAATTTGTATATTTCAACTAGTTGTAATTACCATTCTTTATATATTTGCATAAAAATGATGCATGCCATTGAAGCAGATGAAAATACTGCAGTGTTTCAAGAATAGTTAACTTATTAACTCCAAATATGAAATCCTTCTTGGATGTTATTGGTGACAAACCAGGGTTATGTATACAGTACATTTGTTTCTACAATGCCACATGGTGCTTTTATTCAATCTGGTGTTTGGAACCGGAATTCTTCAGACTTCAAGCCACCATTGTTATTGGCCATACTTAAAACTATCTGGAAAATATTTGATATCAAATATTTAAATATTTGATATTTGATATTACTTAAATAATTACTTTAGTGTACACCTTGTAATAACTACTGCAGACTACTTTAAACTTTCCATGACAATGAGTGAGAATACTGTGGGGTTCCTTATGTTCACAAGAAACAGGAACAAGGCAAATATACATCAAGGAACAACCATCGTTTACTTTGGCTGGCTTTCTCTCTATCATGAAATAACCATAGCAAGAAGCTGGAGTGTCATTCATCACCTTTGAATAACTCGGCATGAAACATGTGCTTGGAGTAGTTAGTTCTCAAAAATAAGGTATTTTGGAAATAAGAGGAAATCCACAATTTCCTTTAATATTGATTGGGAGCCAACCAGAGTGGATTGTAACTATATAAATATTTTAAATAAGCAAGCAAGCAAGTAACAGAAGGGCTAAGCATTATTTGGCCTCTCATGTTGAACTCCAAACTTCCAATAGCCCCAAGTTTTATGGGCACGTATTACTGGCCAATAGCTACAGGTTACTTACCTAAAATCTAGAGAGTATTTTTGTGCTAATACATAGTTGGAGTTTTGAAGGTATATTATAGTTAGTCTCTGAAGATGGCTACCAGAGTGGGGGCAATTAATCTGAAAAAAAATGCCCAATTTCCCAGACAGGAAACTGACTGAAGTTGTTTCTGCAGCCACCAAGCAGGAGATAGAGATATACCCTTAACTTGAATTGGGAGATTCCATTGATTCTAAGTTTGGCAGACATTGATCAACTTGACCCCAGTGAATTTCTTCAGTCCCCTTTATAAGTCCTCCAAGATTTTGGGACCATCACTGTGTCTCATACTAATGAATTGCACAACTTAATTAAAGCTATTGTCCTTCTGCAATCAAATGCCATTCAGCTGCATTGGCCAGCATGTCTTTGAATTCCCAGGATCTGCAGAAATCCAGATGACTGCTAAATGGCAACAAGGAGATGGTTTTCCTATATGTCTTTGCTTTCTTCTAATTACGATCAGGATTTTTGCAGCCCAGATCTGGTAGTCATAGCTGTAGTTCAATATACTTGGTGAGTACCATAATGAAAAGCTTGATAGGAATAACTGAATTTTCAGCTCTGACAAAATTATCATAAAATTAAATGAATACCAATGTTATAAAATGTGCCAGCATCTAGGAAAAGATCTATTATATCGTACATATAGAACAATGCATTTTTATAAGTGTCTACTCTGTACCAGTTAGGTAGTTCTGGATCTAAAATAATACGATAAACTCTCTTGAAGGACAAAAACAGGCTGTTACTACTTAGGGAGACAGCCAATTCTGGACAATTGCCAAGGTCATCTTGGCCTAGACGTGCCTCTAATGGTCTATTTTATCCCTGTGAAAGTCATGGAAGCCTGTTTATCATCACAACACAAGCATAGAGATGATTATTATTATTTTTTTACTTTTGGCTCATTACCTGTTTACTGTCAGCTTCAGTCTCTGAAATTAAAAAAAGAGAAAGGACTGAGCGACTGTAAGGAGATAAAGGTCTAAGTTATAATTACCACTAGTTAAAAATAAGGGCTACTGGTGGGGATGGGTGCTTGTTTCACTTTTAGCATATTTTGACAATAATGCCACGTTCTCTGGGGACTGGGAAATGGCTACCCCCCCCTTTTTTATTTTTAAAGGGACAGTGTTGAGCATTAGATATATAGACCCATTAATCTCTTGGACATAATTATTTAGCTCTATGCTAGATAATTAAGTTGGAATTTCCAGGATTGAATCAGGAAAATAGAAGAGAAGCAAGCTGGGTTTAGAATTGATCAATCCACTACCATTGATTGGGGAACTGCATATGGGTAAAAACATTCCATCAAGTCCAGAATTTCATAGGCTTTCTTGATTGTCAGTGACAACTTTAGATTTGATCTGAAGAGAGATCCTATGAGAAAAATGTACTTCTTTGTGTATGAAATGTATAAAAATACAATTCTGATGTGACCCACAAAACCATCTACATAATCAGTTTTCATCATAGAAGAAAGCTAAATAGGTTAGTCTATTAGCACTCTCACTTTTTCAGGTACTTTATTAGGCATCTTAAAGATTTGGACTTTACAGACCCTCAGTTAGATGGGAAATGCCTGTCCACCCCATTGAGGTTATGACCTCTCCCAGTATCTTCCAGGTCTTAGGAACACCTTAAGGTCTCTTAATCAATATTGTGCCGCTACTCACCTTTGAATTAGTTATCAAAAGGCAAAAAATGAATGGTCTTTGCTAAAAGACCAAAGATATGCATACTCAGTATCGATGGTAATGTTATTGATCTGGTTAGATGTTTAAACCCCTAGGTGCAATATTTCATAGTGCAGGAAGCAAGAAGGCTCAAGCCAATTAAGTGACCTTGTTGGCCAAAGAGAAAGCAGCTGTACTACACTTTTTCCACTTGAAAGGAGTTGATTTTGTACCAGCAGCTATAAAGTTGTTTGTGACTAAATCACTAGCTCAAGTTTCTTTGGGGAGTCTAGCTAGAGCAGTTTTCCTCTTTTGCAAACTTTAAGAGAGTTCAATTTAAATTTCTTAGGGCTCCTTCAAGCCCCAGATCTGTATCTGATACAGTCTTTGCTTGAAGCTGAAGTGCTGAACTTGCCTGTCCAAGATTGGCTGGCTGGTTAAATTTATATCAAATGCTGTCTACCTTTTAAGTATTTGGATTTTAAAAATAATAATTGGGCTGTTTTCATAGCAGTAGTTATTCAGACTTTGGGGTATTGTGACTTTATAATTGCTCCTTTCTTTCCCTCACATGTTGACAGATTTAACAGCCCAGATTTATGTTATTCATTTCCTGACCCCAACAATTGTCTTCAGTCCATCCCCTTCAAACCTATGATCACTCTAATTTTTGTACCACATTGCTAATCCTGTGTTTATATAGTGACATTTGAAAATTGTATTGTTGGTTCTATATTATTACTAGCCAATGTTGTTGAAAATAAAGATTTGTTGGAAAAATATTGCAGCCCAAAAAATAGTATTTTGTGAAGTCTAAGAAATTGAAATAGTGTGTCCATCCCTCCCCCCCCCCATTTGTCCTTCTTTCCAGTTGCTTATTTGGTAACCCTAAGTTGGTCTGCCTTTTTTTAGTATTTACTGGTAATAGTCAACTTGAGTAAAAGTGCATGTATGCTTGTTCTCCAGAGCTGCTCCTATGATTTATGCAGAGCTCCTCCCACATCCAAATTCAGAATTTGGGAGGCCCAAACCCATTTGAGAATCAGCCTTTTGCCTGTTTTGATTGGCCTAGGTCAGGGGTAGGCAACCTTGGCTCTTTTATGACTCGTGGACTTCAACTCCCAGAATTCCTGAACCAGCCATGCTGACTCAGGAATTCTGGGAGTTGAAGTCCACGAGTCATAAAAGAGCCAAGGCTGCCTACCCCTGGCCTAGGTACTAGAAAGGGAGCCAGTTTAGTCTAATAGTTAGTTAGGGTACCAAGCTAGAAATGGGGCCATTCATTGTCTCGTGAGTCCTAGGAAGCAGGCAAGGACAAACAATTTCTTAAATCTTGCCAAGAAAACTACAGGGAGACAACGCTGACTTGAAAGCCCATACACAGATACTAGTAAACCTTTGTAGGGGGCATGTTTTAATATACTGCCATTTACTTTTTTTATTTCATTGCCAATTACTCAACAACTATATTCAATAATAGATTTAATTATGCCCTTCTTAATGAACCCATTTCCCCTTGTGATTTTGGAATCCTGGAAATGGTTGGCTGTATTGTCTAAATATACAGATAGAAACTGGCTTGATGTTGCCTTTTTAATTGTCTCTTTCTGGATATTCATATGAGTTTTTTGCTTTATTTTCTCTCAGTTAAGCAGCCTGTTGTTATATACAAGATAGCTGGATTCTCTAGTAAACAAGCCAACTAAAAATTATTGCAGGTTCACCCATTATCTGCTAATAGGTTGCCCGTCTGCTTTGTGTTTTATCTCCTGGATAAATTTTGCTGCTTTCTGAGGTTGTAATTACCATCTAAGTGATAATAGAGTGAATTTGTATTCCAGAGCTAAAACTATTTAATATTCCCTATCAACTTCTAGTGGGCTACATGGATATGTTTGTGTTCTTAGCAAAAGCATGAAGATGATTTGGCACTGCCTTTCTGTAGGATATTTTTAACTTCACAGCCTAGTTTATAGTCTTGATTCCTCCATTTTTTCATCCACTTGGGTTTACCTTGCTTAAGTCTAGGGGAATCTATCAAATTTTAATCCTTAACTTGAAATAATTCTTAATTTTTATATATTTATAGTCTCTAGGTCTGTGGAGATGGATTTCTTAAAATCCATTCTAATTGTTACAGTTTAAGGACTCGACTTATTGTCAACGTTTGTGTGGTTAAGAGCTATACCAAGTTGTCTAGAAAACCTTTGTGATGGCCAGATGGAAATTTGTACATTATTGTACATAATTGTACATTAAGGAACAAAAAAATATATATTTGCATAGGCTTCTGCACTTAAGGCTTGAAATGCTAACTTAACCATATTTGAAGCTTTACATGAAGACTCCATGCAGTTACTCAACTAGGCATGGCTTATCTTCTAAAGGACAGTATTTTTGATGGAAGTTTTTTGTATGAAAGGCAGCTGCCAGATCACTGAGGTCAAAGCACAAAAGCAGTTAACCAGGACATACCGGTTTATAAACTAGCTCAGTTGTGTTAGGATGTAGAAATTTTTCTCTTAGAACCATTTACTGCTGGCTTCTACTTATGGCACAAATACTCCCTAGCAACATTTTAAAAATTTTGTCACCATGATGTTGCTCCAGTTATTAAGCAACACAACCTTTGCGTAGCGTAGCTTAACTCAGCTTCGCTCAGTATTTTTCAAACTTGGCAATTTTAAGATGTGTGGACTTCAACTCCCAGAATTCCCCAGCCAGCATGCCATGTTTCAGAAACCCTGACTTAGCTGTACCATTGATAAAATGGTATTTTCTTCCTTAAACTGATAGCTGTTCTTTATGTTGAAGATCAAGACAGAGGACTGTTGGTGAATGGGATCATAGCAGTATTGACTATTTCAGGCTGATGCAGGGCAGCTACCCCTGTTTGGTTCCCATTTGCAAATGGCATGATTCTGATCTTGTCTCCCTAAAAGTTGGACACAGTAACATTGTGTTGGTTCTGTGCTGGAGTTGCACAATAATGCTTCATTGCTCAGCTGGTGTTATACATGCTTTCACTATACAGTCAGTGGAATACTGCTTCCCTATTCAGTCTCCCAAATACAGCAAGGAGGAATTGGAAATATGCAGCAAAGAAAAGGAAGAGGAGAAAAATTCAAAGTATTCTTGTGGTTCGACTCCCTTTTGTGACCGATTTATTTTCAACTTTAATCAAGTTGAATTACAACAGAAAGGTAGATGTTGATTCATTATTAGAAAAAGCTTTCCAATAATAAAAGAGATGGAATCTTAATTCTTTTCTTATTCCAGTTAAGAAAATATTGGACTGTGCGGAAATGGATAGACTCGCATTGAGAATCAAAGGAAAAGAAGATACAGTATGCTTATCACATGTACACATATCACAAGGAGGCCACTGTTTGACAGTCAGAAAAGATGCCATGAATTGGCAAATGTCATGCTGGTGTACTTTTCTGCTGACTCGGGGATGGGTCAGTAGCTCTATAACTCTCACAAGTGGGACAAGCTGCTTCAAACCACGCATATTTTTGTTCAGGTCAGTGGGTAAATAAGAAGTGCAAGATAGCTTTCCTTGTTTTCAAAGCCAATCCAAAAGCATGACATTTTATACTACCTGGAGGCTGTTCAGATACGATAATGTAAATTCTTACTCTAGGTTCCCTGGAGTTTGATTGCTCCTATTTGATCAAGCATCTATAATACTTTCATGTTGTTAATCTTTAAACAAGAATTTTTACACAGAGAGGATTAAATAATGTCAAAGATGCCAAGCTCTCCATTCAAGATAGAGTACAAAGGAAAAGAGAGTTTGTTTTTGTTTTTGCAGAATTAAACCCACATTCAAGCCAAAGTAAATTCCACAAATAAAAGTTGGGAATGCAGAAAACCAACCAACCAAAAATACCCATAAAGACTTGCCTGGGAATAAGAACTAAAGACATTCTCCAAACAAACTCATCTCCTGATGACTATGGATACATCCATGTGGTTCTCTTGGCAGCAATACTGAGATAGAAATCTGGATATATATTTTTTTTACTTCCCAGTCTACAATCCTACAATTGCCTAGTCTAGTGCTCAGTATCCAAGTATTAATCAGGTCCCATCTGGTTTGTTTTTTGTGGGAGAATTTTGTTGGGTTAGCTGCTGATATCTGCTATAGACTCTGGAGGATTAACCCTATTGAAAAAAAAACTAGACTTAAATCTGAGTAAACCTGTATAATTGCAGGGTTGGTATCATAGATGAAGCCAACTCTCACTGGTCAGTGTTTCGAAAGACAGAAGCTTCTATCTGCCTACTAAATGGAATATTATTTTCATTATTCATTAATTTTATGATTCTGTAATAGTGTAAAATATTTGTGGGGAAAAATATTTTAAAAATGCCCTTTTTATTATTATTAATATCAAATTTTTCAAGCACAATGATTTTACAGCTTTCATCTGGCAATACATGAATGTCTATGTGGATTGTAGACTTTGTTGCTGGCCCACTGGTACCAGTAAGCTCTGATCAGGGGTATCAGCGAGGGTGGGGGTAATCAATGGAGACAAATTGGTGGGCATTCCTGGGGTTATCAAAGCCTCACCTCTTTGTATGGTATGTATGCAACACACATTCAAAAGGAGCAGGGCTTTGATCACTTGATTCTACCAATCACTTTGACACTGTTGATTTCCTCTACTGATGCCCCTGGCTCTGATGTCAGTAATCAGGGAATGGGTATTGAATAATAAATTAACATTGTTATTAGCAATCAAGTCTCACCAAAGCTGAAAAGGACTTGAATGCTAAAACACACTACTTCAAACTAATATTATAGAGTGAGAGATGCTGTGCAGCTGGACATAAGAATTCTGTTCACATGCATTGTGGTTTAGTATTTCTGCTAAATGCAAAATCTCAGATTTGAGAGAACCTGATCTGCTTCTCAGAGTGTTGTGTGTGTTTGTGTGTCGCAATAGTGCTGCCAGAGTTATCAGCTTTGCCAGTTTTGTGTCCAAGGTCTGTGTTCTTCTCCTACAGGCAATCAGTGATGCCTGAACTGAGAATATTAATTATTTGGGTGATGGAGAGCAGTGGGACAGCTTCAAGCACAGCTGCAAGCCTGTAACCAGTGGGGTGCAAGATTTCCTGAATCGAGATCAACATCTCCCCTTCATTTCTAGCCTTTTCAACATGACAAAGAGTGAAAAGTTGGGCAAGGCTTTTCATTCTACAACTTCTATGTACTATCCCGTATTAGTAGGTGATTGTGCAGGACAGAAAGCTTGGTTAACTCTTGTTTGATAGACATGGCTTGCAAATTTTACTTCCGGCTGATGGCATAGAGAATGACTTTTTGTGGTGACGGTGATAGACTGGATCACTGACATTCTATACCTCTCTTGTAAGTTAGCCTCCCACTGTTAATTCTCCTAAGATAGGCTTTTAAAGAGATGGATTGGCTTATCTTTTTACTCCACAGTACTGCTGTATAAACTGCTTCAGGAATGTGTGCAATGAGAAGCAGCATATAAATACTAAGAGTATGTCTAGTCTAACACAGAGAAGGACTATAGATAGACCACAATTGAACCCAAAATTTCTGTTCCTAATCAAGACAGTTGTTAAATGACTTTTATAACCTTTTTTGCCACAGTTGTTAAATGAATCACTGCAATTGTTAAGTGAATCTGACTTCCCCCATTGTTTGTCAAAAGCCAGCTGGGAAGATTACAAATGGTGATCACATGACCCCGGGACAGTGCAATTGTCATAAATGCAAGCCAATTGCCTAGCACCCGTATTTTGATCACATGCCCATGGGGATGCTGCAACAGTTATAAGTGTGAAAACCAGTCATAAGTTACTTTTTTCACTGCTGTTGTAACTTCGAATGGTCACTAAATGAATAGTTATAAGTTGAAAACTATCTGTAGGCCAGCAACAACAGTCAGTGGCCTCTTTCCAGCTCACCAATAGGGTACTACAGAAAATGTTAATCAGTGAGTGTCTCATCCCGAGCTGTTCAGTTTTCAATCCCTTTTTCCCTGCTTCATTTAGAAAGAAAATTAAATTAGCTGCACTTATATGTCCAAAATTTACTATGTGCATTTGAATAGAATAGAGTAGAGTAGAGTAGAGTAGAGTAGAGTAGAGTAGAGTAGAGTAGAGTAGAGTAGAGTAGAGTAGAGTAGAGTAGAGTAGAGCTGGAAGGGACATTGGAGGTCTTCTAGTCCAGTCCCTTGCTAAAGCAGGAGAACCTATACTGTCTTAGACAGGTGAATGTCCAGTCTCTTCTTAAAAATCTCCAGTGATGGAGGGTAAGCTGGGGGTAAGCTGTTCCACTGGTTGATTGTCCTCACTGTCAGGAAGTTTCTCCTTAATTCCAGGTTGCTTCTCTCTTTGATCAGTTTCCAACCATTGTTTCTCGTCCTTCCCTCTGGTGCTTTGGTGAACAACCTGGCCCCCTCTGCCTTGTGGCAGCCCCTCAGATACTGGAATACTGCTCTCATGTCTCCCCTATTTCTTCTTTTCTTTAGAATAGCCAAACCCTAGTCCCGTAGCCGTTCTTTGTATGTTTTAGTCTCCAGGCCTTTGATCACCTTAGTCTATGTTCACTTGTTATAAATGAGTGGCCATCAAGCTTCCACTCCTTCGTTGCACTTAAAAGCTTACTGGAAGTTGTGATGATGAAAGAGAGCATGCTGGTAATTGTACAATTAAATGTTTTCCCCAGTGACTGTAATAGGGGTTGCATTTTTTTTTTATAGCGGAGATAAGAGTAAATAAGGGAAGTGCAACCTTTTGGCTTGCCTGGGCCACATTGAGTGAAGAGGAATTGTCTTGGGCCACATATAAAATATATAGTTCATGTATATAAATCACATATTAAATGTTAAAAGTTTACATTCTTGTGGGGCGCATTACTGGCTGTCCACGACCACATGTGGTGAGCCGTGGGTTGGACACACTTGATCTAAATAATGCCAAGAGGCAGGATGCCAAATATTGCCAGGGAAAGGGAGAGACAGTCTAGGAGGGACTGAAATTCCCTCCATATAGAAGGAATTGTTCATACACACATCCCATATGTGAGGCAGTTTTGTGCTTTTTTTGTTTTTAAAGGTAACTTGGGACTATGCAGTCAGCTTGTCCCTGGCAAGAGAGAAGAGAGAATAAAAAGACCCCACGCAAAATTCACTTCACCTTTATATATTGAGGAACAGTTGCAAGGATCAATCCAAAGAATCATGCATCCAAAATCGATCCTGGCTGCATTTTGATATGGACTCAGCAGAATGGTCCACACTTGCCTGGTTCTTTCCAAAGTAAAATTTTAGAAATTAATATGAACACTTGTGAAGCTATCAAGCAACCTTTTCCCTCTACAGAGCCTTCTGCAGGATGCTGCACTTGTTGACGCTGAGGAAATGGGGTGGGGGAAGAGTTCAAAGGGCTCACAAATTCTGCAGAGCTGCATCGTTACAAATGGAAAGGTGTGTCCATCAGAGAGAGATGCTTTCAGCTGCACCATAGCTGAGCCAAAATTAATTAGCTTGGCTGCTGATGAGAGATAATAGCACGGAAACACAACTCTGGAACAGAGGATCTGAAGAATTGTAAGAAGAACTGGCATGGAAGCGCCTTGTACTTTGTTTTGATCCCGTCAATTCAATTCCCTCTTAGTCAAATCACTTCATAGACAGCATCAACAATCTTTAGGGAGCCACACTGAAGGTGAAATTGACAAAGTGTGGTAAATACTAAGGAAGAGTTTTTTTAAAGTCTAATAAATAGGTTTTAGTATATTTTCATGGGCTACTAGCCACTTTCAGATTGTTATCAGTGCTTTTTTTGTAAAAAAAAAAAAAAAGGTGCCGGAACTCACACACGTTATACAACCCGCCTTGCCTATCTTACAAGGTTCCATCCAAAAAAGGTGCCGGAACTCCGTTCTGAGCGTTCTATGAGAAAAAAAGCCCTGATTGTTATTCTAAGTTATAATTTGAACATAGTCTGGGGAAAGGAGATACAGAAACATCATTTGAGAAGAGAGTTGTAAAGTGTGAGGTCAGAAATGAAGGCAGGCACATACTATTTTTCTAGAAATTTAAACAGTATGCTTATCCAATGTTTATTTTAATGTTACTGTCTCTAATAATTTAATCCAGGCACCAATTGCAAGAGGTGCAGCTATACTCCATTGTTCTTTGCTGTGTAATAGCAACTAATATCATACAAGCCATTGTGTATTTCTTTATTTAAATTTCCCACTTGCCTAATATTTTCCAGAACACAGCAACAAGAAACATGGGACCTAGAAGATACAGAAATATTGCAAGATGTAAGAAATCGTGACTTGATCAGAAGAGCCATTATGAAGAGGTTAGGCTTCTCATAGAAATGTGTTTTTCTTCTGATAAAATACCTTGGTGTTCCAAACATATCATTCCAAAATAGCAAGTGCCTGCAACTAACTGACTTTGTTAGCTAAAATCAGCATTGCATGTTAAATTTAATCCTTTTGTGACCTTTCTACACAATTAACTGCTACTGTTCCTGTTGCCAAGAGTGACCCAGGTTTGTCCTTAGAAAATGGTGATCAACAATTGCTTCTGCTGGACTGAATACCCAAAACATGTTATGGAGGCAAGGCATGTTTTCGGAGTCCTGTAGCTGACCTGATAGAAATCTACAGTATTAGGCTAAATTATCCAATTGTGTTTCATATTCATTCTCAAGAAAGTTGTGAACCTTTTTTTAAAGGCTGAAGCCACTGACCACTTTCCAGTTTTAACTAAACTAAACAAACTTAACAAACTAAAACTGGAGGAGGAGGGAAGCCAATTTTTAGGACCTAATCCAAAACATAAACCTCATGGCAATCAACCAACTGATAAGAAAGAAGGGGAACAAAGCAGGAGAAGTAGGGAAGCAAACACAGGTTCAGTCAGAAAGGACTTAGATGCCTATACACCAATGCACAGGGTATGAGGAATAAATAGGGTGAATTAGAAATTCAGGTAAATGAGGACATATATGATATTGTTGCCATTACCAAACAATGGAGGGGTAAAGCCCATGTCTGGAACATACTGCTAGAAGGATTTAAAATTGTTCAAAAGAAACAGACCTAACAAAAGAGGAAGTGGAATTGAATTATATGTAAGAAATAACTACACCTCTACCAAAATACAAAAAAACAAGGATGAAAACCTTGAATGCATTTGGGTTAATATAAAAGGAATGATATTGCCATAAGTGTGTAACACAAACCATCAAAAAGAGAAAATAGATGAAATTTTTGC
The DNA here is from genome assembly GCA_023970755.1 of Azemiops feae. Classification (NCBI taxonomy): domain Eukaryota; kingdom Metazoa; phylum Chordata; class Lepidosauria; order Squamata; family Viperidae; genus Azemiops; species Azemiops feae. The sequence continues at coordinate 3,783,228 of JALGBA010004297.1, read as the reverse complement.
TAATCAATTAGTTAGGTGTTCAGGATGCACACCACAATAATAAAGGAGGACTCTTAACTACCCTGACATCAACAGGGAGAGAAATTCTGCACCAAGTGGGAGATCAAACAGATTCCTGATGAATCTAATAGACAACTTTGTCACCCAAAAGGTAGAGGAGGGAACTAGAGGGATAGCTATACTGGACTTAATTTTTAAATAATTAAATGTTCTGGTCATTTACCTCAGTTTGAGATTACCACAGGTTTCATCTTCACAAGCATAATGCAAGCAAATGCTGAATTTATTTGATTGTCTAGTTAAAAATTAACCAGGGGGTGGGGAGAAGGAACAAAATGTACCAGTGTGATGGATTTTCATATTGTCTGCCTATAGCCAATGCTTGTAACAGGGCTGAGAGTTCTAGTATTGCTATTTACATGCAGGTGTTTTTTTTATTTGAATTGTAGCAAGTAGAAGTTCCTCAGAAAATCTTATTGTGTCTGTGAATACAGAATCCATAGTTTTTGAGCAATGAAATGCAAATTTTACTCCTTTTTCTTGTTACTTTATTTTCAGGAGAAATTCAACCAAAGATGTGTCTAGCCCTAAGGAGAAGGTAACAAGCATATCATGCATATTAAATAGCTTATTTGTCAGTCTGTCGTTTCAATGATAATGCTCAAATGACTACTTGGATGCATTAACAACCCTTTTTTTGGATTCTCTGCTATACCTCCTTTAGTAAGTATCTCTAGCACTTACTGAAGAAATGAAGCACTTAGGTCCTCTCAGGCCCCTTGCATATAGGGCTGCATACAGATGTAATTATACTTTTAAAAAAAACTTAAAATCTTTAGGACTTCAGTGAATCTCGATTTATTTAAATCTTATTGATTTCACTAAGTTAGTCACTACCCAATTTAGTCACTAACTCAAGTCTGACTAAATTTGGATACAGTTCTTTCTTAATCACCTATAACAACTCTCCTATTCACAACATGCTTTAATATAGCTCATTTATGTACCTACTCTTCCATCCTATCTCTTGGGAAAAAAATCAAATAAGCAAGGATGGGTTACTCCTATTTCTGTATCTTATAGAGAATTAGAAGGAAAAAAATGACCTGGTATAGAAATGCACAAGGAAGAGAGAAATGATTAAAAACATATGAGAAAGTACATTAATTGTATTATTTAACCAATTTGCAATTAAAATGAAATCAGATTAGGTGGTTTCTTCGTCCCAAGCCCCATGTACATTTTGAAGGATGGCTACCTGACGGGGGATCAAATTTTTTGCCCTCAAAGAAGAGACTTTCCAGAGTTTCGATGGGTGCAGTAGGTCTTGAGCCTAGACCTTACATTTTTCTCACTGGCTCAGTCTTAGAAAATATTGTTTAGGAACAGATAGGTAAGTGACAGAATTTCTGTATGCTACACTTCCAAGACAAATCCTTCATAAGGTAGCTGTAGAGAGAAGGTTACCTTGATGAAGATATGCAAGATTCTGTTATAGCCTATTTCAATAAAAATAATTTGAGCATTTCTTGATCTAGCGGTGCCAATACCATTCTTGTCAGTCTGATTGTGTACCACTTCCTCCTTATAGTACAGTCAGTTTAGGAAGGTGTTTGTCAGAGCAGCTTTGGAATGTAGTCTGCCTGCTGTGGACTTAAAAAAAGTGTTTAATTCTTGTGATGGATCGTGCATATTTCTATCAAGATTATCTTCCTCACTCTCCATAGTAGCTTATGAACATAAACTTTAAAAGATGTGTGTACAAAATATTTCGTCTGGAAACCAACAGGAGCACAATATTTTTAGCCAAGTGCAGATGGAATATTAAATGCTTTTCTCTGGGAGAGAATTTTAAAGCTATGAAATTAGTATTGAAAAGGCTTAAAAGTCTTTTATACATGCTCTCACCCATCAATTTATTGCCACCTCAAGCTTGGAGTGAGAAAGTGTATGTCACAAATCTACTACCCAGTCAGTTTTGTGGTTGGACAAGGATTTGAACCCCAGGGTTTGTAGTCCCAGTTTGACATGCAATGATTATGGTTCTTACTGGTTGACATTTCAAGTCACCATTCCAGCCCATAATCAATATTCTTTGGGTGTCTTACAAAGAAACATTGAAAGCTGCATAACCGTTTATACTATCCCCACAGATGGCAATGTCCTTGTCATCATATAGTGAACATAAGCCTTGGTTGAGATTCTGTGATCACAGAATTTAAATTTTATTAAAAACATTTATATGGCTGCCCATCTTTCAGTTTGGCAGGGAGTAAAACTTTCCCACTGGCTTTCTAAGAATGAAACAAACTCTTGTCTGTGTTTGTGTACTTTGCAATATATACATTGTTTTTATTCTTGTTTTAAGAGGAAGATTTTTGGCAGAGAAGAAGCAAAGAAAATCATCAGGATTTGCTTATTGTGTCACATTGTCAAGTGCTGCTTATAGGAATATAGTATCAAAAGCCTAGTTTAGAATGCTTATAGTCAGTCTGGTGATGGGTGTTCTGAGAGTTTCTTTAGATAATCTGAGAGAGAGAGAGAGAGAGAGAGAGAGAGAGATGTTAAATATTCAAAGATACTTGGTGTTAAACAGTGTTTGAGAATCAGATCTGCTGTAAATTTCTTTGAAGGTTTATATGATTTGCTTATGTTGCACTGAGGATGAATTTGTTGGGAGAACAGCAGCAGAAGGGGAAGCTAATAAGATTCCTTCTGAGGGATGAATTCCTCATGAAAAAAGGACTAAAGTTTTTGAATTCAGGGTCCAAATCTTGTTTATTTGTTTTATTTGAGATGGAAATAGAGTAAATAGGATTTGTTTTGTTAAATTTAGTTAACAAATTTCTTGTCCAACATAAAATTGATTTTCAGCTTTGACAGTTTAGGCAAAGTCTAGCACCTGGAATTGTTCTATTATCTTTTTAGTTTCTTTTGCCCGTTTTGGTTTTTTTTTTTCCCCTCAAGGGGTTTGGGTTAAATTCCAACATGGTTAGGATGCTAGGACAATTTAATTATCTTCAGAGAACACCAAAGTGGCTAGGCCCCACTTTAAACACTATAATCTTTCCTTGCCAAGAAGTTAGCACCCTAATCATTTTGACCACCCATTTTTGCATCTTTCCAATCTGCAATACTCTCTTTCGGTTGTAATGACTGAAACTGTTCAGTTTTTTAGTTTCCTTCCTAATGATCCTAAAGCCATCTTTTCAGTAAGTTACTCCATCATTGTTAAGGTCCTTTTCTTGATTAGTCACCGCAAACCCATTTACTGGTATTTATGAATATAGAGACTGCTCAGTATAGCAGTGTGAATTATTTTTTAGCTGTTTTCAGTTAACTGCATTTACCTTTTATGTCACCTGTTTTGTGTCCATTCCCAGACCAGGAGACCTTGCTCATAGTTACTCATGCCCCACTCACTTCCCAGGTGAATTACTGCAGTGCACTCTACTTGAGGCTACTCTTGAAAAACACCAGGAATCACAGCTGGTTCAGAGTATGGTAGTGCACCCAGTTCTAGAGATTCCACATTTTGCATATATTACATCACATCTGTATGAGCTACCCAGGTATCCATTTCTTTCTGAGTGCAAGTGCAATTTAAGGTGCTATTTTAAACCTTTAAAGGTGATGAAACAAGATTATTTGTGGGACAGCTTCCCACTGAGAATATCTGCCCATTTCACCAGATCAAATAGATTGTGCACACTCCAGTTCCCTTCCTTTAAATGTTGTCATGTACAAGGGTCTACAAATTGTTCTGTTGCAGTCCCTGCCAATGGGACACCCTTCTCCCTGAGTTCCACTCTTCTCCTTGTGGAAGTCCTTGAAGAATTGGGTGTTCCTACAAGGACTGGGACAGAATGTACCTTCCTACTGCTTAGTTTGTTCAGGATTCCTGCATAAGAGAATTAGTCATGGAGTAATTTATTTTTAATATACATAGTTTAATGAGACAATATTTTAAGGCAAGAGTTCATTTTCAGCTAGCTTTTTCTTAAGTTCTTTAACGATACTCTTCTCCATTTTACATGGATGAGATGCTTAATGACCTATATGGTTCCATTAACTGCCATCCCTTTTCAAAAATCAAAGTCACATTGGTTAATTCCCAGTTCTTGGGAATAAGTGGCAAGCTTGAAAAAAGTTTGCTGTTTTTTGCCAGTTAATTCAATAATTTCAAGATTGAAGGAACTGGGATTAAGATTATTGTTTGCACTTGAATAATATCAGTCTTATCTCTGTGTTAATTAAGCAGATTAATTAACTTTAAGTATGGTATGGCCTAGTCTTGACAACTACTGCCCTTGTAGATTTTAACAAACAATAAAGTCCAGTAATTACTTCTCACATATAAGAAGACTTTCCAAGCAGCAGTCTACCTTCTTACTTCATACTAAAGTGAAATGGTTCATTGGGTGATGACTCAATATGTTGCATGATCTTTCCAATGTGATTTATTCAAAAAGTGTAGTTCGACACAACTAAAGCACAATAAGTCTAGATAAACAGTGCTACTCTTAACAATTAATAAACCAGTGCTACTGTTTCTGTACATTTTTACATGATTTAAGCACATTCAGAATATTCTAGCACCTGGTACTGCTTCTGTATACCCTTCTTTGAGGCCAGTAAGAGTTCCAGAGATTAAAAACCAAACTCCTGGACAATCTCACTCTGAATGTGGAATCTTATCTTTTAAAAATTAGATTATTTTATTCTGAATCAAGAGTTGGATTTTCTACGAATTACAACAGAAATTACATTTGGGCTGTTTTGTGCCTTATAATCTAGGTATGCTATGCTACATTTGGTCTTGTTGGATGCACATTGCTCTGAATGGCTAGTGAAAGTAGCCTTTCCAAAAACCTATAGACAGATTGTAATGTTTCCTGCCTTTGAGATTGACTCATTTCTAATCTCTCTCAGTCTAGATCATGCCTCTCGTCATTAAAATCCAGAGTGAAGCACAATCCAACATTTGAGAAGCAGTTTGATTTTGATACCCCCGTGTTTATGTGGGAACAGCACTTCACTCCTGAGACTTGGGGGAGACTGAAGGATCGCAGCGTTCCATATGGTTGGCGTGATGTGCCATATCCAGGTATAGAACCATACAGAGCTTTAGTGGTGGAAGACGGGACTTTGATGAAAGTTGTGTCTTGTGGGATGCATGCAGTTGCACCAAATTGTTTTACTGCTGATCTGACTTCATTGCTGCAACAAATGTCAAAATGATTAGCAAGCAAACCAGTCTACATGATTCCTATAAATTTTCCAAGAGTTTAAACTTTTCAAATTTAGAAGAGACAGGGTCAGGAGTTGCATATTATATATTTTCTTTTTAAAAAAATATATTTTATTAATTTTTTACAATAACAGTCTTTAGTGTTTACTGAACAATGTGTTGTCTGGGTTCATATATTTAAAAACAATAACAATTAATTTCTATAATTGATCAATATATTTCCTTGATCCTCTCTTCTTCCAGTAATATTCTTCTTTTGTCTACATTAAATAAATATAATTCTTAATACTTTCAATACATACAGAGTTGGGTATAAACATTTTTCTAGTATCATTTTTCTAGTATCATTTTTCTAGTATCATTCCCTTTTAAAGATTTTGACACTTGTCACTGAAGAACTTTACCTTATTGAAAAAACATGTATTTTTTAAAAAAAATTAAATTGATACATATTTTCATTTGAAATTACAGAGATCACAGATGACTTCCATCCTTAACGTGCATCAGATATTATATTAAAGAGTTAAACTGCTCTTTGTATTAATCAGGAAGTCTGTCATCATCTGTGTTTGCATATGGATGTAGTTTTCTCTTAAAATAGAAGCCATAAGGGCTGTGTTTCTCAATCTTGGCAAGTTTAAGGTGTGTGGATGACAATTCCCAGAATTTCCCAGTCAAGATTAATCACATCTCAAAGTTGTCAAGAAACACCCCGTAGGGGGTCCATGATTAGGACAGCAGGAAAAGGTAGTTAACACTTGCCCTTCTGCCTTAACCAAAAATCTCTCTCAAGAAAAGTTGCAGCTTGAGTCCATAAGGACTGCAATATAAAGGATAAGGTTCAGCATCCTGCTGTGCACAAATTCAGATTCAATCACCTCACAACTTTTTAAAATGTGCAAAGAGTGAGTTATATCTTCAGTAGAACTTGTAGATTAAATGGTAGTGGGGCAAAGTAGATTTGTGTTCATACTAGTTGTAGCTCTATGCCCCAACACAGGATCAAAAGAATGTGGCAAGTGTATCTCGACCTGATTGGCCATTGGATTCTGGGAATTGTAGAATAGGAGACAGCGGTGTCTGGGACGGGTGAATGTGGCTTGTCAGATCAGATGGCCGATGGCTGGTTGTAACATACAATTGAACCCCTGCACCTTTTGTACACATGTTGATGTGTTGATGGGTAGTGTTTTGATCACATTGCTGTGAGCATCCTCTTACCTGTTTTAATCTCCCCATGGATGCTGCTACTCATAGATCTATAGACAAGAAATTGGGGGAATTCTCAAAGTCTCTGTTTATGATTCCCTAAAATGAAAAAATAATGTGTTAACACCTCTCTTGTGTGAATAAAGTTTGTTATTAGGCTCAGGCAAGAAATAAACACACTGCCTTCAATACATTTTAATCTATATATCACAGAGGGATTACAGTACCTCAGTGGCCCATTGTGAAGATGCACAAATAAAGTTCCCAGCGAGCAAGTCTTGCAGCTGCTATTTTCTCATGTTCTGATGTGCCAACTTAACCCAGAATAGAAAAGGGGAGCACTACTTATGGTTAGGAGTACACCGTACTTTTGGAATGTGATCAGTGTTGTTTCTGTGCCCAGGAGGGAAAGTACTTTGCTTATAACATTACTCTTTATGAGTTCATTTGGCTGGAAAAACCTCTGTCTCTATCTAGTTGCAGCATCCAAAAGGTTTTAACATATTGGATTGCTTAGCACCCTTTTTATAAGGTTCATGCAATCCGTTGTTTTTCTTTAAAGGCTGAGATCTGGGAGGAGAGAAATCATAATTGGAAATGCTGGTACTATCCATGTCTGGTGATATTTGCCTGTATCAAAGGTCCCAGTGTCTTTCTGATGACTAACTTGAAGAAAAAGGCTTTGACACAACCCACTCTATTGTTGCTTTTTACCCAGTGGCTTCTGGGAATTTTTTGCTTCCTGCCCCATGCCCATTCTTCGTTTCTTGCCAAATATCTCTGGCTGATGCCCTAAATCTCTTAGAGGGGAGTGAGCAAGGGACACACTTTGAATGGAAGGAGAAGTGAATCAGCATAGGATTAAACTGGCTGTAAAAAAACTTTAGGAAGAACATGTGAGAATCCCCAGTGTGTCTGGACCTAGAACTTGGTAAAGGAACATTTGCAAGGTTGCTACTTTTCCTGACATTTCTTGTATAAAAGTTATTTGTGACTGATGTACAAGAAAAAGAGGTAGCTCCAGTGCCAAGAAAGAGTAAGAAAGAACAAAGAAATACTTTTCACCCCCACTCCTTGCAGGATCTCATGCTAATTCAAAAGGAATTATTAAAGTAGTAAAGCTGAAGTTCACTGTCTGATATTTTAGAAGTAGGACTGAAACCCTTAATCATTTTTGAGACATATGATTCATCAAAGATTGTTACTCCGTCTTAAAAACATTTCTGACACAAAAAGACTGTTCATAGTGGATATCAGTATATCTTTTGTTTAGTAGAAATAGTGTTACCTTCATTAAATATGCTCAAACTGTATTGTTCAGTATACAACACAGATATATCTGTATAGTATAGATTCATGGATGTCTTGTAGGGTCACATAGGAATTAAGTGTTCATTTCAACTATGACTCAAACCATCATTCCGAAACTACTTCAATATACCAGAATAACAAAGTTGGAAGGGACCTTGGAGGTCTTCTAGTCCAACCCTGCTCGAGCAGCAGACCCTATGCTCTTTCAGACAAATGGCGGTCCAATCTCTTCTTAAAAATCTCCAGTGATGGGGCACCCATAACTTCTAGAGGCAAGCTGTTCCACTGATTAATTGTTCTGTCAGGAAATTTCTCCTTATTTCTAGGTTGGTTCTCTCCTTAATTAGTTTCCACCCATTGCTTCTTGTCTTGCCTTCTGGTGCTTTGGAGAATAGGTTGTTTCCCCCCCCCCCCACCCTCTTGTGGAAGCTCCTCAGATACTGGAACATTCCTATCATGTCACCTCTAATCCTTCTTTTCACTAGACTAGACATACCCAACTCCTTCTTCATATGTTTTAGCCTCCAGCCCCCTAATCATCTCTGTTGTTCTTCTCTGCATTCTTTCTAAATTCTCAACACTTTTTTGTATTGTGGTGATCAAAACTGGATGCAATAGTCCAAGTGTGGTTTTACCAAGGCCTTATGAAGTGGTATTAACACCTCCTGTGATCTTGATTCTATCCCTCTGTTAATGGGGCTAGAACTGTGTTGGCTTTTTTGGCGGCTGCAGCACATTGCTGGCTCATATTTAAGTGATTGTTCACTAGGACTCCTAGATCCCTTTCATAGTTACTGCTATTGAGCAAGGTACCACCTATTCTGTATCTAGATTGTTTATGAAGATATTGAAGAGTACTGGGATTAAAATGGAACCTTGGGGTACCCCACTGCATACTTCCCTCCATGTAGTGTGGTTCCATTGAGGACTACATGTTGAATGTGGTTTGTCAGCCAGTTGTGAATCCATCTGGTGGTGATGCTGTCTATCCCACATTTTTCTCTTACCAAGAAGTAGGTTGTGGTCTACTTCGTTGAATGCCTTACTGAAGTCCGAGTATACTATGTCCACAGCATTTCGCTGGTCCACTAATTTAGTCACTTTGTCAAAGAATGCAATAAGATTGCAATGATCTGTTTGACAAACCCATGTTAGCTTCTTGTTATAACTTTATATGAGGTTGAAAACAACTCCACTTTTACAATTGATGCAAAATGCAACAATGTCATCTACAAACAGAGAGGGATAGTTCTAGGTGCATTATTAACATATCTTGCAGATGCTGCATTGGTTGCAAATGACTTCAGAGCTCAATTCAAGGTTCTGGTTTTAACCTACAAGTAGTCCTCAACTTATAATGGCAATTGGGACTGGAATTTCTGCCACTAAGTAATGCAATCATAACGCACGACTGCATCACTTAGCAACAGCAATCCCTGCCATCCTGGCTGTTATCATTAACAGAATCCTGCTATTGTTAGGCAAGGCAATTTTCTGCCAGCTTCTATAACTAAATCAGTGGGCAAGCCAGCAGAAAGTTACAAGTCCTGGGCTGGCAGGCAGGTAAATGATTGCTGCTAGGTGGGGGAGGGAACATGGGGGAGAGTGAGAGGTGCAACGTGGGTTGGAGAGGATATGCAAGGGTGCGTGTGAGAGGCCTTTGTCAGTGAGGGTGTGGCACAAGTCAGGGAGGGTGGGTGGGGGTTTCTGAGTGGCTAGTGTGCAAGCATAGAGGGGCTGGGGGAGGGTGTGCAGGTGGGGGAGACTTACCCTGGTGACTTGCAACCTTCCCTGCTGACTTACCCATTGACTTTCTGCGGAAGCCAGCAGGCAATGTTGCAAACTATTATTATAGGACACTATAGTTGGTCATAAGTGGGAACCGGTTGCTAAACGCCCAAATCACAATCAAATGGATACTGAAATGTCAGAACTCCAAGGACCAGTCATAATGTTCAATGCCATTGTAATTTCAAATGGTTGCTTAATAAATGGTCATAGATTGAGGACTACCTTATGGTCTATAACCACAAAATGGTCTCTTTCTCCTCCAGATTTAGCCCAGAATGTCCCCTTTCCAAATGAGATGAAAGGTATGGGGTAGCTTGTATTCAAACGTACTCCTTGCTGGGGGTACATTTGATGTTATGAAATACCTTGCCTTTGGAGCATGGTTAATTGCCATCTTATTTGCTTGTTTGGAGGTGAGGGTATTGAACTTGTTTTTATCTTATTTTGTCATATTTTAAATAAAGGTGTATATATATAAACACTTTGGTTAACAAATACACAAAAATATTTATTCAGTTCCTAGGATGACAAGAAGTTTGGCCAACTTGCTGCCCTCTATGAAGATTACACTATAAATTAATTCCCACCTAATTAGCTGAATAAATAAAAAGTAGCCTAAAATAACCTTCCCCAATGCGATATATCTCAAATATGTTAATTTAGTTCATAATACTTTCCCCTAAAGAGGGTATTTCATCTTGCTGTTCATCTTGGTTGCCTTATTTATAGCTCCATCATGTCCTTTTTCCAACGTGGTGCCTAGAACCTTGTAAGGACATTATACACTATACAAATAAGTAGGAAGAAAGAGAAGAGAAGGGACTCCCTTTACCCTGGAACTTTATGAGTTCCTAAAAGTGGATTTACCAAGGCTTGCAAACAGTTGACAATAGGTTTAGCCCATTGTGTGCTAGAAATTGAGTGTTCTGCTCATCTCATGATAATTAATCTTAATGTAGCTCCCTCTGCTTATTTCTCATTGCCTTGAATCTATAGCTAGTGTTTTCATTCTCTCGCTGCAGTTGTTGCTAGAACTTTTTCCTAACTTGCATCATTGCATTGTTTTAATCTGCAGTTATTGCATCCACGGTGCAGCTTCTCACTGAGTCTGTCCACAGTCAGCTAGTCGATGAAACCAGGTTCCTTAACTGTTGCATCTGCTGTGCCGTGGTTGGGAATGGAGGAATTTTGAATGGGTCTCGCCAAGGGAAGAAGATAGATGCTCATGACTTTGTCTTCAGGTACAAGGAAGTTAGCAATCCTCTTCCTTTGAAAAGGGCAAAGGCCCCATTTCTGAGTGGTTATGGAGATTTAAAAAACCCACAAGATCCATGCTCTTCAACTTTCAAAATAAAATCTCAAGATATTTGAGTTATTTACTTAGTTGTGCTTTGTTGACAACATTACATTCCTCAGGCTTTGCTTCTGTTGTTCCTTACAGGCTTAATGGGGCAGTCACCAAAGGTTTTGAGGAAGATGTTGGGACTAAGACTTCCTTCTATGGCTTTACAGTGAACACTATGAAGAATTCCCTTGTTGCTTATGCAGAATATGGCTTCACACAGATCCCACAGGGAAAAGTAAAAGCACAACTACGTTCTTCTTTTCAATTGCAGGGTTGGACTAAAATACTACTAACTTTAGTCACATTTGCTTTAATAGGGGTGGCTGGTTTTGCAGATTGTTGCCAGCAGAATACTTTTCAGTCCAGGAAGGTTGAAGGCAGAACAAATGCTTTATTAAAGTTTTTCCAGCTTCACTTTTACAAAACCTTGTATGATCTTCATGTGGTGGGCTTGATGCTGAAACAGCATCAATACAAAGATTTCCTGAATTAAGTTAACTAAGCATTGGTGAAGGCTTTCAAAAACAATCAAATTATGGCTGCATAGTGCCCGCTAAGTATTTATTGTAGAAGGAGTAAAAAAAACGGGACAGAAATACAAAATGGTTTACTTGGGAAAAGGTACACATAATTGGCTGGAATTACATACACGCTTCACTGCAACAATATTTTCCCTTGTCAAACCTCATGCTTACATTTCCTTTTATGTTGGTTGTAGGATGTACAGTACATTTTCATTCCATCAAACATACGAGACTACATCATGCTTCGGTCTGCCATATTGGGCAGTCAAGTCCCAGAGGGCTATGACAAGGGTGATATGTAAGTAATTCTGCTTGAACAATTCTTGTTCCTTTGCTTCATGGTTATGAACCACATACAATGTTATTTTTAATGTTTTTAAACTTCTGGTTCACAGTGAGGCAGCTCATTGTATAGTCTTTTCAAGAAAGATGTTCATACAGCCAATCTCTCTGTTAAAAATTAACAATTGATATTATCAAAACATTACATTTCTAGTGCTGTTAGATTTATGTCATATTGCTTCATGCAGCTATGGTTGTTCTTAACCATTAATAGCAATTACAGGTAGTATTGCTATTGTTGAGAGGAACTCCATCCAATCAGTCTTGTAGGGGCAAAACTTGTTCCTCTTCTATAATCTACTTTAAACATAGTCTGTCTACAGAGCAAAATTAATTTCTGGGTCAGTTGTTCAAAAATTCAGTATGTTGAAATATTTTGCTTCATTCTGCATTTAAGTCAAATGATTTATTTTATTTATTAGTTTTTTTATCTTACCTTCAATACTTTATAACTAACACAAGACAGTGAATGTATATTCCTCCTGTTTTCCCCACAACAACAATTCTTGTGAGGTGGTTAGGCTGAGAGAGAGTGACTAGCTCAAACTCAGCCAGCTGGCTTTCATGTCCAAGGTGGGACATGGAACTCACAATCTCCTGGTTTCTAAGCCAGCACGTTAATCACTACACCAAACTATCTCTTAATTTAGGTGTTCTTGTTTAATTGTAATCTTTGCTCCTTCTAGTTCCCACTAGTGTTCAACCTTCAAAGTCCCATCCCATCCATTTTTAAAAAAATAATTCAAAACAGCATTTTCCCACAGGAAGGATTCTTAAAAATTAATTCCACATCTTATTTCAAATCCATCTGGACCCTTAAGACCATTTGTAACTTTCCAAAGTCTAAATTCCAATCACCGTTTTGTTGTTTATTTAAAAAAAAAAAAGTCCTTAAACTTTATATAAAACTTATTTTGCTAAGAATTGAAGAAAACTCATCAATTGTTTTCAGATTTCTCGATCCAAAGATTTCTAATAGTTGAAAAGCAGTTAACAATTTCCAAAAGTTGATTCAAAAATATGCAAATCTATTGTCCTTTTAAAGGCGCCAACTGTGGTTTGAGTAAGATGGCTATTCCCTCATCTCCCAGAGCTCTAAGTTTGCCAGAGACTGCTGTCTTGCTGTCTTCTAACAAGGAGCAACTGTCGGGAACATTTGTGGGTGATCTTAAGTCCTCTCCTTATCCAGAGAGGAATTACAAAGGGCTTGTCTACTCGCTGGCTCTTCATTCCACTATGATCGTCAGCTCTGCTTTTAGCAGAACTTTCTCCAATTGGACATTTCTTCCCTAGAAGTCACCTGAAACAGATGGCTTGTACTTCTGTTTCCTTGGCTTGTCCCATTTCTAGGAGATTCTAAACATTGATAAACACCCTGTTTCTAATACTGTTTATGTGACAACACCCTCTCTCACTTTTGGCGATTGGATTGTGCATCCTCATCTGCATCTTGCATTATGTTCCTCTCCCTTTACAGAAATGTCCACTACATTAAAAAGCTTCCACCTACAAAGCAGATTAATCTGTGGGCAACCGAATACATTTCTTTAGATAGAATGTTTTCTGTAACACAGAGTCACATACGGTAACATAACTAGAAAGTGCATCACAAAGACTGTTGCTGGAATGGGTATTTCTGTCTCACATTTCCATAATAATAACACAACATATGCCTATGTTCATGCACAACTCCCTACATCCCTTATAAATCCTCTTCCTGTTGGTAGCACAATTTATAGAAAGGTATGGCGCAAGAGGATACCTCTCTTTGTATGCCATGTTATCCTCCCTCTTATGCCTCTCTCTTGAGCTGGAAAAAAGTGTAATTATTGAAGATGGTGGCAAAAATTAGCTGAATCAAGAAGGCTTAGTATCCTGATGGGTCAGAGTGAAGACCTCCATGGGCAGCATCGGAGGTCTCCTTTGACTTCTTGATACTAGGCTCCAAACTATGTGTCAAGCTTGAATAGTTGGAATCACATAGGGTTTGTTTTTTTTTACCATGAACACATGTTTCAGATCTTACCAAGAGAGCCATTGTTCCGTTGCTCAAATTTCTTTCCAGTCATTGAATTGCTGAACCACAGAAGTGCTACTTCCTTTTGTTTCTTTCCACAGCCCTTGGAAATATTTTGGATCTGAGACATCTGCAGGGAAATTCAAGTTGCTGCACCCAGAATTCATTCATTATCTAAAAGAAAGGTGATGTTTCTGAGCTTTTTATTGCTACAACAAAACTTGCAGTTAAGAGCAGTTGATTACTCACTGAGTAGCATTTATGTATGAATGGCAGCTTTCACGTTCCTTTTCACATACCCAGGGCAGGGGCAAAGCTGAGAAAGGGATCTGAATAATTTTGACTGGTGTGAAGAACAACATAGAAGCAAACAGCAGCATAGAAGCATGTATTATATACCAGTTTGTCCTTTGGGCCTCCAATATTTGGGTTTTGTTCAAAACTCCTACTCTTTTTGATCTGGAAACCCTAATGATATTTAAAAGATTTTTAAGGAATAATACAAACATGAAAGCAGGAATTCGAAAACATCCCAGATCAGATTTTGTCAGTTTGGAAACCCAGCATGTCAGGACGACATCTGAAGCCTTTCTATTTGCCAGATTCTTACACGGAGACCAAGGAAAGATAACATTATCCCAATTTTCCCAATAACATTCTCTGCTGAATTTGCCTCTTTCTGTTCCCAGGTTTTTAAAATCAGAAATTATTAATTCTCAGTTTGGTCATCTCTACATACCCAGCACTGGAGCACTCATGCTTTTAACGGCTCTACATACTTGTGATCAGGTAATAGTTCCCATAGTGTCACCTTTTCCAATTTTTAGTAGCTCACTAACAGACAATGGAGATTTTAAACTACTGGTGACGGTGAATTTGTACCTTTTGAAAAACAGTGAAAGGAGGGAGGCATCAAATGGCAGACCAAGATGCATAAAATATACTTGTATTCTTTGGAGGAAATGGGAAGGTTGTCTTTTTTCGTTTGTTATTCCAAACCATGTGGCATTTAGACATCTGCCTCATGCTGGCTGGCATTCCATCTGATGCAGCTTTTGTTTCTCCAAGGGAATTCCTGGCCATGTAAGCTACCAGCATGAAAGACTGTATTTCTTGGTCCACGTCTGTCCCTCGCTCATCTTTTCACTTCCTCTCCTCCGTTAGGTCAGTGCCTATGGATTCATCACAGAGAATTACAAGTTGTTTTCAGATCATTACTACGAGCAGGAGAAAAAGCCCCTGGTGTTCTATGCCAATCATGATATGTTACTAGAAGCCGAGCTATGGAAGAGCTTGCACCGAGTTGGCATCATGAAGCTCTATCAGCGATGAAGATAAGTAATTCTGTGGTGGGGGGGAAACAAAGGTGCATTTTCCCTTGACTCTCTTTGTGCGAGAGCATTTCTCATGAAGAGGAACCCTGGTTTTTTGTTTTTTGTCTCCAGAAATGAATCTGATCAGCAGCACACTCCAAGCATACTGGACAGCCAAGGACTCTTAAGAATCGTTCCCACTGGATTTGGTAAAGACAGACCCATCTGCTGTTACAACAGTGTAGCCCGTCAGATGCAGCAACATTACTGCTGTATAGGAGAATCTCAAATACAGTTTCATTGTATTTATTATAGGCAAGTATTCTCCTAGGCTTGCATACATTATGCAGAGGTGGGCGTCACTCCATTACCCTCCATTTAGGACACATCCATCTAATTGGTGCTGAGGACCATAGAACTGTGCTCACAAGTATCATTATACAGTCTAAATGCAGAAGGCCACAACCATCAGGACTCCTATTCACAAACTCTGCATGGCCTGCATCCAGAGAAAATGGCTTTATTAAAGGTGAAAAAGTTCCAGTAAAGTGAATACTATTCCAATACTATGGAATAGTTGTTTCTAGTAAGAAGGGATATCTTTGCCAGAATTTAAATCTGTCTTGGACTATATAGATCTCTCATCCACCCACACACCACAAACTTGAACTCAGGGATCCTTTGAGGTGTACAAATGTTGGCCCACTTCTGTTTTCACAATCAGCTGCAATGGTACTGAGTAATTCTTCCATCTCCACAGTGGGAGAGAGCAGCCTTCTAACTGGATGTTGTAAGGCTACTGAATGCTACAACATTCAAAATAAATCTGTGCTAAGGAAGTTGTGGGCAATACCTCTACAAATGTCTCAGTAGCCTGAATTTCTCTGAAGGAGAATTATGATTTGGGAAAAGGGATAGTTGCAGATGAAATGTTATGTGCAGAATACCTAACAAATTCAAGTGTTCTTAATAAATGTATTTATATATAAAGTAGCAATAAATTTGAGGGTGTTACTGCTACTCAAATGATTCAGTTTTCTTTAAGGGGTGGAGAACACATGGTTTGACACCTATGGAATATCAAAAAGCAAAATAGCCCTCCAATGAATAAATAGAAACAGCCAGTTTAATCTAGTGATTAAGGCACCAAGGTAAAACCAGAAGGCTGTGAGTTCTAGTCCCGCCTTAATCATGAAAGCCAGCTGGGTGACCTTGGGCCAGTCATTCTTTCAGCCCACAATATCAGACTCAGGCAACAAACTGGTCAATCAATTCCCATCACAACCAATGGATCAACACTCAAGTCACCTGGGAAAAAAAAAGTTGACCCTGCACTTGTGGGAAAACACTAGGAAGAAAAAACAAACAGAAGAGGGATGAACAAGAGGCTAAAGGATCAGGAGGCAGAGTATTAAGGCAAAGCATGTGGGATTGTGCCACATGATTATTCTCACAATATAGCCTTTCAGTTGTCCTTTGCTCCAAACAATGTACTCCCCTTTTTAGATGGCAGCACAAGAGTAGGGCTACCTTAGTCAGTCTGCCAGTGTCCATATCAGGTATTGTAAAGGAAGTTGGAAGTTTTTCCCTTTTCTGGTCTTTAATTTCTCTCCCTTTGGAGGTTGGCACCTATCACCCTTCAAGATAAATCAGACTAGAACATCCGTGTTAGGAATGCCCATATTACTATTATTATAAGGTTACAGTAATAGAACCTTGCAAGTCTGAATGTGCCTCCCCTCTCCCTTCCGTTATCTTCAATGAGAACCAGGGAAGATTATGTCTAAAATGTTTTCTCGAATTATTTTTCTGCCCCACTCAAGATTTCATTTATCCGACTGGCTTTTTCTCGTATTCCTCAGTATTATTCCTACTGCCCATAAAGCACAAGTTCCAGAATATCACTCTTACTTGATTCCACTTCTTGCACCCATAGGGGTGAAAATAAGACCTCTCTAGGACTCCATCTCAGATGGAAGTCTTTGAAAACTCAATAGAAACCCTCAATGAAGAGAGCTCACAATAGGAAGGAGCCTACTGACTAGTGGAGTTCCTTTCCCAGAAGACCAGGGCTGATAGGGTCAGTTGGCTGGGTCAACTAGCTGAGATCTGGAATACTGTAAATGTACAGTTCCCAACCTTTTTGGCTCCACGGACTGCCAACAGTAGTGGAAGCGGGGGAATGGTTTCGCGCAATATGCTACACATGTGCAAATGAAGCTTCACATGCTCCCCTGCCGCTGGCACGGCCCATTCCTAACGGCGGAGGTGGGGAACGCTTGCTCATAATGCATTTAACCACCTCATGAGAATTAAGCACGTTCTCTGCATAGAATTTGCTAACAAGATTAGGGTTTACATTTTCTTCTGTAAATTTTTGGCAGGAGTTGGGATTTTGTCTTTTGCCTGTAGCATTCCTTGCCATGAAATGGCAGTAAATAACTGTTGCCAATTTCACACAATCTCAGTTGGAGCCCCAAGGTTGCCTAAGGGTGGATTGGGAGGCTGGGGTTGCAGATTGCCAACCATTGTGATACAGTAATATCTGTAATCCTTCATTTGTTCCCATTGTTCTGAACCCAGTTATTCCAGTCCAAGAATTCTAGAATGTTTGTTAAAGGATTTGTATAATTTATAATATAGGTAGGTCATGCTAGACATGTGCCACTCCACTGCATCTCCTCCCTCCTTTTTGGAAGCAAGGGGGGGGAGGGTTGGGGCTTTTTGTTTGTTTTGTTTTGTTTTGCTGCTGGCATCAGGGTCCCGTTTGGTTACTTTTTGTATAATTAATTATGTTTTTTTTCATCAAAGAACTCACATATACCTTCCCACTGACTCTTGGGAGTTCAGAGACCTCCATTTGCAAGCTTGCCTGCTTTACAATTGTATTGAGACATGAAACAAAGTCTTGCCTTAAGAACCCTTTCTTCTGCTATATAATTTTCTCATTGTTATTGTATGTAGAATATTCAGAAGTGACCCTTTCCCTGCAATGTAGCACAACACAATTTACAATTACAGGATGCTGGGACCAGATCTTTCTATGGTGTGTAGAACTGGCTGCAGATTCTGAATTCCAAACTTTTAAATGACTCCTATTACATGCCCTCTTTATGTCAGGTTTGAACCTTTAATTGATTTCATAATGTGTCTTCAGTTACTTCAACCCACTTATTGCTTTACTCAAAACTCTAGAGAAAAGTCATGTTTATATACATGTTTATATATGCCTTAAGGGTCAAAGCCAACAGTATTTTTTACATCAGGAAGGCACAACTTTTTTTCTAGGATGAAGCTTCAAGGCCTTTGAATAACAAGCTGGAGTTGATCTTATCCAAACTAAGTGGAAATGGAATCCCCCCCCAATGGGCAGAGCCAAGATGATTTATTTAATTTTTTTCAAGCTTGCCTGCTTTACAGCTGTATTGAGACATGAAACAATATATATATATATTTAAAATTGACTTAAGTCTTACAATTTCCTATATGTAATCATTTTCACTTGCTCTCAGGTTAAAAAATAAAATTTTAGTTGCTAATTACAGAAAAGTCTCGGAGACATCTGCCCACAGTTGCTGAAAAGCAGTGATGCCATAACAGAATTCATGGAAAGAAACAAGTCACCAAATAATTTATTTTAAAAATTCCCAGCAAAATTGGAGAAGGGGGAAAAAAAATCTAGCACTACCCAGATACATCCAAGCTATACGATGTCATCCCTCTGTCCTTTCCAAAGGGTGCACGCTTCGTTTCATAGGGTGCACCTCATCAATAAATGCAGTTGTATTAAATGAGCAAGAAAGCACTGCAAAGTGCCGGGGGGGGGGGGAAGTACCTAAAGTGAGAGGGGAGGAGTAACTCTTAACTTTGGTCCACATGGGCCAAAATGTCCTCTCAAACTAATTAAACCACTAGATTCCAAAAAGCAACAGAAAGGGTAACCTTGCGAACACCTCACATTAGTGTTTCTAAGACAATTAAGTGTAAATAGCAACGAGATCAGAATCACGTCTTTGTTCTGCTGAAAAGTAATGGCTAGTGACAGAGGGTTGCAGACACATAAGGGGAATAGATGGGATGTAACCTGAAACATTTCCCCACTTTGTATAATTGCATAAATGTTGAATGATCTTTGTGCTTCTTTTCATGGGGTGGAGGGTGGGGGGGGAGAGTAGAAAATTCTGTCCCTCTGAATAAATGAAATCCAAAAGAAGGCCTAGCTGAAGGAGGAAAGCAGGAGAAAGAGAAGAAAAACGTGTGTGCTCATTATTGTAAAAGGAATGAACAGACCCTACTCAGAAAAGGCATTCAATCCTGCCCATTAGCTGTTTTCTGTGAGTTCTGCTGAGATAAAAGGAAGCAAGCAATAAGGGAGCATTTTCAAGCCAGCAGAGAGTACCACAGCCACTGTCCTCATTATTACAAGTACGAGCATTCTCATGATAAGCTTGGCCTGGAGACACTCAGGCATTATTTAGAGACTGAGCCTTCAGTGAGGAAATTACTGGTTCCATCCTTGGTTCATGGATGTAATGATCCATTACCCCAGACATGTCAAACTCGTGACGTATCGGGACTGTTTTGCCATTGCCGACAATGGGGTGGGCGCGGCTTCCGCATGACGCATCCAGCCGGCAGTTTGACACCACTGCATTACCCCCTCCGGTCTGCAATGCAGATACTCAACTTGCAGAAAGCTTAGGTCAGGGGTCTGCAACCTTAAACACTCAAAGAGCCACTTGGACCCGTTTCCCAGAGAAAAGAAAAAACTGGGAGCCGCAAAACTTGTGCGCGCACGTGCGTACGCACGCGAGGGGTGGGTAGCTTGATTGAAGAATTTAATTAAAAAGAAATAAGCTGCTGTGCATGAGTTCTCTTTCCTCTCCCTTTTTCTCTCTCCCTCTCCGATCTTCTGCTCACCTGGCAAGCTGGCTTCAGGCTGTTCTCCAACAAGCTGACACACATTCTTATTGGACTGGCGCTCTCCTTCCCTTCCTGCAGAGACGCAGCAAAGGGAGGAGCCCCGCCCAATAAGCTTGTCAGCTCATCGGAGGAGTGTGAGGCCACTCTTTTTTACACACATGCACACACACAGAGTGAGAGAGAGAAGGGAAGCGCAAGTCCCTCTCTGTCTCTGGAGGAGGCTGGGAGCCGCAGAAGGCTCAAAGAGTTGCCGACCCGTGGCTTAGGTAGAATAGCAAACACATTCAGGGGCAATCTTTTTGTGGAAGACTGTACTGTAGAGTAAACGGTAACATCAATATAACTAATGCCCAGTATGCTCCAGAATTGCATTGCAAAATAGGGTCCAGACTATTTCTGCCTGTTATGTACATGTAACATGGAGACAAAAATTGAGTAATTATTGAAAGAATGGACATCTCGTACAATTATGTAAAACACTAAACAATGGGATGCCACATTAATCCATATGGCTACCTCATCTCCAGATCAGGGGTAGCACATCTCTTGAATCCTAGTTATCTGAGAACATAAAGAGGCAGAGCGACAATAAAGCTTGAGTGCTTCCTTCATGGACCTGATTGGTAACAAACTACAGGACAAGAGAGGTCTTCAGTATAATTATTTAATGGCCTCCTTCAACAGAAAAAGTCAGCTATTTTAAAACCAACAAATATTGCTGAAATGTGTCCTGCTATATACTGATTATACCTGTCATTTAAAAAAAAAAAAAAGTTAACGTATATAAAATTTTATTAAAACCTTCCCCCAAACCTTTTAATAAACATATTAAAACCTGAGGGTAAAGATTGGTTCTCTGAGCTTGTGGGTTGGTTTCCAAATGTTTCGTTACCAGGCCAGGTAACATCTCCAGCGACATTTAGGGAATATGTGTCAGTGCTCTTCTGTTTATAGAGGCTTCAGGTGGATGTGTCAAGTGAGGGTCTTGTGGTGGGTCAGGTATGAGTCATCACTGGCTTGTGATGCGAAGGTTACATCAGGTCAGGTAAACTGAGGGGGAAGGGGGGGCTTGCTTGGGTTGGTTGAGGGTCAATGCTGACTGGTTGGCCATGCGGTTAATTTGAATTCTGAGGGGTTTGTAGGCTGGTTGTAAGTCAATGTGTCTGTTGAGGGAATTGCTTGTGGAGTGCCAGGCTTCAATGAACACGAGCATGGCGGGTGGTAGCGTGGCTGATGATTTTAGTGTTGCTCCAATCAAATTGGTGTCGGTGTGGGTAGAGATTAAGGATTTGGGATTGGCGCATTTGATGGCCAGCTGGTGTTTGTGGAACCTGGTTTTTAATTGATGTGATGTTTGGCCCACTTGTTATAGTTGGACTTTATAGATTATATTGTTTCTTTCATCCTTCTGTGTTTATTTAAACAGGAGCACTTTATACCTAAGCTGTGAGAAATTAAGGGGAAAAAATACCATTAACAGTTTCCCTCCAACTATTCATATGAATTTCAGTCAATCGCCCACTTTTTGACAACAGAGAACATGGTACCAACTCAATGTGGCTGGATGCTCTGCAAGACTACCTAGCTACCCCCTTGCTAACTGTATACAAATGCAAAGCGAGACTGCAGTCCTGGAATATAAAACCAAGGCAAGTGCTGCTGATAAAATCTTGAAAGCCAGCAGTCTGGGGACAGACTTAGTACTCCCAATTTCCCTTTCATGTAATCTTGCAGACCTCAAACGCTCGTCATCTTCAGAGGGTCCCCAAACCTCAGAATCACAAATTAAGAGCCTACACTGAAGAAATGTTCAGCTGTATTCACTGGCATAATGCTTACATTTTTCTTTGTCTTGAAAAATGCCATGACATTTAAAACACCTACAGATAATGCAACAAAAGCAATGATGGTTCTTGCAAAATATGTGTATCAAACATGGAATTTGCATTCAGAACATTTGCTGTGAAAATGTATACATTTAGGCACATATGCTGGGAAGCAGGCTTCTATACACCCACCCACCCACTTTTTCTAACACTCGATATGAAGCTTGAGGAAATGGCCTTTTTGATTTTTCTGGAAAAAAAAGTGACCATGCCTTCTTTTCCTATCATTTTGTAAAGTAGGGAAGACGTGGAACATTCTTAAAACATTCCTTTTAAAAATACAAGAGAATTCTCTTCTCTCTAGAAAACCCTAGGTAGTTAACTTCATTCCTTAGTTGTCTGTTTTTAGTTTCAATCTTTCCTCTTTGGATGGGTAGAAAAGAAAGCTGTGGTGGCAGGGCATTCCACACCCTTTTTTCACTTGTTCACCATGGCCAAGGGTAGGCAACCTTGGCTCTTTTATGACTCGTGGACTTCAACTCCCAGAATTCCTGAGCCAGCCATGCTGACTCAGAAATTCTGGGAGTTGAAGTCCACAAGTCATAAAAGAGCCAAGGTTGCCTACCCCTGACCCATGGCTGTAAAAGTTCAGCTGGAAAAAAGACATCAACAAAAGAAACTGAATCGCAAGGAATCAAATGTGTCTTGGTATATATCGCACCTGGTGATAGCAAACACCATCCTTGCAGTCCTGAACCCAGTAGTTCTGCTTTGGTTTTGACAAATCTATGTTCTCTGACCAGATCATTTAATTCTGATGGTGGTATGAGATGAGGCACATCAGACATATCCAATTCAAAATCTGGATCATTATCACTGTCTGCAGCATCTCCATCTGTTTCATCTAAGCTTCATTTCTCTGGGGGGCTCAGTACTGTGGCGGATTGTTATCAGGTTGCACTGGCCTCAGACTTGGGTAGTTGTCTCTCTCTGAGTCAAATGGCTGCCTAAATACTTCCTCTGGATATGTATGTGTATTACACCATGTGTATTACACCATGTTTGTCTGTATATGTGCATGGGGAAGAACAGGACTGGCAGCATGAATTTTGACCCTGATCATTTGACTGAGAGGGAGACATAAACTGGAGGAAACTTGGGTTTTGGAATTTTTTTCTCCACAGACCTTGCCCAGATTTGGCCCATTCCCAGTTTTTTCCGATGCTAGCTTTGACTGCCGCTCCTAAAGTGATTCTGTCCTGTTTTGGAGTTATTCAACTGACAGACCAAGCTTTGAAAGACCCTTTACAACAGGGGTGTCAAACTGGCTGCCTGCGGGCTGGATGGGTCACATGCAGGCCACTCCCACCCCACCTCCGCAAAGGCAAAAAACACCCCGATACGTCATGTGACACGATCAAGTTTGACACCTGTGCTTTACAACATTTATTTCCTATGTCCCATTAGGATGGAAAGAATTACAAAGTAGGAAAAAGCATGGAGAGCTTCTATGGACAAGTAGTCCTCAACTTACGACCACAATTGAGCCCAAAATTTATGCTGCTAAGTGAGACATTTGCTAAGTGAATTTTGCCCCATTTTACTACTTTTATTGCCAGATTTGTTAAGTGAATCACTGCAGTTGTTAAATTAATTACACAATTTGTTAAGTGAATCTAGTTTCCCCAGACTCTGCTCGTCAGGAAGTCACAAAAGGTGATCACATGACCCCGGGATGCTGCAACCGTCATAAATGTGAACCAGTTGCCAAGCGTCTGAATTTTGATCCAAGTTACCATGTGGATGCTACAATGGTCCTGTGAAAAACAGTCATAAGTCACTTTTTTCAGTGTCATAACTTCGAAAGGTCACTAAGTGAACTGTTATAAATCGAGGACTACCTGTAATCAAATAATGTGTGCACAAACAGATGCTCTGGGAAACGTGTTCCACTCTGGGTCACATGACCAAGATGGGAAAGGCTTGGAAGAGCTGACAATATTCCATGCTGCTGCTTCCAATGACTTCTTCCATCAGGATGCATTTGGTTTTCTCCATAGCCCCCCTAGCTGGACTGGATCTATTGTTAAAGCCAGTTTTTCTTTTGCCTGCTACTTCCATAGACACCAAATTTGGCTTGGCTCTGGTTTTAGAGTTATCCTGCTCACACAGAGATAATTGCAGCCTTCCTTATTGAATTTAATGCCACATTTTCACTGGGTTAGGTAGAATGAAGGACCCTAAACATAAATGTCTTCATTTCAATGACTGGTAATGTACAATCATATGACACTATTGCTGTGTTACCATCACATGCTAACCCATGAACCGGATTATTCAATTGTCTGAATTCTCATAAGACCTCAAAGTAGCCAACCACAACTTAGTGTAGTGAATCTTCGAAACCCAGTCCATGTCAAAAGTGCTACTCACATCCAGGTGTCTGTCCCATTCCCAGCAGGCGTACATGGAATTCTGCTTCCAGGAAAAGTTTCAGAGATGGGCTGGGCTGCTTTTGTTACCATCAAACGCTGACATTCTTCTAAAGGAAAAATACAATTGCTGCATTTAAGCTGTAGCTAGCTCGTGAAGTCAATTTAATCATTTGCAAAGCAATTGCCACAGAAGACCACTCCATGATGGATAGCCTCAGCTCATGGTAATTTTCCCTCACTGTTGAATTTTCAGACAGGGATAACATCACATCACAGGCTTGAGTGAATGAGTGCTAACAGAACTGAAAAAGCAGTTAAGATCCAGCTGGAGAAATAAGAACTCTTATGAGCCGTGGTGGCGCAGTGGTTAGAATGCAGTACCGCAAGCTAATTCTGCTGACTACCAGCTGCCAGCAGTTTAGCAGTTCGAGTCTCACCGGCTCAAGGTTGACTCAGCCTTCCATCCTTCCGAGGTCAGTAAAATGAGGACCCAGATTGTTGGGGGCAATATGTTGACTCTGTAAACCGTTTTAGAGAGGGCTGTAAAGCACTGTGAAGCGGTATATAAGTCTTAAGTGCTATTGCTATCTCAAAAAACTATGGCAGGGTGGACTTAGTACAAATAAGTGAGGACATTTATCAACAGTACCTGAGATCAAGAACTTCGCTAAGTCACATGGCCACAGACTTACAATAACCATTCCAGCAGTCCAGTTGCTGCTATTAGGTGAATTCTCAGTTTCATGACTGCCATATCTGAACTCCTTCCAGCTTCCACTTTGACTCTGCTTGTTGGAAGCTGGCAGTGAAGGTTAAAAATGGTGATCACGTGCAAGTAGTATCATTAATTGCAAAGCCAGTTGCCAAATACCTGGAATGGCTGCAACTATGAGCATGGGTTGTAAGTCCCACTCGTTCAGCACATCACTAACTTTGAACAGTCACTGAACAAGTGGTTGTTAAATGAGGACTACCTGTATTTGCACGAGAGGGACCAGGAAATCCGAAAGTGGTTATGCCATTTATTTTGTCGCAATGCAATGTTTAAACCCAACCACTTGGTTTACAAATCATATTATAAGGATTGTGTAAACTTACCACAATCTGATTTGATCAACTAACTTGATTAAAATACATGGCCCTGAACAAGCCGCCAGCAAGCTACCAATAATTCATCCAAGAGGGATTCAAGAGCAAATTAGTTCTTAATCCTCATGCAGCACAGTAATATGTACACCTTACTGACTCTCCAAACAAAAAGAATGCATCGTATTAGACGTGTTTAATGAATATTCCAGGTTTGCTGACATGAAGCACTATTTCTTGCTTCTGATTAATACTTCAAAATTTGTTATCTCCAGAATGACTACAAAGTTTTACAAATGAAAAGGTTACTTGGCAGTTGACTAAGTGGAAAAGTTCAAAAGTTCTCTTGACCAGGGTCAAGTCCACTGCGCTCAGATCAGACTTCTACATGTCAGGCCAAAAAAGAAAATCTGTTTGGAGCAATTGGCCATTTGGATTTTTTCCAGAAGCATGGAGCATCATTCACACATTCCAAATATTTTGACAATGGCAATACTCTGTGTTAACAGTGTCCGACTTTCATAACTGCAGCCCTCAAGAGCATTCAAGAACACACATACCTTGGAATGTGGATCAGAAGAGATGCATTACTAACACCCTCTTCTCCAAAAAGGGATTTTCTTGGGATTAGAGCTTACAAAGAAGATATGTGACATCTGCATCCCTGCCTGGGTTGACTCCTATGGCAAATAAAAGCAACTTTACAACCTGAGGATCAGTTAGACATATTATCAGAGAAAGCTTTACATTTACAACATTTACTTTTAAATTTTCCAGGACTGAGCTTCAGAATCCACAATTCCACAAAAAGAATAACTCTCTCTTTTCAGACAGGGATAACTCTGTATCATCAATAGCTCAGTTCTTTATAACTTTGATGAAAGTTACTAAACCGACCCAAATCTGTCCTTTGAGCAGCAAACAAATCCTTATACTGATCCCTAGGGAAATTTTAAACATACCTTATGCATGCAAGGTGATGGTGAATTATGTCTTCCAATTTACAGAGACTTGAGATGTTTCCATGCAGTATTATATGCTATAATGTTAGGGAATAAATTATATATTATTCATAGTTGTGAATAGATACCCAAGACATGCTGGGGAACACAGGCCCTCTCAACGAGGCTTTTCCAAATTAACACCTTTCAGGTACATACAAATTATGGAATTGCAGTCTTATCACACAAGGAGGTGGGAATGAGTTGGATTGAAGAATCCACATATCAATGTACCAAAGTGTACAAATTATCAAACTATTCCTAAGATGAACAAAAGCCGGTCACCTATTGTTCTGTGTAACCCTCTCCCTTTTTCCTTAATCTTTGCGGAATGATAGCTTTCCCAAAATACTGGTCTCAATTAAAGGAAGGTCCATAGTTAACAGAATAAAAAAGATAATCAGTGGATTTTCCAAATTACAGAAACAATTAAGTTTGCGTTTTACTAATAGAAAAGTCTGCCCTCAATTTCGCTTTTGGAGACCAGTGGGCTACTAGATCGGGCCTCCACGAACCAGGGCGACCACAAAGCAGCAGCAGCAAAGAGCATTTCACCTTTGGCTACTGCCGTCTAATGATCCTCGGGATCTTTGCAATCTAGATCTGTTACCCTGACCGCATCATGCATCATCAAAAAACGCCCGCGTGCCCACGTTTTCCAGCTACTAGAAACAAAACCTTAAAATAACAAAGCGGCAGACGGAGCAATTCAACCAATTCATCCCCTCTGCGTTCCCTCCCCATCGCCTATCCTTACGGGACAAGAACCTCGGCCCCGCACCCTCTTAGAAACAGACTCCGCGAAGGATTACACTGGATCCCGCAAGAGGCCAACAGCTTACCGGCATTGCGAAGCGCCGCAAAAGCAGTAGAAATCAAGTTACGCATGCGCAAAATGGATCTCTGCTTCCTCCGCGTGGGATGGAAGTCTCGTTTTCTCTCGCGCGATTCCAAAACCTCCCGGCATTCGCCTGGCTCATTCAATCACTAAATTGTTTTGGGATGGGTTACTCGCTAATAGCGCCCTTTAGTCGTCTGCAAACCTGGAAGGTAGACCTTGTAAAGTAGGAGCTTGCTGCAGGAATATGGTTGCTTCATTTTCGGCAGACATTTCTCTTTTTAGAGTAGGGCATGTTCTTCAAGATTGACACGGCGGGTTGGGCAAATAGCTCTGTTAATACGTTGCAAAGAAGCCCACAAAGTATCGACTGGATGGTGGGGAATGGAAGGATTTATATTCTTGGCAGACAGCTGGTCATTTGCATTCTTTTTAAAGAGTCCCCGAGGCCACTTGGAGGTTTGTCTGTGTCCTCAGGGTCACCTGAGTACTGCAAATGGGTTTGCAATAGTTGCGAATGTCTGTAGCTCGACTGTAGGATAAGGGTGAGGGTTTTCTCCAAGCTTGTGGGTTGGTTTCCAAACGTTTCGTTACCAGGCTAGGAAATATCTTCAGCAGAGTTTAGGGGATGTCAGTGTCAGTATTCTGTTATATAAGGGCTTCAGGTGTGGATGTGTCAAGTGAGGGTCTTGTGATGGGTCAGGTGTGAGTCATCAGTGAGAGGCTTGGGATGGGACTTGTGATGGGTCTTGACATCCCAAGCCTCTCACTGATGACTCACACCTGAAGCCCTTATAAACAGAAGAACACTGACATCTCCTAAACACCACTGAAAACGTTACCTAGCCTGGTAACGAAACATTTGGAAACCAACCCACAAGCTTGGAGAACGAACCTTCACCCTCAGTGCAAATGGGTGTGGAGCCTTCTTGGAACTGCTGAAAGGACTGTTGTGGAGCTGTGCTTTCTGCAGGATGTTTGCTGCCCTGTGTCTCTTCACTGTTGGAAGACAGGCGCAGGCTGTTGGGGATGAGTCTGTGTTGCCTCCATCTCAAACTGAAGTAAATGGTTCTTGTAGTCAGCAATATTTTCTGGAAATCCGTTCATATTCCTGCATCATTCAAATGTGTTCATCCCAAAGTGCGTAGCTAAATGTATATGGAGAGTCTCAGTAATCCAGGTCATGGTTGTCCCAAAGGTGCTTTTTCAAGAGGCAACTGGGCTTTCTTGTTTTTCTTTGAAGACATTGGAGAATGCAAATGACCAGCTATCTGCAAGGAATATAAATCCTTCCATTCCCCACCATCCAGTCAGAACTGAAGACGCTTGGATGAGAAACAAAATGTCTTCAAAGAAAAACAAAGTCCAGTTGCCTCGTGAAACAGCACCTTTGGGACAGCCATGACCTGGATGACAGAATCTCCATAGACCCCCACAAAGAATCTGGAGATAGCATAAAGCTTGTTCATTGTGACATCAAAGTTTTTCTGGATTGTGATTTATTTAATCCTGAAAAGCACTCTGCATTAGAATAAGATCCAAGCATATTTTTAAATAAATGTTAATTTTACATTTTATATCCAGCATATTCTTCGGGATCTCAGCAGATTATTAAACACTTCTACCTCCCATTTTTTCCCCTGATCTAAATATGAACATGTCATGCATTTACATCTGAATCTGGGGAACAGTTTTGAACCCATTTCTAATGATCCCTAGTGAGGAAATCATTTTTTTTCATAGCTGCGACAAACTGGCTTGACATTTTCACAAGAATCCATGCAGTTCTCAAGGCCTCTATTTACTCTGATCTCAGCAGTTTACATGAATGTTAGGGTTGCCTTTCCACAATGCACATCACTTTTACACCTGCTTTGATAGAGCTATATTTTTAATTGTACTGCACATTTTTCCACTCTTAACAGATCTTTTGGAATTCTTTCTAACCCCTATTTTTAAATACCCTAAATAAGATGCAGTCATCAGCAAACTTAACCCATCTCAAACTTAAAATTCCAGATGGTTTATAAATATGTCCATAACTTCTCAATGCAGATTCTTGAAAGGCTCTACTGTGTTTACAGCTTCATTGCAAGAGTTGTCCATTTATTCCTATTTTCTGCTTCAAATTCTTTAAAGTGATCCAGTGGGGATGATCTCAATATCCGGGCAAGTTCACATGTAAATAGAGACAAAGTTGGAACGCAGTTGTGACTAAAAGTTAAGATCTAGCTCTAACTGAGCCCTCTATGGTAAATAGGCTATTACCGGTATTATGTTTACAGAAGTCTCAGCAAGAACGACCAATTCCAAAGTATATGAAATTTGGACACACGGGATGCATACAGTGAGGGACATTTGATGTCCAAGTGTATTCTTGTAACATCCTTGAAGGCCAGAAAATAGATGGATTTGGGGACCTAGTTAAGTATTCAGGATTTGTTTTTTGTTTTTTCCTGAAAAGCATATTATAGGTTGTACTATAGTTTTCATGTTGTTCCCTCCTAATTGCAGAACTGCCTTTCTTCTAGGCAGTTTTTGCCTGCCTCACCAAATTCTAGCAGAGAAGTCATGCCCTGGATGTGGGAGGATGTGTATGTTTTTAATCTTATAAACCACCCAGAGTCATTCCATCACAAATGAAAATTATTTGCCTGCTTATGTTGAAAAATAATACAATATTAAAATCCCATCAAGCAATCCCATTGAGAAATGCTAGTGGCACTGAGTGTGTCAATTTTAATTTTTAATATAGTAAATATTGATACGTATAACCCATAAAAACTTCTTCGAGGGTTGTCCATAGTTTATAAACATGGGAAGAGTCCTGAGGGAAAAACATGGCCATGGATTATTATTACTGTAGAATACTCACATTTTGCTGTTTGCATTTTGGAAACATTTTACCACTAGGGTGCACTGCTGCCATACTCAGATTTCTAACAGTTTAATTTTATTGTTTCTGATGGCTTTTGCATTATATCATAGAAATTAGCAGGTTTCTCCTGTTATAACATAAGCCCCCAAATCAGTTATATATTTGTTTTTAAATAAAGCCACAGGCAGGATTCCTCAACAGCTCATTAGTATTTGCCAAATAGGAAAAAGCTGATAAATGTTGTATGTTGTATAACATACTGACATGGGTTTAGCATAATTATCTTCAAAATGCATATGCAAAACATTGAAGAATAATCTGTTTCACTTTTATCTGACACTTATCTGACAATTATTTTGTGAATAACGAAACAGAAAATTCTCTACAAATGAGGACATGTACGAAGTAGTAATAGCATTAAGCATTTATGCCAAGATTTGGATTGAAATGTGGTGGCCAAGGGTAATTAAAGAATTTGTAAACAAAAAGAATCCAATGATTTGATTTGCAGTATCGGAAGAACTGAAAGAAACATGATAGCTCGTTTGTGAAAAATGTGATGCACTGTGAAAATTTGTACTGCCATAAAGTAAAGTTAATTAGCTGTTTCGAAATCACAAATGAAAGAGAAAAATCCAAATAAAATTCTATAATTGAAAATAACGGGAGAGATACTGGCCATTCATTTGACCCCATCTGTTTTGAAGACTTGGATAGCTCATTAGTATATATGGAAGTTCTATGTTTTCTGTAAGCACCCGTGTGCGTGTGGTATGCATTTGTGGCTTCCATGAATTCAGAACTGGAAATGAACTTCGCAAAAAAATTCATAGTGGCACACAATGTTTAGGAGAGCTCATACAAATACATTTCCCCTTAGGGTTAGTCTTCTGTGAATTCAGAGAGGAAAACAAATATCACCAATGTGTTCAGAGACACTTGCTATGGTTAGGAGGCTCTTAACATTTCCAGGCCCCCTTATTTTCATTTCTTGGATAAATAAATGGGAAAATCCTACTGAGATGGAAATCCACCTAGGGCAGTGATGGCGAACCTTTTAGAGACTGAGTGCCCAAACTGCAACCCAAAACTCACTTATGCATCGTCGAGTGCTGAGTGGGTGTGGCCCATTGGCTGGGCTTGGCCCATTGGCTGGGCGTGGCTGTGGTGGTAACGGCAGACTGGGTGGGACTAAAAAGTTCAATCAATTCCAACTTTGCAAGATCTTTTTTTTCCCTGCGAGAAGTTGAAATTGACTGATTGAACCTTTTTTTTTTTTGCACACGGCAGCGGAGGCCTAAAGCGAAAAGGTTTTATAAAACCCAGCTGAAGGCCTAGGACTGGGGTGATGGCGCGCGTGCCCACAGAGAGGGCTCTGAGTGCCGCCTCTGGCACCCGTGCCATAGGTTCGCCACCACTGACCTAGGGTTAGGGCTAGGCTTCCATGAATTTGGAGTGGAAAACTAATATCAATAATAGATTCAGAGAAACTCGATCCTCTTAGGTTTATGTGTTTGTGTCTCTCTGTGTTGGCATATATATATCTCAGAAATGAAAATATAGCTGGTATTTTCCAACCGAGAGAAGATATCTCCTTGCCATATTATTTTGTGTTCATACACAGAAAGACAAAGATAAGAAAAACATAGAAAATAGTGTGGCATTTATAAATCTCCTGTAGTTCTGAAAATACCCTTCACATTCTCTTTTCTGCTCCTGATAGCTAGTCTGAATTCTTTGCACAGTGGCTCTCTGATACAGCTGCTGCTCCCATGTCCTCTTGAGGCCTGGATTTTCAATCAGAAGCACTGCTCTGAATGCCGTTGGCATCTCACTGTCCTGATTTGCACTGTTTTTGTCCCTCCCATTTGTTCCCTATGGGCTCCTGTAGCCTAAGCAATGGAAATATTGCAGGAGCCAAAAACACTTCAGAGCACACATTCATGGCAGCGTGTGGCTCTCTTCAGACATTAAATCTCCCTTTCTTCCATGCATCTCCCATGCAGGGAGATCTGAATTGGAGCTTTGGTCACCTTTTGGTTACCGAATGCAAATCCTGTTCCCTTTTGTTGCTTAGGGCAACGCAAAGCTGGGAAAGGTGCTGCACTTTGAACTCGCCCCTTGGAAGTTGCTTTTTGAAGCAAGATGGCCCTGACTTTTAAAAGCAAAGGAGTTGCACTACTTTTGCGTGTCTTGCTTCTGAGGCCTCCAGCAGAGGCTCCTGTGCTTGTACTGCACAAAGGCAGAAAACCTAATGGTTGTAATTGTTGCTGAATGTGAAGATGTTTTGAATGACAAAAGTCATACATGTCACATTGCCTCTATTTCTCAGTGAAGAGCAGTGTCATCATAGCATGAATTGCCTCAAACCTTGCCCCCACTCCGTGGAACATCATTCCCTAGAGGTGAAGCTGGCCCTAAGCTTACCGTATTCACCTTGAAGGCCTTCAAAACAGGCTTTTGCCAACAAACGTGGCGAATCCCATGATAGAGCGCAGCCCATTTGGTGGTTGTATGGTAGGTCACTGAGGCACTCTCTGTATCTGTTGTTGCCATTCTTTTCTCTGGCTTTTTACTTTAAATTGTAGCTTTAAGGGTTTTTATGCATTTTGTTTTGTTGTCTATGCTACCCAGAGCCACTAGGTGAGATGGATGGTTATGCAAATGTGATATATAATAAATACAATAGATTATAGGCAAATTACAGCAATTCTCACTCACACCATTTTTCAAGTGATTGATGGCTTAAAGGTTAGGTACTCAAATTTTTAGAGAACATATACTTTTTAATTTGGATTGCCTTGTGTCTTCATCCAAGATATTGTGGGATCAGACAGCTGAGACATTTTCTAGACTTGATATGTTTGGTCTGAGGCAAGCAAATTTTGCCTGGGGGATGGCTATTGTTTTAAAACAAGGAAGGCTTCTTCCAAACATCTCCTGCCTTGCCCCAGTGGACTCTCATGACAGATTAACCTCCCCCTGTACTCCTTTGTGCACAAGAATGCCATATAATAATAATAATAATAATAATAATAATAATAATAATAATAATAATAATAATAATAATAATAATAATAATAATAATAATAATAATAATAATAATAATAATAATAATAATAATAATAATAATAATAATAATAATAATAATTGGAAGGGATCTTGGAGGTCATCTAGTCCAATCCCCTGCTCAGGCGGGAAACCCTATAGTACCATTTCAGACAAATGGCTGTCCAGTCTCTTCTTAAAAACTTCCAGTGTTGGAGCATTCACTGCTTCTGGAGGTGTTCTAAATGTCAGGAAGTTTCTCCTTAGTTCTAGGTTGCTTTTTTCCTTGATTAGTTTCCATCAGTTGCTTCTTGTCCTGCCTTCAGGCACTTTGGAGAATAGCTTCTCCCTCTTCTTTGTGGCAGCCCCTGAAATATTGGAACACTTCTATCATGTCCCTCCTCATCATTCTCTTCATTAAACTAGACATAACCAATTCCAGCAACTGTTCCTTATATGTTTTAGTCTCCAGTCCCCTAATCATCTTTGTTGCTCTTCTCTGTACTCTTTCTAGAGTCTCAACATCTTTTTTACATCGTGGTGACCCAAACTGGAAGCAGTATTCCAAGTGTAGCCTTACCAAAGCATTATAAAGTGGTATTAATACTTCACGTGATCTTGATTCTATCCCTCTGTTAATGCAGCCTAGCACTGTGTTGGCTTTTTTGGCAGCTGCAGCACACCGCTGGCTCATATCTAAGTGATTGTCCACTAGGACTCTGAGATCCCTCTCACAGTTACTACTATTGAGCAAGGTACCACCTATACTATACCTGTGCATTTGGTTTTTCTTGCCTAAATGTAGAACCTTACTTTTTTCACCATTGAATTTCATTTTGTTAGATAGCGCCCGTGTTCAAGTCTGTCCAGATCCTCCTGTATCTTAAGCCTGTCTTCTGGAGTGTTGGCTATTCCTGCCAACTTGGTGTCGTCTGCAAATTTGATGAGTTCCCCATCTATCCCCTCATCCAAATCGTTGATGAAGATGTTGAAGAGCACTGGGCCTAGAACAGAGCCCTGGGGCACCCCACTACACACTTCCCTCCATGTAAATGCAGTTCCATTGAGGACCACACGCTGAGTACGGCCGGTCAGCCAGCTACGAATCCATCTGGTGGTGATGCTGTCTAACCCACATTTTTCTATCTTATCAAGTAGTAGGTTGTGATCTACTTTATCAAATGCCTTACTGAAGTCCAAGTAAATTATATCCACAGCATTCCTCTGGTCCACTAATTTTGTCACTTGGTCAAAGAATGCAAAAAGATTTGTCTGGCATGATCTGTTTTTGAAAAACCTATGTTGGCTT
Organism: Azemiops feae; assembly: GCA_023970755.1. Lineage (NCBI taxonomy): Eukaryota > Metazoa > Chordata > Lepidosauria > Squamata > Viperidae > Azemiops > Azemiops feae. The sequence goes on along the minus strand of JALGBA010004297.1, from coordinate 3,748,781 downwards.
TTAATAATGACTTTGTTTGCCTCTAGGTGTTCGCTGATTCATTGTTTGATTTGCTGAAGTCCAGTAGATACCTACTGGCAGGTGACACTGGTGAGGCAAATGTAATAATGTTTGGAAAGCACATGGCAAATTACAAGTTGTAGGTTGGCCAACAATCAAAGTACAAACATCAAAACAAATATAGTGTAGAGCTTTTGGAGACAGAATAAAGTTTCTATATGAAACATATTCTGGTGGATGTGTTAATATGTATTTCAGTTGCTTCCAACTGTATTTAGTGAGCTGTAACCAATATGAAATAAACTGCCATTCATACAACATGTATTTTCATCAATCTTTCCTGCTCCATATATACCCAATTTTGCTCCATGGAGTACACCCCAGTTCAGCTTTATTAGGTCCCCCATTCCTCCAAATGTGGAAAGCGAGGTAGGGAATCACATATCTGTTTAATTGAATGAACAGTATTCCTGGATATCACCTTGTTTTATTATTATGTCTTAAACTTGTACTGCACATCCTTTGGTGAACAGTTACTAAAAAACAATGTATAAATACGATATCTAAGAAAAAAGAGGTATTTTGTGTGTAGATGCAATAAAATGCTTAATTGGATAGGGAAGCAATGGCCCCTGGTTATTTAAAGTAGTTTTATTAGTAAATAAATAAATCTGGGTGTGCTTTCAACATTAGTAATCTAACTGAGGGATTGACATACAGAAATATCTTCTTTTTTGTTAAGTTTAAGATTTTTGTAAGTTTCTTTGGCAGACCTACTCAACTGTTGCATTTTCAAGAATTTTGTTTAAAACAAAGACAGGGAAGGAAGATAACTAAGTTTGGAAACACAAATATTTACTGCTTGTATCATAATTTGTCTGCAGCCCTTACTTTTTCTGAGAAAAACACCCACATCAGTCTTATGGTGTTACAGTAGCATGAAGACTGAAAATAGCTTCACAGTTGGAGGTTAATCCTACTTTTTCCCTCAAACTGATCAGTAATAGAAATACAGGTAATCCTCAACTTATGACCACAATTGAGCCCAAAATTTATGTTGCTAAGTGAGAAATTTGTTAACTGAGCTTTGCTCCATTTTACGACTTTTCTTGCCACGGTTGTTAAGTGAATCACTGAAGCTGTTAAATTAGTAAAACGGTTGTTAAGTGAATCTGGTTTCCCCATGGACTTGGCAGGTCAGAAGGTTGCAAAAACTGATCACATGACCCCAGAACACAAAGAGACTAGACAGTCACCTGTCTGAAATGGTATAGGTTCTCCTGCTCGAGCAGGGGGCTGGACTAGAAGACCTCCAAGGTCCCTTCCAGCTCTATTCTATTCTAACTGTCATAAATATGAGTCAGTTGTCAAATGTAAATCATGTGACCACGGGGATGCTGCAATGGTCGTAAGTGTGAAAAACGGTCATAAGTCACTTTTTTCAGTGCTGTTGTAACTTCGAACAGTCACTAAGCGAAACATTGTAAGTCAAGGACTACCTGTATGTCTGCAAATGCTTCCACATAAGGATTCTGTCTCAGTTTAGAACACCTCAATACACCAATGTTTCTTGACATCTGGAGCGTTGGTAGGTTGAGCTCAGTTATTTCGGCTGTAGTTAGTAGCAAAGCTGAGTTAGTTTGTTCATTTGCTTTTGGTGTTGCCGTATCTCCCTTTTCTCTTCATGAGGAATTCTTCCTTGGATCCTCCTGGCTCCTGAGCTGCAAGTCTGGCTTTTCACATTACATCTCATCTGTTTAAACTGAAGATGTCAGGGACCGAGCCTGGGATCTTCCTGTATGGAAAAAGCCTACATGGCTTCCACAGAAGTGTCTGCCTGCCTAATGTCAGACTGATGCTTTCCAAGGCAGCCATCAAGTCTCTCACACAGCTTCCATGTAAACATGACTTTCGTGCTCTTTTGAAAAAGCTGCATGGGAAGTTGAATTAAACAGCAACTGTGGGCTTGCCAACTCCGTGTGATTTGTTCTTTTTATTACAGTTTTGTATTTTGCTTACAAGGAGTTTTCTGTGACTATTTTTTTTTTTTACTCTTTTGTTATTGGGGAGGGGGAGACACTGTTTTGTGTGCTTGATTTTAATTCCATAGCCACCCATAGGCTACTTCTGGTATGGCCAGCCACAAAGATAACATTAAATTCACAGTGTTGCCATTCTTTTATAGCTTTGTCAAGGACAGAGCCCATCAGCTGCTCCCTCCTGCTCCACCCTGTGTCCCTCCTCTGCTCTTGTCACCTCTCAGCCATGCCATTTCTGGACAAGGGTTTAGCACTCTTTTGATAACAATGTGGGATTCATGCTCAGAAATTGCTTGGTATGGAGTGCCTCCATGTCTACACTCTGTTAGTGAGGCAACAGGCAGCTAAACCTGCTATTCTGAGCCCTTGTCTGCATTTGCCACTACTCCCATCAATTGAAGAGACAAGTTGATAGTAGTATTGCCCTTGCCAAAATAGGAAATGAAATCAGGCAAAACAACCTTAACGTCCCCTATACAATGGTACTTTGGTTCTCAACTGCTTTGAAACTCATCGAATTTGGTACTCAATGCATTTTGACACAAACATTTTATCCCGGTATTCATCATTTGTTTGGTACTTGACGCATAAGCTAAAATTTGTCACTGTTGACCGCCTTGTGACTCACTATATAATTTGTTATAGAAAAAATTAGTTTGGTACTCATCATGTTTGGTACTCATCACACCTACTGGAACCAATTAATGATGAGTATCGAGACAACACTGTACTTAAATTGCAGCCCAGCATCAGTCATTGGTAACTGTGGCAGAAAAGGGGAGTGAATTGTATATTTTTTTGCTGGCTCAAGGATGGACAGATAACATATAAAGGCATCTGACTATGCCCTGACATATGTTGCCAATGGAAATATATATATATATCTTTTGTTTCTTTTCATGGACTTTTACTGTTATACTAAACTGAGTCAGTGGGTCAGTGTGGGACCTGGATATTGCAAAGCAACATTTCAGAACAGTTCTCCTGCTGTGACAGTCATCTCCTGAAACACAAGACCAAGGGATAAGTGACATGTGATGAATTCGGTGGCCTCGTGGCAATAGCACCTTCAGACATCAATGCACACAGGCGAAAACAGACTGAAGGGTCAGGGGAAACAGAAGCACTGGAGCATCACAGCTACATAGCCTACAGCTAAGTGAACAGTTAGATGTTCAGCTAGAGCTCAGTGGTTCAGGCTCTTGGGTCAGAAGGGGAAGAGGAAAAAACAAGATAATTCAGTTCACCCTTTTAAATTCTTTTCCCAGCAAAGCAACAACAAAATCTTGTCATATATTTTTATTGCCCCCTTTTCTGCTAGTTTTTTTTTTTTTTATGAGATGATTCTGGGACTGTGGACCCTGATGAGAACTCCAAGGACTAGAAATGTGAATTGGTCTGCCACAGCTTTGATCCTAAACAATTACTATAACTCTATTGGACAATTGGGCAAAACAGCTACAGATTTTGGAGCTTCCTCATTCATACACAACTTCCAATTTTCCTCTTTGATGGTTTTGACAAGTACACCAGTTTTGAAAGGATAGCCTACATGAGCTTTCCTCACTCTGGGTTGAACAGCTCCCATCAGATGGGGACAAGGTTGTCGCAGCCCGTGCTCCGCCTTAACTTCTAACACATTATCACAAAAGTAGGGTGTTCTTTACTATGTCACACTTTTCACTACATGGCTGAAAATAATGGGTTGCTCAATTACAGCTGGAGAGGGGTTCCAGCAATTCAAACAATATGTGACAGAGAGAGTAGCAATGAAGCCAAAATGGGGCCATTTTGGTTTGCCAGCTGGATTATTTCTAGTTGAATCCAACTATTTTAGCATTCCAAGCTCTTTTATCTCACTAGTGCACAAATCATCTTCGTATCCAAGATTAGGAAAGACAAAAGAAAGCAAACAAACCAATAGGATTCAGAATGCAGCCAATTAAATAATTTGTTTAACTTCTGGGAACTGTGAAGTTATAGGATTCTGTCCAGATGGCAATCTAAAATGAACCATTTATGTGAAGGCAGCAATCAAGGCATTGCATATGCCACCATGACTATAGACCACAAGAGGTCCCAAGGTGTGCATTTTATCATGTAGTACAGTTGTTTCGTTCGCAGAAAATTCTGGAATCTTTGTAATATTCTCTTTTGATGTGGTCTGAAGGCTATTTGGAATTTCCCGAATAAGACTCCCAGGATTGATTGGGAATTGCAAGCCATGTGGATGAGTCCCAGTAAGCATTTGCCAAAGATTCTGCTGCTGCATCCAATAAATGAATGAATGAGTGAGCGAATTAATTAATATGCCATAACGTCACTGAAGAATCAGCTTCATGAAAATAATTATTTGGAATGAATGCCTCTCTTACCATCCAAGGTTCTGTCTGTCCTTGACAAAGGATCTGTACAAAATACGATGTGGATCCTTCAGCATCACTGTTTAACTTTGTATTGTAAGGTTTTGTTTGCTTTACCTGGATGTTACTTTTTAAAGACAGAAGAAAACATTTTAATATACTAAGGCAAAACTATTAAGTGTTTGGGGATAGAAAGAGATCCTACCCAATTATTTTTTATAGTGATTGGATATACAGGGCATCTGAAGTATCCCAAGAAGTGGGATATAAGAGGCTAAGAATTCTCCATTAAAAAGCTCCTGGAGTCCCGTAGGAAAGAAGACTACATAGCTCAAAATCTATCTGTGAGGTATTACAGGTAGCCCTTGACTTATGTCCACAATGGAGTCCAGAATTTATGTTGCTAAGTGAGAAATTTGTTAAGTGAGTTTTGTCCCATTTTACAACTTTTCTTGCCACATTTGTTAAGTGAATCACTGCAGTTGGTAAATTAGAAACACGATTGTTAAGTGAATCTGGCTTCCCCATTGACTTTGCTTGTCAGAAGGTCACAAAAGGTGATCACATGACCCCGGGACACTGCAACCGTCATAAATATGAACAAGTTGTCAAGCATTTGAATATAAATCACATGATCATGGGGATGCTGCGAAGGTCATAAGTGTGAAAAATGGACAGAACTCACATTTTTTTTCAGTGCCATTGTAACTTCGGACAGTCACTAATGAACTGTTGTAAATCGAGGATTACCTGTATAGGTTTATTATGATAGAGGACTGGTCCACATGATCCACCAGGTTGCCCCAGTGAAAGTGTGGACCATTTTTCAGTTGTAGAAACACACAATGTCACCCTCTAGGTACCTTCAATCCACAGGAAAGGCAGTATTCACCCATACTTTTCTACCACACAATGCTTTTTGACATCCATTTCAAGAGCATTATTTGGTTTATCTGTTGTGTTTCACAACACTGTAAGCAAATAACTCCACTCTAATTGGCTACTGGGCACTGTGGCAGGAATGCCTTTTCCCCTCCACCGCTGACAGCTGTTCTCTGTTGTAATTTCCTCCAGGGCTACTCTGTGCATGAAATAAAGAACCCTTGGGGAAAAAATTAGTTTACTGATTGAAAGTGAAAGACTGGACAGGTTTGGTGAAGGAAGGATGAAACCAGTGGATCATTTTTTATTTCCCAAATGAAATCAACAAGAATACTGACATTTCCCCCTAAGAGTGCAAGTGAGAGAAATAAAGGTACAATTGTGTTTTAGAAAGAATCATTCTTTCTTTCTTGTTCAGATTCACCAATGGAACAATAAAATGGTGAGCTGTGCCTGTACCCCAGAAATATGGGGTGGGGAGTCAGAACATAATAGAACATAAAAGTGGAAATTGGTAAAGTCTTTTTCCTTTTATCATCTTACACTTGACAGAAGAAAATTGATCCACTGATTATATTTTATGAGGATATTGACAAGCCATGAATGAACTGGTTTGGCAAGGTTTGTTGTGAAAAAGCAATACAATCCCTATTCTTATTGGGCATGTTGAACTGGAGGATGACCTTTCCAAACCAGTTAAACATTCACTTCCATAATTCCCTGTCAACATGGCCATTTTTGGAAACTCCAAGAGTTGACTCAATGCACAGTGGGAGAAACTGCTGTGCATCAATAAAAAGTGAAGGCTTAAACCAAAGATTCTCAAATATTGTCATATCACAATTCCCCCACACCCAATAACCTTTGTGGTCTCCATGAATAAACTAAATATTTTTACTGGAGTTAGGTTTGGGCAAGTAATAAATATACCGCTTTTATTAAATATGTTTTGGAAAAAATTATAGATTAAAAATGAATTTAAATTTATATATCAAATAAGACAATGCTAGTGCAGCAACTGTTTAGCATCTGTCGAAATAGCAAAAATATTTTCTTCACTAACATTTTGACAGATATGCCAAAGATTGTGGATAGATTGCTATATGCCACAGGGATTTAAATTGTTTAAAAGAAACAGACCTAATAAAAGAGGAGGTGGAGTTGTGCTAGATATAAGAAATAACTGCAGCTCTACAGAAATACAGCAGAACAATGATGAAAACCATATTGAACACATTTGGATCAATATAAAAGGAAAAAAGAATTACATTGCCATAGGTGTATACTATGGGCCACCCAACCAAACACAGGAAATAGATGAACTTTTTGCTAGTTGGTTAACTAAGGTATGTAGGAAGAAGACCACAATAGTAACGGGGGATTTTAATTACCCTGACATCAACTGGGAGACAAGTTCTGCACCTAGTAGAAGATCAAACATTGCTCAAGATGCCAGAGACATATAAATACATGCATCCTTGAGAAGCTCTTATATTGTTTTGTGCTGTTTTGCTCTCCCCCCATTTGTTTTCTTTTGCAATTGTTTTCTTTTTCTTTTCCTTGTTCTTTTTAAGGCCCCCTTCCAAAATAAATAACAATTTAACAGCTACCATTTAATCTTGTGTTGGTTCACAGAACCCCCCCTGAACCTCTACTAAGAAAAAAGGTGGAAAACTATTTCACAAGCTTAGCAACATTTTAAAAAAACTGAGTTTAACTTATCATAACAAACATTTAAAAATCTATTACAATCCTCCTGAATGCCGCTCATGAACCTTCAGTCTCTGGGCTAAGCAGAATTCAGAAGTGAAAGGCCCTACCCAAACAGTTTAGTAGCACTCATAGAAGCCACTGACTAGGGAAAGACATCTAGTTTGCTTTGCTTTTATGTCAGTCAGTCATAAAATTTCAAGCATTCCTGCCAACAGATGTCTGCTTTACTGTATCCTCCTCTTATTTTTTTCTGCAAAATCAGACCCAGCCACAGAAAGTACACTGCAGCTTAACAATCTGTGGTGTCTTCAGCTGCTTCTGCCCTTCCACATTTGAAAGCATTTTCCTTTTTTCCCGCAGCTGTCATCTCAAAGAAACTCCCTGCCAAAGACAGAGTGGGAGGGAGGGGAAGGCATGCTTCATGCAAGATGGCTGATCTTTTCTGGCATATGCGTTTGTGTAGGAGACAGAGGAATAACTCTCCTCTCCTTCCCCACCCTCCAATACTTATCCAGGAGATAATGCCCTGAAATCATCCTGCAGCACAGCCATTTGGGGATAACAGCTCTGCTCAGCTGTGCTGTTTGTATCAAGGAACACTCTTGAGGGCTTTGCATGACACTTCTGCTTCTGCTTAAGTTTTGGAAAACCCATTGTTTCCTCCTCTGTTGTCTGTTGTCCTCTGTTTCCTGTCATTAAACTTTTTCATAAATAGTGACCCTTGAGCCATGCACATATTTGCAAATGGAGAAATGTTCTTCCCAAAATGGAGATTGGGACCATTTTCAGCAATAGGAGTTAGGGAAGTGTTGGTAATGAGTTGAATAGGTGACATGAGCCACACAGATAGATTTTGAATAAAGACACAGATATTCTTACTTTCACACTTGTTACAGGACCATCTAGTAATAAAATATTTGCACACAGAACCATAATACTGTATCCCAATGACAGATGGTTGCAAGCTACCTTCTTTAAAAGGTGGACTACAGCATCATCAAAATCATCCCACAATAACAGAATAACAAGAGTTGGAAGGGACCTTGGAGGCCTTTTGACCAACCCCCTGCTCAAGCAGAAAACCCTATACATTTCAGACAAATGGTTATCCAATCTTTTCTTTAAAACTTCCAGTGTTGGAGCACCCACAACGTCTGCTGACTCACATTTAAATGATTGTCTACTAGGACTCCAAGATCCCTCTCACACTTATTGCTATTGAGCCAAGTATACCTGTTCTATACCTGTGCATTTGATTTTCTTACCTAAATGTAGAACCTTACATTTCTCCCCGCTGAATTACATTTTATTAGACAGGGCCCAGAGTTCAATTCTGTTGAAATCCTTCGATATCTTGAGTCTATCTTCTGGGTTGTTGGCTATTCCTGCCAGCTTGGTGTCATCTGCAAATTTGATGAGTTCCCTTTCTATCCCCTCATCTAAATCATTGATGAAGATATTGAAGAGTACTGGGCCTAAGACAGAGCCTTTGGGTACCCGACTGCATATTTCCCTCCATGTAGATGCAGGTTGAGTGCAGTTGATCAGCCAGTTACAAATCCATCTGGTGGTGATGCTGTCTATCCCATAAGCAGCACTGCCATAGTCTGCCCTTGAATTCACAAAGCATCAATTATCTTGCTTGGTGCTCAGCTACCTGCAGAAGCACCTGATTCAGATGAAACCTATATGTGAGGTTCATGCACCCTGTTGAGGATGATGGTATTTTCCTCAAGGGGAGATCCAGGGGGAGGAGCCAGAAGTCAATCTTACCTGGGGTGGTCGTTCTGGAAGACCCACTCTCAAAATTCCACATGATACCATCCCTCCCAATATTTAGGAAAGCAGTGAAAATCGAGCTTTTCACCATGTTAATGACAAGTTCTATATTAGTATACTGTCAGATGATAATGTACAATTTTTGTTATCTGCTTTATTTTGTGTCAGTGTTTTTCAAACCTGGCAACTTTTAGATTTCATGGAGAATTCTGGGAGTTGAAGTCCATGCATTGTCAGAAAACCACTGGGAGTTTGTTGGTATAAGAAAGTAGATGAATTATTTTTTTCTGAGATGAAAAGCTGATTGAAAATATTTATGGCCATTGAATAACTTATCTTTGTTATTAAAACAAGGGATGTGTGCCAAGAAGCAACAGGAACATATCAATGATATGATTTCCAGTGACTAAACCCACCCCACAGATTCCCCTTTCCTTTCTAAGGGAATGCCATAGATGCCACCAAAAAAAGAATTGCTGAAAAAGTACTGAGATTATAGATGAAGGAAAATGATTGCTAGATGGTGCCCACATGGTCACTCCAAGGAGCTCCTTATACATTTGGAACAGGAGCAACTAAATGAAAAAATGGAAAGGAAACGTGTGCATTCCACCTGCATATCACATATCTACTTTTTTAAAATCAAGCTGTGGATAATAACCCAAATTTAGCATTTGTTGTTATGGCATATTTATTGATTGTTGTCTATATATTACTTGCAAGCCATAAACTTTGTTATTATTAAATTTATACTCTACTATCCAGTTTATATAAGTAGTCAAGTGGCTTTTCAAAAGAAATGACTCACAAACCACATGTTATTGTGGCCCAGTGATTCCACACACTCACCCCAAATACTTTGGGAGAATATCAGGAGCTGAGAGATGGGTGGGTGTATTTATGTGTTTGATTTATATGAGTTTCTAACTTACTACTACAACTCTGGGCAGCTGCCAGTAAATGAAAACGAAAAACAGCAGCAACCCAAAACAATTAAAAAGGAAATTCTGGCCATGTGCCAGAATTACAAATACTGCAGATCTCTCCATCTTGCAAATTGATAAATAAACAAGCTTGGTTTGGGATATATGCAAAGGCCCTACTAGCCATGGCTGCCACCAGCTTCTTGAGCAGGAGCCATAATTCCAAGAGAACTGCCACATTGTGTACTAACTCTGTCTGGAGGAGTGTAAATCCCTTTCAGAATTAAAAATGGAATGTATCCATAGCTGGGATGTCACAACTCCCCCCCCCTCAAAGCCTTTTATCTTGCCAGTGTTGATTTGAAGCCTGTTCTTCCCCTTCCCGTTTCAAACTAAAAAATAACCCTGACAACATTTCTTGGTCTACCCAGGGCAGAGATGTACAGTTGGGGTATGACCTTCAGACTCATTATATCTCATCTCAAGTCAACTACAGTCAACTTGCCCAGTGGCTTCATATAGATACTAAATAGAGACTTGAAACAACCAAGAGAATTGGAGTCTAGATCTAGATTCTCCCTCTCCCCAATATCAATTGGAACTATCCCTGGAGAAAGGAGAGAACCATTGTAACAACATGCATTCCGTTCTTAATGCTCTAAGCCAGTCCAAGAGAATGCTATGATAGATGGTACTTATGGCCACCATGAAATGAAGGAGAGCCAGATAGATGCCCAACCACCATCCTACTCTTATCAAAGTTTATCAACAAGCACTGATCAATACAATCTCAGTACTAAAGCCAGATATTAAACCCAACTGAAAAGAGTTCAGCTAATCCATCCCTTCAGGCTCTTTGGAGTTGCACACCAACCTCAACAACCTTCTCTAAAAAGGGAAGATTGGAGACTAAATGAAAATCAGTTCTGTTATATTCTGGCTTCTTGAGAAGAGGAAAGAGCACTACCTTTCAAAGCAGGCAGAACCAAATCCTCTCTCAAAGAAATATTACCCACCACAATGATCCAATTACAAGTCACCTCCTGGAAGGCCTTGACCAGCCAGGAGGAACATGGATCTAAAACACATATTGGCAAATTCAGAGCTCTATGTACCTTGTTCACTCTATCAAAATTAGAAAATTCAAGCTCTTTCCAGACAAAATTGTGCCTCAGGCAGCTACTTTGGACATGTATATTTAGGCTTCATCTCCTTCAGACTTCAACAACTCTGGGTGATTTTATCCAACAGCTGCTTAAGCTAGTTCTCACAGTGGTCCTGTAAATATTGATGTCTGTTTTAAGAGACCAAGTTACTGGGGTTTATGACAATTTGCCACGGCCAACTCGCCATGGCCAACCCATCACAGCCAACTCACTGCAGCCAGCTCACCATGGCCAACTCGTTGCAGGACAACTTGCTGTGGAATAAGAGCTACACTAATATCAAAGACATGGTGGAATAGAATCATTAAAGAAAGGATGCAGAAGGAGGGACAGAATGAAATGTGAATGACAAAAATTAAAATAATTTTTATTTATTTAAATAATGAAATTGAATTGTTAAATTGTTCTGTGGCAAGTTGTCCTGTGGCGCGTTGGCCATGGCAAGTCGTCCCACAGTGAGTTGGACATGACTAGTTGGCCACAGTGAGTTGACTGCAGCGAGTTGTCCCATTCTGAGATTATTGAAACATAGTCACTCTCCAGCATTCCATAGATGTGGTAAAAATAGAAAAATATTTTTTTGCAATCCTTATTGCAGTAGTGTAATCCTTAGGAAAGGTTCTAACTTTTGCTTGATCATATTCTTCTTTATTTTCCTCTAGTGTTGCGTTAGGCATCTCTTATGCCTATGTTCTTCTGAAAAACCAGGTGGCCTTCCACAATCAAGAGACATAAAGAGTCCATGCAGGTACAATCCAATCTAAGTCTCTCAACCATTTCACTCCAAGTGTCCTGTAAGGCTAGGTTGAACTGTGCAGCAGAGCCCCAGAGACAACAACAAGCTCCTTCTAAAGTTTGAAGAGTCCACCAGGTCCCTGGGTTGACTAGATGAATAGTCCTATCTCCATGCAGCAGCATGCAACTGCAAACTATTCCAAGGCCAAACAGAAATGATTTGCCTATAATAGGAAACAAACCATCAGATCCCCAATTCCAGATCACACAATCTCTTCTCCAAGATAAAAAAAACAGATTTAATATGTGAGCCCCACTGTGGGTCAGGGCCATGGTTGCCATTAGCTCCTGAGCAGCCTCCACATCCCCACCCAAGGAAGGAAAATGGAAATCCCACCCCCCACGCACAGCTAGTATCATAAGGCTGGACCACTCCATTGCCAACACAACCATAGCTTTAAACAGCTCAGATAGAAATGTTGCTATGAGGTACACCATCAAAATTCCTTCTGATCTGTATAGCCCAACTTCAGAGTCTCCCAGCCAGCTATCTCCAGAGCAGTGCCTCTAGAAGCCCTCGGGATTTCTCGGATAACCATAGCTACATTCACATCCACAGCCTCCCGCCTCCCTGGAAGTACAGCTGATGCCACAGACAGAACCCAGCTGGGCATATTTTTTAAAAAAGAAGTCTTCCCACTGCACCAAGTCAGGTTTTATTAATGCATACAAGGTTGGCTCTCTCATCCATAATTAAGTTATTATGGGCTAACCACACATGGAAACCAGGGCATTGGGGGAGAGCACAAGGGACTGGAAGATGGTGCTAAACGCTGCAACCCCCAAATCTCATTAAGGCAGAAGTGAACAGTTAACACAAACCCACAAATTCCTCCTCCCAAAACCTTCCAACCCACAGATCTAAAATCCATCAGAGTTATTCTATTACTTCACTAGTAATAGAGATAAAAAATCTCAGAGCCAGAACAAAAGATGTAGTAGTCCAACAGGCTCCAGTCCATTTAAGCGTATGATGCAAGATAGGTGCAATTGACACAATGGCCACTGTTCCAAATAGCTGATCTGACAGCAATCAGAGGACATGGGCTGGTCCTCTCGAGAGCCTGCTGGTCTGCTCCCACTGATACCGACACTGTGTGCTGACTCACAATCCAGGCTGGCCTTACCTCCCCACCTGTACTGTCACTCTGCAAACAATAAAACATCCTAGAGTGTAACCAATTTTTTTGCGGGTTCACATTATTTCTGAGATTTCATACTGCCTTTCTGTCAAAGCCTTTGTTGTGGTTCACAATTTAATATTAGAGCAAATAGACAAGTTACAACAGACAAGAACAGTCCCTTTAGGAGCTGACAATTCTACTGCTTTCTCTCAAGACATGTGGGTCTTAAGGAGCCCCAGGGAAAGGGGAGAAAGGGCTACTCCTCATTTGAAAATATGTTTGGAGGGAAAGCTGTCTTCCCTGGAGGTAGTTTCTCCTGGCCTCACATTAAAACAGTATATTGTTTGGTCTACATGTGGTATGAACATGAACAAGGAAAATGGAATCAGTCCAATACTTCCAATTTTTTTTAAAAAAAAAATCAGTAGGGCTGCTGGTTGGCAAACGCAGCCGGGGAAAAAAGTCATAGGCTGACTTGAATATTACACAAGAAAAATGAAGAGATGGAAAGGAAAAGCTACTACACAGCATGTGCACATAAAATTAGTTCAGCCAGGATACAAGGGTCAACAGAGACACTACACAGGACCAAAGAAACAGAAGTGCTGCCATCAGCCCACACAAGATTTATTTACTATTCATTAAACTCTGTTTATTAGCTATTTACAGCATGAGTGGAATGCCCTGGAAAAAGGCACTTTTGTCCCTTGTCGCTTGGATACTGGCCTTGGTCTCATCCCAACCATGATTTACACAGCTTTAGCCCACTGCTTTTCACCCTGCAAAACATCCTCCAGCTGCAGAGCAAGCAGAGCAGTGGGGGCCATGAGAACAAGGCATTATTTTAGCCACAGAGCATGAGCTAGTTTTCGCTAAGGTTCACTTGTAAGGGAAGGTTCTTTTTCTAGGTTGGTGCCTAGTCTTTAAAATATTACAGAGTGTTTTAAAAACTATAGTAATTGCTGCTGGAATATGCTTCAGAGACTCTTGTAAAAAGAAACACCTAAGAATTTGCTCTAGAAGCCCCAGGCTACATTCTTGAACTTGGATGTAGACATTTAAGTTTACAGTCCCAGGAACAATTCATTTTCAGCATATTTCACAGGATTGTTGTGAGAATAAAATATTTCTCTTTAGCAGGATGTATGCAATGAAATGCAGAAGCTACTATACATTTGTTGAATGTGGTATCCCTTCTAAGGAAACCTTTAGTCTGGATCTACAGAGGTATCGATTGGATTTCCTTTAAGGTTTATTTTTTTTAACTATTGTAGAGGCAGCATCAACAGGTAGTCATCGAGTTATGACCACAAATGAAACATGGAATTTCAGTTGTCATTGCATACACGTGACTGGACTTGATTTTATGACTGTTTTCATAACAGTCATAAAGCAAGCCATCATGGTCATTAAGTGAACCACATGGTTGTTAAGTTCTTGCAGCATATCCAATGGGTGTTTTTTTTGCCATTTTCTGCTGGGAAACAGCCAAAAATGGTTACAAATCATGTGACCACGTTTATACAACCACGTAAATGCAAGCTGGTTACCAAGACTATGAAATGCAATCATGTGACTACAGGGATGTGTGTGTGAGGCAGCTGTAACGTCAAAGACGAGTTTTAACTAGCTTTTTTGATGTTTGTTGTAACTGCAAATGGTTAAGTGACCAGTGGTAAGTTGAGGACAGCCTGTACTTTACAACTTCTATATCAGGGGTCCTCAAACTTGGCCATTTTAAGACTTGTGGATTTAAAGTGCTTGGCTGGGGAATTCTGGGAGTTGAAGTCCACAAGTCTTAAAGTGGCCACGTTTGAGGACCCCTGTTCTATATTTTCTGTCTTTTCTAAATGATGAAAACAGCCTTCATTCTATTGAGTGTGAACCAAGAGTCAAATACCCATTTATTGTATTTGTGGCAACACAAGAATGCACTTTAGGTACATCCCTACAAAGGCTTCTGATGCATAGGAAAATTATAAAGCACATAAAACTATGCCAAGCAAAGGTATACGAATATCATACCATTAAACTCCCATTTTACAACCCCACAATCCCTTAATTCAGGGTAGAGTCAGGGTGACTGGAGGGAATTGAGCATTTACTGGCCGGATGCCCTTCCTGACACCACGTGGAGTTCACAGCAAATATTTTTCTTTGCGCCCTAGGAGAGAAACATCTGCTGCTACCTAGGATTGAGCTCTCAACCTTCTGAATGGGAGGCGAGCCTCTTCACCACCATGCCCTTACCAATACCATACCATACTATCTTACAAATATGCTCAGTGACCCATAAGTATAGTTATAGAAGCAGTACTTACATCTTCCTTAGTGGGGCAGAGTGTAGGCAGAGAGCTGGGGAGTTTACTGAAAGCCATTGTTGGATTCTCTAAAGATTCAGAGAACTTGGTGAAGCTTATTTTTTCCCATTCCCTTCAGCACCCACGGAAGAGGATGGAAAGCAAAAACAGACTCTGGAGCCTCAGCAGACCAGACTAAGAAGTCAGAGAAACTGAATGCTGAACCCTGGAGGTATTTGCCAGGGGCGATAATCTGAGGCTCTCTCTCTCCTGGTCTCTCACCAATAGTTTCAATACCCTCTCACCAGATGTATAACCAGCTAGCCTGTGGCTCTCTTTTGCCTTTCTTGATTGTGCGGCTTGAGAAACGAGCTCTCTTCCCTGGGAAGGCAGTGACTTTTGCCAAGGGCTGGCAGCATAGAAGGAGGGAGGAGTTTGTTTGTGCCAGTGTGAAGAAGATAATCTAGCAGCTTCCTGGGCTCTTTTTTGCCAAATGGGCATCTGGCATCTCCTTCAACCCCTCTACATCTTCTCCTTCAACAGAGTGGCCTTCATGCTTAGCAGGGACTGAGTCTGCAAACATTCATTCACTGCTGAGTTGGTTTACTTACAAGGAGGCCGGGGTTTCCCTTCCCTGCACTCAACAAAGGGTTTAGTTTAGAAAGTGCACCAGGTATGCATGAGTTAGAGTTTGAGGCCTAAATTAAAATACAGCCACATTACATGGTTCCATATAAAGCAGGGGTGTCAAACTGCTGGCCCACGGGCCGGTTTCATCATACTGAAGCAGCGCCCACCCCATTGCCAGCAACGCAAAAAGTCATGACGTGGCAAGTTTGACACCCGTGGTATAACGCAAATAGCAAGGCAAATTGAAGACAGACTGTTAAGGTATTGGAGGTAACCCTTCTGCTAAATTTTGGTTAGACTCAGTACTTTCTGATGCAACAGCAATTGAGCAGAATTTTATCACATTCCTGGAGGAAATGTTGGAAACTCTGCAAGTAGGAAGCAGATGTGTATGGAGATTCTCAGTCATCTAGGTCATTGTTGTCCAGAAGGTGCTTTTTCAAAAGGCAACTGGACTTTCTTTGCTTTGGCATGAAAACATTTTGCTTCTCATCCAAGAAGCTTCTTCAGTTCTGAAGAACTTCATTTCCGTTCACTTCTGAATTGAAGAAGCTTCTTGGATGAGAAGCGAAACGAATTCTGAATTCAGTTTTAGTCATATGTCTGAGAGTGGGCAGTAAGAATACAATAACAATAATAATTGAAGCTAAACAAGAAAGAGGTAGGATGACAACTAACAGAAGAATGAGGCAGCATAGTCTTCCTTCAGGTTCAGAAAGGTTTTTAGATCACGGGTGCGAGCAGGAGAATGTGACAAGCGGTGACAGTTTTGGGAAAACAAAAGTGAAGGGAACATCTTGATGGTGTCAGGAAACATGAAAGACAGCATTGTGGTGGCAGGTGCGGTGCTTTCAGCTCTTTGTATTTAAATGGTTCTGGGAGAAGATTAAAGGAAACTTTCTCAACTTTGGGGTTTGCTGATTGGGGTATTGTGAAAGCTGACATTCAACACATCTGGAGGGCTGTAGGTTGAGGGAATGCTGTATTAAAGGAAAGAATTAAATGGTCAAATGGATAACCTGTAAGATTACAGAGATGGGGAAGGGGAAGGGAATCCCAGTTCTAGCTTCATGATGAGTCCTCTCAAAAAGCCTTCT
Source organism: Azemiops feae (assembly GCA_023970755.1). Taxonomy (NCBI): domain Eukaryota; kingdom Metazoa; phylum Chordata; class Lepidosauria; order Squamata; family Viperidae; genus Azemiops; species Azemiops feae. Next base: position 3,731,970 of record JALGBA010004297.1, on the reverse strand, counting down.
ACTTTCATCTATAAAGCAGATGTTGCTATAGAAGACTGTACCTTCTAGCAACCAACCACATAGCATGCACAGAGTCAGGAAAGATTGCAGGAATTGGGTATGTTTACTTTAATGGAAAGAAGGACTGGGGGGGGCGACATGATAGCAGTGTTCCAATATTTGAGGAGCTGCCACAAAGAAGAGGGAGGCAAGCTATTCTCCATAGCACCTGAGGGAAAGACAAGCAATAGATGGAAACTAACCAAAGAGAGAAGCAACCTAGAACTAAGCAGAAATTTCCTGACAATTAGAATAATTAATCAGTGGAACAACCTGCCTCCAGAAGTTGTGAATGCTCCAACACTGGAAGTTTTTAAGAAGAGACTGGACAGCCATTTGTCTGAAATGGTATAGGGTTTCCTGCCTGAGCAGGGGGTTGGACTAGAAGACCTCCAAGGTCTTTTCCAACTATTATTATTATTATTATTATTATTATTATTATTATTATTATTATTATTATTATTATTATTATTATTATTATTATTATTATTATTATTATTAATCTTTTATTCATTAAACATGAACCTCAGTCAACTGAACATTCAAACTGGCTGGCACTGATGGGTGACACGGGTTGCTACCAGCATTCTAGGTGTCAACCAGGTACCTCCTTAAAATATAAGATGTTCCGAGTAGCGCAGTTTTTTGTAACATTGCTGGAGTTATTGCAGGAAGCTGCAGTTTCTTGATGTATTTTGCAAAGTTTTTGAACATAGTTCCCAGTGCCCCGATGACAATGGGTACCACTGTTACACGTTTCATCCATAATCGCGCAGTTTCGATGGCCAGGTCGCGATATTTCATAATTTTTTCCAGTTCTTTTTCTTCGACTCTGGCATCTCCTGGTACAGCGATATCAATCAGCTGTACGCTTCGGTTCTCTACAACTGCGATATCCGGCGTATTGTGTTCCAAATGGCGATCTGTCTGTATTTGAAAGTCCCACAAGATCTTCACCCTCTCATTCTCAACAACTTTTTCCACCCTGTGTTCCCACGACTTTTCGGACACAGGCAAGTCGTATTTTTTACACAATGCCCAATGGATTAATTTAACAACTCGGTCATGTCTAGATTTGTAATCAGTTTGCGCGATTTTCCTGCACTCACAGATTAGGTGTGAAACAGTTTCAACGTTGTCATTGCAAAGTCGGCAATTTGGATTGTCAGTGGATTTTTGTATCTTCGCTTTCATGGCATTAGTTTGTAGTGCTTGTTCTTGAGCAGCCAGTATTAAGCCTTCTGTTTCTTTCTTGATGATGATGATGATGATGATGATGATTACCTCCAAGGTCCCTTCCAACTCTGTTATTCTGTTAAGATGGAACTGATGATCAACAATATCTAGTTCCCCATTCCTGGATCTAAAAGGAGAGATACATTAAGTTCTGTTTGTCCTTCTTTCTGTGAGTATTCAGGGATTCATTTGGTAGCCACATCTTATGTTCAGTTTCCACCACTATCCTTTCCCCTCCATCAGCTGCAATTGATTAAAACTTGCAACTAGAATTATGTAAGTTCCACTTCTCAGAGCTCCGAAAACAGAGTCCCACACTGTTCTGAATGTAGGGTTTGTACATTCTTGGCGTAGAGCTTTCCCTTCTCTTCAATAAAAACATTTTGTTTTACATCATACACAGCTGCTTTCTGAGAAGTTGATGGAGCAGAAGGCCTTTTCCTTTTCCACACAACTATTCAATTGATGCTTGTTTTGTGGAACTCCAGCTTCAGTCGTAACCCAAAAACAGAACTGACAACACTTGAGAGAGTCCCGTAATCCCTCCTCTTAAACACAACAAACTGAGGGCAAAAATGAATGGCCACAGTCCAAGCCAATATTGTACTTTGCTATACATCTGCTCAGTGTTGTGCTTGTCTTCTGTAATTGCACATTCTCCCTCCTAGTAATACAGCCTTGGCTAAAAGAAGTCTGCTAGCAAAGCAACTTTCTGATGTTTCAGCTGCTTCCTCCAAAGAGTGGATAGCTTCATTTCCCACCCCCAACACAGACACACAGTTGTTTCCCAGAAACAGCAATTTTGCTGACTGCCCATCATTGCTTTCAAGAACATATCAATTAAGCTTTAAGGGGACTTGACTTGGGAGTTGTATTTCAAGCCATTCTGCTGTTGAATCTGCTGGAAAGAAATTGGCTAGAATCATCCAGCTATATCGCCCAGCCCAGCTCTCGCAATCTCTCTTCTTATATAGTTTAGCTAAAGCAGACATGTCAAACTCGCAATGTCACGTGACGTCATGTGACGTATCAGAACTTTTTCCCCATTGCCAGCAATGGGGTGGGCATGGTTTCGTTGTGACGCGTCCGGCCTGTGGGCCGGCAGTTTGACACCCCTGAGCTAAAGGGTACCACAAGCTAGAAGAACTAGAACACGGGTGTCAAACTCGCTGTGTCACATGACGTGTCACGATATATCACTTTCTTTGCATTGCCGGAGCTGGGGTGGGTGTGGCCTCCGTATGATGCAACTGGGCCCGCGGGTTGGCAGTTTGACTCCCCTGAACTAGAGGAAGCATGTAGCCAAACAACAGCTCTTGATTACTCCTGCATCCTTCAGGACTGATGGGCAATCCTCAGGATAAGACAAAAGCTCCCAACAGCCAAGCTGCTTTGAACTAATTAAGAACATGGGAAGGTCTCCCTCCCAGGGAAATGGGTGGTTAAGAAATATGAAATATAAACAAACAAACAAACAAATACTGATTACAATTGTCTGTCTGCAAACTATTGTTAATGGAGATTGGCAGTTACCATTTCAGATTTCTTTTATGGGGAATTTGCAGCCTTACCTAGAGGTGCCAGGAACTAATTTTGAAACGTGTGCACACAAACCATGTCCTTCACAATTAAACTATACTTTTCCTTTAATTCCAGCTCTGAGGGGTCCTTGGTACTCTGTCATCATCAGTGCTAGTAAGGAGTGGGGTTTACTCTCAGTTTATATTCTAGTCTAGTGGTTTGCCCTATCAGTGTTGGTGGGAGAGGCCTTGAAGGTTCTTTGGTTGGGCTATTTACTGTTAGCAAACCCTACTCCTTACTAGCACTGATGATGTTACCTCATTTGGTAATGAAACGTCTGCAATAAAACAATCAAGTTCAGAGAGCACCAAGGACCCCTCATTTCTACCCTGAGCTACAAATATTCTCCTTTATAAGTCCAGCTCTGACTGGCATTGCCAGAGCCAGATGCTAAAGAGGAATGTAGTAGAACAACCAGGAGACCTGTCAGTTAAAACTTGCAATTGACCACTTCACAGAGTCATAATCAAAATCTTGTCTCCCCTCCTTCTATCTTTATATAATATTGTTACTTCTTAGTTTCATCTCATGTCAGTCTTGTTTGCAATTCTGTGATTACATTCACAATTAGGCAATGCCAAGATTGGATGCCTAATTCAACCTCTTCAACTGGGATATCCAGCCTGTGGGAATAGTGCTCATTTTGTCCATGCTGATGGGATTTGGTCCACTTCACTGTAACCTGCCTGTCTCCTTAGAACAGTGTTTCTCAACCTTAACGTATGTGGACTTCAAAGCTGGCTGTGGGATCCTGGGAATTGAAGTCCACATATCTTAAGGTGTCAAAGTTAATAAACACTGCTTGGAAGTTACAGTATCTTCAGAGAAGAGGCATGTGGGTAAATCTGCAGAAACTGCCCTTTGCATCCGTTGACAAGATGTAGGCAACGCCTACTGTGGTTCATCTGATGCACATCTTTCCCCATTGGGCAAGCTTACTAGATAAATCCATAGGAGTTGACCTATTCAAGCAGCTTTTGACAATCTGGCTGGCTTCACCCTCATTCCCCTCTTTTCCTTCTCACCCTCCCCAGTTTTATACATTTGGAGTGTCTGCATAAGGCTACATTTTCTCTTCACTTCTAACTCAGCCTCTTCTCCTTAGTAACCTCAGTTCCTTGCATCATCTCTCCCTGCACTTCTTCCTAAATCAAAAGTGGCAGCTGTGATTTATAGGCTACCATGCTGAGAGGCTTCTCAATTTCTGTTTATTTGAAAAGCAAGGCTGGGAAGAGAAAGCCAGAGGATTCCAAAGTCCCGCATAGCAGGTTAAGAGGGGGAGAAGGGGAAGAGGCCACAGGACAAATCTGAGAAAAGGAGGAGAGTGGGACAAAGGCCCCATGCATGTGGGGGATTGTAGAGGTGATAAATGGATCCCAGACAGTTGCTCCCAGCGAGGTCTTGACCTGTTGCTGCCAGCAGTTTGTGGGAGACATTGGGTGTTTTTTTGTTCCAGCCTCATACCAATGCAATGCTGTTCAAATCAGCTGGAGAGAGGAAACACAGCTACCTTTTTGTAAGAACATTAGATATTTGCTATCTCACTTTCGACATACACACACAGTACTTGGCTCCTCATAAGTTTACCATTAAATCATAGAAATCCAGTTCTCACTTTTTCTGAGGCTGATCAGCCATCTTGTTCTCATAATAACAGTCACCAGTTTTTGTCTAGCAAAATACATACATTTTTCTGTTTTCATAATCCTTTATTCACTACAACAGAAGCATCAACAGAAGCATCCTGGCTAGCCTAACTGAAATAAATGCCAGACGGAGCCCCTTCTAGTTTAGCACTAAAAAAAAAAAAGGACATGGAGGTGGGGTTAGGCAAGTCATGTGAAGGTTTTCTCAACAGCCATTTCTAGTTCAGACCACATCACTACTCACTACTCACAGGGTGGTTGGGTGAGAATCCAGAAGTATACAGTGGCATAATCCTGGTGGCAGTGTTGGAAGCTCCCAGTAATTCGACTCTTTCATCTATTATATAAAATTTCCTTTTCTTAGGAGAAATTTCCTAATAGTTAGGAGAAATTTCCTAATAGTTAGGAGAAATTTCCTAACAAGAGAGAATTAACCAGTGGCTTGCCTTCAGAAGTTGTGGGTGCTCCATCACTGGAGGCTTTTAAGAAAAGACTGGACAGCCACTTGTCTGGAATGGTATAGGGTCTCCTGCTTGTGCAAGGGGTTGGACTAAAAGACCTCCAAGGTCCCTTCCAACTGTGTTATTCTGTTCTATTCTGTTCTGTATATGAGATGCAAGCAGCAAAAATGTTAGGCTAAATCTGAAAACCTCTGCCCAGTATTTACAAGTTAAGTTTTTCTCCTCTTTTCTACCAGGGTTTTTTCTCACGTTATCTTTCTCCTTACTGTTCCCATGTTGTGCATTCCATGGACATTGTATGTAGGCTTCCTCTACTTATTTGGAAGGGGCATCAGGTATGACTCCAGAAGGAAGACCTGTGCCTCCTGCCTAAACTAACATTTAATGATGTTTTTAATTACATCAGGAATTGTAATTAGGGCCATTGCTCCCATCTGTCATTTTTTTTTTTAAAAAGCAATCCTCATCTAGGATCCTAATCCAGAGAAAGGAAACTTGTTTCTCTCCAAATATCACAGTTACATCGCCTGTCATTCACAGCATTGGATCATGATAGCTGGTGGGGGAGGGAGGCATCTCTCTTCCCTCTTGATCTACTATCAATTCAAGTATGACAGATCCATTTCTGCCTGGTATGGGAAATACATCTGACAGCATACCCACAGAGGAGAACCATGGGTCCCAGATTTTAGCCCATTATTTCCTCTGCCTTGCCAGGATGAGAAAATTAGAAGTGACTGAATTAATGATAAGGAAAGAATGAGTGATATAGGAAGTGTGAAGGAAGTTAAAGACAGTGCCTACAAGGAGCATTGCAATGAAGTACCTGGAATTAAAAACAAGGGAAATGGGCAGGAAAATCCTCTAAGGCAGAGGTTTTCAAACTAGGCCCTTTTATGACTTGTGGACTTCAACTCCCAGAGATTGTTTGCTTCCTTGTTTTTTGTTGTTGTTGTTATGCTTCTGCAAACTATAAGTTGTTCAGAGCTGTTTTGCAAATTAGATGGCTTTATGAATCAGTTGGATGGATAGATGGAAAAATAGACAGACAGATCCAAGCAATACTCCTTATAGTTTTACTTACCCTGTGAGCTTAATAAACTGGAACAGAATTATAGAAGTATGTTCCGAATATCTCACTGGGATTGAGGAGCCTTGAAAGGGAGATGGGGTGATAGAGTACTGATACTTCCTGTATATTAAATCACCCTCTTGATTCTTATGACAAGCTGTCCACAAGACTCTCTCCAGTTGTAATGAGAAACTGCTGTCAAATTCTATCAACTGTATCTGTGATTTCATTCCCAAGTGGAAATTCTGGGAGGATTTATGGTATCACCTGCAGTTCTTTTAACTGTAGCAAATGCTGATCTGTGCTTTCAGAGGTAATGCCTCTTTGTTTAATGATAAATAAGACATTATCATTTGTTCTGGTTATGGTGAGCCCCTTAGAGCAGGGGTCTTCAAACTTGGCCCTTTTATGACTTGTGGACTTCAACTCCCAGAATTCCTCAGCCAGAGTGCACATATCTCATTCAAGACCTTTCATTCTGGAAGGGCTTATCCCATATTCTGGCCCAATGCCTCGTTTTCAGGACTTTTCAGAGGGCCAACAAAACATGTCTTCTGCATCCTGCCAGGTAACCTTGTTTTCTAGAAGGGAACCTCAGCATGTCCAGTCTGCCAGATCTCATGGAATGAGCAGAGATAATTGGAGATAGATGGTCCTGCAATTAATCAGGACCTGTGCCATGAAAAGCTTTATAACCAGCACCTTGAATTGTATCCAGAAACGTACAGGGAGCTATGCACCACACAAAGTTGTAGTGTTTACATGGGCATACTGCAGTATGCCTACAACTCCTTGCACTGCTACATTCTGGACCAATTCAAGCTTCCATGTGGCTTTCAAGGGTAGTTCCATGTAGAGTGCATCTCCATTGGTAGGAGATCAAGGAGAACTAAGATGTATGCACTACCTCCATCCTGATCCAACCAAAGTAACCTCTACATGTGAACCAGGCCATCTCAGTATTGTGTCCCAGCCTGAAACACAAAGCCAGTTATTCAAAATGGCCGCCTTCATCAATGATTTCCACCGTGGACACAAAGATCATTCGCTGTTTTAACTCTTCATCCAGATAGCCTTCAAAGACTCCCCACCCCATGCCCAGACTACCCTCAAAGAGCACACATCTCCATCAAACTGGAAAGGGAGGGTTTCTTTAATCAATAATTTCCTTTCTTTTGCAGAGAAACCACCCTTTAAGCATATTTGGGTCATAGAGATCAAGATGGCCCTGTCTTCAGTTATTGACAGTTTTATTTATCTACTCCCATAAAAAGTGCCACGGTCATGTTTGAAAAAGAACAGGAGGGTGAGACAGAAAACATCCAGACTCACTGGTTTGGCAACGTCTGGGTTGTCTGTAAAAAGTAATTAAGTAAGCACAAGAATTTATGAGGAAAGGAATACTATGGAAGCAATCTGATAAGCAGTATGCCTTCATTTTGTGTAGTGTATTTTGAAGGCACTGTTCTGCATCTACCTCCATAGCAAATCTGGATTTTATCATATGTTTATGGACTGTAATATAGTTACAGCAGCGGTAAGTCTCCTATCAGGATTTGTTAATAGTGTCTAGATTTAGAGGTTGTTCTTCTGAGAAAATAACTCCCACTCATATTCCACCCAGTTTCCTTTTTTTTTTTTTTTTTGCTGAAGTGGCACGCATAATAAACTGCTATAGTACCAACTTAATGACATACTTGCAAATGATGTTTTTAGCAAATGCTATGACTTTATATGTTTAATATATATCTTAAGGCCAAAGGACTGAAAGCTCACGAGTCCCAAATCTCCTGTCCCAAAAACCCTAGGACACTTTTTGCACCCTAGCCAGGTTTGGGTTTAACTCATTGTTCTCTGCCATTATTTTCCAGGGGGAGGTCAACATATTGGGAAATATTTCAGTAATATCACTTATATAACTTAGAGCATGGGTGTCAAACTCGCAACGTCACGTGATGTGTCGCGACGTGTCGCAACGTATCGCGATTTTTTCCCCATTGCCGGCAATGGGGTGAGCATGGTTTTGGTGTGACGCATCCGGCCTGTGGGCCGGCAGTTTGACACCCCTGACTTAGAGGCATAACAGCTAGAGAACGTTGCCCTTCCTATCCTGCTTAGAAGATAAACCTATTGTATCTCACAGGACATGAAATATAATTTAAGTTTTTCAAAAGCTACAACGTAGAGCACCTTTTAAAACTTTAAATACTATATTATTAGCCAAACATTCAGAGTTAACAGATACTTTGCAGAACTGCCTCGACCACAGGAAACAACAGTTGGCAAATTTTGTTTTAAAAAATTCAAAAGAAAGCACCGTGTTCCAAACAGAACATAGGAAAAGGTTGCTCTGCTATAAATGAAGATTTTTTCTGCCAAAATATCCATAAAAATACCGGAACTATTTCAAATTATTTTCATTATTGATCACAAACTCTAAAAATATGTATAGTCTCATGCACAGAACTCAAGATATAAGAGGGATACCAAACATTTAATGTCATCAAAAGCACATGCAGAGAGAGAGAGATTGTGAGAATTTAGCATAGAAAACAAGAATAAGTAATATAGTGCAAACTCCCAGGTAGAGTTTTACCTTTTTCTACAAAAAGAGCAGTTCTTTTTCAGAGGTAAACAGTGCCTGTGCTTCAATCACCTTGCACTTCTACAGTTTCCTGGAATTTTCCAGCTATAATTCAAAGACTGCTGTAGAAATGAAAAAAAATAATCCAGTTCTGCTCGCCCTTCATCTAAGACTTCTCCTGAATTCTACCTTTGTTAAAAAAAAGAATTTCTTTTCTACATCTAGCAAAAGGAGATGCCTGGCAGTCTCATTTTACCTGTGACTAGAAGCCATGACCCATGTGGGATTGTGCTTTGTATATGTCTGAACTTGAAGCCTGGCACGTGGCTATATTCACAACATTATTTGCATCAAAATGCAAGAACAGAAGTCACAGCTTTGCATTATGACATCATCACACAGTTTGTCCCTCTTTGCTGACTAATATGACTCACTCTGTGGCTTCATTTGTACATATTACTAAATGATGATTTTTAAACTCATAGTTTGCTAAACAAGCCAGGATGTATATATTAGGATGTCTAGGTTCATGTGCCGAGCCAAAACAAATAATTTTGCTATTTAATCTGTTGTGCAGATACATTCAATAGGCCCCTCTGTGTCACTTTCCCCAATCTGTATAGTTAGTCCTTGACTTACGACCATAACTGAGCCCAAAATTTCTGTAGCTAAGTGAGACATTTGTTAAGTGAGTTTTGCCCTATTTTCTGACCTTTTTTTTGCCAAAGTTGGTAAGTGAATCACTGCAGTTGTCAAGTTAGTACCATGGTTGTTAAGTGAATCTGGATTCCTCATTTACTTCGCTTGTCAGAAGGTTGCAAAAGGGGATCACATGACCCCAGGACATTGCCACTGTCATAAATATGAGTCAATTGCCAAGCATCTAAATTTTGTTCGTGTGACCATGAGGATGCCACAATGGTCATAAGTGTGAAAAATGGTCATAAGTCACTTTTTTCAATGCCGTTGTAACTTCAAACGGTCATTAAACAAACTGCTATACGTTGTGGTCTACCTGTACTTTTAAGACAACATTTTTAGGGCATGCTGGGTGTTGTAGACCAGCCATATCTAGATATACAGTCAGTGGGATTTATTCTATGATCCAAAGTCTATGGCTGAAATGATTACTCTTCCAAGGCAGAGGATAAGAAGAAGGCATGTTATACTAAAGTATATGATGGCATAATGCACCTGCCACCCTTCTGGACACTAGGTAACTTTTATAAGCAATTTGTTTCTAATAGCTAGCAAAGAGCATAGTAAGCCATTGAAGTTTTGATGCCTGAACATCTATCTATTTTGGTACCATCTAAAGGAAGACTGTCCTGATTTACCTTGCGCTACATTGAGGGAAGTCAGGTGACTACAGCCATAGGGATAAGAGGCAATAAATGTGGGATAGGCAGAATTAACAACGGGAAGTTTCATCTGATAGCTTTCTTCTGAATGGAAAATGGGTGGATAGAACTTTAACTCAGCAGTGGAGAAAGGCTCTGCTTTCAATCTGGTTGTGTTTTTTTTTTTTAACATTTGAAAAACAAATCCATAGATATTTTGGGCATCGGCTCCCATCAGCTCCAGACAACACAGCAAAGGCAAGGGCCTGCAGAGCTTGTAATCCAAAACATATCAGGTTCTATAAAGAGAACTTGTTACGACTTTTGCGACTTGCTTAAACTTTATTACCTGTAATCATCAGTGCGGCTTTTAGAACACCAGGAGGCGATAAGACTTCTTCTCTAGATGAAGTGCTGGCAAGGGTCATTTGCAGCAGCTACTAACCTCAAAGGAATGGAAATTATGCTAAGGGACCTGGTTGTGCAATGCTCACAGCTCAGCGAGACGTGCTTAGATTGGAAGTCATGGCTTTTGATAACAACCAAGCTGGAGATGTTCCTAGAATTGTACTCGGGTGGTGAATTGGAATGATTGGGGGATTCTTTAGTGAGTGAAATAACCTCTGGATAACAGCTGGGATGGCTGACCAGACGGAACACCCATGCTGTGGTTTAGCCTAGACTCCTAATGGGACAAGTTAAAGACAATGTTTCTTCTTAGGGCACTGATCCCAGATTTCTCAATCTCTGTGACTCCAGGCTCTTCCTGTTGATCTTCCCGAATTAATGGAGACAAGTTAATCCCTACTTAGACACTGAGACTCGTGCATGGATGCCCGTCCTTCCTCTCCAATTCACTTAAGGCAGGGAAGATTTGAACTGTCCATATTTTATAGCAGGGGTCTTCAAACATGGCCCTTTTATGACTTGTGGACTTCAACTCCCAGAATTCCTCAGCCAGCGTGCCTGGCTGAGGAATTCTGGGAGTTGAAGTCCACAAGTCATAAAAGGGCCAAGTTTGAAGACCCCTGTTTTATAGGAATAGTTGCAAATTTACAATGAACTATGCAATGCAGAGCAGGGAAAATTGTGACCAGGCTGCCTAAGAAGTGCTGTGCCCTCACACTCCATTTTAAATACTTGATAATCTTTAAACTGACTGCAACAGGTGATAGTGCCTACCAGATCTTAGCTGACCTAAAAAAGCTAAACAAGGTTGGACCTGCATAGTTTGCATGGAAGATCTCTGGAAAGTTCCAGGGCTTAGGCAAGATGAAGTCAAACAAACATCCTGGAAGAAAGCAACAGTAAATCACTTCTACATTGTTACTTAAAAAATACACACATGGCTACCAAGAGTCAAGCTTGACCTGAGGGTTACTCTGTGTATGTGTGACTTTGAATCAGTGTTGACTCCTGGAGACTGTCTGGATAAGTCCCTGTAGTTTTCTTGGCAAAGATTTTCAGAAGTGCTTTGTCATTATCTTGTTCCTGGGGCTGAAAGAGAGTAACTGATCCAAGGTCATCCAGCTAGTTTGTACCTAAGGCAGGATTTGAACTCACCATCTCTGGTTTTTAGCCTGGTGCCTTAACAATTACCAAATTGGCTCTCTTTATCTTTACTGTATCTTTATTTGGATAACCTTTCAAACTAAGGGGTTTTTCAAACAGGAGACTAGATACTGTGTTATGGTATGGGATTCTTTTTTTCATTTCATTGGGAATTTGTATAAAATCATTTCCCATAAATTGTTCTTCTGGTTGTATTAATATATCCAAGTAAGTATCATTAGCCAAAATCAGTATTTTCATTAAATGATCCCTAAATCCAACAGCCTGCAGTTTGAGCTACTCCCTTGGCTCTTATAAGCTTCCATTTCAGGAAAGTACCTCCAGTTATATTCATTTTAATTGATGGAAGCATCCAACAATATCTCTAACCTCTCTAATTATCCAAGTTTTGTATCCTTTCTGTCATCATTGGTTAACATTCTGCCCTGGGTAGCCTATTAGTACAGCTTCATTTCTCAGGTGATGGGAGTTTATTTGCAGTGTAACTATGTTGCACGAAATGGATGTGGGTGTTAGATCCTCTGTTTGCAGGAATCAATATAATCTTGCAAGGAAGCCCCTGTCTTCCTACTCTATTTACAGATTTTGTGTGAATGGAGCAAACTGCCCAAAGAACTCTTTGTTCAGTCACTGGATAACAAGCAACACCATCAGTGGCCAGTTGGAGTGCAGGAGTATCCCTAGATGAATGTTATCCCCACTAGGTAGTCCAGACAAAAAGCATAACCAGGTGTACTCTGCTCTACCTTTATTTTAAGATTACATCAACAGAATCTTGCAAGACTGTATGTATCCCCCACCCCCTTCTTCTATTCTCTGGTAAACTAGGGAAGGTTCCTTCTGAAGCATTTCCCATGCCCTCGCTCATTCTGTGGACCGACACATCTTTTATCCACTGGTTCTCTCTCCCCCCCCTCCCCCCCGTCTTCCAAGGTTATTCCCTATAACATTACACTGGATTGCTGAGTGGGCAGGAGAACAGGTAACTGTTACCCTGATTTCTCATTAAAGGTTTTCTCCAAAGAACTATGCACATTTGCATCAGTAATGTTCAGTCTTGGCAGAATTATGCGTTCTTTCCCCGAACACATTGCAGGTCTTTAGTTTTAATAAGCCTTGTTCATCAAAGCCAACTTAGACCTGTGCCACAGACTAGACGACAACTTTATTCTTCCTGGCTCTCTATCTCCAATAGACTGGGCATGCTCTTCATTCAAATGTAATTTTCACATCTGTTCTGTTTCATTTCTGCCCTTTAGCTCTTAAACTACATCCATATTCTGTCTTGTTTTCTCGTCTTACTTCTAGCCTCAGATAATCCCTCCCCAGAAACAATTTCCTTTCCAGCCCTGCCAGGCCTTGTCAGTAATCTATCCACCAGGGATTTTGTATCAACACTGACCACTCACACTTTTATGGGAATTGGAGCAAAGGAAAAAAAAAAGACATTAATGGCTGTTGGAGTCCATGGTTGTTCTTCTCCAACTATCCTCATAAATGAGAGCTCATATAAACCTTACGTTCTGCTATGATCCTTAAACATTTAGAGTTTCTCATTTACGATAAACATGTTCATCTCCACTAAAGCACGAATAGTATTAAATGGGATAGTTAAAATGTTTGGAGGCCTGGTGTTAGTCTACAATGGCTGGTTTTCTTCATCCGCGGTTGCATTTCATCTTTTTCGTCTCTGCCTGTGTTTTTTCTGAGCAACTAAAAGGGAATGCATGCAATTAATTACCTTTCCCATCCTCCTCTCCACCCAGACAAACTGGAAGAGAAAGTCTTAGTCCAGCATGGATTCGGATCACTATCTCTTGGCCAATTTACCCATTCGGGTTGGTTGTTGTGAGGATTAACAAAAGATGCTCTCCATGGAAGCAGCACTGAACTCCTGGAGAAAAAGCAGGCTACAAATCGAATATTATTAGCCTCAGAACTTTACTCCAAATGCTGGGTGAATTGTCTTTCCATAATGCTGCATAATTTCCTGTTCAAGGAATGACTGATGAATCAGACCTGACAATATCTATGACCTTTACTCAGAGGAGGCTTTTTATTTGTCCCGAGTGTCAGTGAACTTAAAAAATGAAGCTAAATCTTCAAGCTTTGTGGCAGTTCTCCCCCCCCCCCCCAAGTCAAGCAGGAAGGCAGGAGAGTTCACCTCTGCCCTTTACATACAGCTCGCTGGGAGGATTAATGTGCTCTGCTGAGCATCTGATCAAGGTGTAATCGCCAGCATGATAAATGAGATTATGGCTTTGAATTTGCAGCCTCTCTCTTTGGGACTGCACATTGAAAATAATAAAAACGTTCCCTAAAAAAATTTCAAAATCAAAGTCCTATGTAGGTAATATAAATGAAGTCCATTATCATGTTGTTTTGGTGAAAGTCATTCTTTTGATAGGGAACTCTCTTGGTAGATTAATCTACCCCACTTTTTCTGTCTGCAGGTGCAAAATATCCTTCTTAGTGTGGTATTGTGGTGAAAGTGTTGGAGTAGGATCTGAGCAAACCTGGGCTTAAATGCAATGTCAGCTCTGCAGGCTCAGCTAGACAATGTGAGGCCAGGCGTTCCCCTCAGTCTCTAAAGGATGGTGTGGTGGTTGTCAGAAAAGCAGGAGGGTGTAGTGTTATGCAAGACACTTTTTGCTCCTGGAGGAAAAGTAGGATCTAAATCTGACAAATAAAAGCCATACTGGTTGAGTTTCATCAAATACCAGATGTGCCTCATATGGCTATGTTAACATATGATCCAACTGATCATATAGAAGGCTATTAGCATGCAGCTGTATGGAATAGACTTTTTTTTTCAACTTTACAGAGTTTTTAAAAAGTGCGACTAAGAAAAAAGAGGAACAATAAAATAAATTTGAAAATGTTTATAAGCTATGTAAAACCGAACACATATCTTCAAAATAATATTGGATTAATTCTACATGTAAAGATACTCGTATTTCAATTTTTATTAAAGTCTACTATTAACAATGGCTACAAATACAGCAAGCATCACAAATCAGAATAAACAAATTCATTAATATAAATTTTTACCTAATTTAAGAAAGTCTAGCTTTATTATAAACAATCAGGCAAAATCTAATATTTAAAAGCCTTATATTAAGAGAAGCCCATTTCAGCTATAATCTCACTGAATGTACAGAGTTACAACCCATAAATAGTTCAGAATAAGTTTGTTCCATATCAGAGTTGTTTTTAAATACAAAGTTACTTTGGACACTGAAAAATATCCTCATAGCTTAATTATTAAAGGACATCTTTTGACTTCCGGTATGGCTAGCTCAATTGGCAAATTACAGTATGTATTTCTAGGCAAAAGCTTTGTGATTTCATCTTTTCTGATGTAATATATTGTATTAAGCAAAAATGATAACTAAAAAAGATAACAAAGATATGTAAGAAGAGATAAGAAAATGCAGGATAATTGCAAACAGAAAATGTTATCTCAATACATCTCTCCATCATACTGGTGGTTCAATTCCATTAATGAAGCATGGAGACAAGAAGACTAGTTTCTAATGTAACTTTTTAAACAAGTTGGAGCCAAGTTACAAGTACAGTGCAATCTCAGTTCAAGAACTTCAGGACAAAGTTCCTGGAACTAGAAGCAAATAGAATAGAATATCTTTATAGTCATTGTGTAACTCACAACAAAATTAAGTGCTGTCCACAGTGCACACTACACACAAGTAAAAACCACAAATAAAAACATACATTATATACACACATCCTTCACATTCTATTCACCATTAAGCTGCCCCTAATATTGCACTTCAATGTTGCACTATACAGTAGTATTTAACATGGTTACAGCTCTGGGATAAAAACTATTTTTCAACCTAGAGTTGGGATGAGCCATTTAGGCCATTGAGTTCAACCCTCTACTCAATGCAGGAGGATGAAAGCATTCTTGACAGATAGCTATCTAACCTCCACCCAAGCCTTATTCTTCAAGTCTGCTACTGGATACACATTTAACATTTACAGGTAGTCGTTGGATTACAGCAGCAATTGGGACCAGAATTTCAGTCACTAAGTGTTGCAGTGCCATGTCACATGACTGTATTGCATAGTGACGATAATCCCAGCAGCACTGGTTACTCTCCTAATCCCAGGACCACGTGGGCATTAAGCAGGGATAAATAGGAGTCCCAGGCAAGAAGGCTTTTGAGTGAGAGCTCTAGGCAGACGTGGGAGTCACTTGCAACCTCTTGCTGTCTTCAACACTGACTTTGCTTGTGAAAGCCAGTCGTTACAAATGGCAATCATGCGACTGAAGGATGCTGCAACTTTGTAAGTGTGAGTCAGATGGCCCCTTATAACATGAGAACCATGATCATGCGACCATGGGGATGCTGTAACTTCATGGACTAGTTGTAAGTCCCCCTCATAACTTTGAACAGTTGCTGAATGAGGGACTGTAACCCAGGGACTATCTCTACATGATAGTAACAAAACCAGTGCTACCATGCCACAAACTCCTGATCTTGGTTATTCATGGAGAACAAAGGCTACATCATATCTAGCAGGAAAGCGTGTTCTAGAATGTTGTCTGCCAGACTCTTTCCTCCTAACATGCATTCTTTTTTTCATAAAAGAGAAACAAATATGGACTGGCTGATTGATTGATGCTCTGGGCAAACCAGACATCCAGGATTCCAGTCCTGGACTCAAGGCCTTATTCTGGGCTCTAAGCCTCTGCTTTTCAGTGAGAAGCACTTCAATCCTTGGTATCTTGAAGTGGGGCAAGTTGGCTGGCTAAAAAAGCTTTTGGATAGGATTATCAGGTAGCTGAACAGGCAAAAGAGGACATGGACATTTGGAAAGGAGTACAAATTGGAGTGGTGGTGGTAAGGAGGACACACTAATTGCTTAATGCTTTTGGCAGCCACAATAACATTACCATGAAAAACTGCAAAAAAAAAATACATAGCTTACGTGTATATGAAATTCTTTTTTCCAGCATCAGAAAGATTGATTTTTCAAGCACAGGAATGTGCTACAGCAAGGCAAAAGCCTTCAGAGTGTAACTAATTAAGACTGTGTCAGTTTCAGACAGGTACTAAACAAGGTCACCCAGTAGAGCTTGTTAATTTGCAGTTAGTCCTTATTAGGGAAGCCCTGAGCAGTGGAGAACAGCCGCTCAGGAAGAGGTTAGTTTGTAGATACTTAAAAAGCCAAACAATATTTGATGTTAAGACTATAGCAATAGCATTTAGACTTATGTACCACTTCAGAGTGCTTTACAGCCCTCTCTAAATGGTTTACCGAGTCAACATATTGCCCCCAATAATCTGGGTCTTCATTTTACAGACCTCGGAAGGATGGAAGGCTAAGTCAACTTTGAGCCGGTGAGAATTGAGCTGCTGGCAGTCGGCAGAATTAGACAGAAAGGAGAAGTCCTCTTTTTGTTGGTGGCCTGGAAACCTTGCTTGTGGATGAAGAGAATTTCTGGAAAAGGGTCCACTGCAATTTACCATTTTTTTTCACTGCTCCATTTTCTCTGTAGAAGTGCTATTCTCATTTCCCTTCAGCCTGGGGAGTGGGACATCTGCTTCTTTCTTAGACCAAGTTATAGGGAGGAACAAACACAGAGAGATGTGGTTTGGGTAAAGCTTGCAAATGGAATCAGCAGTGATGTGGCAGAGTTCAAAGATAATAAAGGAACAACAAATCTTAGCACGTCCTCTATGGAGACTTCCAAGATTTATTTCACATTGGATAGCCATCACATCAATAAATCTGTCCAGCACAAAAAACAGATACAGAATATAAAGTATACAAAGAGACTGCTTCCAACTGACTGCAAGGCAAGTTCTGAGTCAATCATATTGCTAACATCGCACTTCAGTCCGAAGAACTCACAAATTCAGAATCGAGGCTTTTTTTGTTGTTGTTCAGATAAAACAGCAATCACACAAATGTTCAAGCAGATATGTAACTATGAATTGCCTCTTTTTCCCTAGAGATTCTCTGGGGGTACAAAGATGCTGGGTATAAGTACAGATTTGTTCTGCAATGCACTCAAGCCTTTTAAAAAGTTAATGGAAAAAGAGAATGAAAATCCTGATCTTGTTCATTCATACATCCTATGCACATTTAATAAGAAAACCAGTGGTAGGAAGGGGGAGTGGGCAGAAAAACTGGGAAATAAAAGCACCTTAGGCCCTATCCTAAGGCCTCTTACCCAAGATCTCTTCAACTCTTGCTCTTACACTGTTGCCCTGAAATGTCAGAAGATACAAATCTATGTCATGTTTGGCTCTACAGTAGAGATAAAGAGAAATGTAGCCTGGAGTCAAGATCACCCTTATTTCCAGTGAAGGTTTTCCAGCGAAGGGTTCAACTACATAGAGTTGCTTGGTGACATAGAGTCTCCCAAAATCGAAGCAGACCCAATGGTTGTCAAAACAAGAACTTGGAAAGAGACCAGCAGTTCTTTCTCTGAGGCCTATTGGCCCAATATAATCAACATCAATTTTGTGTGGGTTTTCTTCTCATAAAAACTAGCTGCGGTTTTTGGGTGATGGGAAAATAGCAGAATGGAGAGTTGCCCATTCCCACTCATCAAGAACCTTCTGGGACAAACACAAATCTAACTCCAGACAGTAAAGGCCAGGGGCGGGCCAGAAATCCTTGTTCAAAAGAGCAAATCCACCCACTATTAGGTCAGCCAGGGCAGTTTTCCCAGCGGATCTTCTTCCATGGAATACTATGAGCAGAATGTTGTCTCTTAATCAAATAATGGGATGTTTCATTTCAAAAAATGGATTACTCTGTATAGTATTATTAATTCTTGGACAAAAAAATATGGTACCTGGAGGTAGAATTGGACTGAAGATAAATTGTTAGAGCTTTATGTACTCTACGATACTATTTTAAGTAGAATATACTTGATATGTCCATTATGTGTGTGTGTGTGTGTGTGTGTATTGGCTGGAGCATCCATGTTTGAAGTCAAGACCATCCAATTACTGTATATTCCATGTCCCAATTTAAAAAGCTGTCATTAAGATAGCCCCACTGCAGTGATTTCCTCTCATCCTCAAGGTAGAAGGAAAAAAGCCATTTTCGCAACTGTTATCCCCCACAGTTATTCCATGCCTCAGAAATAGGGCTCATAAAGTCGCTGCACTTTCTTACAGATGTCAGTCATGCTCTCCAGAAAGCTGCCACGGTGGGATCAAAAGGAAAGAACAGGAGAGAAAAGTACTCCATCCCTGCCCCTTTACTCTACCCCCCTGCTCACACACGTGGAGCAGTTTTCCCACAACTACTTTTCATTTTCTATCCATTTCAAATTGAAAGGAAAGGAGACACCACTAGCTTTCTGCACCCACTTCTCAGTTCGTTCCAGCTGATTCTGGGCAAAGTCTTTGGTGTTGGACCACTTGCTTACTATCAAGCTATTTGGAGAAATTGAGTTTGGTAAGTCAGGATATTGCCCCAATGTAGATTCTGGAATTTTCTTGTGGCTGTGTTCTTGTACCTTTTGTAATTAGTATCCACATATGAGAAAGAGAGAGAAATGAGAAATGAAATCCTTAATATATTATGCTAGTTTTTCGAGAATAAACAAGCAGAACTGTAAGATAAGTAAAAGTTGCTGGTGAAGTCCTGCTAACTCCTTACTGGTGGGAATAACAGTTTCATGGAGGGAGCAAATTTTTATTTCCCATGTGGTAAATCTTCCTCTCATTATACCACAAAAAAAAGAAAGAAAGAAAAAGAAAAGAAAAGAAGGAGGCTGCCCCAGAGAGCTACAATACAGTAGTTCTCTGGCTATAGACAGAGACAAGGAGCTCAATCACCAGATGGGAGGAAATGGACCTGCAGCTAGCCATTGGAGCTCAGCAGCTCTTTGACCTTTGGAAGACAATTCTGCAAAGTGACACAGAATGTCTACGTAGATTGTCTCAGAAAATTCCACTTTCCTGCTAGGTCACCTTGAACTGCCTTCCATCTGCCTTAGCAGCAGTTAGATAACCAGATGTCAGCTCAAGAAATGACACGTAAACCATTTTGGAATTGGGATTAAAAGGCTTATGATGATGAGCCCAGGGAATATGTTCAGAACTGCCCCCCAAAATATTAAGTGCCAAAGAAGTACAATTTTGAGGTTCTTCTTTGTAAATGCTATTGCACATTTGTTTTGCCACATCTGAATTAGGGAACTGTGCTTTTCTAAACAATAATATTCAATTGTTTAAAAAATAAACATGGTTAAAATGTATCTTCCCATTTAACACCAAATGTCTTCCTTAATTTCAGAAGAATTCAATTAATTATGGATAAAGGAAACCAGTTTCTTGCATATTGCCACAACTATCTTGCATAAGTGTGTGTGTGTGTGTTTGTGTTTATGTATATGTACGTATATACATATATATGTATACACACATACACTTCTTCTTCTTCTTGTGCCATATCCGTTATCGGACATTGGCGATCATGTTGGCGATCCTGTTTTTATCAGCAGCCGCACGAAAAAGTGCTGCTGAGTTTTGTCCAAACCAGTCCCTTAGATTTTGAAGCCATGATGTTCTTCTTCTGCCTGGCCCTCGTTTGCCTTCAATCTTTCCCTGGAGGATTAAATGGAGTATGCCATATTTTTCTGGGTGTTGCATCACATGTCCGAAATATTCTAACTTTCGTTTTTTAATTGTTTTGATGATTTCCCTTGGCTTTCCCAGGCGGCTTAAAACCTCCTCATTTCTGATCTTGTCCACCCAGCTTATACGTAACAGCCGCCTGTAAATCCACATTTCAAATGCTTCTAGTCTCTTCAGGTGGCCTTCTGTCAGAGACCAACTCTCTACTCCATAGAGCAGGATAGAAAAAATATAGCATCTGACAAGCCTGATTTTCAGTCTTAGGCTTATGTCGTGACTGCAGAAGACCATACACACACATTTAAATTGACTAGCATGGAGTCATAAAAACATTTTACTGATAATAATCAAATTTGTCCAAATGTAATGGGACATCAATGCTGTGTTTTAAAATATGAAAAAGCTGCAACATAGAGGAAAGTGGGAAATATGTTACAAAATATATGGTACAAAGTACTTCTCTTAGACTTTACCAAACTTTTCCAAAGGGTGTTTGTAAGCTTCCATTGTCCAGAGTTGACCAATCATACTTCTACTTCATACAATTTCTCTTTCTTCAGCCTTTTCAGCTTCTGTTCCCTATTCCCAGTCTCTCTTTAATTAGGTGTTCCTTCTGTGACCTCCCCTCTCTCTGTTTGCTAGTAATCAGCTACAAAAATGAAGAAGGCCCCAACAGAGTAGTGATTTTGATGACAGACATTATTTCCGGACCAAAAAATCTCATTAAGGATATGGAATGAGAGTTGCAAAGACTTAATGAAATGTTCCTAGAGGAGCAAGAAAATCTTATTACAAGAACTTGCTAGTCATTAAGGTTTTGGTTTTTTTTAAAATCCTGAGTTAAAGGAAAAGTTAGGAAAATGTAAGAACTGAAATGTAAGCTTTTATTAACTACCTCTTGGAGTTGATATTATTGACTATTTATAATCTCTTTTATCCCACGATCAAACACTTCCTCCAACCTCTACAAACAGTACAGCAGAGGCAGGCAATGTGGTACCCAGAGTCATTTTCCTGCCAGAGTTATTGCTCCCTTTGATCTTAAAAAAATATTTTAATTAAAAATAAATAAGTTGGTGTGCTGAGAACAAATGCAGTAGACTCTAGGACAGTGATGGCGAACCTTTTAGAGACTGAGTGCCCAAACTGCAACCCAAAATCCACTTATGCATCGTCGAGTGCCGGGTGGGTGTGGCCCATTGGGTGGGCGTGGCCCATTGGGTGGGCGTGGCTGTGGTGGTAACAGCAGACTAGGTGGGTGGGAAAAGTTCAATCAATTCCAACTTTGCAAGATCTTTTTTTTCCCCGCAGAAGTTGAAATTGACTGATTGAACCTTTTTTTTTTTTTTGCACACGGTGGCGGAGGCCTAAAGCGAAAAGGTTTTATAAAACCCAGCTGAAGGCCTGAGACTGGGGCGACGGCGCGCGTGCCCACAGAGAGGGCTCCGAGTGCCGCCTCTGGCACCCGTGCCGTAGGTTCGCCACCACTGCTCTAGGATTACAGGAATGTGATTGTACAGAGTGCAGTCTATACACTTAGAAAAAATGCAGAAAGTATACAGGATTGTCCCATACCATTAGTGGCGGGGGGCAGAGAAGATGATGGGGAACTTCATTTACCTGCTTTTGGGCAGATGGGTGCTTTGCAGTTGGCAACCCTTTTAGGAAAAGATCAGCCCCTTGATACCATTTTGTTAAGATATTCATGACATGCCCTCAACATTCAGAATGTGCTTACTCCTTCCAAAAGTTAACCTGTCTTCTGGATCTGTGAAACTTTAGCTCCATTGTATAAATCTTGAATAGAAACAATTCAAGCCTTCCCTAAAGATACTTTAGTTCCTCCATTCTCTTAAGCAAATGGTGAACTAACACAAATAGTACCCCCTCTGCTGAGTAGTCTTGCTCTTCTAGCTGCTGCTTAGATTTTATATTTCAGTGGCTATGAGCAAATGAGTTCACAGTAAAATATTGGGTTAATTATTTTCCAGTTGAGTGTGGGACATGTGTGTTGTATTAGCTGAGTGATACCTAGCTGTGCATCTCTATTTATTTAAATCCCCATTTTGGGTGTCTTGGTAGCTTTTCTTCCCCTCATTTCCATTGTTGTAGGAAAATAGCCTTCTCATCATTCAAAACATCAAAACCACTGGAATTGTCATATTGCCAATAGCCTTTCTTCCATCCGATAGCTCTAGTTATGTTGCAACTACAACTCCCAGTACTTCTGGTAGCATGACTGCCTTGTCTTGGGATTGTAGGTACATCACTTCTAGAATGCAGTAAGTTAGAGAAAGTGAGGTTAATGCTTCGGATCTGATCAACTGTTGGTCTCTTCCAACCATCTGCAGGTGCTCTAGCCTAGGTTGGGGAAAGTTGGAGCAGTATTTATTATTTGTGGTGGAATCTCCAGCTGCAGTGGGAGGAAGCACGGAGAAGGGCTGGGCTTAGAATTCTTGCACAGCAGGAAATGGCGCAGATATTACCTCTCACCCCCAGAAACCCTGAAGCCTTATCTGACAGTTCTCAAGAAAATGCAGTCAGATTCCTGCAAATAGGCATGCAACAAAAAGAGAAGTAACTGATCAGCTCACAGTGTCATTCTGGTTCCTTATGCCTGACATATATTTTCTATGTATAAAGAAACTGAGATTCAGAGCTAGCAAAGTAGATATTTGCATGTAATATCCTGGTTGAATTTAAGCGTTACGTGCCTGAGCCTTTTGACTTCTTTCCTGCCCAGCCTGCATTTTTAATCACACTATTTTTCCCAGCCACCATTCAATTTTTTCATACATAATTTTTATTAAATGTCTTAAGAATAATAGTTAGAAGAACTTATATAGACTAGATAGAACAGAGGGGAGAAAAGAAAAATAACAGAAAAAAACCCCCTGAAAGTGCAATAATAGAAGAAAGTATAAAAAAGAAAGGTATAAAGAAGTAGCTTCCAATATTCTTCACAGCATATAAGTACAATTATATTCTAACCCCCTCTCTAAAATTATATCTTATGTCTCTTCTTTCTATAAACTATCCTGTCTAATCATCAAAACCATGAACTTCAAATTGATTTTTCCCCATTTCAAAAAGTCTATAAGATGTATCCAGTCACCAAGAAATGTACCTCAGCCGCCGTTCCTATCTTTATGTAAAATGTAGTTGGCTGTTTCTCCCAAATTTGCAAGCTACGTATCTTTATACTATATAATGGGAGGAAGAAACTGTCATGTACAGGAAGACGGCAAGACAAATGAACTGTTTCAAGTTCATATGTGAACCCTTCCAAATTCATATGTATTATGTACCCAACATGCTTTCACATTAATGCTGAAACACCTCTTAGTGCCAAGAGCATGCCATTAAATGGTTGAGTGACTGCAAACTCCAGTCACACCAGTAAACCCTCTGTTTCATCTGGTAGCTTGTACTCCTTGTTGATCCAAGAATAATTCAACTGTTTTGACTTTTGCTGGGCTCATGGGACTATTTATTTCTTTATTTCTTTAGGGATTTACATCTTGGGGAAAAAATTAAAACAACACATGTAATTTTCTCAATTTAAGGGCGGTGGAAAATGTTTCCTCCAGGGTATCTCTTCCCATTACTTTTGCAACAGCATGTTTCTGCAGGAGATCTTAATGTTGCCTTTTCTTGTCACTTGTGGCTTCTTTCTTTCTGTCTTGCAACTTAAAGGCGCAGTGACTTCATTTCTTCTTTCCCGAACTTTACTGGAAAACAATGGCCATGGTTACGAATAATTTTTAATAAACACATTCTTGTGACTTTTTTTTTTCCTGGCTAGATTCTCTGCCTGGTATAAAGCATAATGCTTGTTGAGACCAGCTCAGGTTTTGATACAGTAGGTGTGACAGGGGCAAGTGTCATACTTCCTGCATGCCCCAGCATGAGTTCAACCCGCCACCTGCTGTTTTTGGAGACAAAAATATATGCTGTTGTTCTTAACCTCATCCCACCCCAGGCTGCAGCAAATGCAACCTCCGCCCTGTTTTCCTTTCATTGCCTCAAAACCAGGGCTTTCCACTTCCCAACAAAGGTGAGATAACCAACTCATTTGTCTAGTTGTGTCTCACTGGATTGTCTGCAACTATCTTGGCTGTGATTGGCTAGTGTGCAGTGCTGCAAGAATGCTGCTTCCCCTCTTGGCCGCACCCTTTTCTTGGGCTGCTGAATTCCATCCCATTCAGAGGTCACTTTCCAAGGATGATAAGCTGAACCAAGGGAAGGCAAGATCATATGACCCACTTGGACTTTAACTGATCTGGTTATATATCAGGAAAGCATAATGCTACTTACAGACTTGAAGCATTCAAAAGGCCCATGGATGCTGGCAGAGCAATCAGCTTTAAAATGGAAGTCCCTGCACTGCCTTTGGTCAAAAATGGCTGCCTAATTTCTGATGAATCTGTTACTCCAAGTGTGCTTCAACAGCGTGCTAAGTACCATGCTTGCCTTATATGTGAACAGTTCCTAGTCTTAAACTGTCCAAAACCAACTTATTAAAATAATATTAGTTTTCTTTCCCTGAGCTTCCCATTTGTCCACTGGGCTTTTTTTCTTTTGGAGCAGAGTGGTGGTTAATCAATCCGCTGGTAGACTGTTGAAATACTGAGCCTTTTTTTTTTTCTCAATTGGCCCCAGGTAAATGGAGTGGTAGTCCTTTGCAGCACTTACTCCTCTGAGCTGTTTCAAAGCTGGGGTGAAACTATTCTACCTGAAGGGACATAATGAACGAGTGAGCTGGTGAACTGTTCGTTTGTCAAATGGATGGCTCAAGGAAAGAGAAATAGTGCATGTAGTCCTCGATTTACAACAGTTCATTTAGTGACCTTTCAAAGTTACAACAGCACTGAAAAAAGTGACTTATGACCGTTTTTCACACTTACAACCATTACAGCATCCCCATGGCCACATGACCAAAATTGGGATGCTTGGCAATTGGTTCTTATCTATGACGGATGCGGTATCCTGGAGTTGCCTGATCACTTTTTTCTACCTTCTGACAAGCAAAGTCAATGGGGAGGCCAGATTCACTTAACAACCAGGTTACTACCTGAACAACTGCAGGGATACACTTAGCAACTGTGGCAAGAAAGGTCATAAAATGGGTCAAAATTCACTTAACAAATGTTTCACTTAGCAGCAGTAATGTTGGGCTCATTGTGTCATAAGTGGAGGATTACCTGTAGTTTTTTTTAAAAAAATCTGTCCGTTTTCAAAGACAGAACCTTTTACAGAAGATGCAACCTTGTATCACCATAGATTATTGGAGCATCATCAAAGCTGTAGCAAGAGCAAAAAACTGAAAATGAATCCTGGAAAAATGCCAAAAAGCACTTTATTTTAAAACTGGCTCCTGTCCCTGCATATGTGTGTGTTTTAATGCTTTAACTCTGTAAAGAGCATTAAGTTTTTCAGAACTAATTTATTTGTTAGGATCCCCATATTTCTAAGTGTGTATGCTATTCTTGAATTAAAAAAAATATATTGTAGCCATACAGATTGGGGGGGTTCATGTTCCTCAGTAGTCCCATTTGGGTTATGGTTCTGTTGGCATTCCCCACTTGTTTTGCCATTGGACTCTGATCTCTGCCTTTGAAAAAACACAGAAAGAAAATTGTCCTTTCTGTTCCAAAATTGGTTAAGAATTTGCTGTGTCTCATCATGGAATTGTGATGCTGACTAATAAAATATGGTATCACTACTGATTAGTAAACACTACTTGTTTTGTGAGATGGGTGGCTATAATTTGGCAAATAAATATTAGTATATACTATTTAGCCTGATTTGGTGGGGAAGTGTGGGCTAAAGAAGCTAATAGTCACTTTATGAGATGGACAGCATATAAATTTAACAAATGGGGATCAGAAAACATTCTAGTTATCTGGATTCCTTTAGCTTTGATTCCATCTTGCACATCCTGATGTGGTAACATGATATCATCATGCAAATAATATCATTGTATATTATGTCATTTGCACATTCCATTACAGTATATCCTTCCTGGATAAGGACGGAGGCTCTTGGCCTTTCATTGATTTATTGCCTTGCTTCATTTACAGAATTTTTCAGGATGACCAAACAATGTAACCTGTCATTGGTAATTTTTGTACAGTTTCCTTTTATCTGCACCATGTGAGAAAAGATGCAATTACTACACACTGCGTTCACGCCTTACACACATTTCTTAATGATAGTTTATTGTTAAACCACAGTTAGTTGGGTTCATACAACATGGCAAACCACAAGCAATCCACACTTCAATGGTAGGATTCATTCAAAATCTTAATCCAAAGCCAAATAAATCACATTATGACTTAGCACATATGTGAATGAGATCATTGTCTTTTGAATGATATGCCTAAAAACTATTATTCCAGAAGTGCCACCTATTCTCTGTCCACGCACTTACCATGATATAATCAATAACAGATTGTGAATTTTCCACCAGGTGATACTATAATACAGGGAAGCATGTTTCTCTTCCATTTGCATCTATACTTCGTGCAGGGCCAGAGTTTAATTTCCTGCTTCTCTGTAGAGGAATACAAAACACAATACAGCTTACTGTAAATTCATTACAAAAGGATATTTAAGATAGGCCCTTTCTGACTTTCAGGGTTGTTTGATATTAGACTACTGGCAACTTAATACTGGTAAATCGTTCCAGTTCTGTAATTACCTGCATAATTCTGTTAGAATCTTCTGAGAAATAGGTCCTATTAAACCAAATAGCGCTTGCTTCGAGGTAGGAAAATTGTAGCAAGCTTTATGTTTAATTCTATGGGTCTAAATAAGAATGGTCACAGTGATGGATTCTGATTTAAAGTCTGGATGTAACCCAGTCAGGAGTTTCTGCTATGAAAACTTTACTGAAATGAATGACATTTATATAAATGTACTGTGTTACCTTTTAGAGGAATCCGATTCAGCCTCCTTGGTTTCTTCTGTTTTTTCTCTGAGATTTGGAAAAGAAAGAGAGTTTATTTATTTTGGACAGCAATAAGAATAGCAGCAGCCTTTCTTCATGTTTGGCATTTAATTATTTCATTTATTCATTTAAAACATTTGTATAGCTACCCATCTTTCAAACAACTCTGGGCAGCTCCCAATAAGATGACATCAGATGCTACCATCATTCTACACTGCTGGTAGTGCATACAATCCTGTCTACCATATCCTGTACTAAAATATTTGTGTTTATTATCAGGATCCTAGCTCATTGGCTGATACAGTTTCTGTAGATCATTACATACAAAATGAGAGCGTAAATCAGCTTTTGCTAGATAAGACTGAAAGGTAAAGGTAGAATTTACAATATACTTTGCATCTGAGAACCTTGGTTAGTTTCAGATTTTTGTAGGTCAGGGAGAGACTTACTGCCTTCTAGATTTTGGGACTAACAGCTTTCACAATCCTTTACCAGTAATGATGCTGATACAGGACTGGTAGGAATTGAAATTCAAACTCTCTGGAAGCAACATTTGCCTTCCTTTGTCAAAGGGGCCTCATTATATTATCAGTATATGAAGGAGAACACTCCTTGACTTTTCACTGGTGCAGATTAAGAGACAGCAAGCATCACCATTTATTATTTCGGTTTATGTGCTCCAATCCAGAAGATCTCTGAGCAGCTTACATTGCATTCTTTCAGTAAGAAGATTAAAAGAGGAAAACAATATAACAAAAGAGCAAACTAACAATAGCTAATCTTGTTAAGACCCACTAATATTGAGAACACTGATGGAAGGACTTACTTAATAATAATAAAGTTGGAAGGGACCTTGAAGGTCATCAAGTCCAACTCCCTGCTCAGGCAGGAAACCCTACACCATTTCGGACAAATGGCTGTTCAGTCTCTTCTTAAAAACTTCCAGTGTTGGAGCATTCACCGCTTCTGGAGGCAGGTTGTTCCACTGGTTAATTGTTCTAACTGTCAGGAAGTTTCTCCTCAGTTCCAGGTTGCTTCTCTCCTTGACTAGTTTCCATCCGTTGCTTCTTGTCCTGCCCCCAGGCACCTTGGAGAATAGCTTGACTCCCTCTTCTTTGTGGCAACCCCTGAGATATTGGAATACTGCTATCATGTCACCCCTAGTCCTTCTTTTCATTAAACTAGACATACCCAATTCCAGCAACCGTTCCTTATATGTTTCAGGGGGTCTGTGAATGGCCCTGGGCTCCCAATTTCAGGAGCAACACAGAGGGAACTGACTAAATCCTTTACGCCACCTTTAAACTATACAGGTAGTCCTCGACTTACCACCACAACTGAGCCCAACATTTCTGTTGCTAAGTGAGACAGCTGCAATGGTCATATGGGTGAAAAACAGTCCTAAGTCACTTTTTTCAGTACCACTGTAACTTCAAACAGTCACTAAATTTACTGTTGTAATCAAAGACTAGCTGTGCTGTTGTTCTCAAGATCGGCACTATGGAAAGATGCAGTTTCCTCATCATTCACTGCCATTCAAAGGAAGAAGTGGGAATTCTGAATAGATTGAACAAATGAAAATTGTTCTAGGGACGGAGTACAGAATGTTATTTTATATAGATCATTGCAAAATAATCAGCGCCGTTTCAGTGAAGCCAATCTGACACCATGTAGAGAAGAAGCTTTACAGATTTCTCAGTGAATTCACTCTTTCAAAAATCAGTCTTCTTTTGAAAACAGTCCAGATCACCTCACCAGGAGGAAATCACTAGGTTACACAAGTGCACGCTTAAAATAAAAAAAAAAGAGGTGGGGGAAGTGTGCCACGAAACATCTATTTGTAAAGGAAGGAAGAGGAGCTGCTTTGTGTACACACAACGCATTTGCAGCTCTAAGGACTGGTAAGAAATGCAGGGATGGCCAGTTAGAGTAGAGTGTGAATGCTGAAAAGCTTGTATTTTTGTGTTCAGTTGCTGGTTGGCTTGGGTAGAGCAGTGCCCTCTGCAAGCTCAGGGGTCACAAGCACACGGGTACCACTTTGTAGAATGTGTTGTTTTGGATTTGGACAAGGCAAGCGATACAATGGGGAAATTGCGCATTGGGGTTTAAAGTATGTCGGGCATACAGGTAGTCCTCGATTTACAGTCACAACTGAGGGCAAAATTTCTGTTGCAAAGTGAGATGTTTGTTAAGTGAGTTTTGTCCCATTTTACCACCTTTCTTGCCACGGTTGTTAAGTGAATCACTGGAGTTGTTAAATTAGTGACAAGCTTGTTAAGTGAATCTGGCTTCCCCATTGACTTTGCTTGTCAGAAGGTCACAAAAGGGGATCACATGGAGTCTGCAATTGTCATAAATATGGGTCAGTTGCCAAGCATCTGAATTTTGATCACGTGACCACAGGGATGCTGCAACGGTCATGTGAAAAATGGTCATAAGTCACTTTTTTCAGTGCTGTTGTAACTTTGAATAGTCACTAAGCAAACTGTTGTAAGTTGAGGACTACCTGTACTTTGCAATCTGAAGGGGTTGTGATCAGGCACCACGAATGATCAGATAGTATGCTGGATAAGATTTTTTTTTTTAGTTTTGACCAGTTAGAATGGAATTACATAGGAATCAGGATCAGAGGTACAATGGGGGGAGTGCTTCCAAATTTGTGCTGTGGCCACAATTCATTTTCTCGTGCTCAGGCTCTCATTTGGTTTGATAACATTGACTGTGACTTCAATCAGAATAGAGCTGGAAGGGACCTTGGAGGTCTTCTAGTCTAGCCGCCTGCTCGAGCAGGAGTCCCTATATCATTTCAGACAAGTGGTTGTCCAGTCTCTTCTTAAAAACCTCGAGTGATGAAGCACCCACAATGTCTGAAGGCATGCTGTTCCACTGGTTAATTGTCCTCACTGTTAGGAAGTTTCTCCTTAATTCCAGGTTGCTTCTCTCCTTGATGAGTTTCCATCCGTTGTTTCTTGTCTTGCCTTTTGGTGCTTTGGAAAATAAATTGACTCCCTCCTCCTTGCGGCATCCTCTCAAATACTGGAATACTGCTATCATGTCCCCTCTAGTCCTTCTTTTCTTTAGACTGGCCATTCCCAAATCCTGCAATCATTCTTCATATGTTTTAGTCTCCAGGCCTTTAATCACCTTATTTGCTCTTATTTGCACTTTTTCTAACATCTCAACATCTTTTTTGTAATGTGGTGACCAAAACTGGATGCAGTATTCCAGATGTGGCCTTACTAAGGCTTTATAAAGCGGTACTAATACTTCACATGATTTTGATTCTATGCCTGTTTATACAACCAAGGATTGTATTAGCTTTTTTGGCTGCTGCTGCACACTGCTGACTCATATTTGTCCACTAGGAGTCTAAGGTCCCTCTCACAGTTACTGTTTTTGAGCCAGGTTTCGCCTAATCTATATTTGTACCTTTGGTTTTTTCTGCCTAGGTGTAAAACTTTGCTTTTCTCAACATTAAATATCATTTTGTTAGATAGGGCCCATTGTTCAAGTCCATCAAGATCTTTTTGGATCCTATAGGGACAAATCTGACAACATTTGTTGAAAAGGTTATTTTGATGTCTAATTGTCTAATTGTATTGTTTTCTAGAGAGCCAGTTTGGTGAGTGGTATAAGGCTAGAAAGCAGGAGGCCATGAGTTCTAGTCCCACCCTGGGTACAAAGCCAGTCACTTTGTCTCAGCCCTAGGAAGGAGGCAATGGCAAACCACTTCTGAACACCTTGCCAAAAAAACTGCAGAGATGTGTCCAGGCATTTTTTGAGAATTGGACACAACTGAATGGAAGAAAAAAATTAGTTCTCTAACCAGAATAAATTCCTGCTGATATTTTGATTGGCATTGGTTTGTACTTTGTGACTAAAAATGTTCTCTTGCCTTTTAGCCTCTCCAGTCTTGATGTTATCTCAATCCAAAATATCATCCCACTTAAGAAAAAATTATTGATTTCCTAAAAGCCATGGGGAATATTTAAAATAAACTACAATTCACATCTGTTAACCTGCTTTTTCACACCCAGGTTTGACTAGTTTAAGGTAGGAACTATAATTTAACATGTGATATAACAAGTAAAAGACAAGTAGGTCTGTTTTTTCTTGACAAACTCACTTGTAAAATAGTAATTGTATTTTGAAAAAATAATGCTGACCAAATCTGTTAAGTCCTGCTTTTCTCTTCCTCATCTGTTTACATTCTTGTGATATTTGATATTTCTTGAAATATCTGTTTCAAGAAATGCCTTAATGTTTGCTGTCTCTATAATATGTACTGTTCTGCTTGATTTTCAGTCTTTTATTGGACTATGTAATTTTTTCTGCCATTCATTTAATACCTTGTCTTCAATTCTTGATAAAATATTCATTTTTACCACTGCAGTTCTTCCTAACAATAGATATATTAGATTTCTCCATCTTAAAATAGCCACCATCATGCTTTTCTAAGACTGTGAATAATTATTCTGAAAAAAGTCATTGCTGTTTTTGTAAAGTAAATATTTGTTTATTAGTTTGCATTTCTGGACTGCCCCCTGCCTCAAATTTCCCTGTACTTGTCTTTTCATCAATGATATTAAAACCTGTAATTGTAGTTGCAGTTATAACATTTTTTTTTCTTCAGATAAATTCCATATGATTTGAATCTTATTAATCCAATATCCTGACACTGAACTGTACTCCTATATATGTTCCATTATTAATTCTAGATAACTCTTTAGATGAGTAACTATAAGTGCAATATTCTTTGCGGGTGATTTTAGTTCATGTTCTTCATTTGCCAATTCAGTTATTAAAATTTTATTTTCTTGGTATGCCTTCCTTGGAAATGGTTCCAATACCAGTAGAAATAAAGAAAGAGAGGGGCAGACATGTTTTCTCTATTTGTTATACTATATTTTTCTGACAAAACTCCATTTTCCAGTATCTTGGTTTCTTATTCTTTATGCTTTATATTCAAACCACATTTCATCTTCTTTGGAATCACTGAAAGGCCATTCTAAATTATCAAATGCATCTTCTGTATAAAGAGAAATAATAATAATAATAATAATAATAATAATAATAATAATAATAATAATAATAATAATAATAATAATAATAATAATAATAATAATAATAATAATAATAATAATAATAATAATAATAATAAGTTGGAAGGGACCTTGGAGATCATCTAGTCCAACCCTCTGCTCAGGCAGGAAACCCTATACCATTTTGGACAAATGGCTGTCCAGTCTCTTCTTAAAAACTTCCAGTGTTGGAGCATTCACCGCTTCTGGAGGCAGGTTGTTCCACTGGTTAATTGTTCTAACTGTCAGGAAGTTTTCTCCTCAGTTCCAGGTTGCTTCTCTCCTTTGACCTATAGTTTTCATCCTTACTTCTTTCCTGCCCGCAGGCGCCTTGGAGAATAGCTTGACTCCCTCTTCTTTGTGGCAACCCCTGAGATATTGGAATACTGCTAGCATGTCACCCTAGTATTCTTTTCATTAAACCTAGACATACCCAATTCCAGCAAACTTTCCTGATATGCTTTAGCCTCCATCCCCTAATCTCTTTGTTGCCCTTCTCTGCACTCTTTCTAGAGTCTCAACATCTTTTTTACATCGTGGTTTCTCCAAAACTGAATGCAGTATTCCCAAGTGTGGCCTTACCAAGGCATTGTAAAGTGGTATATTAATACTTTCACGTGATCTCCCACTTCCGTTCCGGTCGCAGCGCCCGCGGACGTGCAGAGAACTCGTTCTCTGGCCGTCCGGTTTCCCCCCGCCGGTAGACCCTGGATAGGGTCGAAAGTCGCCCTGTAGGGGCGACCGAGAGGAGGGCACTCGTTGATCGCGGAGGGAGCGGCGGCTCCCTCTGCGGTCCGAGAAAACCCCCTTTGGGCCGACGGGGAAAAGATCGGCCAGTAAACATGGCCGATCACTCAGCTGCTCCAGCCGAAAGTCACAGCAACATCTAAGCGAAAAGAACCACCGTGGAAGATCCGGGTGAGACCTTTCCTTCCCTCTTGTTAATTTACCTTTTTCCCTGCTAACAGCTTTAAAAACTATTTCCCTATTGAGAAAGCAGCGTTTGATTACTGGGAAAACTGGCTTTGGAAAAACAATTATTGTTTTTTTTACTATTTTATTTTGTCTACATAAGCAGTTGGAACTCGAGCATCCGGATTATTGTGACTTTCTCTTTTGGCTTGTTTATCTTCAGTTTAGGTGAAAATCCTTAGGGAGGGGGTGGAATGTTCTTTTTTTTCTCCCCCCCCCTCTGAACAGTACTGCCTAAAAAACTTTTTGCTCTCTGGGCGGACTTATGTAGATTCTTTTGGATACAATGCATCCTGGGACTTGGCATGAAGCCCAGAAACTTTGATACAATGTAACTTGCTCCATTTGAACTCCCACTTCCTGATTTTGGCGTGATGCCCAGACTGGATTACAATATAACAACTGACTGCCAGTTTTTATCTCTGTGCTGGAATTGACTATTGGTTTTTTTTTTTTCTCTATCTTTCTTTGGAAATATATCTCTGTCTGCATTTTATATTTTATAACGCTGCAATCTATTTTTTTAAGCTGAACTTCTTTAAAAAAAAAAGAAGAAGATGGAATCCTACTCACAGATTAATTATGGACTTATATTAGAAAAAATCTTGGAAGCGAGACTGGAACTTAAAGAACATTTTAGATCGCTTAGTTTCAAGGAGGACTCAGAATTAAAAATTGAAGCTCAACCTTTGATTGACTATGATACACAATCAGATCTACAACTTAATGAGATGGATGGAATACAATTTACAATCTATTGAATCTACTGAATTTATTGAAGAGGAAGAGGACACATCCTACATGATGGATTTCTTTGATGATCAAAGGCAGAACTCAACTAAAACATTTACAACTTTAAAAGCAACAGGATTGGACTTCAAATACGAGGCACAAAAAATGTTGACAACATGACAGTACAGACAACACTGGATAAAAGAGAGAAAAAGAATATGGTTGGACTCAATGGTGGGAAAAGGCCTTTAGCCAGTTACTAAGATGGGAGGATTTAGAGGCCCTGTTGTGGAAACCTACCTGGCACAAAAAGAAAGCTAGAATTAGATTTAAAATAAGAGTTAAAATTTTATTTGATGGGTAAAAAGGGCTTCTGGACGTTGATTGAACTAATATTTTTGAGATCTTTAAGGTTACTTTGGTATGAGTCAACACTAGATTTAAATTATGGATTTGATTATGATTTGGAATGGCAATAAGAAAAATTGGAAAATTTATAATTAAAGGAGTTAGATTGAGATTGAGCTGGTGAAATATTATGATATTTTTATTTATAAGATTGAATGGTAATTAGTGAGGTATTAAATGGATTAAACTGAAACAATTGAGGAATCTTTTAGGGACGTGGACTGATCTATGAAAATATTGGATAGAATATATGAAATAGAATATAGTTGAGAAATATTAAGATATAGTTATATTACTTGTTTATGATAGAAATAATATTGTCCTATTATTATTATTATAATGTTATTATATTACTATGTCTAATGCAATAGTTTTAAAATATATAAATTCATGTTTATTTACATAATATGTATGTGAAATAGAATAAGAGATATAATTTGATTGAGAAGCATAAATTGAAATTGGATAATAGATAGAGGTGAGAAACAATTTATATTTTAGGAATGCTCGAATTGTATACATAAGAGGGAACTTTTAAAGTAGTAGTTTAAATTGTATATGTATGACTGTATTTTTGTTGTGTTCTATGGAGTGCCCTATCTCCACGATGTGTTGCAAGCACTTGGCTGTAAAACAACAAAAACTAATAAAACGTGTTATGGGATAAATACTTCATGTGATTCTTGATCTATCCTCTGTTAATGCAGCCCAGCACTGTTTGGCTTTTTTTGGCAGCTGCAGCACCACTGCTGGCTCAATAGTAAGTGATTGTCCACTAGGACTCCGGATCCCTATCCACAGTTATCTACTATTGAGCAAGGTACCCCCTATACTATACCTGTACATTTGGTTTTTCTTGCCTAAATGTAAACCTTACTTTTTCACCATTGACTTTCCATTTTGTTTTAGATAGCGCCCAATGTTCAAGTCTGTCCAGGTCCTCCCCTGTATCTTAAGCTGTCCCTTCTGAGTGTGTGGCTATTCCCGCCAGCTTGGTGTCATCCCCAAATTTGATGAGTTCCCCATCATCCCTCGTCCAATCATTGATGAAGATGTTGAAGAGCACTGGCCCAGACAGAGCCCTGGGGCACCCCACTGCACACTTCCCTCCATGTAGATGCGGTTCCATTGAGGACCACACGCTGAGTACGGCCGGTCAGCTAGCTACGAATCCATCTGGTGGTGATGCTGTCTAACCCACATTTTTCTATCTTATCAAGTAGTAGGTTGTGATCTACTTTATCAAATGCCTTACTGAAGTCCAAGTAAATTATATCCACAGCATTCCTCTGATCCACTAATTTTGTCACTTGGTCAAAGAATGCAATAAGGTTTGTCTGGCATGATCTGTTTTTGACAAACCCATGACAAACCCATAGTTCATTTCTTGCTTTTTATTTATAGTATTTATTTACTTATATTATCAATATATTCAAAATTTAGCTCATCCAGCATCAGTCTCTTGTGAACAAATCCATTTTGATCTAATGAATGAATTCAGTTAAAAGACCTTTTAACGCTTTTTCAATGGAGGTTGCTGGCTGCAGCATTATCAACCACAACACCCCAAATACATATTCCAAAGAGATTTTTCTAATAAACTGGAACATTGCCAATATCATTGCGGTATGATTTTATAAATTACCTCTTATGTCTGAGTGATTTATCTGTTTAAGGCATATTTTGATAGCCCCTGGAAAAGTGTTTTAGTGACCTTGGGATATATAGTATTTCTCTAACTGCAGTTAGAGGGAAATCTCTGCACTGTGGAAAGGAAATCTACTGTTCCGATCTTCTCTCCTCCTTGCCAGTCTTTATGGAGGACTCTTTCTCATATGCAGTGCTTTTTTTGTAAAAAAAAAGGTGCCGGAACTCACACACGTCATACAACCCGCCTTGCCTACCCTACAAGGTTCCATCCAAAAAAGGTGTCGGAACTCCGTTCTGGGCGTTCTATGAGAAAAAAAGCCCTGCTCATATGAATTAAAAGTCCCCTGAGGGAATATTATTAGACATGGCAAGATGGAGTGGACTGATGATTTAAAGAATCCCCAACACTCTGCCATGCCTCAAATACTTGAAACATTTGGGCCAATCCTAAATTTAGAGATAGAGAGCAGTTAATATTCTTTCTCCCTGCACTTCTGTCCTGTTAGTTGGTAACCAGAAAGTTTTGGACTTGCCATAATATTCCACCAGAATAGTAAGAGAGCTCTGTTTGTTTGTTTGTTTGTTTGTTTATGAAATTTATTTGCCACCCATTTTGTATCCAATGACTCTGGGCAGCTTACAAAATGAAAACATTGAAAAACATTAAAATCTTCCATCGTAAAAACACAGCAGATTAAAAAAAATAACAGATTAAATGTTGCTGATTACATTTATTATGTAATATCCAAAAATGGTCTAATGTAACATTGTGCTTGATTAAGAGACCCACAGTTCTTTAAAACATGCTCACACTATTGGCTGGGCTGAATAAAGGTATTGTCTGACCAAATATATTGAGATCTTTCTTAGAATTTAGCACTGTTTACATTATTCTGTGTTGAATAAAAATGTTTCAAAGTTATTTGGAACCCCTCCAAAAATGATAGTACAGATAGTACAGAATTGTTTGTACAGACTGCACTTCAGACAAATGTAAGTAGTTCTTCACAGGCATTTTATCCCGACACCATGATATTTATCTCACCCTCAATTCTTATGCCGTGCTGTCCTATCCATTTTCTGAAGTTGTTTTCCCTCAGTATATTCTCTTTTTCCCTCTGTCTGCTTTCACAGATATGGCATTTAATTTCCCCATAGGCTATCACATAAAAGAAACAAAGTCTTTGGCTGGTACTGCATCTGGCAAAGCAGCATCTCTTTTAAGAGCCACAAAGACTGCTGGTATTGAGACAGAAGAAATGGATGGTTAGGGCAAGAAGAAGGTGAATTGCTTAGTTCTTCTGGGAAAGTTTTAAGACTGGGCAGAAAACAGTTGAATTTATTTATTAAAATTTTATTTCAGTAAAGGAAAATAAGTTTGCATATGCCCAAACATAACATTTAAAAAAAAAAAGAAGAAGAAGTATGCTGTGGCTTGGTCATACAGAGAAAATGAATGAGGATTTAGATTTAAAGGACAAAGATAATGTATAAAGCATGTGTGGATTTCTGGAAGCAAAGTTATAAATTATGGAGAGATAGAGTGAGTGGGATTGGTGTAAACTAATTGCATCTATTTCTTTTTCTTATCTTACAACTTTAATTCATTTGGATGGCTCTTATTCCTTTTCTGTGCTTTGCATAATGTTGCTTATCCTCAACAGGAATGGTGTGATATGTGTATATGGGCGTATGTGTATGTATTATGTATGTAGACTTTATTTCTGCACACGACCAGAGACATATATTAGATTTAAAACAGAAAAAATAAATCTGAAACTAAGTTATTGTAAAAGTTGTACTGAAATAATTTTATTTTTTTTAAATGTTTCTTTGCTAATGTATTTGTTAGAATTGGAAAGTTTGCTCCAATCAAATAAGGTTCTGAGAAATTTACCATCCCTATATACAGTAATTAAAATGGTATAAATACCAAAAAAATATAAAATATTAAACTACCCCTTACCAATAACTAGCATTACACTCTTCACAATTCCTTTCCATCCCCAAATCCTACGGAAGAGCCAGGTCAACAGAAATCTTCAGAAACGTAAGGAGGCACTACTGTTATCTTAGGGGAATATTATTCCATAGGAATGTGGGAGGGAGACAAGAAGCCTTATCTTGAGGTCCTGATGCCAACATGTCTTCAGAGATGGGACCTGAAAGATGCTTTCCCTCATAGATCTCACAGGATGGGCAGATTCCACCCAGATCAGGTAGTTTTAGAGCTACCCAGGACCAAAATAATAGAGAGCTTTCATGGTAACAACCAGGATCTTGAATTTATATCAGCCAGTACAGCTCCTGGGTAAGTCTAGTCAAGCAGCTGGGCTGCTGCATTTTGAGCCAACTATAAGGTTAGCCTCATATTGAATGTACTGCAACAGTCCAGTGCAGATTGGAAGTGATAAGGGTGTGACCCACCATCAGCAAAGCTCCCACAGTCTCCTTCTGCTCTTCCAGCAGATGTTTCTGAGTCTAAGGACATCCCTTGATTGTTAACTTGCTTCACCTTCCCTATTCCCTACCATTGCCTTGCTGGGATGAAGGATCAGCCTGTTTCTCCACATCCAGACCCTAACAGTTTCTAGGCATCAGAACAGAACATTAACAGAACAATCAGCAGCTGCTGATTGACCCAAGGTAACAACTGTATAACAGAATAGCATCCACATATTAATGTTACCTCTTTTTCTGATGACCTGTCCCAGTGGTCTACATTAAACAGTAAGGGAGAAAGAGCCAAACTCGCTGGCATCCCAAATCAGAATGTCTGACAGCTCAACCTCTCCTTTGTTCCACTGACCGAAAACTGCCTATTTAGGAAGGAGAAGGACCCATTCAGCATGTCTCCCATTCCCATCTCCATAGCCAGTTGAACGAGGATGGATTTTCAAACCATTCTAATATGGGCTTGACCGTAAAATATAACTGTTTTCTTTATGTTGAACAAAATACTGTACAAATGTGAGATATTTTTTTTAAGTGCTTCCCAGCAGGAGCAAAAGAACGTGTTCAAATGTTCAATTTTGGATACATTGTTCCATGGAAAGAAAACGGTTGAGAGAGAATACATTAGTATTACTAGTGGAAATGTCTGGATTCCCTATAAAATTCTGTGAATGAGGCAAGCAGATGGCACATTAAAAGCCTCACTAGGATGTGAAAATGAATGAAATAAATAGTGAGAATTTCTTGTCAGAAGCTAGAGATGGATTTAGGACATGTTTATCAACCTAAGGAAGGAAACTGACAGATAAGCAGTCAATACATGAGTTACTACTGGAGACAGCTAATATCTGGTTTCAAATAAAAAAAATTAATTATATTCTAAAAGTAGACATTTTATCTGCACAGAGAAGGAAGAAAAGCAGGTATTGAATCATTATGTATGACAATAGGTAGCACTGTTTGGTGGATCAGTCAATCAGCTTCCTTTATTTTCAGCATTATCATTCATGCTAACATTTGTTTCCTTTCCTGTTATGTTCTTAGCAGTTCATCTAGAAAGAAAATCCGTGCAGAGAGAACCATGTACATAATCCTGAAATTTAAAAGATGGCAATTTTGCTAGCAACTTATGAAGATGCACTGTAATTCATCAAAAATAGAAGCATTCCCTCAGGTCTTTTCTTTCAAGATGCTATACTCTTGATTATTAATGACAAATTCCCACCATATAACCTTCATAACCTTCCCTTTTTGCAGCTGGAAATTAACTGCACTAAATGTATAAAATTCAGTCCATGTGTGCAATCTGTAAATATTTGTGAATAATGCATAGATATAGAAAACACTAGACATCTTAGTGCCTATGACTGACTGCATGACACACATATTTACAGTCATAATGACGAGACTTATTCGTGATCTGTTCTTTCAAAGGATATCAATGTCTAGACTGAAATCCAAAATAATTTTTAAAATTTTCCATTGTGGGAAGTCGCCCCCCCAGAGAAGAAAATATTAAAAGGGCAGAAAAATATATTTCCTCAGGATCTTGAAGAGGCAGGAAAGCATGCCCAGTTTTCTTAATAGCCCTAGGTCTCCCTTCTCCAAGCAGAAACCAGCTCTAGAGATACAGATGTAAATCCAGGGAGCTAGGAGATTAAGAAGACAAAGACCTAAAATCTACATACCTCACCCAAACTCTAAGAATCATCAGCCCCAGCCCCAGGGAAGCAGGATATGACCTTTGGGTCATAATAGGGTTAACCCATCACCATCAGAATACCAGGAAAGCACACTCAGACTCAGGTCAAAGTTCATGCCACAGGAACAGGAAGCAACTCCAAACAAAAGGCTCCAGAGGATATAAAAACCCACTCCTCACATGTGTTCAGCCCTTTTTTTCACTTCTCTTTTCTGCCAGGGCCATCTTTCTGTCTGGCTCTCCTCTTCAATAAACTGCAACCTTCTTTCTAAAGCAGTTGCCATGTTGTTTATCCCCAGCTTGGACTGAACCATAATGAAGACTTTTCTTCCAACAATTTGGCACCCCAGATGGGACTCCAAGCTAACCTCTCCAATGGACTGAGACTGGTAAGCCCCATCTTGCTGGCAGCAGGCCTCTTGTGTCTGTGGATGGGTTACCAGGCCCTGCCCATGTGGAGCCAGGGTAGTAAAGGGAGTTTTGGGTTTGAGTTCAAGGGCTGCTATGGAAAGAAGGTGAAGGTGAGTACCTCTAAAATTTAACTTTAAAACCCAGGAGAGAAAAGGAAATGTATATGTCTTTGTGTGTGAGTGAGAAGACCCCCTTTTTTTCCCCATTCACAGTTGGATTTTGCTCCTTCTGGTCTTTTCTAGCCGCAGAAAGGATCTGTTCAAGTGACAGACCCTGGAAAACATGGGGGTTTGGCCAGAGTGCAGGACCTTTTCTTAGGGAAAAGGGAGAGGCTGTATGAAAATGGAATGGAATGAGTGAATGAGAGAATTGGATTTGGGCAACCAGCTGGTAAGGCCCTGTAAGCAAAGCCTAGCTCAGGAAACTGCCTGGAAACTGCCTGTAATCCCTGTAAGGCAGCAGGGAGGAGTGCCTGTATTCCCTACGTAGGCAGCGGGGAGGAGAGGACTAACGAAGAGTCTGGAAACGTTCCCAAAACAAGGAGGTAAGGGTACTCCGTCTGGGAAACGGAGTCCTCCTGGACACCTTTTTTTTGTCCAAAAACCCGGAGTTCCCAGGGAAGGAGGTGAGGATACTTAGACAGGGAACTGAAGTCCTCCTGGAGGCTTTATTTTTTTCCAAAAATCCCGGAAGTTTGTTTTCCCTTTTGTACCTGACTGAGCCAAAGTGAGCCCCACATCTGAGAGGGAACATGGGAAGCGGCAGTTCAAAGGTGACAATTAGGACTCCCCTAGGAGATTTGCACAAAACGAAGAGCAAAAGAAATATGTAAGAAATGGGCTTTGCTGGGAAACCAATTTGGCTAAATAAGGGTACTTAAAGGGAAATTAAAGTATAAGAAATAGTGATTCTCTCTCTCTCTCTTCTTCTATGCAACCACGTGGTATGTTTAAGATTTGTGCCTTCCCTAATTTGAGTTAACTGAGATTTATAGTGGGAATGACTAGGATGTGTAAAACTAAGACTTCTGTTTCCTTTTCTG
This sequence comes from Azemiops feae, assembly GCA_023970755.1. Classification (NCBI taxonomy): domain Eukaryota; kingdom Metazoa; phylum Chordata; class Lepidosauria; order Squamata; family Viperidae; genus Azemiops; species Azemiops feae. Next base: position 3,690,405 of record JALGBA010004297.1, on the reverse strand, counting down.
TTTTCCTTGTCTTTGTGTATATATGTGTGTCAAAGTCTTTGTGTGTGAGATAAATGTGACTGTTTATTTTTTCTAACCCAAAGATAAAAGAATTTTAAAATTCTGCTAGAAATTCTGCTTAAAACAAGCCACCAAAAAAGGAAATACCCTCACTCTGTCTGGCCAACAAACAGAGTGAAGAAAAATGTGTTTGTTTGTTTGTTTTTTTCTTTTCCCCTTTCTCTCTCTGTACTCTTAAGAACAATCCAAAGTTACCAGGAGGGAATGTTTTAAGTTCATCTGCTGGAAAAGTTTCACTTGCATTTACTGTATGTGTTTTATCTGCCTATCCTTTTCCTGAAACATGAGGTGTGTCTAGCTACAAGAGCCTCCTAAAACTCAAGTTTGCTTGTGTGGGGAAATAATCTTCTTCTTAAGTTACTTTTGTTATCCTATCACTAATTGGTGAAACTACTATGAAGCTAATCCTGGAACATATAAGCATTTTTTTCAATCTCTAAAATAATGTGGTCTATTTTAGAATAAATGTTAAGGGTAGATCCTCCTGCCCCTGGAAAATTGCACACCTTAAAATATTAGGCTTTTAAAATTATTTGGAGCTTTCAGCATTCTCAAGCTGCCTAGCATTTTTTTTCAAGTTGCAAGTCCTTAAGTCTTTATTATGTTACAAATGTTCAGTTCAGAAATGAGACCTTTCATTTATGTTTTCTTACCAGAATCCAGCCTTTCTTTTGTCCTCATCTGTGATTTCCTCATTTTGTCTGCCTATCTGTTTCTTTAACCACTGCAGTATTAATGTCTTTTCAAACTCTGCCTGCAAGCTACCCCCCCCATCTACTTCTCTTTTTTCTTATCCTCTGTTCACCATGCCTTTGTCTTCCTCTCCTGGGAAAGTCCACCCAGAAAGGGGGGAGGGGACCTTGTTCTCATATCTTTCAGCCCTGCATAGATGACCCCCCCAACCTTTGGAAGCAGAGCACACTGACCCAGACACTGCCTCCATCCATTTGAGCCATGGAATTGAGTTTTGAATCCAGTCATCCACTAAAAAGCCACCATGCAACCTGAATGGAACAGATCTTCCCAAGTCCTACCATTCCCCCAGATGCCTGTGAGAGCTGCAGAGGAAGGAAGGAGTCCTGGAGCCATTGGTCCCCATGTGAAGCCTCAGAAGAAAATTAGGAAGACTATGGGTGGGAGGGTGGGAAGTCATTGTAAAGTTTTCTTTCTTGCCCCATTTGTATTGTAACAAGCCAGTTGAATGTATTTATGGAGAGATGGCATTTGGGAGTAGTTGGCACAGCAAGTACTGAACAGATGCCTGTGACTTCTATCTGGTGGGACTTCTATCTGGTGGGAGGGAAAATTTATCCAGGATGGTTGTATTGCCTGTTTTGTAGAAGTAGCTGCACATATACATGCACACACACCATTCAGAATCACATTGAGTCTTTCCCCTCCACCTACCTTCAGTAAAGTTCCCCAGGCTGATTTTTGGCTCTATTGCACCAAAGCTTTGCATGCACAACTTCCTGAAAATTCCAAGGGGGAGGGAACCAGGCCCCCTCAGGTAATTTGCAATTCATATGCCCTGACTGAGGAAGTAGCAGGAAAGAGATCTCCAAACCTAAGCCTTGAATATCTTGCACTGGTGGACTCAGATTGGGAGTCCTAGGGCTCAAAAAAAAATTAATAGCCTGGCTTGCATACTGGCTAACCTCAATTGGACATTACAAACCTGGATGCACTGAACTAAGAGCTAAGGCAGGAAACAACCCTTGAAAATGGGCAGCCAGTGGTTATGTACTGAGGCAAACCATGGCTGTGAAGAATTTTGGGAGGAATGTGCAAACCTGACTGGAAGCTCAAAGTGACATCCAACATTTGAAAATAATTGGCACAGAGTATTGGAAACTATAAATTTCTTTTCCACCTAACAAAATTTTTGCCCTGACTTTTAGAACTTTGTGAGTTGGAAGTTCCCCTTTTGGGAGCAGGGATCTTTTTCTGCTTGCCTCCATTAGTGTCTTCTTTTTTTTGTGGCTTAACAGTTTAAAAGCTTGTCTAACGAGTATCCCAGATCAGATCAATTTTAATCTTGTGCCAGTAAAAGTGTGTCACCCACACTATTATGGCACAAAGGGGGGATTGTGGGAAGTCAGCCCCCCAGAGAAGGAAATATTAAAAGGAAAGGGCAGAAAAATATATTTCCTCAGGATCTTGAAGAGGCAGGAAAGCATGCCTAGTTTTCTTAATAGCCCCAGGTCTCCCTTCCCCAAGCAGAAACCAGCTCTAGAGATACAGATGTAAATCCAGGGAGCTAGGAGATTAAGAAGACAAAGACCTAAAATCTACATACCTCACCCAAACTCTAAGAATCATCAGCCCCAGCCCCAGGGAAGCAGGATATGACCTTTGGGTCATAATAGGATTAACCCATCACCATCAGAATACCAAGAAAGCACACTCAGACTCAGGTCAAAGTTCATGCCACAGGAACAGGAAGCAACTCCAAACAAAAGGCTCCAATGGGTATAAAAACCTGCTCCCCACATGTGCTCAGCCCTTTTTTTCACTTCTCTTTTCTGCCAGGGCCATCTTTCTGTCTGGCTCTCCTCTTCAATAAACTGCAACCTTCTTTCTAAAGCAATCGCCATGTTGTTTATCCCCGGCTTGGACTGAACCATGATGAAGACTTTTCTTCCAACACCATGAATGAAAGTGTCCTATTCATCTGACTGATAATGAGAAACTTTCAGTATCTTCTTTTCAATATTTCTATAGATAGGAAAATTATCTTCTTCACACAGAAAGTTCTTTTTCATTCTAGATTATAGGAAATTACATGATGGGTTGGAGTTTCAATTCCAACTGAATTTGTGACAAAAGCTTTCTAACATTAAGAACAGTTTAAGAATGGAACCAATTAGCCAGAGAAGTGGCAGGTTTCCCTTCACTGGATATGCTCAAAGAGATGTTAGCTGCCTGTTGAGGTGCCTTAATTCAGATTTCTGCCCAAAGAGAGGGATTGTTCAACTCCATATTTACAAGATCAAAGAGAGAAACGCTCTTAAAACAGCGAAAGGAAATGGGATGGACAACATAGCAAAGATGGATTCAGTCACATAATTTCTGTTGATTACCTATTGTTTTACTTACTGCTTAATCAGAACTGTTAACCAACATGGTGTTTTCTGGATAGCACACATCTCTCCCTCTCTCTCCCCTTGTGTGTTAGGATAGGAAGACGGGATTAAATCATTTAATGTTTTAACAAATATTCCCCAAATATCAAAATGAAAGCTAGTAGGAGAAAGGAAGGTGGGGGGGTCCTAGCTAAGCACAATGCATATCTTGTACTGGTCACATATTGTATTTCCTACAGGGTTGCTGCAGAAGATCATTAGAGCTCAGGCTATTCAGTAAGTTAAGGGTGAAGAGTAGATTTGGATTGTATTCTAGTAGCAACCTCTGGTTAATGGAACACATATTTACTAATATGTCTCATTTAAATATAAGGAAAAACTTCCTGATGCAAAGAGCTTTAAAACAATGGACCAGACTGCCTATAGTTGTTAATGGGTCTTCCATCTCTGTAAGATTTTAAGACAAGGTTGGACAATCATTGCTCATGGATGATTAAGATAACCATTGTTTATTAAATTAATTCAACTGGGTAGCTTTGCATCAAACACTAAACCATAAATTAACTATCCAAGTTGGATCTAAACATTACAGTAGAAAAATATGGGCTTGGCTATTTTGTGAGTCTTAGTTTTGTGTGACTAAAAAAAAAAGTGTCCCTTGAGTTAAGCTTGATTCTTTGAGATTTATGCAGACAGATCAAATAAAGTTTATATGCCTTGGCGAACATATTGTATATGCAGCTAGTTTTCCTGGGTTGTTTTTACAACTCCCAGAAGTAGGCAGCCGGGCATTTCCTCATAGTTTCCTATCCAAATACTAACCAAATATAGCCAATGGAAGAGAATATATGTAAGTCAGGGTTGTACTGGGGAATCCTTGGTACCCTCTAAGCTTGTTTGCTTTCATTTCATTATCTGACTAGGTAACTGTCAAAGATCCTCACCTCACCCCTGGCAAAGAAGACAAGGAGACGCCACCCCCAGAGGCCCTTTCGTTGCGCCTCAGCAGTCTCCGTGCTCACTCGCTCCGCAGCTCCCACCCCCACCATCCGGCCATCCGTCAGCTGGCCGGTGGCCGGCACACACTGGCAAGTCCGTTCCTGGGTCTCCAGCCTGCCGCGGTCTCCCAGCTGGTCGGCAGAGGCTTGGAGGCGCCACCGCGACCTCTTGGCTGTTCGGTGACCTCCGCGGCCGCCCGAGAACGCCGGCGAGGCCATCAGCTGTGCGGTGGCTCCCGCGGCCGCCCGAGGACGCCGGCAAGCCTGTCAGCTGTTTGATGGCTTCCGTGGCCGCCCGAGGATGCTGGCATGACTCGTCAGCTGTTCGGCGGCTTCTGCGGCTGCCCGGGGACGCTGACAAGGCTTGTCGGCTGCTCGTCGGCTTTCCGGCTGCTGGTCACCACTGCACTCCTCTGCCCTGCATGCCACCCTTGCCCCCCCACCTGTTCCATGTCGAGCGCGTAGGGCTTGACAGTAACATTATTAGTGCTAGCCACTGCTAGCCACTACCCGTGCTAGGATTGATAATGTTACTTAATTGGGTAATGACATGTCTGCTAGCAAACAACCACGTTCAGAGAGCACCAAAGACTCCATATAATCATATATGATCAGGCTTATTTATTTATGAGATTTATTATTTATTGCTAGCCAGTAATATAGGATTTTATATTCACTAGTATCAAACACATGCATCAAAACACCGGAAGAGGAAGCAGACCAGATTCCCCACATATGCACACACATTTTTTTTAGTGTGAATATGACCTAGCCACAATAAAGATTTGGACTGATGTAAGGAATTTGTTCAAAGACTATCATGACTACCTGATTTTCCAGCACTGCCCAGTTCCAACTCCATCTCCTTCTCATTCCATAGACCTAAAGCCCACTGCCGTCTTTCGTCTTTCTCACATACACACACACACACACACACACACACAGTCTCTCTCATACATGCTATAGGCTGGGCTGTTAAAAGAATAGTATAGATAAACTATACAGAATGCATCTTTATAATGGAGGAAAAAGAGTGGCAACCTCAAATGAGATCCTCCACTGTGCACTTTATAGGACTTCCAAATTCTTAAGGGACCACTCTGTTCCTCTCTAATTTCCCTTTTTAAAATTGAACCATTAAAATGTAAACATTATATGCTAACAACAATTGACACCCCATTCTTTAGCAGAGCAAAAGCCATTGTTACCTAATTACCCATGGCAAGGAATGCTGATAACCACTACTTGAGCAATTTTGCAGATCTATGCAGAATGAAAACTCCAGATACTTGCTGGTTAATCTACAAACACTATTTGTCAGTGCACCTCAATTTGCTTTGAAAAGGACTTGCTATCGCCTCATCTATATAACCAAGGACAACTATATCCAATTTTGGACTCTACCTTGGCTGAAATAATGTGAATCTTTAAGTGGGATAGCTTTGCACATCTGTAACCCAAAGCTATCCCAGAGCGAAGGCTTCTGTTTGCAGAGATTGGTTCTCCTTGCAAAGGTGCCTTGTGGCCAGAGCTGTATTCTGGATTGTTGAGATGCATTGAAATAACAAGATATTTGATAGACAAGGAAGAGAAGGAAAAAATTATTTACACATTTTAGAGGGATTAAGTACTATTGAATTCAGTAGGACCTCTGGGGGGGAAAAGAGGCCTAATAATTTAGATAATTATCTCGGGTGTGTCTTTTAACTTTCTCTAATTTAATTTAGAGAACTCAACTAGGTTTGGTTCTTTTAATCAGTCATTGTCAGCTCCAGTAGGAGAACCGGATCAAAAATTCAGCTCCAAGAAAGGCTAAAACTAATTTTATTTAGATTGACTCTAATTACAGAATCTTATAGGCCTGATTGTACTGCAATCTCTCCGGCTTCATAATAGGTCAGTGAATCAGCAAGGCGTCTGTATGAGTTGCTTCTAAACATTATCTGGACATTCTGTAATAGATCCTGCATATCTCTGTCAAGGACATCTTCCTTATTCTCTAGAGTTATTTGGCATAAGTAATAGGCATCCTCCACACCCATCTAAGTTGTTTCAAAGAGATACTTAAAATTGTAACTGGAATCTGACCTGCAAAATCCACACACCACACAACCTACTTGGAAAGCAGGATTGGTTTTCATTTGCATACAGCCTACTGCAAATGCCGCTAAGATTGTCCATTGTCTGTATTAATTTGGCACTAAAAGAGCTTGCAGTTAAAAAAAAACTTCTTTCCCCAAAATCTAGATCTCTCATATCATAACCTCACCATTGTGTGCTATCTTCTCCTACTCTTTTTTTTTTTTTAAGGTTTTAGTAATTATGGATCATGTGGGCGCATTCAAATATGTGCATATTATAAAACAGTAGTTGATTGGGAAGTTATTTTCAGTTTCTGCAATTAATGCCATATAAATAATAATTGAATGTAAAATCTTGATATTTGAAACCACATATCAGAGCAATATAAAATAAAGCTCAAAAAGGAAGGATTAATTTATCTTAAAGCCACTACTGTTGCTATATTTCCTTATCTCATTTTTCTTTTTCCCAATTGCTATCTTTTCTCCCCAACTATTAGAGATTGAAGATTTGGGTTTCAACAGGACTGAAATATTGTACAGTACCATCACAACTAAATGAATGCAGTGAAAACAAAGGAAATAAATAAACCACATTTCCTATAGCAGAGCTAACCACTGCCAACAACAAAGGCATTTTAGAAAGTAACAGCTGAATGTGGAAGCCCATTTTAGGATGTGTTCCTATGGTATGACAAGGAACTCTAAATCTCAGTATCTTTACTGGGATCTAAGCTTGATGTTTTGGCACAGAAGGAAAATCCTGCACTGCATTTCGTCTCATACACGCTATAATTCAATATTTGCCACAAAATTCCATATACAGACTCTGCCATTCAATCCCACCTTCCCTGCTCAGTCTAGTCTCAGAGAATTATTAAGCAAAGGAAGGCAAAACTTGGCTTGATCAAGCATCAAACAAGCATTAATGCATCTTATTGTTCCAGAATTCATCTTAAACAATATCTTAATTCTTCTAGGAATGGGAATGATTCCTAATAAAACCCTGAATTTTGTGTGTGTGTGGGGGGATTTATGGTGATTGATAATTCAGCTCTGGATCAACAGGGTGAATATCACTTTGAAGACTAGTTAAGAAATGTAAGAACATTATTCTACAAATTTAAAAAGAAAAAGCTGCCTTGTCGTGTCCTACACTGAGCAGGGTCACTCCAAATATACCAGGATTCTGTTTCTGATAGGTTACTAGACAGCCATCCTGAAATTCTCTTGTGGAATCATTTCTATGCAAATTTTTAAGTCCTACTCACTGAAATAAATTTGTTTGCGTAGAATATGCACTGATACTAGAGATAAAGAAAAACCCAAAACAACCCAATCTCAGGAGTTAGATTATAAATCTGAGCAAAAAGATGAAAGAGCCATTTTGATGTCTCAAGATCCACTTTCCAAAAGTCAACAACAAAACAATAACAATACACACAAACTATAGCTCTCTGTGACTAAGGAGCAGACACCACCCACCCATAGGCTCATTGTCGGAAAAGCTGCTAAAACTGCTTCTCTATAGCAAGAGGAGGAGACCTACGGTTCAACTTTGTTGAAGAAGCATCGACGTAGCAGCAGTATTAGAGTTGTGATGGCCAAGAAGGTGGTGCACATGGTTCTTCCTCCATTACCAAACCAGGGGTATTAGTGGGCTACCCGGAAAGCAACAGGCAGAGTGGCATTGCTGCCCTTGAGCAGACTCCCTGATAGCATGGGAAGGAGGCTAGGCAGAAGGAAGGGGGGGCTGTTTTGTTCCTGGTCACCTGTGGGCTCTCCTGACCCTTTCAGAGAAGATTAGAGGATAAGATGGAATTAATGGGGAGGAAAATGAGGGCATGGGCCTCTAGTCTTTCAGAGAGTACAGCTCAAGATGGACCAAGTCATGCAATGGCTCTGAGTCACAAGCTAAGAAAGCTAAAGGCTTTTTCTTTTGGGGGAAAATCTCCCCTCTTCTCATTTGCACAGGATTCAGGTTCTGTTCTAAGCCCCCCCCCCCCCCGCTTGAACGAAACACGGTTTCTGCAGAACATCAGATGTTATGCATGCGTCATATTCTGAAGTCTCTGAAAGTCTTAATCTTTCCTAAACTTGTGTGATTTTTTCTGGCATAAGGAATTGTGTAAAATAATGGGGTGAGGGAAGAAAATGTTGCATGAAATGCATCACAAATCTCCTGGAAATCATTTCTCCATCAATATTTTCCTCTGGAACATTATTTTGCTCAACAAATGACAGACAGGCTTTTCTAGTACTTCTGTTTTCATGCTGTCTCCTAACTCCTTTACAGCATCTGCCCCTTCTCTCGGCTGCAGCATTTCTTCTCCTTTTTGTTGGCACAAGATCTTCAAGGGTATTTTCCTCTCCACTCAATGCATTCCCTTCTTTCCTCTAATTATACTACCATCTGCCCCCCCCCCCTCGATAATCTGCAAATCCTTTTGGTTCTAGCCGGCCACCTGTTCTTTTAGAGACTATGTTATTGCTTTCCATGCTTTGCCTTCTTGCTGATGCCCTCTTTCACAATTTCTCTGACTTCTGTCCACCGGCAGCAGCTGAAAGAAGAAGCCCTTCAATTTGTTGTCACATGAAAGATAAAAATGCTAGATAATTAGCTGGTTTTGAGCACTGTAAATAGAGAATCCCCTAATGGAAATGTTAATGCTAATTAATGTTAGTAACACTATGCACTAAGTCAATCTGTTGTAGCAGGGTGCTGCCTACTTCTTTGCAGATGACAAAAAGGCCAGTGTGAGCATAAGCTTAGCTTTCTTGACTAAGCTGAAGTAAACATCTCTTAGAGCAGATTTAGATTTTGTTTCTCTCAAAATGCCCCCCAATTCCATCTTTTTTTCTCTCTCTGAGTTGCATTGGTGTTGTCTATCTAGGATTTAAAAGAAAAAAAAAGAAAAAACACCAGTTAAGTTCATCAGAATATCAATAGTCTCCACCCTGACATCAGCTTGTTCTTGCAAGCTGGACATGATTGTGAAATTATATAATGGATGTATATAATAGAAATTGATTGGCAATTGCTTATGCTTCCATATTACCACATTCTACCCAAACACATCATAAAATCAATTGCCCATAGCTATCCCTTACGAAGCAATTTTATATCTTTAGACACCAAACAGAAGCTCAACATTTAAATCAGATGTTTGTCAAACTAAATACCCACCTAATGAAATGGTAAAAAAAAATCAACAAGGAAGTCTCTCCTTCTGTTTTTCAATTCCTTAAAACAACTTTGAAGACACAGTAGTTTGCAGTAGAATTTTTATCTGCCAATAACAACATGTTGAGAATACGGATAAAAGAAAGCCTTTTAGTTATTGCTCCATTCCAGGCTGCCAGACATCCTGCAGTAACAGACACACATTACACATGCATACAGACACAGGGAAATGCCTTAGATTGTCTGAGCTGTCCTCCATCCTGCTATATGCTTCTGCCTGGACAAACACAAAGCAAACAAACTTAAGCAGGCTTTATAGTAGGGAGCTGGAAAGCTCTCAAGCCACCTTTTCCCTTGAAAGGTCAGCAAAGAGTTAGGAGATGGGGAACAGTTCTACAAGGGAACAGGAGTTGCTCATAAGCTTCAGAGTTTCAAAGAAAAGACAAGTTCTCAGCAATTTAAAATATATTACAGTTTCAAGCAAGAGTGGCTTCCATACATATTACACATTATGCAGTAAGGCAAAAATAAATATGTAAGGCAGGCTTGCCAAAGTTTATATCAAAATATACTGCAAATTGGTTGGAGAACAAAGAATGGAAGAGTCAGAAATCAAACATTTATATATATTGTTTAGGGATGTTATTATTATTTTTCTTTTCTTTTTACTATTTATAAACAATAACATAATGGAGACATTGTTACTAAGCTCAAAAAAATCATATTTCTTCCCCCCTTTTTAATATTAGGAAAACAATGTACTTTGCTTGGTATCTTTTATTAATGTTATTTTGGCATCAGTTGTACAATTATGGTAACTATGTATCCATGTATAGACATTATCTTTAAAAAAAAAACAAATTAAACCCATTAAAAATAAAAATACTAAAATATTCCATAGCTAAACCAAAAATAGGTTGATGTAGGAAGTGAGTCATGTGAAGATCCTCTGGGGGGAAAACCCTTTATTTGAAATGATCTGTATAGAATCATAGATGTGTTATTTGTTAAGCCATAAATTATAAGCACAGTTTGCCTATCTAAAAGCACTACAACAATACACTTAGTTGTAATTTAGAGAAGAGAATGTGTTTATTTGGAAAGTTTGTGTTATTTTTTTCCACCTTTCAATACATGGGTGACAAAGCTACATTTCCTTAGAAATCAACAACAGCTCACAGGTCCTTATAGTTCTTATCCATAGCCAAAGATTGTCATACTCATATCAAGACCCCATCCTGCAGCAGACTTAATTTACTCATTTCTTTAGAACTAATTATACATTACCCCAATCTGAACGGTCAGTGTTCATGAACAATTTAATAATGAATTTCCCCGTACATTAAAACATTCCACACTCAGCATCATGATAAGAGAAAACAATTACAGGTTTCAAAAAAAAAATGTGCCAGAACCACATTATATCAGAAGTCTTGCTTAAATAAAAATCATTTTGAAGGTCAAAATATCACTTCATAGGCAACTCTTCTTCTAATATCACATCATTTGTTAGAAGCATTTAGCTGCCGTCAGTAAAGAACAAACTTGCCAATCTGAATGGGGAAAAAATCAAAAGATACAAATCTGATTCCAGAGGTGGCAATATCCAAAACCTGGGGGATGGGATGGGAATTGGTACTTTCAATTTCTTGTTTTTATGTTAAAAAAAAAAAAAAAAAAGTACAAGACCTGTTTAATCATAAAAGACTTGATCTCTAGTTCATCCAGCAGCTTCCTTATATTATTACACAGATTAAACATAATTCTAATTCTCAGAAATTCTAATTCTAAAAAAGTGCATTTAGCCAGGTTTCCAAGAGAAAGCACTCTGGAGTCATGCATCTTGTTGAATAGCAGTTTCCACTTATTTAGCATTGTAGATGGAAGTAGTAATCTCTTTGGGGAAAGGATCTTTTGCTTTTTAATCAGGGCTATTATCAGCCTGGAAGGTATATTCCCAACACTTTGTTTCTTTGTGTTGAGCCCTGTTGTAATTGTAATTTTTAATGTCCTGATTTTGGGGAAGACTACAGTGGGTGGAAGACTGGGGGGGGGGTTGATTTCCTTCCCACAATAAATGCCTAGATCATTCCCAATTATTTTAAGCATAATCATTATCAATAAATAATTATCACTATCTTCTGAATTTCATTTCCATTTTTCTCTTCTCTTCTCTCCCACACCCTCATTCTTGGATCAATACAGCAATATGGTTGCATTGTAGTAGACAAGAATCTTGATAACACTTTCCAGATTCAGCAACTTTACTAGGGCACAAGCTTATGAGAGTTCACATCATTACAATGGGTTCAGTATGCTTGATGGGAAACAGAATAACAGAATAACAAAGTTGGAAGGGACCTTGGAGATCTTCATCAATGACTTAGATGAGGGAATTGAAGGGGAACTCATCAAATTTGCAGATGACATCAAACTGCCAGGAGCAGCCAACACCCCAGAAGACAAACTCAGGATCCAAAAAGATCTCGACAAACTTGAACAATGGGCCCTATCCAACGAAATGAGTTTCAATGTGGAGAAAAGCAGTTTTACATTTAGGCAGGAAAAATCAAAGGTACAAGTACAGATTGGGCAAGACCTGGCTTAAAAACAGTAACTGTGAGAGGGACCTTGGAGTCCTAGTGGATGATCACTTAACCATGAGCCAGCAATGTGCAGCAGCAGCCAAAAAGCCAATACAATCCTGGGTTGTATAAACAGAGGCATAGAATCAAGATCACGCAAAGTATTAGCACCGCTTTATAAAACCCTAGTAAGACCACACCTGGAATACTGCAGCCAATTTTGGTCACCATATCACAAAAAAGATGTTGAGAGTTTGGAAAAAATTTAGAGAAGAGCAACTAAGATGATCAAAGGCCTGCAGACTAAAACATACGAAGAATGGCTACGGGACTTGGGTTTGGCCAGTCTAAAGAAAAGAAGAAATAGGGGAGACATGATAGCAGTATTCCAGTATTTGAGGGGCTGCCACAAAGAAGAGGGGGTCACATTATTCACCAAAGCACCAGAGGGCAGGACAAGAAACAATGGTTGGAAACTGATTGAGAGAAGCAACCTAGAATTAAGGAAAAACTTCCTGACAGTGAGGACAATTAACCAGTGCAACAGCTTGCTTCCAGAAATCGTGGGGGCTCCATCACTGGAGATTTTAAAGAAGAGGCGCTAGACAGTCATTTGTCTGAGATGGTATAGATTCTCCTGTTTGAGCAGGGGGCTAGACTAGAAGACCTCCAACATCCCTTCCAGATTCTATTCTATTCTACTCTACTCTACTCTACTCTACTCTACTCTACTCTACTCTACTCTACTCTACTCTACTCTACTCTACTCTACTCTACTCTACTCTACTCTACTAATCCAACCCCCTGGTCAGGCAGGAAACCCTATACCATTTCAGATAATGGCTGTCTGAAATGCTCTCTTCTTAAAAACTTCCAGTGTTGGAGCATTCACAACTACTGGAGGCAAGTTTTCCACTGATTAATTGTTCTAACAGTTAAGAAATTTCTCCTAGGTTGCTTCTCTCATTCATTAGTTTCCATCCATTGCTTCTTGTCCTGCCTTCAGGTGCTTTAGAGAATAGCTTGATTCCCTCTTTTTTGTGACAACCCCTGCGATACTGGAACACTGCTATCATGTCACCCCTATCCTTCTCTTCAACTGAGATAAAGAGGGAAAGGGAAAGAGAGACGAATGGCTGAAATTCTGTCTCACTGATTGTTAATAATCCTCACTTTTCAACATTTGGAGCTTGGACAGAAGAGATCAATTAAAAGCAGACTTGATTGACACAGGTTCAAAGGCATGCAATATGAGCCTTGCCTGTGTTGCCTGGCCTAAACTTTGAAAAACCAAATAGTATATGAAAAGCCAAGCTTAAATTCTTCTAAAGATTTTTTTGGCTTTTAAGATATGAATCAATGAATCTTTATGGGCACATCAGGTGCACAATCTGCATCTAAAATGGGGGCCTGCTTTGAACCTGAGCTAGGATCTTTGACAGCAAGCACGTCAAGTGCCATGATGAAATGCAAAATGATATGAATATGGTTATTAGCCACCTGCCACCTTGAGATTGCATTCAGTTTCAGTGGGAGGAAAACACACATACACAGCTCTGTAAAAAGAGTCAGTTTGTTGCCTATCCTTTCCCCCCAAAGTTTAAAAAAAATGGAAGGGGCATTTTTTTTTTATCAACTTCAAGCAGCCGGGCTGGAACAAGGACAGGCTCCAGCTATCAAGTGATCTGATACATTGTGGTGGAGGAGATAAGAAAATAGCTAACTCCCTGCAGTTGCCCTCCTGCCTTCCTCTTTCTCTTTTCTTCCTTTCATCTAGGTTAGGTTTGTTCTTTATCATAATTGAGGAGGCATTCTGTGAAACTGGAACTAAAGGGGGGGGGGAATGGGGAGGTATGCCTGTTATCTATTGGAAAGAGAGAAAGGGTTGAAAACAAACTTTAAAAGTGCACTGGATTTTGGCCAATTTGGAAAGTAAAAATAAAGTAACATCATTCAATGCATGGTTGAGATGACTGATCCCAACCAAGTAATCAAACCTAAATTAGTATACCCTTCTTGATGGGAGTACCAGTGTTTCCCAATAACATCTTTTTATATGTAAAGGTTTGGCATTCTTGTTTTAATCAGGAAAGGTCTCATTAAAGTTTTCCCCACAAGTGAAATTGCATGGCTTCTGAAGCCACACTTTAGGATTATGGATTAGCACAAGCTTCCTCACTTCTGTTTGTGGCAGATAGAGGCAAGGTGAGCCAAAGGGCTAAGTTTGTCCAGCTGGACAAACTCAGCCAAGCGATGGGGAGAGTTAGAGAATTCACCCTGAATGGAATAATCTTTTACCCAAGAGAACCTGGAAAAGAAAGTCAGCCAATCAGATTTTAAATTGCCACTCCCAGCAACTAATGTCATCCATCTTTGCCAGAAAAACAGATTTCTGAAGGGGTCAGCTAATACAGCTTTTCCTTATCTGTGGTATTTCTTGAATTTGCTACAACACTGTAACAGGCCCTAAACAACTGGCAGTCTTCAAAATATCCCAAGGGAATGTGGGAAGTCAGCCCCCCAGAGAAGGAAATATTAAAAAGGGCAGAAAAATATATTTCCTCCAAGGATCTTAAAGAAGCAGGAAAGCATGCCCAGTTTTCTTAATAGCCCCAAGTCTGCTTTCCCCAAGCAGAAACCAGCTCTATAGAAATGCAGATGCAGACCATTCAGGAAAGTTGGAGCTAGAAGATTAAGAAGACAAAGACCTAAAATCTGCATACCTCACCCAAACTCTTAAGAGTCATTAGCCCAGCCCCAGGGAAGCAGGATATGACCTTTAGGACATAATAGGATTAAACCACAGATACCAAAGGCCCAGAAAAGCACACTCAGACTCAGGTCAAAGTTCATGCCACAGGAACAGGAAACAACTCAAAACAAAAGGCTTCAGAGGGTATAAAAAACCCACTCCCTACATGTGTTCTCTCTCTTTTCTGCCAGCCATCTTTCTGTCTGGTTCTCCTCTCCAATAAACTACAACCTTCTTCCCAAAGCAGTTGCCATGTTTATTCCCAGCTTGGATGAACCACGATGAAGACCTTTCTTCCAACAAGAAAGAAGGAAAAAAGCAGGGGAGAGGGAGGGAGAATAGATAAAACCAAAGCTTCCACTCCTGTGGAAAAGGGATGAATCAAAAGGACACTTCAGAAATCAAGGCCCAAGAGATTCTTGTAATTAGAAGCTCAGTCACTTCTGCCCACAGATTGTTTCACCACCTCCTGAGCATTGTGAATAAAAATGGAGGCTGCCCCTCTGTGCATTTTATCTTTTCCGAAGCTGTAGGAAAGTAGAAGGAGCTCCTTCTGTCTCCAAAGCTGTCTGGAACTGACAAGACTCTGATCCCTTTGCTCTCTGACAAGCAGAAGGTCAGGCTCCTGTCAATTTCCATCTTCTCCAGGGGCAGCCACTGCACAGGGCATACTGAGCCTGCTTCTAAAAGGGATAAAAAAAATGAGGAAGCCACAGACAGAAAACAGGCGGGTAGGCAGTCAGAGTGGGGGAACACACAGGAACAGAGATGAGAGGCGAGAGGAATGGAGGGTGACAGATACGGACAAGGTCCTTAATTAAAAATCTACAGCAGGGAGAAGTCAGTCAAACAGAGAAGGAAGATAAATTATGCAGGAAGGGGAATGGGGAAGCAGGCAGTGGCAGGAGAAAGGAAAATGCTTGGGAGAAAAAGAGGTAAAGGATAAGATTAGCAACTATTGGCTTTAGTCTAGATGCCCACAGATTGAAAGAGGCCTTCCTGAGCCTATAAAAATCCTGATTTGGTAAGCCAAAAACTGTCCCTCTCCAGAGTCTGTGCATAATTTTAAACTAAGGCTTAACAGTGAGTGGAAAGGGACCCAAAAGACCCTAGAAATGAATTGGGAAGCAATTGTTTAAGTGGGGCTGGGAGGACCTGTATCGTTTCAAACACAGACTGACAACTCCCATTGTCCTTACCATTGGCCAGCAGGCTGTGGGTGCTAGGACTTCAGCAACAGCTGGAGGCTTCCTGTAAATCAGCCTAATTGCAATCAACACAAGGATCCCAATCCCCTGTCATCAGGAGTCTTTCACTTCTTAACGTACAGGTTTTTATTTGCAGTACTGAGGATCAACAAGCTGGTCCAGGATTGCAGCTGTGGATAATCTGGGGGTCTGAGCAAAGGCATCAATTGTGGGGAGGTACTCAGGAAGGTGGCTACAGCCAGTGGTGGGATTTAGCCAGTTCGCACCACTTCGGCAGAACCGGTAGCTAATTTTTTGTTGCCCAGGCCCAGAATGGACTTCCAGAAGCGGCATCCACACAGAGAACATATTGTTCACATATTTGAATCCCACCACTGGCTACAGCCATCCTGCTGAAACCTTGCCTCCCTTTTTTATATGTACTATATATGCCAGGGAGTGTTAAACTGCCGGCCTGCGGGCTGGTTGCATCATGCGGAAGCCGTACCCACCCCAGCTCCGGCAATGCAAAAAAAGTTGCGATACCTCGCAACACGTCACGTGACGTGGCGAGTTTGACACCTGTGATATATGCAATAGATATAAAAAAGGGACAGAGATTCAAGTGTACTGTTGTAGATGCCCCCTTGATTTTATTTATCTCTTCCACAAATGCATCTGTATCTGAAATTGCAAGAAACCCCCTCTTTGCAATCCCTAAAGCCTTCTCTTATCTCACTGCTAACCTTCATTGATTTAGTTGCCATAAATCAGCAGCAATGTTTGCAGACATTTTAGAAAAAAACACACAAACAATTGTGCCAACCTTGGGGTCTGAAAAAAAAATCCCTCAAAATAATCCCAGTCAAAAGAAAACAAGGGAAAGCCCATGTACTGTAGTTCTATAGCCCAATCCGTTGGTATTATTCCCCTCTTTTTAGTGTCTCTTCCCCACTGTGGCTCATAGCTGTCAAAACATATGATTAACATAGCAGGGCAAGATAGAAAAAGAAGGGCTCTAACTGTGCATCTGTTTACAGACTCCAGATATTTCTTTGACTGTGCAAATAATATGCTATTTCCAAGACAGCTACCAATTCCACAAGGTATTCTCAGCTTGCAATCCTGAAAGGAAGCCATCTAAGCATCAAAACACTCCTCTTGCTACATGGCAGTTTCTGCTCATTGAGAGTCGAATGCCTGATGTGGCCATGGGAGAGAGAGAGAAAAGGGTTTTCAAAAACTCTGGCACCAAAACCTGTGTTAAGGGCCCCTATATGTTTCTGTTTATCAACACTGACTCTAAGTGGCATACAAATTCAGAACAAATACTATGCCTAAAAATGAATGATACTAAATATATCAATTTACTTTACCCCAAATAAAGAGAAACAACATACCCTTGACCAATGTTTCTCATATTCAGCAAATTTAAGAAATGTGGACCTCAGCTCCCAGAATTCTCCAGTCAGCATGCTGGGAAGCACTGCCCTAAAAAAAAACCAAGCCTGCATTCCTGCAGACTGCCTAAAACATGGGCACATCCCCAACTTATACTGCAGCCTGAGGGGAAAAGATAAGTTTTGAAAGATCATTTCTAGGCCTACAGAGTCAGAGTAGTCTAAGCCTCCAGGGAAAGATTATTCCATAGGACAGGAACTATAGCCCTTCCTATCAGATGATGTTACTTAGTGATTAAGGCCCAAAGCACATCTTCTCTGTTGGATTTAAAGAGACAGGCAGTAATGATTAAAGAGATTTGATCCTCAGATTTACAAGCCCTATCGCCATGAAAGGCTTTATAGGATAACCCGCAACTTGAATTGCACACAGAAGCTCACTGTTGACCAGTGCAGTTGACATAGCAAAGGTATTACATGAGCATACCAAGATGCATACAGAACTGCTTGCACTGCTATATTCTGGACCAGGCAAAGTTTCAAATGGCCTTCAAGGCAATCCCATATATACCACATAGCTATAATTCACACTTAAGATGATCAGAGCATGAATGTTCATGAAAAGCAGGGGTGTCAAACTCACAACATCACGTGATGTGTCACGACGTATCACAACTTTTTCCCCATTGCCGGCAATGGGGTGGGCGCGGTTTCTCTATGATGCATCCGGCCTGTGGGCTGGCAGTTTGACACCCCTGATGAAAAGGAACTTGTGATCCAGGAAAGGGTGATATTGTCAAACCAGATGAATCTGTGCAAAGCCTTTCTGGCAGCTATGATTCCCAAATGGTTCTGTATGGGAATGCACCACTTATTGAAAACTAAAGATGGAAAATCACCAGGATCAGATTGATGCACCCATATCTATTCAGCCTTGTCAAGCTTGAGCCTATTCCTCCTTGTACAGAAATGAATAGCCTCCAATCACTGAAACATGATCTCAGCAACATAACTTGCTTGACTAGAGGTCAAGCCTTTAAGCAATACAAGTTTTGCTTAGGGGTCAATCTGGATCGATTGGATAGCAATCTATAAGAGTTCTCCCTCTTTGATTTATTAGTTTTCACAGTCTGGATTCCAAATCATGGAGATTATTATGCAAAGGGTGGGTTCTGTCTCCAGGACATGGTTATTTTCATAATGGAGATAATTGGGAAGAGGAGCAAGGGCAGAGGGTGAGTGAGTTAAAACCAAAAAAGGAAGAATCATTCTTTCTTCAAAAGTCACATGCCTGGAACATCTCTCAGAGATCACGTCCTCTCCCGTCCTTTGTACAATGGGCAAGCTTGACAATGGTTAATGACACATTTGAAGAAACAAAATATAGAAACAAAAGCTCAGAAGACAAAACCTCTGGTCCCAGTGACTGACCCAGATTGGATCCTGCAACATTATCTTGGGACATATTCGTGAAACAAAGTATAGCTGGTAATATTTGACAGAGAGATCCATTCCTATTTCCTTCAAGAGAAGACTGTCTTTTCAGTTAGTATGAATTTACTTACTGGGTTGGATGGGGGAGAAGTCTAATCAAAACCAATGAAAACTATGTTTCTCATTTGTCTTATTGCTACACTCGATCCATTACTGATCAGGATAATATTGAGTTTTCATATTATTAGTATTCTTTTACAGACATTGCCCTGGCTTGATTGCAGTACACGTCTTCCTTCTTCAGGCAAGATATCCAACATTCTTTGAAAAATAATAATTTTGCCACAGACCTCAGAGCTTCTAAAATATGCTTTATTGCGGTGGTGACTGATAGCAAGGATTTCCTCTATTATTTACAATTACTCTGAGCTTTCCGAGGCTTTCGTAGACGGCCCAACATATGTTATTTATAAAGCATCCCAGCCTCTGAGTTAATATTTCCTCCTCTGTTGAATAAAGTTTGTTGGCTGGGAATAATCAGATCCATTTGTTAAACCCTGTGTTTCTAAGAAGTCATTTATTTCTTCAAGTCTGTAATTGAGAGAGATATCTTTTTGTTTGTGTGTGGGGAAGGGGAGTAATCTTTCATATATTTATCAATTTCATTCACAGCTTATCTACCTTTGATAGTTATTTACATTCATCTAAATATATATGGCATATCTGGAAAGATATTCTGAACATTTTCTGAGGGGTTTCCCCCGTTTATTCCTTTCTTATTTATTTCATTATATTTACATCCAATTTTATTTCCAAAGAGTGTAAGGCAAAACCATTGCCTCTTCCTTCCCTTTTATCTTCACAGCAAACCTATGATATAAGTTAGACCAGTGTTTCTCAGTTTTGGCAACCTTAAGATGTGTGGACCTGAACTCAGAGAATTCCCTAGTCATCCTTGCTGAGAAAGTTGCCAAGGTTGAGAAACACTGAATTAATCTGTACAATGGTAACTAGATAAGCTTCCTGGTTGAATTTCTCACCATGACAAGTCTTCTAAGAACAAAATCTTCTTTAGCTGGATCCAGAAGTAACAAAAGCTTCTTCAGCATGAGAAATAAGTCCTTCTAAATCAGCTTTTTCTAGTTTTTTCATTTTTGTCAATACTATTTTATTACTATAACAGTCACAATTGTACAGTTGTGCTTCACTTGGCTTTTCAAGATAATTCCACATATCATCTGTTCACAACTGTTTATTGATCTATTTATTGTACCTTGTTGATCAATTTTGAGCCACGTTATTAGTCTCTTACTTCTGTGTATTTTAAGAGAAGATGATAAGTTACTAAAATTGTTTAAACTTCTTGTGATGAAAGGGGAAGTCATTTCTTTATACATTTCATTTTTTAATCTTTGTTGGCTGCCAGAGTCACTGAGAGTGAGTTGATGTGGTCGTATACATTTTCTTAAATAAATAAGTAAAAATATTTTTTTCTTTACTATATTCTAATTTTTCTTTTCTATTTCTATTTTTTTTCTTTTTTGCATCTATTTTGTTATCTATTTGCCATTTAAATCCCTTTCTGTCAAAGGGAATTTTGGCAAAGGCTCTTTGAAAGTCCAAATGTTCAATATCTTTTGAACTCTTGACACCCTAAAAAAATACACTTATTTTATCTATGAGTATGTGTGCTTGTGTGTTTGTGTGTGCATGCACATGTACACATAGACACACTAAGCTAGGTGACTTATCATTTTGTTTCTGTCCTCAATCCCTCTTCAAAATGTAGAGTTACATTGATTTTTCAGATTTCCCAACAGATGCAGATCTAAAACAGAAGTTCTGTAGTTTTCTTTTAAAATCAGCATTTTATATTTAAGTGCTTGGAAATCCTTTGGGGGTTTCCTAGAGAGAGACCACTCTGGAGTCATACATCTTGTTGAGTTGCAGTTTCCACTTATTTAGCATTGTAGATGGAAGTGGGAATCTCTTTGGGGAAAGAATCTTTTGCTATTTAATTAGGGCTTTGCTATTTTAATCAGCCTTGAAGGAAAGTTCCCAATACTTTGTTTCTTTGTTTTAAACCCATTCTAAATTTTAATGTCCTGATTTGGGGGAAGACTAGGGTGGAAAGAAGCCTGGAGGGTGTGTGTGTGGGAGGGTTTGATTTCCTTCCCACAATATCATTTAGGTATTGTGGGAAGGAAATCAAATATTTAGGTTTAATTCATATGTTTTTTATTTATCAAGTCAATTCTGTTTTTTTTCCTTTGCTCAATTCACGTCCCGTGATATCTGATGGCAATGGTTATTCCTGGTTTGAGGCAAGATTGCTTACTTAGGGCTACCACGTCTGGGCTAAAAAATGAGGACATTCATGAAATGCAGAAGGTTTTGTAGAAGGTGCTACGCTTTTATGGCCATCTACTGGTTATATGTATTTCTGCATCCCAGATAGATGTGTGAATAGCGTCTAGAACTTTTGTTATGCAAGATGATATGTTGTGCTAATGAGCAAACCTCTGCCCCCTTCCAGATCTAAACTGATCAAAGAGAGAAGCAATCTGGAATTAAGGAGAAAGTTCCTAACAGTGTGAACAATTAACCAGTGGAACAGCTTGCCTTCAGAAATCGTGGGCGCTCCATCACTGGAGATTTTAAGAAGAGACTAGACAGTCACTTGTCCAAGATGGTATAGGTTCTCCTGCTTGAGCGGGGGGCTGGACTTGAAGACCTCCAAGGTTCTATTCTATTCTATTCTATTCTATTCTATTCTATTCTATTCTATTCTATTCTATTCTATTCTATTCTATTCTATTCTATTCTATTCTATTCTATTCTATTCTATTCTAGTCTAGTCTAGTCTAGTCTAGTCTAGTCTAGTCTAGTCTAGTCTAGTCTAGTCTAGTCTGTTGAATAAATGATCATTATGATTAGGCAGGCATAACTAGATGACAAGGAAGAATTGAATTTTTCTGTACCTCTTTGCTGCCATTTAGTGACCTTCCTGATTTTGCAGTCCAGGTATCATATGCTTACATGTGATAGGTCACCCTGAGTTGAGTTGCATTTTTAGCTGGCAAGTTCTGGGAACTTCCACGCCTCCCTTCAGCCCTGGAAAAAGTAAAAGGAAAATGCTTAAGCGCTTACTTCCTTCTCAAAGCTCAGAAATACAGAACTTAAGAAATCTTGCCCAGGTCCTGAAACACAAGAAGGAGCAGTGCAACCTTGCACTCTTGGGAAAGTCCCTTATTGGAGTCAAATCTCAGAAGTAAAAATTATTTGAAAAAAATGTAAATAAAGGAGAACAGGAAACTCAACAATAGTACAGACATCCAAATAGTTCATAGCTAAATTAGATATTTATTGCCTGCTTTCAGGACATGTTCAAAATAGGTTGCATCTTTTATTTTCTTTGCACTAATCTCAGTTTTATAGATAGTGGAGGATAAATAGTGTGGTAAGAATGCACCCCCCCAATCCTTTTTAATATGCCCCCCAAATCACAAGAATAAAGCTCAGGAAAAGAAATACAGAAACAATGTTTCACTTATGAAGCTCCTGGCTATTGAGAAAAGCAGAAACATTGAAACAAGCCTGCAGATTTACAAAGAGAGCTTGCTAAAGGTAATAGTCCATAGATAAGGGGATAAAATTTATTACATTTGTTTGACAGGATTAGGACCAAGGAAGCCGATAATTAAGACCCATCAAGAGCTTTTGCAAAACAAGTAAAACCAATCAAATAACAAAACACACAAAGCAAGCCTCTAGATTATGAAATGCTGTGAAAACTGTATAAAAATCCATGTACTCATCAAACCAAACCAGCTGTCCCAGAACTGCATTCTGTTGCTGGTTCTGCTCATCAATAAACAGGAATCTTCTTTCAAAAGCAGCCTCCATTTTATTCCCAGCTTGGAACTGGACCTGATTTTTCTTTCAAAACTAGAAACAGTCTCTTTGGGAAGACCAGCTGTTGCCTTCTCCTGCCAAGCAAAGTGCTCCATTTCTGATTCCTGAGTCTAGCTAACAAATCAGAAATTATCCAGTGGGTAAGCCCTCCTACGTTTTTTACCAAAGGTTTTTTGGGGGGAGGGAAACAAAAGCTGAATTTTGTCTATTCAGCCCTTCCAGAATGAGATCATGCTGGGTAGAGAATACTAGAAATTGAAGTCCAAACTTTGGGGTGTTTCCAAATTACAGAAGAAGGTACTAGTGTATTTATTTTGATTGATGGACAGCTGGAATTTAGATAGATTCAGCTGGAGTTCCTATATACTGTATATATGTTTCATCTGGGCAAGGCCTGTTTCAGAGGATCTGTTTTTCATTGAAAGATCATTATGTGGAAGGTTAAAGAGATCAGGAATGTGTAAATTCATCTCTGCTCTGTTACTCCCTCACACAAAGAATAGCAACATAGCCACCAGTAATATTGATGATAAAATTCCCTCCCCGGGGAATTCAGAAGGGGATTTGTGTTCAAAGGCCCATGCCTTCTGAAAAGATAAGCATATATCCTCTGCAACCTAGCAACACCCAAAAGGTTACCTAGGTAGAGTGATGATTATAAATCATCTTTGGAAATGGGGGTGGGGGTGGCAGGGAAAGAGAACTATTTTCATTCAAATTGTAGGAGTCAGTGATCCTTTGGTTAATCACCTGGTCTTGTTTATCGAATGATTACCATGCGAGTACTCTCTGCTGTTTACAAAAGTTAATCTAATCAAGTGCTATAGCAGACTTTCACCTTGGTTCTCCTTTGTCCAGGACTTTATAACTTACCCTTCAGCCTACAGGATCATTGTCCATTTCTAGACTAGCATGCTGTTTCCTAAGCATGCTGTAAAACTGATCTGGAATTCATTTTGATCCTTGAGATTCCTGCTTAGCACAATCTCTATTTTTTTCCTAGAGCTTCCTTTATGTTTTAAGATCCAGAGTTCTTGTTTCTTTGCCAGTCTTGGTTGCTTTGCTACTGCAAGATATAAAGTATTTTCTTCTGCTTTTTCCTGAAGAAGGGAACATTTTAGTCTCAAAGCCAGATTTAATGGATCTAAGTCTAAGATCTAAAGTATCTAAGGGGAAGGAAATATTACTACCTAAGAGTTAAGAGTGAATCTCAAGTTAAATATAAGTTCTGGATAATTGCAGCTCTATTTTTAACAAAGTGTTTGGCCTTGCGTAAGATTCGATTCTAAATTCAAGATTCTACTTGCACACAATAACTTTGTCCAACAGCTACTGGGAAATTTAAGTTCTTTTGCAATCCATCTTCTCGAGGACAGGTAAGTATATTTTATTCTTGTTCTCTTTCTTTGAAAATGTTTAGTTTTACCCATTTGTACCCTTTTGTTTTGCACTTGCACTTTATTGGTATTGAATGAAGTATCAAACTCTGTTTTCTTAGGGCCATCTTCCCAGCCAAATTTGGCATCTGTCATTCTCTCCAATCTTTTTTCTTGGGTTATTTAGAATTAGCATGCCTATCCATGTGCTGTCTATGGGCCTACTAAAGAAGCCTTTTTTCCTCTGTTTCTTGAGATGTTGCTTCTCCATTTCATGCAATCCTGAGTGTATGAGAATCCAGCTAATGTTGTTGCGCTATATATAGGTATGGTTGCATGTGGGAAATAAGCCGGTTTCCCTTTAAATAAATTTATGTATGAAGTGGGTGATCTTGCCATTGTTGGCAACTTTCAGAGTTTGCGCTCATGTCTCTGAAGGTTTGCTGGTGAAGACAAGTACCCAGAAAGCCTTTGTACCATAGGGGAAAAAAACAAGAAAAGAATCTAATAAATGGATACTGACTTCTTCAAGTTGTGCGGATGTGTGGAACTATTATCCCATCACTCAGAATGGAAATATTGGGAATTTTCATTCAGTGCATCCAGAAGGAACTAAGTAACTATGGGGAAGTGGACAGGCCCTCCTTTCTTCATTTTCCAAACTAATACAGGGGCTCAAGACAGAGAAGCCATAATGATGTAGAGAGAAACGACAATGAAAATATTTCTTCAGAGATGCCTCCAGCTGAGTTTTAGAGTTACCAAATCTGGGCAACAAAATCCAGGATAATCGTGAAGCAAGAGCAAAGAGGTTTATAGCATTTAATAGCTATCTAATGGTGGTCTAGAGTTTTGCAGCCTGGCTATTCTACCCTATCTTGGCATTCCTTTGAAGGAAAAATACAAACTCAAAATCAAAAGAATCCTATTAGTTTCCTTAAATATTGAACCAGGGTTGGGAATCTTTTTAATTTCACAATAGGTAACAACATGTCACCCATTGCATGTACTCTTTTAACTTGTTTTTTTTTTAAAAATATTGTGTCCTCCATAATAATTGTTCAGTACAGGTAGTCCTTGATTTACAACAATTCATTTAGTGACCATTCAAAGTTACAACATCACTAAAAAAAATGACTTATGATCAGTTTTCACATTTACAACTATTGTGGCATCCCCATGGTTACGTGATAAAAATACAGACGCTTGGCAACTGATTCATATTTATGACAGTTTCAGTGTCCCAAGGGTCATGTGATCACCTTTGGTGACCTTCTGACAAGCAAAGTCAATGGAGAAGCCAGATTCACTTTACAACCATGTTACTAACTTAACAACTGCAGTGATTCACTTAACAACCGTGGCAAGAAAGGTTGTAAAATGGAGAAAACTTCACTTAACAAATGTCTCACTTAACAGCAGACATTTTGGGCTCGATTGTGGTCGTAAATCGAGGACTACCTGTAATTACAGTTCCAAAGAGGCATTGCCAATCTGATTGTTTTGTAAAAGAAACCCGAGGAACGTGGAACTTGGCTTCTACTACTGGATGCTTGTTCTATGGTCAAAGCCAGATTTTTTTTTCTTGCCCTCTCAGTATTCCAATCTGTTGTATCTTGAGTGTCATTTCAGAATCAGATTTCTCTTTTCAAAAAAATAAAATAAAGCCTCCTCTCTTGTTTTGTACAAATGTGATCGAAACTAGAAACTGACAGCCCATATTCAGCTTCTTAACAAATACATTCCATTGCACCCAAAGAAAAAGTATGAAAACAGCGTCCAAAGCCTGAAGTAAATTAATTATATTGTTTTTCAATACCACCAGTTGTTTTTATTTTGAAAATGTTCATTAAGAAGTAACATTCATAATCTGTTACATAGGTATCAGCTCTATTCATAAATAGGTAGTGAAAATGAGCATCGGAAGGAACACAATATGCAAATATTATACTTGAATAAAAATGAGCTGTGTTGCCACTTGATACTTGAAGAGTGAGACAACTTATTCCACAAACATCTGAGTCCATTTTTTGCTCATAACAATGAGAACTATTGAGCTAATGCATGCTGTCACATGTTCGATTCATTCTGAAACTGTAATTCACATTCACATTCCTGCTTTTCCATGGGCTTCTAAGTCCTGGTGGGAAAACCCATTTGATTGGATCTCTTGAAGTATCAAGGCTGTAATAAAGTAATTCTGACTTACAATGACAGTTGGATATGTAAAAGATTTGACTTTAAATACAGCTTGATTTAAGTGTGATTACCGCACTTTATCCACAGAATAACTCTGAAAAATGGGATGTACAATGAGACTGAAACAGGTTTTAGACTCAATAGTAACATGAAGCTACTTTATTCACCCAGCAATTTTGGTGCATTGAATATTTATTGGTAGCAATTGTTCTAAACATGAGCAAGTTTTCAGAGTTTGCTCAATACATTCCTATCTGTTTTCTGTTCCATTGGTTTCACCCAGCCTGCTATTTACTCTTTTAAAATGGATCGTTTGTTAACTCAGGCATTACACCTCTTGATAACATATTCGGTATTTGGAAATGCAGCCCTTCCTCTTGTATAGAATCTCAGATCTGAATGTCAGAGAGGGATGCAATGCTGGCTCTTAATCCGTCCTGTAAACCTTTATTTTGATTTCAGTATTATTTAAGGATTAAAAATAATACTTAACATAAAAACTATTTTTCCTAGAAATGCTTGGACTAGACCAGTTCCAATTTGGAAATCATCCAGTCTATTTGGATTTTTTTTCTGGACGCTCATGGAGTTGTTGAAATCATACAAGTATGAGAGTCCTGGATTACGTCCCGTTTGGAAACTGTTCATAGGTTTGACTTAAGAGTGCACAACTGCCTCCCACCCCCCCACCCCCACACACACAAGTCTTAAGCCGAGAAGCCAAAAAGCAAATAGTAATCTTGAAGGGTTAGATGATTAAATACATAGGAAGTAATCATATCAACCATATTTAATTTTAATTATATTTAATCAGACTCAGCTTTTATCCTGCAGTTTTTTTTATCGTGGCTTATCTTATTTACTTGTTGATTTTGGAATGCTATCTTACCACATTGCTCAAAAGCTAAGGGCAGCCCTTCTTGGTCTGAAAGAGGCTGTTTGTGTCTTAATCAAACCATCTGGCTGTGCAAAGGAGGATGCTCTAAGCAAAAAATAGGGCCTCAATACCCCAGTTCAGGACTGTCTATGCTGCAGAACAGAAGAGCTCTCAATCAGAAACAAACCAGGATGGGGAGGGCTACCAGATCAGCCAAGTATCCATAGTCAATTATAAGCCAGGTCAGAAAACAGCCTGTGATTTGGGTTTAACAGCAAAGGCAAAACATAAAACAAAAATGGAATTCAAGGCAATTTCTTAAAAAACACCAGATAGAGAGAGAGAGATCAGACTAATCAAGAAGCAAGCACTGAACTCAATGGACAAATAACATTCTACCAGTAGCTGCTAAAAGTTGAGAACTGTTGAAGCCATTCTTGAGCCTTCATTATTGGGCACCAGATCATCTACCCAGAGTTCCTTTTCACTGGTAAGACCCTCCTTTTGTGTAAGGATTTGCTCACAGAGAGACTTGTTTGTTAATTGTGTGTTATGTCTTAGAGCAGAGGTCCCCAACCTTTTGAGCACCAGGGACCGGTTCCATGGAGAGAGGTTTTTCCACGGACCGGCCATGGTTTCATGTATTGCCTGCATCCCACAGATGGGGCTTTGTTTGTTTTCGTGGACCGGTTTCTGGCATGCCACAGCCTGGTGCCGGTCCATGGACCGGGGGTTGGGGACTCCTGTCTCAGAGGTTCGGCATATACCTGCTATGCTTTCTGGCTTTAGTATATTTTTGTCTTTAAAGCTTCAAACCTGGAACTGATTCTTCAGAGGGTCCAGAACATTCTGGAATGAGCTGCTGGTGGGATGTTTCTAAGGCTAAAAATGAAGTTTCTTTATGACATTCATACATTTCTCAGTTATTTGCTAATGAGATAAAATCTGATTTGAAGTCCTCTGCCTGGCATAAATATGTATGGTGCTGCCTAAATTTCACTGTCCCATTTCATAGCCTTTCAGTCACAATTCTGCCAAATGCTTTTTCTGTGCAAACTAATGTCCCTGTAGTCTTTGCATTTATTCTTATTACAGGTATTTGTCTCTTTGGGGAAATTGCATTTTCCAGTTGTCAGGCACAGAATCAGTCTCTCTCTGTGTGTGTTAAATGAATCACATAGGCATGTCATAAGCAAACAACACTAATATTTTAACTTTTTACCAATTACACAATTTACATCTGACAATTTTTTAACATTCTGAAAACATGTTTCACTTCCTTTACATCACTTTTTCATAAATACTTCCAGCTCCACTCTGAGATACCACTGTATTCCCATGAAAATCTCTCAATACTCCTCTAGCATTCTCTCACTTTTCACCCCAAATCATTTCCATACCTTTATTCCTAATTCCAGTCATTCTGCTGAGCCCACTTCATCTAATTCAAAAACATTTTAAAAAAATATTAATTAAAACCAACCTACTTTTTTTCTGCTCTTTTTAACAGTTCTATGTTGGCTACATTCTTTGCATCTATCCTTTCCTCTATGGATAATTATACAATCCCTTTCTCTCGTCCTAATATTTTGCAGCAGTGTCTCTTTTATATGCATTTTATATGTATCTTTTTATGTGGTTGCCATGATATAAAAAAGATTTTGAGACTCTAGAAAGAGTGCAAAGAAGAGCAACAAAGATGATCAGGGGACTGGAGGCTAAAACATATAAGGAGCGGCTGCTGGAATTGGGTATGTCTAGTCTAATGAAGAGAAGGACTAGGGGTGACATGATAGCAGTGTTCCAATATCTCAGGGGTTGCCACAAAGAAGAGGGAATCAAGCTATTCTCCAAAGCACCTGAAGGCAGGACAAGAAGCAATGGATGGAAACTAACCAAGTGGAGAAGCAACCTAGAAATAAGGAGAAAATTCCTTATAGTTAGAACAATTAATCACTGGAATAACCTGCCTCCAGAAGTTGTGGGTGCTCCAACACTGGAGGTTTTTAAGAAGAGATTGGACAACCATTTGCCCAACCCCTATAGGGTTTCCTACCTGAGCAGGGGGTTGGACTAGATGACCTCCAACGTCACTTGCAACTGTGTTATTCTGTTATTTTTGTCATCCAAATAATGGATTAAGTTTCTACATAATGGTTTACTATTCTATCAAACATTTCTTTCTCATATTTTCCATTACTTGGTGACATTGTGTCCCATAAGTGTTTCATGTAGCTCCCGCATTTTCTTTCCTTACCTCTATTTTCTGTTCATTCTGCTGAGAGATTAACTTAATACTTTTTCATATGTGCTCTGATTTTCTCCTCCTGCAGTGATTCTGCTTTCAACTAATTTGCCTCACTTCTTCCTTTTTTTCCATTTCTTCATCATGAATTCCCTTGTTTATTAGAAACAATAAAATCAATCATACTTTATTGATGTTCATATCCTTGCCATGTGTACATATGAATACATATTGGAAAGAAGCATATTTTTTTAAGATAATGTTCTCCAATCACCATTTTTAGATGCCTAAATGCCCCATTCATCTTTTCCTTACTGTTTCTTCTCATTCCTATCTATCCATTCATGTCCCAGAATAAAACTATTTTCATCTGGATTATATTCATTCTGAATATTACACAGTTGCCCCCAAAATACATCTCTTGTTTTTTCATTATTATCACCAACTGGAGCATAATCTATAGATCCATACTTTTCTTTACAGCAATCTAAATGATGCCAATTCATAGTTATTGACATTGTAAACCTACAGTTTCGATTCCCTGCATATATTCATTAATTCCACACATTCGGACTATCTTCTTTCATATTGTTTATATCCCCCATTTTCTATTTTGTATCTCTCACACAAAAGTCTATTTGTTTTCATTTCATTTTCTTCCTTTCATGCTCTTTACTCCTTTTACAATCTCCTACGGTCCATGGTTATCTCCGGAGACAGCCCGTGGTTATCTCCGGAGACAGTCTCTGGAGATCTCCCACCTCCCACTATAGCTCTGGTCAATTAAACTTTCAGGTAATATTTTTCAGTAATGTTGAGGGGATATAGACTACATTATCAGCCTCACTTGTATCTGTGCCACATGCAATATTCCCTGCTAATGTGAAGAACAAAATATTCACACGAGTTCAATACTTCTCTGTTATTGGCAGCTTTTCAAGGTGAAGCAGATTAAGAAACCAAAGTTATGAATGCTAATACTACTTTTATTACTTCTGTTATAATAACAGACTCTTGCAAGTCTGAGTGCACTTCCTCCTTCCCTCTCTTTATTTCCATGAGAACTAGGGAGAATCTTGACTGAAATGCTTACTCAGGTTAAAGTTCTGAGCATGACTCATTTTTCTTTTACCTGACTGCTATCTTGGCAGTGGGTCTTCCTTCTGTTCCTCAAGGTTATTCCTTCTCCCATTACTGTTATTCATTAAAATCAACTGGTTTGGGGGAATTTGGATGAAAAAAATCATTTGAATATGTTTTTATTACCCAGTCAAAATATGAGGTGAAATTAGTCTGATAACAAATCTATGCTGACCTAATAATTACTGTATTTTCAAGTCCTCACAGATGAATCTCTAGAATCTTTCCAAATATTGATATCGGATTAACTGGCCATAAGTCAGCAGGTCCTTATTTTCCTTCTTTAAATTTGTGATTAATTGTGGTTATCATCATTGTTATTCTCATAATTAGTCATTCTATCACTTTGTTCTTTCAATATCCTATGAAGTTATTCATCTAGCCCTGGAGATTCAAACTCATTGAGTAAATAGCTATTACTTCATCATGTTTCTTTTCAACTTTAAGCTTCAATCTTGCCCCTCCTATCACCCTTATCTTCCCAATTTCCTGCAAAACATGTTGTCTTGTTAAAGAAGATTGAAATGCCTGAATTATATTTATGATACAGATCTGTATCATCTTTTCTGCTAGCTTGGGCTGATTTTTTTAAAAAATGGTTCACTATTTGGACCCTTTGGGTCAGCTGAATTCTAGTGATGCAGTTCTTTATTAAGGCCACATTAAGTGGCTCTCCTAGTTTGCTAGGCTGTTTCTCCCAGAAGATTGGTAAATAGGTAAGAATTTTCTTAGGAGCCAAAATCCATGTTGATCCACAAGCTCTTCCTTCTGAAATGGGGGGCAAAGTGCTTTCAGTGCTTTGAGATAAGAAACTGTAACAAAATCTTAACAAACAGAATGTTTACAATGTACCTGGCAATATAACCAAAGGATTGACTCTTTTGAAAAAGTAGTGTATTTCATTTAAATACAGCAGCACACAATGTCCATTGAGGTAAACTTTCTTGTAGTTTTCACAGCAATAGGATTTGTGTTTTGGCATGGATAGACGTTTCAATGGTTTCCAAGGAGGATAAGCGCAAATAGAACTTGACAAAGTATTGATGAGAAATATTGGTGCTTCTTTGGAATAATCGTGTCTGCAATTTGGGAGGAGGTGGTTCATACATGTCTGTCCTCTATGAAAAACAACATGTGGCAGGAACCTAAGAGTCAAAAATAATTACTTTCAGGTTAGAAAGGGAGCTGTCCAGCAGGAAGCTCAATGGGGAAATAAATTTTATAAGGGCTTGATTCCAACTGAGCAAATGTTATTCTCCCTGTTGTCACGAGGGCTCTGATCCAGAACATTATTTCTTTTGAAAGTAACTCTCAAAGATAGCATCTCCTGAAGTGGTGGAATTCTTGGGCAGGATCAACATTTTCCAGCTCCTTTTGATCTAGTTTAGGGCTCCTCCTCCAAGATAGCCACCATTCCCAGGTAATTTGACCAGGAGGGTAACAGACTACTATAATCCAAATTAGTTATACAGAACTAATTTGTTGGTTCTGGCCAAAAGCAAGTTTGACATGGAGTTCTGAGAGTTATAATCCCCAAACCTAGAAGGCATCAGTTCTTGGAAGGCTAAATTAGTTCTGCACATGAGAAAGGGAGACAGAGAGACAGAGAGAACAAAATGAGTTAAATGTCAATATTTCTAATCCAAGTTGAAATAACAAACAAGCACATTGAGCCAATCTACTAGTATTCCCACAAAGCAGCAATATTTGCTTTAATCTATTCCTTCATTCTTGACTGAAAAAAGCTATCTTATCTCCAATCTATTTCTTTCACAAGTGCTTTCAACCAGATTATTTCTCTAATATCTGATTCACAGATAAGAAGGAAGTAAAAAAAAAAACAAGCCTTGTATAATTAGAAACATTCCTTCAGAGGAAAGATATAATTCAGATGGTGCAAAAGATAAACATTGATTCAAGAGTGTCTTTTTCCTCCCCGTTCTCCCTCCCTCAAAAATGAAAAAAAAGGGGGGGGACCCTGAGAGATAAAGGATTTTTTTGCTGCTGTTGATAAAAACAATCTAAGCAGATGTTGGGGGGTGGGAAGCCATAAAAAAGATCATCTCAGCTAAGCCAGCTGTTGGGATAAGTTTAACTGCTCACTTCAGATGCTGCATTTTCTCCAAGCCATTTGCAGATGCAGAAAACAGAGAAAGCACACAAGGCATAAAATAGTCAAAGCAGGAGCTTTTGACACTGATTTTTTCCCCTCTCTCCCTCTCACTCACTCACCCACAAATGCACACACAGGAGGAGGAGGAGGAGGAGGGAGGGGAGGAGAGCGAAAAGTGAGCTCACATTCTCACATTGGTAAAGAGGCTGGTCTTGCAGTGCCTTTGAATATTCTACTTTTTGCCAGTTTCTCTTCCGAGTCATGCAGACACACACATGCTGAGCTGAAGGAAACCACAGCAATGGGCTGCTCTAGAAGATCTGAAATCTGATCACACACCATCTCCCTCCCTAATTACCTCTATTACATATCTCGGTCTGTCTATATAGGAAGCCACTCAGACCCAGGGAAGAAGGCAAGAGCAATATCAGCCACCCCATCACAACTCAACAGAGCACCTTATCTCTTCTTGCTGGACACACACACACACACACACACACAAACATACACAGACAAAACCCACAGAGCAACAGACTCACACATCTTTTTATTCTCTTGGCTTCCTTGGAAGATTTTGCTAGCTGTTTTTCATGGAGAAAGTCCAAGGAGAAATGGAGATTGAGAGATGGGAAAGAAGCGAAGAGCTGTCAGATGCCGAAAGGAAGATGATTCAAGAGACGTGGAACAGAGTCTATGTGAACTGCGAGGATGTTGGGGTCTCCATTCTGATCAGGTATTTACAATGACCACAAGAAGCCAAATTTTAGTTCAAGGGACAGGGTGGGAAGGTAGTAACTGTTTCCTTCAGTGGATTAGCTGTGATTGGGAATTATTGCATTGCATTTCGATTTCCAATAGTTTGAGTAGAAAAAAGAGAGGGGGAAATATGCTCTGTGTAGCCTAGTTGGTGGCAATCAATATTTCAGCCATAAAGGTCATCTCATTCTTTGTGTACAACTGGGGGATTTATAAGGAAGGGATGGTTTTGGCTTAGCTCTTTGCTGATAGAAAAAGATATACATCATACTCCTGGGTGAAATACTGCAACTTGCGAGCCAAGATAAATCCAAACAGGGCTGCTGAAGCTTGTCGGCACCATCTGCTCCTCAGCTGGGTGGCTGTATCAATGTAAAATATGAGGCTGAAGTTGTCTCTTGAGTCTGCCGTGAAGGTTACTAGCCAGGGGGTTGGTGTAAGGGAGGCAAACAGTGACAGGTAAAGGATAATTGGATGCTTCACTCTGCTGGAAAGCTCTTGGCAAAATTGCCAGAGGGCAGTGGGTTATAGGAATCTTAAGAAAGAAGCTGGTGGCTAAGTTTACATATGGCACGGAGCAATAATGTGGCTTGTTTCACTTTGGCATAGTTTGGAGTACAAACCCAGCCTTTGTGGCTTGAAAACCATGATTTCTGGCTTTGCATGTTGCATGGCTTGCTTAAAAAAAATCATGATTCAAACCATGGATTAGTGTGATGTGTGAATGTAGCCTGTGTATTTATATGTCACCAGATAAGTGAAATAGAAAGCTGGTTTAAATTAAGATGGCCTATGAGTAGGGTGATTCTCCAGACTAATTTATTTTTCTATAGCCTACCTGATCCTAGGTACTTTACTGGGCTCCACATACTACAAATAGTGAAGTAGCCAGTGTACAATGGCCATGTCCCTGTCAAAATTATCTTGAAGATTATTTCAAAATCTGACCTTGTTTCATGTTAACTCCTGCAGACTTTTTTGGAGATGTGTGGAAGGGGCAAAAGAGTTGTTGTTGTTTTCTAAATCAGGGTAAAAGGAGCTATGCAAAGAGAAAAAGACCCAACTTGAGAGAAATAGTCACTGAACTGATCTGGATTTGAAACTATTCCCAACTATAAATTAGGAAAAAGGTTTACACATTTCCAATCTGATTACTCCTATTTAATCCAAGGCCTGCCACAATTCCCATTTTTAAGTTTAAACAAACCTTAGGAACTCCAGTCATAGCTTTCAACTATTATTCAAAGTTTGAGTTAGAGGCTATATAAACTGGCATTCAAAAAGAACTAAGATTCTTTCATTTATTTAACAAGCATGTTCTCCAACAAATTGTTAGGTCAGTTTATAGCAACTTCTCAGAGTTCTGAGCAAAAAAAATAAAAAATCCCGTGCAGTCCAAGTATATCCAATTTAACTAGAGAGTAGAGAAGATTTTGGATTTTGCAATAATGAGGACATCCACAAATGTATTATCTGCCCAGTTTTTCTTAAAAGTTTCTCATCAGTTTTTCTGTGGAAAATTAGACTGGTTGTTGTCTTTCCGAATTTTTCCAAGAACTAATAGTTTGAAAGCTGTATAAGGCAAATCCTATTGTCCCAATGGAACAACAGCAGGATTGCCAGTCGCATATGTTTTCAGGTAGATCCTTTCTGGGGGGGGAATTGGAAGAATTCATTTCCTTACAGATCTGCTTTCTGGAAAAAAATCTGAAGAACTTAATTTAAACCCAAGATGTTTCATTCCCAATTATTTAAAACATGTTCTTTTTGGGAGGGGTGGGGGAGGCCTATCAATCTTTTTAAATGCTTCTTGTATTTGTTATATTGAACATCCCTTATGATCGTGCTAAGATTTGCAATCTTAGCCAAGACAAGATAAGGCTCATGTATTCCAGGGTATCCCTCAAACTTTAAATAGCTGATCAGAATACTCAAAAAAGAACCAGCAATCCATATACCTACAAATGAATCTCTTGAATTCACACCAAATGACTTTTTTTTTCAGTTGAATGGAACTTTTCTCATTTTATTCTTGAGTAGGAAATTGGGGTAAATAATCTATCTGGATCATTTTGTAGTGATTTTAATTCCTTATCCCCATGCTGAGTGATAAAGATCATGCAAGGGCATAACTTTTCCTTCAGTATTGCCCTAAATTTCAGATCATAGTCCCATTTGTTTTTCTTGATTTGAATGTTCAAAACTGTACATTTTTCCATCCATCTTCCATGTTCCTCAATAATCTCTGATTGTCTAAATGATTCTTTTCACTTTATTGTTATTTGGAGATGTACTTAGCTAGTATACATAGCTGCATAAACATATACATACACACAGAAGCTGACAATGTATTTACCAGGTAGAAGTACCCATTCACCTGGGTCAAAAGCTGTTATTGTATAAAGATCCAGGATGTTATCTGATACTTTTCTTTATAAAATATCAATTTTAGGAAGCTGGAACAAACATTAACTTTCTTACACAGATATACCTCATGATCACAGAAAAATGTACAAAGATAGCTTCTACAGTTATCTAATTTTATTTATTTCATAGACCATGACTATGTCCCATGATTATCTTTTGATCCATAAAGTAACAGTTTTCTGATTTCTATATGTCTGTCAAATGTTTGGTTTCCACTGAACCAAAGATCAACACAGATTATATCAAATGGAACTCACAGGTCAACTTCACTCTATGGCAGAGGTCTCCAACCTTTTGGGCACCAGGGGCCGGTTACGTTGAGAGAGGTTTTTCCATAGACCGGAGGGGGGCATGGTTTTGTGTGCTGCCTGAATCCCACGGATGGGGCTTTGCTTGTTTGTGCGGCTTGGTTGCTGGCATGCCACAGCCCAGTACCGGTCCATGGACCTGGGGTTGGGGACCCCTGCTCTATGGCATGACAGGCTGAAGTTAAAGACAGAGGAGGATGAATAAAACAAAACAAAACAAAATGCTCTCTGGAACTATGGTTCTGATCATGGGTATAAGCAAAACATTTATTCAGATTACTTCTTTGCTATGTGCCTTGAACAATAAGAGAGAATCAACTTTGCTGCCCTATTAACATGGCCTTCACTTCAGTTTTAAGGTTCTAAATCAGGGTGTCCAACCTAGGCAACTTTAAAACTTGTGGACTTCAACTCCCAGAATTCTCCAGCCAGCCAGGCATTCATATTCTAAATGAATAGTGGAAAGAACACAACAGAAGTAGGAAACCTGTCTTTCTGTTTTCAGACTTTTCTGCTTTCCCTTTGCATAGGAAAGCAGATGTCTAGAAAAATGTCCACAGGCAATCAGAAATCTCTTTGCTTTTCTGAATTATCATAGCCAATTATAACTCAGAAATTTATTGTTTTGCTTGTTTATGATGTGTATTAAGCTTTGCCCATCTATGGCCCAATTCAGCTCGTGTAGATACATTGGACAAACTGAGCTATTTGTGCATAAGTAAAACAGTAAATCAAAATCTCACCGAGAATAATGCATTGATGGACATCTGTATTCAAATCCCTAATTGCATTTGGTTTTTTATTCTTTCTCTTTTGACCTCTCTTGAACAAGACTTTGTACCTCAATCCGGCTTCTATTTATCTCGCCTCCCGCCCTGCTCCCACCTGAAAGGAACAGATACAAAGAATATTTAGATTGGGATAAGTATCCATTCCAGCAGCTAAAAAATATCTTGATTAAAAAAAAAAAACTTGGCAAATTTCTGTGGCATCGGTGACATGATTTGTCTGCCAAGCCAAGCCAAGACAATAGGGTATATGGATAGATTACAGTGCACAGTTATGAAGAACTGGCCCTGAATTCATTCTGTGCATGTACACAGTGACTGCAAAGTCATTACTCAGTGAAGGATGTCAAGGGCGGGCAGGAGGGAAAATGATAGAATCACTCCAGGAGAAGCAAAGAAGCCAGTACATAGAAAAACACATGAGATTACCCTGTTTCTTACAGCCTGCGAGCCATGCTGAAATTAATTTCCAAGCAGGGCTCCAGAATAGCCTGGAAAGATAAATGCTGTTTGAATTTTGTTCACCAGATCTAAGCATGATGGATAAGCAGGGAAAGGTGGGAGGGAGAGAAGAAAAACTGAATCTAAATAAGCTGCCCTTCGTTTAGATTTCTGAAATACAAATTAGACATTTTTAAAAATAAAACTTCCTTCACACACACCCATAGGAGTCAAGCAGCTCAATGGTATCTTTTACCTTTACCTCACACACAAACACACGCGTGCAAAAACACTAAAAATAATTTTAAAAGTTAGCCACCTCACAGACACCCATAGGAGTCAAGCAGCTCAATGGTATCTTTACCTTTACCTCACACACAAACACACACGTGCAAACACACTAAAAAT
This sequence comes from Azemiops feae, assembly GCA_023970755.1. Lineage (NCBI taxonomy): Eukaryota > Metazoa > Chordata > Lepidosauria > Squamata > Viperidae > Azemiops > Azemiops feae. Next base: position 3,652,645 of record JALGBA010004297.1, on the reverse strand, counting down.
AATTTTGAAAGTTAGCCATGCTATCTCTGGCTCTTTGTGCCAACAAGAAAACAGTTGTTAACCAGATTTCAGTTCTGAAGAAAGTATAAAGTATTCAAAAGAATGTTCTAGGGGCAAAATGTAGGAGTAACATGACAAAAAAAGATAAATATTTTGGCCTTTCATTCAACTTCCTGTTCAGCCACAATTTGAACCACAATTTGTTTTATCATCAGATTTACCTCACAGGCTTGTTGTGAGAAAAAAATGGGGTAAGATTTTCCAATGGTCCAAAGGCTGCTACAGAAATGCTACTGTAAATAATAAACCTTATCTTTGCTCAAACAGAGAAGTTTAACTAATCCCAATTCCAAATATGCTTGTTTGAAATAAGAGTCAAGCAATAACCGAAGAATAAAATACCAAGGAAATAAAATATGTATGCTTTTCACAACAACCATTTTATCAATCATAAGAGTAGGTTTTTGCATTTAGCCATTTCAGAATAATATGCAGTCCCAAACTAGCTGGTATTGTGTGAATATGTACACATAATAACTGAAGATAAAGTATAAAAAAAGCAATATATAGTGGATGATTAGCAATCCAAGTTCAACTATATAATGAACAGGATGGGGGAAGAGAAAGAGAAAAAGAAAGAGAAGTCTGAGACTGATTATTAGTGAAAATTTGCTACTAAATCAGTAATACCTAAAATGCAGGAATTCTATCTCCAAAACATCATATGGGCAAATAGATACTCTTGCTATGCTGTACAGAGAAGAAACCTGGAGGGAGGGAGAGCAAACACAGGAAAGCAGAAATTGTTTCTGGATTAATACATACAAGAGGTTTAAAAAAAAAAAGCATTGCCTTTAGCAGAGAATGTGTTGATCCAATATGTTGAGGTGGTACTGGGCAAATATAATCATGGTTCAAGACAACTATAGTGGTACCTTGATATTCAACTGCTTTTAAACTGATTGAATTTGGTACTCAATGCAGTTCGACATGAAAATTTTGTCCAGGTACTCGTCATTTGTTTGGTATCAACGCACAAGCTAGAACTTGTTGGTGTCAACTGCCTTGTGACTCACTACATTATTCCTTATGGGAAAAATTTGTTTGGTACTCATTGTTTTTGGTACTCATCATGTCTCCCAGAACCAATTAACAATGAGTACCGAGGTACCACTGTATTTAGCCGTGTAGCAGTTTTCATGTTTTCCTTTCTTCATGTCGCTTTCACAAGAATATTAAATATATTTCAGACCAGATAATCTTAAATAAACTGATGTTTTGGAAGAAGATATAAAGTTAATTGTTCTGAGGTAAACTCTAAACTTTATTCCATACTTCAGTGACCACGTAGCTTGCAGTTATTTGTTTAAAACTCTGCAGTCAGATAATGAAAATACGTGGAAGGTTATTGTCTCATCAGGTAACTTTTAAATAGTTGTTGGATAGTTAAAGAAACGTATCTGTCTTTAATCAATTACCTTTAGAACATGTTACTAATAGCTTGAGAGAAGATGTTGAAATGATAAAAAAACAACCTGAAAACACTTAACTGTAACTTTTCCACTGGCATTGTATTCATGGAAGCTCTTGATTTTAGTTATCTCTAACTGCTTCTCTAATAGGTTTTAGATGGCTAAACTAGCTAAACTAGCTTGGGAATTACTTGTTTAATTAAATCCAATGCAGTTTGCATATCCTTGTAGTTCTAGCAGTCAGGAGAGAGAACAGGGATGGGGGACGAACACTAATTTCAAAGAATGGGTTTTGGCTCTTGATTTTCTTCAGCAGCATAAATACTTTGGAATAAATTCAGTAACAAGAATTTGCCTACTAACCTTTCTTTAGAAAATCAGAGCTGGTTTTTGTGGAACTTTTCCTGAAGAATTGGGTGTTATGCATCCTCATTCTCATATATAAAGTTAAAACACTTTAAAAAAAAAAAGAAGGATATTTCTCGAACTGAAAATTCAGCAATTATCTCCTGTTACAAATATTTTAATAATGTCTTTGGGCTACAGTGAGTATAGAAGCAATTATATCGAAGCAGGAAGAACACCAAAGATAGGAGCCAACTCAGCAGAGAGATTACCATAGCTTCCAAAATGCATTGAGCTGTTGATCAATGTAACCCAAGTATAAATCACCTTATCTTTGTATTCAAATTGCTTTCAAAGAAATACTGCTTATATTTGCAGTGCTTGAACCAGTAATTTATCCATGAGCTTCTCCTAAGCCGGTGCCGTCTAGAAATAACAACAACAACAATAATAACAATAACAACAACAACAACAATAATAATAATAACAATAATAACAATAACAATATTAACAATAATAACAATAACAATAATATTGTTATTATTGTTATTATTGTTATTATTATTATATAATAGAGTTGGAAAGGACCTTGGAGATCTTCTAGTCCATATGCTGAAGTTGGATTTCTATCATTCATAAGAATTCTTGTTATTGAAGTCTAATACAGATAGCTGGCTGTGGAAGACTGCTTCATGATATATAAAAGACGGTAGAAGTGGAGTTTTAGTGTTTGTGTTTTAATTGGGTGTATAAATTGCAATAACTACAGTAGATACAAATAGAAACCTAAGCATATCGACAGGGTGCCAGTGAACTTTCTACAAGAAAGGCAAACTTGGAATGCTTTCCACATTATTAACAGAATAACAGAGTGAGTTGGGAGGGAGGTCTTCTAGTCCAACCCTCTGCTCAAGCAGGACACCCTATACATTTCAGACAAATCGCTGTCCAATCTCTTCTTAAAAGTCTCCAATGATGGAGAACCCATAATTTCTAAAGGCAAGCCATTCCACTGATTAATTGTTCTAACTGTCAGGAAATTTCTCCTTAGTTCTAGGTTGGTTCTCTCTTTGATTAGTTTCCATCCATTGCTTCTTGTCCTGCCTTCAGGCGCTTTGGAGAATAGCTTGACCCCCCCTCTTCTTTGTGGCAACCCTGAGATATTGGAACACGGCTATCATGTCCCCCCTCATCCTTCTCTTCATATCAAACAGAAGCCTTTTGACCCCGCAGCCATTTTTAACAGTGTGAAATATGAAATATTTGAAAGCACATAACATCCATAAACATCTGCTTTGGGTTATTAAAGTGGCTAAAGTTACATCAGTTTTGTAGTGCATGATTTTTTGTTTCTTTATTCGAAGTTGCCATTTTATGAAAACATGAAAACCAAAAGCTCCCTCTCTTTTAACCCATTTTTTCATATCTGTTCCCAGATGTATTTCCATGACTAGCACCTTTTTCAGTAGTAAAGAAAATCAAACTTGGAAGGAATAGTTACTAGGAAATCCCAGTTCAAAACAGATCAGACAGTGCAACTTCCCCAAATAATGCCAAGTATGATCAACAAACATGCAGGTGATTCTTCACATTTTACTATCTAGATTATAGGATCTGGCCCAATGAGGACATCCCAGAAAAAGGCCTTGAGTTGCATTGATTCTGCAAATCTTGCCAGAAAGTTTCATTGCTGCTGCTAATGCTGTTATCTGCATTAATATAGCAGACTTTGAACAGCTTCTAGCTCCACATTATCTTCTGAAAATTAAACTGGATGGTTTCCATATTGTTAAGGTATAACCATATCTTGGAGAACTAGAAGGAAGGATAAACATTACATTAGTAATTACAATAAAAGGTAAATCAGGACTATATCCAGGACATTACAGATCTATCAAACAAACCACTGTTCCCAGCTATATTGGTAGAAAGCATGATTGAACATATGGAAATATTAAATGTATGGAAAAACACACTTTGCAGAAGAAGGAAAAGTTTAGTTTCTCTAAATGACCTTTACAATCTTGAGTGTAATCTTGAGTGTAGCTTCTCTTTCTTTTGTTTCAGTTTTGGATTTCAGCCTATCCCTATCTTAACTTTACATTCACTTCAAGACTTAAACTATCTATGGAAAGGGTTCATCGAACACATTAAGTCATAGTTTGTTTACCCATAATTTATTTGAACCAGAATAATTTAAATTCACACATCAAAACCAAAGCTCAGTATGTCTTAATGTATTATATGAATCATAAGGTAAATTAACAAAGTATAGAGTTATATGGAAGGTCTGCATTCATGCGTTGGATATTTTTAAATATCAGGTATTGGGAGATGGCTGTGGACCTCGTAACTACTTCTCCTCCTCCTCCTCCTCCTCCTCCTCCCTCCTCCTCCTTCCTCCTCTCCTCCTCTCTCCTCCTCTTCATCTTCTTCTTCTTCTTCTTCTTATTCTTCTTCGTCTTCTTCTTCTTCTTCTTCTTCTTCTTCTTCTTCTTCTTCTTCTTCTTCTTCTTCTTCTTCTTCTTCTTCTTCTTCTTCTTCTTCTTCTTCTTCTTCTTCTTCTTCTTCTTCTTCTTCTGTGTCAAAGCAACTACATAGACAGATTTTCTCCATGGCAATTTCTCCATCACCTGGTCTTTCAGCTCTTCCAACAGTGTGCTCATTGCTACCGTGACTTCATTCACCTTGCTGCTGATTGTCATCTTCTCTCTCCTTCTACCTTTCATAGCATTAGAGCAGGGGTGTCAAACTCGCAACGTCACATGACGTGTCACGACGTATCATGACTTTTTTCCATTGCCGGCAATGGGGTGGGCACAGTTTTGCCATGATGCATCCAGCCCATGGGCCGGCAGTTTGACACCCCTGCATTAGAGCCTTCTCCAGAGAGCTAAGTCCTTATATAATGTGTCTGAATAGGATAAATTGAGCCTGGTCATTTATACTTCAAGTGAGAATTCTGGGTTGATTTGTTCGATGATGTGTTGGTTTTCTTAGCTGTTCCTGGTACTCTTAGGAGTCTTCTCCAACATAATCTACTGTTATGCTCATAACCTACCATTAACTACATGCACCATGTATTTATCTATCTCTTACCCTCTTTCCAGAGAGCTGAGATTGGCATAAATAGCTACTTTGCACATTAATATGAAATAATATACTGTATTACAATCTGATAAGAACAGGCTGGTGGGATGATGACACAGAAACATTAGGAGGAAAGGGAAAAAGCACACAAAGAAATGTTAATTTTATCACTCCCTTTGCCGAGTAGCACTTTGAAGCTACTCTAGCAAATGTCTCCACACCCTCATATTACAGCAGTTGTGGTTTAAAATGAACAGTACCTGTGATCACAGCTCTTACGCAGCTGCCCCCCTCCCTATATTTCACAGCTGGATAATAGATCATCACTCCATCCTGGAGAACTAGGTCATTTGAAGAAACTCTTGGGAGGCACAGTGAGATGAAAAGCAGTCCAGATTGTATCTAGCCTGCCTTTGCAGAATTTGCTTCTCTAAATGATCGAGAAACCCCATTCCTACAATTTTTTGGAAGTATTTTTGTCTCTTTTACTGAATCAATTCATATTTCTGAGAGTCAAAAATGACCAGACAAGAAGCCATGTGAACCCCACTGCTCAAATCCTACCTTGTCAGACCCAGTTCCTTTTCCAGAAAATGGAGCCTGAACATAATAGTCCAGCATTTAGGTTGTAACAGAATCGAGGGAAAGAAAGGACACCCCTTGAGTGAATGTGAAAAGGAACATTAGACACCTTTTAAAAGAATCTAAAACAGCATTCCAATCTCAGAAAACTTTGTTTGAAAAGAATGATTCAGATAGCAGGCATTTCTGAAATCAAGATTTGGAGTAGCTTATATTGCACACTCACAAATCACATGAACAGCTATACTACTTCCCATTTAGACCCCCACTAGTTTACAAGAGAGATGGGGCAGCTTTGATGAGAATGGGTAAAATAGCATGGTAATAATACAATATGAATAAAACATCCATGGAGATTGTGAATTGGAACTTTAGCGAGCATATTATTATCATGATTGGCTGTATAATCAGCCAGATATTTAGACTGGATTTGGCATTTTTGCTCATCTACTGAGTCCTTCCCGAGGGCCTAGGATAGACAGATGATGTTGTAATAATGCTAAAGGTATTATTGCAGGATGTAAGCTGTTCCAAGTAAAGCTGCCTTTTGCAATTGACTGATGGTGATTTAATCAATGCTTATGGTGTTCAAGTGGTGTTCCAGATGTTTTGGGATTGCATACAAGGCAGGCGCCTTGTAATAGGCATTACTATTGGTACTACCTTTGCTTCCTTTTGCCACAGTAATTCTATTTCTATTTGCAGGTCTTGTTGCTACTTCGTTGTGCCATTGCTATTTTATATATGTATATATGTGTGTTTGTTGTGTGAAGTCATAGCTATCAGTTCTTTAACTAGTGCTGGGCTTCATATACATAAGTTCTTCCCAAGCTAAGATGTTGTGATGCATCAACATAGTATATGTGTGGAAGCAGTGTGATTTTTTGTAAATAATAGATGAAAATTTTGTCAATGGACAGATTTTCTAAGTGCCATTCAAGATTTTTTGGTATGCACCCAGCATTTTGATAATCCCTGGGATCACCGTGGCTGGTATATACCATAATCTTTCAATCTGATTTTCAAATCTTGATGTTTTGTGATCTTTTCCAATTCCTTATCTTCTATTATCTCCTGGTTTTGCCACATCAATTATCCACACTTTTTTCTTTTCAACAACATGTGGTGTAGTTATGAGCCACAGACATCGGTCTGTGTTTGGAAATCCCACAATATTACTAAACACATTCTTTATATATTGCAAAGTTACCATGAAACAGACCAATGGAACTTGGATATCTTTATATAAAAAATGTTATCATTATGACAAATACAAGCAAGTGATATGCAGTGATATAATTAGCACAGATGTTCAAAATCAGAGGTCCCCAATGAGTCCAGCCCATGAACCGGCACCAGGCTGTGACATGCTGCACAAACAAGCAAAGCCCCATCCATAGGATGCAGGAACATGTGAAACCATGTCCCCTCCAGTCCTCAGAAAAACCTTTCTCCACAGAACCAGTCCTTGGTGCCCCAAAGGTTGGGGGTCACTCTTCAAAATAATAGATGGCTTTCATGAAAGTCTAGAGAATTTTATGAAGAATGGAAATGTCAACAGTTGTTAGTTTATAAATGGCCAATACCGAAGCCCTCTATCATCAACAAAGTGAACTGGGGACTGATGAAAAGGGTACATGTTTTATATTGTTCACTTTGCCCTGCAGAATTGACACATGTTAAGTTATAGATAAGAAACTAGAAAAATGTGATAATTATCATAATTTGGTTATTTTTATAACAAATACTTGAGAAATTGTCATGCTTCCAACCCACTTCTTAGTATATGAATTTGCCTTTATTAGAGGAAACTCACAGGAATCTGTTTCTGACAACAATCTGCTGAAATCAAGCAGACTTCCTTATACAAGGTCTCTGCCACTCATATTTTCCATCTATCAGTTCAAAATCTGTAAAAGTTGAGAGCAGTAGAGTCTATGGGATTCATCTAACTGTATTGCAAGACCTTGTGGAAGTGTTTGCATATTGACATGTCCTGGTCATGTCCTAGACTTATAAAATGTTCTTAAAATAAAGGATGTATTAAAGCTCTATCTTCTCTCTTGGCCTCCCAAATTTTATAACATTTTTATTTTTCTATCCTTTAAGGATTTTAAGATGTCATCTTTCTTTCCCCATTTAATTTTATGACGAACTTGTCATGCCCTTCTAATATTTATAGATGAAAATACAGATTTGTAAGGAACCTTATCTCAGCCAAATGCTCCACTTTTGAATAGTACGGTTCAATAGTTGTTTAAGCTTGGTTTCAGTTGACTTCTGTTCCGTGAACCCTGTTATTCAGAGAAGCATGCGTATTAGTTTTTGCAGATGGAAAGGCAACCTTGAACACTTTAGAGGCCCTCTTGTTCATTCTGTTGAAAGAAGCCTTAGACTTCTACCCAGCTTGAAGTCCAGCCTGGATTTCAGCAGTCCTGTTTTTTTTACGTATCTTTGAAAGTTCTTCCCAGTCAGATCTTATATTCAATTATTGCACAGCACTCTGTCCTCCATCATTTCAAAACCATCACTATTTCTTTGGGAAAGAGATACTAAAAATAGTTGTTACTTTTAGTTCAAAATATTCTCAGTAGGTGTAGGTTTGTAGAAAGGCAGGCTGTCTATTGCAAAACAACTTGGTCTTCAAGCACATAGTTTTATCTATATATGCATCTGCTAAGAGATTTTATTTCTGGGGATGCATCTGGGGAAGGAAGGAATGGAAATAGGAAAAATGGCAATACTGGCAAATCACAATAACAATGTCTCAACCTATCAAAATATAAGGGCAGAATAGGGACAAATATTCAAAAATAGAAACTATCCCTCTGGCAAATAGACTAGACTAGCTAAGACATTTGATCAGCTGCTATTCTCCCACATGCTTCATGGTTGGGGTCCAGTATTCCCCCTTCTCACCCCGATTTTCCTCTTGGTTGCAAAAACATTTACCCAGTAAGGATGCAGCTCTCAGGAATGATTATTAGATGTTATCATACTGTAGGGAAAATACAAGTATGTCGAACAAAGTGGTAATGAATTGGATCCTGCTTTTTTTCTGCAAAACAGACTTCCACACTCCACATTCCTGTTGGTGGAAAGAAGGGGGGGGTAATCTTTGCCAATTTCTCTCTCTCTCTCTCTCTCTCTCTCTCTCTCTCTCTCTCTCTCTCTCTCTTTTTAAACTCTTTTGCAGAGCCTTGCCTTATTTCCTGCCATGTTACTGCGGAGCTCTTGAGTAATTAAGAGAGAACAGCAAACTGTCTTCAAAGTATGTGGGAGAATTGATAAATTTAAGGGATCGTCAGCCCCATGAGGATGGAAAGATTTCTTCCATCTGTGGCTGATGGTTCTGGGGCTAGTTCAGTGCAATTTGAAGTGAACATCGCCATCCTAGGAAAACATTTACTATTTGAAATCAGAGGGGAAACAACTCTTTGTCCTTTGTTGAACCAGGCATTTCAGGCAGCTAGTTTATATTTAAAAGGAGATAGATTTATATTTATGCAGCAGGAAAACCATTGGTACCCTAATTCCAAATCTGGTTTATGACCTATTACTATAATAGCAGTTCAGTATTGAAAAGAGCTTCCTGAGAAGATTTGAAACTTACAGTGAGAAATGGAAAAGTTTGAATACGTGTCACACATTCACTGAAAACCCAACTATATATATATATATATATATATATATTCAATAACACAGTCCTCGATCTCCGGGAGAAATATAAACCAGCTGTTTATTGTTAAAAAGTTTAAAACAATAAAAACAACTATTTACAATATTAAAACAACTTAGCTTTCGCTGGTCCCCTGCCAGCGTCCTCAGAGTAAAGTTTTGGGGTGGAAATTACTTTTATAAACCTTGCTAGCCTAACTGCTTACTCATTGACCGTGTGATAGGGCCATCCGTCCTGGCTGACCGTAATTGCCTTAATTGTCCCGCCTCCTCTTTTTTGCACTCCAGTTCTCCAACCTTCCTCCCTCCCATCCTTGTCAATCCCCATATATAATGTCATATTTAAGAAACATTTTTAGAGTGCAAAGGATTTTGATCATGTCAGGGAATTTCAACATTCCTTAATAGGAGCAGCTCAGCAATATATGGCTTCCATGGCAACCATAGGCTTGTCTCTGTTCATTTTGGGACTTATATGTATAGCAGGGCATATGGATAAAGAGATTTTTTGCTATTCTGGATGAAGGATGAAGATCCAAAAATTCCGCTGTCGTGGAGAGAATATTATCTAGTAATGTTTAGAATTTTGGTTCTTTTATGTTATACAGTAATGGGGAATTTATAAGTGACGTAACTTCAGGGACTAATTTCCAGGGGATTCTCTACCCACAAGAGCTAAAAATCCTGTTGATTGATCAGGAGAAAGTGGGGATGGGGGGAGAGGTGACCCAGGCAGTTCACAGTCCCTCCTAAATCCTCTACTTGGTACACAGCTCAGGCATATGGCTACAAAATGTCAGGAAAAACTGCTGACTGGGGAATGCTGGGAGTTGAAGTCCACACCTCTTCAAGTCGCCAAGGTTAAGAAACACTGCTGTAGGGCAGAGGTCCCCAACTTTTTGGGCACGAGGGACCGGTTCCGTGGAGAGAGGTTTTTCCATGGACCGGAGGGTGCGTGGTTTTGTGTGCTGCCCGCATCTTGTGGATGGGGCTTTTCTTGTTTGTGCGGACCGGTTGCTGGCATGCCGCAGCCCAGTACTGGTCCACAGACTGGGGGTTGGGGACCTCTGCTGTAGGGGGTCATCTCTGCCTTGTTACATAAGCACAGTTTCAATCCTGCAATATAGCAAGGAAGAACTATCTAAAACATGTTGTAACAAGCATGCAAAACACTTGTGCCCTTTTGGACTTTGACTTCACTCTGAAAATCAAATGACAGAGGCGGCCTGTTGGTCCAGCTTTGATGGATGTGTTTTCATTTGTTCAGTCCAAATGCAGGAACAAATCGTTTGAAGGGTGGAGACCAATAACATGATCTTTAAACCCATTTCCATTCTGGTTTTGAAAAACTGCCAGAGGGGAATTAGCTAACTGGGTGTTAGAAACTATGAACACTTCCTTGAAGAATGCTTATTTTATAACTCTTCTAAAGGAAACAGCTGTAAGACCCTTGGTAATTATTATTCAGTTTTCAAGCTTCCTTTTCTAAATAAAGTCCTCCAGTGGGCAGTGTCATCTCTGAGCTTTCTTGAATGAAGCTGATTATTTGGATCCTTTCCAATCTGCTTTCAGACCTTGCTTTTGTAACTGGAATAGCTGAGGTCACTTTGGTGAAAGATTTATAAGGAAAATTGGATAGAAAAATGAACATTTATTTGACAATATCCTTTATAGGCCACATAGTACTGATAGTGGATCAGTTTCCAGTCAACTTTTAATCCATGATGGGTCTTCTGTATAGAACCCTAAATGGTTTGTGTCCAGGTCTCTGGAACAAAACATCGTGATGTCATCGCACAATGTAAATTATAGGGTTTGCCTTCATTGCATAATTCATATCATATGTGCATGATGTCACTTGCTTCCTTTTGTCTTCTGTGCAGATGCCCATCGACCAGGACATCTGAAAAATACCCCTTACCATGCTCACAGGCTTGTAGTTTGCAAATGACACTGATACCTAGTTGCATCTCCCATGATCTAGAAATATAATTTGAAATACGGTATTTTTTTATAACAGCATCCTAAGTATGGAGCTCTCTTTCTAGGAAGGACACTCTCAATAACCCTTAATTATTATGCTTAAGCTGCAAAGACTATATAGTTCTGCTGAGACTTTAAGCTTGCTTCTTCCTTCCCTGAGGTCTACATTCACTTACATTCCCCCACTGCCTCAAGGATGCCTATGGCAAATGTTCTGGATTCTTATCACAACATATAATTAAGTCTTTAATAATCTAGTGTTTTATTGTTGTTTTTATCTGAATTTTGTAAATATCCCAAATGACCAGTGGGGAAAAAGAGATAATTATAGGTATGTGAAGGAGATAAGTGTCCTATTTTGTCTACTTTTTCATGCATTTTCTTCCATCAAGTTTACTTGATGGTCCTCATTTTTGTCTGTTGCAGTAAGAAATGTTTCAAATATGGTGACATCTGAGAGGGTCATGCTTAACTGTTCTATGAAAGAGAGACAGGGTTTGCCACTGGGTGTACTCCTTCATTAAGAACACTTCACTCTGGAGAAAAGGGTAGATTAAGTAAGCCAAGAGAGTAATTAGCTCAAAGACTCTGAGTGGAAACTGCTACTCCAGGCATTAGCCAGAATCATCATTGTCTTGCATGGAGGATTTCCATCAATGAGTTGATAAGCAACCTGAATGCAGATTAAATAGAACTGCAGCTTGTTATGTGGCAAATTCTATGAACACCCTTATGTATATACTTGCTGGAGGCTATGAATATTCAATATTCAAGAAGTACTTCAGCTTCATAGCTGGTTTTCTCAGTTTTGTGACTAAGTAGAATTTGCCTACTTTCCCCTAACAAGTCCCTACTGCAGTGGTGGGATTCAAATATGTGAACAACCGGTTCTCTGTGTGGATGCCGCTTCCAGAAGTCCATTATGGGCCTGGGCAATAAAAAATTAGCTACCAGTTCTGCCGAACTGGTGTGAACTGGCTGAATCCCACCATTGCCCTACTGATTACACAGCCTGACTCCTGAACAATAATCCTGAAATAATATGGAAAATATAGATAATCTGAAAGCAAGATCCTTGAGAAGTGCTAGTTTGGAATTTGACTAGGTATCCAGAAAGACACTCAAATTTTATTTTTCTTGTGAAAACTACAGACTGGAAGCACAATGCAACCAAGCAGCATTCCTTTTATAGCCCACAGCACATTTCCAAGTGAATTAGACTACAAATGACAATTCTCCCCTATTTTTTCATGGGGGAGAATGAAACCCCCAAACACACCCTAATACTTCTGAGGTTCATTCTCCAAATGTCCTATGCCACCCAAATCCTGTGCAATCCAACTGGGTATAGGTGCACTTTCGCTATACTGGAGCCAAAATGAAAATGGCAGCATTAGACAGCCCCAGTAAATGCTCAACTTTTCCACACTCTTTTTGCCATCTTTCATAAAGAAAGAAGCCCAGCTATTCCTTTCTGGAATGATGGCATTGACCAGTTGTGGAAATGATGCTATCCCTGATATCATCCAAGGGGCTAGGAGCTGCATGAGCTTCTTAATACCCGCCTCTTTCAAGCTTTCCAAGATGGTTTAGAGATTTCATTGGGTTAAAGACAGAATGGTTGGTAGCTGCATCTAGACGTTTTTCAGTGCACATCTCTCTATTACTGATGCTGAAGGTGAGATTTTGGCTGGATCTGTTCAGCCATACAGCTGAACAGATCCAACTGGTGGTATTTTTTTGGCTATCTAGCCTTCAAAGGAGTTATCAATTAGCCGGAGCTTAGTAGAATAGCAAGATATTCATTTAATAGATATATGGATAGATGTATTAGTAAAGAATAAATAGCATTTCTGGCAAAATGAGCAAGATCTGAATAAGTGATAACTTCCTTTTGTAGGAGAAACCTTCCTGAGTAAACAGAATATCTCCTCCTGTGGAGAAATGCTTCATTTACATTATTTTCTTTCACTAAACAGTGACAAAACAGGGCAGCCTCATATTTGGCAATGTGTTCAAAGATTGCAGTCACTGACAAGGTTGTCACTGATACAGAAAGCAAAGGATTGCTAACATCTATAATTGATGTTTGATTAGAATTGGTCATTAAAAATAGCAACATAGCTGTTTACTTTTAACTATTACAGGAAATTTAGTATTAGGAAGTGCTCCTTTACCTAATAAGAAATAGCCTTGTCCTTATTATTGGCTTAGTGTAAATATTTTTTAAGGCAAGCATATGCAGCTGACTTGGAGGCAGACTAAGTCACACTTTAATTAAAATATTGGGATATTAATCATGGTTAGGTGCTCCCCCTGATATAAATGGAAACTAATTTCAAGTAGTGTTAAGAACATTGCTCACTATGTGGAAATTAAGCAGTGGCTCATCTGCTACTTCCAAAATCCTGCCAATTTATCAGATGAGGTAGCATACAAGGCAAATTTGCAAATTTTCTGTTATATTTCTAGTGATTAAAACAGACAAACCAATAAACAAAACCCTCCCACTGAAAACCAGAAGAATTCAACATGCCAGCCCACGGCAAGTTGACCATGGTGAGTTGTCCCATTCTGTTTAGACACACCAATGATCACATCCTGTGACCTCTTGGGAAAATGGACAAGCTTTAAAACCAGTGGATCCAAAGCTAGCCCCTTTCAGTTTTGAGCCCACTGGTGGGAATGCAATCAGTAGCAAAATTAATGCTAGTGAATTTTTCACAAGCACAACTGGTGCTAGTAAAAAGGTACTTCCAGCTCATAATGCTGCTATTCAGCAGATTATCAGGGTTAGTATTTCTGTTATTCTGGATTGATTTTAGTTTCTTAAAAAAAACAGTGCCAAGAAAGGGACTTATATCTCTGTTAATTAATGTGGCATAAGTTCTGATTACCAAAAAACACAGCCTAAAATACCACCTGTAACTCCTCAATGAATAATGATGAAAGAATTATTATCCAGTCAGCATAGCAGACAATCTTATGTATTGATTTGATTTAGGAAAAAACAATGACTAAATTTAACTAAGAAACAACATATAGAGTAATTGTTTCATAGAAAGTTAAATATTTTGAACCTAGTAGTTTTAGATTATGTAAGCTCTGTGTGTTTAAATACCAGGCAGTTCCAGCAATGTTGGAATATGATAAGCTTCTGTTTCTTCTCTCCTTTTTTTTTTTTTTTGCTTAATTTCATATTTATTATGAAGTTTTTCTTTGCTGTAACTGTGCAGAAACCCTTTAGAAAACAAGTCACTGGTAAATGAAAGGAATGAACTAATATTTAAAAAATACAAATATCTAACCATCAGTGTGGCCTCTCAACTAGTCTAACATTTTCAAAACCCGAATTGACTTTAGATCAGTTTTTCACAGATCACTCCGGGCTTCAGAAGCCAAATGCTTATATAAAGGAATTGGTGCAAGGGGGCAAAAAGAAGGAAAAGTCAAATTCTTTTTGAATTATTTAGTTTCTACCTTTGTGTGACTATGTATCTTACCCACTTTAATGTCTTCTACAATGTCTGGGAAGTCATATAATTCATTACTGTATAATGGTTATGCTATTAATATGCCAATAGGGAGATCTCACTTAACTGTACTCCTCACTGGGTAATTTGGGGCCAGTCATTTTATTTTTATCCAGCCAAATTCAAATAAAGAGTCACTTCGGTGTAAGTGGTTAAGACAACAGGCTAGAAACGGGGAGACCATGAGTTCACGTCCTGCCTTAGGCACAAAGCCAGCTGGGTGACCTTGTCCAGTCACTTTCTCTCAGCCCTAGAAAGAAGGCAATGGCAAACCACTTCTGAAAAACCTTGTCAAGAAAACTGCAGGGACTTATCCAGGCAATTGCCAGGAATCAACATTGACTGTAAGACACAGGAAAAAAATACATGATGGTTGAGATAAAGATAAAATGAGGGATGTTGGAGGAAAGATGCAATGAGCAAACAAATCATACTATTTACAGATTGTTTCCTGGCCTAGAATAAAGATACAGTATGCTGTATCTCACACCATTCATATAAAGAGATGGGTTGTGGAACCACAGAATGATTTATGAATCAAGGGATATTTCAATTTCTGGCCATAGCCACAGGATAATGAAGACAGAGTGAATGTTATGGCCATTACCTGGGTCTCATGGAATAGATTGCCTATGATAGTTAAAGGACTATTGAGCACAAGATTCTGTAAGATTGGTAATTACTTCAGAGCACAGCAGTGGCTTCTGCTCTTTGAAGGGAATATCTTTGAAAGGTTTTGATCAATCAAGATAACAGAATTATGGGAAGGACAAGCAGTTGCCTAGATAAGGTCAAGAGCAAGGGCTTAGTGCTCAGACAGAAACGGAAACAGCAGTCCTTCTTTTGCTAGGTTGTCCATGTTTTCTCTACAATTTAGAGGAGGAGGCAATAATGGAAAGGAAAGAGAATCTATAGCATTTTTTTTCCATATGTCCAGAGAGGCTAGTAGATCAAATAACAGTAATACATATTTTTAATTTATAAGCAAGATAGTAGAGCTATAGGTCTTGTCAACAGATTACATGGGAAAAGAAGAGATGTTATGTGCTTAGCTTTCACCAGCTTTCCAAAGTCTCAGTGGGGTTTCTCAATATTAGTGCAAAATTGGATAGTTTGTTCACCAGAGATTGAACCCAAAGGATCTGAGATGTTTCAGGTTTGAAACATATTAGCTGTTTTCCTGCTTTATATAACTCTAGAGCAGGGGTCTTCAAACTTGGCCCTTTTATGACTTGTGGACTTCAACTCCCAGAATTCCTCAGCCAGCGTGCCTGGCTGAGGAATTCTGGGAGTTGAAGTCCACAAGTCATAAAAGGGCCAAGTTTGAAGACCCCTGCTCTAGAGACCGAGAATTTTTACTTGTCTTCTTTTTCTGGGGCAATAATATTAACCATAATATTTACCATCAGCTAATGCCTGATCAGCTGGATTTCTACTGCCACTTACAATGCAATGTTAAGCTTTGCTTTGTTCAGACACCTAAATAAGAAACCTCACTGTGATTTATTTACAAGTTACTCATGACTGGAAGCCACATCATTACAGTTCTGATAATCAAACGGAAAACCAGCATTTTTCCATTTTTTGACTGCATGTTGCCTCAGGTTAGGGAGTATGGCCCAGTCCAGACTATCAGATTTAAACTATGGCTTAGAAAACGAGCATCAGATCTAAACATATTAGCTGTTTTCCTCCTTTATATAATTCTAGAGACTGAGAATTTTTACTTGCCTTCCAACTAAACTTCTCTGTCATGTATACAATTAGAAATCAGCCAACTAGTCAATGAGGCAATGGAAAATAGGAAAGGATTCCAAAGTGATAAGCCACATGCTGTGCTACAACTTATATTATCATCCATCACTTCTGCAATCCCTTTATGGCATCCTGAAGGGCCTTGTTGACTTGAATATTGTTTTCTTCTGTTAATTTCTAAACAAGAAAACCCCATAAATTAGAACACTGAATTAAAAATAGCTAACTATTTGTTGTCTAGCTTGGATCTCATCTTGAAATTCTCCTTCTTGAGTAGGGGGTTGGACTAGATGGCCTACAAGGTCCCTTCCAACTCTGTAATTCTGTATTGCTAAATCTTCACACTCCTCCTTTGTACCCTAACAGGGAAGACTAATACCCAAGTCCAAGGCTCAAAATGCCTGAAAAATAGTTTACACAATCACTGAAAACAATCCACCCTTTCACTGGATTAATCTGATCAGCAATACTTTTCCTTAATTTACCCCAGGCTTGTTTTATGTCTGCCTGATTTTATTTTTCAAGATTTTTTTCATTAAAAATAGATACTGTATGTAAAAAGCTACTATATAGCAATCTTTTTTTTTTCAAAAATGCCCTTGTCTTGACATAGACATCTCTGAATAAAAAAAAATGGCCTCTAATAGCCAAGTGTTTTTTCTAGAAATGTGCTCATCCTTCCCACTCTCTCCACCCCAAAATATAAAAGGTGAGCTGAGGGGGCAGGGATGGTGAGGAAAACTGCACCACTTTCAAGGATGGCCCTCCTGACTAACAGCTATTTTGTGAAAGAGTTTATGATAGGGTCTCAAAATCCCAGTCGTACCTATGGGTTAAGAACCCTGGGAGCTTCTGCTGGGTGTGGTTTTTTAATATTGCTATCTTAAGGAAGGATTAAATTTCTAGTAGGGCTTGCTAACTCTTGTCAAGTTCTATCATCCCTGAAAAGGAAGCTTCCTTTACTTACTTTTCTGATAGAAGTTAGAACTGTTGCTGTTAATAAAAATAGTGGCTGTTCCACAATTTTGTAATTGTAGAGTCTTACAGTATTTATTTAAAGAATAGATTGATACAAACTAAGTGGTGTGTGTATTTTCTGAGAAATGTATTTGTTATTATGCTGGATGGTATCCACTGTGCACATTTAAATAAAATACTAAGCATCGCAGTTACTGAATAGTTGGAACCGTATGTTATTCTCAGGCCATTAGTCATTTATGAGGAAAATTATTTTCTTTTACATTATAAAAACCAACCATTGCATAAGGTTCGACCAGGGTAGGATAGTGGTGGATAATATTTTTGACCTTATGGGACAATTCTCCCGTTCTCCCTCAATTGATTTAACTGTGGAAACAGCCCTATTTTATTAACAAACAAGCAAACAAATAAGAGACAGCTCCAGTGGTGGGATTCAGCCAGTTTGCACCAGTTCGGCAGAACCGGTAGCTAATTTTTTGTTGCCCAGGCCCAGAATGGACTTCCAGAAGCGGCATCCATACAGAGAACTGGTTGTTCACATATTTGAATCCCACCACGGGACAGCTCTTTCCTCATTTGAAATAAGGTTTGCTCCTCATTAGCAAAGCTTTTATAAATATTTTTATCCAACTGTTCCACAATTTTATTAATCCTTATCATCCTATTTACCTTGATGTCATTATGTCAGAATAAGTGTTCCCTTAGGCAGGAAGCCAACTGGGTGACTTTGAGCCAGTGATTTTTTTTTCTGGCCTCAGAAGAAGGTATTGACAAATCATTTCCAAAAAAGTTGTCAAAAGGACATTTGTCCATGTAGGCATCATGAATGATGATTGACTTGAAGGACTATCAACAACACACATATACACAGAGAGAATAGGGATATTCCAAAGGGCTTAATTTTATAAATAACAGTTTTAGTAAAGTGCATACAGCCTTGACTTTGGTGTGGCTCTTCTTTGTGGTTAAAGTTTCTTGTTTTAAGGTGGTCATGGATTAAAATTTGCTCCGTTTGCTCCAAATCCACAGATTTACTAGGTTCCATTATAAATTGTTCCAGAATTATCTTATCAGATTGGCAAATGTATAATGAACCATCAAGAACATTCCCACCAACACTGACAAGACAAACCATCAGTATACAAAAATAAGAGCAAATCCTACTCCCTCCTAGCACTGGTTATGTTACCTAGTTTGGTAATGAAATGTCTGCGAAAAGACCACCAAGCTCAGAGAGCACCAAGAATCTCACATGGCAAATATATTTTATAAATAATATTGGAAAGATTACAAGGATAATAAATATATACCGCACTGTTTAATATTGAGATCACTTTTCTAGCATACTGAAGAAATTTCATATTTCAAAGACATACAAACTGAAAACATATTCTCAGTCCTTCTAGAAATCTTTCACCTGAATACAACCATTTTTCAAATTCTGCTGTTAAGGAAGGACACAACAATTCACAAATTTATGGTTTCTTTCCTTAACAATACCACCTTCTCCAATAGCACAGTTCTTATATTGGGGGTCCTATTTCCCAATAAATACACCCAAATAATAATAACTTTGATCCTGCAACAAATTAACAAAATTCATGAACAGAATATTTTTTGTGTTTGCCTCACTCACAGTTCTTAAGAAGCAAGTGAGATTTAGAAGTGGTCTCCAATTTTGAGCACACTCATATTTTTGATTCAGGAAATTTCTAACTTTTAAGGAGACACTAATCATTGCCAATAGGACCAAGGAGGAAATATGGAACATTCTTTCTGTGAATTACATTCAACAAAGAAATCTAATAAAATTAGTTTCATTTGTTTTGGTTTTTTTACAACTTTGTGAATGCCTTATTGGTAGAAAAGCAAGTTATAAATCAGGATAAGAAATAAGAGAGTACTATAAATAAGTAGTGAACAAATGAAATATCTATCATTAGCTCATATCATTTTAAAAAATATTTATTATTGTATTTCTTTATTCTGGAAAATTGTTCACCTTTCAAAGACTATAAAAATATTTCAAGTTAATAAGGTTTTTTTTTAAGAGAGAGATCTTGTTGACAGCTGGCCAGGAATGAGAGAGAAGTTGTATTTAATATTTAGGCAGCAGATCTGAAGACTTGGCCACTGTCCATTGTCATCTCCTTTTGCCTCTTTTTGATGTTAGACAGCTTCAAAAGAATAGATTGCAGGAGTTCACATTGGTTACTAAAACAGATTTCTCTAAAACTGTGCCACAATTCTATCACTAAGGTCAGAATTCTTCACTGTCCAAGAAGGAATTATCAAAATTTCTATCAGCCCTGAGATACCCTTCCAGGAGCCATAGAATTGCACTCTTCTATAGGATTATAATCTCAGAAACAAAACCTATGTTCCCAAAAGGCCAGGGGAAAAGAGATCTTTTTGAAAAGACATCTTGTACACATTTATCAGCTGTCTGTCTCAAAAGACAACAGAAGATGCTTAAAAGAAATGCATAAGATAAGCAGTTCCATAGAATTCATACTTTGACAGCTGCTTTTTATCAATTTTATTTCCATGTTGTGCAATAGCAAGTGTTAGATATGCAAAGCCAAAGCTTGGCAATAACAACAAATATTATTGTAGTAACATACAATAATATTTGTTGTTGTTATTGCCAAGCTTTGGATTCACACAATTGTTTTCTCCCATCTTGATGTGATTTTTTTTTCTATGGGGAAATCCATGTGTAAGCCAAGTTGAAAGATAGTTGCAACTCCCAACTATTATTCAAAAGGCTGATGGTTAATTAATTAATTGCATGTTTTTTTTTTTACCACTCATCTCTAATGATTCTTGCAGGTTTGTAACAAACATAGCTGAAGTCCAGGGGAAGCAAAACATGGAGCAGATTAATAAAGCATACCTGCAGAATGTGTTTTGAAGGAGCTTTTTCAGACCTTAACTATGACAGTCAGGTTTGAGTGCACTTGCTTGTATAGTCGAAATACCACACTTCATACTTAAGAGGGAATATCAGAAAGCACACTTTTTTCTTTGCAGAAATATAAATGCATTAAAAGGGAAGCCTCTTAAAAGTGAAAACCTCAAAAATATTCCAAGGAGGATGGAAAATGGAATGTAGCCCTAGTGGACAGGATAGGAGGAAAGGCCACTGTAGAGATTGGGCAGGGGAGAGGATAAGAAAAACAGAAAGGAGCATTAGAATTTAAAAAACCTTCTATTTTTATGTATCTATATTCATTCCTCACAATCTGTATGTGCTGAGCTGGTTTCCTTCCTATTTAAAGAGCAGACAGCAATAGCTCAATATAACTTATTTAGTTTTATATTATGTGCTTTAGGAGGGCAGCATTCTATAAAACAATGCTACCTTCACCTAAATCAAATTAGTGGTGATTTAACTCGGTGCTGAGAAACCAGCTCTCTAGGGTCTCCAATAGTCTTCTCGGATTCCACGTTTCCTACCTGAGAGTTACGTTTAAAACTGGGCCGACTCTCACTCTGTTAATATGTGTATGGGCACCCAAATATGTAACTGAAAGCTTCTTTCACTCTGTCCTCTGCCTTCTTTTTAAAAATTTTTAACACTCACCCTCCAATTTAGCACCAGAAAGGAACAAGTGAAGCTCTGATATGGATGCATTCATATAAATCAGCATGGCCAGTTAGGCAACCATAATCAGTAAGGATTTATATACAATTTATTTCTACTAATATATATGTACAAAAGCAGATTTTAAATAACTAGGTAACCAGTCATCCACTAAATCTGGATTTGTCCAGATTTTAATTTTTGACTGACACTTTCAGAGCTCTTCATTCTCCCTTTTTTTCCCCAAGACCTTTTAATTAGACTTGCATTGCACACTCATTCAGACAGAAAACACCTTCAAAGAGAGGGTGCATTTAGTGAAATTTGACACATAGCTTCTAAGTTAGATTTGCTGTCCTGAGACAAGAAATCTGATAGTAAGGAAAGAACAACAGGGACAAATATATTATACAGCTAATCCTCATTTAGCAACCACAGTTGGGATGGGCAAGTTGGTTATTAAACAAAATAGTTGCTGACTGAATTGTGCTAATGATCTTACTGCAGCTTTCCTTTGCTTTACAAATCTGCAAGGGTCAGAAATTCAAGGATAGGCTGCAAAGCAATTTTTGGACTTTAATAACCCAACTGAATTCTGTATCTCTAGTGAAGAGTAAATTAATCTTGGCAGCTTGGTTTTTGTAACATGCTTGCTTGCGAAGATGTTTCAAAGATTTCATACTTTTTCTGCCATTTTGGCTCATCCTAATTAAGATATTAGAGGCGGCAACAATCCTTTGGCTTTGACTCCTCCTCCTCCTCCTTTCCTCCTTTGTAACACAACAGTTATTCTACTAAGATATCAATCTGGCATCCACTTTGTCTCACTTGCTTGGCTACCTCTTTTTCCAGAAAGGGGTAAGCTGCTTTGGGACCATCTATCAGACAGTTGCTTTTTGACCCTGGGAAAAAAAATTGGGCAGAATCTATTGTTGCTGGCAGAAATAAGCATTGAACAGATTTGTACCTGAGTATTTTGCAGAGAAACCTGAGAATGAGACTTAGTCAACAGCAGCCTTCAATCAGAATAGAGCTGGAAGGGACTTTGGAGGTCTTCTAGTCCGGCCCCCTGCTCAAGCAGCAGACCCTATACCATTTCAGACAGGTGACTGTCCAGTCTCTTTTTAAAAACTTCCAGTGTTGGAACACCCACAACTTCTAGAAGCAAGTTATTCCACTGGTTAATTGTCCTCACTGTTAGGAAGTTTCTCCTTAATTCCAGGTTGCTTCTCTCCTTGAGAGAAGCAACTTTCCTTCTATCAAAATCAACTGGAGAGACTGGCATTTGGACTGGATCAGAAAGAAAATGGAAAGAATATTTAAAAGGCAAAATAAAGCAGTTAATCCTCCCCCTGCCGCTCTCTGTCTCTCATCTTTCCCGTCCTTTTGCTGCCACGCACTCTTCACACTTCAGAACTTATTTTAGGCAGGCTAATGAATCCCAGATGTCTAAGGAAAGGCAGCAGGAGATGCGGTTATTCCATTTGCGGCTTCACATGTCTTCCCTGACAACCTCTTGTGTGAGACCAGCCAAGTGGGAACAACCTAATCAAGTGGAACCCAAAGAGTCTGCTGCTCTGTCATGGTGTGTGGGTGAAGGAAACAGTCAGGATCAAAAACAGCCAGGTGGTTGTTTCCCCCTCCCCCACCCCCATCTGTCTCCGAGTGAAACTGGCCTACTAGGAATTTGCTTGAAGAGCAAACTGTGCAAGCATAAGAAAGCAGCTCTCAAAGCCATGGCTAATATACCCCAGGCTGCCATTCTGTGCCACATGGTTCAAGGCTTTTGAACCTTTCCAAGGACAAGGTGGATTTGGGAGTAGAAGGGGAGAACTTGACTGAAATTCTGATTCATTCAAATGCTAATCCTTTCCCATGTTTTCAGCAATGAAGCACTCTAGGCATCTGTAATCATTATCCTATCTCCCCAAAATTGTTGGAAAGGATAGAAATGTGCTCCCCAGCTTGGGTTTCTCGGAAAAAAAGCAGAATATGAATGCAAATTAGTACATAAACCCCCCAATAGTCCATTAAGAAAATGAACTAGACTACTGTTTCAACCAATTCAATGGCGTTACCTCTCCTATACACGCATCAGTGGAACAAATTGGAAACAAACAGAACAAAGGGTTGGGTGGGTGTTCCCACAAAGCAAGAGTTTTGCATGAACCAAATGTTCTCATCATTAAATTGTGATATATTGGCCCACCACCCTTGTCCTCAGACTGGATGACTTAATCATTTTATATTGTTTTTATTTTTATTTTTATTGTGTTGAAAGAAAAATCTTCATCAGGGTCTAGTCCAAGCTGGGAATAAACAAAATGGAGACTGCTTTAGAAAGAAGGTTGCAGTTTATTGAAGAGGAGAGCCAGACAGAAAAATGGCTCTGGGAAAAACTGACCACATGTAGTTGGGAGTGGTGGGTTTTTATACCTTCTGGGGCTTTTGAGGTTGTTTCCTGTTCCTGTTTGAGGCTTTGTATTTCCTGTGTCATGTACTTTGACCTGAGTCTGAGTGTGCCCTTTTGGTATTGGTGGGTTAATCCTATTATGTCCCCAAAGGTCATGTCTTTTAGAGTTTGGGTGGGGTATGTAGATTTTAGGTGTCTTTGTGTCTTCCTAATCTCTTCAGTTTCTAGCTGGAAGGCTCCAACCTTTCTGAAAGGATTATTGAATTTGCATTTCTAAAAGCTGGCCTATGCTGAGTTTTCTGGCTGGGGGTAGGAGAAGTTTCTGCCTTTTTAATATTCCCCAAAATATTTCTTTCTCTGGATTCTTCCCACAATTGCTTACACTGTTTTTATTGTAAGTTCCTGTGAGGCTAATTTGAAAATTTAACAACACATCAAATAAAATGAATGAACAAATGAATGCTTGGTAGAGTTTTATGCATTGACTTAAAAGTGAGCTAAAGGGATAATCATCTCTACAGAAACTTAACAGTATCATCCTGTGGAATATATTGGCTGAAATAAAAGCACTAGGCTTGGTTTAAACTAGCTGCAATGGACAGGCAAATTTTCAGTGAAAGGAAGTGATAAATATGGTGATATGCATTCACCCCAGCAGCTCTTCCACATAAAAGTAGATTTACTTTTACTTTACTTCCACAGTAAAATCACTTGAAGTTCAGCCTTCTTCCAGTTTTAAAATGCTCCCATATAAAATATTGCCTGATTGGCTGCCCAAAATTCATTAAAAACAATTGACTTTTCTGCTGGCATGATTATAAATCGTCTGGAAGCTAACATTGTGGTAGAAGCTGTCCTAATGATGTGAGAAAAATGGCATCATGTCTCCCTCTTAAAATCCTTACTTTTAAAGCTTTCACTTCACTTCCATTGCTCTTTCCTCCCCACCCACCCCAAAACACACTGGGACATACTGTTTTCCAAACTAACTTGGCACTCTTCTCTCTTTGGTATTGTGCAGATTTTTTGTCAACTTCCCATCTGCCAAGCAGTACTTCAGCCAGTTCAAGCACATGGAAGATCCACTAGAGATGGAAAGGAGCCTGCAGCTGCGGAAACATGCCAGGAGGGTCATGGGGGCTATTAATAGCGTGGTGGAGAACATATATGATTCAGAAAAGGTCTCTTCTGTGCTAGCTCTGGTGGGCAAGGCACATGCGGTCAAGCACAAAGTCGACCCTGTCTACTTCAAGGTAAGGGAAAAACCATGTTCTTGAACATTGATAAGAAAACCCCCAAACCAAATAAAGCAGACATAAAACGGTAATAATGACTGGCTAATAGTCCTTGGCAATTTCAAATTTGGTGCTTTAATAGCTCAAAGTATTTAAATGATGAAGAATCTCCATCTAATTCTAATAACAGAATCTATATATCATTTTGCAGTGTAATCATCAATATTCAGTTTACTTGTAAGATCCACAAACAATGAAATGTGTACATTAGGTCTTCTGTTTACAATCATTCCCATTTGTTTTAACATAAGGATTGAGTTGAGATTGTTTCAATATCCTAAGAGTACCTATAAGGGAAAGGCAGAGACCAGCAAATATATATACATTTTTTTCCATTAATCATTCTACAGGGAGGCAGCAAACTCAGACTTGAATTAATTGCTGTTTTCCAAAAACTTTTTTTTTAAAAAATAGTGGGTTAAGGACTATTTGAAAGGTTACTCAGGTTGTCATTTTCAGATGGAGAAGACTAGAGTGTCTTTCTGTCCTTCAGAAGTCTTTTACTTGAATGGAAAATACTGCAGTTATATAATGCCACTCTTTAGAGATTATTATTTTGTGTCTTTTTCCAGGATTGATTTCTTTTGTCAGTTCTAGGGAACTATATTCTTTCTGCTAAAGAATCTCAAGTCAATGAGCCCTTATTTGCTCATGCCCTTTGACCCAAGCTATTGACTTTGACTGAAATGGAGCACTTGGAGCAACTTCACCTTACTGCAGATCTGTTTCTATTGATTTTGAAGTCTAGGTCTGTCATTGGCCACAATTCTAGTTGATGACTGATGGATGAGACCATGATTGTCCTTCAGCACAGACACGGTTTTATTTCACCCACTAGTTCTCATAAATATGTGTGACTTTAGTTCAAAGTGTGTCCAAAACAAAGGGAAGGTGTGCTGCAGAGCAAAGAGAGCCAAATGAATTACCTACAAATTTGGATGCATCATAATGTTGATAGGTGATAGATTCATCCTTAAACCCTATGCCCTTCAATAATTATGAAGAACTGAAGTAAACTAATTCATTAATATTATCACAAGAATTATTTCATTGTTTTGAATTTGCCTGTACACTTGATAGAGAATTACAATGGGTAATACGATACACTACGATAGAATGTAGCGATAAGAGAGGGAATTGAGATAAAAATATTGTCTTGCAATCTCTCAAGAGACATTAAAAGCTCCTGTACGAAGTTCTATATCAAGCACTTTCTCTTGTAACCATACCAAATAACTGACTTGACTGAAATGGTTCTCCAATTCCACTAAGAATTCTAAAAATTGTAACTATATTATAGTATAGGTAATACTTTGTTAATGGTTTCTACAGTCATTATGATTCACCCCACATTATGTAGTGGGGTGCCCCAGGGTTCTGTTCTGGGCCCAGTGCTCTTCAACATCTTCATCAACGATTTGGACGAGGGGATAGATGGAAAACTCATCAAATTTGCAGACGACACCAAGCTGGCAGGAATAGCCAACATTCCAGAAGCCAGGCTTAAGATACAGGAGGATCTGGACAGACTTGAACACTGGGCGCTATCTAACAAAATGAAATTTAATGGTGAAAAAAGTAAGGTTCTACATTTAGGCAAGAAAAACCAAATGTACAGGTACAGTACAGGGGGTACCTTGCTCAATAGTAGTAACTGTGGGAGGGATCTCGGAGTCCTAGTGGATAATCACTTAAATATGAGCCAGCAGTGTGCTGCAGCTGCCAAAAAAGCCAACACAGTGCTAGGCTGCATTAACAGAGGGATAGCATCAAGATCACATGAAGTATTAATACCACTTTACAATGCCTTGGTAAGGCCACACTTGGAATACTGCATTCAGTTTTGGTCACCACGATGTAAAAAAGATGTTGAGACGCTAGAAAGAGTACAGAGAAGAGCAACAAAGATGATTAGGGGACTGGAGGCTAAAACATATAAGGAACGGTTGCTGGAATTAGGTATGTCTAGTTTAATGAAGAGAAGGACGAGGGGAGACATGATAGCAGTGTTCCAATATCTCAGGGGCTGCCACAAAGAAGAGGGAGTCAAGCTATTCTCCAAAGCGCCTGAAGGCAAGACAAGAAGCAACGGATAGAAACTAATCAAAGAGAGAAGCAACCTAGAACTAAGGAGAAACTTCCTGACAGTTAGAACAATTAACCAGTGGAACAACCTGCCTCCAGAAGCGGTGAATGCCCCAACAAGTTTTTAAGAAGTTTTTAAGAAGAGACTGGATAGCCATTTGTCCAAAATGGTATAGGGTTTCCTGCCTGAGCAGGGGATTGGCCTAGATGACCTCCAAGGTCCCTTCCAACTTTATTATTATTATTATTATTATTATTATTATTATTATTATTATTATTATTATTATTATTATTATTATTATTATTATTATTATTATTATTATTATTATTATTATTATTATTATTATTATTATTATTATTATTATTATTTTAAAGTTCAGTATTAAAAAGATTTGATATTGATATGTCATAGAGAAATGCATAATATATATCTAATGATTTATACACACACATATACATATACATATACATATACATATAATACACACACACACACACACACACACACATATGGCTGATTTGTCAGAATGCCAACTTTCCAGGAACTCCCTAGCATTTTTGGATTTGGCTTGATCTAAAATATTAACAGTTTCCCAGTTGAAACACTAAAGATTATAGCAGTCACAATGTAGAACAGACAGGAAGAAGATTGGCAGAACACATTCCAGAATATCAGCTAGCAATCAGATACAAATTACCTTGTTGTGATATGCCCTGCTAATTTAAAGCATATATATTGTTATAAGGAGGGGGGGGAAAAACCAAACCAAAAAGCTTAAAGCTGGCATGGCACAAAGCATTTTCTTTTCTTTCTAAAACTGTCACTGGTTATTTTTGAGCAATGGGGTGGTAGCTAAAGTCCAGATTTGGTTTGTTTGTTTTATCTAAATTGTGTCCCGACCCAGAAAAAAGTTAAATGGTAAATTGAAAAAAGATGAAACAGTCTCAGCCTTTTACAATGAATAATGAATATTTGCAACATATACTTTTAAATTATCAGATCTGCCCACTATTCTGTCAAGATTGATGCCTTTTGTGATTGTGCTGCTTGAAAATTCCAATTAGATTTTCAGATACAAACATGAAGCTAGATACACCAGCTATAAGTTATACTTTGAATGCTCTCATATATTTTATTTTTAGTCTCTTTTACGCTGTAGTTCTATTATTTCTAATCTATAGCAAATGGGGGGGGGGCTACTTGCAGTCTCTCCTGGATAGAAATACTTTGGTTAGAGTTATTTATGCAATGAGAATCTTCAACCAGGATTGCTGTAGTGAACTGCAAGTGGACCATCTCTGAAGGCAGACCAGGTGAGAGGTTGTGCATACTTTGAAAGCGATTCAGAAGTGCTTTAGACGTGGTGTGTATGCAGCACTTCTCTGCAGTTTATTCAAACACACCCATCTTTTTTTTTTCCAGACTTCTGTACGAGTCCACTGCTTATGAGTCAAATTTCTTCTGATTCCTTAAAGAAAAACATAATTTTTTTAGGCTTGTGAAGAAGCCTGGAAAAAGGCTGTTTTCATAAATAGCAAAATAAAATAAAATACTGCACTCACATGAAGGCTGAAGCGCTTGCCAAATCATTTTTCAGTTCCAGGGGTTAGCACAAAATGCAGCTGCTAAAGTACTAATTAGAACTGGTAATTGAAACACATCTCACTTGGGTGGGAAATAGTCCCCGTCCAGTTTGAATGCAAATACTTAATTTTAAGGTAGCTACTGAAAAAAAAAAATCTGCTTCTGGATAAGCTATCCCATGACTCTTTATTGACTAAAGAAGCTGTTTTCTTAATAACTTTTATATCTGTTGATGATAGTTTTTGGGGCTCCTGCTTGCAGAATTCTCTTGGCATATAGTTTTTTCAACATCAAGAAAACACTTTCCTAATTCCCTTGCTTTTATTAAGTATTTGGTCGTCTAATTTTATCGCTGATTTTGTTCTATTGATTTGATTTTGGTAATATGCTGTGTTGCCATCAGAACAGTCTGCTCTACAGTTTCCTCAGCGCAAGC
Organism: Azemiops feae; assembly: GCA_023970755.1. Taxonomy (NCBI): domain Eukaryota; kingdom Metazoa; phylum Chordata; class Lepidosauria; order Squamata; family Viperidae; genus Azemiops; species Azemiops feae. The sequence continues at coordinate 3,623,826 of JALGBA010004297.1, read as the reverse complement.
TGTGGTGCAATCTTGGGGCTGAAATTCAGAATCCCACAGGCTGCTGAAATGGCCATGTAGGATGTGTCAGATGATGAGGAAAATAGTAGACAAGCCCAACTTTAATATAACTAAATGCTTATTTTTCAAGTTATAAGCACCGAATCACTAAAATGAGTAACTCATAAAACAGTCGCAACTTTTTATCACATTAACCTGCCTTGTTGAATAGCAGAAAATGTGCTGTGCTCAAGCTTGAATATCCGAAGCGTTTCTTCTGCGTCATTTTCAACGAGTGCATAGCCTCACCACACATGCTCAGAGCATCAAGGACAAATCTCATTTTGCCCCCTGTAGTCTACTAAGAATGGACAAGCAATTGTGAAGCATAAAATGGCTATGAAGTAAAGGAGAACTTCTAGTTTTGTGCTTCTGAATTGAAATAACCTAGTCATCTAAGATGATTAGGAAAGATCAGGAAATTAAGACCTTTATACCCACGCCCTAAAATTATTTAGGTACACCCCTTAGCCTAAAATAATCTGCCAAGAAATGAAAGAGTTACAGTCTAAAATCCCAGGGAAGCACAATATTAAGGAAGGCTGCTTTTATGTTATTATTAATTACCTTGTCATTCGTCTACTGGGTATTGTACATAAAGAATAAACTTCCATTATGGCAGCACACAGCCAAAGCAATAGCAGTTAAAAAAAGGGCGAGGGGCTAACGGTCATGCTTTGTTTTGAAACTACAGAGGAGAATGAGAAAGCCTGTTCTCCTAACTTTTCCTCTTCGTCCTTCTCCCAGATTCTGACTGGCGTCATGCTGGAAGTGCTTGCGGAAGAGTACACCAATGAGTTCAGTGCTCCAGAGGTTCAGAGAGCCTGGGCCAAGATGAGGAGCCTCATCTACACTCATGTGACGGCTGCATACAAGGAGGTGGGCTGGATGCACTTTCCAAACTCAATAATGGGAGTGTAATATGGCAGGGCAGGCTTGGGATTCCTGCACAATTTCACCCTGATTCTCATGACCCATCACCCCATCACTCTACTTGCAATAGGCTCATACGCATAACTCTGCAGGTATTTAAAAAGAAGTCTTTCTTTAGAAGTATGAAGTACTTCTTTAGAGAGTTAGACAATTATCGGTTCTGTACTGCAGCGGTCCCCAATCTTTTTGGCTTTGTGGATTGGCGGGGGGAAGAGGGGATGGTTCCGCACAAGCGGCGGGTGAGCACGCGCAGCTCCATTTGCACGAGCAGCAGGCATGCGTGCCCACCCGCCACTCACACAAATGGAGTTTCGTGTGCACGCTCGCATGCTGCTTCCGCAGCCCGGTGTGGGCCACGGCTGGGCATTGGGGATCCCTGTTGTACTGTACTAGGATTAGTAATCATGTTAGAATGGAAAGCCAGCATAAAGAAGATGAAATGCGTTCAATTGTGACTTTTAGAATTACCAGATTTGTTAATAATACAGTGCTAGGATGTATGAACCCATACTATATGGATCTTGTAAAGAATCTTGTAGCACAGTAGTTGGTAACTGTATAAACCTTTGTGGATCTGAGTCCTTTTCATCAGATAAAGTGGACAATGATCCACAAATCATGCAATAAATCTTTTATTTTAAAGTATCGCAAGAGTCTTTATTTGCTTCAGCAGAAGCCAGTTACCATTCTAAAAGCTATTAGTTTATGGTAATAGCTTTCAGAATGTATTTATTTCAGATTTACCTATTTCAGCTTGATGTTAACAGAGGTATTTAATTCAGAATCCATCAAGAAAAAAGTGGAATTCTACAAATCTTCCACTGATGGATGAACATGAGGTCTTATCAGACTGTTAATTTTCACTACCATACACATGACTTGTCTGCAGTCTTTCTACAGCCCAGAAAATACAATTCATACTTAGTGGAATTATAAAATAGCTTAATCTTTCTTAGAGCAAACCCTAGCTCAAAATTAAATCCTCCCAGATTATAAATAATAAGAAATCAGGTGATCTCTGCCCACTGAATCATCCAACTTCATCTCTCTCCAAACTCAGTTATATTTTTATTCCTTCACTGATGCTGATTCGTTTACAGTTTTTCAAAGCTGTGATTCACCTCAGTGATCTACTTAGGTGGCAAAGCATGTCAGTTTTGGCCTATTTTCAGAGATATTAGAGGAGCACACTGGGATTCCCCCTTCCGGTATTGATTCATACTGGGTTAGACAGAACAAAGAATTAGTCAGCCAGGCTGATGTAGAAAGCGAATCTGTCAAGGCTCTGGATGCTCTCCCAGAGACAATGCTGTCTCCACAATGAATCAGCCCATGGTAGGCAGGACAGTTTTTAAAGTGGCACATACGAAAAGCAGTAACTGGAAGGAAGACAAGGAAAATATAATGATGAGGCGATATTGTTTGACTCTTCCTGAGCCATTTGAAAAATCTGGTTTAACTGGATAGGATAAGCTTGCTATATATACATGCAGGTACAACTGTCCCCTGCTTGGAAGGATTGCTGCTAACTAAGGGTGGCCTAGTGACTGAGGTCAGATTTCAAGAGTTGGGGTCCCTCTCTGCAAGGTTTCAGTTCAGCTGCATTTTTTCCATACTGCTAAGAATTAGAAGGAAGGGTTCTTTCACTCAATACTGCTGAATACTTTGCCCATTTGGATTCTGCTTTAGTCATCTCAAAAGCCTGACATAAGAATGAAGGGATGCCATAGCTCTGCCTTACTGAAAATGTTATGTCCTGGGCCTTGCTGAGTCATTCAGCAAGGCTCAGGAAGGCTGCAGGAAGGCTGCAGAGACCCGGACAGACCACGTGTCCGCCTGGGACCCGGACAGGCTGTCTCCGGCCTTGCGCACATGCGCAAGGCGGGAAAACGGCCTGCAATGATTGGATGTGCATCCCCTTGCAAGGGGATATAAAAGGCCAGTGGCCATTGTTGTTCTTGCTTCTGTTCTGTGAATGTGCTTCAATAAAGAGATCCTTGTTGTGAACCAGCCTCGTCTCAATGTCTTCATTAGAAGAACAGAATATTGGCGACGAAGGTGGGATTCGCCGCAAAGGAAGCCAAAGAAGAAGAAGCTAGGGCCAACTCACCTGAAGGCCTGAAGCGAAGAGAAGCGCGGCATCCAGAAGAAGCAATCGCCTGCCAGTATGAAGACGCTGGAGGTGGGCTTGGCTTCGTGGGACCCCTTCTCCTTCCTTGCGGCGAGAGATGTCGAAGAGGCTATCGGTCACAACGATGTCCAAGCTGGGCCGTCTTGTCGAGTTCGATACTTCGCACCCAGAACGATGGAGCTCTTACACAGCTCGCGTCGAGAATTACTTCAGAGTGAACAAGGTCCAAGAAGATGGATTGAAAGCTGCTACCTTGCTGTGTGTCTGCGGGCAAGAGACTTTTGACATTGCTGAGAACCTTGTAGCCCCAGCACCACTGGAGTCGATCGCCTATCCAGATTTGAAGAAAATGCTGCGCGAGCATTTTGAGCCCAAGCTTTCTGTAATAACTTGGAGGCACCAATTCGAGCAGCGGGAGCAGCGGCTGGGAGAATCAGCTGCGGACTTCGCCGCGGCTCTGAGGCAGGCTGCTAGGCCATGTGAGTTCCAAAACTTGGAAGAGAGGCTCCGAGATCAGCTCGTTTGTGGATTACGAAGCCGTGAGATGCAACAAAAGTTATTTGCTAGAGCTAATGTTTCCTTCCAAGATGCCCTGAGAGAAGTTGCAGCTGAAGAAGCAGCCGGCGGCATGGTGAAGGCTTTGTGGTCGACCAAGAACCCTCCGGCAGCAGTTCCCATCCATCAGAAAGTCGTGTGAGAGGCATCCGAAGAAGAATCCGAGGAAGAAGAGGTGGACAGACTTCAACAGTCGGCGGAGAGAAGACTGCAAGAACGCAGAGGAAAGACGCCTGCATCCCTTTGGTGTTTTGGCTGTGGGGGTCGCCACAGGAGAGCCGACTGCCGTTTTCGTTCTGCTGTTTGCTGGGCATGTGGCAGGCAAGGCCACATCGCATCAGCCTGCTTGGGTCACCAGAAAAACAGGTCCCCCGAAGAGTTGCCTCTGAAAGGTACCAAGGCCCCCAGCCAACACAACCATCTACAAACTGCCAGCCTTGCAGGAGTCTGTAAGGAGTTTGCTGATGTGTCCAGCCCAGAGCTTGGCTCATACAAGGGGCCTCCCATTGCTTTAAGGTTAGATCCAGCCATCACACCCATCAGGGTTAAACGAAGGAGGGTGCCTTTTGCCCTCAAAAGTAAAATAGATGCTGAGTTGGACAAACTGCTCCAACAAGGCATTCTAGAACCTGTGGATTCTAGTCCATGGGAAACCCCCATAGTGACACTATTGAAAGCCAATGGTGAAGTCCAAATTTGTGTGGACTATAAATGCACACTAAACAAAGCCTTGCAGCAGCATGCATATCCAGTGCCTGTGGTGAGCCACATTCTGGCCTCACTGAAAGGGGGAAAAGTCTTTGCTAAGCTTGACTTAGCTCAGGCCTACCAACAGTTACCTGTTGATGAGGCAACAGCTGAGGCCCAAACTATAGTTACTCACAGAGGGGCTTTTAAGGTAAAAAGGCTGCAGTTTGGGGTCAATGTAGCCCCTGGCATTTTCCAAGGGGTGATGGAGCGAACGCTCCGTGGTATTCCTGGGGTCTGCCCCTATTTCGATGACATCCTCATTGCAGGAGAGTCACCTGGGAACTTGGCTGAAAGGCTGAGAGCTGTCTTGCTGCGTTTCCGCCAAGCTAGGCTGAAGTTACAGCGAGACAAATGTAAGATTGGTATAACATCCACTGAATTTCTAGGCTTTCGTATTGATGCTGAAGGCATCCACCCTGCAGAGTCTAAATTTCAGGCCATTCAACTGGCCCCAAGCCCCCAGTCAAAAGCTGAACTCCAGGCTTTTCTGGGCCTGCTAAATTTCTATCATTCATTTCTCCCCCACAAGGCTGCAGTGGCTGAGCTGTTACACCGGCTCTTGGACAAGCAGACTCCATGGAAATGGACAAAGGTCCATGAAAGGGCTTTCAAAGAAGTCAAGGCCTTGCTATCTTCAAATGCGGTACTGGTGCATTTCAATGAGCAATTGCCTATGTGCATCGCATGTGATGCATCCCCTTATGGGGTAGGAGCAGTGTTGAGTCATCTCAAGGCTGATGGGACTCAGGTCCCTGTGGCCTATTACTCCAGAACTCTCTCATCTGCAGAGCGTAATTATGCGCAGATTGACAGAGAAGCCTTGGCAATAGTCTCAGGCATCAAGAAATTTCATGATTTCTTGTATGACCGCCATTTTACGGTCTACACTGACCACAAGCCCTTGCTGGGTTTGTTTACAACAAACAAACAAACCCCACACATCATCTCCCCCAGAATGCTGAGATGGTCAATTTTCTTGTCAGCTTATGACTACACCCTGGTTCACAAACCAGGGACAGAGATGGGCCACGCTGATGGCCTTAGTAGGTTACCTCTGAAGCAAATAGAGGCAGACCCTGCTCCTGCTGTACACATTCTCTCCATTCAGGAATTGCCTGAATCTCCCCTCAATGCTAGGGATGTGGCTGCTGAAACTACCACTGATCACACGCTTACACGCGTGCTGACATGTGTGTTGTCAGGATGGCCTGACACGTGTCCTGGTGCAGAATTCCAAGGGTTCTGGCAAAGGAAGCACGAGCTTTCTACTTTCAAGAGGTGTATCCTGTGGGGTAGCCGGGTAGTCATCCCAGCCTCATTGAGGACTAGAGTCTTGCTCTCTCTGCATGAGGGACATCCGGGAATTGTGAGGATGAAGGCGCTTGCGCGTAGCCATCTTTGGTGGCCTGGACTCGATAAGGACATCGAGGCCCAGGTTCAGGGGTACCAAGTGTGCCAACAGTCACGGCCTGAGATGCCCCAGGCCCCTGTACATAGGTGGGAGGAGACACACACTCCATGGTCACGCGTACACATTGACTATGCTGGGCCCTTTCAGGGGCAATTCTTTCTTCTCCTCGTGGACAGCCATTCCTAGTGGCTAGAGGTTGTTCCTGTATCCTCCACTACTACTGCCAGGACCATCCAGGTGCTAAGAGGAATTTTCGCTTCCCATGGTCTTCCTGATGTCCTTGTCTCAGACAATGGTCCCCAATTTACCTCTTCTGAGTTTCAGGCTTTTCTTCAAGCCAACATGATCCGGCATGCTACGTCCGCCCCGTTTCACCCTGCCACCAACGGTCAGGCTGAACGCATGGTGCGTACCACCAAGGAGGCATTAAAGAGAATCACTCGAGGACCCTGGCATCACAGGTTAGCCGATTTTCTCCTTGCATACCGCACCACACCTTGCACAGCTACAGGAAAGAGCCCAGCTGAACTACGCTGGGGTCGCAGACTCATCACGAAACTGGACAGGTTGCACCCAGATCGGGTGGCTTCACAGGTGTCAAAGCCGCGGGCACCTAGGAGACTCAAAGTGGGTGATCCGGTATGGGCCAGAAACTATGGGCATGGACATCTCTGGGTAACTGCTGTGGTATGCAAGGTCTCTGGGCCACTGTCCTACGAAGTGGCCTTGGAGGATGGTTGTGTGCTTAGATGCCACATTGACCAATTGTGCTGGAGGCTTCCTGGCCATGTGTCCGCTCCTGGCTCTGCTCTCGGGGGGGAGGGGGACCCCAATTATGATTGTGGACCACAGTCTCTCCACGAGGGCGCTTATCCAAATGTTCCTCCACATGTTTCTGGTGGGGGTCTTGCCATGGAGGTGGCTCCTGACTCTGGCAAAGGTCCCTGGCTAGGGGCAAATGGCCGTAAATCGGCTACTCAGGCTACTCCGGCTGCTGGTCTTGGGCTCGAGGGACAGTGCTCCCAAGAGGAGTCCAATGGAATTTTGGGGACCTCCACCCCACCAATGGACTCGGGGAGCTCAACCCCACCATGGAACTCTGGTTTGGGTTTGGTGGATCCAGCCAGTCAGCAGTCAGGGGGAACCCCTGAGTCTTCTGGGCGACAAAGTCCTGGTTTGTTTTGCGCAACCCGGAAGCAGGCACTCCAGGCACCTATTCCTAATTCAACACCTACCTCTACACCTACAACTACATCTGCATCTAATCTGGAGATCAGAGCGGGTTAAGGGTCCTCCTAAGCATTTAAAGGACTATGTAAGGTCCCTGTTTACTATACAGGAGGTTTACTAGTCCTCGCCATCTGAGGAAAACATTTGTAGTGCTGCAATGGATTAAACAATAACTAAGCATATCATATTGTTTAATCCAAGGGGGGAGGGGTGTTATGTCCTGGGCCTTGCTGAGTCATTCAACAAGGCTCAGGAAGGCTGCAGAGACCCGGACAGACCACGTGTCCGCCCGGGACCCAGACAGGCTGTCTCTGGCCTTGCGCGCATGTGCAAGGCGGGAGAACGGCCTGCAATGATTGGATGTGCATCCCCTTGCAAGGGGATATAAAAGGCCAGTGGCCATTGTTGTTCTTGCTTCTGTTCTGTGAATGTGCTTCAATAAAGAGATCCTTGTTGTGAACCAGCCTTGTCTCGATGTCTTCCATTAGAAGAACAGAACAGAAAACAATACAGACAGTCCTCGACTTACAACAGTTCATTTAGCGACCGTTCGAAGTTACAACGGCACCAAAAAAAGTGACTTATGACCGTTTTTTTCACACTTATGACTGTTGCAGCATCCCCGTGGTCACGCGATCAAAATTCAGAACGCTCGGCAACTGACTCATATTTATGACGGTTGCAGCATCCTGGGGGGGTCACGTGATCCCCTTCTGTAACCTTCTGACAGGCAAAGTCAATGGGGAAGCTGGGTTCACTTAACCAACTGTATTGGTAATTTAACAACTGCAGTGATTCAATTAGCAACTGTGACAAGAAAGGTTGTAAAATGGGGCAGAACTCACTTAACAAATGTCTCACTTAAGTTGAGGACTACCTGTATAGGCAGGCTAAATGATGTCAAAGAAACAGCAGGAGCATGTGCGTTCCCATTCCCAAAATAGTTGATTTTGCTTGCTGAAAGTATTTTAAGTCAGCAGTGCACTGCTTGAGGTCCTTGGGCTGCATGAGGCCCCCCAAAAAGCCCTGGATTCCACCTCCCAAGATCCACCAATTAGTCAATCATAATGTGAGGGACCAGATCAATTATTTTGCTTGCAGACATTTAACTGGAGTACCCAACTAGGTAATGTGATCATTGCAAGTCAGTTCCCTGATGGTGGCTAACAGTGGCTAGCACTGATGATGCTATTCATATCCATCCACGTTTGTAGGAATACTGGGCAACTTACATGCAATAAAATTAAAAACTACACAAGGAAACTCTAATGCCATCTTTAAAATCCTATAGTTAAAATATTATAACATGTTGCAGTCACTTAAGATCCAAAGCTTTTTGAAAAGCCAAGTCTTAAAAGCTCTCCTGCGATTAGCAGTTCCCAAATCTCTTGAGACAAATTATTCCATAAGAATCGGTCTGTCACTAAAACGGACCCGTTCAGACTCATTCAAATCTGGAGTTCTCCTCTACTTAAACACTTGGAAAGAGGATCCTGCAACATTTTCTCCCAGGGTGATCCAACACAATGGGAAGAACTGTACACTCACTCGCACTGATGATGTTACCTACTTGTTTTTAAAAAAAGAGGTAAAAATAAAGCTGTTGAAGTTTTATAATTTCCTCATTATGATTCAGTGTTTGAATAAATTGATCATAAAGTAAACCACCCCATATTGTCCATTCTTGCCTCTCCATTGTTACACAATTGATTCAATGGCATAGAGCTGACAAATGTCATTAAGTCAACTTTTAAAGCCTGGAACAGGACCATTCAGGACCAGTGATGGCACAGTGGTTAGAATGCAGTATTTCAGGCTAATTCTGCTGACTGCTGACTGCCAGCAATTCAGCATTTCAATCCTCATCGGCTCAAGGTTGACTCAGCCTTCCCTCCTTCCAAGATTGCTAAAATGAGGACCCAGATTGTTGGGGGCAAAAGGCTGACTCTGTAAACCGCTTAGAGAGAGCCTAAGTGCTATTGCTATTCATCCATGACTTCGCAACTGCTTTTTTTCTTTTTTTTGCTGCAGTCCAAACTTAATACAGGTAGTCCAAAATTTCCGTTGCTGAGTGAGACATTTGTTGTGAGTTTTGCCCCATTTTATGACCTTTCTTGCCAGAGTTGTTAAGCGAATCACTGCAGTTGTTAAGTTAGTAACATGATTGTTAAGTGAATCTGTTGTCCCCATTGACTTTGCTTGTCAGAAGGTCACAAAGGGTGATCACATGATCCCAGGACTTGGCAATCATTATAAATATGAGCCAGCTGCCACGTGTCTGAATTTTGATCATGTGACCATGGGGAGGCTGCAACAGTCATAAGTGTGAAAAATGATCATAAGTCACTTTTTCAGTGCTGTTGTAACTTTGAATGGTCGCTAAATGAACTGTTGTAAGTCAAGGACTACCTGCATATCTCTCAAATTCTTCACAGATTGAAAGAATCCAGATCTGGGGGATATACATTAGCAAAACTTTAATATCTTTAGCTATTAACTGCCTTCCAAGAACCTTGTTCAGTATAGTAATGGTACCAAACCAATAGGGTATTAGAAGCAGATGTGCCTTTGAGATAGATGCCAAACTTCCTTCCAATTAATGTCTCTAACATAGATAAGATAAAAGCCAATATATTTAAAACATATTTTGAGAACTTCAATAAACCCTCCCTCTTCCCCCCCCCCTTTTGGTGAACTAATCAATTTTTAAGTCTTAAGAAACATAACTAACATTCCTTAAGGCCTGAATCCATTCATTGGGAAATATAAAATACTCACCAATTCTCTATTCCAAATTTCTTGTATGTCAGAGATTCAAGACTTTTAAATCTTTCAATCCAGATCACCCACCTATTCCCCCCCTGTATCCTAAGTAAGTCCCTCTTCTCTTGCCCTATGGGAGGCTGGCTACCAACCCCTCATAGCAAGTAAAGCAAATTAAAACAGGTGTTGCCTCAAAACTCCAGCACCCCAAGTTTGGTGGAGCTGATAAGAACCTGATCCATGAATTTGAGAGACATACTTTTATCCTTGCAAAGAGGCTGCTTTGTCCACCCAAAAATATGAATTACCAAGTAATTCGGGCAAAGCAAAAAGGGTGGGGTGATTCTTTTTATAAGGTACAGAAACAAATGATTCATATATTTAGTATGTGTGATACATCAGAAATCAGGCGATCAAGCAAGAAAGAACACCGATTAATGTGAGACTTGAACAATAGAAAACATCGATGCTAGATAACATTCCACAACTTCCGCAAATTTATAAGTTATTTTATTCTTTCCCAACTAGGTTTGCGTCTTTCTTAAAACTTGCAAGTATATTCAGGGATTTTCAGAATATGCTCTGTATTCTTTAGTGCTGAAAAGACACATTCTCACATACCAAAAGAAATGGCCTTGGCTAAGAAGAAAAAATGTGTTTTCCTGAAGTTAAAAAAGAGGCCTAGACTGCCATGTTAAAAATGCTAATATCACCTTTTAAAATGCTAATAATGTAGCCTAAAATTCCAGGTAACAGAGGGATGGTTGGGACAAGCTGCAGCTTTTGCTAGGAGAAAATGAAAGAAGCAATTTATTTAACATAGGGTGGCTTAATACAGTATTGGTAAGTTTGAGAGATAAAGGTTGGCGGCGGGGAGGGGGGGAGAGAACTTTGTATTCTTAGTGTGATAATCACACTAAGAGTCCAGGCTAAATTCATAAAATATTTCATCCAGCTGAAGAATGTTCAATTAAAAATTGGGGGGTTTACTCCAGGCCAGAATGAAATGTATGTCTAAGATAAATGGAATTATATACTACCCTTTGAATGAGACAGCCAGAAATTCCTGATACCATTAAACACACACACACACACACACACACAATGTCTGATTTCAAACAGTAATTATCAAGACTTTTTTTTTCCAGTTTATATTTCGCCTCTCCCAGTTCAAGCAAGGATAGACAGAAGGTTGGCTTCAACGCATTTGTGTGTGCCATACAGACAGTTTTTTAAAAAGAAAATTACATTTCTATGTTTATTTTAAATTAAAACTATGGTATTATGAAGAAAGTCATGGAAATTGAATGGCTGCATGCTTTAAAATATCAGAAGAAGCTGGAGATTAAGTTCGGAAACAGATTGTGAGCAAAAAAAAAAATTCAGATGGGAGTTCTTACCGATCATAGGAGGGGAAATAATGCAAACCTTCCTCCAGCAGATCACCCCCTTTTTTTTTTGTCACAAGGATTCTCCAGTGAAAAATATTTCTGACAAGATGACACCAGTCAGACTGAACATCCAGATTCTCCTTGATTGTGTTCAACTGGGGAGGTCTTCGCTCTTTTAAACCAGATGTCTCCCTTCAGCCCACCTACAGAGAAATTGGGGTGAGGAGGGAGAGAACACCTTTGAATTTTTCTGCCCCCAAACCTAGAATTACAATGCTTGTCACACCCTTGTCTTCATTCTAAAATGCAACTGAGAGCTGTGCAACTTTGCGTGTGGGTAAAGTTTAATAAGGATATCTCTTATTAAACCAATGAAACCAAAACTCTAAATATATATATATATATATATATGTTTTCTGAGGTTATATAAGAATTTATTTGGAGAAGGTAATACAGAAAAGAAGTAGGAAAGGCTGCAATCACACACATGGGATTCCAAGTAAAGTCAATACAGTCAGCCTAAGTAAACTATATTAGAAATAGAAACCAAATAACTGATGGTAGAAAAAGACCTAATGGCCCATCTAGTCTGCCCTTTAAGTTTTTTTTTCTTTTTTGATTAACTAACTGAGTTTAAATAAAAATAAATAAAAATAGAAATAATTACAATTAAGTAATTAATTGTAATTATTATTTCTATATTTTATTTATTTATATTTTATTTTTACATTTTTGTCAGATGATGGACATGTGTTTATCCCAAACATGTTTAAACTGATGACTAACCGACCACCTCCGCTGGAAGTTGGTTCCAAGCTTCCACTCCTCTTTCTATGAAGTAATACTTTCTAACATTACTTCTGAACTTCCCTCCTGTCCGTATTAAAACCTTAATTTGGGAATCCTTAATACCCTGAAATTTGAATGCATGGGACCACATTTCTTTGGCAATTTTAAATGCTGCAGTAATGAGATTTCATATCAGCAGACATTCTTAAATAAGTGACACCCCTCAACTCAATTAAGCCCTTGAAATGTGGATTTGCCTGGGATTTTGATTTCAGCACATGTTCAGAATATACTACCAAGAAATTATTCAAGAGAGTGGATCTGGACCTCCAATTGCACGTTAATAGGCAGCCTGTCACTCTCCTCTTCCTCTCATCCTTTTCTCTCTTTTTTTCCCCTGAGCAGTAACCTATAGAACGTACAGAATAATTGAAAACCAGCCTCTCTGAGGAGATTTTTGCTTTCCCAAGTTAAAGAAAAACCTCCATCTCTGGGTCTAGCCAGGAAATCATGAATTATCTAGTGGCAAAACCCACTTTCCTAACACACCTTTGGTGAAATAATAAACACAGAAGGAATCCCGTAAGTCAATTATTGCTCATCATCCAGGTGACCAGCAAGAAAGTACAAAATATTTTCACCTCTTCGTTGTTGTATAAATGAGATTATAGGGGAGAAGCTTTGCAGGGAAGCAAGATCTGAATTTGATCTATTCAATCCTGACAATATTAGGTCAGTTTATTACATGGTTTAGGAGACACAGCTTAGTCATTCAAACCTTAGTGCTGTCTCAAGGTGTTAAATACAGGTAGTCCTCGACTTACAAAAGTGACGTGTGACCCTTTTTCACATTTATCACCATTGCAGCCTTCCCATGGTCAGGTGATCAAAATTCAGATGGTTGGCAACTGACTCATATTTATGACGGTTGCAGTGTCCCAGGGTCATGTGATGTCCTTTTGCAACTTTCTGACAAGCAAAGTCAATAGGGAAGCCAGATTCACTTAACAGTGGTGTTACTAACTTAACAACTGCAGTGACTCACTTAACAACTGTGGCAAGAATAGTCGTAAAATGAGGCAAAACCTACTTAACAACTGTCTCGCTTAGCAACAGAAATTTGGGGCTATCTTGTGGTCGTAAGTTGAGGACTGCCTATACACACAAAGAATCCTATAAGCCAGTAATTGCTCATCATCCAGTTGACCAGTAAAAAAGAACAAAATATCCATTTGGTGGCCTATCTGAGCTACCAGAAACCCAGGAAATCACAAAATCCCTTCACACAAAAGGGAAATAATCTTAATTTACTAATATACTGTTCCTATTGACACTTTCAGTACATGAGAAGGAAAGCTGGCAGCAAAGACTCTGTTCCTTTGTCATATTTAAAAGGAAAAGATATTTCCACACTGTAAGGATAAGCCTGTCAGATTTTTTTTCAATTTTTACAAGATTCGTATTTTCCCCAATAGTAGTAATAATGGTTACTGCTTGTAACTTGCGATGGCTGGAGTCTAGGAAACGTATGTCAGTGGACATATACTAGAATCCAGATGCTGTAGTTTTTTGGGGGGGGGATTGGGGGGGGGAGATGAATGACTGCCTTGAGTCAAGGGCCAGGAAATGAGATGAGGTAGGAGGTGCCACAATAGAGAAACAGGTTTCCCATAAACTCTGCAGAATTATAGCCTTGCACAAGGGAGACCCAGCTTTGCTGCAGGTTAAAGTAAATCTATGCAGAATCAGAAATAATTTGATTAACTGTCCAACCCAGCTAATAAATCGGATAAATGCCTATGAATTTTGCTGTAAAGTTGTCATGTCAAAGTGCCCTCAATACCACAAAATGATATAGTATTTGCTAGCATAAAAAAAGGAACGGAAGGATGGAAGGCTAAGTCAACCTTGAGCTGGTGAGAATCGAACTGCCAAACTGCAGGCAGCCGGCAGTCAGCAGAAGTAGCCTGCAGTACTGCATTCTAACCACTGCGCCACCACGGCTCATAGTTAACTTCATTATGTTAAAAAAAATCTGTCATATTTTAATATAAAGAGGATATATAACTCAAATTTAAATCTGCCAATTAAATAATTTTAAAAACAGGGAAATTAAAAGGAGAGAAGGAAAGGAAGGAAGATTGAATCGTGACTTTGGTTGGTGATCCTAGTAAATATACTTTGAGCCAGCTGCAGCATGTTTCATCAGATCTTCTATCCACATTCCATATCTTTCCTCCCTCTCTCTTGACCTCAGAGGCAACAAATATTTCAAAAGGAAAATTCTTGGAAACCAGAGTTCATTTATCTCTTCTGTTTTCTCTGTGCCCAGTAGATATGTCATAGATTGCATCACATCATGTTTATTCTGCTGAATGCCTTGCATAGTTCTAGTGGCTTGCGTTGTGCTTTGGGTTGGATTAGTTGGATTATCTGAGAACCCATCGGCTGATATTCCTCAAGAAAATTATAGCACTCTAGAGGTGAGGGAACACCCTTCAAATGTTTGTGGTGGGACAGAGAGCTGGAGTTCAACTCATCCAGTGATTATCAAGCAGGAGGCAAGCTTCCATGTATCTAGGAGATGCATTAGAAACAACTCCTAGAAATGATTGAAGGACTTAGAAGACACCAGTTTCAGCAAAGTTCATTAAGGAAAGCTGTCTGTCAGGAGGAGAAGCAGAGGGTTGCTTTTAATTCTCCTCTTCACTTTCCAGTCAATTTACAGATACAATGATCTGATAGAACTACTCTATACCCAGTCTCCAAAGATACTTTCATGAGGCCCAAATATCACTTAGATAAATCATTCTTGCACAGGTAGGCCAAATTCCCATCACTTGCTCCTTTAAAAAGTGTATAAAGGATGTGAGCAGCATATAAATTTCCCAAATAAAATAAAACAGAAAGAATAAAACAATAATCTTAGATTCCAGTTGTATCCTGCCAGTTTCATATCTGTCGTGTTAGCCTTTAAAATTTAGAACAATGCAGAGCCTTGAAGGTGGCTGTTTTGATCCATTTTTGCCTGGCATTCAACCTGGTGTGGATGAACTTGCCTGAGTGCCATAACTGACCGCCCAGGTGGGAGAGTAAAAAAGGGCCGAGTGGCTTTCAATCACACCCACACTGCTCTTTTTCTGGACTGTCCTAGGAACTGCTACCTTAACATACTATTTTGTAAAAGCTCTACTCCTACATTGGAAGGGAGGTTTCTGAAAGTGATGGTGGCAGATGGTGGTTCTTCCCCATAGCACCATCCTGCAAGCTTCTTCATCCATTTCAGTCTGCTCCATTTCTAGCAGAGAATTCCCTAAACAAAACTTTGTAGTTGATGATGAATTAAGGGAGGATCAATAAATACAAGTTCAAGACAACAATGGATAACTGTTGGCTGTCTGGCCAGGGTACGTCCTTGTTCAGGCTAGCCTTGGCCAAAATAATAATTTTCAACTTTTGCTCTTTGTTTCATTAGTTTCATGAGTATGTTCACTATGCTTAGTGGTTTGAAAGAAAAATCATCAGGTCCAGTCCAAGCCAGGAATAAAAAATGGAGGCTGTTTGGAAAGAAGGTTCTGTTTATTGAAGAACAGAACCAACAGCATGTGGTTCTGGGATAGCTGACATTCTTTGGGTTTTGTGTTTGGAATGCTCCAGGGGGTTGTGTAACGAGGGGGGCTTTGGTGTTCTAAAAGAGTGTTGGGTAACTTCTGTTGGGCTGATGGCTATGTCCTGTGTTGGATTTTTTGGGTGAGAGGTTGCTGGTTCTTATCCAATCACTCTGCTATTGTTAGCTGTCAAATCTTGCTCTAACGGATTTTGAAAGAACCTGTCCTAACTAGGCTTCTGCCCATTGTTTGTTCATGAACTGGGCCTCAGTCTTTCTGATTAGATTACTGAATCTGCATTTCTAAAAGCTGGTTTCTGGTCAGTTTCTGCTTGGGGCAGGGAGACTTGGGGCTGTCTTTGCCTAAGATTTTTTCATTATTCCTTTGGGGAAATATAATATTCTGCCTTTTTTAATATTCCCCAAAATATTTCTTTCTCTAGCAGGGTGGGTGGGTGGGTGCTGACTTCCATAATATCCTGATTAGGCTGCTGTTGTTGTGTGGTCTACATGAGTCTGCGCTTGAGGATAGTTCCAAAACTTTGCTGATATGCAGAGTGTCACATTTAATTATTTATAGGCACCAGCGGGTATTATATTTTAATATATTTTCTCTGGCCTCTGTATGATTTTTTTAAACCAAACAGGCTGTGATCTTAGTTCTAGAGCCCTGATATTGACAAGTAGCACCTGATTCCAGATGCCCTTAATATGGATGCTAAATTTTCTTCCATGAAATTTCCAATAGCAGTCTTGGACTTCCTTCACTTCCTTCACCCCTGCCAATTTTTCCTCTCCTTTCATTTTTAGTGGTTGTTAAAGAATTTTCGTATTTCAACATATCTTTTTGGTCACGTATTTTAGCATGGTTTGTATTGCTCTTTTCTCACATTGTTTAAGTTACTGTTGTTGCTAGTTTGCATTAGTCAATTTCAGAAATGTTAGATGCTGGTGCTGACTTTAAATTCTTTTTTAAGCTGTCTTTTCAAAACTTTTGGAACTGAAAAGTGAAATCTAAACATACTAAGCAAGTTTTAAAAACACATATTCACAATAAAAATAAATAAATTGAACAGTAGCCATAAAAATATTCTAAATCTAAAATTCAAAAATTTATTAACTCTGTGCTATGGCTATGATAAGCCTGAGGGAACCTGAAGAATGTTCCCAGTCATTAATTACTGAACTTTTTTGAAGTGAGCATTGCTTAGCCATTATTATTGCTGAAAACTAAAAGCAGGTTCTAATTATAGTTTTTCCTTGTTGATATGCAGAGCTGATTGATACATTGATCACTCAGTATGAATTCCCTAATTGCAAAGCTGCTTCCAGATCAACTTTCAATCAGTACTGTGCTGAACAGATGTTTAGTGCTGCAGCTGTATTTAAGCAATACAGTGAAAATTATTTTTCCTTGAAATGTTCTGTTTGTGCAAATCTTCTTAAGCAAAAAACTATATATATTCTGTTGAGACATTTCCTCTACACAATACCAGTACTACTGAGATTCTATATACTATAATATCTTTTCTAGTTATAAATAAATAAATAAATAAGAAAGGGTTACAAATAATCAACCATGTTTAAAGAAAATCTACCAAACTCTTGATTATATACTGCTTTTATTTATAGAATATTGCTGACTTTCTGCCATGGATAATAGATCTTACAGGAAGTTGATTTAATTGTTAAATAGGATTCAGAATTGAAGATATTGTATACCATTATAAAAATAGAACTTGATAAAACCTTTTCCCCTGTTTTATCACTTCAGTATTATTAAACATGTTATTGTTTATAGCATATTAAATACCATATCCTGAAGTTTAGTAAGCACCTTATTGTTTTGGAAGCTGAAAATATCAAATATAAATTTAATAATTTTATAGCACTTAGAGGCAGACGGTAACAGCTCTGGAACTTCCTATCCTTCTTAGCCATTGATTTCATGATCTCAATCACATGGTCATCTGCCCCACACAATGGTGTCATAGTTCCTGCACCCACTCTTTGACTTGTTATATCAAACTAATTTAGGTGAGTTAGTTTTGCTGCTGTTCACAATAGCAATAGCATTTAGGTTTATATACTGACCCATAATGCTTTACAGCACTCTTTGGGCAGTTTACAATGTCAGCATTATTTGCATATTGCCCCAACAATCAGTCAACCTTAAGCCTGTCAGGATAGAACTCCAGACTGTGGGCAGAGTTTGCCTGCAATACTGCACTCTAACCACTGCGTCACCAGGGCGCTTCCCAATCGTGCCCTCAATCCTCTCCCAACTGTCAAGCAGAGATATTTTTGTTGGAGTAAATATGATTCTTCTTTTATAGTAGAATCTCTAAAATAAAGTTCTAAGAACCAAGCAGAAGCAGGGCAGCTCAGTGAAATACTGTTATTTGGCAAAGTTTCATATACAGTTAAGCTGATTTGCAGTCCAGCTATATTACTTACTTTGTTATACACACACTCTTTTTCTTGCTCTGCTGAAGCACTGCTATGCATAAACTCCTTGAAAAGCAACTGATTTCCTGTTGGCCTCTTCCCCCGTGACAAGAGCAAAAACACAGCATCAATGTGGCTGAACCATCAGTGACTCCTCAGACTGTAAGTCAGATAGCAGGGTATGCTTTGGCAAATTTAAATTAATGTCTGAAGGCACCTGGAAAATACTTGTCTAGCATGGACATCTGCATCTAAGACAGACAGAAGAATTTGGTCGCAAGTGACTAATAGACAACACCATTAGAATGAGCATTGCAATTAGAGAGTCAGAGATGAGATTTAAATGCATAATGTACTCTATATGCATGAAGTATTGCAGTGATAAAAGCCTATGGTGAAGATCATAGAATCATAAAAGTGAGAGGCTATTTAGGCTCAACCCCCTGCTCAGAGCAAAAATCCACATTAAAGCATCTCAATGAAAAGAAACACACCACTTTTCTAGTAAATTAGTTTCAGTATCAAACTGCTAGAAAAAAATTCTAGTACAACTCTGCCATTCTTTAACTTAAATCCATTATTTTATGTCCTGTACTGTAAAATGGAAGAGAACAGTTCTGAAACTTCTTCTATGTAACATGGAAATTACTTTAAGAGTGGTATCACTTTAGTCTTCTTTCTCAAAGCTAAAGAATTTCCCTTCATAATATATTATTTGTAGTATTTATTATGCTTTGATTATGCAGAGGAAGCGTTAATACATGCACTTTTGAATCCAAGCCACTGAATGTGAATGTCTTCCAGATATTGTTGGTCTGATAAGGGTTGCTCTTGATAAATTGCTAGTCAGCTAACTAAGGTATGTTTGCTAGTCAGCTAACTAAGGTATGTAGGAAGCACATCACAATAGTAATGGGGGACTTTAATTATCCTGACATCAACTGGGAGACAAACTCTGCACCAAGTGGAAGATCAAACAGATTCCTGACAAACCTAGCAGGCAACTTTGTCTGCCAAAAAGTAGAGAAGGGAACTAAGGGATCAACCTAATTCTCACTAACCGAGATGAAATGATAGAAGATGTTGAAGCCACAGGAACCTTGGGGGGGAGTGATCATGCAAAATTGGAATTCAACATTATGCAAGCACAAGCAATAGAACACAGTCAAACTAGAGTCTTGGATTTTAAGAGAGCTAATTTCAATAAACTTAGAGAGAGCTTGGGAAGGATTCCATGGATGAGAATCCTCAAGGGGAAAACAACTCAAGAAGCTTGGGAAATTTGAAAAGTGCAATTATAAAAGCCCAGTCTAGCACAATACCAACGAAGAAGAAAAATAACAGCTCTTAAAAGAGACCAGCATGGCTGCAAAAAGAACTCTCTGATAAATTGAAAGGCAAAAATGACAACTATTTAACTCGTTTTTTGCATCCGTCTTTACACAAAGGGAAAAAACAGTCCAACCTATCAAAAACAATACCATAAAAAAAAGATTAGAAACAAGTTAAGATAGGCAAGAAAATGGTAAGTGAGCACCTGTCCATTCTAGATGAGTTCAAATCACCAGGACCAGATGGATTACACCCCAAGGTTCTGAAGGAACTGGCAGATGTGTTCTCAGAACCACTGAACTAAATCTTTCAAAGATCCTGGAACACTGGGGAACTACCAGAGGACTGAAAAAGAGCTGATGTAGTTCCCATCTTCAAAAAAGGGAAAAAAATGGATCCAGGAAACTCCAGACCTATCAGTCTGACCTCAATACCTGGGAAGATTCTGGAAAAGATAATCAAGTAACGAATCAGCAAACACCTAGAGGCAAATAAAGTCATTACCAAAAGCCAACATGGGTTTGTCAAAAACAGATCATGCCAGACAAATCTTATTGTATTCTTTGACCAAGTGACAAAATTAGTGGACCAGAGGAATGCTGTGGATATAATTTACTTGGACTTAAGTAAGGCATTTGATAAAGTAGACCACTACTACTTCTTGATAAGATAGATAAATGTGGGTTAGACAGCATCACCACCAGATGGATTCGTAGCTGGCTGACCGGCCATAACTCAGCGTGTGGTCCTCAATGGAATTGCATCTACATAGAGGGAAGTGTGTAGTGGGGTGCCCCAGGGCTCTGTTCTGGGCCCAGTGCTCCTCAACATCTTCATAAATGATTTGGATGAGGGGATAGATGGGGAACTCAAATTTGCAGAAGACACCAAGCTGGCAAGAATAGCCAACACTCCAGTAGACTTAAAATACAGAAGGATCTTGACAGACTTGAACATTGGGCTCTATCTAACAAAATGAAATTCAATGGTGAAAAATGTAAGGTTCTACATTTAGGCAAGAAAAACCAAATGTACAGGTATAGTATAGGTGGTACCTTGCTCAATAGTAACAACTGTGAGAGGGATCTTGGAGTCCTAGTGGACAATCACTTAGATATGAGCCAGCAGTGTGCTGCAGCTGCCAAAAAAGCCAACACAGTGCTAGGCTGCATTAAGAGAGGGATAGAATCAAGCTCACGTGAAATGTTAATACCACTTTACAATGCCTTGGTAAGGCCACACTTGGAATACTGCATCCAATTTTGATCACCACGATGTAAAAAAGATGTTGAGACTTTAGAAAGAGTACAGAAAAGAGCAACAAAGATGATCAAGGGACTGGAGGCTAAAACATATAAGGAACGGTTGCTGGAATTGGGTATGTCTAGTTTAATGAAGAGAAGGACGAGGGGGTGACGTGATAGCAGTGTTCCAATATCTCAGGGGTTGTCACAAAGAAGAGGGAGTCAAGCTATTCTCCAAAGCACCTGAAGGCAAGACAAGAAGCAATGGATGGAAACTAACCAAAGAGAGAAGCAACTAGAACTAAGGAGAATAATTAATCAGTGGAACAACCTGCCTCCAGAAGCGGTGAATGCTCCAACACTGGAAGTTTTTAAGAAGAGACTGGACAGCCATTTGTCTGAAATGGTATAGGGTTTCCTGCCTGAGCAGGGGGTTGGATTAGATGACCTCCAAGGTCCCTTCCAACATTATTATTATTATTATTATTATTATTATTATTATTATTATTATTATTATTATTATTATTATTATTATTATTATTATCATCATCATCATCATCATCATCATCATCATCATCATCATCATCATCATCATCATTTCTGGTAATTATTGCATAGTTTTCTAAGTGGTTGGAAATAACTTCTTTATGATTTGTTATAGAACTTACCAAGTACTGATGTCAGGCTGGGCTTTATGTTCTTCCTTTTCCAGCTCTTTGGGGGGCAGGGGGGAAAGAGAACATTTTTCTCCTCTAGAAATTTAGTACTTGACTAGTTCTTCAGGAGTTCTCAAGGACAATACGTATAGATTCATCTAAGCTATCCGGTTTTTTCACTACCCTACTATGCAATTTACCTCATCCTGGAGATTTAAGCTGACCATATATCTACCCATCCCTAGCTTCAATCCTGTCTTTTTTATCTTGCTCCTCATAATTTTCACATAGAATGTATACTTTTGTGTTGAACTAAAGTTTAAACTGAAGTAAGAGTTGTAGCAATGTCTTCTTTTTTTGGTTGCCTGTTAATATTTTGCCATTGACTGGCTGATATACTGATTATTTTTGTTTCCTTTTTTTTCTATATTTAGAGAATATATTTAAGGAAGGCATTTTTGTTATTTTTAGCTTTGATTGCTAACTTCAACTCATTCTGAGATTTAGCTTCCTGAATGTCAGCTTGACAGTTCTAGATTATCCCACTATACTCTTCCTTTGTAAGAAGCCTGAAATGATAAAAAATAGCATACCGCCATATTTTCAGTTTTAATACTTTTAATCCAATATATACCACTAAGATGAAGACAGTGAAATAACATTTTGCTGACTGCTGGCTGCCAGCAGTTCAGCAGTTCGCGTCTCACTGGCTCAAGGTTGACTCAGTTTTCCATCCTTCCAAGGTCGGTAAAATGAGGACCGAGATTGTTGGGGGCAATAGGCTGACTCTGTAAATCGTTTAGAGAGGGCTGCAAAAGCACTGTGAAGTGGTATATAAGTCTAAGTGCTATTGTTATTTCAGGAAACTTGTCAACAGCAAATTTCCCTTCCCTTTTTTCAGAAATGGAGGGAATTCAGTGGCTAAAAGTAATCACTTGTTTCATTCTCCTTTTCCATGTGTCGCTAAGCTTCTCTTCTGCAAACACATTAACAGACTGTATAGCCAAAACAAGGGAATGAGTCAGCAAAAACATCTTGAATGAACCATTGGGGAAGGAGAAAGTTATGTAGCATTAGTAATTGCCCAGTTAAACCTTACTTTATGCAGATCCCTAAAAGGCAAGGAATCAGCATTCCATAGAGTGAATGTGTTTTGGAGAAGTAATCCTGTGGGTTTTCACCACATCCTTCGTGCAGTTGGAATGCATTAACATCAAATGTTTTCACCAATGGCCAGGGGCAGGAATTTTGCTTGAATGAGACTAAAAGACTCCAGGGAACCTAGGATTTGATAAAAAATTGTAGCTACATGTGGCTCCAACTAAAGGTCAATTCATACCACATACTACAATGTGGTTATCATCTCATCAGCCACTCAGAGTCGCCTTATTTATTTTATTTTATTTATTTTATTTAGAAAATTTATATTGCCGCCTACTCGCACATGGTGACTCAAGGCAGCTTACACAGATATAAAAACACCATATAAAAGAAGTAAAAATAATAATAAGAAAAATAATAAAATAATAACCCACCACCACCACACCCCAGCGACAGCACACATTCATACTAGTCATTTATCAGGGAGATAGGTGGCATATCAATTTAATACAGGTAGTCCTTGACTTACAACCATTTGTTTAGTGGCCATTCAAAGTTACAATGGCACTGAAAAAAGTGACATGACTGTTTTCCACACTTAACCGACCATTGCAGCATCTCCGTGGTCATGTGATCAAAATTCAGAAGCTTGGCAGCTGGCATATATTTATGACGGTTGCAGTGTCCCAGGGTCATGTGATCCCCTTTTTGCGACCTTCTGATAAGCAAAGTCAATGGGGAAGCCTGATTCACTTAACAACCGTGTTACTAATTTAACAATTGCAGTAATTCATTTAACACTGCAAACAAGACATTACAATCTTTTTGTACAAAAGGGGCAGGCCTTGGATTGTGATGTTGCATCCTCTGTCTTAGCTGTTTTGACTCCTCACCCCCACTCAGATACCAATGAAGTCAAATCTTATTTCAACTCCACCAATAGTGCAGACTTGCTGTGTAGTCTTACAATAAAGTAGAACTTGTTCATCTGGTTTGTTTCCTGTCTGTACTACCTGGAAAGGCTGATACTTTCAGAGTATTTGTAAGGATGGCAGATGTTTTTCTAAGCCTCACAAACATGCAGTGATAATTCACATACAATCAGAACTCAGGAAGGAAGGATTAAACTGCTCTTCCACTTGCAAATTAGAATAGAAGTTATCCTTTGCCACAGCATTTAACATAACATAGGAAAACTAAATTATGAATAAATGTATAAAAGGTGAGACTTTAAAAATTGCTCTAAATGCATAATTTTATTTAAAAATGATTTCTGATTCCGCTCATCTTCTTTTCTTTTATCTGTTCTAGCATGCTTGAATTTGACCTTAGCATGCTCATTTTATTTTCTAACCTAATCTTTTTTTTGGCGATGCAGTTTGTTTTTGTTTGTTTATTTGTTTATCTGTTGATTTTGCATCAAAGATATTCAGTTATAACTGCACCAATGTTGCATATTAGTTGGTTTGTTTCTTGCAGTGAGTTGGTGCTTATATTTGATATTACACGGTATTAGCACCTGTTAATACTTGTGCTAGCTGTTTCTTTGGAACAAGCTTCAATGCAGGCAATCTTATGTTGTTTTTGTGCTGTTCTAGATGTTCAATTATTCTCTGTTTGAATTTCTCTTGTTTTTCTTTAGTCACAAGGATTTGTTCTTTCTGAGGAGAAGGCAGAGGAGAAAGTGCTTGGTATGGGAATGAAAAGTATTCAATAGCTATGCTAGTTTCCTCTACTGCCAAAACCAACCAGCTCCCACCCCCAATCAGGCACAAGAAACCAGGAGCCAGAATAGAATTCAAAAGCACCATGAGTTTATTCCATGCAAGCTATACACAAGAATCTGATCTACTAATGGTCAAGGAAAATTGGCAGCAGATAAGAGTCAACAGACTTCAAGGGAGGGATTGGATTTAGGACTCTTTCGAGGTGTGGGGACACCAGATTGATGATGCATTTGACCCTAGTCTCAGGGTCAGCCTGGTCATTTCCTATACCCCCTTCCCTGTGGTTTGCCTGTATAGTCTGAGCTACTTCTGGGAAGGCTTCTATTTCATTGCCCTGGATAGATTTTTGCAGTTCTTCCCATTCTACTTCTATGAATACTGTATTTCATGTCATAGTTGAATGTTCTAGCCCCTGCTCTGTTATTTCTGATTCTGGTTGTTGTCCTTTTCAGTACTGGTGTATTCTTTTCAGATATCCTCTTCTGGTTGGATTTGATTTGTAATAACAGATCATTAATTCTTCATTTCCAGTTTTTGTATATTTGCAAAGGGTAAACAACTTTTCTTCCAGTAGTCCTGCAGCTGCTGGCCCTGGTTGCTCAGCCAACATTTCTGAGATCTATTGCCCATTTGTCACTGGATGTCAGGAACTCCAACATGGCAGTAATGAGGAAGCCAAGAAAGTTAATTTAGTTTAGGAAGCCTCCTGCTGTCATTTAATTTAAGTAACCTTTAAAAAAAAAAAAAAAATCCCAGCTTCCTTTCAGGCAAATGCAGGAAAAAGAGTGTTAGACCAAAGCTCTATTGAAGCCTGCAAGAACTAGGTATGTAACTGCAATGCTTAGCCAACTTGCCCACATAAGCAAGTCCTCTATGGATTTTTGTGCAGTTACCAGATTCTAAAAGAAACTTCCAGGTATCAAGATGAGAGTTTCTGTTTTCAGCTGAGCCCTCATCGAAGCTCAATCTTGTAAAATCCTTTTAATTTTTTTTTTAAAAAAAACCTGTAATATGACAGTTTTTCCAACTGTCACTTGCTCTGAAGTTCTAAAGACAAAGTCATTTGTAGGAGATTTGAGGCATATATACATTCACCTCCTACATACAAACATTAAAATAAGCAAGAAAATGGTAAAGAGAACACCTATCCGACCTTGACAAGTATAAATCACCGGGACCCGACAGATTACATCCCAGAGTTCTGAAGGAGCTGGCAGATGTTATCTCAGAACCACTGCACCATATCTTTCAAAAATCCTGGAGCACCGGGGAAGTACCTGAGGATTGGAAAAGAGCTGATGTGGTTCCCATCTTCAAGAAAGGGGGGGGAAACAGACCCAGGAAACTATAGACCAATCAGTCTAACATCAATACCTGGGAAGATCCTGGAAAAGATAATCAAAAAACAGATCTGTGAACAACTAGAAGCAAACAAAGTTATAACTAGTAGCCAGCCCAGGTTTATCAAAAACAGATCATGCCAAACCAACCTTATTTCATTCTTCAATAAAGTGACTAAACTAGTAGACCAGCGAAATTCTGTGGACGTAGCATACTTGGACTTCAGTAAGGCATTTGATAAGGTAGACCACAACCTACTCCTTGGTAAGCTAGAAAAAGGTGGAATAGACAACATCACCACCAGATGGATCTGTAGCTGGCTGGCAAACCATACTCAATGAGTAGTCCTCAACGGCACTACATCTACATGGAGAGAAGTAAGCAGTGGGGTACCACAAGGTTACGTCTTAGGCCAAGTACTCTTCAATATCTTCATAAATGACTTAGATGAGGGAATTGAAGGGGAACTCATCAAATTTGCAAATGACACCAAACTGGCAGGAGTAGCAACACCCCAGAAGACAAACTCAGGATCCAAAAAGATCTTGACAAACTTGAACAATGGGCCCTGTCCAACAAAATGAATTTCAATGTGGAGAAAAGGAAAGTTTTACATTTAGGCAGGAAAAATCAAAGGTACAAATACAGACTGGGCAAGACCTGGCTTAAAAACAGTAACTCTGAGAGGGACCTTGGAGTCCTAGTGGACGATCACTTGACTATGAGCCAGCAGTGTGCAGCAGCAGCCAAAAAAGCTAATACAATCCTGGGTTGTATAAACAGAGGCATAGAATCAAGATCACGTGAAGTATTAGTACCGCTTTATAAAACCCTAGTAAGACCACACCTGGAATACTGCAGCCAATTTTCGTCACCATATCACAAAAAAGATGTTGAGAGTTTGGAAAAAATTCAGAGAAGAGCAACTAAGATGATCAAAGGCCTGGAGACTAAAACATACGAAGAACAGCTGCAGGACTTGAGTCTGGCTAGTCTAAAGAAAAGAAGAAATAAGGGGGACATGATAGCAGTATTCCAGTACTTGAGGGGCTGCCATAAAGAAGAGGGGGTCACATTATTTAACAAAGCACCAGCGGGCAGGACAAGAAACAATGGTTGGAAACTGAACAAAGAGAGAAGAAACCTAGAATTAAGGAGAAACTTCCTGACAGTGAGGACAATTAACCAGTGGAACAGTTAGCCTCCAGAAATCGTGGGCACTCCATCACTAGAGATTTTTAAGAAGAGGCTAGACCAGGGATAGGCAACCTTGGCTCTTTTATGACTCGTGGACTTCAACTCCCAGAATTCCTCAGCCAGCATGGCTCAGCTTGGAAACTCCCTTTCCCCTCAGGATGGCTGGCTCAGGAATTCTGGGAGTTGAAGTCCACGAGTCATAAAAGAGCAAAGGTTGAGACTTCCGGTTCCGGTTGCAGCGCCCGCGGACGTGCAGAGAACTTGTTCTCTTGGCCGTCCGGTTTCCCCCCGCCGGTAGACCCTGGACAGGGTCGAAAGTCGCCCTGGAGGGGCGACCACCGTAGAGGAGGGCACTCGTTGATCGCGGAGGGAGCGGCAGCTCCCTCTGCGGTCCGAGAAAACCACCTTTGGGCCGACGGGGAAAAGATCGGCCAGTAACATGGCCGATCACTCAGCTGCTCCAGCCGAAAGTCACAGCAACATCTAAGCGAAAAGAACCACCGTGGAAGATCCGGGTGAGACCTTTCCTTCCCTCTTGTTAATTTACCTTTTTCCCTGCTAACAGCTTTAAGAACTATTTCCCTATTTTGAGAAAGCAGCGTTTGATTACTGGGGAAAACGGGCTTTGGAAAAATAATTATTGTTTTTTTTATTATTTTATTTTGTCTACATAAGCAGTTGGAACTCGGGCATCCGGGTTATTGTGACTTTCTCTTTTGGCTTGTTTATCTTCAGTTTAGGTGAAAATCCTTAGGGAGGGGGTGGAATGTTCTTTTTTTCTCCCCCCCTCCTGAACAGTACTGCCTAAAAAACTTTTTGCTCTCTGGGCGGACTTATGTAGATTGTTTTGGATACAATGCATCCTGGGACTTGGCATGAAGCCCAGAAACTATGACTGATACAATGTAACCGTTTCCATTTGAACTCCCACTCCCTGATTTTGGCATGATGCCCAGACTGGATTACAACATAACAACTGACTGCTATTTTTTATCTCTGTGCTGGACTTGACTATTGGTTTTTTTTTTCTATCTCTCTTTGGAAATATATTTCTGTCTGCATTTTATATTTTATAACGCTGCAATCTATTCTTTAAGCTGAATTTCTATATAAAAAAAAAGAAGATGGAATCCTACTCACAGATTAATTATGGACTTATATTAGAAAAAATCTTGGAAATGAGACTGGAACTTAAAGAACATATTAGATCGCTTAGTTTCAAGGAGGACTCAGAATTAAAAATTGAAGCTCAACCTTTGATTGATTATGATACACAATCAGATTTACAACTTAATGAGATGGATGGAATACATTTACAATCTATTGAATCTACTGAATTTATTGAAGAGGAAGAGGACACATCCTACATGATGGATATCTTTGATGATCAAAGGCAGAACTCAACTAAAACATTTACAACTTTAAAAGCAACAGGATTGGACTTCCAAATACGAGGCACCAAAAACGTTGACAACATGACAGTACAGACAACACTGGATAAAAGAGAAAAAGAATATGATTGGATTCAATGGTGGGAAAAGGCCTTTAGCCAGTTACTAAGATGGGAGGATTTAGAGGCCCTGTTGTGGAAACCTACCTGGCACAAAAAGAAAGCTAGAATTAGATTTAAAAATAAGAGTTAAAATTTTATTTGATGGGTAAAAAGGGCTTCGGGACGTTGATTGAACTAATATTTTTGAGATTTTTAAGGTTACTCTGGTATGAGTCAACACTAGATTTAAATTATGGATTTGATTATGATTTGGAATGGCAATAGGAAAAATTGGAAAATTTATAATTAAAGGAGTTAGATTGAGATTGAGACTGGTGAAATATTATTGATATTTTTATTTATAAGAATTGAATAGTAATTAGTGAGGTATTAAATGGATTAAATTGAAACAATTGAGGAATCTTTTAGGGACATGGACTGATCTACAAAAATATTGGATAGAATATTTGAAATAGAATATAGTTGAGAAATATTAAGATATAATAGTTATATTACTTGTTTATGATAGAAATAATTATTGTCCTATTATTATTATTATAATGTTATTATATTACTATGTCTAATGCAATAGTTTTAAAATATATAAATTCATGTTTATTTACAAAATATGTATGTGAAATAGAATAAGAGATATAATTTGATTGAGAAGCATAAATTGAAATTGGAATAATAGATAGAGGTGAGAAACAATTTATATTTTAGGAATGCTCGAATTGTATACCATAAGAGGGAACTTTTAAAGTAGTAGTTTAAATTGTATATGTATGACTGTATTTTTTGTTGTGTTCTAAGGAGTGCCCTATCTCCACGATGTGTTATAAGCACTTGGCTGTAAAACAAACAAAAACTAATAAAACTTGTTATGGAAAAAAAAAGAAAAAAAAGAACAAAGGTTGCCTACCCCTGGGCTAGACATTCACTTGTCTGAGAAGGTATAGATTCTCCTGCTTAAGTGGGGGGCTGGACTAGAAGACCTCCAAGGTCCCTTCCAGCTCTATTCTGTAATAATATATACTTTGTCCTTGTATATTGAACATGAGATCTAATGATATTTGAATCACACACACAGCTCAACTGTAGGAATGTTTGAATGCTTCACGTCAGCTTATTTGCCAGAAATCCTTCCTTGATTATCTTTCCCCCTCTTTTTAACCTGCCTGCAGGCATGCTGCATGACTTTGTTTGATTTTGGTAATGTACACAGTTGTATAAGAACAAAAGCAAATGAAAAAGTGAAAGGCAAGATGGATTGCCCCTAAGAGAAGGATTTCAGCATCCTTGAGAATGTTGTGTTCCCCTGCCTCAGGCTTGTACTTAGAATTTGATGCTAAAAACAACCGTTTCTATCTGACCCACAAACCCAAATTCTGTGCCTTAGACAAGCAGGCACATAATATTGCCTGCATATTCATTAGCTGGCTTTATTTAGGTGCCAAAATGTTTTGCCAAGGACACAAAGTGGCACGCTGAAGGAGATAAAGGGGATGTAATGGAGCTAAATCATACACAAGAAGGAAATGGCTCTAGAAAAAATATCTATTTCCCTTTGAAACTCTCCTTGCTCTTCCCTCCTCCAAGCAGCCCTGCATAGATTTTGCAAAGCTGGTCTGAACATCTGGGGCAAAGAATTTAGTAGGAGAGTTTCAGGGAAAGACAGGCTGCCCAGAGATGGCTGCAGCTACCTTCCCCTGTCTCCTATTTGCTCAGCAAATTCCCTTTGCTGAAGGTCTGTGGAGATTCTCAACCACCCAGGTTATGATTCTCCCAAAGCTGCTTTTCCAAAAGGCAACTGGATTTTCTTGGGGTTTTTTTTTTCCTTTTGAAAATGTTTCGTTTCTCCTCCAAGAAGCTTCTTTAGTTATCCAAGAAGTTTCTTGGATGAGAAGTGAAATGTTTTCAAAAGGAAAAAACCAAGAAAGTCCAGTTGCCTTTTAGAAAAGCACTTTTGGGACCTTTTGCTAAAGAAAACTTTGCAAGGGGCAAGCATATATATGAGATGTGGCTGCAATTGTAGCATTTAGTTTGGCCCCAGAATCACGATGTTGTTTTATGAATGAACCTGAGTTGACAAATGTGATACTCTTACAGCTAATGAAAATTCTCCCACCTAATATATTGGGTGTGCAATTAATAGGGCGTGTGTGACACTTACTATGTTAAAATTTCCCACTCAGAGATATTATTGGGGAGCTTTTTTAAATTTGTTTACTCAAATTTTATAAACTGCTCTTATTGAGGAGACTCTGTCTGTGCCAGTGGGTAGGCAAAATGTTACTTTCCCTTTGTGGTGAAGATTGTTGTCTAACAGAAGTGCTGACAGACAATCCCATCTATGCCAGGTGAATTGCTCTTAATGGCCAACTCTAGCATTTACTGATTCAGAACAAAATGTGGGCACAATAACTGGCTGGTCAATGTATATTCAAGTTCAGAGTATGGTACATCTGTCTATAGTACCTCAAGTCTTGTATCTTTCCTTCTCTTTGAGAGATAATATTTTTTTAAAAAATGCCCCGCAACCAAAAGAAAAAAAATTAGGGAATTTGTGGAAGTGCCAGCAAGGGAGGCTTGTTAGGATAGGCATGGACAGTCACATTGCACAACTATCACTTTGAATTAGGAGTGGGCATTGTTTGTCCCTCCAGACAAACTCCCACAATCCCTGCCTTGGACTAGTTTATTTACTCAGTGATCTCAAAAAAAAGTTATTTACTGCTGTCCAGGGTGAATAGCTATCGCCCTCTGAATATAAAACCCACAGGAGTTCTACTTTATTTAACTCTCCTATTTAATGTCAGCACGAAATTGCTGAAAGAGATAATTGGGAAAGCAAGCAAGCAATGCCATTAGAATATTGATGATAATCGCAGTTCTATTATATCCTTCATCCCATCCAGCTGAAGCAACAAAAGGGTTAACTAATACGCAGGTATGGTAAAGAAATGAATGGATCTCAGGCCAGATAAGAAAAATACCTTCAGCATAGGTGAGGTTTAAAGCAGGCCCTGCAGTCCTTAGCCCTCTTATTTTCTTCAAAAATTCCAGTTTTCATGGCTATTTGTGGGCCATGAGGGTGTTTGCCCATTTTACCAGATTAACTAGAGTGGGTACAATCCAGGTGTTCTCCCTTAAATGTTGCCACCTGATAGGTCAGGCAAAATGCACCTTCTTAATGGCAGTTCTAGCCCTTTGGCACAGCCTCCCATATGAGAGCCAAGGCACCCATACATTTTTTAGCCTTCCCGGTGGGCTGTCTCCTGACGTACTCTTGAAGATTTGGAGGCTTGGTTATTTTTATTTTAAAAAAGCAATTAAAAATTAATTATTTTTAGGGTTTTTTTGCAAACAAGAAAAAGTGAGGTTTAGGCTTCAGTTTTAATTGTACTCAAATTTATTTTATTGATTTTATTTTATTATTTTATTTTTATTTTATTTTTTTATTGGACACCCGTCTCATATCCAAACGATTCCAAATACTGGAATTTGACTTTTATTGATTTCTTTAAAAAAAACAGAGCTTGATGTGCATAGCTTAGTTCAGTGGGACACATGGTAGAAAATTGTATTATATTATCCCAGTTCTTAGCAGAAGTATGAACCGCGAATTTTGGACTGCAAATGGAAAGAATCTTTAAAATTGCTTGATTATATACCATATCAATAATATTAAAAGTGAGGTTAAATAAGAAAAAAAAATGTCTGTAAGCATTCATACTTTCACCCTCCACATTCAACAGGAATTGCAAACATTAAGTGGAGAACCAGGATTGAATATAAAACCTCCTATTATGATGAAATGTCTCTCAGATCAGAGGGAATACTTTATATTAAAGGGCCGTCAGCCTCACATTCCAAACCCACTCCATTTCTCAAGACTCTATATTTAATTTTAGATAGCTTGTATTATTTCCAGCAGATTCTTGAATTCTGATGAGAAAGGTCAATTCTGTTTGAAATGTTATTAAGTAGTGGCACTACCGAGTTTGAGACCCCTTGTTTTATCTATGTTGATGTGGCTTACCATGATTTTTATCTTTATAGAAATAATAGAACTTTTTTAAACACAGTACATCCTGCTTATTAACTGCTTTGACACTTCTCGTTTTGAAAAGCTAACAGGGCAAATCACTGTGAAATTGGTTGTTGCCTACTTCAGAGAACTTCCTGGGTCTACACCTCAAAAGAGAGTTGAAATGGGGAAGTTTGCCTTGATGGCCTGATCTGCCTCATGAACAGCAGTCTCTGTGTAGAACATGCCCGTATGCAGAAGACCCTGCTGCCAGATGAAGCAGAACAGCTGTTTTAAGGGGGGGGGGAATCCTTCTACTTTGATGAAGGCATTTGCGGGAATGCTTTGCTCAAGTTATTATTGAAGAAAAGCAGCTCTATATAGCCATGCTGGTTTTGGACAACAAAAGATAGTCCTCGAATTACAACAGTAATTGGGACCAGAACTGCCACTGCTAAGTGATGCAGTCATAAAGCATGTTGCCATGTGACTGCATTGCTTAGTGACAACATTAACCAAATCCTACCAGATGTTAGGCCTTCTTGGCTTGGTCCCTTTCAGTCCCGACCCTTGGTAAAATATCTCTACCGTCATCTTTTCTCTTTTGACCACCCTGCCCAGTGGCACTCCTTCATGGTGGCAGCACCGGGGCAGAGGCCCAGGTGTCAAGAGCCGGGGAAATCAGGAGATCCAGGCAGTTCAACTGGGTATAAAGATTTATTGCAAACTTAAGATCTCTACAAGAATCTGAACTACTAACAGCCCAAGCAAAATGGTGGTAGTTACGAATCAGAGGAATTCAAGGTGGGTTGGACTTAGATCTCTTGTGAGGGTGAAGAGACTCATGACTGATGACGGGTTTGACCCCCTCCCTCAGGCTCAGCCTGGTCATCTCCTACAACAGAGCAGTTGGCAGTTTCAGCCGGCTGCCACCGTCATCTGGGCTCTATTTTAGTCTCAGCAGCACCAAGCAGAGCCACCTCAAGCCCCACACTGTGTGGCCAGTCACCCCAGTGCCACAGTGCAAAGCCCCAGTCAACCCAGCTGGCCTGCACTCCTCAGACCTTGCTGTGTCCAGCTGACCTTTATTGTCTTCCTATGTGAGACATCTGCTGGCCATTTCTTCCTGAGGCTGCTCACACTGTTCTCCAAATAACACATACCATTCCCCAAATGGCGTGTGCTATTCTCATAATGCTTCAGAAAGCCTTCAGAAAATTTTTGAGGCCTTGCAAAGCATCACAAGAACAATGCATTGAGCTCCAAACATGTTATTTGGAGAACAGTGTAAATGGACTTGGGAAGAAGGCCTGGCACGGCCAGCCCACTGGCTCACAAAGGGTCAGGCCAGATGCATCTTGTCAGCACTGGGAGGAAAACAGTGAAGGTTAGTTGGATGCAACAGGGCCTGCAGAGCACAGGGTGGCAGAGTGGCTGGGGCTTTGCACTATGGAGCCGGAGTGCCTGGCTGCAGTGAGAGTTTGAGGTGGCACTTCTTGGCTGAAGTAGTAGCCTGCAGGTGGTGGCATCTGGCTGAGATTGCTGAAGGCCCCAAGTATCTACATCAGCCCCAGCACCATCGTCAAGAGTGCTGCTGTGCAGGACAGCCAAATTGCTGAGATGGAGGGGGGGGATGGAAGTGCCCCTATAGTCATAAGTGCTAGTGAGCCGCCAAGCACCAAAAGTTTGCTCACAGGACACTGGGGGCACTGCAATGGTCATAAATTTGGGGACTGGCATAAGTATTATTTGTTCAGTGACTTGTAACTTCAAGTTGTCTCTCAGCAAATGGTCATACTGTAAGGATGACTACCTGTATTGTTATTGGAAAGCACCAGATCCTTTCCAAATAATATTCCCACACAATCCAATTCAGTATTAGATGGTTTAATACAATGAACCCCCCCCCCCCTAAAAAGTGCTCTTGGTTTTAACAGTCAATCTCAGTTGCTTTCATCCCATGACTTAGATTTTCTTCTAAATTCTTACAGGAAGGAAAGGAGGGAGGGATTTAATTTCCTGCTGTGATTCTAGAGCAAGAACTGACTTCATTGTCTCTTCTTCGTTTGCTCAAAACAATTTGGTTTATTTGAGGAGTGCTTAATATAAACTATGTCAGCCTGAACCAAGATTAATTCCCACAGTGTTTGGCAAGAAAAAGATTAATTACTAGGTGGTGAAGACCGAGGTGGAATATGTGGGATCCAGAAATATATTAATGTTTTGAAAAAAATCTCCAGGGACAGGTTTCAACCCTAAACAAAAAAACAAAACAAAACCCCAAAACAAGATAAAAAGGGAGGCACAAAGAGAATTTGTCTTTTGCCACTTATTTCCTGTTCTGTTCTCCACACATGGGAAACTGGTTAATGAGCAGAAATTACACAGCATCAATCTTCATATTTCACAGAGGGATGGAATATGGAAAATTTCCGTTTCTGTCTTCATGCAAAAATCCTGCCAATAGCCCTCAAGGTACCCCAGAGCCTCTAAGTATCAAATAATTGCCAAGCTGTCATTTTAATGGACTCAGCTAATTCCTCAATGCTTCTCTTCCCCTGGCCACACAATGCTTCCCTACTCAAAAGGAAGGGTTCTTGTTTGTTTTCATAAGATATTGGCTCTTTAGATTGGTAAATATTTCACAGCTTTATTAAGGTCATCCTTACCACTCAGCCACGCTAATCATGCTAATTTATAGATATAGTATAGTATGAGAAGATTTAATCAACATCTACAGCAGGCAATTGAATTATTCAGTGTCATTTTGATTCGAGTTATAAGTCTCAGAGGCGATAGAGGATATTTTGAGTTTTCATCTGCAGAGGGTGAGAGAACTCTGACCCTGGTGATGGGAAATCTAACATTAAACAAACAAACACCATTTCCTCCTTCCATTTCTAGAGCTGGTTTTTCTGGCAGCAGAATTTCTGCTTTGGGGATGAACCAAAAAGACATATCTTGGGAATCATCTGCTTAAATTCTTTTCCTGTCCTGGATTTAACACAGAGGGCATTTTCACACATTAACCAGATGCCTAAGAGACAATCAGCAAATAGCTCCTGGCAGATATTTCTATGGGTGGCTCACAATTTGCAATCCATGGTTTCTGGAGAGGGATGGGACAGCACTGGGAAGTAGTCCACCATTAAGCCCATTTCAGGAAATGAACTAAGTGTAGAATCTATTGGCACAATCCTAGTATAAAACGTGACCAATATTGTATTGAGATAAGTACATGAGAAGTCCATCTTCACTCCTTCAGCCCAAAGATAGTCCAAACTTTTTCAGGTAAGAAGCAGTTAGAGAAACAACTAATGGTTCCCAGCCTGCCCAAACAAATACACTACTACTAGGCAAGGAAAATATTCCTCAATTTTATGCCATCACTCACGGGTCACAAGATGATGGGAGGGAGGTACTCACAGTTGGGTGAAGAAATGTTCTGGCATTCACAGAAAAACGATGAGAAAAAATCCTGCCATCCCCCAACTTCAGATACAAAGAGAAACAGGTCAGGATGAAGGAAACATCCTGACCTTCCCATTGGGGAGGAATCAACCAGGCACAAGCTAGATATGTGGTGTGCTGGGAATATATCTCAAATATGCTGTAGAAGGGTGCAAAGCCAATGGCCTATTTGTCTCTATTACCAGCAGGCTGCTTTCCTTTGGCAAGGAACAGCTTCTCTCCAGCAGCACAGCCCATATCAACAGCTCTAATAGAAGGAATCCCACCAGCAGATAATTGTAGGGTGGTAACCTGAGCAGAACTATGTATATTTATTAAGCATTATAAGATAAACATGTTTGCCTGTACAGAAGGTACTGTAATGTCAACTGTTCCAGTGGGAGGAATACTGCTATAGTTTATCCCATAATACTAGCTACTAGCTGTGTTTGCTAAATGTTATTTATTGCTCTTCCATTTCTTGCCCTTTGCTCTTTTTTTTCCTGTTGCAATTGTAGAAATACAGCACCCACCCACCCCCGAGAAGGAAATATTTTGGGGAATATTAAAAAGACAGAAAAGCAGGCCCAGATTTTCTTAATAGCCCCAAGCAGAAACTAAGCAGACCAGCTCTGTAGAAATGCAATTTGATAATCCCTTCAGAAAGACTAGAGCCAGGAAGCTTGGAGCTGATGGGATTAGAAAGACAAAGATCCCTAGAACCAACAACCTCTCACCCAAAAAAATCCAACAAAGGACAGAGCCATCAGCCACAGCCCCAGGGAAGCAGGACATGACCTTTAGGACATAATAGGATTAACCATCACCATCAGAATACCAAAAGGACACACTGAACCTCAGGTCAAAGTTCATGCCTCAGGAACAGGAAGAACTCCAAACACAAAAGCCCAAGAAGATATAAAAACCCACCACTCCCAGCACCATGTGATCAGCCACCCCAGAAACATGCTGCTGTCACTGAAGTTTCTGGCAACTAAATAAACAAGAACCTTCTTTCTAAAGCAGTCTCCATTTTGTTTATTCCTGGCTTGGACTGGACCCTGATGAAGATTATGAATTATTCAATTAAAAAAGAACTTGGAGTATATTGAGCTAAAGTCAGTGCACTTATCTGAAAGGGAGAGGATTTTTCAATGGGGTATGAGAAACTCTTAAACTCTGCCTTCCAACTACTATAAATGGCATTACCTCTTCCCTCTCAGATCCATGTTTCAGCAACCAGAAAAATACTTCATTTTTCAAACTGTGACCTGCAATCAGGTGAATGCATAGCCATTTTAGAAAAATATAGCAAAAAGGGCAGGGCTGGTTAGCTAACATTAAAAAGCCCCCAAGCCCCAGGAGATATTTGGGGTAATGACGACTCCTCACTTTCTTGTGTTTGAGAGGCAAAGTAACAAGTTCTATGACCAGAAAAAGTTTTTTTTTAAAAAGCTTTCCATGAGGATGAAAGGACAATGGAGGATGTTTTATACTGTCTAGAGTTGCTTGGATAAAAGGTATGATAAATATATCAAAAATAATGTTGTAATTCCTCTTTAAAAATCTGGGTGAGATCAATGTTTCCAGTAACGAAGCTCTGTTTAGCAGAATTGGGAGGGGAATTCAACCTCTTGGAGGGGGAAAAAAAAAAAAAGCAGAAAACCCTAGTAAAAAATTCTTTTCATGTTGTTGATATTCATTTTCAGAATTAGATGTTTCACAGAACAATTTGTGAATATCAGAAACAAAGAGCTGCAATCCTATACACCCCTCGCCAGGAATAAGGCCCATCACCATGGTAGAATGTGAGGTCCCTCAGATGGACATCATGAGATCATTGCAATCACTGCAGACATCTAGCAAAATCTACTGAGCTGTCAAAAATCCCAGAAGTGAATACCTTTTCCCTTTTCCTTTTAGGAACCCCCAGGTGACAGCGGTGGCAGCAGCAGCTGGAGCAGCAGCAAAGTGGCAGAACCCCTCCCACAGACCTGAAATGCCATCTCTCAGAAGACTAAACTGACACCGGAAAAGGATAGCACCCAAGAGAACTACATCTGTCTCCTTTAATTATCCCGTGTACATATTAGTCAGTGGAAATGCTTTATAATTTCTATAGCTAAGGCCAGCTAAGCTATAGAAGACCAGGTGTGCATAAACACTCTCCCTGAAGTTAGCCAGGCAAATTCAAATCATGTACACTGTGACGGGGGGAGGGAATGTATTGAATTTCCCCAGAGGGAAACAAAAATTATATAGATCTTGACTGTTATGATTCATCCACATTAATAACTCTGGAGACTTACTGTTTTTGTCTGTCTTGAAGAGGACTTTTCATCAAATGGCATTGAATTGATACGTTTCCATCTTTTGTACTAAGGTGAGAATGTACAAGTTCCAATATTTGATTTCTGCAAGTACTTTTGTGCCCATATATCGCTGATGACTACGTGAGTGTCCTTGCTTCCCCACCCCCCCAAAATACTAGTGATGTGTGCATAAGTGCTTGCAGGATCTCATTTCCGCATGATACATTCTGACCGTGTCCTTAAAAAGACATTTGATCTCAATACATTTAGTCTAGATTTCAAAATCTGCACCGTGAGACAAGGCTTAGTCTTGTCTTATCATTTACGCTTTTCTCTACTGCTATCTCCTCTGGACTGGAGTTTCTCTGGAATTATATGAATTGTGTTTGCAGTCCTCACTGTTTTCTTCTTAGTTTTGTATTCCATTACAATGTTTTTTCCCCTTTTACAAAACTAACTTTAGAAGTCTTGCGATTGTA
This sequence comes from Azemiops feae, assembly GCA_023970755.1. Lineage (NCBI taxonomy): Eukaryota > Metazoa > Chordata > Lepidosauria > Squamata > Viperidae > Azemiops > Azemiops feae. Next base: position 3,585,418 of record JALGBA010004297.1, on the reverse strand, counting down.
GAAGATTTAGCCAAAGCTTGAATACCTAAAACACCTGAAACCAAAAAATGATGTATTAAAAGAACAAATCAATATATTAATTTATAGCTATTTCATGATGCCTAAGAAATTCTCTGTGTGGGTTGAGTTGAATCATTTCATCCAGTCCTATATATGTTGGCTTTCTGAGGTCTTATTGGGCTTCTTATAAAAAAGTGGACGTGGAAGGACATTCTTTGTTAGATCTCACCCCTTGTGAGCAATTATAACAGAATAAATCCCATGTAAGTGAATGAGATTTATGCAGGTCTAACTGTACATAGGATTATTGCTGTGGAGTTGGCAATACTGTGCCCAGATAGGTTTGGGATAACAATCATTTTTTTAATCTTTCCTTTTTTAATGCTTTCCTTCCAATTCCTATAATTAGATTTGAAAGGATTTCTGATAGGATTTTTGTGTTCATACGACCACCAATCAACTCCAGCAAGTAGCACTGCCACCTAAGTAGAAGGGGAAAATCTGACCATTGGCTGACTTGGCTGTTCATTTACTAGAGAACAGATTTGGAAAAATCAGAAGGGAATCCTTCATGACATGGAAATAAGGAATCAGCCAATCTGCCATTAAAGATGCAAGAATCTAGACTGGTTACAAAATATGACAGTTCTAATGTTTATAAATACACATTGTTTTCCTGATAAAATGGACTCTACTACTACTAAATTCCACCACATTCCTCAAAAAATATGACCTTAAATTCTGAAAGTCACCTACAATAACACCATGATCCCATATCACAATCTAAATGTATTTTGAAATTCATTTTCAAAGTACGATGACATTTCTGGAAGGAAAATACGTGCACATTAATTTATCCCCGAAGCAATATGTTAGCCCTTAAAAATTTGGAGCTGTATTATTTCAATCCATAACAATTTGTCTTCTCTCTCTCTCTCTCTCTCTCTCTCTCTCACACACACACACACACACACACACACACACAATGATGGTGGGAAAATCTTGACTGTTACGTTGCATACGTTCACTAAATTACTTTAGTGAAAACTCTGTGTGTGAGTGTGGGTGTGTATGTACATACACACAAACCAGACAGTTTTGACTAAAGTAATTTTATTATAAATGAAAAAGGGATAGCCAAGCAAGAATGCAAAACAAAAGCAAAAACACAGCATAGTCTTGCCTATAGCAAGATGGAAATGTAAAATGAACTGAAAAACTCAGAGCTTGTGCAGGTCAAAGGCAAAGTAAGAGTAGAATAGCCTTGGCCAGCCAGGACCCTACCAATGTGCTGGGTTACAATTCCCGTTGGCTATGCTGGAAGGGGTGATCAGAGTTGTTTAGCACAGCTGGAGGGTACCTGGCTGTGACAGTACTTATAGCTCTTTACTGACTCTCGTTCATTTCATTCCCAATTCTTCCAAACTTTGAATTGTAGGGTCCTTGGGAGCAAAACGCTGTTTCTCGTGGGGATTATCTGTTAAACAGCCATGCACAAGAATACGGCACTGTATAAAATAATAAATATTAATACATATAATTTAATATTGTATTTTATAAAATGGGCTTCTGGTGCTATGAACAGTGATTTGTGAATGTTTTCCTCCTTATTGTACTAAATCCTCTTGTTTATTACCCAACGTACTGGCTGAACCCTGTTGTAATTTTCCTCTGTATTATTTGTATGACTTCTGTATGCTGCCAATATATTGTCCTGTGATTTTGTTTAATCTTTATACATCAGTTCCTTGTTATAAGTGTTACCATTCTGTGTTGTCTCCATAGAAAATAGAAAATCATCTATGGCAGGATAGGTTAATCCAGAGATAGGCAACATGGAGCCTTCTGGATGTTTTGGATTACAACTCACAATGTCCTTGCCATTGACCGTGCTACTTGGGGCTGATAGAAATTGAAGTCCAGTACATTTAGGGATCAACACACTGTATCCCTTTGGACTACCCAAGAGTGATCAATTAATATTTTATTATTGTTACTTCTACAGCAGACCAGTCTCAGACTTGTAGATATTCTAATGCTCAAAATAAACATATAGATTCAGGATTTTATATTGCCCTAACTCTTCCCCTATGTACTTACATAGAACTGTGATTTCCTTTATATACTAAACTCCTACAAAGCATGCCTTCATTTGCAAAAACAAAGCATGCCTTCATTTGCAAGTGTGTATTCCACTTTAAGGCCGTTAAAAACAGATGTTAAATGAATGCAAGTTTACACACCAAGTGTGCTCCTCTACCAGGCCTGTCCACCACTTATGTGTCCACTGGTTTTTAATCCTGCTTTTACTATAGCAATAGCTGTAGTACGTGGGAAAGTATAATCATGTAGCTGCATGTTTAATCTCTTATGCCAAGAGAAGGAGAGCCATAAGACAGGTCAGTCAGCTTCTAGTTTATAGCATGTGGATGGCAGCCTGTGAGGCAAAATGATGGACTCTGTTAGTCTAGCTCAGGGTCAGCCCTCCCAGGTAAACCAGACAGGAAACGCAACCAGATGAGCTCATTCTACTTTATTGTAAGGCTACATTAACAAGACTTTGCAAAGTACAAATCTCCCACTGTCACTTTTAACAGTCTGATACATTAGGGCAGATTCTTTTTAACTTTCTTTCTTTGCCCTTTAAGCCCTTTAAGCAGTTGCAGGCTCCTCCCCTTTTTATCTGATCATTACCTCGGTAGCATCTCTTCCCCTTGTCTCGCAAGATCATTCTCACATGCCGTTACATCCAGTGCTTCCCGAACATTTTCCTTCATAGCCCAAAACCACTTATTAAAAAGTGTTATCGAAATCTGAGAACCAGTCATATAAGTCCTCTTCCTTCAGCACCATCATAACTTCAAACAGTCACTTAACAAATGGCCGTAATTTGAGGACTACCTGTATCATAAAAATATCATTGCATGATCTTTGGGTCATTTCAACAAATTACCATTGATAATTTCCTCGATTTTTATCTTAATAGGAAAACTTTGGGAGATTTTCAAATATGTTATGTGTGGCAATCTTTAAGTCAATTTAAATGTCCCTGTTGTGATGGGTAATGGTTTCATGTGCCACTACCCAAAGAAAACCCACTTTTAGCCAATGTGGGGTAATTTATCCAGATTTGGGAAGCACTGGCCTAATCCAATATTTCATCCAGCTATTGCAAGTAACAAAGCACAGGCAATTGGGAGCAAACATGGGCAGTCAAAGGCTGCAGAAGTTGTGTATATCTACTCAAATAATTGCTTTTGCAGCAATTATTGGAACACAGCAGCTGAAGATCAGTGGTACCATTTATAGATAGAAAACCGGTAAAATAGGTTTCTAAGGCCCTGCCCACTTTGCATCAGCACATTGCCTACTGTGACTTTTATCTCTTCAAACAATAATTAGTTTTGCCAGCAGCCATCCAAAGATTATCTAGTTTTGGTCTGGAGCATATCTATATGGATGAATTGACTCTCACTGCAAGGAATTTGGGAGGTATAGTTTTGGACAGAGTGGGCATTGTTTGTTTTAGAATCCTTAGTATCCTTACAAAACTACATTTCCCAGGATTGCAAATATAGAGCAGGAGGACTGGCATAAAGTGCAAAATAAATAAAAATAAAAATATCATTAATTCCCCAACTATTATTAATAAAAATTGTATTAGCATTATTTGGTGGGAAGAAAAGCCATGACTATTGAATCCTATATGTAGAAATCCCTTTAGTATGTTTTGCCTTTTTTATTTAGCTCATGACACTTTCACAGACAGCCCTTCTTCAGTGATGTCATAATGGTATCTCCATTCTCATTGGAGGCAAGGGATGACCATATTCCTGAGCGGGAATATACTGCCTCTTCCAAGATTAACAAATACATAGAGAAATAATAAGATGAAGCTAGTATAGCATGGGTTTTTGAGTCACACAATAATTTGTGTTCTCCAATATAAAGCCCTCCAAATATGTTGGATTACAGCTTTCATGGGTCATGCTTGCCAAGCATGATGTAATCCAACACATCTAGATGATACCTGATTGGGAAAAACTATGACATTCATGCCACAGAGCTGCAATCAGATATAAATTTAAAATTGTGCTAGTTCTGCTAAAGAAGCTGCATTGCAATATTTTTTCTAACCTATCCTTCTATCCTCGATAAACAAACAAGGAAGATAGATATGACATTCAATATATCTTTGTCATTTTCCTTCCTACTTTGAAAATGTGGGTAATGCTTAAGTTGCTATTCAGACCTGAATCATAGACTTGTTCCTTGAACACTTCTATGAAATATTATTTTAACACTTCAATATCAGTGAGGTCATCTAAAAAGATTAAAAAAAATCAAACTCAACTCCCAATGACTTCCTGGACACTCACCTATGTTAATTCCTTGACAATAAGGCAAAACTAAATTGCCATTTCCTTCTTCTGAGGTAATTATGTTACCAAAAATAAATAGAGCAATCTTTGGTTGAATGAGTCAAAAGCTGACAAACTAACATGCTAGTCAAAATATTCCCACAGGAATCTATTTCACTTCCTGTCCATTCCCTTTTTGTTGTTCAGTATCACTGTTGTTTAATATCATTCTTGTTAAAAATGCAAAAGAATTAAAAAACAACAACATTGTTGCCAATATGCAGTACCTTTCATTATTAACACTTTCAGAATAAATAACTACTAAATACTATAGAACAGGGGTCCCCAACCCCCGGTCCATGGACCACTACCGGGCCGCGGCATGCCAGCAATCGGGTCGCACAAACAAGCAAAGCCCCATCCGCGGGATGCAGGCAGCACACAAAACCACGCACCTTCCGGTCCACAGAAAAACCTCTCTCCACGTAACTGGTCCCTGGTGCCCAAAAGGTTGGGGACCTCTGCTCTAGAACTAGTATGATGACACAGAGACCTTGACCCCAATGAGCTTACAATCTAGTGAAATGGACTATTGGTGCAAAGCACCTGAGTGATTCAAGCCTTCACAGAATACATTAAAATTCCGTTTATCTTTTAAATGCTCAAGGCAATGTACAGGTAGTTCTCGACTTACAACAGTTCATTTAGTGACTGTTCTAAGTTATAATGACACTGAAAAAAGTGACTTATGACCATTTTTCACACTTACAACCATTGCAGTATCCCCAGGGTCACATGATCAAAATTCAGACGCTTGGCAACTGGTTCATATTTATGATGGCTGCAGTGTCCTGGGGTCACGTGATCACTTTTGGTGACCTTACGGCAAACAAAGTCAATGGGGAAGCCAGATTCACTTAACAGCTGTGTTACTAACTTAACAACTGCAGTGATTCACTTAACAAGTGTAGCAAGAGTGTTCTGTTTAAAGCTATATGCCAGTGTGACTGGTATAGGGGAATCTCTTCCATTTGTTTTAGGAATCCTTGATATGCTAGAAGCCATTTAAATACATGGGGGATTGTTGATTGATCAGTGGTGATCACTTTTTGGTTCCATTCTCAGCTTTTGATGCCGAAATACTCATTTTGGGTGTGAGTGTCTTTAGCTAAATCACTGACTCTAATGAGACAACTTGCCTCCAGAAGTTGTGAATGCTCCAACACTGGAAGTTTTAAAGAAGAGATTGGAGAACCATTTGTCTGAAAGGGTATGCAGTGATGGCGAACCTTTTAGAGACCGAGTGCCCAAACTGCAACCCAAAACCCACTTATTTATCACCGAGTGCCAGGTGGGCGTGGCCCCCTGGGTGGGCGTGGCTGTGGTGGTCATGGCAGACTGGGTGGGTGTGGCCAAGGTGGGCGTGATCACCTCGATGTTGCTCGTGGGGAGGGATGCCTGTGGGGGCCGGGCAGGGTTGGGGGAGATCCAGGGGGTCTCTGGCAGGTGAGGCGGTGGGCAGGAGGCTCATCCTGCGGGATGAGGCAAGGCGAGGCGAGGCAGGGCGGGGGTGCCATTGTCACAGGACAAGGCGAGGCAGGGGCCGGGGTGGCTGCTGCCTGACACCATCGCCCCCCACACACAGAGGCCAGTGAGCACATGGGTACTGGGATGCATCTGGCCACGTGGGACCTTGGTGAGTTAGAGGGCGGCTGGTTAAGAGGGATGGTTGCCATCTCTAGGGCATGGCACACGTGCCAACAGACAGGGCTCTGAGTGCCGCCTCTGGCACGCATGCCATAGGTTCGCCACCACTGGTATAGGGTTTCCTGCCTGAGCAGGGGGTTGGACTAGAAGACCTCCAAGGTCCCTTTCAACTCTGTTATTCTATTATTCTATAAGAAAGGTTGTAAAATGGAGCAAAGTTCACTGAACAAATGTCTCACTTAGCAGCAAATTTTGAGCTCAATTGGGGTTGTAAGTCAAGGGCTTCCTATATATCACGGGTGTCAAACTCGCAACGTCACGTGACGTGTCGCGACGTGTCGCAACTCTTTTTGCATTGCCGGCAGTGGGGTGGACAAGGCTTTGGTATGATGAAACCGGCCTGCAGGCCGGCAATTTGACACCCCTGCTATATGTAGTGATCACCATAATAAGGCTGGGTTGAGAGAGTGACTCCCAAAATCCCCAGGGAAATTTATGGGCAAGAATATTTGAAAGGAGCCTCTCAATAACAACTCCCACACCTTAACCACTGTTGAACCCTGGCCACACAATTGACACAGCACCTGACTAACAGACCCCACAGAAGAAAGAATTAAAGCAAACATTTGGCTGCACAATGGGTAGACGCAGCTAACAGACAGAAAATAAACATTTTCTGATCCACAAAATGCTCTGAAACCATTGGAAAATTTAGTACATCTGCTGAAGCTTAAGTGATTGACCTCAGTAATGTCTGCATTGGGAGCTGCTTGTGTGAGCTCTTAGCCCGGAGGAACATTTGAAAATTGGAAAGATTAAAAAGTTTTAGAAAATGAATTGGCCCTAATACCAGACATTTTACAGACTGGAAAAGCCATCGGGTGTTTGACTAGATGACTGTCTCTTTTTCAGATAGCCAAAAGGCTATCTGAAGCCACAAAAGAGAACAGATGCAACCGAACTCCTGCACAATGCCCTGTCACAATGCTGTTTCTTCCTGGACTTCAAAGAAATAGCATACATAAAACATAATACTTTCTTTGGGAACCTGATTGTTGAAGATGGAAAACACTTAGTCGTCACTGTTCAGCTGCCTAAGTACAATCACAGCTGGCTGACTATGGTTGTTTTAAACATAAGAAAGGCTGAAACTCCTTGCTGGCTGTTTTTCAAATAACCTATACACTCTGCCTAGCAATCTAAAAGAGCAGAAATAGAGAAATACCTTGACAGTTACTTTTTCTCGTCATTAAGCTTTCTGCAAAGTCCCAGATATCCCTTTTTCCTTTCAGCTGTTATGTTATTTGCCCCCAAAAGTTAGCCAGCTGTAACTGACTACCTAAAGGACAAAAATACTGAAGGGAGTGGTGGAAAGCTGGCAGGAAAGCTGTATTGTTAAAATCGCGTTGCCTTTCATCAAGGTAACACAATTTCCTTATAAATTAGAGAGGTTCCAGAGGGCAGGTGCTGAGATAGAACAGGCATTTTTCCAAGGTCACATAAAATGATAATTGAAGGAACCTGGAGCATGTTGGAGCCAATAGGACAAGTAGAAACAATGGGGAGAAGCAGTCTTGCATGTAACCTTATGAAGAACAATTAAAAGAACAGGATATGTTTACCTTAAAGAAGAACAGGCTAAGAGGGTAGATGTTTTTCTTTTACCCAAGAGTAGAACATGAACCAATGTCCAACTGACTCTAATGTATTTACAAAGATTCAAACTAACCAGTGGAACAGCTTCCCTTATTGGAGGTTTTCAAACCATTTTCAAACCATATTGGAGGTTTTCAAACAAAAATTGGACAGCTATTGGTTTGAGGTGGTCTGGGCAGGAATTTGGATTAAAAGTTCTCCAAGATCCCATTCAATCCTATGATCAACAAAAGGAATATCAGAGGAATAGCCCAAGATGGGCATAAATATAATAATTTTTGACATAGGGCCAGAATGTTGGTAAGGGAAAGGTGATCCTGAGCTGTGTGTTACTCCTGGTGACTTCATGAACATATCCATGTATTAATAACAGCCCAGAAATGTTTTCCCTTTGCCTTTTATGGGATGCTCTCCAAATTATAGTCCTGCTGTTCCCTGATGATGTCCCCTCCAAGGAGATCTGATTCTGCCATACCAAGAGCAGGTGCTGCCACCTGCTAAGACCCAATATTGGTCAAAGTATTATCAAATATTTAACTATCAATATTTAAGAGCTAGAGTAAAAATGGACAGAAGGTAAAGAAAAAGACTCTTATTTTGTTTTCTACACCCAGCTGCTGCTCTGATTTTTCATGGCACATCTACCTTTTTATTTACTAATTTACTGAATTTGTTATTTTATTCAATTTATTTAATGTACTGGTTATATAGCAAATTCCTAAGTATGGTTTGACAATTATATGGTAAGCATGAATCATTTCCAGTCATTGATCACTCTTTGTGCTAGGGCAGCAATTGCTAGGGTCCAGTTCTCCTGCTCCTTATTATTGGTCCAGGAGAACAGGGCAAGATAATGAAAATATTTTCTTCCTGCTTTTCCACCCTCCCATTCACTTATTGTCCCACCTTCCATCAGAAGAAGACAGCTCACCTGATGTCTATGGAGATTCTCAGTCAACCAGTTCATAGTTATCCGAAAGGTGCTTTTTCATGAGGCAACTGGACTTTCTTGTTTTTCTTTGAAGACATTTCACTTCTCATCCAAGAAGCTTCTTCAGCTCTGACTAGATGGTGGGGAATGGAAGGATTTATATTCCTTGCAGACAGCTGGTCATTTGCATTATTTTAGAAAGTCTTTGAGGCCACCTGGAGGTTTATCTGTGTCATCAGGTTATCTGAGTGGTGCAAATGGATGTGGAGCCTTCTTGGAACTGCTGAAAGGACTGTGTTGTGGACTGGAGATAGATGATGTCATATCCCTCCCCCTCTGTTGAGAGACGGCTGATCATCCTCATCAGTTTTGGTAATCTGAAAGCTCATGCTCCCATTAGCTGCAAAGCACCTCAAATTGGGGAAGTTACACACCTTTCTGGTATTGTAAAAGTTAAGCTTCTTTTGTGGTGGTGCCCAGTTGTCCATTGTCCAGGATTGAATCAGAAATAAAGAATTAGGGGAGTGAAAACAATGATGACATGAGGAGGATTTCAGTCTGGGAAAGGGATAGGAAGGGCTTTCAGTACAACGGGAAATTAAGCCAACAGTATCAATTTTTTTCCTTGATTTGTTTTCCCTTTTGAATGATTGTTTGATTAAATACATCTCCACTTCTTACAAAATAACAACAAAATGACACTAGAAGAAGCAAGATTGTGGGAAGAGGGCCTGGGTCAAAAGCATAATTTTGGGATCAAATAGAAAATAGCAACATCTACAGGAAGGTTGCAATAGAAAGGTAATAACCAAAACTGCCTTATGTTGACACAAGAAGATGCAGGGTGGGAACTGCTCTTATCTCAAGGATTTGGCAAACCCTTGGATGGATCTGGAGCCACAATGGAACAAACTTTTAAAGGCAGCAAGAAGCTTAATAGAGCATTCATTGTAAGAGAAACAAACTCGTTGTTCTAAAATTGAAATCACTTTGCAGACCTATCACGTATATGTTTTGGTTTGTTGGGATTTTCTTTTGCATTTTTTTAAAATTTGGGTTTTGTTTATGTGTACACACACATGCATGAGCACGTTCATGTATATATGTTGTTTTGCAGTAAGTTTTTTTTCCCCTTTGGGGTATATTCTAGCAAGAAAACTATTTTAAAATGCCTTCTTTCTACATCCCACTCCGAATCTAAAGGAATGGGCTCTATGTGCCCCTGACTATTTCCATTTCCACCTTTGATTACGATGATTATCTACAACTATCTGTCAACCAAAATTAGATTTCTCCTTTGAGGAAAGGCAGCAAGGGAAATGAACCAGCAAAGAAACTCATGTCTGTGGTGCAATTCATTTACCTAACAGTCGTGTATCTTCCCTGCTTCCTGCCTCTTTGGCCCTGTAGCCTGCTTCTGGCAGGAACAGCCTCTGTTCAGAGGAATCAAGAAAAGGGGAAGTAACCCAATGACCCTGTCATGTGGGCAGTTTCTGGTTAAGCTTGTCACTCATACAAATGATGGGAAGAGACACAGTTGCCCCCACCTTCTTTTTCTATCTCTCCTGTATTTTTTTTATCATCTCTTCCATCTTTTTTTCCAGTAAGGGTTCACCAGGAAAGATATGGGATTTGCAACTGGTCTTGTAAAGTTTTGGGGTGGAGAAGAACAAAATTCCCCCAAAACTCTTTGACAAGGTGATAAAATTAATGGACCAGAAGAATGCTGTGGATATAATTTACTTGGACTTCAGTAAAGCATTTGATAAAGTAGACCACAACCTACTACTTGATAAGATAGAAAAATGTGGGCTAGACAGCATCACCACCAGATGGATTTGTAACTGGCTGACCAACCGCACTCAGCGTGTGATCCTCAACAGAACTGCATCCACATGGAGAGAAGTATGCAACGGGATACCCCAAGGCTCTGTTTTAGGCCCAGTGCTCTTCAACATCTTCATCAATGATTTGGATGAGGGGATAGATGAGGAACTCATCAAATTTGCAGATGACGCCAAGCTGGCAGAATTAACCAACACTCCAGAAGATAGGCTTAAGATACAGGAGGATCTTGACAGACTTGAACATTGAGCGCTATCTAACAAAATGATATCCAATGGTGAAAAAAGTAAGGTTCTACATTTAGGCAGGAAAATCCAAATGTGCAGGTATAGTATAGGTGGAACCTCTCTCAGTAGTAGTAACTGTGAGAGGGATCTAGGAGTCCTAGTGGACAATCATTTAAATATGAGCCAGCAGTGTGCTGCAGCTGCCAAAAAAAAGCCAACACAGTTCTAGGCTGCATTAACAGAGGAATAGAATCAAGATCACGTGACATGTTAATACCACTTTACAATGCCTTGGTAAGGCCACACTTGGAATACTGCATCCAGTTTTGGTCGCCACGATGTAAAAACATGTTGAGACTCTAGAAAGAGTACAGAGGAAAGCAACAAAGATGATCAGGGGACTTGAAGCTAAAACATATGAAGAATGGTTGCTGGAATTGGGTATGTCTAGTTTAATGAAAAGAAAAACTAGAGGTGACATGATAACAGCGTTCCAATTTCTCAGGGGTTGCCACAAAGAAGAGGGAGTCAAGCTATTCTCCAAAGCACCTGAGGGCAGGACAAGAAGCAATGGATGGAAACTAATCAAAGAGAGAAGCAACCTAGAACTAAGGAGAAATTTCCTGACAGTTAGAACAATTAATCAGTGGAACAACTTGCCTCTAGTGTTGTGAATGCTCCAACACTAGAAGTTTTTAAGAAGAGATTGGACAACCATTTGTCTGAAATGGTATAGAGTTTCCTGCCTAAGCAAGGGGATGGACTAGAAGACCTCCAGGGTCCCTTTCAACTCTGTTAGTCTATTCTATTCTAAAATTATAAAATAGGGAGAGCAATGAAATAGGTTGGACCTGCCATCCAGTTCAGAACTGATGCAGCCTTTCGAGTGAAACAGCTGCCTTCCTTTTGATGGCAAGAAAAAAGCAATAGCACACAAATGATGCATCGAAGCATTAGAAATATGTCAAATACAAATCAAAGCAGAACCAGCTGTATCTCTTTAGGAAGGCACAAGACGATCAGATTCTGTTTTCAGCCATACCTTATTTTGTTCACTGCCACTAGGCTCCACTCCTACCAACAAACTCCTCCTTACTCCTTATTTAGCCAGGCACTAGCACCTCATCCCCAGGCCCTCATCTCAGAATATGAAGGGCCATATCTTGTTTCTAAGATATGGCTTCATTTGGTCCTTGAACTGACACTTTGAGCAGACATTCTACATAGAAAGGCCACCCTTTTGGGGAAACCATTTTTTTTTTAACTCTTCCCAGATCTTAATCTTGCAAGTGAAGACAACAGATTTCTAATAGATATTGGAACCTTCTGAAAGCTACTATCTGATAATAAGCAGAGATTTCCTCCATGCCCACCTGCAACTTTGCATAATGAAAACTTTGAATAGAATCTTTAGATTCCCCGATAACTAGAGATGCTTCTTTAGATGGCACTTGCTAGCTACATTGGCTTCTACTGGCTGGTACTGGAATTTTTGTCAGGATGTTTGCCTGCTGTTTTCCCCCCACCCCCACCCCCTAATATTAATCTTGAAGTTCCTGCTGCTACTTCTGTCTTGAGTAGGAAGCCTTGTACATCCTCCTTGCTCCTGCAACCTGCTCTTTTCCCATCCAGTTTTGGCCTACTCTCTCTTCTCTATGAAGAGTTTCAGGTAATTGGATGAGTAGTTTGCTCACTACTGTGCTTGACTGTAAATACTATTGTAATCTACAATGATAAACACAGGTGAGGGTTTGGCTGTGCACCAGAGCTGACTTAACATCTGAACAGTCCAGACAGAGAGGAAGAACATGTTCAAAGTGATTCCCTTTTCTTTGATCCTGAAAGATAATTTTCAGAGCAGTCTCACTTGTGAATAAAAGATAGCAGTCATCTCCTCTCTGTTACTTAAGCACAGCCTGCTGTAGGGAGTCAGTAGCCCCTCCCCCAAAGAATGAAATATTTTGGGGAATATTAAAAAGGCAGGATAGAATATTTTCCCTGAAGGAGTATTGGGGGAAAATCTTAACAAAAACAGCCCCCAGTCTCCCTGCCCCAGGCAGAAACTGAGCAGACCAGCTTTTAGAAATGCAGATTTGGTAATCCATTCAGGAAGACTTGGTCAATCTATTCATAAGCAAAATGTCTTTAGCCACAGCTTCCACAGAAGACTGTCGCTGATTCGATTAAAAAAACAAAGACTCCTAAAATCTACATCCCCCACCCAGGACATGACCTCCAAGCCACAATGGGAGTCAGGCAACAATAATTAGAATACCAAAAGGGCACAGGTCAAAGTACATTGCACAAGAACAGACATCTCAAACACAAAGCCCCAAAGAAGGTAGAAAAACCCACCCACTCTCAACTCCATTTTGTCAGCTGTCCCAAAACCACATGCTGCTGGTGGTTCTGCTCATCATTAAACCTTCTTTCCAAACAGCTAGCCTCCATTTTATTTCCAGCGTCTTAGCCTCCATTTTGTTTACTCCCGGCTTGGAACTGGACTTGATGGTTTTTCTTTCAACACTGCCCAAGCAGGTGTTCTCCATGGGCCTGCTGGTAGGGAATAACAGAATTTGTAATCCATCCCTAGGATAAAGGAAAGGCTTGTCACTGTGGTTGTGTCTTCCCTTTGAAGCATTTCTCCCTCAAAAATGGGGAGGGTGGACCAGATGGTATATTAAAAAAAACATTTCAAACTTCAGAGTAGGGTATGCAGACCTTGCAGGCTCTCTGCTGCTTTTCTATTGTATTTATTTACAGAAAAAGTAGTACATATTGCCTTTGGTCCATGTAAGGATTTCAATAAAACATCACTTTTATCCAGGAAACCAAACTTCTTTTAATACTGGTTGTATTACTTTTTCCTTTCTTTTCCCCTTCTCACTCTTAAATGAGCTTTTTAAAAAAAGCCGGCAATATTAATGTATAATCCAAAACTTGTTGAAATAAAATGATCTTGAATGCAAAACCCATTTACAAAGAGGCCAGTGGGGAGGGGGTCAAGATTGAAACTTCATTTGTGTACCTCCTGAAAAGGCCTTCTCCTTCATTATCGCTGAATTACCGGACAATAGGCCTTGCTTTCCCCAAGAGACAATCCATCATCAAATGCTCCTTTGTATAATTCAGACACAACAGAAGATGGACCTTTGATCCATAAACTCGATCACTTTGTGGGCTATAGTATAACATTGAGCAGACTAGAAATCAACACATTATTTAAAAGAAGAAACTCTTTTGAGCCGGAAGATACTTGATTCCTAGCGAGCATACTGCAAGCACATGACCTGAGATGCAAAATCCATTCCTGGCGCCATTTCACAATTTATATGGTAGATTAGCCTCCATGATATCCATGTAAGGAACATTCACATTGTTGTTGTTGTTGTTGTTGTTGTCTTTCTTTGCTGCCGAGTATCAAAACCTCTAATATGACTTTGCAGAACATGTTATCAAGAGACAACAAACAAGCCTTCCTGCATAGGTTTCCGGATAGACATCTCCTTTTCAAATGTTGTAATATATTGTGACAAGAGTGAAAGGTCTGTCTGGAAAATCAATCTGCTTTCTAAATCCAGAGCGGCTTTTGACTTGGAAAAGGGCAGGCTGCTCAGCAGCCCTCCGCACAGGGCTGTCAGGCTTTCTTTGACATGGTACCTCTTTCCTTTAGTGTTTAAAGTCAAGGAGTGTGAATTCTCTAATTGCTGTTCCTGCTTTGGTAGTCTCCTCTTGGTCCAGCCCACTGGAACAGCTCTTAAAAACTCCCCAGGCTTCGAAGCTATTTCACACCATCCCCCTTTAACATCCTGGGGAATGTGCTTTTTCCATTTATCAGAAGGAGCGGTGGTGCTTTTTAAAAACATCTCATCTGTTTGCCCCTCCTGGGCACCGTCTCCTCCACTTCTCAGTGCAGCCCTGATCTTGCAGAACAGGTCTCTAACTTCTGCAGTCCCTACGGAGCTTCAGGCTGCTTTCTGGGACCAGACCAGAGAGCTCTATTTATAGCCATAATGTTTCACCAGGATGACATTTATGTGGGAATAAAAATCCTAAACCACAATCCAGGAGAAGGGTGCCAGGGGAAATGGGCTTCTTACTCTGGCTGGGCTGCCTCCCTGTTTGATGAAATCCTGCACTCCCAACATGCCTGGCACATGTTTATGCTTTGGGAAAGCAATAAAACAAAAATATCCCATTGCCCAGCCAAATGTAAGCAGAAGTGCTTCCTTGCTGTGTACTGTATACTATAGAAAGACAAATGGCCAAGGGAGGCTCTTCCCTTGGACTCATCTGGTGTTGGGAGAGAAAAAGATATACTGGTTAAATGCTGGAGGGGGGCGGGGTTGTGAAGAAATCTCTGTGGTTCAGCCCAAAGGAAGGGGCTGTCTCCTGCCTGCCTGCCTGACTGCACAGCCTTTAACTTGGAGATAAGGGGAAAACAGACTCTAAAACTTTGTTTGCATCCAGAAAGTCTTTAGTTAAGTCCTTGGCAGGTTCAGCTGAGCAGTGACGAAAGAGATGCCTCTCTGCCCAAGCCCCTGAAGAGTTGTCACCATGGGCCAGAAGGACATTTAGCCAAGGTTTGCTTGTCCAGTGAAGCTAACAGTTTGTGCTTGTCATTCTGGTTTTTCCAAACAAGGATTCAAACAGCAAAAGAGCAGCTTATGCACCATATCATTCATCAGTCCAAAAGACAAAGCCCCAACTACAAAGTAGAGGTACCTGTGGGATTTGAAACCCATACCAATGGAACGACAGATGATAAATCTTTGGTGCCATCTAGTGGTTATCTGGAGTTTTACCACCTAAATCTGGTAGCCCTACCCAAGACTTTTAGCACTGCTCTTATTTTATTCTTCAAATCCTAGTAACTGCATCCAGCCTGCCTAATGGGGAAGGTGGCTGGGATTTGTAGTTTGATAACATCAGGAAGGCCATAGATGGCTTATCACAGTGTAATAATCTAGTTCACACATCATACTTAGGTTAATTGATTAAAGCACCATTGGCAATTTTAGATGGCAGGAACCATGCTGCTATTTTAAGGAAGCCAGGTGCAAATTGGGTGGGACCTACCATTGTGTAAATAGGGCAGAGATTTTTATTTGTTTCTACTGGTTGGTGGGATTTGGGGAGTCAGGTTTATTGTATCTAAGCCATGTTAAACCTCTTTGTAGGGCTAGCATGACAATATTAAAATTTCCTGTCTCAAATGGCTGAAATCTTGCAGCCTTCAATTCATGGTCAAAGGGTGTTAGGTCCAAACCCAGAGACAACATAGCAAAATCCAATTGAACTTAATTGCTTACACCTAATGGACAATATCTTGGCAAACTAAAACTATAACCTTCTACTAACCTATCAGATGTAACATGGGAGATTCTAGGGTGTGGCTACCCTGAATCTCTTTCTCCCCCCCCCCCTCCAGTTTGAGACTGCACAGCCTCTTAATCTAAGGCTTTCTCTGGGAAGCTCTGTGTTGCTAAAACAATTTCACTCTGCTCCTACAGGTGCATATTACATCACAGAGGGGCTAAAGTGTAGTCCTGTGCTGAAAGGCCACCCACCCCTCCACTAAATCATCGCCATGAGCTTCCAAACTTCATTGGCTAAGACCACATATACTGAGCCAAAAGTAAACAAGCTAATTTTTTACTTAGTTTAATGTTGGAACCAGATTGGACCTTCCTTAACCCAAGTTTTCTGAGCTGACGAAAACCCTACTTTGACATCAGTAGGAATGTGCTGACTTCTAGATGG
The DNA here is from genome assembly GCA_023970755.1 of Azemiops feae. Lineage (NCBI taxonomy): Eukaryota > Metazoa > Chordata > Lepidosauria > Squamata > Viperidae > Azemiops > Azemiops feae. Next base: position 3,568,928 of record JALGBA010004297.1, on the reverse strand, counting down.
TTGAAACAATCCTGCTTTCTCTTTCTCCCTTCCCACCTCCACTGAGCTCCTAGTAGTGGACTGGCCATCTTGGAGGCATGGAGCAAATATCCTGCAACTCTTCTTGTCAAGAAAAGATCTCACGTTATAGTAGCAAGGTGAACTGCTTGCATTCAAGTCATGATACTCGGCTGGGAGTTAAACAGCTCAGATTTCCCAGAATTCCTTGGGCAAGAAAAATGCCAAGTTCTGTGGAGTCAACAGGCCCTTAGCCCATGTTGGCCTTCCCCCAGTTAGGTTGTGGGAAATGAATATTCATGATCCAACACATCCCAGAGAGCAATACGGCTTATGATTAGATATTATTGCTTCTATGCCTTTGCTGAACACAGAGAAATGAAAACCCTCTCTCTCTTTTTCACGCTTACTCATACACACATATACATACTTTCTGGTATGATTTAGAATTTCCACAAATCTCCTGGATTGAAGAAATAACCACACTGCATGGACCAGGGGCAGCCCAGTTCTTCTGTGATGCTCTGCCCTGGCTCATTTTTCTGCTGCCTGACAACCTTTACTCTCAAAGCTCAGCCTCCCCACTGCTTGCTATAAGAGATTCAGGTAAATAACACATTTTCTCCCCTTCTAGAACAGGAGCAAAATCAACAAAATAAATCAATGCCTGTCTATCTCATGCCCAAGATGCCTTCCACTTGAAGGATCAAACCTCTTTTTGCCTCCTCTGTCTTGTGCAGGGTAAGACCGTGTTTGCAAGGCACGGCCAGAACTGAGCCCTGATTCCTTCAATGTTGTCTCTGATCTGCAATTGCGCTGCTCCTTAAAGAGCCACAAGGAGATAAGAAAGAAACAGAAGACTGCTTTGCAAGCCAAGGACTGGCTCCCACTCTTTGGGCTAGATATTCTGGAGGGATGGGTTTTGTGGCCCATTTTAGAGCCACAAAGACTCAGGCCACCACCCCCTCCCCAAGCCAATTCAACCAACTATGCAACCAGTACAACATTGTGGGCATGAGGGTTCTGGCCACTGACAGCTATGAATTCTGCCACTAGCTGGAACACTTAACTGTTTCAGATTTTAAATTCAAGGGAATTGATTTCCTTGCCACATTAGTCTAACTAGCTCACCCCATAATCTAAAAACAAATTCAGTGAGGCAAGGACAATACAGGTAATCCTCAACTTACAACAGTTTCTTTAGTGACCGTTCAAAGTTACAACGGCACTGAAAAAAGTGACATGACTGTTTTTCACAGTTAGGACCTATGCAGCATGTGATCAAAATTCAGACGCTTGGCAACTGGTTCATATTTACTAACTTATCAACTGCGGTGATTCGTTTAACAACTGTGGCAAGAAAAGTCGTAAAACGGGGCAAAACTCGCTTAAGAAATGTCTCACTTAACAACAGAAATTTTGGGCTCAATTGTGGTCATTTGTTGAGGACTATCTGTCAGCTGGGGGCGGGGCACTTTGGATGAATGCAAGTTCTGTGTCTCCCAATGGTCAGTTGGAATGGAATGGAGTGACCTCGTTGGCAACTCGCAGTATTGCAGTATTACAGGAATAGCAACAATCTTCTCATCTTCTCAGCCCTCGCAAGGCAGAGGCAAAATGTTTGAGAGTTTGTAAGGTGAAACTGATAGCTGTGTAGAAATGTCCTCACAGTATTCCTCGGAAGGGGGGGGGGGAGAAAAGAAGGAAACCTTAGACCAGTGTTTCTCAAACTTGACAACTTTAAGTTGTATAGACTTCAACCTGAAGTTGAGAAATGCTGGTTTAAACCTTTGTAGGAAGCGGCTGTGCTGCAGGTCCTCCCCTTCCAGTTCGGCCTTAGTTTTTAGAAGGGAGTTTCTAGCAGAGCAAAGAGTAATTTTGCTCCTTTGTCTGATAGCCCAGGACTTTTAAGAAACTGTTACAAGCCTCCCCCAGCACACTGGTAACAAAAGAAAGGCACCCAACTCTCTCATCGCCTTAAGAGTTCCACCTAGTTGTTATGATATTGTAAAATTTCTATTTTTTCTAGTCTGGAGAGATTTGTAAATTTGATTTAAGTTTGAAAGCAGGTTTTTTTTACTGGTTAGAATTTACTTATTTAGAAAACATACTAAGAAAATGTTCTGGGGAAAAGATGAACATTCATTTCTGTACCAAACTCTGGCGAGAAAAGGTCTGTCTATAGGGCATTTATGTAACATGTCATTATAGTAAGAGAAGCGGGCTTAGAAAAACAACACTCTCCGCTTCTGAAGATGGAATCACAGCAGAGTCACACTGCTCTCTACTGTTCAGAGAAGAAAGAACCAAAACATGAGAAGATTTTATGCTGGATATGAAAAATATAGGGCATTTTGCCACCTGGGGAAATCAGAAACGATAATGGAAGGAACTGGGCTCCTATTGTCTAAGAGAGTTATCCATACTGGAACACCCTTTCCTGCCTGCACAATGTGTTGTGAATGGACAATGAGGTTTTCTTGAATGCATTGTTCCATGAGAAGCACAGAGCTCTCTGATTTTTCTTTTTTCTTTTTGTTTTGTTTATAAGATTTGATTCCTATACTTTTCCTTCTTTGGACAGCTGAAGCAATTGCATTTCCTTGTTCTGCTTCATTCTGCTTCTCCTTCTGTTACTACTGTGTTAAGTATATGGGGCCTTACACAATTATACAGAGATCTCCGTTCTAGTTTAAAATAAACAAGGAGGAAAACGTCATGAAAGGAAGGTGAGAGAACAGAGGAGAAAGACTTCCAGAGTAATCCTTTGCCTGAGCTAGACAAGTTGATGTGATTCTTCTAGGCCTACCTGGGTTCAGAGAATACCATTAACTGCAGAATACAGAAATGGGATGGTGGGGTGCCCCCATTTCTAGATGTTTATTCAACCTACCAAGAGACTTTTCCACTCTGGTGTAGGACCTCAGGCCTGCTGTTTGGTGTGTGACCATAGAGATAGAATTATAATTCTATGGGTGCATTGTTCATCTCACAGTCTAGCAAACTCCGTACCTGTTAACAGGAAATGTACAGTTGGCCTTGAGGGAGGTATGAGAGAGTTGTGAAGACAGAAAAAAAAGGAGTGAGCCTTTAAGGAGGACTTGCAGAAAAGATTGTCCAGTATTGAGATAGAAGGAAGCATGAAAAAGAAACTCAAAATAACCCCACCTTGATTTTGTTTAGTGTAAGATGGGATAGAGAGAAACTTGGAGAGAGTTTCAAGAGTCTTATTACAATAAAAGATATTTCTGGAATATTTGCCATGCCAGTTTCTTGAGGGGGCCTACCTTAAAGGGCTGGCATCAATCTTAAACTCTTAGTTTTTTTCCTTTGACCTTAATGCAACCTCTTTTTTCCCTTTCTCATTTATTTATTTATTCAACTTATATGCCACCCATCTCACCATCAGGTAACTCTAGGCAGCTTAAAATGGAGGATTATTGTACCATTATTGCTTTGATACTGTGTAGTGAGTAAAGTGGTGGCCTAGCGGTGGAGCTCTCACCTCACAATTAGGAGGCTGTGAGTTTGATCCTAGATAGCGGCAGGCACAGTGAGTAATTGTCTGCTGCTAACACCACTTAGGTGTCAGGAAGGGCATCCGGCCAGTAAACGCTCAGCTCCATTCAATCGTCCCGACTCCACCCCAATGCAAGGGATTACAAGGTTGTTAAAAGAAAAAAAAATGCTTTTATACTTTGCAGTTAAGGCAAAGAGAACATCCCTTCATTCTTAGTTCTGCTGAAGACCACAGAAGCTTTGTAATAAAAACGAACAGCTTCATAGAAGCAATCTGTTAATTTACAGATTTAGAAATTTTAAAAAAGGGATGGGAAATTTTGCAGTTCTGTGGGAAAACTAGGAAAACAAAGACAGTATTATTCACTCTGAAAGCCAAAATTGAAATGTGCCCACTGAGAAATATAAGGGTTGAATGGAACAATGAGTTTCCGAGGGGATGGGAAAACATAGATGAAAACTTAATTGATTTAAAAGGCCATTGTTGGCATAATCAAAATGCAATTTAAAGTTTGGTAGCTGCTGTCCCATTATCAGCCCCAAGATATAGATCAAACCAGAAAATTAACTTCATAGAAGGCTAAACTACTTTTACTAGGACTTTAACCTTTACCTACTAAGACTAGCTATAGTAACAGAATCTTCCAAGTCAGATTATGCTTTATCTCCTCCCTTTCTTATACTCAGGTGAACTAGGGGAAATCTGAAACATTTTTATATTCCTCCTTCATTGTTTCACTCCTTGTTGCTTCGATAATAGATCTCCCCTCTCTCTATCAAGTCATCTTCCTTACTTTCTACACTAATGGAAAACATAGGAACCTGGCAGTCCAGGGTAGTGATCAGCTGCTCGAACTATTGCAGAATGATATCTTGCTAGGGATTCCTACTGCTCCCACCCTTCTAACATTCCATAAACTGATTATTCCTCTAGGCCCTGGTCTGTGATAGAGGTTGAGCTCCTTTGGTTGGTTACCTTTGGCAGCTTGACTTTTATAGTTTCATTCTGGTCAGCTGTCTAGTGTTTTCCTTGATATATATTATTTTCTTTGAATTGTGCTGATCTGTGACTGTAATAAAGATTGAATTGAATTATTTTAATTATTATATGTAAGTCACTCAGAGTTGCTATAAAACTATAGTCCCTCTATGTACATGATGCTTCTACGTCCTGGTTTTTGTATAAGGTATATGCATTGCTTATAACTGATATTTCATTTTTCTTCCTCAGCATCACTCAGAATAGCTTTTCTGCATGTACATTTAGCACATATGCTCATTATATTTGCAGGCAGTTAGAAGGATCTTGAAAAAATGCAAATGATGGAGTCCCAAAGTAGTATTAAGCAGAAAAAAACTTCCTGTTTTTTTCCCCCTTATCAGTTCTTATTTTGTTTGATGAAAGCAATCTGGCTTCTGAATTTTCCATCCAAGGATAAAGGAACATTAGTGAAATGCTTATGGATGGGCTGTGGTGCTCTTGCACTTTTTGATTATGATTGCTGAATTCTCTCTCTAGCAATCTGACGGCTTCGTGGCTTCTTTCACAATAGTTAAATCCCAGAGAAAACATTACTAAGAATGTTCTCCTTTCTCGGGTTGGGGAAATTGGACAACCAGGGAGGGTGCAGAATGACAGAAAGATGTCTAGTCTTTTAACAATCACCAGAGTGGGAGCACCCTCCACCACCTTCAGCAATTAAGGGGGGGGGGGAATATCATCATGATAATTCAAAATAATTTCTCAAGCACTGTGAGAATAAGAGAGAGAAAACAGGAGAAAAACATTTCTGAGAATGTGCAAGATAGATTTTGGCACAGTCTTAGTTCTACATCTATATAAATCTGTATCATAAAAGAAACTGGCACATTCCTAAAGACTTCCAGCAGATGGCAATAAAGTCAGTTTAAAGAAAAAGACAAAAAAAAAAGTGTGTCACACCTAACTACTGTCTGAGGTTTGCTGTCGCTTGGATATTCTTCCACTCGCCTCTCCTTTTACTGTTCCCTATGTCTCTGCTTCTGACAACAGCTGTGTGCATAGATAACGCTCCTTTCTCTGTATTTGGTGTTTCATAAGATCGTCTATGACCCATAAAAACGTATCCATTAATAACTAGGGTAGTCTTCAAGAAGCTAGTTTTATTGTCATTTTCAGTTAAAAAGAGGTAGGCATGTCAATTCACCACACTTCAGCTTTTACCTTATACAGAGAAAAAATAATTCAAGTACACGTTTCTTCTTTTTTCCACAGAAATTCTGCTCAAAGTAGTTGTTTTCAATTTCCTGCATTTTGAAAGAAACTAGCTTTTTTTCCAATTTAAATTTAGTTTTCAATATCTATGATAGACCAGTGGGTGATATGGACAGTATACTGAGGCTTTAAATAAAAACTTCTATTTAAAAAGCTTTAATAAAACGTCTATTAAAAAATAATTTCACATTTTCTATATGTAGGCCATCCCTACTGTTTCTCCAAGAGTATACACACACATACACACAGAGAGACATATATATTCTAATTTGTTTATTTTCTAATAATTAGAAATCTAGATTTTTAAACCATTTTTTTTTATCTTCAGAACATCCTTGTAAGATAAAATATGCTGGAAAATTATTAACCCACAAAGCCTAGTAAACTATAGAGCAGAATGAAGATTTGAACCTACCTGGCCCTAATTCATTTTAATCTCTGTGCCATATACAGGAGTATCCAAAGCTATCCGGCTTTAAAATGGCAGATGCGACTAGGTAATTAAACTTAGGCCCCCTTTTCACATGCATCCCACACATTGCACACCTGTAAAAAAGAATAGGGCGATCATCCAGACACACCCACCATTTGGAAGCCAGTGGGCATTGCTGACCACATATATTTATATCATAAGTGGTAGGGCTGTCCAAACTTCTAAAATATGTCTGGCTCCTTTAATAAATACCAGAGAGATGCCATACTCATAAAAGTTCCATAGCATGAATAGTCTCAATAAAGGTCGGATTGCTGGATTGGCACCAGATTGAATAGAGCTCACGAAGAGCAACACAAGCTCTCTTTTGGGGGAGGGCCAAAACTACGGAGAGGTTGCACTGTACACTATATAAAAGCCCACGATTGAAGCAGAATGATTACATCGTAAAATCTTTCTCTGAAGCACCTATTGGCTGGGTTCACACAACACACACACAGTCAAAAAGCCCAGTTAATGAGCACAGTTTATCTTGGTGACAAGTTCCAGCTCCAGGAAATCCAGAATAGAAGCTATTTGGGTTTGGATGAGACAGTATATTGTGAGGCTTTCTTTAACAGCTCCACATAATGGGAAAAACTGGTGGTGAACACATACTTACTAATGGAGCTTTTTAAGTTTAACATGCCCAGAATACTTCATTGGGTTAGTGCAAGCTGATGATAAGAGTAGCCGTGGAGTGTCCTATACATCACCATGAACTGTGTAAAAAAAGAGAATATCCAGTTCTAAAAAAAAAATGAGAATATAGTTCTAAAATAAAATGAGGAAAGCTAAATCTAATCAATGTGATCTTTGTAAAACAGAGGTATTTCTTTCCTAGCAAGATTTATCTCTTTTTTTATAATCAATGGCCAGCCAGCCACTTGACTAGAATTCCCTCTTGCTCTCTTTGCTAGAGAAGTAATCCTGAATTTGTGTTTTGTAAGAAATCCAATTTTTTAAAATTGAAAGTTTCAATTGGATGGCTTGAGAAAAAAGTATCTTGGAAATTTTTTAACTGCCAGTCAACCTTTTTATTGTAGCTATAAGAAGCAGAGTTTCAGTGGTCTCTTTTTCTGTCAAAGAAATTAAATAGATTGCCTGAGAGATATGGGTTGAGTTCGATATTTTGCATTAATCCACCTAAGTTTCAACCATGATTTGTTGAACAGGCCACAACTAGCTGGGCTGATGCAACATTGTGACTTGGCATGGTGTGGAAACACAGCAAGGGTTGCATTTTGAGTTCACATTAAACCAAAATTGGGCAGCTTTTTGGTGGCTGGTAGGCATGCTAAATACTTTTCAGGAGAACTGAGGTGAGGAAACAGATGATGATAAGACAACAGGCCACGTCATGCCCATATGTGGCGGAGCCAGACCTTTTTTGCTTCTCCTGATTTGTGGGGGAAATGGGGTGGCATTTCTTTTTTTCTGTGATAACGCTACAGCTTTTGTCATTCAAAACTGTGAAAACCAAAGCATGCTGATTTATAACGACTGTGGTCAAAGGGGATGCTGTGAGTCACACAGAAAAATAATTTTAAAAAATTTAACAAACTGAGGTCTGCATGCCATCCTGGGGTTTCACAGCAGCAACATAGCCTATACCTGCCTGAAGCCTTAAGGCTGGTTTAGTGGCAAAAGACCTGCTACCTGCTCACAAGTGGTGCTGCCAATGAGCCTAAATCTCCACACTTAGTGGAACATGTGTCTATGGCTTCCTCCAGCTCAAGGAAATCACAGATCAAAGAAATGGCTTGTTTTATTTGTTTACAGTGCCAGAGTTTTCTTTCCTTTTTCCTTTTTTTCCCCTCTTTTGGTGGATGAAGTCAGAATCTGATGTTTATACATCGTGCTAAATTTGGCTTGCTAAGCCTAGCTTGTTCCTGACCACATTTACAGCTATGTTTGTAAAAGTATTTTTTTTTCCTTGTCAGTTACTTTCCTCTGAAACTTAACACTTCTCTGCTTTTAACCCAGGCTGCTACTTATGCACCAGAAAAAAGGGCACTGTATAGCATAAACTTGTATATTCCTATGTGCACATAAATGTAACAGTGTGGATTAGGAAATAACTAATATAACTTAAAGACATATTGCATATAATACACAGTGGCAGATGAAAGCTTCAAAACCAGAGACTAGGAGGAGTCTATGCAGAAAAAAAGTAGACACTTTAAAAAGTTGTGCTGTTCCTGTGCTGCTTTTTCTGGCAATGCTATGGAAGTGGTTTGTTCAAAATGTTTTTTTCCACCTTCCAATCTAGCCAAGACAGCCAGTGTGGGGTAATGATTACGGCACTAGGCTAGAAACTGATAGGCTGCCTTAGGCTGACCTTGGGCCAGTCAGTCTCTCAGCCCCAGAGTGAAGGTAATGGCAAATCACATCCATAATCTTGCAAAGTAAACTGCAGGGACATGTCCAGGCAGTCACCAGAAGTCAAAACTGGCTCAAAGGTGGGGGAAAAATATCTAGCCAATAGCCCTGGATTTCTGGGCAATTGTCATCCAAATGTTAACCAGGGGTAACCTTGTTTAGCTCCAGTGTCCCTATAAGGTTGATTGAAGAACGCAAGGCTGAGTCAACCTTGAGCTAGTGAGGATTGAACTCCTGGCAGTGAGCTGAATTAGCCTGCAATACTGCATTCTAACCACTGCTCCACCATGGCTCCTATAAGGAGGCCTTACAACACCCTGCCAAAGTATCTTTAAGATGAGTTTTTTAATTTTAATTTTGTGATTGAATGGAAGACAACAATTATCTTGATTAAACTAGGACATCTAATAGAAAAGGCCCCTCCATACATGACATTTACCTTTTTTAATATAATATTTTATTAGTTTTCTAATTTTACAATTAAACATTTAAAAAGCAACGTGGTGACTGGGTAATCAATAATTCAATAACATACATAAATCTTTAGCACAAATCTCAAGTTACAACATCAGATATTTCCTCTTTTACCCTTAATATCTACTATCTCATATTGAGCTAATAAAGTTCTTATTATCAACTAAGTAAAACCATCTTTGTTACATTTATCAATAATTTTTAGCTTATACATATCTTGTTTGCATTCAATCCTTATATACAATCAATGTCCTGTTATTGCTTTTTTCCCCAGGCTTTAATTTCCCCTCAATATTCAACTTAACATTTGGTATTATAATTTCCAAGCTTTAGGTGACCAGAGTTTCCCTCATCTACATTTCCCCCTTTTTATAACAAAATCTAATACTCTAAATACACATCTTATCTATTTACATATAATCTTATTCTATTTGCTAAGTTATCTATTTTTCACCATATTAAACCAAAATCCTATTAATCTTATTACACATCTTATCTATTCAATTATAATGTTACTTTATTTTCTAAAAATTATCTATTTTCCACCGTATTCAACCCTCTAATCAATAATATAAAATCCCCTCTAATAAATCAAAACCCTAGTTTCTTTCAGCCTTACTCTGGCTTTTTTCCTTTGCCAACTAACCCTCCACGTCAGTACTTTTGAATCCTCAAACAGTTTTCCCTCTATTATTATATGTATTATTTGAAATAAGAAAGACCATTTAATTACAGTTTTTTTGGAAGAACTGGCCCAATTGTATTCATTTAATCGCCTCCCTATTACTCCAATTTCCCACAATTGTCCTAATAAGTTTATCTTCCAATCTGTTCTTCTTCCTTTTCCTCAAATTTCTTCTGATTTATGTAAAAAGTCTTTTCCATTTTCAATGTTGTCGCTCTCTTTTCTAATTTTCCCGTTGGCTGGATCTGTTGGTCAGTTGGGTCCTCTGTCTTAGTATTTAGTTGTTCCACTTCTCCTGTTACTTTCTGCATTGTTAGTTCTTTGGTTGTAGTCTAAGTTGGCATCTTGTTCCTTTATGTTGCCTCTTAGTTACACGATGAAAGAATGGTTTTGTGTATTGATTTCAACATAAAAAGGATTTTTTTCCTGATCTTCATCCATATTTTCTTGCTAATGTAAAGTTGAAGATTTTAAAATCAAACGTTAAAAATAGTTTTTTGTTTTTTATCGCTAGGTATGGGACATCTATTTCACATGCTGTAGGTAGTCTTTATAGTGGAAATTGTTTGCCAAGTAAGAATTTATAGCCCAAAGTATTCCATCGTGTAATAACAGATACTTCTCGTGTAAAGAAATAGGAAAACAATTTCCCACATATAACTCTGAAAGTCAGTAAAGGTTTATCTTCATAGTTCAAACAGGCCAGATATGCCGCCCTGCAGTTCCTTCTTTACATGGCACTTACCATTTATAGGACCAACTTTATGCTATGGAAACACTGGAGCTTCATGGAGCCTTTGAGAACACCCGTTTCCTATTTGTAGGAACATCTGCTTCACCCACTCCTGGCTCCTGCACTCTCCCACCCACCCCCACGAAGTCATTTCACACCTTGGCAGCTCCCACTCCTAAACAAAGCCCCCAATGCCAAACAATATATCCCCCCCAAAATGTCTGGGGATTTCTGGGTTATCTTTTGGTCAGCTGGAGGTGAATTTATGACCTTAAACAGCATTCAAGGTTGACAATAGTGAGACCATTTTGAAATGGCTTTTGAAACTTTGGGGAAAGATGATAGTGATAGAACCAGGTGTTGTTTGACTTCTTAAAGATTGTGTGTGTGTGTGTGTGTGTGTGTGTGTGTGTGTGTGTGTGTGTGTGTGTACTGTATGTCCAGGCATTTTTTTCTGCCTTGACAGGGTAGTTAAAAATGTTAAGATATTTAGGGCTAGATAAGTAGAAAGGCTACAGAAAACGTCAAATATAATTTGTGTAAGCAAGTTAAAGTGATGCATAAAAATGGTTCATCGTAAATTTATGAAAACATGGGGTAGTCTAGACAAACTAGGAAGTGATTTGGGGATTGTGATGTAATCACCACGATGAAAGGAACTGTAATTGTCTAGTCTATAATCTAGCTTTCCCAAATGAGAAATACAAAGGTTTGTCTTTACATTCAAAGTGACAATAAAGTTATTATTCTATTCTGTTCATTTGGAAACCTATGTTCAGCCTCTGGTCACTAAAGTTCAAAAGGTTTTCTCAGCTTTACCCTATGTAGAGAGTTACAACAGTTAGGACATTCTTTTTACTTACTTTCTTTAAAAAATAGTTACAGTAACACTTGCTGTGAATATGTCTGTGATACGAAACCAGAAAAAGAAATCGTGGGAGAACCCTGAAGGTTATTATAAGAAAGCAGACATCTACACCCCTTTCACTCCCTTTTCATGGCAAGGTTTTTCGGAAGTGGTTTGCCCTCTTTCCTAGGGTTGAGAGAGGATGATTGGCCCAAAGTTACCAAGCAAAGGCAGGACCAGAACTGAGGGTCTCCCAGTTTCTAGCCTGGTGCCTTAATTACAACAACAATTAGCTTATGCATGCCTCCCCAAAAGTAAATCCCGTTATCCTATATTCTTAAGTAAAGATTGCATGTAGTCTGACTCTAAATTACCACCAACACTATTATCCTAAATGGTCTACTCTAAGGCACGGGTGTCAAACTCGCCGCATCACATGATGTGTTGTGACATACCGTGACTTTTTTGCATTGCTGGAGCTGGGGTGGGCGTGGCCGATGCAACCGGGCCCCTGGGCCAGCAGTTTGACATCCCTAGTCTAAGGTGACTCTCTCCAGAGAAATGTGAACTACAAAGCTCCTAATTCCCAGTCCAGGTTGCAAATAATGTAATGACTCGGAATTATGGTGAGTGACAGATTGGGAAAGATGACTTGAAACTAATGGAATTAATGGAAACTGACCAAAGAGAGAAGCAACCTGGAATTAAGGAGAAACTTCCTAACAGTGAGGACAATTAACCAGTGGAACAGCTTGCCTTCAGACGTTGTGGGTGCTTCATCACTGGAGATTTTTAAGAAGAGACTGGGCTGAAATGGTATAGGGTCTCCTGCTTGAGCAAGGGGTTGGACTAGAAGACCTCCGAGGTCCCTTCTAGCTCTATTCTACACATAAGCGCAGTGGCAACCCAGAAGGCTGTCCTTCGAGCATAATTCTTTGCCTGTCTACCTAAGAATGAACTCAGTCGGGGCGACTCCCCTTACTCCCTTCCTCCCAATAGTGCACGGCCGGAGATGCCACCCGACGCCTCCACTTTCGAGAAGAGGAAGTGACTCCCCACGGCCGCCTGGGTCCTCCACCTGCCCCACTCCACCGATTGGTGCCCCGCCTTCTCTCCCTCCGCCCCTATGGGGACGAGACTCCACCCCTGGTTACTTTCCCAGGTAGAGGGAAAATAGGAAGGCGGGCTGCGCTCGACTCTTCCTGTTTAGTTGCCGCGGTCTGGCCGCGCTTTTTGCTGCGGGTGGGAGATAAGGAAAGGAAGGGAGAGGCTCTCCGGCGTCTGGGGCGGACGATGTCTGCGACCTCGTGCGTCGCTCTTCGTGGCTCCTTTTTCTCTCGCTCGGTCGCTTCCTTATTTGACAGTTAATCGCGGCCGGATTGGTTTGATCCGTTCACGTTCACGCCCTCTCCGACCGGCGACACGCTTAGAGCCAGGGCTGCTGCGAGCTTGGGATCTGGAGCCGGGCAACCCGAGGGGTGGATCGAAAAGAGAGGAGAGCGACCGAGCGAGAAACGACTTTGCCTCGCGTCTCCGACCGCCGCCGTCTCAGCGTGAAGCGCGCCGGCAAAAGGGAAATTCGCTTCTCCCGGAAAAGTGTCTGTAAGTGCGGGAGCTCCCTGCTCTGTGAGTGGTGCCTCTCCGGTTTGGCTGCCTTCTTTCCTGCCTACGATGCTGGGTTATTCGCATGCTTTCTCACGCTTAGCTTCGCGGGGGAGACTCGCTCTACTTCGCCCACTGCCTTTGGTTTGTTCTTTCCCTTGACCCGCAAGCCTGTTATCCTGTTAACTACAACGCCCCATCATCCTCATCCAGAGTGTGGGTCAACGCTGCTCGGCACCCACCCCCACTCCCTTCTCCCTCACAAGACTTCTGCCCATGTGTCTTAAGTTTCGCCGCCTTTCTGGGAGAACCCGCTATTGCGGCTAAGACTACAGTATTGCAACATAGGTTTTTTTTTTTTTTTTTGCTGCTTTCCTGTTCCTTGTAAGTTCAGTTCTTTAGTTTTTCTATTCCCCAACCCAGTTTTCCATCCCAGTGATTCATCTGTAGATTTTGCCGACCGGTTTTTGTTTTTCATTTTTTCTAAGTTCTGATAAGAACGCAACTACTTCTATTTGATGAAAAGAGTTTGTAATGAGCTGTAAATGCTACAGTATTTACTCATCGTTAAGTAAGGTTGATTTCAATGGAGTTTAATTCTGCCAGGGCAAAGGAATCCAGACCCAGGGGGTTAGTTCATTGTTTACAAATTTGACCCAAGAGTTCTTGGGATCCTTTATTGGTGATTATCTAATCAGATACATATTTCCTCCTCAATATTTCTCTCTAGTGAAGCTGTGCATGAATTAAATATGCAGAACTATGAGTGTCTTCAGGATGATCCCCATCAAAATAAGCAGGGTGGTTGTGGTATTAAAGACTAATTTTGTGTCTGCATTTGGTAATCTTGGGTACCACAAATCATGCTGTTTTAAATACAACAGCCAACACAGTTAACTTTTGGAAATTGCTACAAGTGAAAGAAGATACTGTAGTACAGTACTTTAGGTTTTCTGGCAGTATTTTTCAAGAGAACATGGAACAAGGTCTCCACCTTATAGAAGGGACAGCGATGTTTTATGGCTACTATCTCATTGTTAAAATGCCTATTATGTACTTTATGTAGCTGTTATCTAACATTTTTGTGCTTCTAAATTTTATTTATATTATCATTCTAACAGCCCTATCTCCCAAAGGGAAAGAATGCAAGAAAAAAGAATTACTAAAACTTTAACTGTAATGAAGGACCTTAGCTCAGAGGAAAATTCAACCCTAAATATGGGGGATTCTAGAATAATTTATATAACACCATACAACAAAATTCACCAACCATAACTGCTAGGCAAAAATATACAACCCACTTGATTCTTTGTCATTGCATGTTGTGTGAAAATACAGTGCTAATTCGTTACCCTTGGTTTATAGTGTGTTGTACAAACACAGCTTTAGAGAGGAAAATATGATGTATAGGCCCTGATAAGCAAAAGGTTATAAATTATACAATATGAATTGAAACTGCTTAGTTTTTCCTGCTTAAAACACTGAAACACAAAGCTATCTGATTAAATTATCAATGGTTTATTCAGGGCTGAGAACACCAAGAACTGATTCAAGGAGATCTGTATCTAAAGTAAGTTTGTAATTTATTCATGATTTTAGTTAACAGGATTCTTCTTGTTGAGGAAATGCTGGCTCTCTAATTACAGATGTGGTATTTGGTGGCCAATTACAAATGTAGTTGTTGGTACAAGTAAAGGGCGATATTTTCTTTTCCTGATATCCATTTTGAGAATGTCTCCAACAGCACCTGCTCCACATGTTAAGCTGCATTCTAGTTTAACATGATTTTGTGAACGGTGTCAATGCTTTCTGCTAATTTAAGGGACTGAGTTGAATTCAAGGAAATGAGGCATTATTATTGCACCCTAGAGGAGATTGAAATATAAAATATATAGCTAGAGAGCTGTAACAAGAAAGGACCATATTGCCAAAATGACAGAATTCCTGTCTTCCAGTGGAAACTCTTTGGTGTTGGAAAAATACCAACATGAACTCTAATAAGAGAGAATGTGGATTCAGGCACTTCAAAATTTGGGAGGAGAAAAGAGGGAAAAAAAACCAGAATAAACTAGTTCTGTGAGAGATCCATAGCCCAAAGGAAGATTTTCTTTTTTGGTAGCCTATGAGCACCACTGGACACAAAAATTATGAACTTGCTTTATACAAATTTTACAAATTCATTCTGAATTTGCTTCTTTGGGTATGAAATGGAAAATATTTATGGGATATGCATATAGATTTTTTATGTCAGACCGCTTGAAATTCCAATGCACACTTCCATCAGTGAGAATTTAGCATTAGAATAACACAGCTTTATAGTCATAATGAAGGAACTGTTGTTTGGTAGTCAAAGACAAAATTCTCTGGCTAGTATAAGCTGCCTTCCCCCTTTTTTCCTCTTTAGAAAGATAAATGGTAGACAGTTGCCTAACCATGGAGAAGCCTTACAGTGCTAAGAAATGAATTCCTGGAACAGAAGAAAAAGAAGAGAAAGCTGTTGTGCTAAAACAGGGACAGTTTTTTTCCTCATGCCATCACCCTGCTGAACACCTAATTCTTGCAGCTGACAAAATACAATGACTACTAAAGTTTTTTTTTGTCTAATGTGTATATTATACAAAATGTGTGGCTGCAGTATTACTTTTTAATTTTTTTTACTTCCCCCTTTGTTGGCTGTACATTTTAATATTATTATTATATTTTGTTGTTTTGAAAGTACATTAAGTGCTTCTGTATCAGTGACAAATTCCTTGTGTGTCTAACCACACTTTGCCAAATAAGTGCACTGGGACCCTGCAGTTCAGCCCAGCCTCACTTCCCCGAGGGGAGCGCCCGGCTGTGCTTACCTCCTTCTCGAGGCTGCTGGTGCTGCTGGGCCGGGTGAGGCAATGCGGGCTGAGGTGTGGCAAGGCCAGGTGGAGCAAAGCAAGCGAGGCCAACAAACTGCAGCTGCTGCCGGGCACTGCCAGGCCCTGTGCGCCCACCTCCTCCTACGCACGTGCCCAGGGGGAGTGCCCAGCCAGGCTGGGGTGGGCTGTGGCTGAGGTGGCGGAGGCCAGCCCCTTGCTATTTCCCCATGGGCCGGAATTAATCACATCACGGGCCGGATGTGGCCCGTGGACTTGAGTTTGACATGCCTGGCATAGATTATGGCAGTGGAAAGCCTCAAAATGGTTTGCTGGTCAGTTTAATAGCTGATTCTGATAAGTTCTAAAAAAATCTAAATGATGGATATTGAAAGCATAATGTGGGATTAACATTCACCAACTCATGAAATTTAGATAATATGAATTACTATTGTATCCCTGAATATGAGGTATGAGGAGAAGCTAAGGCTGGATTTGCTGGCCATATTCCCACATGCCAGTGCGGGGGAATGATAAAAGAACCCCTTGTGTAAATCTTGACTACTCAGCAAGAATATGGCACTGATTTAAACTCAGCCCAGGGTTTCTTTTAATGAACATTATATAAATTGGTGCAAATATCATGATGTTTGCGTCAATTTGCATACTGAGGTCATTAAATAAATGATGTAACTTGCTAGGGGTGCTGTAAAATTACATTAGTTTAACTGCCTCATTCAGACTACTGACTCATCCATTACTTTAGGGCACAATTAGGATGGAAATTGGGTCTGTTAAATCTGAAGTTTGCAGCATGGGGTTCCGCTAAACTGAGGCTTTACTGTATTACAGATGTTGTACATTTCCCATCTCGGGGTCAGGAAATTACCTTTTGGGATTTATTGTTATGGGAATATAGGATTGCAAAAAGAGAGAGAGAGTGAATTGTGGGCTGGTATGTAATCTGATCCTCAGGCTGCCCAGTCCTGCTTTAAACCTAGAAGTTAGAAATTACCATTTTTAGTAATAGGTGAGAAGAAAGATATAGGACAGTCCAGATGATACATTCTCATAGTCTTTACTGAAAAAATAACAGGGCTCTATGCATGTGATATTCAACTACACAAAATATCTTAGTTTTGTAAAATGTTGGCAGCATACAAATGGAGGCAGAGTTAAACAGTATTTTATCCAGAAAAGATTCAGAAAGGAATGACCTGAAACAGACATGTGATTTAGAGGCTATTTTAGGGCACAATTTGGATGGAAATTGGATCTGTTGAATCTATCTGTTCAGGGAATGTTTTGAACTTCAAGTTAAGTCTTGAAGATCTTTGGCGTCAGAGCCATACAGTTATGATAGCAATTGACTGAAGGATGAACACGGTTTAACTCTGGTATCATCTTCTATCGTTGCCTTTTTAGCTCTGGTATCATCTGCTATCGTTGCTCTTCTGAAAGAACAGTTTTGCCTTGGTGTGGGAAAACCTGCTGGCTTTAGAATAATTGTGAAGATCAACCAAGTGAAAGTAATTTGCTTTGCGATGAGTTTCGTTGAGCTGTATATTTTGGCTAGGAAAATTTTTTATTACAGGTAGTCCTTGACTTATGACCACAATTGAGCCCAAAATGTATGTTGCTAAGTGAGAAATTTGTTAAGTGAGTTTTGCCCCATTTTACGACTGTTCTTGCCACATTTGTTAAGTGAATCACTGCAGTTGTTAAATTAGTAACACCGTTGTTAAGTGAATCTGGCTTCCCCGTTGAGTTTGTTTGGCAGAAGATCACAAAGGGTGATCACATGACCCTGGGACATGGTCATAAATATGGTCCAGTTATCAAGCATCTGAATGTAAATCACATGACCATGAGGATGCTGCAATGGTCATAAGTGTAAAAAATAGTTATAAGTCACTTTTTTCAGTGCTGTTGTAACTTTGGACAATCAGTAAATGAACTGTTGTAAGTTGAAGACTACCTGTACAGTATGTCTCTATGGCTGTCAAATCTGAGATACCAGAATCCATACAATTGTGAAGATATCTCTCTTTTTTCCAGTGCTTTTTTTTGTAAAAAAAAAAAAAAAGGTGCCGGAACTCACACATCTCATACAACCCACTTTGCCTACCCTACAAGGTTCCATCCAAAAAAGGTGCCGGAACTCCGTTCTGAGCGTTCTATGAGAAAAAAAACCCTGGTTTTCTCTAACTCTCTGTTGTCATGTAGTAGCTATTAGGGTGGAATGGAATGGAATGGAATGGAATGGAATGGAATGGAATGGAATGGAATGGAATAGAATAGAATAGAATAGAATAGAATAGAATAGAATAGAATAGAATAGAATAGAATAGAATAGAATAGAATAGAAACTTTATTGTCACTTTAAATATACACTAATCAGCATATATTAAAATGAAATTTCATTGCATTCAGCTAAAAAACTTTATTGTGACTTTAAGTGTCCACTAATCAGCATACAACATATCTTTCATTAAAGCTTCTCCCCCCCCCCCCCCCGACAGAGGCACCCTGAAGAAAGAAAAGGGAAGGCAATTTGGTTATTCCTACTTTTTCCTCCAACATCACATGTAATGGTATTTTGAAGGGTTCTTGGTCTATCCAAGTTAGCTCTCTGGTGATGTAGGGAGCCACAGGGGACAAGCTTGCTTTCCAAGGTTTTCCTTCTTCCAGTGCTGTTTGGGAGGCACTCAGTGTGGCATGCCAAAGAATTATCACTAGCTATAAAAATCCTTGGCAGCAGATATGGGCAACATAGGTCAAGGGAACTTTTTTTTTTTTGCTTTTTTTTTGTGTGTGTGGCAGCTGAAGAATTTATTTTAAAGCTAAAGCAGTTGTAGAATTTCATCAGAGAAATTGCTCCAGCTCTGCTTCTAATGAGCAAATATTTTCCACCTTTCATGTGCAAAGATTTCCTATTTCTTTCTTTTTTCCCTCCCTAGAAAGGAAATCTGTTACTTTGGGTTATTATAATCAACACAACTGGCCCTTCAGTAGAAATATTGACCATTGATCAAATTAGTTTGTTGTAAAGTGGAAAGAGTGTCAAAGAGATGGTGTAAAAAAAATGAGGTGGGTTTTCTCTAAAATATTTGTGTCAGCTCCTCTCAGTCTTTTTTTTTTTAAAGAGTTTTACTATTGTGATGTTAAAAGTGTTGTAGACAGTATCTTATGGGAAACAAAGGCCATATCCTTTGCCATACTTTCCTCCTATTGCAAAGTTGAGACAGGAAGTGTTATCTTCAATTTTGCTAACCCTCACAGCATTCCTATATCTGTAGTTTGTGTTGCTTTAATGCTCAATATAAACTAAGGCACAGTTTCCAGTTATGGCAATTTCCAATCCTGTGAACTTCAAATTCCAGAATTCCACAGCCAGCATGGCCACTGATGAAAATTCTGGGAGTTGGAAGTCCACAAGTTGGGAAACCCTGTAAGGCGTCTGATTATTGATGGAACCTGAAATTCTCATTCCACCCAGGTTCATCTACCCTGTGACAAGCCTCCTCCAGTTGTCCTGCATAATGCAATGGTTAGTCTTTGCTTAGCATTGCGGTTTTATTTCATTACTTGTAGCAGGTTGATATACGCATGTTTTGGATGCTATTTAGTGGTTGAGCAGCAGAGATGCAGTCATTTCTGAACAGCTGAAATGTACAAAAATATATTTTCTGTAGGATTTGGTGGGGGAGCTTTAAGCTAACCCAAGAACACTATGGGAGGAAAAAAAGTAAAGATCCAGAGTTTTCTGGAATGCAGCAGTGACTGGGAAGGAAATCGCCCCATCCCTGCAGGCTACAGAAGGACACATTCCAAGTCTTTTCAGTGACACTTTTGAATACATGTAATAAATTGGTGGTCAGCTAATCAGTTTCAGGGCTTCATACAGGCTGTCCTCAACTTACGACCACAACTGAGCCCAAAATTTATTTAGCTAAGTGAGACATTTGTTCAGTGAGCTTTGCCCCATTTTACGACCTTTCTTGCCACAGTTGCTAAGTGAATCACTGTAATTGTTAAGTTAGTAACATGGTTGTTAAGTGAATCTGTCTTTCCCATTGACTTTGCTTGTCAGAAAGATGATCACGTGACCCCGGGACACTGCAAACATCATAAATATGAACCAGTTAACAAGCATCTGAATTTTGATCACGTGACCACGGGGATGCTGCAACAGTCATAAGTATGAAAAAAAATGATCATAATTCAATTTTTTCAATGCCGCTGTAACTTCGAATGGTTAAATAAATGAACTGTTGTAAGTTGAGGACTACCTATACTCTATAGCTTGACTGATCAACTAGTCTGCTTTTAAAAAAAAAAAGTGGATGTGGAAACTGGGCCTCTGGTATCAAGACTGTAGAACAGGAGCTTAACCTATGGCCCAGATGGAAGGGCCATGGCAGAGGCACAGCACACCTGCCAGACCAATGGAGACAAAAAAGATGTCCATTCTTGACACATCATCACAGACTTCCTCCTCCATATGCCATGGGTTGCTTGGAAGTCCAGATAGAAAAGTCTGAGCCAGGATAAAAAAGAAAACACCGCTTGCAGGCTCTGAAGTCATCTTGGGGAGGTCTTAGTGGCAGGCTGACGATGAGGTACAGGAGCTGTACTATTCTCCTCTGGAAAAAAATAGTAGAGTCTTTAGTTTGAGGCAAGTTAACAGTGTATATATATGGCTATGAAATGTCAGGGATAGAACAGCAAGGCTTGTTTCATTCCAACCATATTCTTGGTAGCTGATTTATGTTGGGAAGTGGATAGGGAAAGTCTGACACTGTCATTTTCCTGAATCTCACTGCAGCTTTCAGAGCTATTAGTTTTAGTAACTTTCCAGGAGATTTTTTTCAAGGTTTGAGGCATACTGTCGTTTTACATTGGCTTCAGTCCTACTTGGAGAAGTCCTGAACACCCATTGCATAGTTTCTTAGCATTTGAAGTCCTCTACCTTACCTATATTTTGAGTGTCTACGTGGAACCATTGAGTGAAATAATCAGGCATTAATAATCAAAATATTATCAACATGGGGGTAGCTTATAGCTTCTTCTCTAATCTTACAAAGGTAGTAGAAACTCTGAATAGGGATTTGGAAACAGCTTGGGGAGAGGGAGAAGAGAAACAAGCTGGAATTTAATCTGGAGGATAGAAGAGTTGATGGAAAAAAATCTGCTGATCTGGATGGAAATGTCCAGATTTCTCTGGATTTAGTGGCACTCCTTTTCAAGAGCATGATACAGTTTGAAAGCACTCATGAGCTCTGTGCTTTTCATAAAAGCCATGTGGCCAACATGCCCTTTAACAACTTAATCTGATCTCTTAGTTTTAAGCCTTACGTAGAGAAATCTTGATGCTGTACCTATACCATATGTCATAACTAAATAATTGACTATTACAATAAATATGATTGTCCAGAACTATATTTACAGCAGAATTTACAACCAAAACACTTGTTGGACACAGGGATTTGTTTATGTATTCTGGACCAAATATGTTCTAATTTAAGGGGCTGGTATTATCTTCCAAACTCTTAGATGATTTTGTGCTGTTTATCTCAAGGGTAGTCTAATCTACAAGAGTCTGCCTGGGCTTTAAGATCAATATCTGAGTGCTGTTGCATTTGCATACCTTATCTAGTTTCCCAATAATTAGGAACATTTTGAAGACTTGCTTATTTCATGGATACATTTGATTCGGTTTCCTGCAGAGAAAGGCTAATCTATTATTTACAATAGAAGCTGCATTTCAGCAAATAGTATAAATCAGTCAATCTTGATTATACTTTAGTATATAACCTTCACTGTAATCAGCATAACAACTGAGTTCTTGCTCTTAGAATGGTCTCTGGGAACTGCTGTAAATAAGTGGCAGAGCAAATGCTTTGCATGAAATAAATCCTGAGCTTCGAGGTCCCTGGTATCTCTTTAAGTAGAGACAACAAAGCTACTGTCTGAAACATGGAGATCTGCAGTCAGTCAATATGGAAGAAGCAGTTCAGATCTGGTTAGATCGATCATGGGGGGGATGGGATTTTTTGGCATCCAGATGACATCATTTCCATTTGCCCACTATTCTGAATCTTTTTTTTTCCTTACCAAGGAAAAAAAAAACCCAGTAAGGAATGGAAACTGGATTCACTGACCAATGAACAGAAGCCCTCCATTTGAAAACACTGTTTCACTTATCCTTATTCACTTATCACTATTCCATAAGTTGATTCCTATTTTCTTATCTTTTTGCTAATTTTTAATAAATTAAAAACATGGTAATCCTATGTGTATCTTCCTAATATCTAAAAAAAAAAAAAAATCAGCCTGGTAACTAAAGAAACCCATCATTAGAATTTTTCTAGCATCCAGTCCACCACTCTGAAATGTAAGACTATAAGTTCTATGTTGTTCATTCTGGGATGACAGAGAACAATTTATGGCCATTTTCTTTGTGACATCCCTTCAAGCACAGGTAGTCCTCGACTTACAACCATTTGTTTATGACGCTGCTGAAAAAAGACACAACCGGTGCTCACCCTTACAACCGTTGTAGAATCCCCATGGTCACGGGATCAAAAATCCGACACTTGGCAACAGGCATGTGTTTACAATGGGTACAGCATCTTGGGATCACATCACCATTTGCAACCTTCCCAGCTGGCTTACGACAAGCAAAGTCGATAGAGGAAGCTGGGTTTGCTTAACAACATGGTTCATTTAACAGCCACAGTGATTCACGGAACATTCTTAGCAAAACAGATTGTACAATTGGGTGCAATTCACTTAAGAACCATCTCACTTAGTGACAAAAGTTCCATTCCCAACTGTGATTGTAAAGTGAGGACTCCCTGTATTTAAATGCTAACGTCACCTAATATGCTAAATGAGTGAATAAAATTAAGCACTGGTGTGCAGGCAACAAAAGTCAATATGTCTCTGCCCTCACCAAGTCAGTGGAATTCCACCTGGTGGAACTCTTTTAGGTGACCCATAGCCTTTAGGGAAGGATCAGGTGAAAGAGCTTCCTTCAGTCTGCCTTGACAGGCGTGCAAAATATTTTGCTGATACGAGAATTCACGTTCGTTCAGATCTGGAGTCTGTATTAACAGAATAGAGACAGATCACCTTGCAAAGTCATCTTTCTAGAGTCCTTTAGAGTTTGTGGATTTTGAGGATGTGAACAGGATTCCTTGCTGTATGAGCTGGCCCTTATGTGGGCTGGATTAATACCTCATCTGGCTGCTTTGGGCAGCTGGGGGAATGAAGTACTGGATTCAAGAGATGATTCAGGAGGGGAATAGTTCCTTTGCTTTTGAAGAAATGAATTAGCACGGTTCCTTTTAGGAACTTGGTATGGGATATAATTTGACATTGGTTATTCTTGTGGATAACCTTGGAGACTTGAGCAATGGGAATTTGACACTCCTGGTGCTTCATTGTCATTTGAGATTGTTGATGACTGTGTATCCCCTTGGATCATTGTGTCCTACTTACAAAGGCTGTAGTTTGGGATCACCAAGTTACAACAGTTACAGTCCTCCCTGCTCAGGCAATTCCAGGCAGTAATGATAGAGGAGGAATATTCCTGTTCTAGATAACTCCAAGATGGGGTATGGCTCAGACAAAGCTCTGTTCTGTCCTATGTCATTTACCAGTATATGAAACTACTGGAGGATATAATCATTCAGTTAAGGATATCATCCATATACCAATGAAACTGAGATTTATCTCACCAAGGGCCTGGTAGGAGATGCAATGCAAGTCTTGATCTGAGGCCTAGAGCAATAAAAAAAGAATTGAATGGGATGAAACAAATTACAGCTGAGTCCCCAAAAAATAAAATTGTGATTCATGTAAAAATCATTGTTTCTATAGAAGACAATATCTGTAATTCAGGGTTGAATGAGGAGTTTTTGGTACTCTCTGAGCTTGGATGTTTGCTACAGACAACATTAGTGTGAGTGCCGAGTTCTTCCCACTGTGTTGGATCACCTGGGAAGAAATGTTGCGAGATCCTCTCTCTAGGATTTTAAGTAGATGAGACTGAAAAACACCAGGTTTTTCAGTGACAACCCCATTCTTATGGAATAATTTGCCTCCAGAGATTTGAGAACTGCTCATCTTAAGAGAGCTTTTAAAACCTGGATTTTTCAAGAAATTTTGGGTCCTAAATAACTACAGCATATTGTTATATTTTAACTATAGGGTTTTTAAGATGGTTTAAGATTTTCTTTGTATGGTTTTTAATTTTATTGTAAGTTGCCCAGCATTTCTACAAAGCTGGTTGGATATAAATGTGGTAAAACAAACAAAACTAAACCTGGATTAACAAAACATATTCCTATAATATGCTATCTTTAATCAAAGTCCCATATTATGAATTAATAAGATAACCTTGTTAACACAACAAGCTAAGACAATGGCTGGATTTCCCCAAGATGCTGAACCATATATAGTACCCAACCCCCTTTAGCCTATCCTAACATGATGTGTGAACTAAGCTGAAGAGTGTCGTTGTACTCTCCTTGCTCCCCTCATCAATGTCTCTGAAAATCAAACAAACTCAGTTCATTCAATTACTCTTTATAGGATTTCCAATAAAGCAGAAAATGATAGTTAACGTAAAGAAAACTTCGGTTTAATTGATTACACTTAAGGAGTGAAGGCTTTATTTTAATGTCTCACTATCAGTCCAAGACGCAAACTTAATTTTTGTTCTGCAATTATTGTTTTTTTTTTTTTTTTTTTAAAGGGATTTAAATGAAGTTCATCTGAGGATTGTATCTGACAATGAAGCTTGGCCCCTTTACAGTTTAGAAACTGACCTCCTAACAATGTCCTATTTTCTATGCTGAAATGGGCAAAATTTTCTTTCTATCATCAGAAAGAAACCCTTATGTATGATATTTCATTTAAGAGCTGAAGTATCCTTAATCAGGATGAATGTGTCTAAGAAATGTTTACTTTAGTTGAATAGACTGAGTTTAAAGAGTTTTTCCAAACCTGAGAGCCTGCTAAATGTGTGGACTTTTATCTTCTAGAATTTCCCAGCCATCTTGGCCATTTTTGAGACTTCTGGAAGTTAAAAATCCACCGACCTGTAGGGGACAAACACTGAAGAAGAGCAGTAGTGGGATTCAAATAATTTAACAACTGGTTCTCTTGGGGGGAAGAGACAGAGGGAGAGGCGGGGGGGCATTGCCATGAGGCAGATGGGGGAGGGGGAGCTGCCGCATGCACTTCCCAACCGCTTACCGTGCCAAAGGGCCCCCGCAGCCAGGCCTACCACATCCTGACATCCATTGCACCTCACCTGTTTGGTAGTGACTTCTCCTACTTTCTCCTTCTTCCGCCTCCTTTGAACAGCTCTTCGCTCCCATTGCTGCTTTTTCAGTCCCGGAGTTTTGTCTGGAGCCTGTGCAGAGGGTGTTTGTAAATGAAGACCCACAGCAATCGGGTGGAGTGGGAACCATTCCCTTCGCTTTTGGACCGGCTCCGAAATGGGCTAGAAGGAGCGGCCCGAGGACTCCAATCTGGCTTTGCAGCAAGCAAGGGGATTGGAGGCACATGAATGCACGTTAGTCTGGCCATTTCAGAGCCGGTTCTCCAAACTAAAAAAAAATTAGGTATTGATTCTGCCGAACCGGTGCGAACCGGCTGAATCCCACCACGGAAGAAGAGTATTAGGAAGTCTAAATCTGTAATTTTGTGTCTTGAGGACTGCTTCACAATTGCAGTTTTAAGCATGAGGATAATTCAAATAGAGCATGTACTATAATTGTTTTTTGTTGATTTTTCCCACTAAAAATGGAGGGCCAGGCTTGAAACAAACAGAAAATGATGGCTTCTATCATGCAGGGAATGTTTGCATTGTACAGCACAACCTCAGTACATTGTAACCTCATTGCAACCTTTACATCCCCCAAGTTTCCTTTTTATTGTGGCCACATTGTGGTTTCTGGAGGTTGAACAGTTTCCATTTGATCTGGAAGAAATAAAGAGTTATGATGAAAAATTAATCTCTTAGCTGTTACTTATGCTGAAGTGCCTGTGCTTGGCAAGACTTTGACCTACTTATCAGCCAAGGCTGTTTTGCCCCTCCTAGGCTGTGAAAGTAATCATGTTATTGGTTGACTGTTGGTCGTTAAATGACAATAACAGAAGAATCATATTTTCAGTCTTTGTCCTGAGTGCTAAATAAAGTCTATTTTATTCCTTCCTTTTCTTTCTTTTAAGAAAAAAGTCACCTGATTTGTAATCCACTTTTGTAATACAGAGATTATTGCTGTATCCTATATAAGATTTTCAAACAACAAGAATGTTTTGCAGAGTAGTGCATTTTTTAGCCTGTAATGTGCAGCAAGATGATTGTTGTTGTTGTCGTTATTATTTTGCTTTGCATTCTGCCGACTTTTCTGATCAACATGCTATGAATGAAGGGAAGAGTCTAATATATTTTTTTCCTGACTGCACAAGCATTCACAAGGAAGAATAAGTTTCCTTCTCCTTTGCTATACTGTATATACATTTCAACTTCCCCCAAGCAAATCTTGGAGTCACCCCAACCAACTTCTAGTTTAATGAAGAGAAGGACGAGGGGGGACATGATAGCAGTGTTCCAATATCTCAGGGGCTGCCACAAAGAAGAGGGAGTCAAGCTATTTTCCAAGGCGCCTGAAGGGCAGGACAAGAAGCAATGGATGGAAACTAATCAAGGAGAGAAGCAACCTAGAACTAAGGAGACATTTCCTGACAGTTAGAACAATTAATCAGTGGAACAACCTGCCTCCAGAAGTTGTGAATGCTTCAACTGGAAGTTTTTAAGAAGAGACTGGACAGCCATTTGTCTGAAATGGTATAGGGTTTCCTGCCTGAGCAGGGGGTTGGACTAGATGACCTCCAAGGTCCCTTCCAACTTTATTATTATTATTATTATTATTATTATTATTATTATTATTATTATTATTATTATTATTATTATTATTATTATTATTATTAACCTGATTTACCTCTGGCTGCTATTTGTAGCCTCTACTTTCTCTTCTTCCTTTCAATTTATTTATTTTTTATGTATTTATTAAATTTGTTTGCTGCCCATGTCACCGCAAGGCGACTCAATTAGGGTTATAGACAGAAAGGCAAAATAAGGAAAATGCGCTCTACTTTCTGTAATGTGAGAAATATAAGGGCAGTTTAAATCCACTGTCTGGAAGTCAATCTGGAGAGACCTAGGCCTTCCAAGACATGAATTGACAGCAAAGAATCTTTTAAAAATGGAAGTATTTAGAACATACCACAATGAAGAAATATATGAATGAGTGGCTTAAAGAAAATGATTAGGCTTCAAAAGAGGAAATGTGACCAGAAGAATAATGGGTAGCTTATCTGAAGTAGAGATTAGAGGCTAGACTCTAGAAGAGGTAATAAAACTCAACCAACGGTCCTAGTTAGCTCTAGCTGCTGTCTAGTTATTTATTACATCTAGAACAGGGCTTTTCAACCTTTTCACCGATTGTACCACTTTTAGGATATGGTAATATTCGAGTACCACCTAGCAAGGTGTCAAAAACTTGATGACAAAAAAAAAAAAAAACCTGTTCAAAGTTGCAATTGCACTGAAATGACTTATGACCATTTTTCACACTTATGACTATTGCAGCATGCCCAGGGTCATGTGATTTATATTTGGATGCTTGGCAACTGATTCATATTTATGATGATCACAGTGTCCCGGGGTATGTGATCCCCTTTTGCAACCTTTTGACAAGCAAAGTCAATGGCAGGGCTGCTGGTGGCCAAGTGCTAAGGCGGGACTTCCCTCCCTCTCTCCCTCCCTCCCTGCCTCCCTCTTTCTCATGCCCACCTCCTTCTGAAGGAAGAATTTGAACACACCCCCCCCATATTTTCTCTCTTCCATATATTTATCAAACAAGAAAAAGCCTCCAGAGACAGAAAAGACAAACTGCTGAGTGAACTAGCTTAAAAAGGCACATTCCCCTTTAAGAATTAGCTACTGGCTAGAAAGGAAAGTTAAGAAGCACAGCCGGCACTTAAGAAAGAAAAAAAAATGTAGTAAGTATTGGCTGCCGGCTAAGGCAGCCTCCCCAAATGGCTCCATTCATAAGTAAAAGAATGCTATAGGCAAAATCCATTCAGGAGAAAAATACTTCAAAATCCCTTACAGCAAAACTTACAGCTAACAATAGCAGAGCAATAGAAGCTAACACGAGACATCAGCCAAATAGAAATTGCCAAACACTCCTTAAGAACACAAAGCCCACATTGCACAAATCCCAGAACTTCAAAGTCACAAAAGCACATAAGAATCCTTCCACTCTCCATCTCCCTCCCTCCCTCCCTCCTCCGTGCCTCTGCAGCTCCAGAGGACTCTCTCACAGTAAGTCCTTGCCTGTGCTGGCTCTTTCCCTCCCCCACTACACTTGGCTAGGCAGGGCTGCGTACCACCTGCCACTCATTAATGTACCACAAGTGGTACGCGTACCACCGGTTGAAAAGCCCTGATCTAGAATGTTGTGGGGGGTAAAGTTTCTTCCTATGTTCTGCAAGTGGGGTAGTCTTCCTTCCTTCCTTCCTTCCTTCCTTCCTTCCTTCCTTCTTTCTTTCTTTCTTTCTTTCTTTCTTTCTTTCTTTCTTTCTTTCTTTCTTTCTTTCTTTCTTTCTTTCTTTCTTTCTTTCTTTCTTTCTTCTGTAGCCAACTGTTGCTCCAGGGGAGAAAAATTATTAAAAGAGCAAACAACTCTAGAAAATTCATTCAGAGGGTTCAATCTCAAACCAGTTTCTCTAGAGTTACTAGAAACAGAAGGATTTAGTCTGTATATCAATTGCACATGTATTCTGAACTAATCTCTGGAACCTTGTGCTGCTGGATGTAATTATTAAGTAGTACCTGGGCATACTAGTTAATGTGGTGGGGTTGGGGTGGGTTGCTTAGTTTTAGGATTCACACAACTCCTTGTGGCAGCTAAGGAAAAGCTATCTGTGCTTATGTTTTTTCAAGAAATAAAATATTTATTATTTATTTATTTAGGCAACTTATATGGCTACCCAACTCACAAAGTCACTTAATATAGGATTAAAAGTACAAAATGGCCATAGAACATAAAAACTACAGAAATACAATAATGTGCAACATAACCAAAGGCAAATTGCAGCATGTTCATTATTCTGAAACCCAGATGGGCTCATCAAAACTGGCCCACTGCCTGGGGGGAACAGGTTTTTAAAGCCTCACAGAAGGCCAACATGGTCAGGAGTATCCAAAATTTCGGGTGTGGGGGAGAGAGTGCTGTTCCAAAGTATAGGCATTGCAACAGGGAACATGCCTTCTGGACCCATTAGGTGATATTGTTTGATGAAGGGTATCTAAAACATGTCCACTGTTTTGGATCTCACACAATGAACGGACACAATCAGCAATAGGCAACTCTGAACATGACCTGACCTTTTGCCAATTAATCAATTGAAATCTTTTAATTAACAAGATGCAGCAAAAGTAATAACAGAAAGTGGCATTTTATAAGAACCCTTCTCTTCAAGGATGTCTTGATTCAAAAATAAGTTTCCTGTAAGCAAATTTAATTTTGAGATTAATTAACTCATATGATTGGTTTTACAATTTCTTTAATCAGATTGTGCCCCATTAATTTAACAAAATTAAACTTCACCTAGTTTAAAACCAAACTCCATTATTCTATAAACTTTGTGGCTCTTTGCTGATTATTATAAATCTAAAAAGTGAGTTCAATCACCATTGTCTCATTCCGATGTACTTGCGCCAGCTTTGGGTTCATGTTTGCTTCATCTTTAGGGAAGATTAACGTTTCTGGTGATGGCCTTACATCTTTCTAGCTATTGTTTGGCTTCCTTCCCCATCTTTAGTTGAAGTTACCCATTAGCATGAGGCTCTTATTCAGTCAGAAACCAGCTCTCTCTTAGCTGTTCCAGAGATTTCAAAGAGAGCAATTAAAATGCCAGGAGCCTGTGGAGAATCGATTATTGTCAGAAGTCCATTGGCAATTTCAATAGACCATCTTGCTAGCTAGATGTTGCTAAATGCGGTGGACCCAAGCTGAATAGACCTCGTAATAGTGAAGCCACCTACCACAATGCATGGACTGTGGCAATGACCTGAAGATGCCAAGTTGTAATGCTGAGCCTTTGTGGTCCCTTCCCCATTACATGCGCAGAGAACGTTAGAAACGCCTGTCCCTGATTTGCAGTATGCTGGGTTCTACTGGGGTCAGGTGAAACTATGATTTGTTATTAATGCTGCTCTCATCTTGTTCAGAGGATTGGAAAGAGCAAATGTACAACTTTGGACTTTGGTGTCCAGAATCAAAGACTCGTACATAATCTAATGATTAGTCCACGTATATCATGATTATTTTTAAAAGAACTCAGTTTACCAATTGAGGTTCAGATTGAATACCAAAATTAGTCAGGAGATCGAAAAATAAATACTGTCAATTCAATTTAAGGCTGTCCAGGTGGCCATGCTATTTGTGACGCCTTTATTCTTTGTTCTGTTTTCAATCACTATAGATATGACAAACTTCCTTGACAAATAGCACTTCCTGTGTGAAAATTGGCAGGCGGTCTGGAGAATAAGGGGACCGGCCTCTTTTTTTTTTCCTTTTTTTTTTTTTGAAGCTACTTTCTCTTGGAAATAATCTGACAGAAAGCATGGCTGAATGGTGACTGACATGGAAACCTCAGCTCCAAAACCTTCTTCTTGGCTACTCCTTTCCACCTTGGGCATTGAATTTCTCCTTTCCAGGGAGTTGCATGAACTTAGTCATTAGAATTGTAGGATGGCTACACATTCTATGAAGTGCTGTTCACCATTCTGCATAGATTCTATATGTGTATGGGTTCTGTATATAACCTCTATGCCAGTTGCACACCACTTCCACAGAAATCGGTTATTGCAAGAGATAGTAAAAAGGGAATGTAAAACAGACGCATTTTAAAGAAATCTTTAAAATGTTAGAAACTGGTATGTGTATGTGTCTCTTCATGTCATTGTTGACTCCTGGCAGCTGCCTGAACAAGTCCCTGAAGTTTTCTTGGCAAGATCTTGGAAGTGGTTTGCCTATTTCCTGGGCTGAGAGAGCATAACTGGCCCAAATCACCCAGCTGGCTTTGTGCCTAAGGCAGGACTAGAACTCACTGCCTCCCTGTTTCTAGCCTGATGCTACTACACCAACAGGCTCTAATGTGTTAGAAATACTAAATATGTAAAGAATGTATGTCACGTTGATGTTGTTGTTGTTAGTTGCAAAGTCGTGTCCGACCCATCGCGACCCCGTGGACAGCATTCCTCCAGGCCTTCCTATCCTCTACCATCTTCTGGAGTCCATTGAAGCTCACGCCTACTGCTTCAGTGACTCCATCCAGCCACCTCATTCTCTGTCGTCCCCTTCTTCTATTGCCCTCAATCTTTCCCAGCATCAGGCTCTTCTCCAGTGAGTCCTTCCTTCTCATTAGGTGGCCAAAGTACTTGATCTGGCCTTCTATGTCACCTACTGTATATATTTTCATTTTAACTCAACGTATTGTAAACTATATTATTAATCCAGATTAAGTTTTTGCCTGGAAAGTGCAGGCCCTTTGAAAGACAGAGCATACATTTCTCATAAAGCCACAAACCAGCACTGGGGCATGTTTTTATGGCTAGTTTAGAAATAGTTATAATTAACAAAAATAGCAAATTGAGATCATCTCTGTTTGATAGGCGACTTTCTTGAAGGGCAACGTTTGGCCTGTGTGTTAAAACAGAATGTTAGCGTTTCTGTATGGAAGACCCTCTAGAAAGGCTTGAACCGAAGATGATTGCAAATGAAACGTTCATTTCCCAAGAGTTTTCTCCTTTGAAAGGATTTTTTTTTTCATCTGTTGGGCCTTACTTATGGAAATGCTCAGACTAGAAATTTATGGCGCCAAGAAGGGGCTCTGCTTTAGGTTTTGGAGAAAAGATGAAGAGGCTGGAGTTGGCCATAGTGCCATAGCCAGCTTTGTCTTTTTGTAGCCTTTTAATGAATGACCTGATGGCGGCCTCTTTGGGCTTCTCTGTGAGCAAAGAGTTCCTTAATGCTGAGCAGGGAAATGCCAGAATGGGAAAGAAATTCTGCTCATTTTGTTCCTTTCTCTCTGTGTGCATAATTTGCAGGACACATGCTATTTCTTGAAGGTTTGCTGACGCATTATAAGGGAGCCAGGGTTAGCCATTATTTCAGGGAAAGGTCAACAGCGTAGTATGTGTTTCTTACTTTTGATAGAGTAGTTCAAGGCCCTCAAGCTACAGAGAGGCAATTTATAGCTGCCCAGAGAAAAATGCATTGTGTAAGAGAGTCTGTGGGCCATATGATGCTTTTAGCTTCCTGTTGTGGGGATGGGATCGATATCCGGCAGAGGAAAACTCACAGCTGGAACAAAGTTAACAAGATTGCTATTTGTATAGTTGTTTCCTGCTCAGCTATAAGGATCACCATTCTCTTCCCCCCCCCCCAATGGCAATGAGGGGCTATGTTTTTCTCTCACTTGTCTTCAGAAGAGCTCAGGGCAATGTATAGGGGCTCACCTTCATTTTTAGTCTCATGGTAACTTTGTCAGGGAGTTGGTCCGATGGATTGTGACTGACTCACATCATCCTTTAAACATCCCCCTCCATTTCAGAGGCAGACCTTCCCTGGGTGGGTGACTAAGAGGTCGTGTGAATTTCTTGGTAGAAGGGGAATTTCAAATTGGGCCTTGCCCAACACCAGCAATGGTTACTCTCTGGCTTTAGCTCATCTCTCTTGGTAAAAGGTTCTTAGGGCAACAATGGCATGTTTAAAATGAAGTAGAAAGAACAAAGAGAACTAGTGTGGCAAAGTGGCTGAAGGTCTTCAACCAAAAAAACCACAAGCTGCCTAACGAAAGCCTGGCAGCTAGCTAAATGCAGTGGTCTGTTTTTGTGATAGGCACAAATCTTGAAATGGAAACTGGTTGGATTGCAATCCTGCTTTCCAACTGGTTTTGCAGCATTACTGATAGCCTGTGCTGTGCCAACACGCAAGTTCCTCCCTTTCTAGTAAATGAGAACATGTGTTTGAAACCTTCCTTTGCTTCACGACAGGAAGCAGACTTGACAGAGACAGATTATTGTGCAAACTTGAATATCCTGGGAGCTGGGACAGGCAGCGTTAAATGCCTGTTGTATGCAAAGCTGGGCACATCTGCAGCTCCCCACTCCTTTCCCAAAGCATATTATCTACTAAAAAGTCAATAAACTCAGTACAGTACCTATCTGCTGATTAAATCTTAAACTCTATGACAGCAATTCATAAGAGAGCTTCTAGGAGATAAGAGAGAATTCTGTGCCCTATGGACTAGTTTCAGTCTTACTTGTTTTCCTACATGGAGGAGGGCTTATAAAAAGTGAAATATATATCTGTCCTTCCAGTGGCAGCAAGAATCTGTTGTGCATGTCCTAAACGTACAATTCAGAATAATATCTTCTCTGTATATTCTACAAGATTATTATTTTTTTGAAAGATGTACAAATATTGACCAATGCATCATGTACATTTCTTTTGTATGCCTCCTACATAAATCTTTATTCTAAAATGGCAAGGAGACACTCCTTTAAAAACACACATAGTCACATTCTTTTCAGTATTTGAGAGCTGAAGGGGGCATGGCAATACTGTGTTGCCATCAGAAAAAGAAAGATGGCAAATGTCTATGGAGATTCTCAGCCATTTGAACCGAAGAGACTTTTTGGATGAGAAGCAAAACATTTTCAAACTAAAAAACCAAGAAACCCTTGTGGAAAAAGCGCCTTTGGGGACAAGAAAGATGGTATTTTGCATTGTTGTTTTGCAGTTTTTGGAAATA
Source organism: Azemiops feae (assembly GCA_023970755.1). Lineage (NCBI taxonomy): Eukaryota > Metazoa > Chordata > Lepidosauria > Squamata > Viperidae > Azemiops > Azemiops feae. The sequence goes on along the minus strand of JALGBA010004297.1, from coordinate 3,535,207 downwards.
GGGATGAGCAGGTGAATAAAATAGACTATATCCCTTGAGAGCTTGAGGTTCCTATTTTTGTTGCTTATTCTTTTTTTTTTTTAAATCAGAACATCTTTCTACTTTGTTCATTTATATACTTCTAAATCTCAGTATCACTAGACATCGTAGAATTTTTGAGTAGGGTTGTTTGGCTGCAAAATAAGAAAGCTGGAGATTAAATGCATATTGCTCACCTCTTATCCAGAGAATAGGATTGGATTAATATTGCCATCCCCTCAGTCTTCAATATGTTGTTGAATTATAGCCTTTTATAAGCCAAATCCCATTATCTCCCATGTTTTTGCCTTTTTTATATTCAGTTAATAAACACAAAGAAAAAGAATACACAAAATTATTAAAGGAGAAAAAGCTAAAATAGACACAAAAATATAAGACATTTTATGGACAAGTATAAATAAAGTAATGCCCATAATTCATTAAAGTAATTCATTAGATGATCTGTATATTAATCAGTTTTATGAAAAGTTGGAGCCATATATTTTTCTTTCCAATGTTGAGGAGTAAGTCTTTTGATTGTAAGTCCATTGTCTTTGTCCAACAAAAAAATAATAATGTGTCAACTTCATTGCCTCTTCAACAACATAAATGCAATGAGATCATTTCTAAACTATGATTTATTCTTGAAAAGGATATAATCTAAAAGCTGAAATTTTGGAAGATTTTTTTTTTTTACAATGCTTCTTTATGGATTAAATAAGACATGAAAGCAAAAAAAAAAACCTCAAAAAAGATACATATTCAAAAAATTGTTTAAAAAATTAAAAGAAAAACAAAGAATTTTTAAAAATATTAAAAGGGCATTCCAGTAGCTCCTCCTTTGTCTCCCCCCCTCCCTTTCTTTCTGTCAGGTACTAATTGCCATTTACATATTTTTATATTTTATATTTTGGACAGTATTACAAGTACAGTAGTCCTTGACTTATGATCGGTCGCTTAGCAATGGGTTCGCCTAATGACTGCGGCGTTTGCTAAATGACTGCCACAAAAAAGGCATAAAATTGGGTTGGTTATGTGACTGACCCAATTTATGACCATCACAACATGCAAGCATAATAGGAAGCCTCCATTACAGTCGTATGTTGAGGACTACCTTTACTCATACCTGTTTTGGATCGTTTTAATTTTTATTATTAAACAGCTTCTCTTCATGAAGGTTGTCCTTTGGGACAACCATGACCTGGATGGTTGAGAATCTCCATAGACATTCTCTTCATAAAGTTTCCAGAAACTTCGAGAAATCCTACTCGCTCCAAGGGTTTGTTTTCTAAGTTTAATAAAACTTTGTCAGAAGGGTCCACTACAATATTCTGTAAGTCCTGAGACTTGAATCATCCTCTGGATGCACTGATTAGATTAGATCATGGGGATTGCCCTGGTATGCATCACTTCCACAGCTTTTCAGCCTGTAAACAAGAGCTACTAATTGAAACTTCAGATGTTGGCTGCCCCCTCCACTTTTTCCAGAGCTTCTGCAACAGCTGTTAGACACCCACAAGTGAGTTCCCAGCCGGCTTCTACATCTGCCTTCTCACTAGAGTGGGTGTTGTTTTTCATTCCCCTATCAGATCAAGGACTCTTTTTACTGCTCTTTTCACCATCCATGTTTTATCCCGCCAGTGCCCATGGCTTCAAGTGGATCACGGAGAATCCTCCAAGCTTGCTAAATACAGGTAGTCCTCAACTTAAGACCACAACTGAGCCCAAACTTTCTGTTGTTAAGGGAGACATTTGTTAAGTGAGTTTTGCCCCATTTTACCACCCTTCTTGCCTCAGTTGTTAAGCGAATCACCGCAGCTGATAAGTTAGTAACCCGGTTGTTAAGTGAATCAGGCTTCCCCATTGACTTTGCTTGTCAGAAGGTCGCAAAAGGTGATCCCCTGTCCCCTGGGACACTGCCACTGTCATAAATATGAACCAGTTGCCAAGCATCTGAATTTTGATCACATGATCATGGGGATGCTGCAAAGGTCGTAACTGTGAAAAATGCTCATAAGCAGTGGTGGGATTCAGCCAATTCGCACCAGTTTGGCAGAACCGGTAGCTAATTTTTTGTTGCCCAGGCCCAGAATGGACTTCCGGAAGTGGCATCCACACAGAGAACCGGTTGTTCACATATTTGAATCCCACCACTGTTCATAAGTCACTTTTTCAGTGCCATTGTAACTTTGAACGGTCAGTAAATGAACTGTTGTAAGTCGAGGACTATCTGTAGTGATGGAGGAATATAGTGTGCTGACTCAATACTTCAAAAATCCTGCCATTTCCTCCCCTTGTCTCCATGTAATGCTGCTTTATTTGGTTTCTTTACAACATGTGATTGGTTTGCTTTCTTAAAAGCAAACGACCCAGAGCATAATCTGATACTTAAATGATGTTAAGAAAAGGTATATTAATTTTCTGAAAATTTTTGATAGCAAAAAGAAGCAGATTCCCCCCCCTCTGTCTGTGTGTGTGTGTGTGTGTGTGTGTGTTTGTTAGTGTGCATGTAAGTAGAGGAAATGTATCAGCTCAGATTCTTATACGTAATACAAATTCCTAATTATAGATGCCGTTGGAGTCCAGTGATGTGATATAAATATTGAACCATGCAAGAATTTAGTGTCCCTCCAAATGTAGATTCTGAGGGTAAATAATGTTAAAGGCTTGTAGTGAATAAGCAATTTGTTTCTTTAAGCTGAAAAGCATCCACCCATTTTTCTTTCCTTTTTAAAGAAAGCCTAAGGCTACTGACTGTTGAGAATTACGACTTTAAAAAATATAGCTTCCCACTTCCAAAATGTTTGCCTGTTTCCCTTCTCCCCCGATCCGTTTATAACACTTGTCTTATCCACATGTGTAACTATATACTTACAGCTCTGAATATTAAAATGTTTGGATCGGGTGAAAGTGGCATTTTACTTATTCATATATTCATGCCTCTGCATTGACCATGTGAACAAAGGCATAGGTTTGTCTGTCTTCATTGGTTCAGTTGTTGTTAGTTGCGAAGTCGTGTCCAACCCATTGCGATCCCATGGACAACGTTCCTCCAGGCCTTCCTGTCCTCTACCATCTTCTGGAGTCCATTGAAGCTCACGCCTACTGCTTCAGTGACTCCATCCAGCCACCTCATTCTCTGTCGTCCCCTTCTTCTATTGCCCTCAATCTTTCCCAGCATTAGGCTCTTCTCCAGTGAGTCCTTCCTTCTCATTAGGTGGCCAAAGTATTTGATTTGGTTCAGTAGAGAGCCTCAGCTTTTAAAGGAGAACATAAACATAAAGCCCTTAGCTTGCATCTGATAATGACCCACAATGTAACCAAAATTGTGGGTGCTATGGGTCCACTGACATCAAGTAGCATATTCTTCCATTTTTGTTTTGTGGTGGGCCAATTGTTTTGCTTCTATTGGGTTGAGTCTAGGTTTGCTAGCTCTTCTTCCACATACTTCAACCAAGTTTTATTTGGAGCTTATTGCTATACTTTCCAACCCAAAGGGTACAATCAGTAAGAAAGTTGGCACAAGACCGGGCAGCAGATGTATCCAAACCACTACACTGAATCTTTCTGAATGTCAAAGGAAGCATTAATGGAGTGTGCATAGATCCATCCTGATAGAGGTCTCTAGATGCAACAGAGTAATTGCATGAATGCATGATATCATCCCTGAGCAAATCCTGTATAAATGTCCTAATTGCAGTGTTGATAGAAACACATGGAATCACATAATTGAATCAGTCCTGAATGCTCCATAATGGTGCCATGGAAACTAAATTATATAAGCTTTTTAAAGTTTTGATTTTATAGCACCAGGTCTGCAATACTGTTTTGAGCCTTAAAAGGAGGCTATATTTTAGATGTTTTACAAAGTTTTCCATTTGCTCTAGTAATCTAGAGTTGCAAAGTTTTGTTTGAAACTGAAAATAAAATTATAGTTTACACTGTCTCATCTTGCTCTGGATTTCTTGCCTTATGTTTATTTTAGTCTTGGTATAGGGAATTGGGAAACTATTTCAGAAATATTCTGGAATATTTTAGTGCTGAATCTTCTTTTGAACCTCCTCCTCTTTCTCCTCCTCCTCTTCCTCCCTTCCCTGTCATACTTTCAAGATAGGCCAGGTCAGGAAACAGACACCACAAGAAATTCTAGAACTCTATTTACTGGCTATAATAATAGGATATTGAAAGCCTGATAGTGTTTTTCCTATGTTTCCTCTTATACCAAAGAGAATCAAGGGGGAGCAATTTTATATTTCTTTCTCATGCTGCTCTTGTTTTACCAGACTGAGCTCGTGTTTTTCTTATGATCTTTGCATTATGATTTCTCCAAGGTCATGTCTTTGTTCCTGTACACCTCCAGACATATTGAACTGCAACTCCCCTAATTCCCAGCCAACATCATAAGTTTCACTCATGCTGATAAAGAATTATGGGAGTTCTAGTTCAAATTGTCTGGGGCTTCCAGGTTGGGCTACTAACTAAAGTGGTTCAAGTGAATAAACAAGATTAAAGTATTTCTGCATAAAGATGTTAATTCTATATCTTTTTCTCAGGCCACATAGCGCTACGAGGAAAAGACATGAGCAAAACATAACGGTCAAACCACAAGGTTTGGTAAGTGGCTAACAAATTAGGATAGGATAGTGGTTTAGTTTTCATCAGGAGTTCAGCAATAAAAGAAAGAGATTGCTGGAGATGGACTTTGCGGTTACAAAACTTGAACAAATGTTCTAGTGTTTGTTTTTCTTCTTGCTCTTTCTTTTTACTTTGCATCAGTGAAAATGCATGTTGTGAAGACCAGAAGAGAGAGAATCCAGAGATTATATGACCCCATAGAAAAAGTAGCCAGTTTGCCCATCAGACCGGGCTGTTTAAGTATATTACTCAACTTGCTCCATGGAGAAGCTGGGGGCTGTCAAGTGATTGTTGAATAGCAGTGTAGCATGCTTCCAAATGAAATTCTTAAATTGTGTAATTGCCTTGCTTTGTTTATGGAATTGTTGTGGGTGAGAGCAGATGCTTCCACTATTCCTAATGTTCTTCCACCATTCTCTTTGGGAGGAAATGTGACTCACAGTCCAGTGATTAGTTGCTGCAGCTTGTTATGTGCATGGTTAGCCTTTTTTGAACCAGAAATCCTTCATGGTGGAATTGTTTCTTGATTGGTTGCTGCCTGCCTGATGGATTTCTGATGAAGTTATGTGCAGTTAATTAAGTATTGATGATTCTGCTGTTTTTTATTCCACCAATTGAGATTCATGATGGATCAGTTGCATTCTTTTGAAAGTGCCTAAGGAGGAGAATGCATCTGGAAATATGGACTCATTTAAAAATAAACAAATAAAGGTCACTTCAAGTTCTGTAGCCTTCAGATTCCTGCAAAAGAGTTTAAAAAGCTACATAACTACTGCAGCATATGGATGTTTATATTTGTTTACATTGGAGGCTTAAGTAGTTCACTTTTTAAATGAATCTGTAACTAGACACTTCATTTTAGGGCCCCTATCATAAATCTTAATTTTGTTTCTGTACAATCTCTTTTCTGTTTCATGGACTCATCATCAAAGGATTATTATGGTATCCTAAAAGTTTTTATGTTGTGGAGAAGTGGTGGGGTGAGTGTTCCCTGTTCTCTTAATAAATTTGGCACATATCATAACCTAAAGACAGACAAAGGGGAATTGAAAAGTGCATAAATAATTTACCTCGGGTTTTCCCCATGTGGCTGGGCCATGCCAACTATCGGTGATGGGAGATGTATTCCAACACATCTGAAGGCATTAGGGTGAACAAGCTTGGGTAATGTAACTTGGTAACAGGAACTCTGAAACTGAATGTTTTATTGTTTGAATAGGAAAATACAGGTTACAGGTCATGACTTGCTTATACATTGCAGTGTATATGCCGGTTGCCAGTTGACATTTTTGCCGCCAAAAGGATCGCCATGTCATTGTTTCCTGCTGTTCTCATGCCAACACTGTTGGATCCTGGAAGATTTTTGTTTTGGTGAGGGAAATTCTATGTATGGGTAAAAATAATACAATAAGGCCATGCCCAGGGGTATTATCTAGCTAATTCAATCTGGTTCCTGAAAGCTGGTCGTTAACCAAATTAGATAACATTTAACAGCAAGGGCAGAGGAAGTGAGCTGGAAAAAACAGGCCTGAGGACATCATCAGAGAGATGATCAGAACTGCAGGTGAAACCATGGGGAGGGAGAATTGGCAGTTCTGGATGGAAGGTCACGCAGAAGAGCAAAATGTGGCTGGCAGACAAACTGAACACCCCAACAAGAATCACCTCTGGCCTATAATTCTTCATGTGTTTTCCTGGCAACTCATTTTGTGCCCTCCCGATGGCTTCCTTTTCCTGAGGAGACATATGCAGGTTTGAAGTATTGTCAAAAGCAATTATTGCCTAATTTAACTAATACTTCTTGCCATATTCCTGTTGCAGAAAGCCTTTACATGATGAGAATTTCACAAAAAGCTGAGAATCACATCACATGAAAATGTGATGTGATTCTCACTTCTTCTCTCGTTCTAGCATGTATACAATATTCTATTTCCAGTGAAGAGCCAGCTTAGTGTAGTAGTTAAGGCATCAGGCTAAAACTGAGAGATTGTGAGGTCTAGTCCCACCTTAGGCCTGAAGCCAGCTGGATGAACTCAGGCCAGTCACTCTCTGTCAGCCCCGGGAAGCAGGCAATGGCAAATCACTTCTGAAATCTTGCCAAGAAAATTGCAGGGACTTGTCCAGGCAGTTGCCAGGAGTCAAGTCCAGTGAAGGTATTGTGACAATTTTAAATTAAACCAATAAATCAGGAAACAGGATTTCAACATTCTCCTTTGTGTAACATGAACATTTCAGAAACTGCTTATTTTACAAGTATGTCTTTCATGAGATCAGCAAGTGACATATGGTTGCCTTGCGTCACTTCTCCTTCTAACATGACTTGTTCCTTCCTGTACTATTACCCTTTCCAGTAAAACTGCCTTTCCTTTTCTCACTGTTACGGCTTTCCTGCTCTAAAAAAAGATTCCTTTGTCTCTCCCAACTTGTCTAATTTAAGAAATAGCACACTAGATAGCATTTCTTTCTTTCTCCAGCAGTGGGATTCATTAGGAAAATGACTGCAATATCAGATTCTGGCCAAGATAGAACTTTTATGGCTTACTGGTGGCTCTTCTTCTTCTTCTTCTTCTTCTTCAGCAAAGACCTGTTATTTCATAGCCACTTGGTTGGCTCACCCTACTTCCTTGTTTTAACTCTCCAGATCTAGGGAGTGGTATTCATGGGTTCTTCGAACTAGGAACCACAGGTTTTCTTGAATTCAAGGCTCTCTTCCATCAAGAAGTGTAAATCCTAAGCAGTGTAGTCTTTCCTGGTGTTGTTTTTGCATACCATGTTCATCTCTCGGTCCTCCACATCAAAAGAGGCTGAAGTTGGTAAAATAGTTTCCATTCCCCTTCTACCACCAGATGAGCTTCCATGGAGTTAAAGTTTTCCATAGCTGCAAGAAGTTATTCTATCCACAGGAGGTAGGTTTTGAATCCCAGTCAATGAACTGAAACCAATTAGCTAGCAAGTAAATTATATTCATTTGTGTGGACCATGTGGAAAAACCTTTCCTTACCATTTTAGAAAAGGTTAAGTAACTGTCCTTTGAGTTGAGTTTGACTTGTGCTCATTTCATGGACATGTCTGGGTAGTTTTCCTGGCTGCAATGTAGAAGTGGTTTACCACTGGTATCTCCCAGGACGTTCTTTTTTTTACTTTTTCAACTTCCCAGTCTAGGCTACACTTCCTGGAGTTTTTAGTGGTCTCTCAGCCAGTTCTGATTCTTCTTAGCTTTCAAGATCAGCTAAGACAATTATACTGTATTTAATCTAGTAAAAGGCCCTTATTAGAATAGATCATTAAAGGAACACAGTTACTTTGGTCTTCTTTCTAGCTCCAGAGAATTATATTTGTGAAGTCTTTCTTTTATGTCTGTTCCTTGTTTTCCTCATGGGATACTGCAAGTTTTGCTTTACAGTATTCAAACATATGCGCGTTCATAGTTTGAATGGAGGAACACGTAGACAATAGTAGGACGTGCTGGAATGCTCCCATGGAATCACCGCCAATAAAGCTATCTACACTGGGACTTTGGGAAAAGAAAACACCCTCTTCCCAGTCCCTTGAGAGAAGGAAGAAAGCTTCTTTAACCAGGCTGTCTTGCTGCCACTCAGTTATCAGGGACAGATTTCATAGATGAAGCATGTGTGACAAAGAGGCCCTTGATGGCAATAGAGACAGGGCAGCAAGTCGCTTCTGAGAGCAGCTGACAATACAAGGATGACTAATGCTCTTGAGTTCACTTCCTACATCATTTCTTCTAAAGTTGCTGCTGCCTGTAGTATTTTTTAAAAGCTCTGTGCAGATGATTGCAGTCAGTGGGGTACCCTGGGTAGAGAAAGGACTTTCATGGGGCAAACTGGAGACTCTGTCTAAATTCAGCATCATTTCTCTTTGCAACTGCAGTGTGGTGATGCTCAAACTGCTGCAAACTTTAAATCGGCTGGCTTCCCATGGATAATGCATTGAAGAGTAATTTTTGTATTTTTGTTCCATTTAATTCCAATTAACTGGATTGGGTTGTAAGCATGCAAACGTAATCCCAGCGGCAACAACTGCTATCAATACCTCGGATGTTATTCATCATGCTACAGAGACTCTTTTGATTTTATTTTTGTTGTTGGCATCTTAAGCTGCAAAGAATAGCTGTTGACAAACCATAAAGAGACATCCCTGAAAACAATATGGTTCTACATTTTTTTTTTTTAATATGGAACTGTATTTGTTGGTATTTAAGCCGGCACCAGTGGGCGCTTGTTTAGCTTAGTATAATTATATATGCTTTATTGTCTGGGTAAATCATGGGGAGTCATTCTTGAATTACATTGGTATATAAAAAATGGATTCAAAAATTATAAATTTAACTCATAGAATCAAAAGGCTAGAAGGGACCTTGGTGGTCTTCTAGTCCAACCCCCCTGCCCAAGGCACAGGATTCCTTATACCATCCCAGACATCCCGGCTGTCCAGTATTTTCTTGAAAACCTCCAGTGTTGGAGCACCTTCAGCTCTGGGAGGCAACCTGTTCCACTGTTTAATCATTCTCACTGTCGGAAAATTCCTCCTTATTTCAGGGTTGGATCTCCCTCTGATCAGCTGCTACCTGTTGCTTCTTGTCCTGTCCTCAGGTGCTACAGAGAATAAATCACCTTCTTCTCTGTGACAGCCCTTAAAGTATATTGGAAGACAGCTTTCAGGTCTCCCCTAAGCCCTCTCTCCATCAGGCTAAATATACCTAGTTCCCTTAGCCATTTTAATTATTATTAATTATTAATTATTATTAATTATTAATTATTATTTATTATTTAATTATTATTATTATTATTATTATTATTATTATTATTATTATTATTATTTATTATTATTATTATTATTATTATTATTATTATTATTATTATTATTATTATTATTATTATTATTATTATTATTATTATTATTATTATTATTATATCAGGGGTCTTCAAACTTGGCCCTTTTATGACTTGTGGACTTCAACTCCCAGAATTCCTCAGCCAATGTGCCTGGCTGAGGAATTCTGGGAGTTGAAGTCCACAAGTCATAAAACGGCCAAGTATGAAGACCCCTGCATCATATGATTTAGCCTCTGGGCCCTTTATTATCTCTGTTGCTCTTCTCTACATAGGTCACTTAAAAATGGGTACCTTGCAGGTATTTATTTCCTGCTTGTTCCCACATTCATGCAAACAATTGAGACAGATACCGATGATCAGCAAAACAAATGTCAATATAGTAGCCCAATCTCAGCCCAATCGACCTCACAGGATTGTTGTTGTGGAGAAAATAGGAAGAGGAAGGGGTATTATGTATATTCACCATTTTGAGTTACTTATAAGGGTGGGATAAAAAAAAATCTAATACCAGAAACATTGAAGTCTGTACATGCTCCCCTGGGACTGGGAGCAGGGGGACAAAAAGTAAAGGAAATGGGGACTGCTGTCTGGAGTCCTGCAGGCACAGAGGACTTGGGCTTGCATTGTCCCATGCCTCTTAATTTCTTAAATGACCCAGTTGTACTGGGCCTGGAGAGGAGCCATAGAGGCATGGAATAAAGGAAGCAACAAGGAACTAAGGCTGCTCTCAAGACATCTGTTGTTTTGGAGATCCTAGCAAGGCTCAGCTGTGCTGCTTCAGCGTTCACAGTTTTCTTACTCTAATCCTAATTCCTGGCACTGAAGCTCATTTTACAAAGGTCCCATATAAATCTTGCTTCCTTGATTATGCTCTGCAGTTAGAGGCTTGACATTTACTCTTGGCAGTTAACAGTTTAGCACATAGAATACAGTTCACAACATTATGACTGAAGTGTCCATGGGGGAAAAAATCAGATTAAAGCTAACAAGATATAAATAACAAACATTCCAATGAACACAGTATTAACATAAGTTTATAATAAGCCAATCCAGAAATAACTCTTGTCATTCACATAAGTTCTCCAGGAGAGTTCCATCTTTAAATGCTTCCAGAAGGATGGAAGTCTACAGTAATTTGCAGAGGGAGGCTGTTGCATAGTTTGGGCACAAACACTGGGGGAAAAAATGCTTAGGAGACTCAGATCACTTCACCTTCCAGACATGGAGAACCAGCAGCAGTTTCACCCAGGATACATGGAATAAAATTGGTTTGATTCTGGTTAGAGAATACAGTCCTGAAAGCAAACCATAAAGGATTTTATAGATTAACATCAGGACTTTGAATTGCACCCAGAAGCAGCAGAAATCCTCTTGCAGCTCTGGTGTATTGACCTCATGACATTGTCTGTCACACAACTGGGTTGCTGTAGCCACTGCAAACTGAAGCTCCTGAGTGGTTTTCAAAGCAGCCTTATGAGGGGCACATTGGAGTGGTCCAAGCAAGTCATGAAGTTGGTGCCTAGTGTGAATGGAGACTAGATAAAGAGTTACTTTCATGTGAGGATGGTAGCTATACAAATATGCTAAATAATTTTAAGAAAAAACAGCATCATGATACAGCTGGGGAATGTGTGTGTTGCAATGAGAGGCAAGTGAGGAAAAAATGCTGTTGGGAAATATGCATTTGCTGTATAATTTTAAAACAATTATATTAGACCTTATGGTACATTGACAATTTGAAATGTTGGACTGACCTTGTAATCAATGTTTGATTGCCTGTACTGCATGAAACTATGGCTCTTTACTTCTCTGTGATTTTTCTAATATTTTTATTCCTTGTTTAAGCAACGGTTTTCAAGAAATTACTTCAAATATTTAATTTTGTATTTCTCTTTCTATTTTTGAAATGGCTTCAGAGGAATAATCATGGTTGTCTTGTCCAGCAAAAACAGAGTATTGTGGCACTTTAAGGACTAACCATTTTTAATTTTGCAGACTGAGCTACTTTGTTCTGTATGATAATAAAAGTGCTGATAGTATGTCTATTTGTCACCTTGTTCCTAAATATCTCCTACCAAAAAAACCCCATGGTTTGCTGGTGGCTTATATGGAATCTGGGTAGCTCAAACTATGGCTTGACTGTGTCTGAACATAAACTTATGGGTTATCTCAGTTTTGTTTAAGACACCCACCAAGAAATATCCATGGGTTGAAAAATGAGAGTCAAATGTCATTCTGACAGCTCAAAGTTCATACTATGTTTCAAACACCGAAGTTATTTTTATGGCTTACACGAAGTGACATTTGAAGTTCCTCTTTCTATGATTTTGTAGCAACTTCTGATGTGGTGGGTCGCTGCTGTGTGCACCAGGGAGATGTAGCAGTGAAGGTTTTGAAGTTGAGTTGTGGAGCCTACCAACAGACATAGAAGCCACTTAAGTGACTTTGGGCCAGTCATTCTCTCAGCTCAACAACGCTCTGGAAGAGGGAGTTTGGTGTAGGCTGCCTTGAATTCCTAGAGGGAAGGAAGGCTGTACTGTACGTCTATCCAATAAAAGGTAAAGACATTGCTTTTTTTATTCTCCGACCAAATAGCAGAGGAACAAATGATCAGCTCCTAATTGACGAGATGATTTTAGAAAACAGTAAGAGAAGAAAGACTAACATGACTGTAGCTTGGATTGATTACAAGAAGGCATTCATATCATTGTATAAGAAAGTACCTAGAAAATAAAGGAGTCAGTAGAAACACGCTTTGTGCAAAGATCAGTGGTACAATGGAAGACCCAAGTTGTTGGTCAGTGGTGATAAACTAGGGGAAGGTTAATATGAAGAGAATGATTTGGCTTGCAGAGAATGAAAAGCATTTGATCAGAATCACTCAGTGAGCTTATGCCTAAGATAGACCCAGATGTAGGTCAGTTGGGAGGATGTTAACACACTCCTGTGGGAATACCGTATGGAGGTTGGCTGCCATTTGTTCCCATCTCTAGTGTTACATGTAACTTTCCAATAAACATACTTGATTGAGAATTGAAATGGCACACTCTTAAAATAACTGAAAGTTAATTGCTCAAACCTTCCCTATCCTGTGGCCAACATCTGTGAATAATGCTTTCCTTTCATTGCTTTTAAATTTTCATTTGGCAGAATAATTCAGATAGTGTAGAGACCAGGGTTGTGGTTTGCTGAACAAAACCTCTCCAATAGGCAAGGATTTCCACTACATTCCTTGCTGAGATGACAAAGGGGCAGGTTTCCTTCTTGTTACAACTTGTTAAAAACAAAAACTACTTCCTCTCTACTCATATGACCGACTTTTGCCCTGTTTTAAATTTTAAGAGTCATCTCCTGTCTTGGCTTCCTCCTGCTTGAGATAATATATTTGAAATGGGCAGAAAATGGCTTGAAGCTGTGGTTGCACGTCTCAAGGCCATTGATTGAGGAGCTGGGTGGAAGTAAACCTAGGAAAAGGAAGGCAACAGCCAGAGATTTATATGGCAATAAAAATCATAGGACAAGGCAGCGGTTTGCCAGTCTGACACCCGCAGATGTGTTGAGACCACTGGAGGCCATAATTTCTGGGAACTGGAGTCACAAAGTGCCCTTTTATTATTTTTAGTATTTTAATTTATGATAGAATCCTTTGTCAGAGATTCCTTCATTGGATTTTTGAAATTGAAGATTAATTTATTATTATATTTGTTTTGTATATTCCTGGTTCCATTGGGAAGAAGAACAGTATACAAATTATTTCACCAACCAAATCAGAAATAATAATCTAGGAAAGTCTGGTATAGAATGAAGTGATGGAATATTATTATTCCCATTGGAGTTGGATGGCCAGAAAATTTAAAATAATAATAATAACAGTTTTCATGCATTGCTACCTGCTATTGTATGTGATGTAAAAATAAGCTGTTTCCACATATGTAGAAAGAAAACTGCCCAAATAGCAGAGGGACAAATGATCCACTCTTAATTAACAAGATGATTTTAGAAAACTGTAAGAGATGGAAGGCTAACATGAATGTAGCTTGGATTGATTACAAGAAGGCATTCAACTCCCTGCCATATCATTGGACAATCAAGTTCCTAGAAATAATAGGAATCAATGGAAACAACAGACAATTTGTGCAAAGATCAATGGCACAACGGAAGACCAAGTTGTTGACAATGGTGATAAACTGGGAAAGGTTAATATGAAGAGAGGAATCTTTCAAGGAGACTCACTGTCACTGCCATTGTTTGTAATTGCATTGATTCCTCTTGTCAACAATACTGAACAAGTCAGGCCATGGCTATCAGACATCTAAAACACTTGCCAGGCTATCTTACTTCCTTTAGATGGACAATCTGAAGCTGCATGAAAAAAAACATCTAAAATAGAACCAGTGCTCAGGACCAATGTGCCATCTTTACCCTCAGCAGGGTAAAATACTGTAGTGAAAAGCGAAAGGATTGAGGTGTCCTATGGAAATAACATCAAGAGCCTGAATGAAGAAGATCACTACAATTATCTGGACATCCTTCAAGCTGACAGCATCAATCACATTGAAATCAAGAAGATTAGAAGTTAGCACATCATGAGAGTGAAGAAGATCTCAAAGTCCAAACTCAGTGGAGAAAATACCATCAAGGCAATTAGCACCTGGGCAAGTCCAGTCATTACATATACAGCTGGAATAATCAACAGGATTCCAGTGAAACTAAAACCGCTAATATGAAGACCAGAAAAATATTGACAATGAATCCACACAGTGACTCTACTTATCAACTTATCATAGGTGGGTGTGGAATATATGCAGATACATGAGTTCATTCAAGAAGGGCATGGGAAGAATATCTGAAGGACAGGGAAGAAAATGCACTAAAACTAGTATACCATTAAGGCCTACTGAGTATTGGGGAAACCAAACTGGTGTACAAGTAGAAATGATGGTCCATTGGAAGATCTGCAAGAAATACTATTTGTCTGCAAGCAAGAACTGGTTGAACCACAAAATAGACGAAGTAATAGAAAATGAAGAAGCTAAAGTGCTCTTTAGTTTTAAAATTAAAACAGACAAGCCTCTGTCACACAATATCCCAGACTTAACCATGCCACTGTTTGTACTTAGTCTGTGCCATCTCCTTCTAGCAGCTAACTAGATGGTCCACTGTTCTTCAGCTTCCTTGCAGAGGGTGGTACATGCTGTCTGTTGCTGTCTTCTCAATTCTGTCTTTGTATATATTTGCTCTTAAGGCTTAGTCTTTTGCAGCCAGAATTAGCCCCACTTGTCTCTTTCTTCAACTTTCCTGTTCTTAGCCATTGTCGTTTTGTTGTTATTTGCTCTGCCTGCTATACTTTTTTTAATGTACTGGCCATGTAATACTTTGTTTTCCCATGTCTTTTTTCTGTTCTTCGTTTAGGCTTTCTTGTAAGACAGTTTGGTCTCTCCAGTAGTCAGTAAACTCACATGGTTATACTAGCTTCAGTGCATCTTCTTCACTGTCCTTCAGATATTCTTTCAAAGCACTTTTTTTCCTAGTTACTATTATTCTCCTTTTTCTTTCTTTTTAATTTTTTTAGGTATTTTAACTTTTGTTAAATTTGCTTCATCTATCTATTTTTCTTTTTAGCAATATAAAAAATGCAATGGAGAGTTTAATACTAAGTAATTAGCTTAAGATCAATACCATTACCATGTAATTGATACTTTGTTTTGAGTTTCAGTGGTTCTTATTTTAATATAGTTTTTGACTTTGGCAGAAAAAGCCAAATAGTTTTATATTTGTGATATCGATATCCTAAATTGTAGTTAATATTGGTAGATTTTCTTCTTTCCGTATTTTTAACATTTTGTTAACAGTCTATTATTTAAATAGCTTAACCTCTAATCATCGTATACTGTAAGCATCACTTTATTGAAACAATGCAATGTCTCAAGATGCACAACAATAAAAGGAAAAGGAAAAGAAAAAGTATTATGCTGAGGACAGCAGAACATTTGGACTAGCTCTAGGCAGAGTGAGATTTGGGAAATTATCTGCCAGCCATTTAATCGGGCAATACTGTATTTTTATTTCATGGGAAGAGGAGAGGATCTCCACCTAGGACCAAAATGTTCTGGCAAGTGTGTTGGGTGTTATGCATTTTGGCTTAGTGAGTTGTACATTGTACAAACAATGTACAACAGTTCATTGCCTCAGGCACAAATGTCTTGGCCAAGCCTGCAAACCTCTTACTATCCCTTTCACTTGAATAAAACTAACCATCAGAATGAGGCTGATGAAAGGGATGTCCTTCGCCCTTTCTGAGGTGTTTTTTTCCCCTGCTGACCCTAAGCAGCCTTAGGTATCTTAAATCCATAAGCAGGGCAGGAGGCCATCAGCTGATCTTTCTGCTGTTTGGACCACAAAATGCTTTTTGTTTTTGTTATTTATTTGCCGTGTGTTTCCCATCTTAGCTAACTGCCTGCCCAAGAAGTCTTCAACTAGACTGACACTGCCAGCCTGTGGTGACAACCAGAGGCCGGTGACTCCATTTGAAAAAGGAAGGAAGAAGAGTAAGACCTTTTTTGAGCATGTTCCTTCCTCAGGGTCTGGTCCAGGCTCCTCCTTCAGAAGCCTAGTCTTTCCAACAGCAATAGGAGTATCAGAATATGATGGTTCTTCCACCTTTCAGTGTGAGCTCCATATATTCTCCCTGTAGATCAGCATTATAGCATTATAGATCAACCTCCACCCACGAGAACAGAACAACTTCTACCCTGCAACACCATAGTTGCTTTGTGCAGAGAACGAGGAAGGTGACCTTGATAGAAATATGTAAGAACTGTTACCTAGGCAAAAGGGTTGAACCATTTTTTTAAAATCCATTAAAATAATGAGGTAATTTTAGGAAGTGGGCACAGGTGGATGCCTTTCTAATTCTGGAATATAAGGAGGACAATCAGACCCAAAGGTGCTTTTCCAAAAGATAACTGGACTTTCATGGGGTTTTTTTTTCCTTGAAAACATTTTGCTTCTCATCCAAGAAGCTTCTTCGATTCTGACTGAATGGTGGGGAATGGAAGAATTTGCAGTCATCTGCTTGTTAGCACTCTGAGAGTAGTTGAGCCACTTGGAGGGTTACCTGAATCATATTGCAAATGGGTGTGCATTTATCCCACCTTTATTATTTTTTTTATTATTTTTACAAATAATAAATTGTTATGCTCCCCCTGTGACAGCATGGGCCATACTGCTATTTTGATCCCAGGCACCATCAATGGCTTACGGATGATATACTGTCTGGTTGGAAATGCTTTATTTGTTCCTTCAGCAAGCACCGGCTGGGTTGTTAAGTAAATAATGTTTACTTCTCTTCCATGAGTTCAGTCTCTTGATTATAGGATCCTTCTATAACTGAGGAAGTCAATAGATTCAGGCATAGCATGCTGACTAGGTAAATAAAATCATAGCAAGTGGGATTGTTTCATTGCTTAAGAAAGCCAACTAAGCCATGTTAGCAAGATGGCCACATGGGAAAGTGTCAGAACTACCTGTGAATGACCTTAACTTTGGGAAACCACTACATGGTCTTTGATCTTGTCTTCTCTTTCTCTCTCTTTTCCCCTTGTGACACACTGCATTCTCCTGTTCTGTAGCAATAGTTTACAGTTGGCATAGTCTAGCTCAGAGGTCCCCAATCTTTTGAGCACCAGGGACCAGTTCCGTGAAGAGAGATTTTTCCGCGGACCGGAGGGAGTGTGGTTTCATGTACTGCCTGCATCCCGTGGATGGGGCTTTGCTTGTTTGCGTGGCCCGGTTTCTGGCATGCCGTGGCCCGGTGCTTTTTCTTGCTAACAGAGAATAAGTCTTTTTTCTGACTGTCTGCAGGACCTTGGAAGGGAAATTTTCCATCCCGACTGAGACTCTTTTTTTTGTGTGTATTAAACCTGTTCCAAGTGAGGCAGTTGTTAAGCATGGGAGCCAACAGGAAAAAAAAAATCAATCTGTGGGTTGTGTGGCTGTTTGTGTTACGGAGTGGGTTATGCAATTTTGGATTGGAACTTTTAAATGTTGTTTTTGTAAATGTGCTTTCAAGTCAGTCTTTGACTCCTGGAGACTGTCTGGAGAAGGTTTTCTTGGCTACATTTTCGGATGTGGTTTGCAACTACCTTCTTTCTAGGGCTGAGAGTGTGAATGGACCAAAGCCACTTAGCTGGATTTGTGCCTAAAGTAGGCCTTGAACTCACAGTCCCCTGATTTTTAGCATGGTGCCTTAACCAATATCCCAGACTGTCCCTCTTTGAAGAATTGTACCACCCCAAAATTACCTGTGAGCTAAGCCTTCTGTGATGGAGCCAAATAAATTACCCTTGTTTGATTTTTACAGCTGATTAATGTTCTAATAGTTACAAAACCTTGGAAATAAGCTTGAGAAATGCAGATTATTTTTTCAAAAAGTGTAGGATAGTTGCTTAAATATATTCCAGAAATACTGAAATGCTGCTTCTTCTTCGTTGGTTGGTTGGTTGGTTGGTTGGTTGATTTGGAATTGCTTTGCTGCAACATTATTTAATCAACACTAACCTATAACTAAATTTTATTTGGGACCCTGTTTATGAAGGACTGCTAAGCTCATATCCAAATGCAACCTTCCCCCACACTAATATATTTGGAACACAGGCCTCATTGTGCCTAGCTCTTACCTTGTATGTGCTGGCAGGGGATGATGGAAGATGTCATTCAAATGGGAGCAGCTGGCCTTCTCGGTCTTGTACTCTCCCAGTGTGTTGGACCACAGCACCTGATGACTGAGAATAATGGGAGTTTTAGTCCAATATTTCTAAACGGTGTCAACCTGTAGAAGATTGAAATAACTGGTATTAACCAATATCAGTTATTTGGGGTTCCACAGAACCCTAAGGGTTCCATCAGAGGTTACTAGAGGTTCTTTGGAGTGCATGATTTCTTTCTTTTTCTTTTTTTTAAAGACCAAACAAAACCTCTCCAACCTCCAACATTGGGTTGGCCTGCTAGAGTATCTGCAGATCCTGGACAGGGGTGAGGATTGTGCATACATGTGCAAACAGGGAGGTGACCAGAAGACTGAGCTGAGCTGAGGAGGAAGTTGAGTGAGGAATAAAGAAGAGAGGAGAGAGAAGCAGCAGGTGGTGAGAGAGAGAGAGTCTGTAAGAGAGAGTCACCCTCTCCTTGTGACGGCTCTCCTTGCCAGCGCATGCCTGCCTTTCTGCAGGTACAGCGGCCCAGGGGCCTCCATCTCAGGGCAGGTGCAGAAGATCTGGGCTAAGCTGGGCTGGGAATCAGCAACCTCAGGAGCCATCCACAAAGGTACGGGAGAAAGAGGCAGAAGAAAGAAAGAAGTTTAATTCTTTATTTTAATTTAAGAACACTTCCAATGTATACGTACAGGTGTACACAGGAGACAAATATAATAATTTTGTAACTTCTGCCCTGCATTCGAGTCTGAGTATGCAGGGGTTCCTCAAGCTTGAAAAACATTTGAAAGGTTCTTCCAGGCGCAAGAGGTTGAGAAATGTAGCAGACACATCTCCCAAACAGTTATGTTTTAGCAATGCAATGTAAATAGCGGCGTATAGTTGATTGTTAAGAGAAAACTCTCTCATCTTATGTGGTTGCATGCTGAGACTCTGTTTATGCACCTTCACTGTCTCCAGCCTGGTGCCCTGCAAATGAATTGGATTTTCCGCCTTCGTGATTCCCCGGCTAACGTGGCTTGCAAGATTATTTCGCTGCCTTCTGCTATTTCATTCCTGTAGAGATAAGCCTTTGTTTTCTTGCTGAGAGAAGAGTTTCTGTTTCTGCCATGCCGGGTCATTTATTCAATGTTTGTTGAAGAAATGCCTTAGTGGTTCAGAAAAGGCCGATTCTCATCATGTGGCTTTGAGCTCCTTGGCCACAATAGCTCTTGTCTTGGTTGCAGTCGCCCTCAAGGAGAAGGGAGGTTAAAGGAGCTAAGCCAACGCTTCTGATGGTCCTCCTTTCATTCTGTGAGTATGGTAAACCATTCGTTGTTAAATGCTCCTCCTTGGCAGGTTGCCTGTCATGGAAAAACAAGTCATCCAGGCCCTAGATACGACTATCTGCCAACGGATGAGGCATGCTATTATGCTGGTGGAGTGTGAATCCCAGTATTTTGCCATTGTACTTGCTAGGTGATTAAAAGAAAAGAAAGAATTCTTGAGGGCCGTGCTGGCAGCTGAGTTTGGTGACCATTCTCGTGTAATTAGTCATTCTCTCTGTGAATGGGCTGCTCACTTGGCAAAGGAACATAACCCCAGTTTTCTCTTCATTTATTTCGTTAGTTTATTTTGCTTTTTGTACAGCAGCTTAAGATAGTGTGTACAGCACTCTCTCTTCCTATTTTGCCTCACAATAACAACTGGTAGAGAGAGTAACTGGTCCAAAGTCACCCACAGAACATTTGTGGCCAAGAGTAGACTTGAAACTGGACCTTGCTAATCCTATCCCTACCCCTTAACTATTACACCATATTGGGGATGCATATCGTTCAAACCTGACCTTCCTGCATGAGATAAATTGCAGAGACCTTTGCCAGCAACAGCCTGAATAAAGCACCATATAGGAAAAATTGGGGGGGGAGGGGATGACACACTGCTATTTTGGCCTTCCAAATGATAACTCCTTAATAAAACTTCCAATAGATTTCAGGTAGGTCAAATAATCTTACCAATGCATAACTTCCCACTGGAAATAGAACACTATTTTACTTTTAGGTTAGATTTGACTCGGGAAGTTGCATGTCTTTGTGGTGCATTTAGTATATTAAGCACTCTGAATGAAATTTAAAGCCCTGCATGGTTATGAAAAGATTTGTGTCCAACCACCTGCTGTAGGATCCCTAAGAGCAAGAAATATCCATAGGAGGTGCAGGAGTCCACCTGGGATCTCTCAGATAATCACAAGAAGCTAATTAGATATATGAACTTCAATCCATCGCGCCTGTTTCGGGGTCACCGAAAAAACATTGCCCTGTTGTATTTCTGTACCATTATTCCTGCTTATCTGGGGGAGGTTGGCTAGAGTCCTTTTTGCCAGCTCTGGTGGTCTCTGATACCTGCTGGTGTTGTTTTCCTATTTGTGGATTGTATCGACTTGTATAAATATTTTCTCCCTCAACATACAGATGGCAATGGTCCCAAAATTTATAATGGATAAGGCAAACTACTAATGCATCAGCCCCTCTTTCTCTGTTGACACGAGCTCTATTTCTTGCCCACTCAAGCAATTTGAGAATTGCTGTATAGGATGCCTGTTCTCCTGGGATGCTTGAGGGCCTGGATTATTTATTACATTGCTCCCTTCCTGAGAGGGGCCTCTCTTTTAAACATTTATGGCTTCCTCTCCCATGCCATGTATTCTTGCTGGGATGCTGAACTAAGGGTTGCTGTTCTTCTGCAGAAGAAGAGATCTCACTTTAAGGTAGCTATGAAACTAATACAGGAGGCTTATCTGCTGGGCATAATGAACCCAGATGCTCTCAAATTTTTACTGCATGTGCACACACAAACACCCACCTGATACCTCATATGTCTCAGAAACGAGAAAATGGCTAAACTAGCCATAATAGCATGCTTTGACTGAATTATGTTATATAGCTGTTTTATCCTAGTCATATCTCTATACATTTTGAAGCATGTAGAGCAGGGATGTCAAACTCGCAACGTCACGTGACGTGTCGTGACGTATTGCGACTTTCCCCCCATTGCCGGCAATGGGGTGGGCGCGGTTTCGGCATTACGCATCCAGCCCACTGGCCGGCAGTTTGAAACCCTGATGTAGATATTGGTCTGCTAATCTAGTTTAGAAATGTTTCAGCAGACAGCTGTTCTTATCTGACCACTAAAGCTTAGCGGGACCAGACTGGTTAGTCCTTATATGGGTGATTCTCAGGGCTGCAGATAAGACTGGGGAGCTGGGGAAAAAATCTAGGCGGCCAGGACAACCACTTCCATAGGATATATAGACATCTTCTTAAAACATCCATGAGACAAGCTTGACTTGAAGGAGATTTTTCTATTTTAGTGACCTGTGGTTAGGAGAGTGGTGAAAACCTACCCCGTATTTCTGTTTTTTTTAAAATATATATTTACCCTTCAAATACTGTAAATTATGGAGCAGCTAAAATAGTATATTTAAAGCACCATGTGATAGCTAATGTAGTGTTCCCCAAAGCGTGTGTTTCCTATATCAAACCATTGCTCACGTTGGCTGGGATTTCTGATTATTTCAATTGATTTATCTGGAGAGGGGCACATTGGTAAGGAAGGAATGTTAAAGCCATGGTGACACTCCTTAACAACAGCATCCATCTGCAGATCACATCAGCAGGTAATTAAAAGTTAGAAAGCTGAAAAACCTAGTTAAAAATGCTCTTGGCAAGAGCTAGGAAGAATTAAGAATTTTCCATGCTGGGTGGGGAATTCTGGGAGTTGCACATTTTAAAGTTGCAAAGGTTGAGAAACACTAGTATTCCTAAGAAAAGGAACAATCTCTCTATTTATCTTCTATGCGCTTGAACTTGCCTAATAAAAATATTGCAATCTATATTAAGTCTCCTTGTTTACCATTTTTCTCCTCCCAGTAAGCCTTCAAGGTGCCACAGTAAGGCTCTTGTTTATATTAGGCCAGCGCAGAAAGCTTGAACAACATGAGGCCACTGCCCTCTAATGGCCATGTGTGTCATTGCAGTGAATTTTTAAAAATGTATTTATTTGCCGGAACTTGACTGAAGAACAGGAAAATCAAATACACACTTTTGCCAGGGAGTATGGAAAAACATTCCCAACTGCACTTTGTTGTTGCTTAAGCCTGTCCTGCAAGACTAAAACAGGAGGGACATGTTTTACCGCAAAGGCACATCATGTTTGTCACATCCAGATTGCTAATAGAAAAAACTCCAGCTGGGAATGAAATATCCTTTTAAAGAAGTATCATTTTGTCTAACCACCCTATCTTCTATATTGCAGACATGGGTGAGCCCAGTCTGAAAGCTTATAGGGTCTGTTTTGGTTTTTACTGGATCCCAAGTAAAAGCAAAACCACACACAAGTTAGGGATATGGTTTGAGCGAGAAGACACACTTAAAACTAAAGAATGGGCGTCTCTAATCTAATCTTTAATCCAAAAATGGTTTTACTGTAGGAATGTAACTTGGTCTGTACACACACACACAAACACACACCTGTCTGTTTCTTTCAAGCCTACTTTGTCTCAGGAGCCTAATTTAGGACACAGACTCATACTTTTTCTGGTTTTTATTAACATCAAAACTACCCTTCCCCACAACCTCCAAACCAATCATCCCCCGCAGCTCAGCCTCCATCCTAGTCCAAAGTTTGGGGGGGGGGGAAGAGCCACGGGACAAGAGTTATACTCATATTGAAGAAATGGGGTAATAGAATCATTAAAGAAAGGATGCAAACGGAGGAACAAAATGAAGGGTCAAAAATTAAGATATCTTTTTAATTAGTTTAAATAATTGAATTGTTGAATTGTCCCCCAGCAAGTTGGCCATGGCGAATTGGCCACAGCAAGTTGTTCCAAGGGCTGGGATTGCCATTGACAACGCACATCTCCAAGGTCCCATCAGATGACAACATTTAAGACAGGGGACTTGGCGTGTGCCCACTCTATCTAATCTAGTAGGATCCTCAGGGAGAGGTGGTCCTCAGGTAACCTGGCCCTCTACTTTAAAGCTGATAACCAGCACCTTGAATTGTACCCCGAAAGCAACTGGAAGCCAGTACAACTCCTGCAGCAGTAGTATTAGTCAGGTGACCCACGGTGTATCTAAACTGTGTGTGCCACTGCATTTTGGGCTAGTTGCAGCTTCTGGATGCAACTACATGGCAGCCCCAGGTAGAGTTACTTGGGTAGTTGCAATCTATTTTTAAGATGCAGCACAAGTTGGTTTTTGGACTATTTCTGAATATTAGTACAGTGTTAGTA
This sequence comes from Azemiops feae, assembly GCA_023970755.1. Classification (NCBI taxonomy): domain Eukaryota; kingdom Metazoa; phylum Chordata; class Lepidosauria; order Squamata; family Viperidae; genus Azemiops; species Azemiops feae. The sequence goes on along the minus strand of JALGBA010004297.1, from coordinate 3,511,715 downwards.
AAGCACTTATGAATGGATATGTGCCACTTCCTTCTAATCCACAGGCCTTTCCAGCTGCTAGAATCAAATGGAGAAGCTGTTTCAAACTGGTGTCCTCTGGGTATGTTGGAACTGCAGCTTTCTTGATCCCCATCCAACAGAATCATTTATTTATTTATTTACTTACTTACTTATTTCCCATCTTTATTATTTTTACAAATAATTCATGGCAGCATGAAACATGTCCAACACATCTTCCTCCTCTTATTTTCCCCATAACAACAACCCTGAGGCTCAGAGAGAGTGACTGGCCTAAGGTTACCATGCCAGTTTTTCATGCCTAAGGCAGAACTAGAACTCAGGATTTCCTACTTTCTAGCCTGGTGCTGCATGAGGAATTCTGGGTATTGCAATCCTAACATGCTATAGACCCCAGGTTAAGGAAGTTTGAAATAGAAATTTCATTCCTGATGGCTTAACCACAGTGTAATATACGGAAATAATATATATTTCATTTGGAGGAAAGGAAGTCTGTGGGAAAGAGTTACGGTTTTATGTGACGATGGGAAGAAGCTTTCATGTTTTTGTTTTGTGGTTGAGGGACTAAGATTCCAGTTCTTAAGTTTATTGGATTAATTCCAGCATCTAACTTCATGCAATAGTCAACTGGATTTCTGCGAATGCAGAGATAGTACTGTATATCTTAACATTCATGTCTGTAAAATATTTTAAATTTAGGGCCATCACCACATCTTCAGGAAGTGGATTCCATAGCTGATTTATGATGGATATCACATTCCTTTGATGCAAGAATTCTGAATGATTATCAAGATAGGGACCACTGTACTTTCTCAAAAGATAGACCTGTTTAAATATTAGATCATTTTATGTTTAATAAATACTTTCCAGTAAATTACCTAGAATCAGTGTTAAACAATTAAGCAACTTATCCAATCTTTACTCAGTCCCTTTTTAAAAATAGTTGTTACATAGGACACTTTGAACCCTCTAATACAGAAGGCAGTTTTGGTGACCTCTTGCATCTCTTTTTCTAAAGACCAGCAATTTCATATGAGAGATCTATAAGACTCCTTGGGCCAATGGTTAACTATCAGTTTGTTGTCAGTAAGGCCCAGAACTTTTTCTTACCCCTGTTTGTCTCAGTTTTTCAAAATCTTAAATTTTTTTAAATGCCTTGCCTTTTCACTTAAGAGTGAATTCAGAATTTCTGCAGATTCATTCATTCATCTATCAAACCTGAATGTTACCCAACTCCACTGATTGGGAGGGGGGGAACTCACAACAATCCAAACAAGGAAATCACAATAAAACTAATTACCAAGAAGGGGGGGGGGAGAAGACAAAATATGGCAAGAATGACAGATTGGATAGATAGTCTTCATAGCTCTTCTAAACAACAGCAAAGTGAGGGCCATCCAGATCTTGGGAGAACCTCATTCCAGAAGGCAGGTGCTGTTCAGAGAAGGTGCACTTCAGAGTCCTTTTAGATGACATTGATTAATCAAAGGAACCCGGAGCATGCTAACCCTGCAAGATTGAATTGGCCGGGCAGATTCTTCTTCTTTATTAGTTCCACTGTCATGCTTTGCCTCTTGAGCAGATTTGTGCTGTGCTGTCTTATAAATAATAGTGACTTGACCTCAGCCAATTGAAACCTCTGGCTGACCTTTGTTGGGCTTGGAAAATGAACAGAGCTGATTAGTACTAGGATGGGAAACCACTAACCCAGAGGCCCCCAACCTTTTGGGCACCAGGGACCGGTTCCATGGAGAGAGGTTTTTCTGTGGACCGCAGGGGGCATGGTTTCTAACCAATCTCATATATATATTTCTACAACATTGCCCAGAAATATAACGCCACCAGGAAAATTACACGAAGGCGTATGTAAGGTCACCAATCAAGCTTGACTTGAAGATCTTTTATCTTTTGCCCCAAGTTGCTGATATATAATTATTGCCATTGGAGCCCAGGTAAGGACATGGCTCTTCAATGCTGTTAATGGCATTGGTGTAACATACCTTTCTTGGAACTTTTGCAAGAGATTATTCTTATCCTATTGGAATGTGATTAGTTGGTTATAAAGATGAACCGGGGAATCTTTTCTCTTGGATATAAGTACAGCATTGCCACACGAAGGACTGCACGAACAAAAATAGGTGCTATTTTTATGGAGTCTTTGAGACTCCTGTTATGTTCTGTTGATCTGATGTATATAATAACCGAGTCACCTTCTACATGTTATATATAAGATATTATTTGACCATTGTATAAGCTGTTAGGAGCGGTTAGCTTTTCCCATGGTAGTATGAATAGGTCAAAAGGCTGAGGCAGCCTAATCTAAATAGCTCCAGTAGTAAAACTGGTGAGGTAACATAAGTGGCCCTGTAAACCCTAGCTGACCCATTCACTAATTGCAAAATCTCATCTATTTGTGTTCTATCCCTTGTTGCATGACTCTTACCATTCTCTGAAGCTTTCTTCTTCCTGCAGAGAATGATACAACTACTGGCCAATGTGAATAGGTCAGGATTTATTAACTTTAATCCTTAAAGGTCCCTTGTGTAAACAGGCTTAGGATGACTGAGGGAAAGTTTCAATTCTGAAATGAGTGAGAACTGTGGTAAGGGGTATAAACCAACCATAGATCCTGCTTTGGAAGGTTGAAAAAGTCTACTTGGGGAATGGACTGTTTCCAAAACCATCAGCTTTGATTCCAGTCTGAATCCAAATCTTACTATAGGAAAATGGCATTTCTGTGGCTCCTTCTGGAAGTCAGTAAACAACTGAAGTGTTTTTAAAAACAGTATAAAAGAATTGATTTCAACATTTGGATTAATGCCATAGTCCCTTGAGGAGATGCCAAACTTCAAACAAACAAGGGTTTTCTGTACAAGAACAGTATGTTTGTGTGCATGTGTGTGTGTGTAGGGGTACTTAATGTAAAAAGAAATAAGATTGCGGAGGCTTTGGGGGAAAAACTTGCAGCATTCACAAGGATAGATTTAAAGAGAATAGTGCCTTTAAAGTTGATCTGAAGGAATGTAAAAACAGCATTTGTTTTTAATCCACCCAGTGAGTTTGAATGTCTTTTTAAAAAAATATACTTTATTTTGCAGAAATTACAGTTTAGGGAAAGGATCAATAACTTAGGAGGCTACTAAAAGTCAGACTCCCAAACCTTTCATCATTTCTAAGCAGAGCTCCAAGACTTGAAAATATTTTTTAAAAGAGACCGGAATGATGTGCCCTTTCTGACAGTTTCTGTTTCATGTCCAAACTGCTTATACTGAACCCATTAATATTTGGTTCTCCTTCTGTTTACAAAAAGTTTTTAACCCACTGTACAGACACTGGTCCTGTATCCTCATTTGGAAATATTGGCCTGTAATGTGAAATCTGAAGTATTTCCCATCCTAGCTAAACACAATTTCCTGAAAAGGTACAAAATAATACAATATGCATTACCTTTACAGGTAGTCCTCATTTAAAGACACAATTGTGACTGGCAGGTCTGTTGTTAAATGAGGCCCAATGTGACCACAATTTGCATTTTTTCTGCTGATTTCTCCATTGACTACTTGTTAGAATAGCAATAGCAATAGCACTTACATATCGCCCCATAGTGCTTTACACACAGTATTCTCTGGGTGGTTTACAATGTCAGCATATTGCCCTGAACAATCTGGGTCCTCATTTTACCAACCTCGGAAGGATGGAAGGCTGAATCAACTTTGAGCCCTGACAGGATCGAACTCCAGGCAGTAGGCAAAGTTTGCCTGCAATACTGCATTCTAACTACCAAGACTCCTTCCACAGCCTAAAAGCTGACCGTGAAGCTCACAAATGGCGATCATGCAATTGTGGAATGCGGTCACATTGGTAAATGCCCACCAGTCACATGATTGCAGTTGTAAGTGTGAGCAGCCATCGATAAATTTACTTTTCAGCACTCTCATAACTTTGAACAGTTGCTAAGCAAGGCTGTCATTAAGTGACGACTACCTGTAATCATACTATTGAAATCCCCCTTACTAGCTTAGTAATTTTACGAAGGCAGGGTACAAATGAATTAAAATAAATTAATATTGATTAGTCAAAGTCTTCTGGTTGATGCGTGTCTAAATCCTGAGCTGGAAAGTGAAAACAATGCAGTTGTGGTTTTGCATTACTATTGTAATTGGGTTTTTTTTGCCTGAGTGCCCTTAGAGTTTTTATATTGTTTCGATGCTGTTTATCTGTTTTTAGACACCTACTGTGGCAGACCTGCAAATCAAAACTAATTTGTTAATTAATCCTTTTGCACATTACCAAGCTGCTCTGCCTCCTTGAAACCAGCTGTGGTTGTTGCTCAATAAATGTTTAATATGTTAATCTATTGATCCATCACCCTCCCTAAGTCTTCTTTCCCTAACCTAGAGCTTTCAAACTATGTTGGGACTGCATTTCCTCTGGTGGCTGGGGGTGATGGTTGGAAATTACAAGGAGGATGCCTTTAAATGTGGGGAAGATGGCTTTTAATAAAATGAACACGAGAGAGTACTCGGTTTTAAATTCCTCCCTTCTTTCCTCATTATAGATAGACTAATACCTTCCAGTCCAAGATGGCAGACAGCGATAAAAATGGAAGCAGCCGTTCTAGCACCAGTAACAGTCGACTTCAGAGCAAGAAGCCCCCCAACCTCTCTATAATGATCCCACCAGTGAAGACAGAAGAGGAAAGCAGCCAAACAGTGGTATGAATTATTGAGATCCATAAATGTCTATTGAACGTGAGATTTCCACTGTTATGTGCTATCTAGAAAGGTGTCTCTTATAATAGTGCATTACAGCAATGCAAAATAAAAATAAAAATGCTTCAAAATCAAAAATGTGAACTGGGCTATTTCAAGCACAAAGTGTTTTGTACTTTAAAGCCAGTTGCTCTAAGTTAAAACACTTCCCAAATGCTCTTTATAATCTGTTATCACTCTTGAAAGCAATCTGATGTTAGCAGTTGTTTTGAGTCTCAAAGAACTGGCTTTCCCCTCCCATATGGGAATGATCATGGGCTGAATTGTTCAACCCCACCATCATAGATTAGTGTTAACACCTTGACACTTAGAAAGGAGTGGGACCACTGAAATTCAGTGCTCCTGACTCTCAACTTTGGTTCAGAAGGATAAAGTGCTCCACAACTTCAAACATTGCTGAAAGATCTAATAGGAAAACATCCATTCTAGACAATCTGCTTCAGCCAGGGTCTTTTGTGTCTATCACCTTCTGCAGAATCTTCCCTGAAAGAGGAAGATGAGAGACTAGATGTAAATTGTCTAATAAGACTCTATCAAGCATTCACTTCTTCTGGCTGCAGTATTCAGACATGCAAATATGCTGCGGTGTTCTCTCCTTATAGGGTGGTTGTTAGAGGTTCAATTGGATCTCATTTGATCAGAATTGTTCTGTTTCAGTAAAGCATTCCTGAATCCAGACAATCTGTCTTTAGATGGACTGTCTTCCAAAAAGCCACCATAGTAATAATCTTTGTGATAACCAGCCAGTTAAATTACCTTAGCTTTTATCACATTGACTTGCTATGTCTCACCATTTAAAAGCATTATCTATTCTCCTGCATATACTGTATGTGAGTGCTCACTAGCTAATGACAAGGGAGAACGGATCATATAAGCGCAGCAAAATCTTTTGTAAGCCCCAGCCAGTTCTTTGGCATTCTACAGAAACTTTTTATGAATGTTGCACTTCCAGGAGGAGAAAATTTCATCCATCCCATCCCTTATTCCATTGCATTTTTTCTTTTTCTCTTTCACTGGTCCCTAGGTTATAAACTGCTCAGAGGTAATATGATCTATGTACCATTTTACCCTCACACAGTTATCTATGCCTGACTAACTAGCTTATCTAGTCATGAACTGGAGAAAGGGCCTGATCCCTCACTGATCAGAAAGTATGGTTTCTTGAGAATTTATAATTTATGTGGATAGTTGAGTGGTCTTTGGATCAAAACCTCCCTCCCCACCTTTCTTGCTACTGACCTCAATGTCTCTTTTTAGCTTCTGAAAAAAAACCCAGCTCTTCAAAAGAGTGTGAGCCTCCAAGAGTCGAGATTGAAAAGACAGGACAGCAACTTTGAAAGACATCCCGCCTTGCATAGGCAAACCTCATTGTCCCAGAGTATTCGCAAGTAAGGAGAACTTTATCCTATCACATTAGTTTGTTGTTATTTATTTGACTCATTTCTTCCATTTATTCAGCTGCCCATCTCATAACAATGACTTTGAGCAGCTCATAACATTTAAAAGCAAAGCAATAGCGCAATGTGAAACATTAATGACAGCTAAGGATAATTTGTGACTCTCTGGGGGTGTTTGATTTATGTGCTTGTTGGACTGTTAGTAATATTTGAAACCCACTTTCTGGTCCTTGTAGGTGGACTTAGACTTACTGAATTTATTTGTACACTTAACACTTTTTCCTCTTGAGAATGTATAGACTCCCAGTTTAACTGAATGGCATTATATTTTCAATAAGTGCTTTAAATATTAGCCATTGCTTGAACCTGGGTTTGCTCAAAACCGAGAGCTGTGTCAAACAAGGGGAAAGAAGGCAGATACATATCAACTATTGATTGTGACCTATTTTAAATTACAGGTAGACCTCGACTTGCATCCAGAATTGGGATTTTGGTTGTTAATCAGTGTGATCATTAAGCGACTCATCACACGATAGGGCCTAATTTTATGACAATTTTACCACAAATTAAATTCATCATGGTAGTTAAGCAAATTACATAGTCCTTATGTGACTCTTGTGGCCATTAAGTGACTCTGGTATCCCCAGTTGACTTTACCTGTAGGAAGCTGGCTGAGAAGCTCACAAATTGTGTGATCACATGACTGCAATAGGCTGCCACCACTGTGAATGCAAGTTGGTTGCCAAGTTGTCCAAACTTCAAGGACAGGTTGTAAGTCACTTTTGGTGGTAACTTTGAACCGTCCTTAAACAAATGGTTGTAAGTCAAGGACTACCTGTATGTGAGATAGTTATGTTATTGTTCCCTCTCCATCTCAGCTACTAAGCATGGCTATGGCTTTTCATAGAACGGAGACAGAATAATTTCCAGATGCTGTAAAGGAAAACAGATGGAAGAAAACCTATTCATAAAAAGTGATTCAGCCCCACCATAAAATTGCTGTGTCTTATTTATATGACAGGGTAGATTCGGGTTATTTTTCCTTAAACATATTTTGAGGATTTGATGAAAACACTGAATATTTCGATCCACGATACTTCATGTTTACCCTGTCAGCTTTAAAAGCGTCCCCTACGACAACCCCACCCCCTTCCATCTGTGAAAACACATCCATTGATCAGCCATTCCTGGAAGCAAAGCTAGATAAATGTTCGGGCCCAGATGGAGTAGTTACTTTCTTAAAATGTTGAAGTTACTTGTGAAGCCATGGATGTCCTGTGACCTTTGTCTCCTCTCCTCCTGCACTCAGAGGAGCAGCTCAGTGGTTTGGCATCAGCAATGACTGGGATGGAAAGCAGCAGAATTGGCAGCGCAAGAGCCTTCAGCACTGCAGCCTGCGCTACGGAAAACTCAAACCTGCCTACAGGGAAATAGAAGTGAGCAGCCAGGAAGTGCCTTCTTTCCAAGGCACGGAATCCCCAAAACCGACAAAAATGCCCAAGGTAGGTGTCATTGCACAAGAGAGTTGGTAACACAGAGATACCGTCATGCTGTAGAGAAGATTTGACTGTGGAGAAGAAATTATAATCCCTCTTGGGTGTACAGCCTGAGGAAAAAGGGCCACCAGAAAGTCAGAACTTCCATCTTTTGAAGGTCTCCAAGTTCAGCTCATTGCCAAGGGGAAAAGTCTGGTGTCAGGTAATAACAAACTCCACTTCAGGGTCTGGGAAGCCACAGTCAGCCAGATGAAATCCTACTGGATTAGCTGAGGTGAAGAACAAGATGGCACCCCTCTATGCACACAAGTCATCTAGCTGTTCAGGAGGCCAGCTTATGGCTGTGAAGGAAATTACCTGGCATTGTCCCACCTCATTTGCCATTGAGGTGATGGCCTCCTTCTGCTTAATGAAAGAGTTGATCTTTATTCTCCCTTCCTGTAAGGAAACTTAAAAGGGGCTATGGGCGGCCACAGTCTCAGAGAGGAATATCATCTGTTTAAAAGGACTCAATATGAAATGATGGGGGAAATCATGACTGAAAGGGATCAGGGAGATGTTGGTCAGAGGAAATCCTATGAGGGGAGGTGAATCAAGCATTTATCTAAAGCACCATCCTATGGTTGATACGATTTAAATTTAAATCAACATTCCTGTTCCATTTCAACACTGAGTAGGAGACTAATTGCTTCAATTGTTTTATCCTTTCAGATTGTAGATCCTTTGGCCCGAGGCCGTCCCTTCAGGCACCCAGATGAAGTGGATCGTCCACGTACTCCACATCCTGTCCTTCCCCCTCTGACTCCTGGAGTTGTGTCCTTGGCATCATTAGGTAGTGTACGGTCGGGCTACACCCGCCTGCCCCGCAGGAAAAGGCAATCGGTGGCCCATATGAGCTTTAAGGCAGCTGCAGCAATTATCAGAGTGAGTTCTAGTTTTGTGGTAAAGCTCTGAGCTTCAATTCCTTATTTCTTTAGATAATGGTGTCTAGGATATTGTATGTGGTATGTGCTGCTTCCTTATCTTTCTGTTCAGCAACAGTACCACCAGAACTCCGGAGAGGGGAAAAAGTTGTGGATCTATAGGATTTCAATTCAAATCTGAACTGGAAAATAAATTAAATCTCAGTTTGCAATTACTTCTCCAAGTAGTTTATCTATTTCTGAGATGGTCATATGTGTCGGCAGTTATATTGGATGGGAGGGCATTTATGTATTTTGCTGGATTCTCCTACTTCACAGTTCCTGGGGATGATTTTTCTGAAACTTCACATTGAATCCTAATTTCAGCGAGATTGAATCCTAATTTCAGCGAGATTGGAGAATCAGTTACTTTACTTTTGAAAAAGTTATATGTTATATTCTGTTGTGCTGTTACTTCTAAGTTTTTATTTGAACTCTGGAATTCAGTGAATTCATGAAAATATAATTGCCTTGACAGACTTTGATGATTTCATATTCCAAGCTTCCTAAAGCTGAGGGTTATGAAGTAGGTTGTCCTGAGAAAGGTCACGATCAAAAGGAAACTGTTTGATGGGAACACAAATATTCCCCCTTATAAGACTGGAAACCTAAATAGGTGCACAATAGAAGTAAAAGCATATTCTCAATTCAGAACATCTGAATAGAAGTATCACCAGAGGGAGCTGTTGTCTGGCACAGAAAAAGAATGGAGAAGTAGATTTAGCGACATTTGACTGGAAGGTTGATGCTACGTAAAACCATCTACTTCATAATTGGAACCAATGTTAATATTATTGGCTTATACCCAACAGACCGTGCTGCAAAACAGATTTACTGAAATAAACCTGTAGCTATCCTGGCTTAAACTGTATCTCAAACCTGGTTAGCTATAGCTCCGGAGTGTTTAATCATGTGCCAAGCCCTGTGTCTTCCTCTTAGCAGGCGTCTTCCCTTTTGGAAGGCAACTTCAGGGCTGATCATATCTCCGTAACTCCAGGTGGAGTTGAAGCTGTTGATAATAGACTAAGTCATTGATAGTGAGTGTTTTGAACCCGACCATTCACCATTCCAATTTGTTTCTTACAATAGGGGCGTTCCATTCTGGATCCATCGGTGCAAAAACGCAGAGGCAACAAACGGAGCTTTATGTATCCTAGCTTCATGGACGATGATGTAGTGGATGGCATGGATACATTTGACTCTTCCTTCTTCAGTAAGGCAAGCATGGTTCCATGTCCTTCCTGTTACATTCTCCTCCTCTGCTCTGACAGCTCAGTTTCGCTCCTTCCATGGTTCCTGCTATCCTCTTGTTAAATTTGCAAAGGGAAGGAACTGCAACAATTCAGCAAATCGTTTTATGGATTTTGAGAGCTTTCTCGTTTCTTCTTTACTGAACCTCCCTCCCGTTCCCTTTTTTCCAGTTTGTGATGCTACGCTACCATAAATTAAAAATCTTTGTGCCATTTCAAAGCAAGCCTTTGTTTCAAGCAAGTGGTCACGCTTGGTGTCTTCTGATCATCCTGGACGAAGCTGCACCTCCAGCCCTCTGAACTAAAACCTAAGGCTGCCAGGCAAAAGAGATATTGAAAGTTCTTAAGCAGGGGTCTTCAAACTTGGCCCTTTTATGACTTGTGGACGCTGGCTGAGGAATTCTGGGAGTTGAAGTCCACAAGTCATAAAAGGGCCAAGTTTGAAGACCCCTGTTCTTAAGTCTTTGATGCCGCTTTGTAGCCACCTAGATCTTTGCAGCCCAGATCTAGTAATTTTACTACTGCTTATATATAAATGTTTTAAGGTGGATATGCTAGCCTGATTGCTAAACTTCATCCATTCATGAGGATACAGCCCCAAGGGCTGCTCTTCTCGAAGAGGATTGGGATCTTTTTCAGAGATTCCTTTTTTTTTTTCCGTGCAAGAAATAAATAGGTGTGAATACCCCGCAGCCCCACATGTGAGTAAGATTATTCCTGAGGCTAGGCAAAAAGATTAATAGGATCAATTACATTTCAAAATAAAATAAAACATAGCCTCTGTTAATTAAACCATATCAAACTTAGCTACATAAACTTTTAGGAGCTTGAATATTTTATTATTATTAAAACATTCCTTGTTGTAAGATATGGCCTTTTCACCATCGGTTTAAAGAAAGCAAAACACTTCACCAACAGCATTCTTCTAGCTAAGCTTCCAAGGTGGGCGATTTAAACTGAGCCATGCTTGCCTTGAATTCCTGTTGATGCCTACTATATTCTATTTTGACTTGTACTGTACCTGTAGCATTAGGACAAGTCACAAGGAAAACAGCTGGAATATAAATATTTGGGTTGCTTTTAATCTAGGCATGCCTGGACATGTCCTTTGCCCAGAGGAATTATCTAGCAAATGGGGAGGGGAGATAGATCCATCACATCCTGCCACTAGCATTGTTCCACTTTTAAAAAATGGTCACAAAGTAGTGTTTCTGGTGTTTCTATCCGGCAGGGGCTCTCACTGTGTGAAGGTAAGGCTCCTTCAACACATTTTACCTGGCCTCATTCCTATAATTGCACTCTCTCTATTTTGAAGCATTATTTGTTTGGCAAAGGCACTGTTGATGTGTAATATTTTTTTTTGCTCAGAAAATATTACAAAGGTCCACTGTGCTACTGCCTGATTGATTTCCTTATGTTCCTTTTATATTGCACTATTCACACAGCTTGCTAAGCTTTGCTAAAGCTTACATGTGAACATGCATGATCACATCTGCTGGTTCTTCTTGTAAATGAGCATGGCTAGCAAATTATGGGCAGTGCTACAGAGAGCGAGCCAGAGATCCTGGATCAGACAAAATGCTAAATGTTGAGTTCACAGCCTGTAAGTTGTGGATTGCATGTGAATTTTGTGAACTATATATAAGTGGGGCAAAGGGGAAGACTGGGTGTGAATGAAAGAAGATGCTTACACATCCATGGTATAAAATATATTTTGCTTAATTTCCACCATCACCACCACCACTTTTTTCCATAGATTAATTCTTCTCACATTCCTGCCTTCCTTTCCGTTTTATTCCATTTGAAAATAATGAATTTGAATTTTAACTTATAATTTCAGAAACTAGGTTTCTAAAGATCAGTGTTTCTCAATCTTGACAATTTTAAGATGTAATCATTCCCAGAATTCCCCAACCAGCTACTGCTATAGATTGTCAATAAAGCTTACCCTGGGAATAGCTAGTGAATGCAGTTTGTTTATTGGTAGCTGAGCTATATTATGGCTTGATCTGATAAGCAGAGCACTGTTTGTATGTTTAGATGCAAAATAAATTGTCTTCAAATGTCCTACATTAAACTCCTTTTTTGATGATGTGGATTTTCTGTATTTTATTTAATTATAAACTAAACCTGCCATTAAAAAAACAGTGCTCATCATTCTACTTTATTGGCATCTATGGCCAGCCTTTGGTTCTAATGATTCCTTCCTTCCTTCCTTCCTTCCTTCTTTCCTTCCTTCCTTCCTTCCTTCCTTCCTTCCTTCCTTCCTTCCTTCCTCCCTCCCTCCCTCCCTTCCTTCCTTCTCTTATCATATATGTATCTAATTCCTGATTTCTGAGCTAAATAACTCTCCTGATACAACTGGATCGGCAGTCAAAGACTTCCTTGCATGATTCCTGGGTTGTATGATTAAAGTCCATCTGTCTGGAAATTCTGGCAGCTGCAGCCTCAACATATCTGAGGGATGCTGGGTTAGGAGCATTTATAAAGAAATGCAATATGTATTCATACATAAAACAAGATATCGGGCAGATTCATAATCCCTTAGCCCCATTTGCTGCTTTTTCTATAAGATGTTATGAAGGTGTGTATAAGTAGATATATAGATAAAAATGACGTTTGCCAGAATGACTGGATCCCTCACTGAACAAGATCTACAATTCTCATTTTAAATGAGGCCATGAGTAATAATTCCCCTTTCTTAACAGGTTGACGCACATGAGGAGATGTGCTCCATGCAAGATGATGTATTTGAATCCCCACCTCTCTCTGCTACTGGCTACCATGGGCTTTCCTTACAAGAAGATAGCAAGTCACCTGAAGTTGACCAACCTTTCCAGTGAGTCTTGGAGATCCATTTGGACTGATACAACAGAGACTTAGCCTCCTGTTGATAGGAAGTGTACCCTGATTTATGTCACCAAATGTGAGCTATTGTTGCCACAGTCACCTGGAAACAAAGCTTTCCTACTCTAGAGGTGATGCGTAGCTACTGAGAAAAAACCCTTTTCTGCTATGGCATTCTTGTTTTGGATTCTTCTTTCTGAAAACGCTACTTTGTCACAGGAAGACTTTTAAAATAATCCTAAAATAAAGTGTTTCCATTTTGTCTGCCAGTGAACTATAAACTCTGCTCATAGTTTTTGCTGCCTTGGGACTGGAGTTTAGATACATGTCTTGCACTTGTAAGATTTTTATGCAGTACATCATCCTGACCAGTATTTGAAGGATGGAGATGACATTTCTATTACGAATATAAATATTACTTTCCCTGAAAAGACCATTTTAAATAGCTTTCCAGTAATGGGCTATCAATATATCTTTGCTCAGAAAGTGAAAGCTTTGGAACACGGGATTGGATGCAAGACAGGGCATAGAGAGGATGTGAAGTAGGGAAGTAGCCTTTGGAAACAAGATTGGCCACTTGAATTGCTTTTTTTCAATATTAAAGACATTTGCATCTAAGAGTTATAGAGAAGGTGACAGATGCAAGGAGGAAAAGATTAATGCAAACATAGGGGAGATATGAAAGATTATATTAAAAATTCAGATGAATAACTCTGATGCACTGAAGAATCAAATGAGACACTTGAATGTAATAGAATCTTGGTCATCTTATCATTTCCCAGAACAAATTTTCTGCTTGAGATTGAACTTAACTCAATCAACTGCGCCGATTGATCTTCTTATCTTTTTCTCCATAAAGTAGTCTTTGCAAAAGAAAATGTGCTGGGGTGGGGGGCAGCCAAAAAGAGAACTAGTTACAGGTAGTCCTCGACTTACAGCCATAATGGAGCCCAGAATTTATGCTAGTAAGTGAGAAATTTGTTAAGTGAGTTTTGCCCCATTTTACGACTTTTCTTGCCACATTTGTTAAGTGAATCACTGCCATTGTTAAGTTAGTAACCTGGTTGTTAAGTGAATCTGGCTTCCCTTTTGACTTTGCTTATCAGAAGGTCGCAAAAGGTGATCACCTGACCCCAGGACACGGCAACTGTCATAAATATGAACCTATTGTCAAGCATCTGAATGTAAATCACGTGACCATGGGGATGAGGCAACGGTCATAAGCATGAAAAATGGTCATAAGTCACTTTTTTCAGTGCCGTTGTAACTTTGAACAGTTGATAAACGAACTATTGTAAATCGAGGACTACCTGTCTTGTTGCATTGTATTGGGCTCATAATACTTCAAAGACAGACATTTACTGAGATCAAGTAACATTTGCAGAACACAATTAATTCTTAGCATCCTGGAATAATTCTACATGTATCTCTGCAGTCAAACTCATGCTGAGTTTTCAAATATGTCCTTTCTTGTTCTGCAGGCATGTAGGAACTGTTGCCCTCAAAAGCCTCCAACAAAAAGCTTCTGCTCCTAAGAGGGGCACTCGGATTGCTTCCAGGGTGAAACACTTTGCCTTTGACCGCAAGAAGCGCTACTATGGGCTGGGAGTGGTGGGTAACTGGCTGAACAGAACATATCGTCGGAGCATCAGCAGTGTGGTACGGTCACAGCTGGAGATCACAGACAGCCACAGGTAGCAGTAGACCACCAAACTTCCAGGATGACTGTGAATCAGTCATTTTAGTCAGAATAGAGCTGGAAGGGACCTTGGAGATCTTCTAGTCCAACCCCCTGCTCAAGCAGGAGACCTTATACCGTTTCAGTCCAGTCTATCCTTAAAAATTTGCAGTGATGAAGTACCTACAACTTCTGAAGGCAAGCTGTTTCATTGGTTAATTGTCCTCAGTGTTAGGAAGTTTCTCCTTAATTCCAGGTTGCTTCTCTCCCTGATTAGTTTCCATCCGTTTGTTTCTCATCTTGCCTTCTGGTCCTTTGAAAAATAAGTTGACCCCCTCCTCTTTGTGGCAACCTCTCAAATACTAGAATACTGCTATCATGTTACCCCTAGCCCTTCTTTTCTCTAGACCAACCAAACCCAATTCCTGCAACCGTTCTTCATATGTTTTTATTTCCAGCCCCTTAATCATCTCAGTTGTTCTTCTTTGCACTTTTTCCAAAGTCTCAACATCTTTTTTGTAATGTGATGACCAAAACTGGATGCAGTATTCCAGATGTGGTCTTACTAAGGTTTTATAAAGCAGTACTAATACTTCATGTGATTTTCATTCTATGCCTCTGTTTATATAACCAAGGATTGTATTAGCTTTTTTGACTGGTGCCACGCGCTGCTGGCTCATGTTTAAGTGATCATCCAGTAGAACTCCAAGGTCCCTCTCACAGTTACTGTTTTTGAGCCAGGTTTCGCCTAATCTGTACTTGTACCTTTGGTTTTTCCTGCCTAGGTGTAGAACCTTGCTTTTCTTCACATTAAAGTTCATGTTGTCAGACAGGGCTCATTGTTCAAGTTTGTCAAAATCTTTTTGGGTCCTGAGCTTGTCTTTTGGGGTGTGGGACTGCTAGGGGGATGACATTAAAGGATTCCCTTTTAAATGCCTCTTTGAACTCAGAGAATAAGTAGGATAAAAATGCAACCAATAAGTAATTAAGTAACTCCAAAGTGTATTCACCCCACAGCAGAAATAAACGATCTATTTGTAGGTGGGCAAGGAGTATATTTCAAATGGTTTGGAAAGCAGCAATGCTTCCAAAATTAGAGAAGGGGATATTTTGTCTGCAGAAGTCATCTGCCATTTTGTGTTCTTTTCCATGTTGTATCCTGGATGCTGCATATTCATTGTCTTTTGTGGATAAGATACTTACTGAATTAGCCATGCTTTCTAAATATTTAGGTGTAGTCTCTTTTTTAACAAAGAACTTCAGACTGAAATGTATCTACAGAATCCCTTCTGATTTTTGACACTTTCCTCCACCCTTTCTTTCTTCTTTGTCTGAAACAGGCCTTACTTTACATACTGGATTACGTTTGTCCACATCATCATCACTCTACTTATAATTTGCACTTACGGATTTGCTCCAATCGGCTTTGCTCAGCATGTGAAAACAGAATTAGTGAGTCTAATTATATTTCAATACTGCTTACTTTGTGATTTCCGTGAAATATGAAAACATGAACATCTTTTCTACCCCACCTTTTAAAAACCTCTGGGTGGCCAGCTGCAATTAAAAAGATGTATTTGTATACAGTTAGTGCTCTTTTAGCGATTGCCTCATTTAGCAACCATTCCCAATTACAACAGTGATGAAAAAGTTACTTTGACGTCAGTCATCACATATATGACTTTTGTAGGTCAGTAAAGCAAAGCTAACGTAAAATCATAAGCACAGTCATAGTTTCACTTAGTGACCAATTGCATAACAACTGAATTGCTGCTCCCAATTGTGCTCCCTAAAGAAGGACTACCTATACAAAACAAACTATTTTTTAAAAAAGGCCCTACATATGTGACAATTAGAGATTAATTACAAATGAAGATTTTTGAAGTAAATTGCAACCTTTCTCCAAATGCTCAATAAAGCAACATAGTTCTTAACTAATATTTTAAGAATTAAAAAAATAATTTACTGAACTAACTATGCACTGCTCTCTTCGTATCAGCCAGACAACAGACTGCCACCCAGTCAGTTCAGACAATGCTGACACTGAGAGCAGGACTCTCTGCCTGCTGATCTAAACCAGCCCTTCTTAATCAGTTGCCCTGCAGATACGTTGGAACTATTATTCTCAGAATTCTCAGTCAGAATGGCCAATAGCTGGGTCAGCTGGGAATTCTAGCCCCATTGGATCTGGAGGGCCCCTAAGGAGACACTCTGGGTTTAAACCCGTGGGACTTGAAAGTTCAAAACAACAGGTCAGACTGGACCTGGAAAGTAACTCCATCTCAATGTAGATCTTATCAGCTATTTTCCATGCATCTAGCAGACCCAAACAAACATGCTATAACACACAGTGGTAACTAGAAGTTCCAGAAAATCTTCAGAGTCCTGAGGTGTCCTCAACCCCTGATCCGCAGACCGGCACTAGTCCACGGCCAAGCAGAAACCAGGCCGCACAATCGAACAAAGCCCCATTCGCACACATGTGGGATCCAGGCAGCACATGGTCCATGGAAAAACTGCCCTCTACGGAACCGGTCCCTGGCACCCAAAAGGTTGGGGGCCACTGCTCTAATAGATAATATTCTGGGTTGAATGAATGACAATAATTGGCTCAGTGCCCAAACCTAAAATCTGTAGCCCGAGAAACCAAGATTTGCATTCTTTTCTTTTAGCAATATAAATAAGGCAATAATTGTGCTAAGATTCGTTGATGCAATCTACCCAGAAAAAAATGCAAAACTATAGATTCAAATGCAGATTAGCAAAAAAAAATATGATTTGAAATAGTTTCCCTTGAATAAGTCTTCTTCAGTTTGCTATGAAACCATATCTTTTTGTGAAAGGTTTTGAAAATGTGACGCACTCAGAAATCTATTGTTTGTTGTTATGGGGGAAAGACCCCCATCTAATCTGTGCCTTGAGATACTTATTATTCCTCTTCATCATAATTTTGCAGATATTACGAAACAAAGGCGTGTATGAAAGTGTGAAATATATCCAACAAGAGAACTTCTGGATTGGTCCAAGTTCGGTAAAGGCTGTCCTTCCTTTTTTTCATTGCTTTCTTCTAAAAGGAAATTTCTGCCATGTGCTACTCTAAACGACTCATTGCATAAGAAGTCTGTAACTTCCTGGTCTGACTTGATTGTAACCAACGAGAGCAGACATAGAGACCCTATCACTCTTCAGATGTTGCTAAACTACAATTAAGAAGATTCTCTTCTCAGCAACCAAGCCTGTAGTTCAGTAACTTGTCATCAGATTTTATAGTGTGATTTTGCAGGCTCTGCAGATTCAAAAAAAAACAGATGGGAGCTGCATGGTGCTTACAGGTTGCCCATTCTTCCCATTGGAGACATGTGTATTATATGATCACATGAAAATTAGACTGCTCCCCATCGGTGGGTGTGTTCTCCATCTTGGCATCAGATGCTCCATTTCTCTCATATATTTTTCAACCTTAATTGAGGATATGTGCCAAGAAAAGAAGTAGTTAGGTGCCCGCTGAGAATTTTAACTACTCCACGAAATTCTCAAGAAGAAGAGAGAATGTTTTATACTTATATATAAGAGTTGTAAGGAAGGGGACAAATGCAGAGATTGTTCTGGAATGCACAAGACATGTTTCTACTTAATCCAACCTTTTCATGAGACCCAGAAGAGAAAGAAACTGTAGGTGGCACTTTTATGTTTATTACTGTTATGGAACATGCACAGCAATCCATCTACCTTCCATAACAGTAACAAAAAGGAAAATGAAACTTAGCACTTTGAGTCATCTCAGTATGCATGGCTTTTTCTAAAGTCCTCCACCACTCACTGGGATGTGGGGAGACCTTACATGGCAAAATCCTTGTTCCTTGAGTGCTTTTCACACTGTCACTTTCTATTTCAGATTGACTTGATCCATCTGGGAGCCAAGTTCTCCCCCTGTATCCGGAAGGACCAACAGATTGAGAAGCTGGTCCAGAAAGAGAGGGAGAAAGAGCGTCACTCTGGCTGCTGTGTCCAGAATGATAACTCTGGTTGTGTTCAGACTTTGCGTGAGGATTGCTCGGTAAGAGCACGATTCTGACCGCTGATAATGACCTCCTTCAGACTGGGGTTTGGAATGAGTTGGGACTGCATCTTCCAGAATTCCCAACCAGTAGGTTTCAAGTTGAAGAAAGCTTCTATATGACTTTCATGAGCTTTGAGAATCATGGTTTAATTCCGCCATTTTTTTCCCTGTGAGGTCAGTGATCACTGTTTTCTGGAAATAAGGCAGAGGAAAAGCCAATGTAATAAAATGAACACTTAAATTTGATTGTAGCAATCTCCTTTCAAATATTGTTAACATTTCCATAATTCTCAATTTTTATGGGCTACACCTGGTCATGTAATTAATATAATTACTGTAAATTTGAGTAGTAATTGAAAGCCCCCTCCACTTTTTCTTTTTTCTTAGTCTTTCTTTTTCTTCTAGTGAATACTTTGTTAAAGGGTAGTTACTTAAATAACATCCTCAGTGATGGTGATCATGGTCATAAGGGAGATCACATATGTGGGAGAAAATTATACGAGCAGACTTCTGATGGGATTTTTATTCCTTTAAAAATCTGAATGTGTATTACAGAAATATTACTTGTGGATGCTGTGACACATAGTTTACAAACTCATTTTTCCCCTCTATAGGAAACATTGGCCACATTCGTAAAGTGGCCAGACTATAATCCACCAGCTGTTGACCCCAGTAATTCAAGTTGGAAAAGGCTATCAGGAGCAGTTTGTTCTCAGGATCCCAGGTGAGACATATATCTTCACCTCAACAAAGGTCTTGTGCATTATGAATAAGATGAGAGGGGGGAAGCATGGAATGTAAGATGTTAGGGCATTTCTAACTCTTCACTGCTGTTTGTCTTCCAACAGGACCTGTGAGGAGCCAGCTTCAAATCCACCTCATCTCTGGCCAGATGACATCACCAAGTGGCCAGTAAAGATCCTTCCTTCCTTCCTTCCTTCCTTCCTTCCTTCCTTCCTTCCTTCCTTCCTTCCTTCCTTCCTTCCTTCCTTCCTTCCTTCCTTCCTTCCTTCCTTCCTTCCTTCCTTCCTTCCTTCCTTCCTTTGAAAGAACTGAGTCTCACTGAGATTAATGGAGCTTAAATAAGTCATCACTGTTAATTGTCTCATTAATTTCTGTGTTGGCTGAACATGATTTTATGTGAGGGTAATAAAGAAGGAAGCTGTTTGAGCTGCTTGTTTGCCTGGTTACCTGGTGCAGCATAGTTTGCTTCATAGAAGAATCTGCCTAATGAGAGAAGGAACTGTGATTTCCTGCATGCGTGCATGCATGTTTTTTCCCCCCTAAGTAATACCCATTTATCAAATTCAAACAGGGTGGATTTTGGTACCCTGTTTGTACTTCTTACATGGAGTGAAAGGCTGAATTGTAGCAAAAGAGTTTCTAGAACCACGCAAACTAGGAAAAAATGAAAGGAAAGTGTGTAGAAGCAAAATTGCAGTGTAGGAACTGTGAAGTCCCTGGTGCTATCTGAGCTTGGCTCTTTGCTTTAGATGTTTCATTACCCAACTAGGTAACATCATCAGTGCTAGTGAGTGTTGGTGTCTAGTGTTAATCCCTGCTTATATGGATGTTGCCAACAATCAAGCAGCAAACAAGAAAATATCGAGAAGAAAACCATACCCCCCCCCCCACTCAAACTGGCAGGACAAGCTGCTGAACATAAACATGGAGCAAACTTTACACTTACTAGCTGTCAGCCCTCCCAGGTAAATCAGACAGAAAAACACGAGTAGAATAACCAATTCTACTTAATTGTAAGAATCTTGCAAGTCTGAAAGTACAAACTTCCCATAGCCACTTTAATGTAACTGATCAATTAGGGTGTAGCTCTCTAAGTTACTTTCTCTGACCAGTAAGCTACCGAGACTTCTGCTTCTCTTGTCCATTTCCTAGGTAGCATCTCTTCCCCTCATTCTCCAAGTCATCCTCATATTCCTTGGATGATGTTACATAGTCAGGTAGTGACGTCTGCAAGCAAACAACCAAGCTCAGAGAACACTAAGGATTCCACAGTTCAACCCTGCACCACAGATATTCTCTTCTGTTGGAATATAGGAACTTCAGATGTATGTTTCTATGTAGCATGTGTGTGCACTAGTCCACTTTTCCATGCAAACAAGTCAGTAGGAATCTTTGTTTTCTGAGTACATTTCAACAAAATGTACAAACTGTTTTAACTATTTGTCTGCTATCTTGGGATGTTGTCTTGGTGGTGTTGTTCTTATTTTTCCATAGCCTAAAATATAACTCTATACTATAGTCAGCTATGCAAAATTAAAATGACATTGGGTGTACTTCCCCCATCCCTTTTTCCCTTTAATTGTGAACTTCTTTTATTTACAGATATGTACTGATCAGGTCAAAAGTAACCACACTGGTCTCTTGCATATGGACTGTGATATTAAAGGAAGGCCATGCTGCATTGGAACCAAAGGCAGGTAAATGCTTGTGATTTGGGGAACATCTAAGTGTTGTTTTTAGCAACCATGAAACTGTTTTTGTTCCATTTGGGGATCAATGTTAAAGCCTGCCCATGTAGAACGTTTCTCATAATTCCCTCAGCAATACTATTGAGGTAAAGTGTATTTGACTAGCATGCATATTTAAAATGAAAAAAACATAGCTTAGTACTGTTCAAGTTTTGTTGTTCAGATCTGCTGTTTAATGCAGCATTTGAGTCTGTTACTATTATATTAGAATACAGACCATATTACTCATTAGAAACACTGAAATCATTGAGACAATTGGTCACCAAGCTATTTTAAGCCCCATGAATTTCAGTGACTTTGTTATGTCTAATTCAATCTCTAAACTCTCACAAAAGGTTCCTTATTTAGCAGCATTTCATCCAACAGAGTTCGCTCTATGTGATCTTAATGCATCTGATTAAGAGAGTTTATGCCCTAATAAATTTGTTACTTTAAAATGCTTAGAGACATTCTAGAGCAGAACTGATCTGAAGGCAATTAAGAAGCTATCTGAGAATTCAGTTGGATGCATTGAACTTGAAATAAAGTCATCTTGAATGAAGTATAATTTAGGCTTAATTTGCATAAGGTGAGAACAAATAATGCTGTTTCCTAGATTTGGCCAAGATGCTTAAAGTGGGTTATGAGTTTTGTTTTTGTTGTCATATTTAGAAATGTACTTTAAAGATATCATCGCTATGTTTACATAACATAGCATTCTTTGAATATGATGATGGGACAGTCTTTGCTAAATAGATGAGGGAATCTACAGCCCTTCAGATGTTGCACTCAAATCTCAGCAGGCTTTAACAGTATGGATAATGGCTGTTTTGTGATCATTAACCCAAATCTTGATTGTGCAAGACAGGAGCTTTGTCTGGCCCAAAACCAAGAATGACACATGGTGATTCTTCCAAGCAGTGTTCTTTATTGTTTCACACTTAGAGACAAAATCTCGCCAGGCTGAGCACTCCAGTATCTGTATCTATACTCTGTGGACTATTAGGGAGGGACTGTCTTCATCCTCTTTCTCTCACGCATAACATTTGGATTGAGTCCCAAAGGTGCTTTTTTCAGGAGGCAACTGGACTTTCTTGTGTTTCTTTTGAAGACGTTTCGCTTCTCATCCAAGAAGCTTCTTCAGCTCTGACTAGATGGTGGGGAGTGGAAGGATTTATATTGCTTTGCAGACCACAGGAACCATTTGTGCTTCAGTTTGAGATTCAGACAACACAGACTCATCCCCAACAGCCTGTGCCTGTCTTCAACAGTGAAGGGACACAAGGCAGAAAACATCCTGCAGCCAAGAAGGCTCCACACACATTTGTAACCCTGAGGACACAGGTAAACCTCCAAATGGTTTCAATGACTCTCTAAAGCAGGGATCTTCAAACTTGGCCCTTTTTTGACTTGTAGACTTCAACTCCCAGAATTCCTCAGCCAGCGTGCCTGGCTGAGGAATTCTGGGAGTTGAAGTCCACAAGTCATAAAAGGGCCATGTTTGAAGACCCCTGCTCTAAAGGAACGCAAAGGACCAGTGTCTGCAAGCAATATAAATCCTTCCACTTCCCACCATCTAGTCAGAGCTGAAGAAGCTTCTTGGATGAGAAGAGATACGTCTTCAAAAGAAACCCAAGAAAGTTCAGTTGCCTGCTGAAAAAAGCACCTTTGGGACAACCGTACCTGGATGACTGAGGATCTCCATGGACATTTGGATTGAATAGCCTCTTACTGATCTGGATTGCATCCTCTCCCTCCTGGGGACCCACTTCCTCACTATATTCCATCATATTTTAATGGAGAATTGAAAATTAGTAGCTAAATTATTATTGATCGTTGAGTTGTACAATGATTTGAAATTGAATTGTTCCAGGCTCAAGCATGGAACTTGTGCTCTGACCATCTTGGAAGCCTTTCAGGCTCAAAGCAACCTTTTGAATCTTTGAAGCTAAAAGGACTTCCAAACTATTTAAAATTGCTGTTATAAGTTTGAACGAGTGTTTTGAATTCAAAACATTTTGCACATTGGTATTTTTAAATATGTACCCTGTTTTTTTAACTCGTATAAGCAACCAAAGTGGCTTACAGGAATGAAATTAAATACAAATATAAATTGCAATTGTAAAGATAGGGCAATTAAAATCCATACCACTGAAATCAAGATAAAAGAAGAGATGATGAATTAAACTGACTCTATCACTCTCTTTATATTAGCTGTGAGATCACAACTCGGGAGTACTGTGAGTTCATGCATGGCCACTTCCATGAAGAAGCAACTGTTTGTTCACAGGCAAGTAATGTCCAAAGGGAGCTTTCCTTATTTTTGACACTTTCAAGGGGAGTTGAACTTCAGATCCCAGCAGCTGGATCATTTAGTGGGAGTCCGATATGGGAAAGGCTATTCCCAAGATGTGTTGATGTCAAATGTTTGCCCTGTATTTGTAGAGTAAGGCTAGAAGAATATTATTTCTTGTTTGAAAAAAGGCTAAAGAGCTTCAGAGGAGGGACAGCATCAGAATCTAACCTCTTAAGTAGTTGCTAGGCCTAAGGTTTCGAAAAAAATGCCTTGGCACCACACTGCTAGAAAGCATTGTGGTAAATTGAAAAGAGAGCTAGTATGCTCTGGAATAAATCTGAGGCATCATTGAGTCCTACTGAGTCAAGAAGCAAGACCAGTGTTTTATTGCTGCTTATTACACCCCATTCCTCTAAATTCTGGTGTGGCCTTCAATATATGCTGTATCACAGCTTTTGCCATTTCCTGCCACGATGGCTGGGAATTCTGGAAGATGTAGTCCATGACTGCCAGCAGCAGGTTGGACAATGGTTATCTACCTACTTTAAAGTCCTTTTTTTCCCCTTTCTGTTCCAGGTTCACTGCATGGGTGAGGTGTGTGGCCTCTTACCATTTCTTAACCCAGAGATTCCAGATCAGTTCTACAGGCTCTGGTTGTCTTTATTCCTTCATGCAGGGTAAGCAAAAAGAGAGAGAGAGAGAGAGAGAGAGAGATTTGATGCTTTGATTCTGCCTTTTGTGTTTTTGTTCTGTCTATACTTTTGCACTGGGAATCTCAGTATCTTATCTCTCATTATTTGTTCAGTTTTCCTTTGCTGCTTGTCTGATTTTCTGTCTGCGGGCGGGGAGAGGGGTCAGAAAGTGTTGTTGATCAGAGCCAAAAAGCTACAAATGAGGCCTACCTAACTCATTCAGGCCTAGTCTTTCCTGGCTTTGTCCTGCAAGCATTCATAAATTACTTCCAGACAGAAATTATTCAGCATCAGCAGTCAAAAAACACTGTGCAACTATTCTGCACTTTAATAGGTAGAGATTAATGGAAGTGGGAAAATATAAAGGAAGCAATAGAAATGGGATGAGCCCACACCCTATCTAAAATATCATTAATGAAGTAGGGTGATTATACAATCAAAGATTTTTAAAAATAAAATACCTTAGAATTTAGTCATTTAGAACAATTAACCAGTGGAACAACCTCCCTCCAGAAGCTGTGAGTGCTCCAATACTGGAAGTTTTTAAGAAGAGACTGGACAGCCATTTGTCTGAAATGGTATAAGGTTTCTTGCCTAAGCAGGGGGTTGGACTAGAAGACCTCCAAGGTCCCTTCCAACTCTGTTATTCTATTCTATTCTATTCTATTCTATTCTATTCTATTCTATTCTATTCTATTCTATTCTATTCTATTCTATTCTATTCTATTCTATTCTATTCTAGTCCTTGATCCTTTCTGATAATTGGCTTGAGCATGTATAGCCCTTCAAAAGTATCTATACTTTTTGTTTCTACTGAATGAATTAAGTGGACTTCATGGCCTTTGCACACATCAACTGATTCTCACTTTTCAAGTTGTGTCTCTCCACACCCCCTCCATTTCAGCTGTATGAATGATGGGAATGGTTGCGCAGGTTCATGTTGTTAGGTAGTGGGAGTCAAAACTTCATCCCAAAGTACTTAAAATCAAACAAGTATATGAAAAGACCACAATCTATGTTCTAGCTACTTGTATTTTAACTGATTTCACGATCCCTTGTGACAATCCAGGTTATTTATCAAATTGGCAAATGTTTAGCATAACAGTTGTAACCTGTAACATTGTCCAAACTAGTATTGTGTGCAGAGGTGAAGGAGAAAGGCTATTTTTTTTAAAGCAATGGGGAACTTTGATCTGATTCAATTGTCTGTCTCCCATAGGATTATCCATTGTCTGGTGTCTGTGATCTTCCAGATGACAGTGCTCAGAGATTTGGAAAAGCTGGCAGGCTGGCTTCGTATCACTATCATTTTCATCCTCAGTGGCATCACAGGCAATCTGGCTAGTGCCATCTTCCTACCCTACAGGGCAGAGGTAAGGGCATTGCTGGGCTTTTCTGTCGAAGGAGAATCTTCTTATAGTTGTATGAATGAGCTTAAAATAAATGTTCCCCAGGTGCACTGGATCATGTTCTGCAGCCCCCAAATTTGAAAATGCTATTAAATCTTCAAAATCAGTAACAATAGGAGAATTTGATCACTGTAAAAAACCAACAGGAATGCTTTGCATTCAGTACTAAATTCTTATAGCAAAAGAATATAGAAATAAGATTAGTAAAAAGAACACATTGGCACAACCCAACTGTGCTGTCTCCTGAATAGTTGGCAGCACGCAGCTGACCTAGGTTGATCTCAAAAAGCTAAGCCAGATCAGTCCAGGTTACTACAAGTATGGGAGACCAGAAAATGTGAAGGTTGTAAACTAGACTGGGAAAGCAAATCACTTCTGCAACTGCCAGTAAAATCACATACAGATGCCCATGATGTTATTTGGAGTTGAGCTCCTTTTGTCACTGTGATATAAATACACGATTTTTAGATTCTGAAATATTTGAGGTCACTGTTTGAGAGTACTATTTTGTTTACAGGGCACTGATGTAAAAGTAGGATCTACATTTGCTCTACATGAGCAAAAGGCAGCATATGAACAATAAGAAGAAATGGCTTTTAAAATCTTCCTGTATAACTACTGAATTTATCTTTTTCTCATACATATTCCCTTCTTTCTCTGCCTCCATGCTGGCTTTGTTCAGACAATCATATGCTCTCCTAATCATTTGAGACATGAACAATTGTTCAGGTTGAGAATGCAATCATTTCATGAAACTGAAAAACAAGCCAGCAAATTTCAGTTAATTACAGCTTTCCCCTTAATTCCAAAGGGTGATATTATGGTTAAAGACTTTTGATCACTTCTGAAAATGAAGTCATGGTTTTGAAGTGAGTATCACATACTGCAATAATTATAGTTTTCCAGTGTGGATATAAAGAGGAAGTGTTCTTAACCCAAAACGTTTGGTCTTGTTAGCATGCAAAAGGGAAGGAATGCACAAAAGGTGTTTGGCAGGACCATAACTGTTGTTGGCATCAACAGAGAATAAGCTTTAAAGGTTTCCCCTGTTTAGTCATGACTGACTCTAGGGGTGAGTGCTCATGTCCAATTCTCAGCCAAAGGAGCTTGTGTTGTCTGAGAGACGTTTCCATCATTATGTGGCCAACATGAAAATACAGAATGCAATAACAGTTCCTGTAGAAGCAGTACCTATTTATCTGTTTGCATTTGCATATTTTGAACTGTTAGTTTGGCAGGACCTGGGGTGACCTCACCCCGTCGCACATGGGTCTTGAACTTGGACTGTCAGCTTTCCAGCTGACAAACTCAGTGTTAAGACGCTGAGTTTGTCAGCTGGAAAGCTGACAGTCCAGGTTCGAGAACTGTGCCTAATGGGTTGAAGTTCCATTAGTCACCGCAGGTCCTCAGCCATTGTGCCACCCAGTAAACAGAGATAAGACTACTTAAATATGAGTGTCATTTCTTGCCATCCATAGTGGCAAGGAAACTGAATGACTGACTGGAATCAGTTTCTTGACAACCTTGTGGTTGTCCCTCATATTCAGGAGGTCAAGAAGCTCAAAAGTCTTTGTCTTTCAGTGATGGGGCCAGCCCTCTGCAAGGATCTCCTATTGCAGATTTCTCTGCCAGCAGCATTTTCCATCTTCCAAAACATAAAAAAATAAATCAGAGCTTATCCAGAGAACTTTTGAGGGTTAATGCCATACACTATGTTTGGGCTTTGTTTCTCTTATCCTTGTGTTTCAATATTTTATTTTACTTTCTGACTTTTGTGAGCCACTCTGAACCCTGTGGCTGTGGCAGGATAGAAATATGATTAATCAATTAATAAATTGTAAGGCATGTTGTGTTGCTGGAAGACTGGATCTGGTTTGTGTTACTGAGTGTGTCTTTGTTTCCAGCTTTTAGGTTGTCAGGACGTCAGGAATGCAATAAGTTGTAAATAAAGTTTTGATTTGATTAGATTTGTTATGATGATAGAAATATAAAAGAGATTATTTTATTATATATTTGTAACTGTACTGGAGAAAATGAGAAGTTATTCTTTTTTAATCCCTTTTCCTTGTTTGGTCACTTTTTAACTTTTTCCCCCTTTGAGCCCCTTCCTTCTTTTTAATCTTTTCTTTTTATTATTATTACCTTGTGTTTTATCTTTCTTTGAAATTTAATAACGTTTTTTTGGGGGGAGGGGAAAGGAGAGGACTTGTATACCATATGGTTTCTATTAATCAGAGAAGTGGCCCAAGTTAGCTGGCTAAAGATTGGATTTGGGGCCCTAGTGGGGGAAAAGCACAATGGAGGTGGGAGGGAGGAAGGCAGAGAGAGCGAGAGAGCAAGAAGAACAGTATAATCCAGGGGTCTCAAACTGCCGGCCCATGGGCCGGATGTGTCATGCCGAAACCACACCCACCCCATTGCCAGCAATGGAAAAAAAGTCGCGATACGTCGCGACACGTCACGTGACGTTGCGAGTTTGACACCCCTGGTATAGTCTGTTATTTTTCAGTGGGCAGGAATCTGTTTGCACTTAAAACCGGAGGATCATTCAGATGTGATCTCTAGTTCCAGTTCTGGGAGAGTGCCCTATTGATATTTTTACCTTTCTTTTTCTGTCAGTTGGAGTTCCTTTGCTTTTCTAGTCTGAAAACCCCTGGACCTCTTTGTTACCGAGAAATAAATTCATTAGGGAAAGTTTTCAGAAAGAGCACTAAGCAGCTTTTGGCCCAACTCTGCCAAATTCCCTTGACCAGGAGCAGTTTTCCCTTTGTCTCGTTCCCCACCCCCCACCCCCATTCCTCCTTGTTCTTGGCACGTGGCTGGTGAGTCAACTGGCCTGGCCAGCTGCCATCTGATTTCTGGTCCAGCACAGAGTGGGAAGCCGGAGGGCATCTGATGATGTCATTGCTGACATGTGGCAACAAAAGGAAGTGCTGATTCAGCTTCGGCTGCTGATTTGAAAGGGAGTGGAGAAGACTGGAAGGTTTGCTGAAGGGCTGCGCCAGCCGATGGAAACAACCCCTCCCTTGGGTTTTCCCTTTCCCTTCCTAGTAGCCTAAGCAACCAAACAATATACAAGATGTGATGCATAGCTCTCTGGACCAGTGGAAGCCTAGCATCTTACATACTAGTTGCAAGCCTGTAACTGAGAGCCTTTGGTCTTTATGCGCTTCAAACCGCAGCCTCCATGGAAACGAGGAAGGCTCAGCAGCCTTTCCAATCCAGTGCAATGTTGGCCCAGGTGTTGTCTGTCAGCCTGCAAGATAAACGGAATGGAACAAGACCAAATTTCCGGGGGGGGGGAGGGAGTAGAAAGCAAAAGACAGATCAAGTCACAAATGGACTAACATTTGTGGAGGAAAAAAAAATCCAGAAAACATTCCCAATGTACAGTATACTTTCTGGGAGAAACAGCTCAGGATGCCACAAACTCCTCTGTTCCAAGTAGCTCCTTCCTGACCAAGAATGGAGCACAGATGATCCAGAACATGCACTGTCAGCCCTCTCAGTTAAACCAAGCATGTTCGGATGAGCTCATTCTACTTTATTATACGGCTACATTAACAGAATCTTGCAAGTCTGAAAGAAGAAACTTCCTGCCACCACTTTTAATCGCCTGAACGATTAACGATTATGTCCTTCCTAAATTTTTTCCTCTGACCGTTAAACCACTGGAGGCTCTTGTCTCTTGTCTGATTGACAGCATCTCTTCCCCTCTTCCCCAAGGCCATCCACAAATTTTGTTATATGCATACACACACACACACACAAACACCACATGAAACACAGAGATGCACCTGCTCTGATGACACCCTCTCATGCATTCATCCACGCTCGCACGCACGCACACACACGGAGGTACTCTGAGGACAGAGCAAATACAGAAGTCTCATATGGCCATTGTCTGTAAAACAGTTGGAAAGAATTTCAGAAGCCATACTTTGCACGTGCTTCCTCTGTCTCGTTTTTTTCCCAAGCAAATTTGTCAGAATTTGTGTAAGATGACAGATCTAGCATAGCAAAGGGTGGGGTGCAATTCAGAAAAAAACAGGGTAAGTAAAGTGCTAAATGATTTTGCTGTTGGAAGGCAAAGAGTGATAGACTATATAGGGCTAGTATCAGGTGTGGTAGAATGGCACCCGTGACACCTCCATTTCATCTATCTTAATTTAAAAATGAAAATTTGCTTTGTGGCGAAGAACATTTGCCAAACTCCAATCAGAATCATTAGAAGAAGATTTGTATTAAGGAAATGGCTCTCAGAATGAATTGTGGTGCCTGTTCATAACTTGGAAGAATCTAAGGGCTTGAAACTGAAGTA
Organism: Azemiops feae; assembly: GCA_023970755.1. Lineage (NCBI taxonomy): Eukaryota > Metazoa > Chordata > Lepidosauria > Squamata > Viperidae > Azemiops > Azemiops feae. The sequence goes on along the minus strand of JALGBA010004297.1, from coordinate 3,482,046 downwards.
TAAGGGATTAATTAAATGATGTTTTCTATTAAATAAATCAAATTCTGGGGCTGTGCAGTGCTTCAGATTTGACTTTGAAAAGGTGCTTTACAGTATGAAGGCAGCACCTGTTGGCAACTCACTGAAGAAGCCATCTTTGTTTTTAGGATCATGGCAACTCACTAAAGTAGCTACCTTTGTTTTCTGATCCTGAAAAAGGTGCAGTTGTTTCAGTGAAAAAATGGTAGCAAATATTTTGCATAGATAGATAGGTTTCCTTTTATTGATCTACAGGCATGGGTGATCTGCCTTATTCTCTATCTGAGGCAGAATTGAGACAAGATAATATTCTCCTAAAGGTATTGTAATTTTCTATCTCCATGTGTTGGGCCAGCACGTGTTGGGTCTGTTTTTCTTCTCACATGATAGTACCCGTGCCTTTTGACAGGATGTAAGAGATTGTTGGCTAATCTGAAGTTCTAACAGGCTGTAAAGGAGATCATTTCTCTAATCCCTTCAACAGCACCAGCCGCTTCTCAGATGCTGCTTTGTTGGGAACATAAGGCAACAAAGTGCCGACTCATGGATAACCCTTGCATATCCCTCTTCCAGTGATACTATAACATCATGACGATGCCCTATCTTTTAAACTGATAAATTATGATAATGTACCACTCTTAATTTATTTTAGCATAACTTAAGGTAGGAGTCCTTCAGCTGATACTCTGTCTCCTGGGCATGAGAATACTGTTATTATCTTTTAGTTTTCTAATTTGCTGGGGCACGGCAATTTATTTTTATTAGATTTTAATACCACCTTTATTAATTTATTCATTATTTTTCACATTTTTGAACTGCCCATCTCCATCAGAGAGGAACTCTGGGCAGTGTGCAATAAAATATAAAGATATTTTAAAATATAAAAACAGTACATAACAATTAAAAATTTAGAAATTTAAAAGGAGGCAAGCATGATTAAACACTGTTTAAAATTAGTTAAAAGGCGAAGGGAGGGCTCTCAGGGCACCAGCCAGCCTACAGCTGCATGCTTCTCTGCCCCCCCCAAAGGAAGCCTCAGAAATTATTTAACTGCTTTTCAGAAGGCCAGGAGAGTGGGGGCCTGCCTCACCTCCGAGGAGGGGGTGAATATTCCACAGGGCAGGGGCAATGGCAGAGGAGACTCTCTTTCTAGAGTCCGCTAGCTGGAGTTCTTTAACTGACAGGGTTTGCAACATACCTCCCCTGCCTGACCAGGTGGGATGAACCAATGTAATGCGACGAAGATGGTTCCCTAGAGCTTTATAGCTCGCAACCTTGAATTGGACCTGGAAGCAAACTAGCAACCAATGTAGTTCACATAACAAAGGTGTTACATGCACCCTTCTTTGGGCACCTAAAATTGTTCACCTGGCCACATTCAATACCAGCTGAAACTTCTGGACACTTTCCAAGGGTAGCCCCATCTAGAGCATGTTGTAATTGTCCAAACAGGAGATGACCAGGGGATGAGTGAGTGACTGGAGAATTTCCCTATCCAGGAAAAGGTATAACTGGTGCACAACACAAAGTCATGCCCTCGTAGCCACGGTTGCCACCAGTTCTTTGAGCAGGAGCCGTGTGTCCAGGAGGACCTTCAGGTTACCCACCCAGTCTGTCTGGGATAGTGCAACCCCATCCAAAGATGATAAACTCTTGCATACAGAGGGGCCCACCCAGAGCCACTCCATCTTACCAAGGTTCAGCTGAAGTCTATTGTTCCCCTCCAGGCCCCCACAGCCTCCAGGCACTGCAAAAGTACAGTACAGCATCATTTACTTCATCCAGGATGGAGATATATAACTGACTTATCATCAGTGTACCAGTGATTACCTCATCCATGGTGATGGATGATTTTGCCCAACAGTTTCATGTAGGTGTTTATTACTTTATATATAACTCAAGGCAGCAAACATACCTATTACTCCTGCCTCCTCCTATTGTATTGTATTATAAATACTTCTCCAGTATGTTGCATCCTAGAATACTGAATGAATCATAGAACATAAGGGTTGGGAAGTACTGTGGAGCTCAACCCCCTGCCCGTTGCAGAAATCTACTACAGCAGCATTGGTGATAGATGGCTTCTGTTTAAACTTCAGCAAAGAACATGTGAAACACACCCAACATATCTTAACTGCTCATTTTTTTTTTCTTTCAAGCCCCTTGGTCACACTGTTTTGGACATGCTATAGATTAGTGCGTCTCAAACCTGGGTAAATTACCCCAAATTGGGTAAAAGTAATTTTTATTTGGGCAGTGGTACATAAACCCATTACCCAATCACTACAGGGACATTTAAATTGATTTAAAGTGTTTTACCTACATTGGATAAAAATCAAATAAGTGGCTTTGGGTAATGAAGGAAAAAGTTTGGGAAGCACTGTTCTAGGTCAGGGCTTTTCAACCTTTTCACAGATTGTACCACTTTTAGGACATGACAATACTCAAGTACCACCAGTGCTTAGCAAGGTGTCAAAAACTTGATGACTAAAAAAAAGGGGGGCGGATTTTGGGCTTTACTGGTTAGATTCATTTGTTATAGAAATGGCTAGTTTATAATATTATGGAAAAGTAAAAAGTTGAGGTTCAATGTTAATGCTTCCTTCCTACTGCAACAGTGGAACTCAGAAGTCAATGCCTTTTCTTTTCTTTTTCCCTTCTCCCCCTTACTTTTCCCTTTTTCTCTCACCCTTCGCTGGCAACCCCCCCTCACCCTTTGCTAGCAAAAGCCTCTAGCTTGCTCTCATTCACTAACACATTGCTCGCACAAGCTTCTCTCTTGCTCATTCACACACACGTTGCTCGCAAAAGCTTCTCTCTTGCTCATTCACACAAACATTGCTCGCACAAGCTTCTCTTGCTCCATTCATACACGTTGCTCGCACAAGCTTCTCTTGCTCTCACACGTTGCTTGCAAAAGCTTCTCTTGCTCCATTCTCACACGTTGCTTGCAAAAGCTTCTCTTGCTCCATTCACTCACACGTTGCTTGCAAAAGCCCCTTGCTCGCTCTTTCACTCACCCTTCGCTCACAAAGGCCGCTCACTCGTTCTCTCACCGCTTTGCTAACAAAAGCCTCGTCTCTTCTCTCTTCCTCCGTGTGTTTTTTTTCTCTCTCCCGCCAAAACCTGCTCCTTTTATAGCTTCTCCTCTCTCTGCCTCCTCTTCCTCCTTTTCTCTTCCGGGTGTGCCAGAAGCTCCTACCAGCATGCAGCCACGCGTGCAGATCCTGGGGCTTCTGCCGAGCCCTGCAGCTCCAGCTGATCTCCTCCAGGTCTGTGCGGTGCCTCCCCCGCTACTCTTGGCTAGGGGCCGCATACCACCTGCCAGGTGCTAAAGTACCAGCGGTGGTATGCGTACTGTCAGTTGAAAAGCCCTGTTCTAGGTTGTCAGTGTCCTTTCTAAAATATGCTGCTCGGAGTTGGACTCAGTATTCTAGGTACAATCTGACCAGCGCAGATTAGAGGGGAATAGTTACTTACCTTGAACTGGATAGTTTACTCCTATTGATACAGGCCAGTTTTTTTTTTCTTTTTGGAAGTTGCATCACATGTTGGCTCTAGTTCAGTTTATGGTCTACCAAGGTAACTATATTCTTTTACTGGATAGTGATGTGTTGCATCGTCCTTTTGTCCTGTATTCTGAGTTTTCTTTTGCAAACATAGAAACTGGGAATGGTAGTATACAGATAGGCCTTGACTGACAACAGTTTGTTTAGTGACCGTTCAAAGTTAGTGATTTTCTGACCGTTTTTCACACTGATGACCATTGCAGCATCCCCATGGTCATAACATCAAAATCCAGATGCTTGGCAACCGACTTATATTTATGACAGTTGCAGTGTCCCGGGTTCACGTGATCACTGTTTGGGAAATTCTGACAAGCAAAGCCACAACTGCAGTGATTCACTTAACAACTGTGGCAAGAAAGGTTGTAAAATGGGGCAAAATTCACTTAACAACTGTCTCACTTACCAACAGAAATGCTGGACTGTTTTGGTCATAAGTCAAGGGCTACCTGTAATATCTTCTACGACAGTAGTTCCAATGATGTTTCTGTGTCCTGCAAACTATAGGCCTCTTTACTCAGCCTTTCCCATAATCAAGTAAAATTTCATATTCGCAATCACTGTGCAATATGACTGGAATTTCTGGTACAGAATTAAAAATTACACTTTTTCTTGAAAGGAAAATTCTCCTTGGGTCAAATTCAATTCCAGATAACATGTCCATTTTGTTTTCTTGTTAATAAAATGAAAGTCGTTATTTCTCATCCATTCAGATATTAACCAGGATCAGCTTTGCTTAAAGTATTATTTTTTAAAAAAAAAAATCAGCCAATATAATAAACAGATGAGCAAAACATGCTTGAAAAAGTATGAGTGAAAATTCTTGTGTTTATATTCTGGGTTCTTTTATTTTGTTCAGTGAATGTCCTTTTCTAGAATTTTAAATGCTGCAAAAACTCACAGGCAAAGCAAATATTCATGCCGAACAAATGTGTTCTGTGCCTTTACAAGGTACGGAAAATATGCAGTGCACAGATTTTGGAATTCTTTCCAAATCTTTTACTGGAGTGGTCATAAGAGGCATGTATTTTGACTACTGTACTGTACTATACAGTAATATCTTGCATCTACATGTGTACTAATCAGAATATGTGCATGTGTTTCTGTTTGTCTGTGTGGGCCCAATCAAGGTAGATGCAGATGTGTGTCCTGTATATGTGTATTTGAGACCCTAATTAGAGCAGCAAATGCATACGTGTTGCTCTGATTGGGGTTTCAAATATACATATACAGGACACATACCTGCATCTACCTTGATTAGGCCCACATAGACAAACAGCAACAATGGACATATTCTAATTAGTACACATGTATACTGCTCTCCCTGTGTATCATTTGTGTGTATTTGCATGTTTGTACCAGGAAGCAGAGGATAGGTTACATATGCTGTAAGGGAAACTTAGAATGGAAGAGTTGGCAACATTCTGAGCCACTGACTCTCCCATGTACTTACGGTATATTATATACTGGGCAAATCTTTGGGGATTTATTTTCTGTAGAATCTTCATATATATCTAGCCCATTTCAAACTCAGACTTTCTTTAGTCCTACGAATGGACAAAGTCCCGAGTCCCTTAATATAATTTCTTTCTAATATGTTTCATTTAAGTTTGTGTTATGTGTGTGTGTACTTTTGTTTTCTTAGTAGAAAACTGAGAAATAAAATAAAACTCCCTGTTATAGCTGAGCATCCTAATTCTGATGTGGATATTTTTGTTGTTGTTGAGGAACCATTAATTTTGCCCAACTCACATGCTCTGACCAAGTTGGCATGCTCCAGCGCCCAACGATTAAGCAGTGCCATCTTAAAGGACCCTTTTCTGCCATGGCACCTGCCTTCTGAAACACCATTCTATGACTCCCACTGTGGCCTTTTTAAATGAGCCCTTAAAACCTGGCTGGGTCCCCAGGCTCTGGGATAGAGGGGGCAAGTATGATGTTTTGAATGGTTGTCAGCTTCTTTTTTTAGTTACTTTTGGCAGCAGTGCCGTTCCTTGTTTTTAAACTATTATTCTTTTTTCTTGTATTTGGTAAGGCACCCAGAATTGTGACAAATTAGGGCAGCCCATGAATTCCATAAATCCACAGTGCTACACATCCTTCAGAAGGTCCTAGACAAAGTCTACGTTCATTTAATCAGAAATATATTCAGAAACTCAATTCTGACCATTGCTTTGTTCTGTTTATGTTTGAATGTGAATGCCATCCAGTTTTCACTACAGAAAGAAGAAACAGCTATTCACAAGAATATTTGTTTATGTTGAGCAATACATATTTTAATGTAAAAGTATACCAAAATACAGAATGCAACAGACGTTTGCTTCCACTTAGCAGCTAACTTAGAAGTACTGTAAATAAAGATATTATTCTATTAAAAACATTAATAAAAACATATAAAATTGTTTTATGTGTTGTATACTGCCCAGAGTTACTTTAATGCGAGATGGGTGGATATACAAATACGATATAATAAAGGTATCCTGCTATAATTATTTTTTTTCCTTCTCCCCTAGGTGGGCCCAGCAGGATCCCAGTTTGGCTTGTTAGCCTGCCTTTTTGTGGAGCTCTTCCAGAGCTGGCAGGTCCTAGAGAATCCCTGGAAGGCTTTTTTAAATCTTTCTGGGATTGTCCTTTTTCTTTTCGCCTGCGGTCTTCTGCCATGGATCGACAATATTGCACACATATTTGGTTTCCTCAGTGGCCTATTACTTTCTTTTGCTTTCCTGCCCTATATTACTTTTGGTACTGCAGACAAATATCGCAAGCGGGTGATGATCATTGTCTCACTCCTGATCTTCGTTGGTTTGTTTGCATCTCTTGTGATCTGGCTGTATGTGTATCCCATCAATTGGCACTGGACTGAATATCTAACCTGCTTGCCTTTCACAATCAAGTTTTGCGAGAAGTATGACTTGGACCAGACCTTGCACCGATGAAGCATTTAAGTGGATTTAGTAGAAAGGATTTTGAGGAACAAGGACAGAGGCAGCTATGGCTGTGTAAAGCAGAGCATTTTCGTTTCCAGTTTCCTATTTGGAATTTTTAAGTATCATTCATGAAACAGCATGCACCAAGTGCTGATGCCAAGCAAGTGGGTAGTCCCTGCCACCTTTTGTGAGGTGTACATTCCTCTGGATGTCCAGAGTAAAATATAATTAGGTGTAATTCTGTGGCAATCCTAAACATCAATTAATCATTACCTGGAGAGTTACGAGTATAAACCCGGGATTGTTATCAGAACATTTCCCACTTATGTGCCTTGCATCAGAAGGTAGTCTCTGTAAAGCTTTGTTCCCGAGTTCCCTCCCTGTCATGAATTCAGCCTTCGAGGTCAAGTTTCTTTTGAGGAACTGGCAAAGAATCCAAAGACGTCTTTCATCTGTGCGGCTGATTGGGCATTTGTGAGATGGAGGTCAGCCAATGACTTTCGAAGATTGTATGGACACCCTGTTGAACTGCTTCCATTGACCATCTGCCAGTTTCTATGTTTTCCTACTTGAAATCCCTCCTTTTTATGCAAATCCTGGTTTGGGGTTCCTTTCCTACTGCCTTTTGGCACAATATGGTGCTTGGACCTTGTGGCAGTCCTCCCTGCCTTAGTGCCTTTTTATGGTACTAGGAATTGTACTGTGAAAATAAACCCCATCTTTTTGTACAAGGGGCATTTTTATATGCAAATTCTTGTTTTACGTTCACAATCTCTGTATGTCACTAGGGTCAAATACTTTTTGACCAAGAACATTGCTTTTAAAGGCACCTTGTCCTCGGTAAGAAATGCGGGTAGTTATTCCAATATTTACATTGGGTTGGTAACACAGCAACCTGGAATTTCTTTAAAAGAACACTTGAAGTATAATTTCTTTCTAAAAGGAAAGGAAGAAGGTAATCAGATTCTCTAGTGACAAAATGAGAAATGTAAAAAAAATATTTTTGGTCTAAATAAATGAGCTTCAATTCTATGAGGAGTATATGTATGTTTTTGTGTGTATGTATTTCTAACCCTAAATTAGAAGTATTGAAGTTGGAGGTACATCATCTCAGAGAACATGCTGTAGCTACATAGCAGTTAATTTAGAATTCTGACTCACTAAGCAACAAAGCATTCCAAAATCTTACTGTGTATATGTGGTAATTTATTAGAGCCTTTGGTTGAGAATATTTTTCTATAATTATTGTTGCTAATGTGTAAATATTAGACTGTTCCTTTGAACTGAACAATGTGTCCCAGTTGACACTGTTTATCTACTTTTCATTAAAGATAGATTTGGTAATCATTTCTTTGCATCCAAAGTATATTAATTTTAATGCTTAATCCCTGTATCCCGCTTGTTCCCAAAACCGGTTAAAGCTTGCCATTCCCCTTGCATTGCACTGTTGTTCCTTGCAAATCTTTGACAAGTATCTTCACAAAAGTGCCATTATGACAAATACATGTATCACAAAGCCCTTTCAGGCTGCCTTTCAGGTATCTACTGTCTGACTAGTAATTTTTTGAAGTGTTCCTACTCCCTGCTTTTGGAATCTTGTTCGTTATCTGAATCGTGTACCTGTGGAGTGACCGAGTAATGGAAGTTAATTCATCCTTTGCCATCACCCCCAATCACAATCTCAACCTAGCTGTATTGTATAAAATAACTTCCCAATGTCATAGTCTTATTGATTACATCATAGCATAGGAAGAAGGAAAAAAAACCCAAGAACACATTAGGGGGAAAAAGACATTTATTGCTGACCTGACAAGTGGTAAATGGCACACGCAATAACATTTGGAGAATGCTTCCTTATTCAATGGCAAGAACTTTAATGATTTCCTAGGCACAAGGCTGACCAAGTAATGAATTCAAATGTGCAACTACTTTATAATTAGTCATTGATTACAGACAACGGGTTATGAATTTGAAGTGCTAAACGTTTTCCTTGGAGCTAATTTCATTGAATTTAGCAGTGCTTACTTTGAGTAGATATGCTTATACTGCCTTAGTAAGGAGCCTTTTCCCAGTCCCACACCAATAAAAAAAAAGCAGGTATCTTCCTCCTTGGCTTGGCTTTTATTTCTACTGCAGTTGTGGTAAGTAGATCAGATTGCACCAGAAAATGCCCACATCTACAGCTGATTAGTTAAAATTTAAAATTCAAACAATGGTACAAAGCATTCTGACCTATATTCAAAATACAGCCATTTCAACTGTGGGAAACTCTCCCCCCCCCTTTTGGAACTCAAAATGTTTTGCAAACCTCTGATTGATGCTTGTGCTACATTGGAAAATAATATTTTTCCAATTAGCTTTCTATCATTGTAGTGGCAATCACATACTGTGACTTATGCAGGTAGCCCTCAATGTACGAGCACAATTGGGACTGGGAATTTTCATTGTAAGTTGTTAGGATCATAAGTTAAGTCAGAATCAGACAATTTTCACAGTGGTTGTTAAATTGCCAGGCTGTTGTTACTGTCATTAAGTGTGAGTACAGGTTATAAGTCACTTTTTCCAAGGCTATCGTAACTTTGAACCATGGTTATATGAACAGCCTTAAGTGGACGACTACTGTTATCTGCATCATGCAGATTAGTAGCTTTAATGCTAAGGCAGCATATATTTATACAACATATTAAGTTACATACCCTCACATAAAACCAACCAGCATAACAAGGTATAGAATTGCTCTCCAGTGAACAAAAAGCAATAACTTACAGTAAATTTTGTGTAAATACACTTAGTTGCTTGAATACTATGAAACTGAAAGTAACCAATTTTATGAGATCAAAGTGCAGTTGAACTCCTCTTGTAAAATAGAGCTGTTATTGTTAATCAACGAAACATGAAAGGCAAAATGTATAATTTATAATGACTCTCTGCAGTACTCGCAACTGTTACTACCAAATCTTAGAACTGCAAGCAGCTATCATGTTTTGCTGCCTTCGTAGTTTAAATTTGAGAAAATAATTTCTTGCATTATTCCTTATTCTATTTTACAGTCATTACTTTCACACACTCCTAATACTTTTCTTTTCACGTGGTTTGCACAATGCAAAGTTGCCTAGTTCTCACATCAAACTAAACAACATGCTAAACTTCCATTACCGCTTTACCCTCATGTGAGAACGTGACCAGTGCAAGACCCAAGAGAGAAGTCTGAGGCTTAGCTATAATTTTTAAAGGCAGCCTTGCCTGTAATCTTAACATTCTTCTTATCTTACAATTGAATGACTGCAGCAGCTTACAGTTCATCATCAGTTGTAGATCTCTTAAGCATCACATACTGTAGTAACAACGGTGAAACTTTCAAAGGGTCAGATCTATCACTACTTCTTTTTCAGATTGGGCAGGTTTACTTGCTCAAAACTGCTGAATCAGAAGACTCTTATATTCATGGACCACCAAGGTCTTACCTTTCAGCACTACTTTGATTCACTAGACTTCAGCTCCATCTGAAGGACTGAGGATCACAGCAGATATTGTTTTGTTTTCTAGCCAGATTGTTGGAAATCAACAGGAAGGGGAAATATTATCTCAGCAGCCACTATTTCTGCGCATAAATGCATGAGCCCGAATAGCACAGTTCATCTCAATGAAATTTAATGAACCAACAGTGATCTCACAGGGGCCTAGCACTTTAAAGCCACACTTAGTATAAAAGGGAATGAGAAAGTCTTCACACATCAATGTGGCTCGACGCACATAGGGCAAGGAGCAAAGGTACTGTAGGTAGCGCCACATCAAGATGGATCCTTTGCCTTGTTGGCGGAAAGTGCAATGTACTGCCAGAACATGTATGTGGACTATGGTACCATGAGGCTTGTGTAGGGTCAGTGCATCCTGCCATGGGAGAAGAGAGAGAGAAAAAATGCTTTTTAGAGGTTGGTTTTTGAACCTCCTCCTGTTGACAGCTATATTCATCTCAAAATGTTTGCCTTACCAGATCCTTGAATCATTGGTCTCTCAGTAAGAATCATGCCATTTCTTTATTCACACAATCTATTTTTCTAACTTTTGCAGAGATAAGCTATGACTTCAAGGAATCCAATCATTTCAGAATAGGATTTTTGCATTCTCAATCTATCTTGCCCTGTTTCCATAAACTTATTGGATAAATTAAAGTTTCATTGTAGATGAGCTAGACATCTTGTGACGTCTTGGACACATCCGTGTGATTTCCTTGATAACAATAGGTCTCTAGTTGGCCATTGTCTACTTCCATCGTTTTCTTCAACTTCTAAGTTTTCTCTACAGCTCTGGGAGTCCCTGATTCCACCCAAGCCTGATCCTGCTTACATTTTTGTGCCCAGAAAAAGTTGGCCAGAAGATGAAACAAAGCCTACTGCATTTCACCAAACCTATTCTCCCATAGCCCATTTTGGATAATTTGAAATTATGTCCAAATTCTGTAAAGCTCTTTTGATTACTAATTTCTAACTAAATGTAGTCTAATCCAATGTAAATATTGTGCCGCCACTTTATGAAAACACAGTCATCTTTCAGCATCATACTGTATGTGCACTAATATATATTTTGGAAGGGGAAGCAGGCAAGGAACAAATCGTTCAGCAGTTTGCTCATAGGTGCAAAAGTGTGAAATACAGCTCTTCAGATGAACTGAAGTTTTTCTGCTTATTTAACAATAAAATAGTGTCTGGAAGTTTGCAAAAATGAAATGTTATATAAATAGAAGCATATTTTCCAAGAGTTTGGTGCACAGATGGCTGTGAACATATTTGTAAGTGCATCTATCTCTCCACCTACATACCTATATTCCTCCCTTGTTAAGTAATGACAGATGCTGAATAATTTCTTTAAAAGAAAACTGGGTTCAGATTCCACTCTCATTCGTTCTCTCCCCAATACTGTATAAAATAACAAAAACATATTTAGCTTACCTGGCTGAGTCTTTCCTGGTCCCAGAGGGAGCCAATAATGAAAGCAACTAGTTGACCTTCTTCAAACAAGCCAAGTGACAACTCAGGACATAGGTTAAGAAAATGGCGAATCTCATCCAGGTGGAGGGGGCAGTCTCCCGACACTGAAATAAAGGCTTGAGGGAAGAAGGAAGGGAGATGTTAAATTTTGTCCTGCTGATTACAGAAAGATTAAACTTCCAGAAAGCTAGGAAAATATTGGCCCTGCCCTCTCTAGGTGAGAGGATGAATCTGACAAACCCTCGAGTCTTGCAAACTGAGATTTCAGGAATCCAATCTGGTTTCTTCTTATTACAGGTTTTCTATGAGGGGATTTAACTGATGCCTTTCACTGCAATGGGTTTTCTTTTATCAGCTATGCCAAGATTCAGTTACAGGCAGAGCTAGCAGATAAGCACTCAAATGCATAAAGTCATACATTTTTGGGAACTGAGTGAATGTTTAGCCTAATTACTATTCTTGAAATTATTACATTTCAAATGCAAATGTGCACCACATTTATGCTGGGGCATAGTCTAAATCACGCTAACGTTCAGGTTTAGCTGAA